>JAVFKF010000003.1:0-2500000 GCA_036926295.1 Pachydiplax longipennis
TTTCTCGAAATTGAGCTAAAAACGACTATTTTTCTCTTTTTCGCGTTCTTTTGGACGATTTTCTCAAAATTGAGCTAAAAACGACTACTTTGTCTTTTTCGCGTTATTTTGGACGATTTTCTCTAAATTGATTTAAGAACGACTATTTTTATCTTTTTCGCGTTCTTTTGGACGATTTTCACAAAATTGAGCTTAAAACGACTATTTTTCTCTTTTTCGCGTTCTTTTGGACGATTTTCTCAAAATTGAGCTGAATACGACTATTTTTCTCTTTTTCGCGTTCTCTTGGACGATTTTCTCGAAATTGAGCTAAAAACGACTATTTTTCTCTTTTTCGCGTTCTTTTGGACGATTTTCTCAAAATTGAGCTAAAAACGACTACTTTGTCTTTTTCGCGTTATTTTGGACGATTTTCTCAAACTTGAGTTAAAAATGACTATTTTTGACTTTTTCGCGTTCTTTTGGACGATTTTCTGAAAATTGAGCTAAAAACGACTAATTTTGTCATTTTCGCGTTTTTTGGACTATATTCTCAATATTGAGCTGAAAACGACTAATTTTCTCTTTTTCGCGTTCTTTTGGACGACTTTTTCAAAATTGAGCTAAAAACGACTATTTTTGTCTTTTTCGCGTAATTTTGGACGATTTTCTCTAAATTGATTTAAGAACGACTATTTTTATCTTTTTCGCGTTCTTTTGGACGATTTTCACAAAATTTAGCTAAAAAAGACTATTTTTCTCTTTTTCGCGTTCTTTTTGACGATTTTCTCAAAATTGAGCTGAAAACGACTATTATTCTCTTTTTCGCGTTCTCTCGGACGATTTTCTCAAAATTGAGCTGAAAAAGACAATTTTTCTCTTTTTCGCGTTCTTTTGGACGTTTTTCACAAAACTGAGGTAAAAACGACTAGTTTTGTCTTTTTCGCGTTCGTTTTGCCGATTTCTTCAAAATTGAGCTGAAAACGACCATTTTTTACTTTTTCGCCTTCTTTTGGACTATTTTCTCAAAATTGAGCTGAAAACGACTATTTTTGACTTTTTCGCCTTCTTTTGGACGATTTTCTCAAGATTGAGCTGAAAAAGACTATTTTTCTCTTTTTCGCGTTCTTTTGGACTAGTTTTTCAAAATTGAGCTAAAAACGACTATTTTTCTCTATTTCGCGTTCTTTTGGACGATTTTCTCAAAATTGAGCTGAAAACGACTATTTTTCTCTTTTTCGCGTTCTCTTGGACGATTTTCTCAAAATTGAGCTAAATACGACTATTTTTGTCTTTTTCGCGTTCTTCCGGACGATTTTCTCAAAATTGAGCTAAATACGACTATTTTTCAAGTTTTCGCGTTCTTTTTGACGATTTCTTCAAAATTAAGCTGAAAAGGACTATTTTTCTCTTTTTCGCGTTCTTTTGGACGTTTTTCACAAAATTCAAGTAAAAACGACTATTTTTCTCTTTTTCGCGTTCGTTTTGCCGATTTCTTCAAAATTGAGCTGAAAACGACCATTTTTGACTTTTTCGGCTTCTTTTGGACTATTTTCTCAAAATTGAGCTGAAAACGACTATTTTTGACTTTTTCGCCTTCTTTTGGACGATTTTCTCAAAATTAAGCTAAAAACGACTAATTTTCTCATTTTCGCATTTTTTTGACTATTTTCTCAAAATTGAGCTCAAAAAGACTATTTTTCTCTTTTTCGCGTTCTTTTGGACGAGTTTTTCAAAATTGACCTAAAAACGACTATTTTTCTCTATTTCGCGTTCTTTGGGAAGATTTTCTCAAAATTGAGCTGAAAACGACTATTTTTCTCTTTTTCGCGTTCTCTTGGACGATTTTCTCGAAATTGAGCTAAAAACGACTATTTTTCTCTTTTTCGCGTTCTTTTGGACGATTTTCTCAAAATTGAGCTAAAAACGACTACTTTGTCTTTTTCGCGTTATTTTGGACGATTTTCTCTAAATTGATTTAAGAACGACTATTTTTATCTTTTTCGCGTTCTTTTGGACGATTTTCACAAAATTGAGCTTAAAACGACTATTTTTCTCTTTTTCGCGTTCTTTTGGACGATTTTCTCAAAATTGAGCTGAAAACGACTATTTTTCTCTTTTTCGCGTTCTTTTGGACGAGTTTTTCAAAATTGACCTAAAAACGACTATTTTTCTCTATTTCGCGTTCTTTGGGAAGATTTTCTCAAAATTGAGCTGAAAACGACTATTTTTCTCTTTTTCGCGTTCTCTTGGACGATTTCTCGAAATTGAGCTAAAAACGACTATTTTTCTCTTTTTCGCGTTCTTTTGGACGATTTTCTCAAAATTGAGCTAAAAACGACTACTTTGTCTTTTTCGCGTTATTTTGGACGATTTTCTCTAAATTGATTTAAGAACGACTATTTTTATCTTTTTCGCGTTCTTTTGGACGATTTTCACAAAATTGAGCTTAAAACGACTATTTTTCTCTTTTTCGCGTTCTTTTGGACGATTTTCTCAAAATTGAGCTGAAAACGACTATTTTTCTCTTTTTCGCGTTCTCTTGGACGATTTTCTCGAAATTGAGCTAAAAACGACTATTTTTCTCTTTTTCGCGTTCTTTTGGACGATTTTCTCAAAATTGAGCTAAAAAACGACTACTTTGTCTTTTTCGCGTTATTTTGGACGATTTTCTCAAACTTGAGTTAAAAATGACTATTTTTGACTTTTTCGCGTTCTTTTGGACGATTTTCTGAAAATTGAGCTAAAAACGACTAATTTTGTCATTTTCGCGTTTTTTGGACTATATTCTCAATATTGAGCTGAAAACGACTAATTTTCTCTTTTTAGCGTTCTTTTGGACGACTTTTTCAAAATTGAGCTAAAAACGACTATTTTTGTCTTTTTCGCGTAATTTTGGACGATTTTCTCTAAATTGATTTAAGAACGACTATTTTTATCTTTTTCGCGTTCTTTTGGACGATTTTCACAAAATTTAGCTAAAAAAGACTATTTTTCTCTTTTTCGCGTTCTTTTTGACGATTTTCTCAAAATTGAGCTGAAAACGACTATTATTCTCTTTTTCGCGTTCTTTTTGACGATTTTCTCAAAATTGAGCTGAAAAAGACAATTTTTCTCTTTTTCGCGTTCTTTTGGACGTTTTTCACAAAACTGAGGTAAAAACGACTAGTTTTGTCTTTTTCGCGTTCGTTTTGCCGATTTCTTCAAAATTGAGCTGAAAACGACCATTTTTTACTTTTTCGCCTTCTTTTAGACTATTTTCTCAAAATTGAGCTGAAAACGACTATTTTTGACTTTTTCGCCTTCTTTTGGACGATTTTCTCAAGATTGAGCTGAAAAAGACTATTTTTCTCTTTTTCGCGTTCTTTTGGACTAGTTTTTCAAAATTGAGCTAAAAACGACTATTTTTCTCTATTTCGCGTTCTTTTGGACGATTTTCTCAAAATTGAGCTGAAAACGACTATTTTTCTCTTTTTCGCGTTCTCTTGGACGATTTTCTCAAAATTGAGCTAAATACGACTATTTTTGTCTTTTTCGCGTTCTTCCGGACGATTTTCTCAAAATTGAGCTAAAAACGACTATTTTTCAAGTTTTCGCGTTCTTTTTGACGATTTCTTCAAAATTAAGCTGAAAAGGACTATTTTTCTCTTTTCGCGTTCTTTTGGACGTTTTTCACAAAATTCAAGTAAAAACGACTATTTTTCTCTTTTTCGCGTTCGTTTTGCCGATTTCTTCAAAATTGAGCTGAAAACGACCATTTTTGACTTTTTCGGCTTCTTTTGGACTATTTTCTCAAAATTGAGCTCAAAACGACTATTTTTGACTTTTTCGCCTTGTTTTGGACGATTTTCTCAAAATTAAGCTAAAAACGACTAATTTTCTCATTTTCGCATTTTTTTGGACTATTTTCTCAAAATTGAGCTCAAAAAGACTATTTTTCTCTTTTTCGCGTTCTTTTGGACGAGTTTTTCAAAATTGACCTAAAAACGACTATTTTTCTCTATTTCGCGTTCTTTGGGAAGATTTTCTCAAAATTGAGCTGAAAACGACTATTTTTCTCTTTTTCGCGTTCTCTTGGACGATTTTCTCGAAATTGAGCTAAAAACGACTATTTTTCTCTTTTTCGCGTTCTTTTGGACGATTTTCTCAAAATTGAGCTAAAAACGACTACTTTGTCTTTTTCGCGTTATTTTGGACGATTTTCTCTAAATTGATTTAAGAACAACTATTTTTATCTTTTTCGCGTTCTTTTGGACGATTTTCACAAAATTGAGCTTAAAACGACTATTTTTCTCTTTTTCGCGTTCTTTTGGACGATTTTCTCAAAATTGAGCTGAAAACGACTATTTTTCTCTTTTTCGCGTTCTCTTGGACGATTTTCTCGAAATTGAGCTAAAAACGACTATTTTTCTCTTTTTCGCGTTCTTTTGGACGATTTTCTCAAAATTGAGCTAAAAACGACTACTTTGTCTTTTTCGCGTTATTTTGGACGATTTTCTCAAACTTGAGTTAAAAATGACTATTTTTGACTTTTTCGCGTTCTTTTGGACGATTTTCTGAAAATTGAGCTAAAAACGACTAATTTTGTCATTTTCGCGTTTTTTGGACTATATTCTCAATATTGAGCTGAAAACGACTAATTTTCTCTTTTTCGCGTTCTTTTGGACGACTTTTTCAAAATTGAACTAAAAACGACTATTTTTGTCTTTTTCGCGTAATTTTGGACGATTTTCTCTAAATTGATTTAAGAACGACTATTTTTATCTTTTTCGCGTTCTTTTGGACGATTTTCACAAAATTTAGCTAAAAAAGACTATTTTTCTCTTTTTCGCGTTCTTTTTGACGATTTTCTCAAAATTGAGCTGAAAACGACTATTATTCTCTTTTTCGCGTTCTCTCGGACGATTTTCTCAAAATTGAGCTGAAAAAGACAATTTTTCTCTTTTTCGCGTTCTTTTGGACGTTTTTCACAAAACTGAGGTAAAAACGACTAGTTTTGTCTTTTTCGCGTTCGTTTTGCCGATTTCTTCAAAATTGAGCTGAAAACGACCATTTTTTACTTTTTCGCCTTCTTTTGGACTATTTTCTTAAAATTGAGCTGAAAACGACTATTTTTGACTTTTTCGCCTTCTTTTGGACGATTTTCTCAAGATTGAGCTGAAAAAGACTATTTTTCTCTTTTTCGCGTTCTTTTGGACTAGTTTTTCAAAATTGAGCTAAAAACGACTATTTTTCTCTATTTCGCGTTCTTTTGGACGATTTTCTCAAAATTGAGCTGAAAACGACTATTTTTCTCTTTTTCGCGTTCTCTTGGACGATTTTCTCAAAATTGAGCTAAATACGACTATTTTTGTCTTTTTCGCGTTCTTCCGGACGATTTTCTCAAAATTGAGCTAAAAACGACTATTTTTCAAGTTTTCGCGTTCTTTTTGACGATTTCTTCAAAATTAAGCTGAAAAGGACTATTTTTCTCTTTTTCGCGTTCTTTTGGACGTTTTTCACAAAATTCAAGTAAAAACGACTATTTTTCTCTTTTTCGCGTTCGTTTTGCCGATTTCTTCAAAATTGAGCTGAAAACGACCATTTTTGACTTTTTCGGCTTCTTTTGGACTATTTTCTCAAAATTGAGCTGAAAACGACTATTTTTGACTTTTTCGCCTTCTTTTGGACGATTTTCTCAAAATTAAGCTAAAAACGACTAATTTTGTCATTTTCGCATTTTTTTGGACTTTTTTCTCAAAATTGAGCTGAAAAAGACTATTATTCTCTTTTTCGCGTTCTTTTGGACTAGTTTATCAAAATTGAGCAAAAAACGACTATTTTTCTCTATTTCGCTTGCTTTTGGACGATTTTCTCAAAATTGAGCTGAAAACGACTATTTTTCTCTTTTTCGCGTTCTCTTGGACGATTTTCTCAAAATTGAGCTAAAAACGACTATTTTTCTCTTTTTCGCGTTCTTTTGGACGATTTTCTCAAAATTGAGCTAAAAACGACTATTTTTGTCTTTTTCGCGTTTTTTTGGACGATTTTCTCTAAATTGATTTAAGAACGACTATTTTTATCTTTTTCGCGTTCTTTTGGACGATTTTCTCAAAATTGAGCTGAAAACGACTATTTTTCTCTTTTTCGCGTTCTTTTGGACGTGTTTTTCGAAATTGAGCTAAAACGACTATTTTTGTCTTTTTCGCGTTCTTTCGGACGATTTTCTCAAAATTGAGCTAAAAACGACTATTTTTCACTTTTTCGCGTTCTTTTGGACGATTTTCTCATAATTGAGCTAAAAACGACTATATTTCTCTTTTTCGCGTTCTCTTGGACGATTTTCTCAAAATTGAGCTAAAAACGACTATTTTTGTCTTTTTCGCGTTCTTTCGGACGATTTTTTCAAAATTGAGATGAAAACGACTATTTTTCTCTTTTTCGCGTTCTCTTGGACGATTTTCTCAAAATTAAGCTAAAAACGACTATTTTTCTCTTTTTCGCGTACTCTTGGACGAGTTTTTCAAAATTAAGCTAAAAACGACTATTTTTCTCTTTTTCGCGTTCTTTTGGACGAGTTTTTCAAAATTGAGATGAAAACGACTATTTTTCTCTTTTTCGCGTTCTCTTGGACGATTTTCTCAAAATTGAGCTAAAATCGACTATTTTTGTCTTTTTCGCGTTCTTTTGGACGATTTTCACAAAATTGAGCTAAAAACGACTATTTTTCTATTTTTCGCGTTCTTTTTGACGATTTCTTAAAATTGAGCTGAAAAGGACTATTTTTCTCTTTTTCGCGTTCTTTTGGACGATTTTCACAAAATTGAGCTGAATACGACTATTTTTCTTTTTTTCGCGTTCTTTTGGACGTGTTTTTCAAAATTGAGCTAAAAACGACTATTTTTGTCTTTTTCGCGTTCTTTCGGACGATTTTCTCAAAATTGAGCTATAAACGACTATTTTTCTCTTTTTCGCATTCTTTTGGACGATTTTCACAAAATTGAGCTAAAGACGATTATTTCTCTCTTTTTCGCGTTCTTTTGGACGATTTTCACAAAATTGAGCTAAAACCGACTATTTTTTTTTCTTTTTCGCGTTCGTTTTGCCGATTTCTTCGAAATTGAGCTGAAAACGACCATTTTTGACTTTTTCGCCTTCTTTTGGACTAATTTCTCAAAATTGAGCTAAAAACGACTATTTTTCTCTTTATCGCGTTCTTTTGGACGAGTTTTTCAAAATTGAGCTAAAGACGACGGTTTTTTTCTATTTTTCGCGTTCATTCGGACGATTTTCTCAAAATTGAGATAAAAACGACTATTTTTATCTTTTTCGCTTTCTTTTGGACGATTTTCACAAAATTGAGCTAATAACGACTACTTTTCATCTTTTTCGCGTTCGTTTTTCCGATTTCTTCAAAATTGAGCTGAAAACGACCAATTTTGACTGTTTCGCGTTCTTTTGGACTATTTTTTCAAAATTGAGCTAAAAACGACTATTTTTCCCTTTTTCGCGTTCTTTTGGACTATTTTCTCAAAATTGAGCTAAAAACGACTATTTTTCCCTTTTTCGCGTTCTTTTGGACGATTTTCTTAAAATTGAGCTGAAAACGACTATTTTTCTCTTTTTCGCGTTCTTTTGGACGAGTTTTTCAAAATTGAGCTAAAAACGACTATTTTTCTCTTTTTCGCGTTCTTTTGGACGATTTTCTCAAAAATGAGCTGAAAACGACCATTTTCCCTTTTCCGCGTTCTCTTGGACGATTTTCTCAAAATTGAGCTAAAAACGATTATTTTTGTCATTTTCGCGTTTTTTCGGACGATTTTCTCAAAATTGAGCTAAAAACGACTATTTTTGTCTTTTTCCCGTTATTTTGGACGATTTTACCTAAATGCAGCTAAGAACAAATATATTTATCTCTTTCGCGTTCTTTTGGACGATTTACGCAAAATTGAGCAAAAATTGACTATTTTTATCTTTTTCGCGTTCTCTTGGACGAGTTTTTCAAATTGAGCTAAAAATGACAATTTTTCTCTTTTTCGCGTTCTTTCGGACGATTTTCTCAAAATTGAGCTAAAAACGACTATTTTTCTCTTTTTCGCATTATTTGGACGATTTTCCCAAAATTGAGCTAAAAACGACTATTTATCTCTTTTTCGCGTTCGTTTTGCCGATTTCTTCAAAATTGAGCTGAAAACGACCATTTTTGAATGTTTCGCGTTCTTTCTGACGATTTTCTCGAAATTGAGCTAAAAACGACTATTTTTCTCTTTTTCGCATTCTTTTGGACGATTTTCACAAAATTGAGATAAAAACGACTATTTTTCTCTTTTTCGCGTTCTTTTGGACGATTTTCACAAAATTGAGCTAAAAACGACTATTTTTCTCTTTTTCGCGTTCGTTTTGCCGATATCTTCAAAATTGAGCTGAAAACGACCATTTTTGACTGTTTCGCCTTCTTTTGGACGATTTTCTCAAGATTGAGCTAAAAACGACTATTTTTGTCTTTTTCGCGTTTTTTTGGACGATTTTCTCTAAATTGATTTAAGAACGACTATTTTTATCTTTTACGCGGTCTTTTGGACGATTTTCTCAAAATTGAGCTGAAAACGACTATTTTTCTCTTTTTCGCGTTCTTTTGGACGTGTTTTTCAAAATTGAGCTAAAACGACTATTTTCGTCTTTTTCGCGTTCTTTCGGACGATTTTCTCAAAATTGAGCTAAAAACGACTATTTTTCTCTTTTTCGCGTTCTTTTAGACGATTTTCTCATAATTGAGCTAAAAACGACTATTTTTCTCTTTTTCGCGTTCTCTTGGACGATTTTCTCAAAATTGAGCTAAAAACGACTATTTTTGTCTTTTTCGCGTTCTTTCGGACGATTTTTTCAAAATTGAGATGAAAACGACTATTTTTCTCTTTTTCGCGTTCTTTTGGACGATTTTCTCAAAATTAAGCTAAAAACGACTATTTTTCTCTTTTTCGCGTTCTCTTGGACGAGTTTTTCAAAATTAAGCTAAAAACGACTATTTTTCTCTTTTTCGCGTTCTTTTGGACGAGTTTTTCAAAATTGAGATGAAAACGGCTATTTTTCTCTTTTTCGCGTTCTCTTGGACGATTTTCTCAAAATTGAGCTAAAATCGACTATTTTTGTCTTTTTCGCGTTCTTTTGGACGATTTTCACAAAATTGAGCTAAAAACGACTATTTTTGTCTTTTTCGCGTTCTTTCGGACGATTTTTTCAAAATTGAGATGAAAACGACTATTTTTCTCTTTTTCGCGTACTTTTGGACGATTTTCTCAAAATTAAGCTAAAAACGACTATTTTTCTCTTTTTCGCGTTCTCTTGGACGAGTTTTTCAAAATTAAGCTAAAAACGACTATTTTTCTCTTTTTCGCGTTCTTTTGGACGAGTTTTTCAAAATTGAGATGAAAACGACTATTTTTCTCTTTTTCGCATTCTCTTGGACGATTTTCTCAAAATTGAGCTAAAATCGACTATTTTTGTCTTTTTCGCGTTCTTTTGGACGATTTTCACAAAATTGAGCTAAAAACGACTATTTTTCTATTTTTCGCGTTCTTTTTGACGATTTCTTAAAATTGAGCTGAAAAGGACTATTTTTCTCTTTTTCGCGTTCTTTTGGACGATTTTCACAAAATTGAGCTGAAAACGACTATTTTTCTCTTTTTCGCATTCTTTTGGACGATTTTCACAAAATTGAGCTAAAGACGACTATTTTTCTCTTTTTCGCGTTCTTTTGGACGATTTTCACAAAATTGAGCTAAAAACGACTATTTTTTTTTCTTTTTCGCGTTCGTTTTGCCGATTTCTTCAAAATTGAGCTGAAAACGACCATTTTTCTCTTTATCGCGTTCTTTTGGACGAGTTTATCAAAATTGAGCTAAAGACGACGGTTTTTTTTTATTTTTCGCGTTCATTCGGACGATTTTCTCAAAATTGAGATAAAAACGACTATTTTTATCTTTTTCGCGTTCTTTTGGACGATTTTCACAAAATTGAGCTAAAAACGACTACTTTTCATCTTTTTCGCGTTCGTTTTTCCGATTTCTTCAAAATTGAGCTGAAAACGACCAATTTTGACTGTTTCGCGTTCTTTTGGACTATTTTTTCAAAATTGATCTAAAAACGACTATTTTTCCCTTTTTCGCGTTCTTTTGGACTATTTTCTCAAAATTGAGCTAAAAACGACTATTTTTCCCTTTTTCGCGTACTTTTGGACGATTTTCTCAAAATTAAGCTAAAAACGACTATTTTTCTCTTTTTCGCGTTCTCTTGGACGAGTTTTTCAAAATTAAGCTAAAAACGACTATTTTTCTCTTTTTCGCGTTCTTTTGGACGAGTTTTTCAAAATTGAGATGAAAACGACTATTTTTCTCTTTTTCGCATTCTCTTGGACGATTTTCTCAAAATTGAGCTAAAATCGACTATTTTTGTCTTTTTCGCGTTCTTTTGGACGATTTTCACAAAATTGAGCTAAAAACGACTATTTTTCTATTTTTCGCGTTCTTTTTGACGATTTCTTAAAATTGAGCTGAAAAGGACTATTTTTCTCTTTTTCGCGTTCTTTTGGACGATTTTCACAAAATTGAGCTGAAAACGACTATTTTTCTCTTTTTCGCATTCTTTTGGACGATTTTCTCAAAATTGAGCTAAAAACGACTATTTTTCTCTTTTTCGCATTCTTTTGGACGATTTTCACAAAATTGAGCTAAAAACGACTATTTTTCTCTTTTTCGCGTTCTTTTGGACGATTTTCACAAAATTGAGCTAAAAACGACTATTTTTCTCTTTTTCGCGTTCGTTTTGCCGATTTCTTCAAAATTGAGCTGAAAACGACCATTTTTGACTGTTTCGCGTTCTTTTGGACTATTTTCTCAAAATTGAGCTTAAAACGACTGTTTTTCACTTTTTCGCGTTCTTTCGGACGATTTTCTCAAAATTGAGCTAAAAACGACTATTTTTCTCTTTTTCGCGTTCGTTTTGCCGATTTCTTCAAAATTGAGCTGAAAACGACCATTTTTGAATGTTTCGCGTTCTTTCTGACGATTTTCTCGAAATTGAGCTTAAAACGACTGTTTTTCACTTTTTCGCGTTCTTTCGGACGATTTTCTCAAAATTGAGCTAAAAACGACTATTTTTCTCTTTTTCGCGTTCGTTTTGCCGATTTCTTCAAAATTGAGCTGAAAACGACCATTTTTGACTGTTTCGCGTTCTTTTGGACTATTTTCTCAAAATTGAGCTAAAAACGACTATTTTTCCCTTTTTCGCGTTCTTTTGGACGATTTTCTCAAAATTGAGCTAAAAACGACTATTTTTCTCTTTTTCGCGTTCTTTTGGACGTGTTTTCCAAAATTGAGCTAAAAACCACTATTTTTGTCTTTTTCGCGTTCTTTCGGACGATTTTCTCAAAATTGAGCTAAAAACGACTATTTTTCACTTTTTCGCATTCTTTTGGACGATTTTCACAAAATTGAGCTAAAAACGACTATTTTTCTCTTTTTCGCGTTCTTTTGGACGATTTTCACAAAATTGAGCTAAAAACGACTATTTTTCTCTTTTTCGCGTTCGTTTTGCCGCTTTCTTCAAAATTGAGCTGAAAACGACCATTTTTGACTGTTTCGCGTTCTTTTGGACTATTTTCTCAAAATTGAGCTAAAAACGACTATTTTTCCCTTTTTCGCGTTCTTTTGGACGATTTTCTCAAAATTGAGCTGAAAACGACTATTTTTCTCTTTTTCGCGTTCTTTTGGACGTGTTTTTCAAAATTGAGCTAAAAACCACTATTTTTGTCTTTTTCGCGTTCTTTCGGACGATTTTCTCAAAATTGAGCTAAAAACGACTATTTTTCTCTTTTTCGCATTCTTTTGGACGATTTTCACAAAATTGAGCTAAAAACGACTATTTTTCTCTTTTTCGCGTTCGTTTTGCCGATTTCTTCAAAATTGAGCTGAAAACGACCATTTTTGACTGTTTCGCCTTCTTTTGGACTATTTTCTCAAAATTGAGCTGAAAACGACTATTTTTCTCTTTTCCGCCTTCCCCGACGAGCTGCAGCATTTTTTAATCACTCACAGAGTAGATGTATGCCTGCTCTGTGAGACGCATCTGACCCCGACAAAAGAATTCGAAATTCCCGGCTACCGCGTGTTCCGCGATGACGAACTTTCTTCGTATCGCGGGACCGCCATCCTTGCCAAAAATAAGTTTAAATGTCGTCCCGTGAGACTACCCGAATTTAAATGTCTGAAGGCGACCGCGGTATCCCTGATTAGCGACTGCGTTATAATTAACTTGGTTGCGGTTTACAACCCCCCGCACGGAGCCGGTAACAAATTATTATCTTCCGATTTGAACAAACTTACGGCAGAATTTCGCGGATCGCACACCATTATCGGCGGTGATCTAAATGCAAAGTGCACGGATTGGGCTGTCGCTCCGATAATCCCTCGGGTAAAACTTTAAAAAAAGCGATTATCAGTAATCGACTCAATCTCCTCGTGGGCGACGGCCCCACGCATCTGGTGACCGGGGCACCTGACAAAGACGACATACTCGACGTCTACCTTTTAACTTTTGACCACCCCTCGCTTGAGGTAAAAATTTTTAATGAATTATCTTCGGATCACCTTCCGATCATTTTGGATGTGCCTCTGGACGCCGATGTTTTTTGGACTCCTGAGACAAAGAATACGAATTGGGAGCGCTATTCGATTCTGCTGCAGGAATATGCCGAAGGGCGGGTATTTGACGTATGCGATCTGACTACCCCCGAGGGGATCGAGCGGGCGATAGAGAGTACCATTGATAGTATAGGGCTGGCGCACATGTTAAGTTCATGGGGGAGGAAACGGCTTCCCCCCGATCATTCTCCGCTACCGGCCGACATTGTTGTGCTCATCAAGGCCAGGAACGCCGCGAGGGAGAATTTCCAGAAAAATCGAACCGCCAAACTTCTGGCCTCATACAAACAGCTCCGTGACGAGGTACAAAAGAGGATTCGATAGTTCAAAAACAATCAGCTAAAAGAGAAAGCCGGTGCCGAGGACGACCTTCAGCTTAGCGACAACCGTATGGGGCCGGAAGTTTGGCGTAACATAAACAAGCTCAAGAAAATGAAAGTCAATAAACAAACCCCGCTACAATTCGAAAATAGAGTCATCCGCGATGACGCTGAAAAATGCAAAATCTTCGCGGACTTCCTCGCGGCGCAATATCGGCCTTTTGATCACACCGATGCGGCCTTTTTGGCGACGGTCGAGGGGGAGGTCTCTTCTCTCTCCTATTCCCCTCCCTCGGAACCCCTTCGCATAGCACTTTCCGACCTTAGGGACTCGATCAAAAAACTTAAAAACAACAAAGCGCCGGGCCCAGACGGGATCACGCCAAGAATGATAAAAAATCTTCCTAATAATTTCTTAGTTTTTCTCCTCGACATATACAACGCGTGTCTGGACGCGGCATATTTCCCGAGGGCCTGGCGCACCGCGGAGATCGTTATGATCCCTAAGGCCGGAAAGGACGCTAGCATCATCTCCAATTACAGACCGATCAGTCTCTTGAACATCTTTGGTAAAATGCTGGAGGGGTTCATCTTAAAATGGATGGACCGAACCATCGACGAGAACGGGCTCATCCCGCCCTTCCAGGCCGGCTTCCGCCGCGGTCTTTCAACCACCCACCAGGTGGTCCGGATGGCGGAGGACGTCACCCGGGGATTTAACCAAAAGCAGGCGTCGCACAGTGGGCTAGAATCGAAAAAAGCTGGCCAAGAGGCCAAAAATGGTTTTTTTGAGTGCGGGTTTTGAAACTTCGCATATATATTAAGAAAAGATTGAATTGTATGTTCCCGTTCGTCGTTTTTCGATATCTTTACGCGTTAAAAAGATACATGGCGTCAAACTTGAACCATTTTCACAGAAATGGGCAGTCGCGAATTTTTCGGATAAACGTTCAAGTTTGCGTTTATATGGAGGGTTTAAATATATACTTTTGGAAGAAATAACGATGCAATGATCTACAACAATTCTTTATCTTTTGACTGGTTGCTATCACCGCTTACAAAAATGAGTTTTTGCTCATTTAAAGCAACAAAATGGCGGACACCTTTTTCGGACAATTTTCGAGATAAAGTAAGGAATATAAATAGGAAAACGGCCCTAATGCATCGAGTCTCTTATACCACGTCATAGTCAGAAGTGTCTAGATGTGGAATCCGAAGAAACTGTTTCAATTCAGGTGCTACTTTGGGAATTAAGTCGATTTTTCGTAAGCGCGGCGCGTTCCGACTCACCACCGTGGAATCCGCGAATGCAGTTTCGCTGTCCTTTTGCTGATACGAAGTCTAACGATTGGTCTCTTTCATGTTAAATTCTGGCTAATTATCCTTAAAACATACGTGAAGACAGTTTAAGAGAGTAATTAGATACCTCTACTTTACACAACGGATGTGGAGTTAAGGAAAGTTTATCATTCAGATGAGATGCCTCTGCATTTTAATTTTAACCATAAATATACTTATAGAGAATTTTTTGCCCCCGATGTTGGTGGAAAAAATGGTTGGCAGAATTAACTTTAAGAAATCCTCACATCTGGAAATTTTTACCGACCCTTGCGTCACGGGTTTGGAGTTAAGTACGGTTTATGGCACTCCAGCGCTACGCAAACGCTCTTGCGTATCCGCTCATTGGCTAGGGTTATTCCACACGTGTCTTTTGGATTCTTAGGAAAAGAGGAAATATTTTTGTAGTTCAGTTTTAGTCCATCTATGAAGACCGAAAGTTTTTTCTTTTTTTCTGTGCTCTCGTACTGTGCACTTCCTCGTGTGCTATAGCTGCAGCAGTATTTTTCGTCGTTCAACGAGATTCTGTCGGCCAATCCGCCTTCAATGGAAGAAGGAAACGAACACAGTTGCGAAGGAAGAGCAAAATTATTTGAAAAAACGGATATTAAAATTGACGAAGGTTACGATTGGATATTTTGAAATCAACTTTCCTATGTTGCTTACAATGGTAGATGGAAAGGTGAGAGTAATCTACTTTTTGGACTTACTAATTTGACTAAAATGTAACATAAATACTTTAGTTGTGAAATGCACTAACAGATAACTCGACATTGAGATGTTACATCTGTGCGGCAAGAATATCTGAAATGAATGACATAGGGGAAATGAGGGAACGGAAAGTGGACCCGGAGAAATTCTCTTTCGGAATATCGACTCTTCATTGCTATATCAGGTTTTTTGAATGTCTGTTGCATTGGTCATACAGACTTGATTTTAGGCAGTGGCAGGTGAGTGAATAAAGTTATTGATAGTTACATGCACTCGGGAAGCAATGAAGAAACCTCATTCAATAATTCAACACTACAGGCCCGTGGTAGCCAAAGAGTTCACTTGCAACAGAGAAAATTATACCTACGAAATGAATTTCGGCAAATGACCTTGATAGTCGATACGCCAAAGGTATGAACAGGAACCACAAGTGATGGTAATACTGCTCGGAGGTTCTTTGAGAGTCAAACTTTAGCAGCAAAAATAACAGGTATAAAACCGATATTAGCATCTAAATTACATAAAACTCGGATAAATTTTAGAGTAAATTTAATCGAACGCCGTAAAATAAATCGCGGTAATGATTTCTGTTGGTTTAACCGGTTTCAGAGTTTGTTTGGATAATCAAAATAACACAATACCATTTATTTCCTAGAAATTGATGACAAACTAATAAAAAAAATTCGAAAATATACTGAAGGCACTTTCGAGTTGTTTACCCCTTAATGCTCGGAAACAACTGCTGGGATGCTGCCTCTCTATATTTAAGTTTGTATCCATGGTACTACATGCCTCCGACAGTGCATAAGGTAGTTGTTCATGGAACACAAATTGCAAACAATTCAGTTCTTCCGTTAAGAGAACTCTCGGAAAAGGTTATGGAGGCAAGAAACAAAGATATTAGAAAGATTTACGAGAAAATCCTCGAGAGTTGCCACAAACGAGGATCTCTTTAAAAGACTTCTGTTTACATCAGATCCAAAAATTTCCATGTCTGCAGTATTCAAATAAAAGAAACAACAGATAATTGCGAAAGAATTGAGAAATCTCCTCATCATCGACGACAGAGAGGGTGAAATTATTGATGATGAGGATTCGGACGATTCATCTTCTGACGAATAAGACTAAAGCTACAATAAAGTAATGATATATATTAATTAGCATAAATATTTATGTTGTAAATAGATATTTTGTCATAGAGGTAATATACGTGGAATTTAAATTTTAACAAATTAACATTTGGTTTAATTATTTTACTTAAAATGAGACGCTTTGTATCTGAATGTTAAACTTTCCTTAATTCCACATCCGTTGTGTAAAGTAGAGATATCTAATTACTCTCTTAAACTGTCTTCACGTATGTTTTAAGGATAATTAGCCAGAATTTAACATGAAAGAGACCAATCGTTAGACTTCGTATCAGCAAAAGGACAGCGAAACTGCATTCGCGGATTCCACGGTGGTGAGTCGGAACGCGCCGCGCTTACGAAAAATCGACTTAATTCCCAAAGTAGCACCTGAATTGAAACAGTTTCTTCGGATTCCACATCTAGACACTTCTGACTATGACGTGGTATAAGAGACTCGATGCATTAGGGCCGTTTTCCTATTTATATTCCTTACTTTATCTCGAAAATTGTCCGAAAAAGGTGTCCGCCATTTTGTTGCTTTAAATGAGCAAAAACTCATTTTTGTAAGCGGTGATAGCAACCAGTCAAAAGATAAAGAATTGTTGTAGATCATTGCATCGTTATTTCTTCCAAAAGTATATATTTAAACCCTCCATATAAACGCAAACTTGAACGTTTATCCGAAAAATTCGCGACTGCCCATTTCTGTGAAAATGGTTCAAGTTTGACGCCATGTATCTTTTTAACGCGTAAAGATATCGAAAAACGACGAACGGGAACATACAATTCAATCTTTTCTTAATATATATGCGAAGTTTCAAAACCCGCACTCAAAAAAACCATTTTTGGCCTCTTGGCCAGCTTTTTTCGATTCTAGCCCACTGTGCGTCGGTTGCCTGCTTTCTGGATTTCCAGTCCGCCTTCGACAAGGTTTGGCACAGCGGTCTTATTTTTAAACTTATTGACTCGGGCTTCCCTACTCGAATTTTAAAAATTTTATCTTCCTTTTTAACCAACCGCACTTTTTACGTTCGTGCCAACCTGTCGAGGTCGGATCTGGGAGTCCAGGGAGCGGGCGTCCCGCAGGGGGCTATACTGTCCCCCACTCTCTTTAACCTATTCACCCGGGACATTCCCACCAGCCGGTGCACCAACATATATCTCTATGCGGATGACTGCGCCACTCTGGCGCAGTCTCGTAATGTCAATCTCGCGAACGCCGCCCTTCAGGGGCACTTGGACTGGATCTTCCGGTGGGCCTCCCACTGGAGACTCAGGGTCAACCCTGCCAAGTGCTCCAGGATGGCGTTCGCGAGAATAGGAAAAGACCGCGATAAATCTGAGCTCCGGTGGGGGGATGTCCCGATCCCCGACGCCTGCAATCATAACTTCCTCGGCGTCATCCTGGACCGCCAATTAAAGTGGGGTGCCCATGTGGAGGCCGTCCTGGAGAGGGCGAGGGGGGCCTATTACTCTCTCAATAAGTTTTTTATTAGTAGAAAGATTAACGACAAAATTAAAATAATAGTTTATAACTCGATGGTTCGGTCCATCTTCATGTACGCCAGCCCCGCTTGGCACTATTGTGCGAAACAACACATTCAAAAAATTATTAGATTCGATAAAAAATATATTAAAATGGTGCTCAACGTCCCCACTCTGACGTCATATAGCGAGATTTGCGCGGCGCACGGGGTGCTCTCGGCTGAGCAGCTGCTGCGAAGAGCCACCCAACGGTTCTTCGACAGACTCACCGGCTGCCCAGTCGAGGCATTCCACTCCCTGTGGACTTTATCCCGTGAAAAGACGAAATACAAATCTCCAAATTCGGCGCTTTTTGTCGACCATTAAAACGACGTCGAAAATATTTATACGTAAAATTTTAGGAACTACGCACTAATCGTATTTATTTACTTTCCTTTTAATTACTATTAATTTTAACTCGTAACTTATTTATTTATTTATTAATTTATTCATTTTTTATCTGCTTTTATCCACCCTTTTTACATTTTACTTAATATTTATTTGAAATTTTTATAGTTTTTTCAAGTTTTAACGATCCCAATCGATTTTAATACCCAAATTTAAAGTTCCCTCCAGTACTCAATTGCTTTTACCGGCTGACAAAAAGCGCCCTTTTTAAAATCTTACCAAGGTCGACACTCGATGTCGACCTTTATAATCACATAATAACCGAACCGCGACTTTTATTTAACCCTTCTTTTATAAAAAAACGGAGATTTACGTGGATAAAGTCCCTCGGACCAGGCGCCGCGTACAATATTATCCCCTCGGGGAGTCAGAAGGACCTGCAGACATGTGCCCCCACATTCCCTATTTAATTCCTTTTTCCTGAATTTCCCAGTAACGTATCACACCCAAACGTCCAAGTTTCACATTCGTACAACATTACAATCAACACCAAGGATTTTACCAATCTTTTCCTGATTCCTTTATCAAGGCCCTTTGTCATCAGTTCCCTTCTCTTCATGAAAGCTTCTTTTGCTAACGTTATCCTTTTTCTAATCTCTGTTGTGCATTTTCAATCCACAGAAAGAAGGCTGCCCAAGGATGAAAATTGATCTTCTTGTTCTACATTTTCCCCATTCACCCTTATCGTTAACTTACATTACTTTCCCTTAGAAAACATCATAATTGCATTTTTTCATACATTTATTTTCATCCCAAACTCCTTTGCTTTATCGTTTAGTGCATCACTTAGGATTTTCAAACCCCTTCCAGAATCGCACACAATAGCCTTATCGTCTGCATAACTTACCGACTTCCCTATCAACTTTTACTCCCTTATCTATTTCATCACAAGCTTCCTTGACCATTTCTTCTGTATATATGTCAAAAAGTGATGGTGACAAAGGACAACGTTGTCTTACTCCCCTCTCTAACTCTTCCCATTCTGATTACCCATTAGCTACCCTTACACATGCAATTTTACATTAAACGCCTATCTTTTCAGGCCATCCCAACGTTTTTCATTTCAGATGGAATCTTAAGGCAACTTAAATTATAAAAGTATCTTCAAATACTCACGGAATGACAGATGTAATCACTATTGAGATGAAATCCTGAGGATATTTAGAGTGGTCTCAAAGAAAGCCTCAGTTCCCCTCGACGACAAATACGATTGTTCAAGCCAAGCTCATGCATTTCCCTTAAGATTAAATGGATAATTTGGCCTATTGGTATGAATGAATATTAGGATATATATAAATAGAGATCTTCAGAGATTTTAGCGTCAGCGATTACGAATATTTTTTGACGTTGATTCGCGGGGTTCGACTTACGACCATTTCGGCAAGGTTTACTAATCGAGTTTGATGGAATTTTCAAAGTTATTTCGATATGATGAAACTACTCTGCGTTTCTTTTCGACCAAAATATCTAAACTCGACTGTGTATGCCGCCTTTTTTCGCGTGGCAGCGGGTGCATGAGTAACGACTTCCCTTAATATGAAACACGGAGCTTAGAAAACTATTCCATTATTGAGTTATGTTTAAATTTTAGGATATTCTTACATTAAGAGGGTAAAAACTGAAAAGTACGTACCCATCTTCCGAGAAAGAGAGTAATGACGGTATTCTGAAACTTCAACTTCAGTCGACTTTGCCTTGCAACATAGTGGAGAATTATGCTGTAGCGCGGGCGAATAGCACACTGCAACTGCCACACACCATTCTTGCCGCACAAAGACGAACTTATCCGGACACTAGAAAGGAAATAAGGCATTGTAAACACTAAGGTTGACATAAAACCTTCGAATCGGAAGTTCGTTGCAATCGCGAAGAGTCATCCGTAAGATATAAGACCCATAAACATTGAAAAACTAGGACTTTTCAAAAGTTTTTACATTGCCAAGCTGTCCAACGTTGAGAGACGCCAGCAGAGACAGGTCCGCTCAGTTCAAATGCTCCGACTGCTATGAGTCAGCTTCAGAAAAGTGACCGCACCGATTCCGCCAAAATCGAGTTCCTCATAGCAAAGCTGGATAAATATGTCTGGGAGTTTAGGGATACAATTTTATGATTCGAATGCATATTGTACAATCATAAAAGTGGGTTTAGGCGATAATTCAGAAATATTCAATAATCTAAACTTCTCCAATTCTTTAATTTCGCTAATGAATGTGTTTTAACGAAATTACTCTTCTCAATGGATTATCAATAAGGATTGGTGAGCTAAATTTTCAACATACATTCACATATATCTACATTAGATTGAAAATTATAAGGATTATTGGATGAAAATCTTGGATAAAATCATTGTAATCAATTTCGTATTACCTACAAGTGGAATCATTTGGGTTTCCACAAAATAAAACTTCACAGTTAAACAGTCTTACCACATAAAATTTTATGAGAAATGCTAAATTTTCCTACATTCTTCATTTCAGACTAATATATGAGGAACAGGGAACTGTTATTGCTGGTAAATATCCTTAGGGCTCCAATGAGTGTGGGCTATTGATTACATACTACAGATGTTTCCATAAAATTTCTTACATTTAAACTGCACTGTATCCAATGATTTAAAATTTCACCTTTTCTTATAATCTCCAACTGTATTTATTACGTAAAAGAATATTTAAATTTATTGAATTACCTTCTTCTTACCATCATCTACTAATTTCATTTTATTTATTGTTCAGTGTGAATGAATACTTTTGTTACAAGAAAATATTATGTCTCCTAAACTCTGAATAAAGAACATCATCAATTACATAAGTTGCTTTTCTTGATTCCAAAGGAGAATGCCATTTTTATGGCACCATGACCTTAAGTTCTAATGTCATGTTTAACACCATTACTCACTAATTATGTAAGTCAAGAGGAGGACATGATAAATGTAATCAATCTAGCTGCTCGACATCTAACATTTTGATCCACGTTCTTTGATGTGAAAGAAACAGTGATTTCAGAGAATGCAATTGTGGCCATCAATCAACAAGGTGTTATCAGTCCCTAGTCAAAGTTAAAAAAGGTGTTGCTTTATTCTGAAAATCAGTTACAGCATTTTAGAAGAATGTAAAATTCCCTAGTCATGAAAATCTTCTCAAATCTTTATATAAGGTGTTAAAAATCTATGCCATGGATTACTTTTAAGAGAAATGGGAATATCTGCCATAAAATTTCCTTCCATATTTGGGGGTAAATAAAAGTCAATCAAAGGATTAAGCTATTTAATACATTTTTAGTAAAGGATAAGTTTACAGAGACATTTTAGAATATTCTAATGATTACAAAGTCTGATAATATTTTATTTCATTTTAGACACATTGGATAAGCTACACTCTTATATAATTAGAGCTCTTTCTCTGCTCAAAGTGCATGAAATGCAAACCTCCAGCTTCAATGATCTTGATAACCTTACAGACTGTCATCATCATCTATTGTCTATATTCAGTAAAAAAACAGCAGCTTAAATAGATTGAAATATGTAACATTTCTAAGGAATGATCACAACTCTTGTGCATACAAGTGGCATCAATAACTAGAACAAGTTTAATTAAGACTGCAACTTATAAATGTTTAAGGACCTGCTCATGAAATGAGAAACATTTAATTAAAGATATATGTAAAAGTTGTGGAAATTGTAAGGAGTATTTCATTCAAGAATACTAAAGCTAAATAATTCTCTACAGTAAATGAAATTCAGGATAGTCAAATTCTTCATTGTTCATTGAAGATGCACAATATGGAAGATCATTTGCATCACTCTTTGATTGCCATCTGAAGAAGAGCAGGTCCACCCAGTTCCTCTACTCTCTCTGATAGACTGCCAACATATGTAACTCCTCCATTTAAATGTCTGTAACTTTTGGTACAGGAGAGACAAAGAAATATTCATTAAACATGACTGATTTTTAGCTAACCCTTTAGGTTTGACAATTTCTTGTATTTGCTATGACTTCCCTTGACTGAGGGAACTGCCTTCTTCTCATTTTCCCATTAACTATGTGTGGGAGATATTTTCCTTCTTCAACTGGCAAGTGGTAGCAGGTATAGACCCTCATAATCTGGACAAACTTCAATCCTAAGGATTCAGTCAACAGTTACTGCCGAGAAATTAAATTACTTCATATTATTGGATATTTGATTGCCAATTTTTATTTATTTAATAGGAAATTTTGATTCAATATGCAGTTCAGATTACTTTCTTTGCAGTATTCTGTTAATTTTGATACCAAATAATATTCAAATATCTCAAGTGTAAGAATACTGACTAAACACAAAGAAAGTAAAAATCACCCTAAGGCAGCGAATAACAGAGATAAGTAGGAAGAAAATTAAGAGGGGTTAAAGATAGAACCTTTTATAATTGGGTTTTCCAGCATAAGGAAAAACCCTTTTGAGATAAACCCATTCCCAAACGATAGAGAGGACTTGGTGATTGGACTCTTCATTGAAAGGCAGGGCATTAAAATTACATAACATTTGCCTTTAGAAAACATAAAAATACCTTTTCCCTCAGTTTCTGATTCTGCAAAAATTCATAATATCCATCAAGCTATTATCTATTGAAAAGAATTTCCATTTTGATTAACCCATGAAACATTTAGAGCTGCATGGAGTTAGTTAATATGTGGCTGCTACCCTGAGTAAACATTTTCCTAACACATGGAATAGCCAAGTAGGTATGGCAGTTGTATCTAATGTAGTACATCCTTCTTTCAATTCTCAGTTGGTTCTGTATATACTAAATGACCTCTACTATGTTAGGACTTCTAGAATAACTACTCCTGCCTCAGTAATTTATTTGTTGAATTTCACTTGGAGAAGAAGTAAGAAACTCTAAATACCTTAATAAGTCTAAAAAACAATTTTAATATTATTTTATCTAAGAGGATCTTGCACACAGATATGAATAAGCATTGGCATGGGAAAATCAAAATCTCATTTATTACTAATTTATTTTTATGCACTTTTATTGCTCAATTAAGCATGTAAATTTGAATCTTTCTCATTGCTGTATAATTTCATTGAAGAATTAGATCAAGGCTATTACCGGATTGTCAGACAAAAAGTTCTCATTTTGGATATCAGTCACAAGCTCCCCTAATAAATAACTTTTCTTATGCAGGCTAAATCCATTGGTAACACATTAACAGTATGTAGTTTCTAAGAATAAAAAATTAGGCAGACTGGTATAACACTATAAACCAGTCAAATCTAAATTGCAGATAGTGAATCACTCATCTACAAAATATTTTCAGAGATACTTTCAGGTTTCCAATCAGTATCCTATGATACGAATGTCAACTGTCTTAGTTAATAAAAAATATTAATTGCAATGTTCAGTTTAATTTCCTCTTCTATAGCTGCATGATTTGACTTGGGATGAATGTGAGCTCCAGAAGTTGAAGTGGTCAGTAGATCAGGAATCCGAAGGTTTAAACAGGCATGTGCTCACCAATCACAGTCTCAATTTAGAAATTGAGAACACCTGGATATAGAAAATATCATCTTAGCATAATTTAAGTACAGCCATCATGGAATAAAAGAGTGTTCCTGTAAAACAAGAGACATTTTAAATATCTGTAATAGCATATATCAATCCTTTCAAACTCATCATCTAGCAGTAAAACAAGTTGAACATCTTTCAAGAATATAAAGTGAAAGATCTTATCATCATAACTTGGTATTGTAATGCTGGTAGACTTTCATTATACTAGTATTTTTAACAATAGTCTACATTTTGTATGAAGACCAAGCCCCAGTTTTATGATCAAGGTAACACTCACAAAGCAACGCACTCCCTTTCTCATTTTTTCAGTATGTTTACAAATTGAGATTGCAGAAAAAGGTAACAAAAGCAGGCAAATTTTACATCACGTTCTGCCATCAGAAATAGTGATTACGGAATTCTCACCCTAACTTTCAATTTATATCAGCTCATACAGCGAGTTGGTGATTGTTCTCTTAAAAAAATCTAAACATTTTCACATAAAATAAGTAATTACAATGTAGAATTTTACAAGGAAACACTGCACACAAGGTAAAGGGTGAGTGGGAGACCCTGACGATACCAGCCGATTTCGTATTCATGAATGAGGGGAATGATTGGCCTTAGTGCATTGCAGAGCATCTGAGAATGGGAATAATCTGTCTTATGTGGGAAATTGATTGTCTTAAGCATTATAGCATTATTTTATCCATGTAATTCATTTGAAAGGCACCAAGAGAAAATTGCCTACTAAGCAAGAGCATCCTAAACAGGTATCACTGTTGTTGTAAATCCCTTACTTTTTCAAAGGTGATGTCAAATACTACTTTAAGCTAATAATTTATGTTTAGTGACTCGAATAGCTATCATAGAAATTTCTCTATGACGCGAACCGAAATCGCACGGATATATTTCCTCACATAGAACTTCATTCGTTTAACGGAGATTCAGTTGGTGCATATTTGTAAAAAAAAATTCATTCCAACACGAATGATTGCTTGCTTCATACGAAATTTGCATTATTTATTTATTAGACAACCTACAGAGAATGAATTTCTCTAATTTATGATGAAATCGGTGTCTTCTTGTAATGAAGGAGGGGTTTCTTCAAGAGCATCTGCAGCAACATAAATACGTACCTTTCGTTTAAAAATGAGTAATCGCGAGCAAAAGAGTAAGGAACCTATTAAAGAAAAGCTGCAGGTATTTGACGAAGTGGATCGCGTAGTTAAACTCAGATTGCTCCTTCGTTTGGTATTCCGACATTAACACTCTCTATAGAAACGCTTAATCGAAAAAAAATCAATGAATGGGTCAGCAGTGGACACGGAACTGACCGATTTCACGCAATTTATCATGTTGAAGAAGTATTCGCAAATTCCTTGAACATATGCGGTCAGGGGATATAACATTCAGTGGACATACTCTCCAGGAAAATGCAAATTCTACTACTACAAAATTGGGAAAGATAACTTCTATTACTCTAGGTGAATTTATTTCTTAGCGGGAAACGCGAAGTTAATTTTCTCAAGCCTTTATACGCATGTAGGCAGCGTAGGCGGGTTACCTTTGAAAACAATGGGTTCTGTACTGTTCATCATTCTCTGAAACTACATTTTATTGAACAAAAATGATCCTTTACCAGAAGTTCAGTAATTTTTACTAGCAATATACCTCATAACTCTTAAAATAGTTTGGAAGGCCAGAGAATTTTTTCCAGTGGCGCAGTGCTGATAAGTTTTTAAAAATTCATTTGCAGGAGTAGAGCGACCCCTTTAATCGAAATATTGTGGCGTGAAAGATAAGTAGGACAGCTGCTGTTGAAAGAGGTATATGTTACGGAGGGCTTAATATCAAGGGAATAGTACTCCAATGTATGCTTGAAGTTATTACTAACTCTTGACGAAAAATCAGTTCTGTGACGAGGAATAAAAGCTACTTGCCAAACCTTTTGTGCTTCATCTATATAGAACAATTTAGTGAGTCTTCTCCTAGAAGAATTCGTCCATCATCATTTCAGAAATATTTTATAGAAATTTAACGAAATGATACGAGTATTTTTATTAAATGAACACTTTAGAAGCCATTAAAGTACTCTATCTTGTTATAATAAATTCCACGAGAAATAATTTTTCATCTGGAAAATAAAAGGTATGCTATCACATGAACGTCCTTTTCACTTTCACCATATTGAATGACCGCGTTTTATCTATTATATATAGCTACTTCTCTGAATATTCCTATAGATTCATCAACGTGAACGTTTTACGACGTACTGGCCCCATCCTCTAGATACCACAATAATTCAGACTTCGACGCTAGCTATAATGGGTTCGATACCAGAATGTCCCAAAAATCGGAATCTTACCATAGAAATGCTATGTGCGGATTTTTGAAAAGTATTTGAGGCACTTTTCGGTAAGATAGAGGAACCAAAAGCTCGCAGTTTGGAGAAGAGATACTCTTCTATGGTACCAATGGTGGAAATGTAACCAATTGAACGTGAGTTCGACGCCAGATGGGTGCGCTAAATTCTTCCGTAAGAAATGCATTGCTGAAAATATTGAGGTTTTTCTTAAATACCTTCCCGATAAGCTGGAGGATAAAACCCGGTAACAGAGGCAATTTAAAACGTTATTTCAAGCTGTTTAACGTTTCTCTAATGGTCCTTGGTTCGATGCAAGAGCCTCATTTCGATTCTACCATACATTTCAAACGGGGATAGCGGAATCTTATTTTAGGACCTTCCCGATAAGATATTGAATGGTAACTTTGGAACCGGTCAGTATTGCACTTATCTAATATTAATATTCAATTCTCACTCAACAACGGTTCCTGAGTTCGACGCATGGCGGTCATTTATTGCGAATTTTCTAAAACTGTATTAGGACCTTTCTCGGTGCGATAGAGCATTCAAAATCGCGGAGTTTGCCGATAAATTGGTCTTCATAGCATCAGTTGAAGGAATGTTACCAAACGAGGGTTGGCTCGAACCTAGAAGGTCCCCGATTCGGCTCCAGGCGGTCCTAAATCTCACATAAGATATGTACGGCGTATTACCGAAATTTTATAATGAGACATTTCCAAAGAAGATAAATTCCGTATCCCAGAATGTGAGTAGCAGTCATTGTGAGTGAGTACGTTTTACAGCAGCGGTTACCGTTTCCCTGATGATCCTAGGTTCGTCGCCAGGATGCTAATTGCACTGTACCGTACAATTAAATGGAAATTCGGAATGTTAGTACCTTCGTGTTACATATCCATTCGAAATTCAGCAAACAGTAAGAAGGGTCTTTACCGAATCTTAATCGGCGACAACGTTTACTGCAAGGACCTTGGTTCGATACCAGACCTGGTACATTCTCCCGTTTTAATCTACGCTTAGCTGAATTTAGGAATGCTTTTGCAAGCAGTTCCGAGCGTAATAGGATGTTTTGGTAAATATTCAAAGATTAGCTTGCAGTATGCAAGCAACTTTAATTCATGTAAAATATTCTCAATGCTATGTACAAAACTGTCAGAAACATACTAAAATATATATGTGCCAAAATGTTATTCAAATATCTTCAATACCTCTATGTATATAATATCAAGAACATATAATAAACTAGCTGAATTGACCGCAGATTCTCAACGTGGAAAATAGATGTAGGATTAAATACTATAAGTAATACTATTTGTGCAGAAGTGAAATTATCCTCTCCAAATATTTTAGAAACAAATATAAGGGTTCAAGACCCTCCGAGCCTTTTGGTTGATCACTTAATCGTTTATATATATATATATATATATATATATATATATATATATATATATATAGGTATGCATTTAAGCTTTCATTTTATGAAAATGAACCAGGAACGATATATATAATGTTTGGATAGTAAATACTTATAAACATAACTCTATGATTTTATTTGTATGCATTTAATGATATTAATAATAGGACTTAAGTTGCTTTTATTCCAATGCAGAAGATAAAGGAGCTTTAAAGACTCAAATAGGTCCCTTATTTAAAACTTATTAGAAATTATTTAACTCCAGTGGGGTTTAAATTTCGTGGAGGAGAACTTCGTATTATTTTGGAAAATGGAAAGTGCAGTGGAGACAATACCAGGAGACGATAATCAATTATTTGGAAATTGTTGCAAGAAAACATTACTGATTGCGAGTCCGACTCCGTGTCTTGAGAAGATATATCTTAAGAGGGCTGCAATATATGGTCTTTGTCGTTCAATAGGAAATTCATCTCTCTATTTTGCTTTGTTGTCGACCCATAATAATACGATATTTGGAGTGGCTTTGAAGTTTAAGGCAAGAAAAAACACCTCGAAAGACACCCCAAGTATTAATTTTCACAAATACTGTAAAGTGCTAAATTATTTGAAATGCTTCACAATGACTATCAAATTGCTGTATTACTTTGCATGTAATCCATGATAGCTAAATTCAAGATCTTGTTTATTATATGAAAACAGTCTATGAATAGAAAAACAACGAAGAGAGGCGTACTCTTTTCTAGTGAAAACTTTTCGCATAGCGTGCATGTGCTCAAGCAAACCAATCCTTCAGAAGGTAGTGGGATGTGAAAATAAATATAACTACATTAATTCGTAAAACATATTAAAACAATTACAAAGAACGAACTTAAGGTATTTCGTATGAGCTTATGAGTTATTCAGTGATACTCAAATATAAGAAAATGGATGTAAAACATAATGTAGAACACAACACGAAATCGCTGTTTTTTTAAAATTTCTCAGCATAGGTTGAGGAGCATCAACTAAGTTACGAAAACAACGCCAAAGAGTTAAAGCACACTTACGGCAATTCGTATTTGTGTGTTCGCATTCGTTGATTCTTCTACAGAAGAAAAGGGGATGCACGTAGCAGTATACCTTCGGATATTCTTCTATAATTAAAAATGTCAACCGAGTAACGATATAGCAGATTTCATTAAAGATAATAGCTATGATTTGATGTAGGAACGAAAGGTAAAGTACAGAAGCAATGTGCTATCAAATAAAACAATGCACACTTACTGACTTTCGCAATTGAGTTTTTATGTATTCGGAATTCAAATTATATATACTGAATGATTAAAAATACCGAGACCACAACGAAAATCAATATAAAGTCAAAAAATTCCATTGAACATTATGCAGTTCATGAGAATAACACTAATGTTGCACTGCTTTAAAATCTATGCTATAAAATCAAGAACGTATAAATGTCCTTTTGCAATTCGGTTTGATAAAGAAAATCTCCAAAATGCCTGTAATTTTGTTCCTGCAATTTAATAATAATAGTTTACATTCGCTGAAATAAGTTAATTGCCTACTCTTCATAAATTCTGACGTTACTTCCTACCATTAATTCGGTATGGACTTGAAATCCACGTGAATTCCTGTGGGAAAATCAATGTATCGGATTTAACAATCACCTCGGTCGTCGGATGGACTGGTTGTTTACTACGGCGAAATTTTACAAAATTTTCGTTTATATTGTCATAGTGCTCTTAATTTAAATTGGAAAAGTGTATTTTACGACAATAATAAGATTCTTCATTTAATTTACCTTCTTTTCGTACTTTCCTTGACTTAGTTGGACTATTATTTCCAATTTAATTCTGTAAAAGTAACAAAGCCTGCAGGGTGCAAAAGCGAACTTTACGTGCATTCCTTATGGAAAAGTATTATGGAGTCCTGGATTCGGACCCTATCCGTCATAAAGATAAGAGTATGTTGAAGGTAATTTTCTCGGGCTTCTAAACGGGTCAGTGCTGGCAGATGTGCCGACGTTTCGGCCGCTGTCACTGCGGCCATCCTCAGGGATGAGTGTTTTCCGTTGGATCAATCTGCTATATATAGGGCGGAGGCTGATGGCGGCGCCGTGGTTTCTCTCCTTAATTCTGTGAATTCCAACTTTTCACCGGGAAAGCATCAAGTCATATATAAGATAAGAGTAGTTTTCGTGGGGCTTCCAGCATATTAGAAGTAGAATGTAGTTTGTCTCATGCCTCTACGACAAATAGTTTCCAAGATTAAGGGGGGGACGGACAGACGGACGGACACACCGCTAATTATATATAAGATGTATATAACGATAAAGTTTCTTTATTTGGTTGCCAAGACAACATAGCGTTTCATAGCTGCGTTGATACCTTCGAAGTCTTTTCTATTACTAAATTTTCCATGATTTCGAGAACGAAAGCATTTGCTGATTGAAATCGACTGAGTCCAATCATAAAGCATCTACAGTATGAAAGGTATGAAATTTTATGTCGCTGAATTTTTATTTCTAAGGTTTAATTATGCTTTTCTCCCATGAAATGTTCTTTCCCATACATTTCATATGGCTTTATCTTTGCAATTAATAATTTTTTGCGAGTTGAATACAACAATCGCCTCAGTCATCAGAGAGACTCCTAGCTTATACTAGAAAAGTTACACTAATTTGTCGTTGTTATTGTTCAATTGCGACAATAAAACGGCTACCAAAATAAAAATCTTTATCCAATTTTCTTACTTTTGGTAAGTGTCTAGACTTAGTAGGACAATTATTTCTAATTTAATTTCTTAAAAGACCAAAAGTCTGCAGTAGATCGAAACGAACTTTACGTGCATTTCTTATGAATATATTCTAGTCTTTTAGTGTCAAACCAAGGATACTTTTGGTAGAAAAATATAGATATGTTATAGTCCGTTCTAACTCTATGTTTTAAACATTTCTCACACATATTTCATACGGGAGTTAGCGACATCGGATGGACAAATACACAACGGTGATTATTAGATAAGATTCCATTATAAAGCACACAATTTTAATTACAAGTTTCCTTGCATATTTCTACATGTGAATCATAGACTGGCTTCACTCTATGGGATTCATTTCTTTGTGTATATCGAAGCTACTCATTCTTCAGAACTTTTGTAGATTTCATAATTCTTAATATTGTTTTGAGGTTGGTTGTGATATAATGTAAGCATCTGAGACACGAGTAATTTGGATTCTTTTGTTCCCTTGAATGATAAGAATACAGTACCAGTACGGCTTCATTACATTATGACGCAGTGAAGAGAAATAAGGCAAATTATGTCATTATTTATATGTCCTCATTCCTTCCATTTACTCATAGAAGGCTGTCCCTTGCGTACATTCCATACCAAACACAATACTGCGAATTTCTGTGTATATTTGCAGATGTATTTCACAAGGCTGGACGTTTATGATTCATTGATTAGCTTACGTAACATGACTGTCCCCTCATTATTTACCATAACTATATTATATACTAAATAACTAAATTACGTGAAAAACAGGTTTAAGGGAGTGTAACTACCTCTTCACTAGTCTTGATAAATTCAGCCCACCAAATACATTCAAAACAAAGATACATAGCATTGTTCTGTTTTCATTATTTTCTCCTAATGTTCCCACGAATATTTTCTTCTTTTATACTTAATGCATAAGTTTATTTTATTGATTCAATATGGAATCTATTATACTTAGTTATTTTTGTAAGAGATTTTTATCTGCTCTATTTTGATTAACTCAATTAATGGAAATTCATGATTTTCAAACCATTCGTCTCGAGATATTTAAGATTTTGAGAATCGTCCTAAAATTAAAAAAATAAGTAATAAAAAATATCTGCTGCGATTTATAGCATTAACGGTTTGAATTTAACCGGAGACATATACTATAATAATCGCCATTGTGTGTGTATATATGTCCGATCTAATCCGTTTAATTCAAACCGTTAATGCTATAAATCGCAGCAGACATTTTTATCGAACATATACACACACACACAATGCTGATTATTATATAAAATTAATTTCAATACATATCCACGAAATCTCTGTATTTCTTACGTTCATTATGTTAGCTTTAAAATATAGAAATATAGACGCGAACGAGATCATTTTCATATTAATATTACAAGTAAATATAGCATTATTTATAAGGAAATTCCATGGCATCTCATTTTAATAGAATAATTATCAAGCATTTATATTCGTAAACCATTCATTTCAACTACGTCACGAATATTCTTATTAATTCACTTGGAATTCAAACTACGTAATCGAAAGTGAAGCTATTGTTTTTACTTACTTTCGAATTAAATTCGAATAAAGTTCGGATGAATAAATTATTATTTAAATAATTATTAAAAATTACGAACATAGTTTAAACTTTGACCTGTAGGGGGAGAAAAGGGGGTATTTAGAACGCGAATTGAAACAGCCTCAGCGGCAGCCAATCAGGTCTCTCCGTTTTGTTTAAAACTTAATTTCAACGGAAAATCTTCAGTTGATTTGAAGACATCTGATGGTGAAGAACTGCTAAAGGATTTTCAAGAAAACCGTTTCGAAATTCGAATTTCTTTTGAATTTCAGTCGATACGGAATTCAGTTATCGTATTTTAAGTTCTACGTGTTTGTAAATTGTTTGGGATCGATGATTAATTAGTGACTTAATGGTATTTAATTGTATTTGTAGCGTCAAGACATCCCTGCGACTGCTTTAGGACTTCATCATTGCCTGGTAAGTACCGAGAATTAAACTTGGTTAAATTGATTGTAAATATTCATCGTTTTTCGTCATTTTCTAAATGTTTCACTGTGTTCACGATTTATATGTATACTGAAATATACCAAGAGAATAATTTTAGCTAATACAGGAACATTTACTTAATTAAATAATTTAAAATATATAACAATTTATTTTCATAAACACATAGATATAGAGTTTAAATAGTTATCTGAGGTAATACAATTCTTCTATGGCTTTTATGTCGAATTGCATATATGTTGAATAAAGTACGAAAATAATTCCACTAAAATATTTACGACGTGAAAGAAGACATTCTTGGTTATCACAGCAAAGAATATCGTAATTTAAAATCACTGTCAACGGCAGCCGATCACTCTCATTACATTCACAATACAGTACTATCCTATGATTTCACGAATGCATTAATTTGATGTTTTTATTTTTTTCCAGATTTTGCTATTTCATCTCTGCATTCCTTTCGGAGTTTTGGAAGGACACTGAAGTGGATGAGGAAGGCTTACCAGAGGACCACAAGTGGCGAGTTTTATAATAATTACAATTGATAATGTTTATTTTCTTTTATGGAAAATGTAACAATTCTTAGTTAATATAAAAACCACCTGAGCTTACATAAGATTAAAGAATCGGTATTTCCTTGGTCTGCTATTAATTTGAAATAAATATTACTTTAAATTAAGACATAGAAAGTCAGACGTTAAATATAATTATATATATATAATTATATTTATATATATAATTATTTATAATTATATATAATTATTTATATATATATATATATATACGAGTAAAAGTTGCTTGCATACTGCAAGCTATCCGTTGAATACAGTATCATACCAAGTACTGCCTTTGTTCAAATTTAAAACTTCGCGCCAAAGACCGCCTGGCGACGAACTAAGAACCCGATCGTGAGAGAAGACAGCAAAATAATATTAGATAAGTGCCATCCTTACTTGTTCCAAAGTTTCGATTCAATATCTTATCGGGAAGGTCCCACGCCTCTGTCACCATTCCGGGTTTTATCTTTCCAGCTTATCGGGAGGGCATTTAAAAAGATTTCCGCAATGCATTTCTTATGGAAGAATTTTGCATCCACCTGGCGTCGAACTCACTGTCATTTGGCTACATTTTTTCCATGAGAAGCATAGAAGACTACCTCAACTTCAACCTCCGAAATTTTGGTTACTCTATCTTAACGATAAGTGCCTCAAAATAATTTTCAAAAATCCGCGCAATGCATTCTTATGGGAAAATTGCGATTTTTGGGAATTTCTGGCATCGAACCCATGATAGCTAGCGTCGAAGTCTGCATTATTCTGGCATCTAGAGTGTAGGGCCAGTACGTCGAAAAAATCTGAAGTCGATGGCGCTTGTGGAACATGGTCAGAATTCGTATCCCCTATATATATATATCTATATATATATATATATATATAGGTATATCCGGAGAGTTAGCTATATATAATAGATATTAACCACTGTACGGACAAAATCTTCTTAAGGAATTAGTTCAACTCTTTACGAGACATTCGGAGTCTCGCATACTTTCCTCATACACCCGATGCAAATAACCTTTCCTTTCTCTCCAAATAACTTTCGTTTGCATTCACTGAAGATCTAAACATTGTCATATTTACTTCGAGTATTTCATGGAAACGACTCAGTGTTATCTCAAGGCCGTGTGACTCTACGTTGCTATGATACCTTCATCGTTTTCACTTACTTTCTAAGCTATTCTGAAGTTCAAGTACGTTCTTGTTTTCTAAACTAACGTCTTAAACAGTTTACATTGTAACCACTGTTTGTAAACATCACTTTTGGTTGAGTTTTCTCTTTTCAAATTGCATCAAAATATATAAGTGACGTTTAAAAAGAGACTGTTTCATATTAACTGCTAAAAACAAAATGAAAAGTCGATCATTTGATCAAACGATCAGTCTTTTGCAGTCTTAATATTTGTATGTAGAAGTAAGAGTGCATATAATGAGTAACGTAATGGAGAGTTTCGGCTGCAATTCGGCATAAAACTTGGACCTGTTACAAAAGTTCACTCACTCTGAGGTACTCATACAACATTTTCTGTTATTGAATGCCTACGGTATGCAAACCAGAGGAAGTTTTGACTGCGTTCCAGCTGATTCAGCGATGCATTTTCATTTTCTTCCTTGTTATATCTAATGCCCTTTTCAAAATATTTCCCTTTCTATTCAGCTATGCCTTCCGAATTTAGGTCTTTGTCCTCAACGTTGCCGTTGAGAATGAAAGAATGGATATAAAGCTTATTTATATATTAGCGAATTCTCCCATAAGATTAGCGGAAATAAATTTAATTTATAGAAAAATGTTACGTGTATTTCTTATGGGAGTGTTTCGGGGCATCCAGAGAATCAAGGATACTTTGGATAGACAAATATCAATATCTATTACTCCATTGGACCTTAAATGAATTCGTCAATTTAAACCCATATCACGTCCGGAAGTGCATGAAATTAATGTTCCGATATTTCTCCCATGAATTTCTTACGTAAGTAACTGACATCGGATAAATAAATACATATTGAGGATAATTATATAAGATTAATTCACTAGTGTTACAATAATTATAGAGGCTTACAAATTCTATGTGAGGACCTAAAGCAAGGGAATTTAATTAATATTTCTATCAAAATTTTAAATTAATTAGGACCTAAATCTACATAAATACCCTGTAAGCCAACTTTTGCTTGTAAATTTGAGAGTGATTGTCAGTTTGGTCGTGAAATATACTCTATTCGATTCGAATTAACAAGTACGTCGATAAAATGAAACAAAAATTCGGTAAACTTTTGAGTTTTAGAAAACCAATCTCCTTGACGACCAATGCTTTTGGACTAATTAAAAAAATCTAAAAGACATCAAGGGTTTTCTCTAAGCAGTAGATGATTGACATTCGGAAATTATGGCCTACATTTTACCTAATTTACAGTGGGCTAAATTTTCGGTTTGATATATGTAACACAAAAGATTTCCATTAAATGAGAAATTATTTTACGATCATTTATTGGCCCATTAGATTTTCAAACCATTACAATGTAATCTGCTCTAAAACCTTTAGCTAAAGTATACAAATAAATGTTATGTCGAGTTTGCATGTGCTTCAATTCATCAATGAGTTACCATTTCAAGTATTTTCATTTGATTTCTATGTCTTTCCCTGTAACTGAAAGGAGCAATTCTGGGGCAACTGGTAACGGAAGACTTAAAGAACAAACGAATGGTGTACACATCTCATGCAGTGGTTTGCAGTCTCAGGGATATGGAGAAGCTGATGAGTCAAGGTTAAAGGATGCAGAAATACCCAAAGGACACGAAGAACTAGATGGTGACGCAATGAAAGGCTGCTGGGCGAAAATCATTGAAGATAAAATGAAATGAAATATAATAAAATTCTCTTGATTTCTTTATGCGAGGGGGGGTATTTTTTTACTGTTACCTTTAATTATATTTCTAGACATATTGTTAAAGTATTATGTTTCTCTTTGATGTAAAATCTAATTATAATATTACAATAATATCCTAGATGAAATATATATTTTGATCGACGTATAAGCATATTTAAGTTTATATAATAATAATGTTTTGTGAAAAATATAATATTATTAAAGATTTTAAAGATTCCATCCTAGGCCATATAAAACCTTGATTAATGTATAGACGTTCAAATATGTAAGGCCAGGAGAATTTGTACTCAATGATCTCTGTGCAATCCTTTCCTAATGAATTCCCTTAATAAATATCAGCCTTTGGGAATAAAGAGGAAAAAAGGGGAAGGGAAAAGAAGTGGCAGAGGTTTACTGAGGGAGGGATGTTTTTTCTTTGAGTGTGAGAGTATGAGGAGAGCATCTGATGACACATACACACGTCTTTACACGTGTATATGTTATCAGCTGCTACATCATACTCTGACACACGTGTGTGTCTCTGAGTATGAAAGGACGTGAGAAATAGTGTGTGCGTGTGTGCTTGCGCGTGGGGGAATAACATCCCCCGGTTTACCGTCGTAAATAACAAAGCGTGCCACGTAAATGTCCAGATCTCGAACCCAGAACTATTTCCGAAGATTTCCTTACATATGGAGTTACGGAAATGAATTCTCTAACCATAAGCTAAATATCAAGTCTGTATCCTCCCAGAAAGGTGCTCAACAAATATACGAATTTCCTATTTAAGTATATGGTAGAAATTTAGAAGGAAAGCACCATAAATTAGATTTCCGAAGAAATATAAAACCCAGACCAACATGGGAAACCACGGATATTTTATAATGTAACATGAAAGTAAAATAGTTAATATTTAATTCTTATATATAATTATTTAAATATAAAATATATTTAATATAATGTAAAATAAGTCTTATATATTTTGATCGATTGATTCTGTAGATAAGTTTGAAATCGGGGCGGATACAGAAATTTGAGAGAAATAGATTTAATACGAATTCCTAAAATACATAGGAAATGTTTTCTTTGTTTATTTTATGTAAACAATCAACTCATGTTTGAGCTACTCTAATTTCTCAAGCTAAGGTGTATTGCCCCCCATAAATCGTAAACTGCACGACTCCTAAAATTTCAAGATTTCTTCATTCTCTCCCTAAAGAAATGAACTTCCTAACTAAGAGTACACGACAAAAGACAATTCCAATAAATTTTCCTCCCGTTTAAAACCGTTTTTAAATTATCAGACGGGCAAATTTGAGGATGATATTATCGATCATACTATCGCCAGACTCACCGAAGTTGTTAACGTTACTCTTGCAAAAAAGTGGAAGATAAGGAAAACAGCCACCTCAGTCTCCCCCATTTCCAATTTAGATAATATATCGACTAGAACAGCACCAAAAAGCAGTACCAAAAACCGCTTTTGTCTTACCCTCTTTCGAGAAACGTCATTCGAAAAGACATTGCCAGTTTCAAAAATGAGAAAATCGAACGAGAAATTGACGAGTAAAAAAGTCTGAGGCGGAGAAATGCACTTTGTTCGCGGAAATGCTCATTTCCCTTATTCAGGGAAGGGGAAAGTAAACAAGAGAAACGTTATCGCAGAATAATACTTCTTCGCCCGAGGGCCACAAAATTCAATGCAAGCGAATAAACTCCGACCACCTTTATGCCACCATTGACGGAGATAACTGAGATATGCCCTCATCTTCAAGCAGGCGGCGCACAGTGGGCTAGAATCGAAAAAAGCTGGACAAGAGGCCAAAAATGGTTCTTTTGAGTACGGGTTTTGAAAGTTCGCACATTTATTACAAAATGATTGAAATTTATGTTCCTGTTCGTCGTTTTTGGATATCCGAACCCGTTAAAATGATACACGGATTCAAACTTGAACAATTTTCACAGAAATCTCTCGGATTTTTCGGATAAGCGTTCAACTTTGCTGCTTTCAAGGAGGGTTGAAATATATACTTTTATAAAAAAATTTATGCAGTGATCTACAACAATTCTTTATCTTTTGACTACTTGCAATTACTCCTTACAGAAATGAGTTTTTGCTCATTTAAAGCAACAAAATGGCGGACACCTTTTTCGGAACATTTACGAGATAAAGTAAGGAATATAATTAGGAAAACGGCCTTAATACATCAAATCTCTTTTAATGACTGTTTGACGCTGGGTTATAATTCCAACTCCTGCAAAGTGGCTAAGGTTAAAATATAAGCTGTAAAATATTACCCGTAAATATTTATCCTACATATCCTAAGGGCGGTGCTATAAGCTCCAAACAAGAACATTTTATACATCTTGCCTTTCACGTAAAATATTCATAAAATGTGTTGCAAAACTCACTGTCCGTTCTCAATCCTCAGAAAGTTTCATCGCATTACCACTTAATGAAGAATTTAATTTGTCTTGAACCGGAGAGGTGAACAAATTTTACATGGAATCCAATTAAACGTAACAATATGAGTAATTTTCCAAAATATACATTGTCCAAATTAAACATGATATTGCCACAAAAACGCCCTATTTATCTCGATATTTAAAAGATATTGCGAATCAAGGGAAAGATCATCCAAAAAACGAATCACTTCGGTCAGTAGATGAAAAATCTTCCAAGATTACCCTGAAATCGACAGAAAAATGGATGATATTGTTCGATGTATGAATATCCTTTCAAAATAAGGCGGATATTGGCAGATAAACATCGTACTTGGCACTATATTAAAAAATTATCCATAATAAGATTTAATCGACCCAATGTCGGCTTATTTAGCTCGGCATTTGAAAAATCTCACAAAATAAAAGTGATACCGCCACGAAGACATCGTATTTTCGGTGATAATTAAGCATCTTTTATTATGAAGCTGAACTGGTTCCAAAATCAGCTTGTTTAACCGGATATTAGTGAATTTTTCCAAATAAAGGACAGAAATCGCCGGAAAACCGGCATTTTCGTCTCGATATTTGAAAAATTATCCGAAATAATGATGAAATCGCCCCAACAAGCAAATAATCTAGTACGATGTTTAAATTTTCCCAATAATATGTTGAAATCGGTATGATGACGTGTCATATACCTTTTTACCTAAAGAATACTGAAAATAAAAGGAAGATACGGCCCAAAAAGGTATTAAGGTCGATCCTTCAGAAAGAATCCAAAATAAGGCTGAAAACGGACGCAAAACGACATATATAGATCGATCATTAAAAGATACTACTAGTCAATACGGAAATCGCACAAAAAAGGTCTTAATTAGCACGGTATCTGAACAATCTTCCAAAATAAGGATGAAATCTTCCCTAAAGGCGATTCTCAAGACATTAAGTTATTGATTTACCCAACGAAAAGTGCACTTGGTAGTTGCGTTTTATTAACTCATCGTTGGCAAAGTGGAACTGATTAAGAGAGATTTCTTAACTCTTTCCCTACGAATCGACACGGAAGAAGTTTCTTAATTTCTGACACACTGAATATTGCCTTTTCTTAATACATCCTATCAATGACTCTAACCTCTCAAATTTTTCTGAAATTCATGTGTGAGGGAAAGAGATTTCGACAACCGCATTTTATTTTTTTAGAGATATAAGGATGAAAACCGTAAACGAGCACATCATGTGCATTTCTTAACATATGGAATCTTTTCTGTGACTGCAATCTAAGATCGAGGATAGCAAATAGTAACTAGAAAGACTAGCGCTCATTAAAGGTCCGGACTACAGTTAGGGCGAGGTGTAACTTTAACATTTTCCCAAGATATAGATATTGATAATATTCGATCAAGATTCATATTCACATCGCGTGTTTTATAATTATCTCAGTTCTGAAGTAAGAGGCACCTCAGATAAAAATTTCTTTCATGACATTAACAATATATGAATTTCTAAATATCGGATTACGATAGAAAGGCTGAATGCATTCAAAAAGTTCTATGACAATCGTATGAAGCTCTAAGATATGTTAGAGTTAATATTAAGCAAATCATGGTGTTATGGAATTCATTCGCTTTAGCACGATGTATGTTATTTCCATATATTATGATAATGAAATACGTGAATTAAACGATAGATTAACTTCAGGTTTACCTCTACTTTTCGATAACAATAACAATAACAATCAAATGTCATGCATCATTTATCCGATGCTTATAGAGTAAATAAGTGAATGAAATACATGAGAACATAGTCCCAATCTTATTTGGAAGAATTCACCGATGAGTCAATTTATATATGCACCATTAACAGCAATAAACCACAGTATTCCTAAACGAAGCCCTTATGAAATTATTTTGGCAGTAGCATTGATTTCTTTCTGATATCATCTCTAATTTAATAGAAAATTACTCTGGAACCGATAATAGCGAAGTGTACGTGTTTTTCTCGTGACGAGGGGAATTTTGGTGTGGGTGAATTCTGGGGACGATTAAGTAAATAAGATTTAAACTGCTATCTGCGCTGGGAGTACATTTTAAGTCATCTAAAGTGTGAAAGTCGCGCAGCTTTTGGTAATCGAATAAATGTTATCATGCACTTATTCACACACATCATGCATATTCATATTAGATAATGTTTTTATTTTGAATTCAGCCATTTTAGCACTGATAACGTGGACATTGTATTGATGTCTATGATCGTAATGTTAAATTCTAATTATTTAATCGAAACCAATCTATTGATACAAAGAGATAATTCAATTTATGATTATTGAAATTGTTTATACTGTAATCAAAAATTATAAAAAAGATAATGAAATAAGCTTTTATTTTGACGGCAAAGTACTGACGGAGTCAAAATCCCGTACATTTCCATTTTCATAGTTTTATATTCAAAATTAACAATCGACGGTTTTGTGCAAGAAAATCGACCTATTTCAAAATAAGATCACTTTAACAGTCCATTGGCAATTCAAAAAAGTTATTAAATATAACAAGTGTTTACTTTGACTAGCGGCCACTGACCTATCTTCTGATAGCTATTCGCTATATGTCCAATATAAAAGTCTTTGCTACGATACTGCTTAAGAATAAACAATTTAGGAAATACATTTTGAATTCGGTAGAACAGGGTAGCCAAGCTAAAATGCTCCTCGATACACTAAGGATATTTTCCATATTCTGTGCGTTTATGATGCTGTCGTGTCACATTTTTGAACTTTGAAGTTTAATTCGCTCTCTCGATGGTATTCCTCTATGTAAGATCGATCCTTGAACGTTTCATCTATGCATTTTTGGTACTATACGCGAGGTAAAGATTCTAATTCTTATTGCGGGCCTAAAAATTGATGCTTTGAAAGGAGTTCGAAACTGAAATGCTCTCTATGCTTCAAATGTGTAATTATAGCATACCGTTTCGAGAAGTATTTTCCACAAAATATCATAATACTTAATAAATACAATATCCAAATTATAGACGCAGTAACGTAGGTCATCATACTTCATAATTAAGAAAATACGAACTCAAATTTTGGAGGAATAGCGAGAAGGGGCACAAATAAGTTATTCTTAAAAATTGCACGAAAACATTGTTTGTGTGGGTTCTGCAGCGCACATAATACATATCGCCGTCGAAGCAGCTTCTGATTTGTTCATCATGGATGTGGAAAATCTCCTTAATAAAATACATTCTTGTGTACCTAGTGTATTTATTTCCACATGCACACCGTGAGTGTTAAATGCTGAAAGAATTTAGCTAATCAGCGGATGAAAAATATTAAAAAACTCTTGGAAACTGTAAAAGGCGCTGGTAAGCTCCTTTGCCAGCCATGGAAAGAAATTTTAAATTCTACAATCCCAAAAACCCAGGATAAATGTCCTAGAAATTACGAAGAGGTTTTTGAAAAAGATACTCAAAACTTTGGCTATAGTTTATATATACAATCAAGCATCTCTTTTTCAAAATGCTATACAAGTTATTGAAAGTGAAAACATATCGGCAATCGAAGTAGCATGAGAAATTAAAATTAATATAATAGTGCCAAGAGCATTTAGAGAACAAATATCTTCCATTAGAACCCACCAGGTCAATGGTGGGGGAATGTAAAAATCTAGTCACTTAAATAATGCTATGCATGGCATACGATCCATATATCACGCATTTAAGATGAAAAAAAGGTGTTGTGGATGTTCAATTATTCATCTATCATTCTAACACCAAATTTTTACAAATGAACTCTTAATAAGGAATAGATATTCTATCAAACCTCAGTGTTTTCTAACCGGTAAAGCAAATTTAGTTTCAATGTAGCAATCGGAAATTATCTTCAGCTACAGCATTGCCTTAAACCTTCTATGTATGAAAACTATTCATTCATAAAGCGTTTATTCACAGAAGAAATGTAGCATCATGGAGGACTAGCCAGACCCCATGCTAAAAGTTTTTAAATCTAACAATTAACCAGGTAGAGAACAGGGGAAGGAAATAATACAGGAGCTCACATACTTGGGGCACCCTGATTATTTCACAAGAGTAGAGCATAAAGATTATGGGATATCGTCCTATAACACTGCAGGGACGCCTTGGTGATTAATAATACGCCTAGAAAGACCTCTGATGCCTGTCAACTAATCATATATAGAAGCAAAGAAAGAATATTAACTTACCTAATTATAAGTATTCCAAGACAGGGTGTGTTCACGTACATATACACTGTCACTTATACACGAATCACTGATTACAGTGCTCACTGAACACTGAAAGATGAACACATTTCAAATCACACTTCTCTCACTTTCACATCACTGACAACACACAAGTATCACCCCCTTATTCTGGCACTTTGTGGTCAATTCGACGGAAGGAGGGCGGAATGTTGCGGGTCGTCCTCGAATGGCACCTTCTATCCCTGGAGAGGAACTCACCGCTGCAGGACCTCACGTCAAATTGCAACTACGAAACCTAAGGCAATGATTTTGAAAATGTCACTTTCAGCAAATATACAATACCTACTTGAATACTTATACAAATATACAACATCTAATTATACTTAAATAAAAAGTAGGAATTGGCATAGGTAGGTATTATCCCTTTGGTCGAGGTTAACATGATCATTTTTTCAAGATTTTATTAACAATTCTTCCACAAATCCTCATGTTTATCTTTTGTTACCTACGTGTATTTGCATTCCTATTATAAGAACATGCTGTAGCGTGTGTCCTACATTACATGATACACTCATATAATATATTTCCCCATCATTTTTTGTATTAATCACAGCAGAGGCGTACCAAGGATTTGACTAAGGGGGTTGTCCTAAGCCAAATAGTAAACATAGTATACCTTCTACTTAGTATATAAGAGGAGGAAACCCTTTGGCCGTTTGGAAAATGGTTCTTAATAGAAGAATAACAAAGGAAATGTTTTACAACACGGCTGCAGTCCAAGATTTTGGGAAATATTTCACAGAATTTCCAAGATCAGGGTCTCGGAGACCTGGTTATAATGTTAGTCCCATGACAAAGAGTAGCTAATTTCTCTACAATTCTCCATCTTAGCTCCTGAATTTATATTCCTTCACCATCAATCACACGTGGGTCAGGAAAATTACGAATATGCAAAGCATTCTGATTTTCTAATATACCACGAAACCTGAACTTCAATAAGGAAAATTTACCATAATTCAATCCAGTGAGAAAAATTAGAAGACAGAATATTGGCGAGCGGGTATTCCTCGCATGCGTATGCTATGTAACTTAACAGGCAGAATTAAAACCATTCCAAATCGTGAATAAAACACTAAAGCTGTTTCTACCTCAAGAAAACCCGTTTTCTCTTAGTAAGGGGAAAATATTGAACACAGCTTTACAATGGACATATTTTGCCAGAAAATAGTTTCTATTTCGAAGAAACTAATACGTTTCACCCGCTTAACGTAATGCAAATGAAATAAATCGCAATTTGTGTTAAATATATTTCGAAAAGATGGATGCTTTTACTTAAGTTGGGGCGGATAAAAAAATCAACGGTGTTCTGGCTGTTGTTCCGCGATACTCTGCAGCTACATCTACTCTTTGTTTTCGAATCAAAGTCTCTATATCCTCTTCTGAGGTACATTGGAATGGTACATGGTGTTGGATAATAATAGTAGTTGAGTAACAGTGTTAGAGTACATTAGAATTGGATACATAGTTAATCCACAGAGCACAGCATCATGTGACAACATCTATTATCGTTAACTGCTCCTAATCTGCATTATTTTCTCAGTTTTATATAAAAAAATTAATTTATTAAGCGTTATGAAGCGTTACCAGGCATAAAGAACTCTGACGTTTACAAATTAGAATTGCATTTAAGCGATTGGACAAATTTCATCTAGTAATAAACTAGAAAATATTAAACGTGGTGAAGGTTAGTCAGAAGGTTCAAGGAAGGGATGGCGAAAGTAACTCATTATGTTTTAAAGTAGAGGAGATTCCAGTTCTACAATGCTATGAAACTAGAGACTATACAACATCGTTCATTGCAATCCAGGAACAACAACCCATTAAAAGAAACTGGATCTTCGGAAAACCATGCCGTTCAAGATAAACGAAGTGTCGGTACGGGAGGTTTGTTGAATATCACACTGCTATTTAAATGTGTATTTCACCCCGATCTCTTTCAAAATTAATAAATAAGGAGACTCGATTACGACAACGAAAGCTTGTTTACACATCACTGTAGTTTGCGTTGGTAAGTCTCAACTTTTTTAACTATAATATCTTTCATTTTTAGAAATAGCCTGCACAACAGTGACGTTTCTCTTAATTTGAAACTATCCCAGAATATCTTTAAAGCTTTATTTAGTTTCAGAATTATACTACTCAGAGCTACAATAATTGTGGGCTATAGAATTATCCAGAAACAAAGAAATGCTTGAGAATCGAGGTGTTCACAATTCAGGAGAAAAGAGAATTTCGCAAAATTCTCATTAAAGTTACTCTTAACCTGTAAAGGAGCTCCAGTATGATGATTGATGCTGGGAATCTCTTGGCAGAATATGTCATTAACCAAGACTTTAGGCAAGGTCTGTCAAGGGCTTAGTTCTGTCTTCACGTAGATAACCTTCTGAAAAAACAGAAAGAAGACAATGCAGCACCTTGTATAGCCTTCCGAGAACTTGATTACAATGTTCCCTGCCGATGATCAAGTATTTCTCCAAACTGGAGAAAATAAATTGCAAATGATCTATTATTTAGAAACACTGAGCAAAAGGTTTAACCTGAATATTTCAAGAGAATAACCAAACCAAAGGAAGTTTTAGAAAGTAATCACATAAAAAAATTTTTATAGGAACAGGTGCCTCATTTCAAGTGTTAGGGATGCAATATGACGTACAACGAGGACAGAGATATAAGAAATGAAATTAACTTTTTCGTGATAACTTGTGGGAGAATAAGAAGAAATTTCAAAGGTAAAATCAGGAAAGAAACCCAGATAGTGATTCATATATTATTGGCAATTTTACAAACTTAGTTTTCATCCGAATGTTATGCAGCGAAACAAAAAGGAATCAAATAAACACAGTCGTAGGAAATAAAATTTCTTAGGACCGTGTACGGCTGTGCAACGTCAGACAAATTATGGAACACGTCATTAAGAGAAGGCCTAGGTGTACAGCAAACCTAAGGAAACTTACCCAAAGCAGGCGTTGAAGTATCATTTAGTTGGTAAAAAAAGGGTCGCAACACCATGAAAGGGATGGTAAAAGTGAAGTCGGAAGATTCCTAAAACCTAAACCAGAAAAGAGGAATAAGTAGCGTAGGTTATAAGGCATAGGAAGACATCTAAGATTAGGTAATTAGGCATTGGATAACATCTAAGAATTGGTAATTTTTTAAAAAAATATACCTTAAACCGCACCTTAGCATACTATAAATACTAGAAAATTTTTAACATTGTAAGTTCACCAGCAAGTTCTTGTAAAGGCTGCGGAATACTGCAGCAAGCTGTCGAGAAACTACAGTCTGAATGGAACTTAATCATGCCGAACATGTATAAAAAAGAATGTCGAGATCAACCTCGAAATCTTATCGAAAAATTCAATTTTATAGAAGGTTATTGACAGAACTCATTTACTGCTCAAAACCTTAATACATACCTTTTGATAAAAAATGAGTAAACGAATGCAATACATACCAGACTCAAGAAAAAAGCTGTAGGCCGAAGTGGACCGCGTAGTAACACTTAGATTAACATGCGTTTGGTATTCCGAAAACAAATCTCTCTACGCTTATATTTAATAGAGAGAAATATCATCGAGTCGCTCCATCAAGCAGTATACGATACATAACTAAGTGATGAGGCGTAGTTATTCATTGAATAAGATCAACGAAATCGCGAGAATGGCTAAGTTGGAGGCGATGGAGGCCTTCCATTAAAACATTCTAATTAAATAACTGTTCCATCACGAGAAAGTTTTGCAATGCCATGAACGACGAGAATCCACTTTCAGAGGATCGTGTCGCATTCCTCTTTACCATGTATATTTACGAGAGCATAGCATGAATCATCTATGAATGGAGCTCAGGAACGAAAGCAACCTTTTGCGAGGGAGGGCAGTTACCACCACTAGCCGAACTTTCAAGCGATAGAAAATAGATTCCAGAGCTATGAGTGAATTCTTTTCTTTCTTCTTCTAATATCTCCTTTCTGCATTCTTTTCATCTTAAGAAACCTCACTCCAATTGTGTTTCCGGTGGCAAACAAAAGTAGTTACGATTGCAAGGTGTGTGTTTTTTCTCTGCAGGCATTACCCTTTCTCTGCAAGTTCTCTTTCGGAAGCACTTCGTCTGCATATCTTACCGACTTCCCCACCAACTATACTCCCTTATCTATTTCATCACAAGCTTCCTTGACCATTTCTTCTGTATATAAATCAAAAAGTGATGGTGACAAAGGACAACGTTGTCTTACTCCCCTCTCTAACTCTTCCCATTCTGATTACACATTAGCTACCCTTACACATGCAATTTTGCCTGAAAAACGAGGAAATCTTTTCAGGCCAACCAAATTTTCTTCATTTTCAGATGGAATCTTAATGCAACTTAAATTGTAAAAGTATCTTCAAATCCTCACGGAATGAATGATGTAATCACTATTGAGATGAAATCCTGAGGCTTTGTAGAGTGATTTCTAAAATGCCTCAGGTCCCCTTAACGACAAATACCATAGTTCAAGCCAAGCTCATACATTTCCCTTAAGATTAAATGGATAATTTGGCCTATTGGTATGAATGTATGAGAGAATATATATAAATAGAGATCTTCAGAGATTTTAGCGTCAGCGATTACGAATATTTTATGACATTGATTCGCGTGGTTCGACTTACGACCATTTCGGGAAAATTTACTAATCGAATTTGATGGAATTTTCAAAGTTATTTCGATATGATGAAACTACTCTGCGTTTCTTTTCGACCAACATATCTAAACTCAACTGTGTATGCCGCCTTTCGTCGCGTGGCAGCGGGTGCATGAATCACGACTTCCCTTAATATGAAACACGGAGCTTAGAAAACTATTCCATTATTGAGTTATGTTTAAATTTTAGGATATTCTTACATTAAGAGGGTAAAAACTGAAAAGTACGTACCCATCTTCCGAGAAAGAGAGTAATGACAGTATTCTGAAACTTCAACTTCAGTCGTCTTTGCCTTGCAACATAGTGGAGAATTATGCTGTAGCGCGGGCGAATAGCACACTGCAACTGCCACACACCATTCTTGCCGCACAAAGACGAACTTATCCGGACACTAGAAAGGAAATAAAGCATTGTAAACACTAAGGTTGACATAAAACCTTCGAATCGGAAGTTCGTTGCAATCGCGAAGAGTCATCCGTAAGATATAAGACCCATAAACATTGAAAAACTAGGACTTTTCAAAAGTTTTTACATTGCCAAGCTGTCCAACGTTGAGAGACGCCAGCAGAGACAGGTCCGCACCGTTCAAATGCTCCGACTGCTATGAGTCAGCTTCAGAAAAGTGACCGCACCGATTCCGCCAAAATCGAGTTCCTGAACAGTCATACCATCGCTACGAATTTTAGGATGAAGGGCGGTATGTGATTTCTCTTGTTCCATCATAGCAAAGCCTGGATAAATATGTCTGGGAGTTTAGGGATACAATTTTATGATTCGAATGCATATTGTACAATCATAAAAGTGGGTTTAGGCGATAATTCAGAAATATTCAATAATCTAAACTTCTCCAATTCTTTAATTTCGCTAATGAATGTGTTTTAACGAAATTACTCTTCTCAATGGATTATCAATAAGGATTGGTGAGCTAAATTTTCAACATACATTCACATATATCTACATTAGATTGAAAATTATAAGGATTATTGGATGAAAATCTTGGATAAAATCATTGTAATCAATTTCGTATTACCTACAAGTGGAATCATTTGGGTTTCCACAAAATAAAACTTCACAGTTAAACAGTCTTACCACATAAAATTTTATGAGAAATGCTAAATTTTCCTACATTCTTCATTTCAGACTAATATATGAGGAACAGGGAACTGTTATTGCTGGTAAATATCCTTAGGGCTCCAATGAGTGTGGGCTATTGATTACATACTACAGATGTTTCCATAAAATTTCTTACATTTAAACTGCACTGTATCCAATGATTTAAAATTTCACCTTTTCTTATAATCTCCAACTGTATTTATTACGTAAAAGAATATTTAAATTTATTGAATACCTTCTTCTTACCATCATCTACTAATTTCATTTTATTTATTGTTCAGTGTGAATGAATACTTTTGTTACAAGAAAATATTATGTCTCCTAAACTCTGAATAAAGAACATCATCAATTACATAAGTTGCTTTTCTTGATTCCAAAGGAGAATGCCATTTTTATGGCACCATGACCTTAAGTTCTAATGTCATGTTTAACACCATTACTCACTAATTATGTAAGTCAAGAGGAGGACATGATAGATGTAATCAATCTAGCTGCTCGACATCTAACATTTTGATCCATGTTCTTTGATGTGAAACAAACAGTGATTTCAGAGAATGCAGTTGTGGCCGTCAATCAACAAGGTGTTATCAGTCCCTAGTCAAAGGTAAAAAAGGTGTTGCTTTATTCTGAAAATCAGTTACAGCATTTTAGGAGAATGTAAAATTCCCTTGTCATGAAAATCTTCTCAAATCTTTATATAAGGTGTTAAAAATCTATGCCATGGATGACTTTTAAGAGAAATGGGAATATCTGCCATAAAATTTCCTTCCATATTTGGGGGTAAATAAAAGTCAATCAAAGGATTAAGCTATTTAATACATTTTTAGTAAAGGATAAGTTTACAGAGACATTTTAGAATATTCTAATGATTACAAAGTCTGATAATATTTTATTTCATTTTAGACACATTGGATAAGCTACACTCTTATATAATTAGAGCTCTTTCTCTGCTCAAAGTGCATCAAATGCAAACCTCCAGCTTCAATGATCTTGATAACCTTACAGACTGTCATCATCATCTATTGTCTATATTCAGTAAAAAAACAGCAGCTTAAATAGATTGAAATATGTAACATTTCTAAGGAATGATCACAACTCTTGTGCATACAAGTGGCATCAATAACTAGAACAAGTTTAATTAAGACTGCAACTTATAAATGTTTAAGGACCTGCTCATGAAATGAGAAACATTTAATTAAAGATATATGTAAAAGTTGTGGAAATTGTAAGGAGTATTTCATTCAAGAAAACTAAAGCTAAATATTTCTTTACAGTAAATGAAATTCAGGATAGTCAAATTCTTCATTGTTCATTGAAGATGCAAAATATGGAAGATCATTTGCATCACTCTTTGATTGCCATCTGAAGAAGAGCAGGTCCACCCAGTTCCTCTACTCTCTCTGATAGACTGCCAACATATGTAACTCCTCCATTTAAATGTCTGTAACTTTTGGTACAGGACAGACAAAGAAATATTCATTAAACATGACTGATTTTTAGCTAACCCTTTAGGTTTGACAATTTCTTGTATTTGCTATGACTTCCCTTGACTGAGGGAACTGCCTTCATCTCATTTTCCCTTTAACTGTGTGCAAAAGATGATTCTTTCTTCAACTGGCAAGTGGTAGCAGGTATAGACCCTCATAATCTGGATAGACCTCAATCCTAAGGATTCAGTCAACAGTTACTGCCGAGAAATTAAATTACTTCATATTATTGGATATTTGATTGCCAATTTTTATTTATTTAATAGGAAATTTTGATTCAATATGCAGTTCAGATTACTTTCTTTGCAGTATTCTGTTAATTTTGATACCAAATAATATTCAAATATCTCAATTATAACAATACTGACTAATCACGAAGAAAGTCAAATTCACCCTAAGTCAGCCAATAACGGAGATAAGTAGGAAAAACATTAGAGGGGTTAAAGATAGCACCTTTTATATTTGGGTTTTCCCAGGTAAGTAAAAACCCTTTTGAGATAAACCCATTCCCGAAGAATGGAGAGGACTTAGTGATTGGACTCTTCATTGAAAGGCAGGGCCATAAAATTGAAATAGCAGGTCGAAACAAAAGAGACAAAGATTCTCCAAGTGCCGACAGAGGCAAACGTCTAGGGCGACTCCCGGGAAACGGATAATCGATTAGCAGTCACAAGTTATTCAGAATCCCTAATGCGCATTTCAAAAGCAAAGTTTTCATGATCAAATGGGGTTTGCTGCTGGTGGCACTTGGAGAACCTTCTTCTCTTAGTTCATTGACCGCCGAGTTCCTATTATCTTTCTTCTAGGTCAACACATGCAAGAATGTTTACCCACATTTGCCTTTAGAAAACATACAAATATCTTTTCCGCAGTTTAAGGGTCAGGTGATTCTGCAAAAATTCATTCAACGAAATATGTAGTTCCTTTCAAGATTTATAACATACAATGTTCTCAACATAATAAACATGGATGCAAATTCACTAAATAAACTTGGTAAAACTTCCAACCTTCACTTCTCTCTATAAATTGTCAAAAACAACATACATTACCTCAAATGAGCTAGCTATGTTATATGATTTGAAGATACTATTGGCCACACGAATGTTCAGACTTTATTCTGAATTCAACCTTAATTCTCATTGATTAGATTCATAATTATCCATCAAGCTATTATCTATCGAAAAGAATTTCCATTTTGATTAATCCACGAAACCTTTACAGCTACATGGAGTATGTTAATATGTGGCTGCTACCCTGAGTAATCATATTCATCATTCATGGAATAGCCAAGTAGGTATGGCATTTGTATTTAATGTAGTACATCCTTGTTTCAATTCCCTGTTTGTTCTGTATATACTAAATGACATCAGCAGGACTTCTAGAATAACTACTCCTGCCTCAATAATTAATTTGTTGAATTTCAACATGGAGAAGAAGTAAGAAACTCAAAATACCTTAATAAGTCTAAAATCTATTTTAATATTATTTTATCTAAGAGGACCTTGCACACAGATATGAATAAGCATTGGCATGGGATAACCAAAATCTCATTTATTACTAATTTATTTTTATGTACTTTTACTACTCAATTGAGCATGTAAATTTGAATCTCTCTCATTGCTGTACAATTTCATTGAAGAATTAGATCAAGGCTATTACCGGATTGTCAGACAAAAAGTTCTCATTTTGGATATCAGTCACAAGCTCCCCTAATAAATAACTTTTCTTATGCAGGCTAAATCCATTGGTAACACATTAACAGTGTGTAGTTTCTAAGAATAAAAAATTAGGCAGACTGGTATAACACAATAAACCAGTTAAATCCATATTGCAGATGGTGAATGACTCATCTGCAAAACATTTTTCAGAAGATACTTTTAGTTTTCCAATCACTATCCTATGATAGGAATGTCAACTGTCTTAGTTAATAAAAAATATTACCTGCAATATTCAGTTTGATTTCCTCTTCTGTAGCCGATTGATTTGGCTTGGGAAGAATGTGAGCTCCAGAAGTTGAGGTGGTCAGTAGATCAGGAATCCAAAGTGTTAAATGTGCAGGTGCTCACCAATCACAGTCACAATTTCAAAATGGAGAACACCTGGATATAGAAAAAATCATCTTAACATAATTCAAAGACAGCCAACAAGGAATAAAGTAAAAGAAGAGACATTTTTAATATCTGTAATAGCATATATCAATCCCTTCAAACTCATCATCTACCAATAGCAGTAAAACCAGTTGAACATTCTTTCAAGAAGATAAAGTGAAAGCAACATATTATCATCATAACTTGGCTTTGTAATTCTCTTAGGCTTTCATTATATTTTTAGCAAGGGTCTGCTTTTTGTATGAAGACAAATCCGCAGTTTTATGATCAAGGTAACGCTCACAAAGCAACGCACTCCCTTTCTCATTTTTTCAGTATGTTTACAAATTGAGATTGCAGAAAAAGGTAACAAAAGCAGGCAAATTTTACATCACGTTCTGCCATCAGAAACAGTGATTACGGAATTCTCACCCTAACTTTCTATTTATATCAGCTCATACAGCGAGTTGGTGATTGTTCTCTTTAAAAAAATCTAAACATTTTCACATAAAACAAGTAATTACAATGTAGAATTTTACAAGGAAACACTGCACACAAGGTAAAGGGTGAGTGGGAGACCCTGACGATACCAGCCGATTTCCTATTCATGAATGAGGGGAATGATTGGCCTTAGTGCATTGCAGAGCATCTGAGAATGGGAATAATCTGTCTTATGTGGGAAATTGATTGTCTTAAGCATTATAGCATTATTTTATCCATGTAATTCATTTGAAAGGCACCAAGAGAAAATTGCCTACTAAGCGAGAGCTTCTCAAACAGGTATCACTGTTGTTGTAAATCCCTTACTTTTTCATAGGTGTTGTCAAATACTACTCTAAGCTATTAATGCACGTTTCTTGACTCGATTAGCTATCATAGAAATTTCTCTATGACGCGAACCGAAATCGCACGGATATATTTCCTCATATAGAACGTCCTTCGTTTAACGGAAATTATGTTTGTGCATATTTGTAAAGAAAATTCATTCCAATACGAAGGATTGCTTGCTTGATACGAAATTTGCATTTATTCATCGGTCCGTGTTAAATTTTTTTCTACCATTTAATAGGTTATTTTTGAAAATATATCTTAAACCTCACGGAAGCATACGATACATCCCAAAATCATACTTCAAGGATTATCGAAACACTACAGATATTCATTTTAATAGAACATTCTTCACTGTCATCATTAGTATCTCCTCGATGAGCCTCGATTGTTTTCAGGCCATCCTCAAGGTAATGGGAATAAGATTTTAACTTCACTCATCCCAATTTACTCTTTTTCTGTATAAAAATGAGATTTTAACGATTTACTTGGGAAGTAACTCCGTGTCTATTGGGAGAGATTTCTTATAAACAAGGATAATCGAAGTTTGAAAATATTAGGCAACTTACAGAGAATGAATTTCTCTAATTTATGATGAATTCGGTGTCTTCTGGTAATGAAGGAGGGGTTTCTTCAAGAGCAGCTGCAGCAACATAAATACGTACCTTTCGTTTAAAAATGAGTAATCGCGAGCAAAAGAGTAAGGAACCTATTAAAGAAAAGCTGCAGGTATTTGACGAAGTGGATCGCGTAGTTAAACTCAGATTGCTCCTTCGTTTGGTATTCCGACATTAACACTCTCTATAGAAACGCTTAATCGAAAAAAAATCAATGAATGGGTCAGCAGTGGACACGGAACTGACCGATTTCACGCATTTTATCATGTTGAAGAAGTATTCGCAAATTCCTTGAACATATGCGGTCAGGGGATATAACATTCAGTGGACATACTCTCCAGGAAAATGCAAATTCTACTACTACAAAATTGGGAAAGATAACTTCTATTACTCTAGGTGAATTTATTTCTTAGCGGGAAACGCGAAGTTAATTTTCTCAAGCCTTTATACGCATGTAGGCAGCGTGAGGCGGGTTACCTTTGAAAACAATGGGTTCTGTACTGTTCATCATTCTCTCAAACTGCATTTTATTGAACAAAAATGATCCTTTACCAGAAATTCAGTAATTTTTACTAGCAATATACCTCATAACTCTTAAAATAGTTTGGAAGGCCAGAGAATTTTTTCCAGTGGCGCAGTGCTGATAAGTTTTTAAAAATTCATTTGCAGGAGTAGAGCGACCCCTTTAAAAGAAATATTGTGGCGTGAAAGATAAATAGGACAGCTGCTCTTGAAAGAGGTATATGTTACGGAGAACTTAATATCAAGGGAATGGTACTCCAATGTTTGCTTGAAGTTATTACTAACTCTTGACGAAAAATCAGTTCTGTGACGAGGAATAAAAGCTACTTGCCAAACCTTTTGTGCTTCATCTATATAGAACAATTTAGTGAGTCTTCTCCTAGAAGAATTCGTCCATCATCATTTCAGAAATATTTTATAGAAATTTAACGAAATGATACGAGTATTTTTATTAAATGAACACTTTAGAAGCCATTAAAGTACTCTATCTTGTTATAATAAATTCCACGAGAAATAATTTTTCATCTGGAAAATAAAAGGTATGCTATCACATGAACGTCCTTTTCACTTTCACCATATTGAATGACCGCGTTTTATCTATTATATATAGCTACTTCTCTGAATATTCCTATAGATTCATCAACGTGAACGTTTTACGACGTACTGGCCCCATCCTCTAGATACCACAATAATTCAGACTTCGACGCTAGCTATAATGGGTTCGATACCAGAATGTCCCAAAAATCGGAATCTTACCATAAGAATGCTATGTGCGGAGTTTGAAAATTATTTGAGGCCCTTTTCGGTAAGATAGAGGAACCAAAAGCTCGCAGGTTGGAGTTGAGATACTCTTCTATGGTACCAATGGTGGAAATGTAACCAATTGAACGTGAGTTCGACGCCAGATGGGTGCGCGAAATTCTTCCGTAAGAAATGCATTGCTGCAAATTTTGAGGTTTTTTTTAAATACCTTCCCGATAAGCTGGAGGATAAAACCCGGTAACAGAGGCAATTTAAAACGTTATTTCAAGCTGTTTACCGTTTCTCTAATGGTCCTTGGTTCGATGGAAGAGCCTCATTTCGATTCTACGATACATTTCAAACGGGATAACGGAATCTTATTTTAGGACCTTCCCGATAAGATATTGAATGAAAACTTTGGAACCGGTCAGAATTGCACTTATCTAATATTAATATTCAATTCTCACTCAGCAGAGAGTTCGACGCATGGCGGTCTTTTGTGCGAATTTTCTAAAACTGTATTAGGACCTTTTTCGGTGCGATAGAGCAATCAAAATCGCGGAGTTTGCCGATAAATTGGTCTTCATAGCATCAGTTGAAGGAATGTTACCAAACGAGGGTTGGCTCGAACCTAAAAGGTCCCCGGTTCGGCTCCAGGCGGTCCCAAATCTCACATAAGATATTTATCTCGGAGTTCTGAAATTTTATAATGAGACATTTCCAAAGAAGATAAAGTCCGAATCCCAGTATGTGAGTAGCAGTCTGTGTGAGTGAGTACGTTTTACAACAGCGGTGTACCGTTTCCCTGATGATCCTAGGTTAGTCGTCAGGATACTAATTGCATTGTACCGTACAATTAAAGGGAAATTCGGAATGTTAGTACCTTCGTGTTACCATATCGATTCGAAATTCAGCAAACAGTAAGAAGGGTCTTTACCGAAACTTAATCGGCGACAACGTATACTGCAAGGACCTTGGTTCGATACCAGACCAGGTATATTTTCCCGTTTAAATCTACGCTTTGCTGAATTTAGGAATGCTTTTGCAAGCAGTTCTGAGCGTGATAGGATGTTTTGGTAAATATTCAAAGATTATCTTGCAGTATGCCAGCAACTTATAATCGTGTAAAAAATTCTCAATGCTATGTACAAAATTGCCAGAAACTAACTCAAATATTTATGTGCCAAAACGTTATTGAAATATCTTCAATACCTCTATGTATATAATGTTAAAAACATCACATAGTTACATGCAGCATTATAATTAGAAACTAGTGAATTCCACCGTCAGAAATTACGGGACTAAATTCAACTTATAATAAACGTATATAACGATAAAGTTTGTTTTTTTTATGGTTGCCAAGAAAACATCACGTTTCAAAGCTGCGTTGATACCTTCGAAGTCTTTTCTATTGCTAAATTTCCCTTGATTTCGAGAACGAAAGCGCTTGTTGATTAAAATCGACTGAGTCCAATCATAAAACATCTAAAGCCTGGAAGGTTATGTAATTTTATGTCGCTGAATTTTGATTTCTAAGGTTTAATAATGCTTTTATCCCATGAAATGTTCTTTCCCATACATTTCATATGGCTTTATCTTCCCCACTAATAATTTCTTGAGAGTTGAACACAACAATCTCCTCAGTCACTACTAGCACATACTGGTAAAGTTACACAAATTTGTCGTTGTTATTGTTCGATTGCGACAATAAAACGGTTATATGCTACCAAAATAAAAACCTTTATTCGATTTTCTTTCTTTTGGTAAGTGTCTAGACTTAGTAGGACAATTATTTCTAATTTAATTTCTTAAAAGACCAAAAGTCTGCAGTAGATCGAAACGAACTTTATGTGCCTTTCTTATGAACATATTCTAGTCTTTTAGTGTCAAACCAAGGATACTTTTGGTAGAAAAATATAGATATGTTATAGTCCATTCTAACACTAACGAATCCCCAAATTTCTATTTCGTCGGGAGGACCGTGAAATTAATGTTTTAAATATTTCTCCCACGTATTTCTTACGTGAGTTAGCGACATCGGATGGACAACGGTGACTTTTAGATAAGATTCCATTATGAAGCACCCAATTTTAATGACAAGTTTCCTTGCATATTTATCCATGTGAATCATAGACTGGTTTGACTCTACATGATTCATTTCTTTGGGTATATCAAAGCTAATCATTCTTCAGAACTTTTGTAAAATTCATATTTCTTAATATTGTTTTGAGGTTGGTTGTGATATAATGTAAGCATCTGAGACACGAGTAATTTGGATTCTTTTGTTCCCTTGAATGATAAGAATAGATTTTTACACAGTTCGGCTTCATTACATTTTCACTCAGTGAAGAGAAATAAGGCAAATTATGTCATTATTTATATGTCCTCATTCCTTCCAATTACTCATAGAAGGCTGTCCTTTGCGTAGATTCCATACCAAACGACAATACTGCGAATTTCTGTGTATATTTGCAGATGTATTTCACAAGGCTGGACGTTTATGATTCATTGAGTAGCTTACGTAACATGAATGTCCCCTCATTATATACCATAACTATATTATATATTAAATAATTAAATTACGTGAAAAACATGTTTAAAGGAGTGTAACTATCTCTTCACTAGTCTTGATAAATTCAGCCCACCAAATACATTCAAAACAAAGACACATAGCATTGTTCTGTTTTCATTATTTTCTCCTAATGTTCCCACGAATACTTGTTTCTTTGATGCTGAATGCATAAGTTTATATAATAGATACATTATGAAATTATTACTTGCTTATTTTTGTAAGAGATTTGTATCTGCTCTATTTTGATTAACTCAATTAATGGAAATTCATGATTTTCAAACCATTTGTCTCGAGATATTTAAGATTTTGAGAATCGTCCTAAAATTAAAAAAATAAGTAATAAAAAATATCTGCTGCGATTTGTAGCATTAACGGTTTGAATTTAACCGATTAGATCGGAGACATATATAATAATCGCCATTGTGTGTGTATATATGTCCGATCTAATCCGTTAAATTCAAACCGTTAATGCTATAAATCGCAGCAGACATTTTTATCGAACATATATATACACACACAATGGCGATTATTATATAAAATTAATTTCAATACATATCCACGAAATATCTGTATTTCTTACGTTCATTATGTTAGCTTTAAAATATAAAAATATAGACGCGAACGAGATCATTTTCATATTAAGATTACAAGTAAATATAGCATAATTTATAAGGAAATTCCATGGCATCTCATTTTAATAGAATAATTATCAAGCATTTATATTCGTAAACCATTCATTTCAACTACGTCACGAATATTCTTATTAATTCACTTGGAATTCAAACTACGTAATCGAAAGTGAAGCTATTGTTTTTACTTACTTTCGAATTAAATTCGAATAAAGTTCGGATGAATAAATTATTATTTAAATAATTATTAAAAATTACGAACATAGTTTAAACTTTGACCTGTAGGGGGAGAAAAGGGGGTATTTAGAACGCGAATTCAAACAGCCTCAGCGGCAGCCAATCAGATCTCTCCGTTTTGTTTAAAACTTAATTTCAACGGAAAATCTTCAGTTGATTTGAAGACATCTGATGGTGAAGAACTGCTAAAGGATTTTCAAGAAAACCGTTTCGAAATTCGAATTTCTTTTGAATTTCAGTCGATACGGAATTCAGTTATCGTATTTTAAGTTCTACGTGTTTGTAAATTGTTTGGGATCGATTATTAATTAGTGACTTAACGGTATTGAAGTGTGTTTGTAGCGTCAAGACATCCCTGCGACTGCTTTAGGACTTCATCATTGCCTGGTAAGTACCGAGAATTAAACTTGGTTAAATTGATTGTAAATATTCATCGTTTTTCGTCATTTTCTAAATGTTTCACTGTGTTCACGATTTATATGTATACTGAAATATACCAAGAGAATAATTTTAGCTAATACAGGAACATTTACTTAATTAAATAATTTAAAATATATAACAATTTATTTTCATAAACACATAGATATAGTTTAAATAGTTATCTGAGGTAATACAATTCTTCTTCTATGGCATTTATGTCGAATTGCATATATGTTGAATAAAGTACGAAAATAATTCCACTAAAATATTTACGACGTGAAAGAAGACATTCTTGGTTATCATAGCAAACAATATCGTAATTTAAAATCACTGTCAACGGCAGCCGATCACTCTCATTACATTCACAATACAATACTATCCTATGATTTCACGAATGCATTAATTTGATGTTTTTATTTTTTTCCAGATTTTGCTATTTCATCTCTGCATTCCTTTCGGAGTTTTGGAAAGACACTGAAGTGGATGAGGAAGGCTTACCAGAGGACCACAAGTGGCGAGTTTTATAATAATTACAATTGATAATGTTTAATTTCTTTTATGGAAAACTTAACAATTAATAGTTAATATAAAAACCACCTGAGCTTACATATGATTAAAGAATCGATATTTCCTTGGTCTGCTATTAATTTGAAACAAATATTACTTTAAATTAAGACATAGAAAGTTAGTCGTAAAATATAATTACATATATATAATTATATTTATATATATAATTATTTATAATTATATATAATTATTTATAATTATTTATAATTATATATAATTATTTATAATTATATATAATTATTTATATATATATATATATATTAACCACTGTACGGACAAAATCTTCTTAAGGAATTAGTTCAACTCTTTACGAGACATTCGGAATTTCGCATGCTTTCCTCATACACCCGATGCAAATAACCTTTCCTTTCTCTCCAAATAACTTTCGTTTGCATTCAGTGAAAATCTAAACATTGTCATATTTACTTCGAGTATTTCATGGAAACGACTCAGTGTTATCTCAAGGCCGTGTGACTCTACGTTGCTATGATACCTTCATCGTTTTCACTTACTTTCTAAGCTATTCTGAAGTTCAAGTACGTTCTTGTTTTCTAAACTAACGTCTTAAACAGTTTACATTGTAACCACTGTTTGTAAACATCACTTTTGGTTGAGTTTTCTCTTTTCAAATTGCATCAAAATATATAAGTGACGTTTAAAAAGAGACTGTTTCATATTAACTGCTAAAAACAAAATGAAAAGTCGATCATTTGATCAAACGATAAGAGTTAAACTTAGAATTAGAAAAAAATATTTAAATGAAAGGCCATAAGATTGCAGTCTTAATATTTGTATCCAGAAGTAAGAGTGCATATAATGAGTAACGTAATGGAGAGTTTCGGCTGCAATTCGGCATAAAACTTGGACCTGTTACAAAAGTTCACTCACTCTGAGGTACTCATACAACATTTTCTGTTATTGAATGCCTACGGTATGCAAACCAGAGGAAGTTTTGACTGCGTTCCAGCTGATTCAGCGATGCATTTTCATTTTCTTCCTTGTTATATCTAAGGCCATTTTCAAAATATTTCCCTTTCTATTCAGCTATGCCTTCCGAATTTAGGTCTTTGTCCTCAACGTTGCCGTTGAGAATAAAAGAATGGATATAAAGCTTATTTATATATTAGCGAATTCTCCCATAAGATTAGCGGAAATAAATTTAATTTATAGAAAAATGTTACGTGTATTTCTTATGGGAGTGTTTCGGGTCATCCAGAGAATCAAGGATACTTTGGATAGACAAATATCAATATCTATTACTCCATTGGACCTTAAATGAATTCGTAAATTTAAACCCATATCACGTCCGGAAGTGCATGAAATTAATGTTCCGGTATTTCTCCCATGAATTTCTTACGTAAGTAACTGACATCGGATAAATAAAAACATATTGAGGATAATTATATAAGATTATTTCACTAGTGTTACAATAATTATAGAGGCTTACAAATTCTATGTGAGGACCAAAAGCAAGGGAATTTAATTAATATTTCTATCAAAATTTTAAATTAATTAGGACCTAAATCTACATAAATACCCTGTAAGCCAACTTTTGCTTGTAAATTTGAGAGTGATTGTCAGTTTGGTCGTGAAATATACTCTATTCGATTCGAATTAACAAGAACGTCGATAAAATGAAACAAAAATTCGGTAAACTTTTGAGTTTTAGAAAACCAATCTCCTTGACGACCAATGCTTTTGGACTAATTAAAAAAATCTAAAAGACATCAAGGGTTTTCTCTAAGCAGTAGATGATTGACATTCGGAAATTATGGCCTACATTTTACCTAATTTACAGTGGGCTAAATTTTCGGTTTGATATATGTAACACAAAAGATTTCCATTAAATGAGAAATTATTTTACGATCATTTACTTCCCCCTTTAGATTTTCAAATCATTACAATGTAATCTGCTCTAAAACCTTTAGCTGAAGTATACAAATAAATGTTATGTCGAGTTTGCATGTGCTTCAATTCATCAATGAGTTACCATTTCAAGTATTTTCATTTGATTTCTATGTCTTTCCCTGTAACTGAAAGGAGCAATTCTGGAGCAACTGGTAACGGAAGACTTAAAGAACAAACGCATGGTGTACACATCTCATGCAGTGGATTGCAGTCTCAGGGATATGGAGAAGCTGATGAGTCAAGGTTAAAGGATGCAGAAATACCCAAAGGACACGAAGAACTAGATGGTGAAGCAATGAAAGGCTGCTGGGCGAATATCATTGAAGATAAAATGAAATGAAATATAATAAAATTCTCTTGATTTCTTTATGCAAGGGGGGTATTTTTTTATTGTTACCTTTAATTATATTTCTAGACATATTGTTAAAGTATTATGTTTCTCTTTGATGTAAAATCTAATTATAATATAATAATAATATCCTAGATGAAATATATATTTTGATCGACGTATAAGCATATTTAAGTTTATATAATAATAATGTTTTGTGAAAAATATAATATTATTAAAGATTTTAAAGATTCCGTCCTAGGCCATATAAAACCTTGATTAATGTATAGACGTTCAAATATGTAAGGCCAGGAGAATTTGTACTCAATGATCTCTGTGCAATCCTTTCCTAATGAATTCCCTTAGTAAATATCTGCCTTCGGGAATAAAGAGGAGAAAAAGGGAAGGGAGAAGAAGTGGCAGAGGTTTACTGAGGGAGGGATGTTTTTTCTTTGAGTGTGAGAGTATGAGGAGAGCATCTGATGACACATACACACGTCTTTACACGTGTATATGTTATCAGCTGCTACATCATACTCTGACACACGTGTGTGTCTCTGAGTATGAAAGGACGTGAGAAATAGTGTGTGCGTGTGTGCTTGCGCGTGGGGGAATAACATCCCCCGGTTTACCGTCATAAATAACAAAGCGTGCCACGTAAATGTCCAGATCTCGAACCCAGAACTATTTCCGAAGATTTCCTTACATATGGAGTTACGGAAATGAATTCTCTAACCATAAGCTAAATATCAAGTCTGTATCCTCTCAGAAAGGTGCTCAACAAATATACGAATTTCCTATTTAAGTATATGGTAGAAATTTAGAAGGAAAGCACCATAAATTAGATTTCCGAAGAAATATAAAACCCAGACCAACATGGGAAACCACGGAAATTTTATAATGTAATATGAAAGTAAAATAGTTAATATTTAATTCTTATATATAATTATTTAAATATAAAATATATTTAATATAATGTAAAATAAGTCTTATATATTTTGATCGATTGATTCTGTAGATAAGTTTGAAATCGGGGCGGATACAGAAATTTGAGAGAAATAGATTTAATACGAATTCCTAAAATACATAGGAAATGTTTTCTTTGTTTATTTTATGTAAACAATCAACTCATGTTTGAGCTACTCTAATTTCTCAAGCTAAGGTGTATTGCCCCCCATAAATCGTAAACTGCACGACTCCTAAAATTTCGTGATTTCTTCATTCTCTCCCTAAAGAAATGAACTTCCTAACTAAGAGTACACGACAAAAGACAATTCCAATAAATTTTCCTCCCGTTTAAAACCGTTTTTAAATTATCAGACGGGCAAATTTGAGGATGATATTATCGATCATACTATCGCCAGACTCACCGAAGTTGTTAACGTTACTTTTGCAAAAAACTGGAAGATAAGGAAAACAGCCTCCTCAGTCTCCCCCATTTCCAATTAAGATCATATATCGACTAGAACAGCACCAAAAAGCAGTACCAAAAACCGCTTTTGTCTTACCCTCTTTCGAGAAACGTCATTCGAAAAGACATTGCCAGTTTCAAAAATGAGAAAATCGAACGAGAAATTGACGAGTAAAAAAGTCTGAGGCGGAGAAATGCACTTTGTTCGCGGAAATGCTCATTTCCCTTATTCAGGGAAGGGGAACGTAAACAAGAGAAACGTTATCGCAGAATAATACTTCTTCGCCCGAGGGCCACAAAATTCAATGCAAGCGAATAAACTACGACCACCTTTATGCCACCATTGACGGAGATAACTGAGATATGCCCTCATCTTCAAGCAGGCGGCGCACAGTGGGCTAGAATCGAAAAAAGCTGGACAAGAGGCCAAAAATGGTTCTTTTGAGTACGGGTTTTGAAAGTTCGCACATTTATTACAAAATGATTGAAATTTATGTTCCTGTTCGTCGTTTTTGGATATCCGAACCCGTTAAAATGATACACGGATTCAAACTTGAACAATTTTCACAGAAATCTCTCGGATTTTTCGGATAAGCGTTCAACTTTGCTGCTTTCAAGGAGGGTTGAAATATATACTTTTATAAAAAAATTGATGCAGTGATCTACAACAATTCTTTATCTTTTGACTACTTGCAATTACCCCTTACAGAAATGAGTTTCTGCTCATTTAAAGCAACAAAATGGCGGACACCTTTTTCGGAACATTTACGAGATAAAGTAAGGAATATAATTAGGAAAACGGCCTTAATGCATCAAATCTCTTTTAATGACTGTTTGACGCTGGGTTATAATTCCAACTCCTGCAAAGTGGCTAAGGTTAAAATATAAGCTGTAAAATATTACCCGTAATATTTATCCTACATATCCTAAGGGCGGTGCTATAAGCTCCAAACAAGAACATTTTATACATCTTGCCTTTCACGTAAAATATTCATAAAATGTGTTGCAAAACTCACTGTCCGTTCTCAATCCTCAGAAAGTTTCATCGCATTACCACTTAATGAAGAATTTAATTTGTCTTGAACCGGAGAGGTGAACAAATTTCACATGGAATCCAATTAAACGTAACAATATGAGTAATTTTCCAAAATATACATTGTCCAAATTAAACATGATATTGCCACAAAAACGCCCTATTTATCTCCTCGATATTTAAAAGATATTGCGAATCAAGGGAAAGATCATCCAAAAAACGAATCACTTCGGTCAGTAAATGAAAAATCTTCCAAGATTACCCTGAAATCGACAGAAAAATGGATGATATTGTTCGATGTATGAATATCCTTTCAAAATAAGGCGGATATTGGCAGATAAACATCGTACTTGGCACTATATTAAAAAATTATCCATAATAAGATTTAATCGACCCAATGTCGGCTTATTTAGCTCGGCATTTGAAAAATCTCACAAAATAAAAGTGATGCCGCCACGAAGACATCGTATTTTCGGTGATAATTAAGCATCTTTTATTATGAAGCTGAACTGGTTCCAAAATCAGCTTGTTTAACCGGATATTAGTGAATTTTTCCAAATAAAGGCCAGAAATCGCCGGAAAACCGGCATTTTCGTCTCGATATTTGAAAAATTATCCGAAATAATGATGAAATCGCCCCAACAAGCAAATAATCTAGTACGATGTTTAACTTTTCCCAATAATACGTTGAAATCGGTATGATGACGTGTCATATACCTTTTTATCTAAAGAATACTGAAAATAAAAGGAAGATACGGCCCAAAAAGGTATTAAGGTCGATCCTTCAGAAAGAATCCAAAATAAGGCTGAAAACGGACGCAAAACGACATATATAGATCGATCATTAAAAGATACTACTAGTCAATACGGAAATCGCACAAAAAAGGTCTTAATTAGCACGGTATCTGAACAATCTTCCAAAATAAGGATGAAATCTTCCCTAAAGGCGATTCTCAAGACATTAAGTTATTGATTTACCCAACGAAAAGTGCACTTGGTAGTTGCGTTCTATTAACTCATCGTTGGCAAAGTGGAACTGATTAAGAGAGATTTCTTAACTCTTTCCCTACGAATCGACACGGAAGAAGTTTCTTAATTTCTGACACACTGAATATTGCCTTTTCTTAATATATCCTATCAATGACTCTAACCTCTCAAATTTTTCTGAAATTCATGTGTAAGGGAAAGAGATTTCGACAACCGCATTGTATTTTTTAAGAGATATACGGATGAAAACCGTAAACGAGCACATCAAGTGCATTTCTTAACATATGGAATCTTTTCTGTGACTGCAATCTAAGATCGAGGATAGCAAATAGTAACTAGAAAGACTAGCGCTCATTAAAGGTCCGGACTACAGTTAGGGCGAGGTGTAACTTTAACATTTTCCCAAGATATAGATATTGATAATATTCGATCAAGATTCATATTCACATCGCGTGTTTTATAATTATCTCAGTTCTGAAGTAAGAGGCACCTCAGATAAAAATTTCTTTCATGACATTAACAATATATGAATTTCTAAATATCGGATTACGATAGAAAGGCTGAATGCATTCAAAAAGTTCTATGACAATCGTATGAAGCTCTAAGATATGTTAGAGTTAATATTAAGCAAATCATGGTGTTATGGAATTCATTCGCTTTAGCACGATGTATGTTATTTCCATATATTATGATAATGAAATACGTGAATTAAACGATAGATTAACTTCACCTCTACTTTTCGATAACAATAACAGTAACAATAACAATTAGGAATCAAATGTCATGCATCATTTATCCGATGCTTATAGAGTAAATAAGTGAATGAAATACATGAGATCATAGTCCCAATCTTATTTGGAAGAATTCACCGATGAGTCAATTTATATATGCACCATTAACAGCAATAAACCACAGTATTCCTAAACGAAGCCCTTATGAAATTATTTTGGCAGTAGCATTGATTTCTTTCTGATATCATCTCTAATTTAATAGAAAATTACTCTGGAACCGATAATAGCGAAGTGTACGTGTTTTTCTCGTGACGAGGGGAATTTTGGTGTGGGTGAATTCTGGGGACGATAAAGTAAATAAGATTTAAACTGCTATCTGCGCTGGGAGTACATTTTAAGTCATCTAAAGTGTGAAAGTCGCGCAGCTTTTGGTAATCGAATAAATGTTATCATGCACTTATTCACACACATCATGCATATTCATATTAGATAATGTTTTTATTTTGAATTCAGCCATTTTAGCACTGATAACGTGGACATTGTATTGATGTCTATGATCGTAATGTTAAATTCTAATTATTTAATCGAAACCAATCTATTGATACAAAGAGATAATTCAATTTATGATTATTGAAATTGTTTATACTGTAATCAAAAATTATAAAAAAGATAATGAAATAAGCTTTTATTTTGACGGCAAAGTACTGACGGAGTCAAAATCCCGTACATTTCCATTTTCATAGTTTTATATTCAAAATTAACAATCGACGGTTTTGTGCAAGAAAATCGACCTATTTCAAAATAAGATCACTTTAACAGTCCATTGGCAATTCAAAAAAGTTATTAAATATAACAAGTGTTTACTTTGACTAGCGGCCACTGACCTATCTTCTGATAGCTATTCGCTATATGTCCAATATAAAAGTCTTTGCTACGATACTGCTTAAGAATAAACAATTTAGGAAATACATTTTGAATTCGGTAGAACAGGGTAGCCAAGCTAAAATGCTCCTCGATACACTAAGGATATTTTCCATATTCTGTGCGTTTATGATGCTGTCGTGTCACATTTTTGAACTTTGAAGTTTAATTCGCTCTCTCGATGGTATTCCTCTATGTAAGATCGATCCTTGAACGTTTCATCTATGCATTTTTGGTACTATACGCGAGGTAAAGATTCTAATTCTTATTGCGGGCCTAAAAATTGATGCTTTGAAAGGAGTTCGAAACTGAAATGCTCTCTATGCTTCAAATGTGTAATTATAGCATACCGTTTCGAGAAGTATTTTCCACAAAATATCATAATACTTAATAAATACAATATCCAAATTATAGACGCAGTAACGTAGGTCATCATACTTCATAATTAAGAAAATACGAACTCAAATTTTGGAGGAATAGCGAGAAGGGGCACAAATAAGTTATTCTTAAAAATTGCACGAAAACATTGTTTGTGTGGGTTCTGCAGCGCACATAATACATATCGCCGTCGAAGCAGCTTCTGATTTGTTCATCATGGATGTGGAAAATCTCCTTAATAAAATACATTCTTGTGTACCTAGTGTATTTATTTCCACATGCACACCGTGAGTGTTAAATGCTGAAAGAATTTAGCTAATCAGCGGATGAAAAATATTAAAAAACTCTTGGAAACTGTAAAAGGCGCTGGTAAGCTCCTTTGCCAGCCATGGAAAGAAATTTTAAATTCTACAATCCCAAAAACCCAGGATAAATGTCCTAGAAATTACGAAGAGGTTTTTGAAAAAGATACTCAAAACTTTGGCTATAGTTTATATATACAATCAAGCATCTCTTTTTCAAAATGCTATACAAGTTATTGAAAGTGAAAACATATCGGCAATCGAAGTAGCATGAGAAATTAAAATTAATTTAATAGTGTCAAGAGCATTTAGAGAACAAATATCTTCCATTACAACCCACCAGGTCAATGGTGGGGGAATGTAAAAATCTAGTCACTTAAATAATGCTATGCATGGCATACGATCCATATATCACGCATTTAAGATGAAAAAAAGGTGTTGTGGATGTTCAATTATTCATCTATCATTCTAACACCAAATTTTTACAAATGAACTCTTAATAAGGAATAGATATTCTATCAAACCTCAGTGTTTTCTAACCGGTAAAGCAAATTTAGTTTCAATGTAGCAATCGGAAATTATCTTCAGCTACAGCATTGCCTTAAACCTTCTATGTATGAAAACTATTCATTCATAAAGCGTTTATTCACAGAAGAAATGTAGCATCATGGAGGACTAGCCAGACCCCATGCTAAAAGTTTTTAAATCTAACAATTAACCAGGTAGAGAACAGGGGAAGGAAATAATACAGGAGCTCACATACTTGGGGCACCCTGATTATTTCACAAGAGTAGAGCATAAAGATTATGGGATATCGTCCTATAACACTGCAGGGACGCCTTGGTGATTAATAATACGCCTAGAAAGACCTCTGATGCCTGTCAACTAATCATATATAGAAGCAAAGAAAGAATATTAACTTACCTAATTATAAGTATTCCAAGACAGGGTGTGTTCACGTACATATACACTGTCACTTATACACGAATCACTGATTACAGTGCTCACTGAACACTGAAAGATGAACACATTTCAAATCACACTTCTCTCACTTTCACATCACTGACAACACACAAGTATCACCCCCTTATTCTGGCACTTTGTGGTCAATTCGACGGAAGGAGGGCGGAATGTTGCGGGTCGTCCTCGAATGGCACCTTCTATCCCTGGAGAGGAACTCACCGCTGCAGGACCTCACGTCAAATTGCAACTACGAAACCTAAGGCAATGATTTTGAAAATGTCACTTTCAGCAAATATACAATACCTACTTGAATACTTATACAAATATACAACATCTAATTATACTTAAATAAAAAGTAGGAATTGGCATAGGTAGGTATTATCCCTTTGGTCGAGGTTAACATGATCATTTTTTCAAGATTTTATTAACAATTCTTCCACAAATCCTCATGTTTATCTTTTGTTACCTACGTGTATTTGCATTCCTATTATAAGAACATGCTGTAGCGTGTGTCCTACATTACATGATACACTCATATAATATATTTCCCCATCATTTTTTGTATTAATCACAGCAGAGGCGTACCAAGGATTTGACTAAGGGGGTTGTCCTAAGCCAAATAGTAAACATAGTATACCTTCTACTTAGTATATAAGAGGAGGAAACCCTTTGGCCGTTTGGAAAATGGTTCTTAATAGAAGAATAACAAAGGAAATGTTTTACAACACGGCTGCAGTCCAAGATTTTGGGAAATATTTCACAGAATTTCCAAGATCAGGGTCTCGGAGACCTGGTTATAATGTTATTCCCATGACAAAGAGTAGCTAATTTCTCTACAATTCTCCATCTTAGCTCCTGAATTTATATTCCTTCACCATCAATCACACGTGGGTCAGGAAAATTACGAATATGCAAAGCATTCTGATTTTCTAATATACCACGAAACCTGAACTTCAATAAGGAAAATTTACCATAATTCAATCCAGTGAGAAAAATTAGAAGACAGAATATTGGCGAGCGGGTATTCCTCGCATGCGTATGCTATGTAACTTAACAGGCAGAATTAAAACCATTCCAAATCGTGAATAAAACACTAAAGCTGTTTCTACCTCAAGAAAACCCGTTTTCTCTTAGTAAGGGGAAAATATTGAACACAGCTTTACAATGGACATATTTTGCCAGAAAATAGTTTCTATTTCGAAGAAACTAATACGTTTCACCCGCTTAACGTAATGCAAATGAAATAAATCGCAATTTGTGTTAAATATATTTCGAAAAGATGGATGCTTTTACTTAAGTTGGGGCGGATAAAAAAATCAACGGTGTTCTGGCTGTTGTTCCGCGATACTCTGCAGCTACATCTACTCTTTGTTTTCGAATCAAAGTCTCTATATCCTCTTCTGAGGTACATTGGAATGGTACATGGTGTTGGATAATAATAGTAGTTGAGTAACAGTGTTAGAGTACATTAGAATTGGATACATAGTTAATCCACAGAGCACAGCATCATGTGACAACATCTATTATCGTTAACTGCTCCTAATCTGCATTATTTTCTCAGTTTTATATAAAAAAATTAATTTATTAAGCGTTATGAAGCGTTACCAGGCATAAAGAACTCTGACGTTTACAAATTAGAATTTCATTTAAGCGATTGGACAAATTTCATCTAGTAATAAACTAGAAAATATTAAACGTGGTGAAGGTTAGTCAGAAGGTTCAAGGAAGGGATGGCGAAAGTAACTCATTATGTTTTAAAGTAGAGGAGATTCCAGTTCTACAATGCTATGAAACTAGAGACTATACAACATCGTTCATTGCAATCCAGGAACAACAACCCATTAAAAGAAACTGGATCTTCGGAAAACCATGCCGTTCAAGATAAACGAAGTGTCGGTACGGGAGGTTTGTTGAATATCACACTGCTATTTAAATGTGTATTTCACCCCGATCTCTTTCAAAATTAATAAATAAGGAGATTCGATTACGACAACGAAAGCTTGTTTACACATCACTGTAGTTTGCGTTGGTAAGTCTCAACTTTTTTAACTATAATATCTTTCATTTTTAGAAAAAGCCTGCACAACAGTGACGTTTCTCTTAATTTGAAACTATCCCAGAATATCTTTAAAGCTTTATTTAGTTTCAGAATTATACTACTCAGAGCTACAATAATTGTGGGCTATAGAATTATCCAGAAACAAAGAAATGCTTGAGAATCGAGGTGTTCACAATTCAGGAGAAAAGAGAATTTCGCAAAATTCTCATTAAAGTTACTCTTAACCTGTAAAGGAGCTCCAGTATGATGATTGATGCTGGGAATCTCTTGGCAGAATATGTCATTAACCAAGACTTTAGGCAAGGTCTGTCAAGGGCTTAGTTCTGTCTTCACGTAGATAACCTTCTGAAAAAACAGAAAGAAGACAATGCAGCACCTTGTATAGCCTTCCGAGAACTTGATTACAATGTTCCCTGCCGATGATCAAGTATTTCTCCAAACTGGAGAAAATAAATTGCAAATGATCTATTATTTAGAAACACTGAGCAAAAGGTTTAACCTGAATATTTCAAGAGAATAACCAAACCAAAGGAAGTTTTAGAAAGTAATCACATAAAAAAATTTTTATAGGAACAGGTGCCTCATTTCAAGTGTTAGGGATGCAATATGACGTACAACGAGGACAGAGATATAAGAAATGAAATTAACTTTTTCGTGATAACTTGTGGGAGAATAAGAAGAAATTTCAAAGGTAAAATCAGGAAAGAAACCCAGATAGTGATTCATATATTATTGGCAATTTTACAAACTTAGTTTTCATCCGAATGTTATGCAGCGAAACAAAAAGGAATCAAATAAACACAGTCGTAGGAAATAAAATTTCTTAGGACCGTGTACGGCTGTGCAACGTCAGACAAATTATGGAACACGTCATTAAGAGAAGGCCTAGGTGTACAGCAAACCTAAGGAAACTTACCCAAAGCAGGCGTTGAAGTATCATTTAGTTGGTAAAAAAAGGGTCGCAACACCATGAAAGGGATGGTAAAAGTGAAGTCGGAAGATTCCTAAAACCTAAACCAGAAAAGAGGAATAAGTAGCGTAGGTTATAAGGCATAGGAAGACATCTAAGATTAGGTAATTAGGCATTGGATAACATCTAAGAATTGGTAATTTTTTAAAAAAATATACCTTAAACCGCACCTTAGCATACTATAAATACTAGAAAATTTTTAACATTGTAAGTTCACCAGCAAGTTCTTGTAAAGGCTGCGGAATACTGCAGCAAGCTGTCGAGAAACTACAGTCTGAATGGAACTTAATCATGCCGAACATGTATAAAAAAGAATGTCGAGATCAACCTCGAAATCTTATCGAAAAATTCAATTTTATAGAAGGTTATTGACAGAACTCATTTACTGCTCAAACCCTTAATACATACCTTTTGATAAAAAATGAGTAAACGAATGCAATACATACCAGACTCAAGAAAAAAGCTGTAGGCCGAAGTGGACCGCGTAGTAACACTTAGATTAACATGCGTTTGGTATTCCGAAAACAAATCTCTCTACGCTTATATTTAATAGAGAGAAATATCATCGAGTCGCTCCATCAAGCAGTATACGATACATAACTAAGTGATGAGGCGTAGTTATTCATTGAATAAGATCAACGAAATCGCGAGAATGGCTAAGTTGGAGGCGATGGAGGCCTTCCATTAAAACATTCTAATTAAATAACTGTTCCATCACGAGAAAGTTTTGCAATGCCATGAACGACGAGAATCCACTTTCAGAGGATCGTGTCGCATTCCTCTTTACCATGTATATTTACGAGAGCATAGCATGAATCATCTATGAATGGAGCTCAGGAACGAAAGCAACCTTTTGCGAGGGAGGGCAGTTACCACCACTAGCCGAACTTTCAAGCGATAGAAAATAGATTCCAGAGCTATGAGTGAATTCTTTTCTTTCTTCTTCTAATATCTCCTTTCTGCATTCTTTTCATCTTAAGAAACCTCACTCCAATTGTGTTTCCGGTGGCAAACAAAAGTAGTTACGATTGCAAAGTGTGTGTTTTTTCTCTGCAAGCATTACCCTTTCTCTGCAAGTTCTCTTTCGGAAGCACTTCGTCTGCATATCTTACCGACTTCCCCACCAACTATACTCCCTTATCTATTTCATCACAAGCTTCCTTGACCATTTCTTCTGTATATATGTCAAAAAGTGATGGTGACAAAGGACAACGTTGTCTTACTCCCCTCTCTAACTCTTCCCATTCTGATTACACATTAGCTACCCTTACACATGCAATTTTGCCTGAAAAACGAGGAAATCTTTTCAGGCCAACCAAATTTTCTTCATTTTCAGATGGAATCTTAATGCAACTTAAATTGTAAAAGTATCTTCAAATCCTCACGGAATGAATGATGTAATCACTATTGAGATGAAATCCTGAGGCTTTGTAGAGTGATTTCTAAAATGCCTCAGGTCCCCTTAACGACAAATACCATAGTTCAAGCCAAGCTCATACATTTCCCTTAAGATTAAATGGATAATTTGGCCTATTGGTATGAATGTATGAGAGAATATATATAAATAGAGATCTTCAGAGATTTTAGCGTCAGCGATTACGAATATTTTATGACATTGATTCGCGTGGTTCGACTTACGACCATTTCGGGAAAATTTACTAATCGAATTTGATGGAATTTTCAAAGTTATTTCGATATGATGAAACTACTCTGCGTTTCTTTTCGACCAACATATCTAAACTCAACTGTGTATGCCGCCTTTCGTCGCGTGGCAGCGGGTGCATGAATCACGACTTCCCTTAATATGAAACACGGAGCTTAGAAAACTATTCCATTATTGAGTTATGTTTAAATTTTAGGATATTCTTACATTAAGAGGGTAAAAACTGAAAAGTACGTACCCATCTTCCGAGAAAGAGAGTAATGACAGTATTCTGAAACTTCAACTTCAGTCGTCTTTGCCTTGCAACATAGTGGAGAATTATGCTGTAGCGCGGGCGAATAGCACACTGCAACTGCCACACACCATTCTTGCCGCACAAAGACGAACTTATCCGGACACTAGAAAGGAAATAAGGCATTGTAAACACTAAGGTTGACATAAAACCATCGAACCGGAAGTTCGTTGCAATCGCTAAGAGTCATCCGTAAGATATAAGACCCATAAACATTGAAAAACTAGGACTTTTCAAAAGTTTTTACATTGCCAAGCTGTCCAACGTTGAGAGACGCCAGCAGAGACAGGTCCGCACCGTTCAAATGCTCCGACTGCTATGAGTCAGCTTCAGAAAAGTGACCGCACCGATTCCGCCAAAATCGAGTTCCTGAACAGTCATACCATCGCTACGAATTTTAGGATGAAGGGCGGTATGTGATTTCTCTTGTTCCATCATAGCAAAGCCTGGATAAATATGTCTGGGAGTTTAGGGATACAATTTTATGATTCGAATGCATATTGTACAATCATAAAAGTGGGTTTAGGCGATAATTCAGAAATATTCAATAATCTAAACTTCTCCAATTCTTTAATTTCGCTAATGAATGTGTTTTAACGAAATTACTCTTCTCAATGGATTATCAATAAGGATTGGTGAGCTAAATTTTCAACATACATTCACATATATCTACATTAGATTGAAAATTATAAGGATTATTGGATGAAAATCTTGGATAAAATCATTGTAATCAATTTCGTATTACCTACAAGTGGAATCATTTGGGTTTCCACAAAATAAAACTTCACAGATAAACAGTCTTACCACATAAAATTTTATGAGAAATGCTAAATTTTCCTACATTCTTCATTTCAGACTAATATATGAGGAACAGGGAACTGTTATTGCTGGTAAATATCCTTAGGGCTCCAATGAGTGTGGGCTATTGATTACATACTACAGATGTTTCCATAAAATTTCTTACATTTAAACTGCACTGTATCCAATGATTTAAAATTTCACCTTTTCTTATAATCTCCAACTGTATTTATTACGTAAAAGAATATTTAAATTTATTGAATTACCTTCTTCTTACCATCATCTACTAATTTCATTTTATTTATTGTTCAGTGTGAATGAATACTTTTGTTACAAGAAAATATTATGTCTCCTAAACTCTGAATAAAGAACATCATCAATTACATAAGTTGCTTTTCTTGATTCCAAAGGAGAATGCCATTTTTATGGCACCATGACCTTAAGTTCTAATGTCATGTTTAACACCATTACTCACTAATTATGTAAGTCAAGAGGAGGACATGATAGATGTAATCAATCTAGCTGCTCGACATCTAACATTTTGATCCACGTTCTTTGATGTGAAACAAACAGTGATTTCAGAGAATGCAGTTGTGGCCGTCAATCAACAAGGTGTTATCAGTCCCTAGTCAAAGGTAAAAAAGGTGTTGCTTTATTCTGAAAATCAGTTACAGCATTTTAGGAGAATGTAAAATTCCCTTGTCATGAAAATCTTCTCAAATCTTTATATAAGGTGTTAAAAATCTATGCCATGGATGACTTTTAAGAGAAATGGGAATATCTGCCATAAAATTTCCTTCCATATTTGGGGGTAAATAAAAGTCAATCAAAGGATTAAGCTATTTAATACATTTTTAGTAAAGGATAAGTTTACAGAGACATTTTAGAATATTCTAATGATTACAAAGTCTGATAATATTTTATTTCATTTTAGACACATTGGATAAGCTACACTCTTATATAATTAGAGCTCTTTCTCTGCTCAAAGTGCATCAAATGCAAACCTCCAGCTTCAATGATCTTGATAACCTTACAGACTGTCATCATCATCTATTGTCTATATTCAGTAAAAAAAACAGCAGCTTAAATAGATTGAAATATGTAACATTTCTAAGGAATGATCACAACTCTTGTGCATACAAGTGGCATCAATAACTAGAACAAGTTTAATTAAGACTGCAACCTATAAATGTTTAAGGACCTGCTCATGAAATGAGAAACATTTAATTAAAGATATATGTAAAAGTTGTGGAAATTGTAAGGAGTATTTCATTCAAGAAAACTAAAGCTAAATATTTCTCTACAGTAAATGAAATTCAGGATAGTCAAATTCTTCATTGTTCATTGAAGATGCAAAATATAGAAGATCATTTGCATCACTCTTTGATTGCCATCTGAAGAAGAGCAGGTCCACCCAGTTCCTCTACTCTCTCTGATAGACTGCCAACATACGTAACTCCTCCATTTAAATGTCTGTAACTTTTGGTACAGGACAGACAAAGAAATATTCATTAAACATGACTGATTTTTAGCTAACCCTTTAGGTTTGACAATTTCTTGTATTTGCTATGCCTTCCCTTGACTGAGGGAACTGCCTTCATCTCATTTTCCCTTTAACTGTGTGCAAAAGATGATTCTTTCTTCAACTGGCAAGTGGTAACAGGTATAGACCCTCATAATCCGGATAGACCTCAATCCTAAGGATTCAGTCAACAGTTACTGCCGAGAAATTAAATTACTTCATATTATTGGATATTTGATTGCCAATTTTTATTTATTTAATAGGAAATTTTGATTCAATATGCAGTTCAGATTACTTTCTTTGCAGTATTCTGTTAATTTTGATACCAAATAATATTCAAATATCTCAATTATAACAATACTGACTAATCACGAAGAAAGTCAAATTCACCCTAAGGCAGCCAATAACGGAGATAAGTAGGAAAACATTAGAGGGGTTAAAGATAGCACCTTTTATATTTGGGTTTTCCCAGGTAAGTAAAAACCCTTTTGAGATAAACCCATTCCCAAAGAATGGAGAGGACTTAGTGATTGGACTCTTCATTGAAAGGCAGGGCCATAAAATTGAAATAGCAGGTCGAAACAAAAGAGACAAAGATTCTCCAAGTGCCGACAGAGGCAAACGTCTAGGGCGACTCCCGGGAAACGGATAATCGATTAGCAGTCACAAGTTATTCAGAATCCCTAATGCGCATTTCAAAAGCAAAGTTTTCATGATCAAATGGGGTTTGCTGCTGTTGGCACTTGGAGAACCTTTGTCTCTTAGTTCATTGACCGCCGAGTTCTTATTATCTTTCTTCTAGGTCAACACATGCAAGAATGTTTACCCACATTTGCCTTTAGAAAACATACAAATATCTTTTCCGCAGTTTAAGGGTCAGGTGATTCTGCAAAAATTCATTCAACGAAATATGTAGTTCCTTTCAAGATTTATAACATACAATGTTCTCAACATAATAAACATGGATGCAAATTCACTAAATAAACTTGGTAAAACTTCCAACCTTCACTTCTCTCTATAAATTGTCAAAAAAACATACATTACCTCAAATGAGCTAGCTATGTTATATGATTTGAAGATACTATTGGCCACACGAATGTTCAGACTTTATTCTGAATTCAACCTTAATTCTCATTGATTAGATTCATAATTATCCATCAAGCTATTATCTATCGAAAAGAATTTCCATTTTGATTAATCCATGAAACCTTTACAGCTACATGGAGTATGTTAATATGTGGCTGCTACCCTGAGTAATCATATTCATCATTCATGGAATAGCCAAGTAGGTATGGCATTTGTATTTAATGTAGTACATCCTTGTTTCAATTCCCAGTTTGTTCTGTATATACTAAATGACATCAGCAGGACTTCTAGAATAACTACTCCTGCCTCAATAATTAATTTGTTGAATTTCAACATGGAGAAGAAGTAAGAAACTCAAAATACCTTAATAAGTCTAAAATCTATTTTAATATTATTTTATCTAAGAGGATCTTGCACACAGATATGAATAAGCATTGGCATGGGATAACCAAAATCTCATTTATTACTAATTTATTTTTATGTACTTTTACTACTCAATTGAGCATGTAAATTTGAATCTCTCTCATTGCTGTACAATTTCATTGAAGAATTAGATCAAGGCTATTACCGGATTGTCAGACAAAAAGTTCTCATTTTGGATATCAGTCACAAGCTCCCCTAATAAATAACTTTTCTTATGCAGGCTAAATCCATTGGTAACACATTAACAGTGTGTAGTTTCTAAGAATAAAAAATTAGGCAGACTGGTATAACACTATAAACCAGTTAAATACATATTGCAGATGGTGAATGACTCATCTGCAAAACATTTTTCAGAAGATACTTTTAGTTTTCCAATCACTATCCTATGATAGGAATGTCAACTGTCTTAGTTAATAAAAAATATTACCTGCAATATTCAGTTTGATTTCCTCTTCTGTAGCTGCTTGATTTGGCTTGGGAAGAATGTGAGCTCCAGAAGTTGAGGTGGTCAGTAGATCAGGAATCCAAAGTGTTAAATGTGCAGGTGCTCACCAATCACAGTCACAATTTCAAAATGGAGAACACCTGGATATAGAAAAAATCATCTTAACATAATTCAAAGACAGCCAACAAGGAATAAAGTAAAAGAAGAGACATTTTTAATATCTGTAATAGCATATATCAATCCCTTCAAACTCATCATCTACCAATAGCAGTAAAACCAGTTGAACATTCTTTCAAGAAGATAAAGTGAAAGCAACATCTTATCATCATAACTTGGCTTTGTAATTCTCTTAGGCTTTCATTATATTTTTAACAAGGGTCTGCTTTTTGTATGAAGACAAAGCCGCAGTTTTATGATCAAGGTAACGCTCACAAAGCAACGCACTCCCTTTCTCATTTTTTCAGTATGTTTACAAATTGAGATTGCAGAAAAAGGTAACAAAAGCAGGCAAATTTTACATCACGTTCTGCCATCAGAAATAGTGATTACGGAATTCTCACCCTAACTTTCAATTTATATCAGCTCATACAGCGAGTTGGTGATTGTTCTCTTAAAAAAATCTAAACATTTTCACATAAAATAAGTAATTACAATGTAGAATTTTACAAGGAAACACTGCACACAAGGTAAAGGGTGAGTGGGAGACCCTGACGATACCAGCCGATTTCCTATTCATGAATGAGGGGAATGATTGGCCTTAGTGCATTGCAGAGCATCTGAGAATGGGAATAATCGGTCTTATGTGGGAAATTGATTGTCTTAAGCATTATAGCATTATTTTATCCATGTAATTCATTTGAAAGGCACCAAGAGAAAATTGCCTACTAAGCGAGAGCTTCTCAAACAGGTATCACTGTTGTTGTAAATCCCTTACTTTTTCATAGGTGTTGTCAAATACTACTCTAAGCTATTAATGCACGTTTCTTGACTCGATTAGCTATCATAGAAATTTCTCTATGACGCGAACCGAAATCGCACGGATATATTTCCTCATATAGAAGTTCCATCGTTTAACGGAAATTATGTTTGTGCATATTTCAAGAGCAGCTGCAGCAACATAAATACGTACCTTTCGTTTAAAAATCAGTAATCGCGAGCAAAAGAGTAAGGAACCTATTAAAGAAAAGCTGCAGGTATTTGACGAAGTGGATCGCATAGTTAAACTCAGATTCCTCGTTCGTTTGGTATTCCGACATCAACACTCTCTATAGAAACGCATAATCGAAAAAAATCAATGAATGGGTCAGCAGTGGACACAGAACTGACCGATTTCACGCAATTTATCATGTTGAAGAAGTATTCGCAAATTCCTTTGAACATATGCGGTCAGGGGATATAACATTCAGTGGACATACTCTCCAGGAAAACGCAAATTCTACTGCTACAAAATTGGGAAAGATAAATTCTATTACTCTAGGTGAATTTATTTCTTTGCGGGAAACGCGAAGTTAATTTTCTCAAGCCTTTATACGCATGTAGGCAGCGTGAGGCGGGTTACCTTTGAAAACAATGGGTTCTGTACTGTTCATCATTCTCTGAAACCATATTTTATTGAACAAAAATGATCCTTTACCAGAAATTCAGTAATTTTTACTAGCAATATACCTCATAACTCTTAAAATAGTTTGGAAGGCCAGAGAATTTTTTCCAGCGGCGCAGTGCTGATAAGTTTTTTCAAATTCATTTGCAGGAGTAGAGCGACCCCTTTAATCGAAATATTGTGGCGTGAAAGATAAGTAGGACAGCTGCTTTTGAAAGAGGTATATGTTACGGAGGACTTAATATCAAGGGAATGGTACTCCAATGTATGCTTGAAGTTATTACTAACTCTTGATGAAAAATCAGTTCTGTGACGAGGAATAAAAGCTACTTGCCAAACCTTTTGTGCTTCATCTATATAGAACAATTTAGTGAGACTTCTCCCAGAAGAATTCGCCCATCATCATTTCAGAAATATTTTATAGAAATTTAACGAAATGATACGAGTATTTTTATTAAATGAACTTTAGAATCCATTAAAGTACTCTATCTTGTTATAATAAATTCCACGAGAAATAATTTTTCATCTGGAAAATAAAAGGTATGCTATCACATGAACGTCCTTTTCACTTTCACCATATTGAATGACCGCGTTTTATCTATTATATATAGCTACTTCTCTGAATATTCCTATAGATTCATCAACGTGAACGTTTTACGACGTACTGGCCCCACTCTCTAAAGGAAACACATCCAAAAATCTAAATAGCGGAAAAAATTGTGAAGATCTTTTGGGGGCTTGTGTGACTAAGGCAAAAAATGCTGTGAAAGTAAATGAAAATTCTGTGGTGGTATTTGAGAAAAAGGAAGGGTTTCTAAGGCTCTTGCAGGTAAACTGTCGTAGCATTAAAAATAAAATTCATGAGTTTAGTACATTAATAGATTCATGTAAAGCGGGCATAGTCATAGGTACGGAGTCCTGGCTTAATGAAGAAATTAACTCGCTAGAAATATTTCCTAATTCTTTCGAAGTATATAGAAGAGACAGAGAGGGAAAAGGTGGAGGTGTTTTCATATGCGTTTCAAAAAATTACTCAAGTATTATGATCTCAAAAGATAGTGATTGTGAAATCCTTAGTGTTGAAGTTGAAGATAGAGTTACTCATCATAAAGTACAGGTAGTTGGGGCGTACCGACCCCCTGGGGGGATATGGGTGTATTAGAGAAGTTCGTTGAAATGACCTGCAACATTAGGGACATAAACAAATCCGTTATAATTGCAGGCGACTTAAACCTCCCGCTGGTAGACTGGTCAGGGAAGAATGGGTCAAGTGGGAGGGCTCAGGATCTGATAAATGTCATTGTAGGCGATGGTGGTTTTGAGCAGGTAGTAAACAAGCCAACCCGTAATTTGAATTCAATAGATGTTTTTCTTGTGAAACCAATAGAACTGCTAAACATTTGCGAGGTAATACCGGGAATCAGTGATCATGAGGCGATATATTTACAGGTCAATTGGAGCCAAAGAAATGTATTAAACACAAAAAATAAAAAGGTTTACAGCTACCATAAGGCGAATGCAAAAGGTTTCCGCGATTACCTTAGAGATGAATACAAAATGTGGATTAACGAAGGGGCTAATATCGAGGAGATTTGGTATAATTTCGAACGTATTTTACAGATCGGTATAGAAAAGTACGTACCCACTAAAAAATTGAAAGATAACGCGGATCCGGAATATTATAATACTGAAATTAGGTTGTTAAAACGTAAATCAAGAGCATTGTACAAAAAAGGAACTCTCATAACCGAGTTAAATACAAGGAACTTACTTCGTTGTTGAATACTAACTAGAAGCAAGCTGAAAATAAGTTCTTAGAGAATTTGATTACGCAGGATAGGAACAAAAACTTTTTTAAATACATAAAGCGTCGAAGGAAAAGGAAAAATGTGATAGATAAGACAGAAAGCACGAATGGCAAAATTTTAACTGATAGTACGCAAATAGCAAACGAATTTGGTTCTTATTTCTCGAGTACTTACAAAAACTCGGTCGAAAGCAATAACGAGGTAATAAATAGTATTGAGGGGGATTTTCCGGTGTTTAGCATAACTTCTAAAGACATATTAAAAGAAATTTCCAAATTGAAAAATAATAAATCGCAGGGACCGGACGGAATACGCAGCGAAGCCATTCAATTAGGTGGGCATGAATTAGTACCTTATTTAAGAAGAATATTTAACGTAAGTATAAATAACGGTCAAATTCCAGCGGACTGGAAGACGGCAACAATAGTTCCGATACATAAAAAGGGCAACAAACGATTGATTAAGAATTACCGACCAATTAGTTTGACAAGCGTGGTTTGGAAAATGTTTGAGAGAATGGTGGCAGTCTACCTAAAAGATTACTGGGAGAAAGAGAGATGGCTTAACGAATACCAGCATGGTTTTAGAAAGGGGTACTCGTGTGAATCACAGATGCTAGGCTTACAGCATGACTTAGTAAAGGCTCAGGACATTGGAGAACAGGTTGATGCAGTGTTGATAGATTTAGCGAAAGCATTTGCCGTTGTTGACCATGATATTTTGCTGCAGAAAGTAAACAGGATGGGTTTAGATCCAAGAATACTAAGATGGTTGGAGTCTTTCATTAAAGGTAGGAAGCAAAGAATAAAAATTGGGGATAAGTTATCCGCGGAAATTGCAGTAACGTCAGGTGTTGCTCAAGGAAGTATATTGGGGCCCTTATTATTTTTAATCTTTATTAATGATTTACCGGAGTTAAAGAGGCTGCATATAAATCTTACGTTAGGCCAATCTTAGAATACGGGAAATGCTTATGGGACCCGCATGAAGTAGGTCTAAAGCGGAAAATAGGAAAGGTTCAGAGAAAGGCAGCAAGATTCGTTTTAGGAAGGTACGAAAGACTCGATAGTGTCACGAAAATGATAAAAGAATTAGGTTGGGAAAGTTTAGAGGAGAGGAGAGCGAAGAAAAGGTTAGGACTATTTTTCAAGATATACACGGGGCTTGCGTCGTTTGAGGAATTAGCAGCAGAAATAAAGGGAGCAACATTTTTCGGTAGAAAAGACCATAGATATAAAGTTCAATTGTTAAAACAACGAACAAATACAAGTAAATTCTCATTTTTAAATAGAACTCTTGTAGAATGGAATAATTTGCCTGCAGGAGTCTTCGAGCCTTTTCCCAAAAATCATAAAATGTTTATAAGAAAGATTTAGTAGATAAAGGGAGATTGCTAGTAAGGATCTGCAGGTGAAGTAGGGGATTGCCTGGTAGGGTGATGTACGGTGGGGACCTGTCCCCGGGACCGCTACGGTGGCCGTGAAGGCCTACCAGGAACCCTGAAAAAACCAGTTCGATTGAGGGTGAATGTTTGGGTGGGGCAGGGGTTAATTAATGTTGCTTGTTACTGAATGTCTATTGTTTCTGTGGGAGTGTCTGTGTTTTCAGAGAATTAGTGTTGCAGTAGTAGTAGAACATTTTTTTTTTGCAAGGGTAATAGCAATGGAGTTGGGAATTGTGTTATATTGGAGTTTTGTATCATGTAAAGTAGTTGTATGTAAGTGTTTAATCTTGTGAGGGTTTTATATAATTCGTTCTGGGTTGTTTAAATATGTTTGTGAAAGTTACCGTAGTTGATTGTAATGTTGCCACCAGACTAGCAGTCTAACTGCAACAATGTACATAATAATAATAATAATAATAATAATACCACAATAATTAAAGACTTCGACGCTAGCTATAATGGGTTCGATACCAGAATGTCCCAAAAATCGGAATCTTACCATAGGAATGCTATGTGCGGATTTTTGAAAATTATTTGAGGCCCTTTTCGGTAAGATAGAGGAACCAAAAGCTCGCAGGTTGGAGTTGAGATACTCTTCTATGGTACCAATGGTGGAAATGTAACCAATTGAACGTGAGTTCGACGCCAGATGGGTGCGCGAAATTCTTCCGTAAGAAATGCATTGCTGCAAATTTTGAGGTTTTTTTTAAATACCTTCCCGATAAGCTGGAGGATAAAACCCGGTAACAGAGGCAATTTAAAACGTTATTTCAAGCTGTTTACCGTTTCTCTAATGGTCCTTGGTTCGATGCAAGAGCCTCATTTCGATTCTACCATACATTTCAAACGGGGATAACGGAATCTTATTTTAGGACCTTCCCGATAAGATATTGAATGAAAACTTTGGAACCGGTCAGAATTGCACTTATCTAATATTAATATTCAATTCTCACTCAGCAGAGAGTTCGACGCATGGCGGTCTTTTGTGCGAATTTTCTAAAACTGTATTAGGACCTCTTTCGGTGCGATAGAGCAATCAAAATCGCGGAGTTTGCCGATAAATTGGTCTTCATAGCATCAGTTGAAGGAATGTTACCAAACGAGGGTTGGCTCGAACCTAGAAGGTCCCCGGTTCGGCTCCAGGCGGTCCCAAATCTCACATAAGATATTTATCTCGGAGTTCTGAAATTTTATAATGAGACATTTCCAAAGAAGATAAAGTCCGAATCCCAGTATGTGAGTAGCAGTCTGTGTGAGTGAGTACGTTTTACAACAGCGGTGTACCGTTTCCCTGATGATCCTAGGTTAGTCGTCAGGATACTAATTGCATTGTACCGTACAATTAAAGGGAAATTCGGAATGTTAGTACCTTCGTGTTACCATATCGATTCGAAATTCATCAAACAGTAAGAAGGGTCTTTACCGAAACTTAATCGGCGACAACGTATACTGCAAGGACCTTGGTTCGATACCAGACCAGGTATATTTTCCCGTTTAAATCTACGCTTTGCTGAATTTAGGAATGCTTTTGCAAGCAGTTCTGAGCGTGATAGGATGTTTTGGTAAATATTCAAAGATTATCTTGCAGTATGCCAGCAACTTATAATCGTGTAAAAAATTCTCAATGCTATGTACAAAATTGCCAGAAACTAACTCAAATATTTATGTGCCAAAACGTTATTGAAATATCTTCAATACCTCTATGTATATAATGTTAAAAACATCACATAGTTACATGCAGAATTATAATTAGAAACTAGTGAATTCCACCGTCAGAAATTACGGGACTAAATTCAACTTATAATAAACGTATATAACGATAAAGTTTGTTTTTTTTATGGTTGCCAAGACAACATCACGTTTCATAGCTGCGTTGATACCTTCGAAGTCTTTTCTATTGCTAAATTTCCCTTGATTTCGAGAACGAAAGCGCTTGTTGATTAAAATCGACTGAGTCCAATCATAAAACATCTAAAGTCTGGAAGGTTATGTAATTTTATGTCGCTGAATTTTGATTTCTAAGGTTTAATAATGCTTTTATCCCATGAAATGTTCTTTCCCATACATTTCATATGGCTTTATCTTCCCCACTAATAATTTCTTGAGAGTTGAACACAACAATCTCCTCAGTCACTACTAGCATATACTGGTAAAGTTACACAAATTTGTCGTTGTTATTGTTCGATTGCGACAATAAAACGGTTATATGCTACCAAAATAAAAACCTTTATTCGATTTTCTTTCTTTTGGTAAGTGTCTAGACTTAGTAGGACAATTATTTCTAATTTAATTTCTTAAAAGACCAAAAGTCTGCAGTAGATCGAAACGAACTTTATGTGCCTTTCTTATGAACATATTCTAGTCTTTTAGTGTCAAACCAAGGATACTTTTGGTAGAAAAATATAGATATGTTATAGTCCATTCTAACACTAACGAATCCCCAAATTTCTATTTCGTCGGGAGGACCGTGAAATTAATGTTTTAAATATTTCTCCCACGTATTTCTTACGTGAGTTAGCGACATCGGATGGACAACGGTGACTTTTAGATAAGATTCCATTATGAAGCACCCAATTTTAATGACAAGTTTCCTTGCATATTTATCCATGTGAATCATAGACTGGTTTGACTCTATATGATTCATTTCTTTGGGTATATCAAAGCTAATCATTCTTCAGAACTTTTGTAAAATTCGTATTTCTTAATATTGTTTTGAGGTTGGTTGTGATATAATGTAAGCATCTGAGACACGAGTAATTTGGATTCTTTTGTTCCCTTGAATGATAAGAATAGATTTTTACACAGTTCGGCTTCATTACATTTTCACTCAGTGAAGAGAAATAAGGCAAATTATGTCATTATTTATATGTCCTCATTCCTTCCAATTACTCATAGAAGGCTGTCCTTTGCGTAGATTCCATACCAAACGACAATACTGCGAATTTCTGTGTATATTTGCAGATGTATTTCACAAGGCTGGACGTTTATGATTCATTGAGTAGCTTACGTAACATGAATGTCCCCTCATTATATACCATAACTATATTATATATTAAATAATTAAGTTACGTGAAAAACAGGTTTAAAGGAGTGTAACTATCTCTTCACTAGTCTTGATAAATTCAGCCCACCAAATACATTCAAAACAAAGACACATAGCATTGTTCTGTTTTCATTATTTTCTCCTAATGTTCCCACGAATACTTGTTTCTTTGATGCTGAATGCATAAGTTTATATAATAGATACATTATGAAATTATTACTTGCTTATTTTTGTAAGAGATTTGTATCTGCTCTATTTTGATTAACTCAATTAATGGAAATTCATGATTTTCAAACCATTTGTCTCGAGATATTTAAGATTTTGAGAATCGTCCTAAAATTAAAAAAATAAGTAATAAAAAATATCTGCTGCGATTTGTAGCATTAACGGTTTGAATTTAACCGATTAGATCGGAGACATATATAATAATCGCCATTGTGTGTGTATATATGTCCGATCTAATCCGTTAAATTCAAACCGTTAATGCTATAAATCGCAGCAGACATTTTTATCGAACATATATATACACACACAATGGCGATTATTATATAAAATTAATTTCAATACATATCCACGAAATATCTGTATTTCTTACGTTCATTATGTTAGCTTTAAAATATAAAAATATAGACGCGAACGAGATCATTTTCATATTAAGATTACAAGTAAATATAGCATAATTTATAAGGAAATTCCATGGCATCTCATTTTAATAGAATAATTATCAAGCATTTATATTCGTAAACCATTCATTTCAACTACGTCACGGATATTTTCCTATTAATTCACTTGGAATTTAAACTACGTAATCGAAAGTGAAGCTATTGTTTTTACTTACTTTCGAATTAAATTCGAATAAAGTTCGGATGAATAAATTATTATTTAAATAATTATTAAAAATTACGAAAATAGTTTAAACTTTGACCTGTAGGGGGAGAAAAGGGGGTACTTAGAACGCGAATTGAAACAGCCTCAGCGGCAGCCAATCAGGTCTCTCCGTTTTGTTTAAAACTTAATTTCAACGGAAAATCTTCAGTTGATTTGAAGACATCTGATGGTGAAGAACTGCTAAAGGATTTTCAAGAAAACCGTTTCGAAATTCGAATTTCTTTTGAATTTCAGTCGATACGGAATTCAGTTATCGTATTTTAAGTTCTACGTGTTTGTAAATTGTTTGGGATCGATTATTAATTAGTGACTTAACGGTATTGAAGTGTGTTTGTAGCGTCAAGACATCCCTGCGACTGCTTTAGGACTTCATCATTGCCTGGTAAGTACCGAGAATTAAACTTGGTTAAATTGATTGTAAATATTCATCGTTTTTCGTCATTTTCTAAATGTTTCACTGTGTTCACGATTTATATGTATACGTAAATATACCAAGAGCATAATTTTAGCTAATACAGGAACATTTACTTAATTAAATAATTTAAAATATATAATAATTTATTTTCATAAACACATAGATATAGAGTTTAAATAGTTATCTGAGGTAATACAATTCTTCTATGGCTTTTATGTCGAATTGCATATATGTTGAATAAAGTACGAAAATAATTCCACTAAAATATTTACGACGTGAAAGAAGACATTCTTGGTTATCATAGCAAACAATATCGTAATTTAAAATCACTGTCAACGGCAGCCGATCACTCTCATTACATTCACAATACAGTACTATCCTATGATTTCACGAATGCATTAATTTGATGTTTTTATTTTTTTCCAGATTTTGCTATTTCATCTCTGCATTCCTTTCGGAGTTTTGGAAGGACACTGAAGTGGATGAGGAAGGCTTACCAGAGGACCACAAGTGGCGAGTTTTATAATAATTACAATTGATAATGTTTATTTTCTTTTATGGAAAATGTAACAATTCTTAGTTAATATAAAAACCACCTGAGCTTACATAAGATTAAAGAATCGGTATTTCCTTGGTCTGCTATTAATTTGAAATAAATATTACTTTAAATTAAGACATAGAAAGTCAGACGTTAAATATAATTATATATATATAATTATATTTATATATATAAATATTTATAATTATATATAATTATTTATATATATATATATATTAACCACTGTACGGACAAAATCTTCTTAAGGAATTAGTTCAACTCTTTACGAGACATTCGGAGTCTCGCATACTTTCCTCATACACCCGATGCAAATAACCTTTTCTTTCTCTCCAAATAACTTTCGTTTGCATTCAGTGAAGATCTAAACATTGTCATATTTACTTCTAGTATTTCATGGCAACGACTCAGTGTTATCTCAAGGCCGTGTGACTCTACGTTGCTATGATACCTTCATCGTTTTCACTTACTTTCTAAGCTATTCTGAAGTTCAAGTACGTTCTTGTTTTCTAAACTAACGTCTTAAACAGTTTACATTGTAACCACTGTTTGTAAACATCACTTTTGGTTGAGTTTTCTCTTTTCAAATTGCATCAAAATATATAAGTGACGTTTAAAAAGAGACTGTTTCATATTAACTGCTAAAAACAAAATGAAAAGTCGATCATTTGATCAAACGATAAGAGTTAAACTTAGAATTAGAAAAAAATATTTAAATGAAAGGCCATAAGATTGCAGTCTTAATATTTGTATCCAGAAGTAAGAGTGCATATAATGAGTAACGTAATGGAGAGTTTCGGCTGCAATTCGGCATAAAACTTGGACCTGTTACAAAAGTTCACTCACTCTGAGGTACTCATACAACATTTTCTGTTATTGAATGCCTACGGTATGCAAACCAGAGGAAGTTTTGACTGCGTTCCAGCTGATTCAGCGATGCATTTTCATTTTCTTCCTTGTTATATCTAATGCAATTTTCAAAATATTTCCCATTCTATTCAGCTATGCCTTCCGAATTTAGGTCTTTGTCCTCAACGTTGCCGTTGAGAATAAAAGAATGGATATAAAGCTTATTTATATATTAGCGAATTCTCCCATAAGATTAGCGGAAATAAATTTAATTTATAGAAAAATGTTACGTGTATTTCTTATGGGAGTGTTTCGGGTCATCCAGAGAATCAAGGATACTTTGGATAGACAAATATCAATATCTATTACTCCATTGGACCTTAAATGAATTCGTAAATTTAAACCCATATCACGTCCGGAAGTGCATGAAATTAATGTTCCGGTATTTCTCCCATGAATTTCTTACGTAAGTAACTGACATCGGATAAATAAATACATATTGAGGATAATTATATAAGATTAATTCACTAGTGTTACAATAATTATAGAGGCTTACAAATTCTATGTGAGGACCAAAAGCAAGGGAATTTAATTAATATTTCTATCAAAATTTTAAATTAATTAGGACCTAAATCTACATAAATACCCTGTAAGCCAACTTTTGCTTGTAAATTTGAGAGTGATTGTCAGTTTGGTCGTGAAATATACTCTATTCGATTCGAATTAACAAGTACGTCGATAAAATGAAACAAAAATTCGGTAAACTTTTGAGTTTTAGAAAACCAATCTCCTTGACGACCAATGCTTTTGGACTAATTAAAAAAATCTAAAAGACATCAAGGGTTTTCTCTAAGCAGTAGATGATTGACATTCGGAAATTATGGCCTACATTTTACCTAATTTACAGTGGGCTAAATTTTCGGTTTGATATATGTAACACAAAAGATTTCCATTAAATGATAAATTATTTTACGATCATTTACTTGCCCCTTTAGATTTTCAAACCATTAGAATGTAATCTGCTCTAAAACCTTTAGCTAAAGTATACAAATAAATGTTATGTCGAGTTTGCATGTGCTTCAATTCATCAATGAGTTACCATTTCAAGTATTTTCATTTGATTTCTATGTCTTTCCCTGTAACTGAAAGGAGCAATTCTGGGGCAACTGGTAACGGAAGACTTAAAGAACAAACGCATGGTGTACACATCTCATGCAGTCGATTGCAGTCTCAGGGATATGGAGAAGCTGATGAGTAAAGGTTAAAGGATGCAGAAATACCCAAAGGACACGAAGAACTAGATGGTGAAGCAATGAAAGGCTGCTGGGCGAATATCATTGAAGATAAAATGAAATGAAATATAATAAAATTCTCTTAATTTCTTTATGCAAGGGGGGTATTTTTTTATTGTTACCTTTAATTATATTTCTAGACATATTGTTAAAGTATTATGTTTCTCTTTGATGTAAAATCTAATTATAATATAATAATAATATCCTAGATGAAATATATATTTTGATCGACGTATAAGCATATTTAAGTTTATATAATAATAATGTTTTGTGAAAAATATAATATTATTAAAGATTTTAAAGATTCCATCCTAGGCCATATAAAACCTTGATTAATGTATAGACGTTCAAATATGTAAGGCCAGGAGAATTTGTACTCAATGATATTTTCTAATGAATACCCTTAATAAATATCATCCTCTGGGAATAAAGAGGATAAAAAGGGAAGGGAGAAGAAGTGGCAGAGGTTTACTGAGGGAGGGATGTTTTTTCTTTGAGTGTGAGAGTATGAGGAGAGCATCTGATGACACATACACACGTCTTTACACGTTTGTATGTTATCAGCTGCTACATCATACTCTGACACACGTGTGTGTCTCTGAGTATGAAAAGACGTGAGAAATAGTGTGTGCGTGTGTGCTTGCGCGTGGGGGAATAACATCCCCCGGTTTACCGTCGTAAATAAAAAAGCGTGCCACGTAAATGTCCAGATCTCGAACCCAGAACTATTTCCGAAGATTTCCTTACATATGGAGTTACGGAAATGAATTCTCTAACCATAAGCTAAATATCAAGTCTGTATTCTCTCAGAAAGGTGCTCAACAAATATACGAATTTCCTATTTAAGTATATGGTAGAAATTTAGAAGGAAAGCACCATAAATTAGATTTCCGAAGAAATATAAAACCCAGACCAACATGGGAAACCACGGAAATTTTATAATGTAACATGAAAGTAAAATAGTTAATATTTAATTCTTATATATAATTATTTAAATATAAAATATATTTAATATAATGTAAAATAAGTCTTATATATTTTGATCGATTGATTCTGTAGATAAGTTTGAAATCGGGGCGGATACAGAAATTTGAGAGAAATAGATTTAATACGAATTCCTAAAATACATAGGAAATGTTTTCTTTGTTTATTTTATGTAAACAATCAACTCATGTTTGAGCTACTCTAATTTCTCAAGCTAAGGTGTATTGCCCCCCATAAATCGTAAACTGCACGACTCCTAAAATTTCAAGATTTCTTCATTCTCTCCCTAAAGAAATGAACTTCCTAACTAAGAGTACACGACAAAAGACAATTCCAATAAATTTTCCTCCCGTTTAAAACCGTTTTTAAATTATCAGACGGGCAAATTTGAGGATGATATTATCGATCATACTATCGCCAGACTCAACGAATTTGTAAACGTTACTTTTGCAAAGAACTCGAAGATAAAGAAAACAGCCACCTCAGTCTCCCCCATTTCCAATTTAGATAATATATCGACTAGAACAGCACCAAAAAGCAGTACCAAAAACCGCTTTTGTCTTACCCTCTTTCGAGAAACGTCATTCGAAAAGACATTGCCAGTTTCAAAAATGAGAAAATCGAACGAGAAATTGACGAGTAAAAAAGTCTGAGGCGGAGAAATGCACTTTGTTCGCGGAAATGCTCATTTCCCTTATTCAGGGAAGGGGAAAGTAAACAAGAGAAACGTTATCGCAGAATAATACTTCTTCGCCCGAGGGCCACAAAATTCAATGCAAGCGAATAAACTCCGACCACCTTTATGCCACCATTGACGGAGATAACTGAGATATGCCCTCATCTTCAAGCAGGCGGCGCACAGTGGGCTAGAATCGAAAAAAGCTGGACAAGAGGCCAAAAATGGTTCTTTTGAGTACGGGTTTTGAAAGTTCGCACATTTATTACAAAATGATTGAAATTTATGTTCCTGTTCGTCGTTTTTGGATATCCGAACCCGTTAAAATGATACACGGATTCAAACTTGAACAATTTTCACAGAAATCTCTCGGATTTTTCGGATAAGCGTTCAACTTTGCTGCTTTCAAGGAGGGTTGAAATATATACTTTTATAAAAAAATTGATGCAGTGATCTACAACAATTCTTTATCTTTTGACTACTTGCAATTACCCCTTACAGAAATGAGTTTTTGCTCATTTAAAGCAACAAAATGGCGGACACCTTTTTCGGAACATTTACGAGATAAAGTAAGGAATATAATTAGGAAAACGGCCTTAATGCATCAAATCTCTTTTAATGACTGTTTGACGCTGGGTTATAATTCCAACTCCTGCAAAGTGGCTAAGGTTAAAATATAAGCTGTAAAATATTACCCGTAAATATTTATCCTACATATCCTAAGGGCGGTGCTATAAGCTCCAAACAAGAACATTTTATACATCTTGCCTTTCACGTAAAATATTCATAAAATGTGTTGCAAAACTCACTGTCCGTTCTCAATCCTCAGAAAGTTTCATCGCATTACCACTTAATGAAGAATTTAATTTGTCTTGAACCGGAGAGGTGATTAAATTTTACATGGAATCCAATTAAACGTAACAATATGAATAATTTTCCAAAATATACATTGTCCAAATTAAACATGATATTGCCACAAAAACGCCCTATTTATCTCCTCGATATTTAAAAGATATTGCGAATCAAGGGAAAGATCATCCAAAAAACGAATCACTTCGGTCAGTAAATGAAAAATCTTCCAAGATTACCCTGAAATCGACAGAAAAATGGATGATATTGTTCGATGTATGAATATCCTTTCAAAATAAGGCGGATATTGGCAGATAAACATCGTACTTGGCACTATATTAAAAAATTATCCATAATAAGATTTAATCGACCCAATGTCGGCTTATTTAGCTCGGCATTTGAAAAATCTCACAAAATAAAAGTGATGCCGCCACGAAGACATCGTATTTTCGGTGATAATTAAGCATCTTTTATTATGAAGCTGAACTGGTTCCAAAATCAGCTTGTTTAACCGGATATTAGTGAATTTTTCCAAATAAAGGCCAGAAATCGCCGGAAAACCGGCATTTTCGTCTCGATATTTGAAAAATTATCCGAAATAATGATGAAATCGCCCCAACAAGCAAATAATCTAGTACGATGTTTAACTTTTCCCAATAATACGTTGAAATCGGTATGATGACGTGTCATATACCTTTTTATCTAAAGAATACTGAAAATAAAAGGAAGATACGGCCCAAAAAGGTATTAAGGTCGATCCTTCAGAAAGAATCCAAAATAAGGCTGAAAACGGACGCAAAACGACATATATAGATCGATCATTAAAAGATACTACTAGTCAATACGGAAATCGCACAAAAAAGGTCTTAATTAGCACGGTATCTGAACAATCTTCCAAAATAAGGATGAAATCTTCCCTAAAGGCGATTCTCAAGACATTAAGTTATTGATTTACCCAACGAAAAGTGCACTTGGTAGTTGCGTTCTATTAACTCATCGTTGGCAAAGTGGAACTGATTAAGAGAGATTTCTTAACTCTTTCCCTACGAATCGACACGGAAGAAGTTTCTTAATTTCTGACACACTGAATATTGCCTTTTCTTAATATATCCTATCAATGACTCTAACCTCTCAAATTTTTCTGAAATTCATGTGTAAGGGAAAGAGATTTCGACAACCGCATTTTATTTTTTAAGAGATATAAGGATGAAAACCGTAAACGAGCACATCAAGTGCATTTCTTAACATATGGAATCTTTTCTGTGACTGCAATCTAAGATCGAGGATAGCAAAATGTAACTAGAAAGACTAGCGCTCATTAAAGGTCCGGACTACAGTTAGGGCGAGGTGTAACTTTAACATTTTCCCAAGATATAGATATTGATAATATTCGATCAAGATTCATATTCACATCGCGTGTTTTATAATTTTCTCAGTTCTGAAGTAAGAGGCACCTCAGATAAAAATTTCTTTCATGACATTAACAATATATGAATTTCTAAATATCGGATTACGATAGAAAGGCTGAATGCATTCAAAAAGTTCTATGACAATCGTATGAAGCTCTAAGATATGTTAGAGTTAATATTAAGCAAATCATGGTGTTATGGAATTCATTCGCTTTAGCACGATGTATGTTATTTCCATATATTATGATAATGAAATACGTGAATTAAACGATAGATTAACTTCACCTCTACTTTTCGATAACAATAACAGTAACAATAACAATTAGGAATCAAATGTCATGCATCATTTATCCGATGCTTATAGAGTAAATAAGTGAATGAAATACATGAGATCATAGTCCCAATCTTATTTGGAAGAATTCACCGATGAGTCAATTTATATATGCACCATTAACAGCAATAAACCACAGTATTCCTAAACGAAGCCCTTATGAAATTATTTTGGCAGTAGCATTGATTTCTTTCTGATATCATCTCTAATTTAATAGAAAATTACTCTGGAACCGATAATAGCGAAGTGTACGTGTTTTTCTCGTGACGAGGGGAATTTTGGTGTGGGTGAATTCTGGGGACGATAAAGTAAATAAGATTTAAACTGCTATCTGCGCTGGGAGTACATTTTAAGTCATCTAAAGTGTGAAAGTCGCGCAGCTTTTGGTAATCGAATAAATGTTATCATGCACTTATTCACACACATCATGCATATTCATATTAGATAATGTTTTTATTTTGAATTCAGCCATTTTAGCACTGATAACGTGGACATTGTATTGATGTCTATGATCGTAATGTTAAATTCTAATTATTTAATCGAAACCAATCTATTAATACAAAGAGATAATTCAATTTATGATTATTGAAATTGTTTATACTGTAATCAAAAATTATAAAAAAGATAATGAAATAAGCTTTTATTTTGACGGCAAAGTACTGACGGAGTCAAAATCCCGTACATTTCCATTTTCATAGTTTTATATTCAAAATTAACAATCGACGGTTTTGTGCAAGAAAATCGACCTATTTCAAAATAAGATCACTTTAACAGTCCATTGGCAATTCAAAAAAGTTATTAAATATAACAAGTGTTTACTTTGACTAGCGGCCACTGACCTATCTTCTGATAGCTATTCGCTATATGTCCAATATAAAAGTCTTTGCTACGATACTGCTTAAGAATAAACAATTTAGGAAATACATTTTGAATTCGGTAGAACAGGGTAGCCAAGCTAAAATGCTCCTCGATACACTAAGGATATTTTCCATATTCTGTGCGTTTATGATGCTGTCGTGTCACATTTTTGAACTTTGAAGTTTAATTCGCTCTCTCGATGGTATTCCTCTATGTAAGATCGATCCTTGAACGTTTCATCTATGCATTTTTGGTACTATACGCGAGGTAAAGATTCTAATTCTTATTGCGGGCCTAAAAATTGATGCTTTGAAAGGAGTTCGAAACTGAAATGCTCTCTATGCTTCAAATGTGTAATTATAGCATACCGTTTCGAGAAGTATTTTCCACAAAATATCATAATACTTAATAAATACAATATCCAAATTATAGACGCAGTAACGTAGGTCATCATACTTCATAATTAAGAAAATACGAACTCAAATTTTGGAGGAATAGCGAGAAGGGGCACAAATAAGTTATTCTTAAAAATTGCACGAAAACATTGTTTGTGTGGGTTCTGCAGCGCACATAATACATATCGCCGTCGAAGCAGCTTCTGATTTGTTCATCATGGATGTGGAAAATCTCCTTAATAAAATACATTCTTGTGTACCTAGTGTATTTATTTCCACATGCACACCGTGAGTGTTAAATGCTGAAAGAATTTAGCTAATCAGCGGATGAAAAATATTAAAAAACTCTTGGAAACTGTAAAAGGCGCTGGTAAGCTCCTTTGCCAGCCATGGAAAGAAATTTTAAATTCTACAATCCCAAAAACCCAGGATAAATGTCCTAGAAATTACGAAGAGGTTTTTGAAAAAGATACTCAAAACTTTGGCTATAGTTTATATATACAATCAAGCATCTCTTTTTCAAAATGCTATACAAGTTATTGAAAGTGAAAACATATCGGCAATCGAAGTAGCATGAGAAATTAAAATTAATTTAATAGTGTCAAGAGCATTTAGAGAACAAATATCTTCCATTACAACCCACCAGGTCAATGGTGGGGGAATGTAAAAATCTAGTCACTTAAATAATGCTATGCATGGCATACGATCCATATATCACGCATTTAAGATGAAAAAAAGGTATTGTGGATGTTCAATTATTCATCTATCATTCTAACACCAAATTTTTACAAATGAACTCTTAATAAGGAATAGATATTCTATCAAACCTCAGTGTTTTCTAACCGGTAAAGCAAATTTAGTTTCAATGTAGCAATCGGAAATTATCTTCAGCTACAGCATTGCCTTAAACCTTCTATGTATGAAAACTATTCATTCATAAAGCGTTTATTCACAGAAGAAATGTAGCATCATGGAGGACTAGCCAGACCCCATGCTAAAAGTTTTTAAATCTAACAATTAACCAGGTAGAGAACAGGGGAAGGAAATAATACAGGAGCTCACATACTTGGGGCACCCTGATTATTTCACAAGAGTAGAGCATAAAGATTATGGGATATCGTCCTATAACACTGCAGGGACGCCTTGGTGATTAATAATACGCCTAGAAAGACCTCTGATGCCTGTCAACTAATCATATATAGAAGCAAAGAAAGAATATTAACTTACCTAATTATAAGTATTCCAAGACAGGGTGTGTTCACGTACATATACACTGTCACTTATACACGAATCACTGATTACAGTGCTCACTGAACACTGAAAGATGAACACATTTCAAATCACACTTCTCTCACTTTCACATCACTGACAACACACAAGTATCACCCCCTTATTCTGGCACTTTGTGGTCAATTCGACGGAAGGAGGGCGGAATGTTGCGGGTCGTCCTCGAATGGCACCTTCTATCCCTGGAGAGGAACTCACCGCTGCAGGACCTCACGTCAAATTGCAACTACGAAACCTAAGGCAATGATTTTGAAAATGTCACTTTCAGCAAATATACAATACCTACTTGAATACTTATACAAATATACAACATCTAATTATACTTAAATAAAAAGTAGGAATTGGCATAGGTAGGTATTATCCCTTTGGTCGAGGTTAACATGATCATTTTTTCAAGATTTTATTAACAATTCTTCCACAAATCCTCATATTTATCTTTTGTTACCTACGTGTATTTGCATTCCTATTATAAGAACATGCTGTAGCGTGTGTCCTACATTACATGATACACTCATATAATATATTTCCCCATCATTTTTTGTATTAATCACAGCAGAGGCGTACCAAGGATTTGACTAAGGGGGTTGTCCTAAGCCAAATAGTAAACATAGTATACCTTCTACTTAGTATATAAGAGGAGGAAACCCTTTGGCCGTTTGGAAAATGGTTCTTAATAGAAGAATAACAAAGGAAATGTTTTACAACACGGCTGCAGTCCAAGATTTTGGGAAATATTTCACAGAATTTCCAAGATCAGGGTCTCGGAGACCTGGTTATAATGTTAGTCCCATGACAAAGAGTAGCTAATTTCTCTACAATTCTCCATCTTAGCTCCTGAATTTATATTCCTTCACCATCAATCACACGTGGGTCAGGAAAATTACGAATATGCAAAGCATTCTGATTTTCTAATATACCACGAAACCTGAACTTCAATAAGGAAAATTTACCATAATTCAATCCAGTGAGAAAAATTAGAAGACAGAATATTGGCGAGCGGGTATTCCTCGCATGCGTATGCTATGTAACTTAACAGGCAGAATTAAAACCATTCCAAATCGTGAATAAAACACTAAAGCTGTTTCTACCTCAAGAAAACCCGTTTTCTCTTAGTAAGGGGAAAATATTGAACACAGCTTTACAATGGACATATTTTGCCAGAAAATAGTTTCTATTTCGAAGAAACTAATACGTTTCACCCGCTTAACGTAATGCAAATGAAATAAATCGCAATTTGTGTTAAATATATTTCGAAAAGATGGATGCTTTTACTTAAGTTGGGGCGGATAAAAAAATCAACGGTGTTCTGGCTGTTGTTCCGCGATACTCTGCAGCTACATCTACTCTTTGTTTTCGAATCAAAGTCTCTATATCCTCTTCTGAGGTACATTGGAATGGTACATGGTGTTGGATAATAATAGTAGTTGAGTAACAGTGTTAGAGTACATTAGAATTGGATACATAGTTAATCCACAGAGCACAGCATCATGTGACAACATCTATTATCGTTAACTGCTCCTAATCTGCATTATTTTCTCAGTTTTATATAAAAAAATTAATTTATTAAGCGTTATGAAGCGTTACCAGGCATAAAGAACTCTGACGTTTACAAATTAGAATTGCATTTAAGCGATTGGACAAATTTCATCTAGTAATAAACTAGAAAATATTAAACGTGGTGAAGGTTAGTCAGAAGGTTCAAGGAAGGGATGGCGAAAGTAACTCATTATGTTTTAAAGTAGAGGAGATTCCAGTTCTACAATGCTATGAAACTAGAGACTATACAACATCGTTCATTGCAATCCAGGAACAACAACCCATTAAAAGAAACTGGATCTTCGGAAAACCATGCCGTTCAAGATAAACGAAGTGTCGGTACGGGAGGTTTGTTGAATATCACACTGCTATTTAAATGTGTATTTCACCCCGATCTCTTTCAAAATTAATAAATAAGGAGACTCGATTACGACAACGAAAGCTTGTTTACACATCACTGTAGTTTGCGTTGGTAAGTCTCAACTTTTTTAACTATAATATCTTTCATTTTTAGAAAAAGCCTGCACAACAGTGACGTTTCTCTTAATTTGAAACTATCCCAGAATATCTTTAAAGCTTTATTTAGTTTCAGAATTATACTACTCAGAGCTACAATAATTGTGGGCTATAGAATTATCCAGAAACAAAGAAATGCTTGAGAATCGAGGTGTTCACAATTCAGGAGAAAAGAGAATTTCGCAAAATTCTCATTAAAGTTACTCTTAACCTGTAAAGGAGCTCCAGTATGATGATTGATGCTGGGAATCTCTTGGCAGAATATGTCATTAACCAAGACTTTAGGCAAGGTCTGTCAAGGGCTTAGTTCTGTCTTCACGTAGATAACCTTCTGAAAAAACAGAAAGAAGACAATGCAGCACCTTGTATAGCCTTCCGAGAACTTGATTACAATGTTCCCTGCCGATGATCAAGTATTTCTCCAAACTGGAGAAAATAAATTGCAAATGATCTATTATTTAGAAACACTGAGCAAAAGGTTTAACCTGAATATTTCAAGAGAATAACCAAACCAAAGGAAGTTTTAGAAAGTAATCACATAAAAAAATTTTTATAGGAACAGGTGCCTCATTTCAAGTGTTAGGGATGCAATATGACGTACAACGAGGACAGAGATATAAGAAATGAAATTAACTTTTTCGTGATAACTTGTGGGAGAATAAGAAGAAATTTCAAAGGTAAAATCAGGAAAGAAACCCAGATAGTGATTCATATATTATTGGCAATTTTACAAACTTAGTTTTCATCCGAATGTTATGCAGCGAAACAAAAAGGAATCAAATAAACACAGTCGTAGGAAATAAAATTTCTTAGGACCGTGTACGGCTGTGCAACGTCAGACAAATTATGGAACACGTCATTAAGAGAAGGCCTAGGTGTACAGCAAACCTAAGGAAACTTACCCAAAGCAGGCGTTGAAGTATCATTTAGTTGGTAAAAAAAGGGTCGCAACACCATGAAAGGGATGGTAAAAGTGAAGTCGGAAGATTCCTAAAACCTAAACCAGAAAAGAGGAATAAGTAGCGTAGGTTATAAGGCATAGGAAGACATCTAAGATTAGGTAATTAGGCATTGGATAACATCTAAGAATTGGTAATTTTTTAAAAAAATATACCTTAAACCGCACCTTAGCATACTATAAATACTAGAAAATTTTTAACATTGTAAGTTCACCAGCAAGTTCTTGTAAAGGCTGCGGAATACTGCAGCAAGCTGTCGAGAAACTACAGTCTGAATGGAACTTAATCATGCCGAACATGTATAAAAAAGAATGTCGAGATCAACCTCGAAATCTTATCGAAAAATTCAATTTTATAGAAGGTTATTGACAGAACTCATTTACTGCTCAAACCCTTAATACATACCTTTTGATAAAAAATGAGTAAACGAATGCAATACATACCAGACTCAAGAAAAAAGCTGTAGGCCGAAGTGGACCGCGTAGTAACACTTAGATTAACATGCGTTTGGTATTCCGAAAACAAATCTCTCTACGCTTATATTTAATAGAGAGAAATATCATCGAGTCGCTCCATCAAGCAGTATACGATACATAACTAAGTGATGAGGCGTAGTTATTCATTGAATAAGATCAACGAAATCGCGAGAATGGCTAAGTTGGAGGCGATGGAGGCCTTCCATTAAAACATTCTAATTAAATAACTGTTCCATCACGAGAAAGTTTTGCAATGCCATGAACGACGAGAATCCACTTTCAGAGGATCGTGTCGCATTCCTCTTTACCATGTATATTTACGAGAGCATAGCATGAATCATCTATGAATGGAGCTCAGGAACGAAAGCAACCTTTTGCGAGGGAGGGCAGTTACCACCACTAGCCGAACTTTCAAGCGATAGAAAATAGATTCCAGAGCTATGAGTGAATTCTTTTCTTTCTTCTTCTAATATCTCCTTTCTGCATTCTTTTCATCTTAAGAAACCTCACTCCAATTGTGTTTCCGGTGGCAAACAAAAGTAGTTACGATTGCAAAGTGTGTGTTTTTTCTCTGCAAGCATTACCCTTTCTCTGCAAGTTCTCTTTCGGAAGCACTTCGTCTGCATATCTTACCGACTTCCCCACCAACTATACTCCCTTATCTATTTCATCACAAGCTTCCTTGACCATTTCTTCTGTATATATGTCAAAAAGTGATGGTGACAAAGGACAACGTTGTCTTACTCCCCTCTCTAACTCTTCCCATTCTGATTACACATTAGCTACCCTTACACATGCAATTTTGCCTGAAAAACGAGGAAATCTTTTCAGGCCAACCAAATTTTCTTCATTTTCAGATGGAATCTTAATGCAACTTAAATTGTAAAAGTATCTTCAAATCCTCACGGAATGAATGATGTAATCACTATTGAGATGAAATCCTGAGGCTTTGTAGAGTGATTTCTAAAATGCCTCAGGTCCCCTTAACGACAAATACCATAGTTCAAGCCAAGCTCATACATTTCCCTTAAGATTAAATGGATAATTTGGCCTATTGGTATGAATGTATGAGAGAATATATATAAATAGAGATCTTCAGAGATTTTAGCGTCAGCGATTACGAATATTTTATGACATTGATTCGCGTGGTTCGACTTACGACCATTTCGGGAAAATTTACTAATCGAATTTGATGGAATTTTCAAAGTTATTTCGATATGATGAAACTACTCTGCGTTTCTTTTCGACCAACATATCTAAACTCAACTGTGTATGCCGCCTTTCGTCGCGTGGCAGCGGGTGCATGAATCACGACTTCCCTTAATATGAAACACGGAGCTTAGAAAACTATTCCATTATTGAGTTATGTTTAAATTTTAGGATATTCTTACATTAAGAGGGTAAAAACTGAAAAGTACGTACCCATCTTCCGAGAAAGAGAGTAATGACAGTATTCTGAAACTTCAACTTCAGTCGTCTTTGCCTTGCAACATAGTGGAGAATTATGCTGTAGCGCGGGCGAATAGCACACTGCAACTGCCACACACCATTCTTGCCGCACAAAGACGAACTTATCCGGACACTAGAAAGGAAATAAGGCATTGTAAACACTAAGGTTGACATAAAACCATCGAATCGGAAGTTCGTTGCAATCGCTAAGAGTCATCCGTAAGATATAAGACCCATAAACATTGAAAAACTAGGACTTTTCAAAAGTTTTTACATTGCCAAGCTGTCCAACGTTGAGAGACGCCAGCAGAGACAGGTCCGCACCGTTCAAATGCTCCGACTGCTATGAGTCAGCTTCAGAAAAGTGACCGCACCGATTCCGCCAAAATCGAGTTCCTGAACAGTCATACCATCGCTACGAATTTTAGGATGAAGGGCGGTATGTGATTTCTCTTGTTCCATCATAGCAAAGCCTGGATAAATATGTCTGGGAGTTTAGGGATACAATTTTATGATTCGAATGCATATTGTACAATCATAAAAGTGGGTTTAGGCGATAATTCAGAAATATTCAATAATCTAAACTTCTCCAATTCTTTAATTTCGCTAATGAATGTGTTTTAACGAAATTACTCTTCTCAATGGATTATCAATAAGGATTGGTGAGCTAAATTTTCAACATACATTCACATATATCTACATTAGATTGAAAATTATAAGGATTATTGGATGAAAATCTTGGATAAAATCATTGTAATCAATTTCGTATTACCTACAAGTAGAATCATTTGGGTTTCCACAAAATAAAACTTCACAGATAAACAGTCTTACCACATAAAATTTTATGAGAAATGCTAAATTTTCCTACATTCTTCATTTCAGACTAATATATGAGGAACAGGGAACTGTTATTGCTGGTAAATATCCTTAGGGCTCCAATGAGTGTGGGCTATTGATTACATACTACAGATGTTTCCATAAAATTTCTTACATTTAAACTGCACTGTATCCAATGATTTAAAATTTCACCTTTTCTTATAATCTCCAACTGTATTTATTACGTAAAAGAATATTTAAATTTATTGAATTACCTTCTTCTTACCATCATCTACTAATTTCATTTTATTTATTGTTCAGTGTGAATGAATACTTTTGTTACAAGAAAATATTATGTCTCCTAAACTCTGAATAAAGAACATCATCAATTACATAAGTTGCTTTTCTTGATTCCAAAGGAGAATGCCATTTTTATGGCACCATGACCTTAAGTTCTAATGTCATGTTTAACACCATTACTCACTAATTATGTAAGTCAAGAGGAGGACATGATAGATGTAATCAATCTAGCTGCTCGACATCTAACATTTTGATCCACGTTCTTTGATGTGAAACAAACAGTGATTTCAGAGAATGCAGTTGTGGCCGTCAATCAACAAGGTGTTATCAGTCCCTAGTCAAAGGTAAAAAAGGTGTTGCTTTATTCTGAAAATCAGTTACAGCATTTTAGGAGAATGTAAAATTCCCTTGTCATGAAAATCTTCTCAAATCTTTATATAAGGTGTTAAAAATCTATGCCATGGATGACTTTTAAGAGAAATGGGAATATCTGCCATAAAATTTCCTTCCATATTTGGGGGTAAATAAAAGTCAATCAAAGGATTAAGCTATTTAATACATTTTTAGTAAAGGATAAGTTTACAGAGACATTTTAGAATATTCTAATGATTACAAAGTCTGATAATATTTTATTTCATTTTAGACACATTGGATAAGCTACACTCTTATATAATTAGAGCTCTTTCTCTGCTCAAAGTGCATCAAATGCAAACCTCCAGCTTCAATGATCTTGATAACCTTACAGACTGTCATCATCATCTATTGTCTATATTCAGTAAAAAAAACAGCAGCTTAAATAGATTGAAATATGTAACATTTCTAAGGAATGATCACAACTCTTGTGCATACAAGTGGCATCAATAACTAGAACAAGTTTAATTAAGACTGCAACCTATAAATGTTTAAGGACCTGCTCATGAAATGAGAAACATTTAATTAAAGATATATGTAAAAGTTGTGGAAATTGTAAGGAGTATTTCATTCAAGAAAACTAAAGCTAAATATTTCTCTACAGTAAATGAAATTCAGGATAGTCAAATTCTTCATTGTTCATTGAAGATGCAAAATATAGAAGATCATTTGCATCACTCTTTGATTGCCATCTGAAGAAGAGCAGGTCCACCCAGTTCCTCTACTCTCTCTGATAGACTGCCAACATACGTAACTCCTCCATTTAAATGTCTGTAACTTTTGGTACAGGACAGACAAAGAAATATTCATTAAACATGACTGATTTTTAGCTAACCCTTTAGGTTTGACAATTTCTTGTATTTGCTATGCCTTCCCTTGACTGAGGGAACTGCCTTCATCTCATTTTCCCTTTAACTGTGTGCAAAAGATGATTCTTTCTTCAACTGGCAAGTGGTAGCAGGTATAGACCCTCATAATCCGGATAGACCTCAATCCTAAGGATTCAGTCAACAGTTACTGCCGAGAAATTAAATTACTTCATATTATTGGATATTTGATTGCCAATTTTTATTTATTTAATAGGAAATTTTGATTCAATATGCAGTTCAGATTACTTTCTTTGCAGTATTCTGTTAATTTTGATACCAAATAATATTCAAATATCTCAATTATAACAATACTGACTAATCACGAAGAAAGTCAAATTCACCCTAAGGCAGCCAATAACGGAGATAAGTAGGAAAACATTAGAGGGGTTAAAGATAGCACCTTTTATATTTGGGTTTTCCCAGGTAAGTAAAAACCCTTTTGAGATAAACCCATTCCCAAAGAATGGAGAGGACTTAGTGATTGGACTCTTCATTGAAAGGCAGGGCCATAAAATTGAAATAGCAGGTCGAAACAAAAGAGACAAAGATTCTCCAAGTGCCGACAGAGGCAAACGTCTAGGGCGACTCCCGGGAAACGGATAATCGATTAGCAGTCACAAGTTATTCAGAATCCCTAATGCGCATTTCAAAAGCAAAGTTTTCATGATCAAATGGGGTTTGCTGCTGTTGGCACTTGGAGAACCTTTGTCTCTTAGTTCATTGACCGCCGAGTTCTTATTATCTTTCTTCTAGGTCAACACATGCAAGAATGTTTACCCACTATTGCCTTTAGAAAACATACAAATATCTTTTCCGCAGTTTAAGGGTCAGGTGATTCTGCAAAAATTCATTCAACGAAATATGTAGTTCCTTTCAAGATTTATAACATACAATGTTCTCAACATAATAAACATGGATGCAAATTCACTAAATAAACTTGGTAAAACTTCCAACCTTCACTTCTCTCTATAAATTGTCAAAAAAACATACATTACCTCAAATGAGCTAGCTATGTTATATGATTTGAAGATACTATTGGCCACACGAATGTTCAGACTTTATTCTGAATTCAACCTTAATTCTCATTGATTAGATTCATAATTATCCATCAAGCTATTATCTATCGAAAAGAATTTCCATTTTGATTAATCCATGAAACCTTTACAGCTACATGGAGTATGTTAATATGTGGCTGCTACCCTGAGTAATCATATTCATCATTCATGGAATAGCCAAGTAGGTATGGCATTTGTATTTAATGTAGTACATCCTTGTTTCAATTCCCAGTTTGTTCTGTATATACTAAATGACATCAGCAGGACTTCTAGAATAACTACTCCTGCCTCAATAATTAATTTGTTGAATTTCAACATGGAGAAGAAGTAAGAAACTCAAAATACCTTAATAAGTCTAAAATCTATTTTAATATTATTTTATCTAAGAGGATCTTGCACACAGATATGAATAAGCATTGGCATGGGATAACCAAAATCTCATTTATTACTAATTTATTTTTATGTACTTTTACTACTCAATTGAGCATGTAAATTTGAATCTCTCTCATTGCTGTACAATTTCATTGAAGAATTAGATCAAGGCTATTACCGGATTGTCAGACAAAAAGTTCTCATTTTGGATATCAGTCACAAGCTCCCCTAATAAATAACTTTTCTTATGCAGGCTAAATCCATTGGTAACACATTAACAGTGTGTAGTTTCTAAGAATAAAAAATTAGGCAGACTGGTATAACACTATAAGCCAGTTAAATACATATTGCAGATGGTGAATGACTCATCTGCAAAACATTTTTCAGAAGATACTTTTAGTTTTCCAATCACTATCCTATGATAGGAATGTCAACTGTCTTAGTTAATAAAAAATATTACCTGCAATATTCAGTTTGATTTCCTCTTCTGTAGCTGCTTGATTTGGCTTGGGAAGAATGTGAGCTCCAGAAGTTGAGGTGGTCAGTAGATCAGGAATCCAAAGTGTTAAATGTGCAGGTGCTCACCAATCACAGTCACAATTTCAAAATGGAGAACACCTGGATATAGAAAAAATCATCTTAACATAATTCAAAGACAGCCAACAAGGAATAAAGTAAAAGAAGAGACATTTTTAATATCTGTAATAGCATATATCAATCCCTTCAAACTCATCATCTACCAATAGCAGTAAAACCAGTTGAACATTCTTTCAAGAAGATAAAGTGAAAGCAACATCTTATCATCATAACTTGGCTTTGTAATTCTCTTAGGCTTTCATTATATTTTTAACAAGGGTCTCCTTTTTGTATGAAGACAAAGCCGCAGTTTTATGATCAAGGTAACGCTCACAAAGCAACGCACTCCCTTTCTCATTTTTTCAGTATGTTTACAAATTGAGATTGCAGAAAAAGGTAACAAAAGCAGGCAAATTTTACATCATGTTCTGCCATCAGAAATAGTGATTACGGAATTCTCACCCTTACTTTCAATTTATATCAGCTCTTACAGCGAGTTGGTGATTGTTCTCTTAAAAAAAATCTAAACATTTTCACATAAAATAAGTAATTACAATGTAGAATTTTACAAGGAAACTCTGCACACAAGGTAAAGGGTGAGTGGGAGACCCTGACGATACCAGCCGATTTCCTATTCATGAATGAGGGGAATGATTGGCCTTAGTGCATTGCAGAGCATCTGAGAATGGGAATAATCTGTCTTATGTGGGAAATTGATTGTCTTAAGCATTATAGCATTATTTTATCCATGTAATTCATTTGAAAGGCACCAAGAGAAAATTGCCTACTAAGCGAGAGCTTCTCAAACAGGTATCACTGTTGTTGTAAATCCCTTACTTTTTCATAGGTGTTGTCAAATACTACTCTAAGCTATTAATGCACGTTTCTTGACTCGATTAGCTATCATAGAAATTTCTCTATGACGCGAACCGAAATCGCACGGATATATTTCCTCATATAGAACTTCCATCGTTTAACGGAAATTATGTTTGTGCATATTTGTAAAGAAAATTCATTCCAACACGAAGGATTGCTTGCTTGATACGAAATTTGCATTTATTCATCGGTCCGTGTTAAATTTTTTTCTACCATTTAATAGGTTATTTTTGAAAATACATCTTAAACCTCACGGAAGCATACGATACATCACAATATCACACTTCAAGGATTATCGAAACACTACAGATATTCATTTTAATAGAACATTCTTCACTGTCATCATTAGTATCTCCTCGATGAGCCTCGATTGTTTTCAGGCCATCCTCAAGGTAATGGGAATAAGATTTTAACATCACTCATCCCAGTTTACTCTTTTTCTGTATAAAAATGAGATTTAAAACGATTTACTTGGGAAGTAACTCCGTGTCTATTGGGAGAGATTTCTTATAAACAAGGATAATCGAAGTTAGAAAATATTAGGCAACTTACAGAGAATGAATTTCTCTAATTTATGATGAATTCGGTGTCTTCTGGTAATGAAGGAGGGGTTTCTTCAAGAGCAGCTGCAGCAACATAAATACGTACCTTTCGTTTAAAAATCAGTAATCGCGAGCAAAAGAGTAAGGAACCTATTAAAGAAAAGCTGCAGGTATTTGACGAAGTGGATCGCATAGTTAAACTCAGATTCCTCGTTCGTTTGGTATTCCGACATCAACACTCTCTATAGAAACGCATAATCGAAAAAAATCAATGAATGGGTCAGCAGTGGACACAGAACTGACCGATTTCACGCAATTTATCATGTTGAAGAAGTATTCGCAAATTCCTTTGAACATATGCGGTCAGGGGATATAACATTCAGTGGACATACTCTCCAGGAAAACGCAAATTCTACTGCTACAAAATTGGGAAAGATAACTTCTATTACTCTAGGTGAATTTATTTCTTTGCGGGAAACGCGAAGTTAATTTTCTCAAGCCTTTATACGCATGTAGGCAGCGTGAGGCGGGTTACCTTTGAAAACAATGGGTTCTGTACTGTTCATCATTCTCTGAAACCATATTTTATTGAACAAAAATGATCCTTTACCAGAAGTTCAGTAATTTTTACTAGCAATATACCTCATAACTCTTAAAATAGTTTGGAAGGCCAGAGAATTTTTTCCAGCGGCGCAGTGCTGATAAGTTTTTTTAAATTCATTTGCATGAGTAGAGCGACCCCTTTAATCGAAATATTGTGGCGTGAAAGATAAGTAGGACAGCTGCTTTTGAAAGAGGTATATGTTACGGAGGACTTAATATCAAGGGAATGGTACTCCAATGTATGCTTGAAGTTATTACTAACTCTTGATGAAAAATCAGTTCTGTGACGAGGAATAAAAGCTACTTGCCAAACCTTTTGTGCTTCATCTATATAGAACAATTTAGTGAGACTTCTCCCAGAAGAATTCGCCCATCATCATTTCAGAAATATTTTATAGAAATTTAACGAAATGATACGAGTATTTTTATTAAATGAACTTTAGAATCCATTAAAGTACTCTATCTTGTTATAATAAATTCCACGAGAAATAATTTTTCATCTGGAAAATAAAAGGTATGCTATCACATGAACGTCCTTTTCACTTTCACCATATTGAATGACCGCGTTTTATCTATTATATATAGCTACTTCTCTGAATATTCCTATAGATTCATCAACGTGAACGTTTTACGACGTACTGGCCCCACTCTCTAAAGGAAACACATCCAAAAATCTAAATAGCGGAAAAAATTGTGAAGATCTTTTGGGGGCTTGTGTGACTAAGGCAAAAAATGCTGTGAAAGTAAATGAAAATTCTGTGGTGGTATTTGAGAAAAAGGAAGGGTTTCTAAGGCTCTTGCAGGTAAACTGTCGTAGCATTAAAAATAAAATTCATGAGTTTAGTACATTAATAGATTCATGTAAAGCGGGCATAGTCATAGGTACGGAGTCCTGGCTTAATGAAGAAATTAACTCGCTAGAAATATTTCCTAATTCTTTCGAAGTATATAGAAGAGACAGAGAGGGAAAAGGTGGAGGTGTTTTCATATGCGTTTCAAAAAATTACTCAAGTATTATGATCTCAAAAGATAGTGATTGTGAAATCCTTAGTGTTGAAGTTGAAGATAGAGTTACTCATCATAAAGTACAGGTAGTTGGGGCGTACCGACCCCCTGGGGGGATATGGGTGTATTAGAGAAGTTCGTTGAAATGACCTGCAACATTAGGGACATAAACAAATCCGTTATAATTGCAGGCGACTTAAACCTCCCGCTGGTAGACTGGTCAGGGAAGAATGGGTCAAGTGGGAGGGCTCAGGATCTGATAAATGTCATTGTAGGCGATGGTGGTTTTGAGCAGGTAGTAAACAAGCCAACCCGTAATTTGAATTCAATAGATGTTTTTCTTGTGAAACCAATAGAACTGCTAAACATTTGCGAGGTAATACCGGGAATCAGTGATCATGAGGCGATATATTTACAGGTCAATTGGAGCCAAAGAAATGTATTAAACACAAAAAATAAAAAGGTTTACAGCTACCATAAGGCGAATGCAAAAGGTTTCCGCGATTACCTTAGAGATGAATACAAAATGTGGATTAACGAAGGGGCTAATATCGAGGAGATTTGGTATAATTTCGAACGTATTTTACAGGTCGGTATAGAAAAGTACGTACCCACTAACAAATTGAAAGATAACGCGGATCCGGAATATTATAATACTGAAATTAGGTTGTTAAAACGTAAATCAAGAGCATTGTACAAAAAAGGAACTCTCATAACCGAGTTAAATACAAGGAAGTTACTTCGTTGTTGAATACTAAAAAGAAGCAAGCTGAAAATAAGTTCTTAGAGAATTTGATTACGCAGGATAGGAACAAAAACTTTTTTAAATACATAAAGCGTCGAAGGAAAAGGAAAAATGTGATAGATAAGACAGAAAGCACGAATGGCAAAATTTTAACTGATAGTACGCAAATAGCAAACGAATTTGGTTCTTATTTCTCGAGTACTTACAAAAACTCGGTCGAAAGCAATAACGAGGTAATAAATAGTATTGAGGGGGATTTTCCGGTGTTTAGCATAACTTCTAAAGACATATCAAAAGAAATTTCCAAATTGAAAAATAATAAATCGCAGGGACCGGACGGAATACGCAGCGAAGCCATTAAATTAGGTGGGCATGAATTAGTACCTTATTTAAGAAGAATATTTAACGTAAGTATAAATAACGGTCAAATTCCAGCGGACTGGAAGACGGCAACAATAGTTCCGATACATAAAAAGGGCAACAAACGATTGATTAAGAATTACCGACCAATTAGTTTGACAAGCGTGGTTTGGAAAATGTTTGAGAGAATGGTGGCAGTCTACCTAAAAGATTACTGGGAGAAAGAGAGATGGCTTAACGAATACCAGCATGGTTTTAGAAAGGGGTACTCGTGTGAATCACAGATGCTAGGCTTACAGCATGACTTAGTAAAGGCTCAGGACATTGGAGAACAGGTTGATGCAGTGTTGATAGATTTAGCGAAAGCATTTGACGTTGTTGACCATGATATTTTGCTACAGAAAGTAAACAGGATGGGTTTAGATCCAAGAATACTAAGATGGTTGGAGTCTTTCATTAAAGGTAGGAAGCAAAGAATAAAAATTGGGGATAAGTTATCCGCGGAAATTGCAGTAACGTCAGGTGTTGCTCAAGGAAGTATATTGGGGCCCTTATTATTTTTAATCTTTATTAATGATTTACCGGAGTTAAAGAGGCTGCATATAAATCTTACGTTAGGCCAATCTTAGAATACGGGAAATGCTTATGGGACCCGCATGAAGTAGGTCTAAAGCGGAAAATAGGAAAGGTTCAGAGAAAGGCAGCAAGATTCGTTTTAGGAAGGTACGAAAGACTCGATAGTGTCACGAAAATGATAAAAGAATTAGGTTGGGAAAGTTTAGAGGAGAGGAGAGCGAAGAAAAGGTTAGGACTATTTTTCAAGATATACACGGGGCTTGCGTCGTTTGAGGAATTAGCAGCAGAAATAAAGGGAGCAACATTTTTCGGTAGAAAAGACCATAGATATAAAGTTCAATTGTTAAAACAACGAACAAATACAAGTAAATTCTCATTTTTAAATAGAACTCTTGTAGAATGGAATAATTTGCCTGCAGGAGTCTTCGAGCCTTTTCCCAAAAATCATAAAATGTTTATAAGAAAGATTTAGTAGATAAAGGGAGATTGCTAGTAAGGATCTGCAGGTGAAGTAGGGGATTGCCTGGTAGGGTGATGTACGGTGGGGACCTGTCCCCGGGACCGCTACGGTGGCCGTGAAGGCCTACCAGGAACCCTGAAAAAACCAGTTCGATTGAGGGTGAATGTTTGGGTGGGGCAGGGGTTAATTAATGTTGCTTGTTACTGAATGTCTATTGTTTCTGTGGGAGTGTCTGTGTTTTCAGAGAATTAGTGTTGCAGTAGTAGTAGAACATTTTTTTTTTTTGCAAGGGTAATAGCAATGGAGTTGGGAATTGTGTTATATTGGAGTTTTGTATCATGTAAAGTAGTTGTATGTAAGTGTTTAATCTTGTGAGGGTTTTATATAATTCGTTCTTGGTTGTTTAAATATGTTTGTGAAAGTTACCGTAGTTGATTGTAATGTTGCCACCAGACTAGCAGTCTAACTGCAACAATGTGCATAATAATAATAATAATAATAATACCACAATAATTCAGACTTCGACGCTAGCTATAATGGGTTCGATACCAGAATGTCCCAAAAATCGGAATCTTACCATAGGAATGCTATGTGCGGATTTTTGAAAATTATTTGAGGCCCTTTTCGGTAAGATAGAGGAACCAAAAGCTCGCAGGTTGGAGTTGAGATACTCTTCTATGGTACCAATGGTGGAAATGTAACCAATTGAACGTGAGTTCGACGCCAGATGGGTGCGCGAAATTCTTCCGTAAGAAATGCATTGCTGCAAATTTTGAGGTTTTTTTTAAATACCTTCCCGATAAGCTGGAGGATAAAACCCGGTAACAGAGGCAATTTAAAACGTTATTTCAAGCTGTTTACCGTTTCTCTAATGGTCCTTGGTTCGATGCAAGAGCCTCATTTCGATTCTACCATACATTTCAAACGGGGATAACGGAATCTTATTTTAGGACCTTCCCGATAAGATATTGAATGAAAACTTTGGAACCGGTCAGAATTGCACTTATCTAATATTAATATTCAATTCTCACTCAGCAGAGAGTTCGACGCATGGCGGTCTTTTGTGCGAATTTTCTAAAACTGTATTAGGACCTCTTTCGGTGCGATAGAGCAATCAAAATCGCGGAGTTTGCCGATAAATTGGTCTTCATAGCATCAGTTGAAGGAATGTTACCAAACGAGGGTTGGCTCGAACCTAGAAGGTCCCCGGTTCGGCTCCAGGCGGTCCCAAATCTCACATAAGATATTTATCTCGGAGTTCTGAAATTTTATAATGAGACATTTCCAAAGAAGATAAAGTCCGAATCCCAGTATGTGAGTAGCAGTCTGTGTGAGTGAGTACGTTTTACAACAGCGGTGTACCGTTTCCCTGATGATCCTAGGTTAGTCGTCAGGATACTAATTGCATTGTACCGTACAATTAAAGGGAAATTCGGAATGTTAGTACCTTCGTGTTACCATATCGATTCGAAATTCATCAAACAGTAAGAAGGGTCTTTACCGAAACTTAATCGGCGACAACGTATACTGCAAGGACCTTGGTTCGATACCAGACCAGGTATATTTTCCCGTTTAAATCTACGCTTTGCTGAATTTAGGAATGCTTTTGCAAGCAGTTCTGAGCGTGATAGGATGTTTTGGTAAATATTCAAAGATTATCTTGCAGTATGCCAGCAACTTATAATCGTGTAAAAAATTCTCAATGCTATGTACAAAATTGCCAGAAACTAACTCAAATATTTATGTGCCAAAACGTTATTGAAATATCTTCAATACCTCTATGTATATAATGTTAAAAACATCACATAGTTACATGCAGCATTATAATTAGAAACTAGTGATTTCCACCGTCAGAAATTACGGGACTAAATTCAACTTATAATAAACGTATATAACGATAAAGTTTGTTTTTTTTATGGTTGCCAAGACAACATCACGTTTCATAGCTGCGTTGATACCTTCGAAGTCTTTTCTATTGCTAAATTTCCCTTGATTTCGAGAACGAAAGCGCTTGTTGATTAAAATCGACTGAGTCCAATCATAAAACATCTAAAGTCTGGAAGGTTATGTAATTTTATGTCGCTGAATTTTGATTTCTAAGGTTTAATAATGCTTTTATCCCATGAAATGTTCTTTCCCATACATTTCATATGGCTTTATCTTCCCCACTAATAATTTCTTGAGAGTTGAACACAACAATCTCCTCAGTCACTACTAGCATATACTGGTAAAGTTACACAAATTTGTCGTTGTTATTGTTCGATTGCGACAATAAAACGGTTATATGCTACCAAAATAAAAACCTTTATTCAATTTTCTTTCTTTTGGTAAGTGTCTAGACTTAGTAGGACAATTATTTCTAATTTAATTTCTTAAAAGACCAAAAGTCTGCAGTAGATCGAAACGAACTTTATGTGCCTTTCTTATGAACATATTCTAGTCTTTTAGTGTCAAACCAAGGATACTTTTGGTAGAAAAATATAGATATGTTATAGTCCATTCTAACACTAACGAATCCCCAAATTTCTATTTCGTCGGGAGGACCGTGAAATTAATGTTTTAAATATTTCTCCCACGTATTTCTTACGTGAGTTAGCGACATCGGATGGACAACGGTGACTTTTAGATAAGATTCCATTATGAAGCACCCAATTTTAATGACAAGTTTCCTTGCATATTTATCCATGTGAATCATAGACTGGTTTGACTCTATATGATTCATTTCTTTGGGTATATCAAAGCTAATCATTCTTCAGAACTTTTGTAAAATTCGTATTTCTTAATATTGTTTTGAGGTTGGTTGTGATATAATGTAAGCATCTGAGACACGAGTAATTTGGATTCTTTTGTTCCCTTGAATGATAAGAATAGATTTTTACACAGTTCGGCTTCATTACATTTTCACTCAGTGAAGAGAAATAAGGCAAATTATGTCATTATTTATATGTCCTCATTCCTTCCAATTACTCATAGAAGGCTGTCCTTTGCGTAGATTCCATACCAAACGACAATACTGCGAATTTCTGTGTATATTTGCAGATGTATTTCACAAGGCTGGACGTTTATGATTCATTGAGTAGCTTACGTAACATGAATGTCCCCTCATTATATACCATAACTATATTATATATTAAATAATTAAGTTACGTGAAAAACAGGTTTAAAGGAGTGTAACTATCTCTTCACTAGTCTTGATAAATTCAGCCCACCAAATACATTCAAAACAAAGACACATAGCATTGTTCTGTTTTCATTATTTTCTCCTAATGTTCCCACGAATACTTGTTTCTTTGATGCTGAATGCATAAGTTTATATAATAGATACATTATGAAATTATTACTTGCTTATTTTTGTAAGAGATTTGTATCTGCTCTATTTTGATTAACTCAATTAATGGAAATTCATGATTTTCAAACCATTTGTCTCGAGATATTTAAGATTTTGAGAATCGTCCTAAAATTAAAAAAATAAGTAATAAAAAATATCTGCTGCGATTTGTAGCATTAACGGTTTGAATTTAACCGATTAGATCGGAGACATATATAATAATCGCCATTGTGTGTGTATATATGTCCGATCTAATCCGTTAAATTCAAACCGTTAATGCTATAAATCGCAGCAGACATTTTTATCGAACATATATATACACACACAATGGCGATTATTATATAAAATTAATTTCAATACATATCCACGAAATATCTGTATTTCTTACGTTCATTATGTTAGCTTTAAAATATAAAAATATAGACGCGAACGAGATCATTTTCATATTAAGATTACAAGTAAATATAGCATAATTTATAAGGAAATTCCATGGCATCTCATTTTAATAGAATAATTATCAAGCATTTATATTCGTAAACCATTCATTTCAACTACGTCACGGATATTTTCCTATTAATTCACTTGGAATTTAAACTACGTAATCGAAAGTGAAGCTATTGTTTTTACTTACTTTCGAATTAAATTCGAATAAAGTTCGGATGAATAAATTATTATTTAAATAATTATTAAAAATTACGAAAATAGTTTAAACTTTGACCTGTAGGGGGAGAAAAGGGGGTACTTAGAACGCGAATTGAAACAGCCTCAGCGGCAGCCAATCAGGTCTCTCCGTTTTGTTTAAAACTTAATTTCAACGGAAAATCTTCAGTTGATTTGAAGACATCTGATGGTGAAGAACTGCTAAAGGATTTTCAAGAAAACCGTTTCGAAATTCGAATTTCTTTTGAATTTCAGTCGATACGGAATTCAGTTATCGTATTTTAAGTTCTACGTGTTTGTAAATTGTTTGGGATCGATTATTAATTAGTGACTTAACGGTATTTAAGTGTATTTGTAGCGTCAAGACATCCCTGCGACTGCTTTAGGACTTCATCATTGCCTGGTAAGTACCGAGAATTAAACTTGGTTAAATTGATTGTAAATATTCATCGTTTTTCGTCATTTTCTAAATGTTTCACTGTGTTCACGATTTATATGTATACGTAAATATACCAAGAGCATAATTTTAGCTAATACAGGAACATTTACTTAATTAAATAATTTAAAATATATAATAATTTATTTTCATAAACACATAGATATAGAGTTTAAATAGTTATCTGAGGTAATACAATTCTTCTATGGCTTTTATGTCGAATTGCATATATGTTGAATAAAGTACGAAAATAATTCCACTAAAATATTTACGACGTGAAAGAAGACATTCTTGGTTATCATAGCAAACAATATCGTAATTTAAAATCACTGTCAACGGCAGCCGATCACTCTCATTACATTCACAATACAGTACTATCCTATGATTTCACGAATGCATTAATTTGATGTTTTTATTTTTTTCCAGATTTTGCTATTTCATCTCTGCATTCCTTTCGGAGTTTTGGAAGGACACTGAAGTGGATGAGGAAGGCTTACCAGAGGACCACAAGTGGCGAGTTTTATAATAATTACAATTGATAATGTTTATTTTCTTTTATGGAAAATGTAACAATTCTTAGTTAATATAAAAACCACCTGAGCTTACATAAGATTAAAGAATCGGTATTTCCTTGGTCTGCTATTAATTTGAAATAAATATTACTTTAAATTAAGACATAGAAAGTCAGACGTTAAATATAATTATATATATATAATTATATTTATATATATAATTATTTATAATTATATATAATTATTTATATATATATATATTAACCACTGTACGGACAAAATCTTCTTAAGGAATTAGTTCAACTCTTTACGAGACATTCGGAGTCTCGCATACTTTCCTCATACACCCGATGCAAATAACCTTTCCTTTCTCTCCAAATAACTTTCGTTTGCATTCAGTGAAGATCTAAACATTGTCATATTTACTTCGAGTATTTCATGGAAACGACTCAGTGTTATCTCAAGGCCGTGTGACTCTACGTTGCTATGATACCTTCATCGTTTTCACTTACTTTCTAAGCTATTCTGAAGTTCAAGTACGTTCTTGTTTTCTAAACTAACGTCTTAAACAGTTTACATTGTAACCACTGTTTGTAAACATCACTTTTGGTTGAGTTTTCTCTTTTCAAATTGCATCAAAATATATAAGTGACGTTTAAAAAGAGACTGTTTCATATTAACTGCTAAAAACAAAATGAAAAGTCGATCATTTGATCAAACGATAAGAGTTAAACTTAGAATTAGAAAAAAATATTTAAATGAAAGGCCATAAGATTGCAGTCTTAATATTTGTATCCAGAAGTAAGAGTGCATATAATGAGTAACGTAATGGAGAGTTTCGGCTGCAATTCGGCATAAAACTTGGACCTGTTACAAAAGTTCACTCACTCTGAGGTACTCATACAACATTTTCTGTTATTGAATGCCTACGGTATGCAAACCAGAGGAAGTTTTGACTGCGTTCCAGCTGATTCAGCGATGCATTTTCATTACCTTCCTTGTTATATCTAATGCAATTTTCAAAATATTTCCCATTCTATTCAGCTATGCCTTCCGAATTTAGGTCTTTGTCCTCAACGTTGCCGTTGAGAATAAAAGAATGGATATAAAGCTTATTTATATATTAGCGAATTCTCCCATAAGATTAGCGGAAATAAATTTAATTTATAGAAAAATGTTACGTGTATTTCTTATGGGAGTGTTTCGGGTCATCCAGAGAATCAAGGATACTTTGGATAGACAAATATCAATATCTATTACTCCATTGGACCTTAAATGAATTCGTAAATTTAAACCCATATCACGTCCGGAAGTGCATGAAATTAATGTTCCGGTATTTCTCCCATGAATTTCTTACGTAAGTAACTGACATCGGATAAATAAATACATATTGAGGATAATTATATAAGATTAATTCACTAGTGTTACAATAATTATAGAGGCTTACAAATTCTATGTGAGGACCAAAAGCAAGGGAATTTAATTAATATTTCTATCAAAATTTTAAATTAATTAGGACCTAAATCTACATAAATACCCTGTAAGCCAACTTTTGCTTGTAAATTTGAGAGTGATTGTCAGTTTGGTCGTGAAATATACTCTATTCGATTCGAATTAACAAGTACGTCGATAAAATGAAACAAAAATTCGGTAAACTTTTGAGTTTTAGAAAACCAATCTCCTTGACGACCAATGCTTTTGGACTAATTAAAAAAATCTAAAAGACATCAAGGGTTTTCTCTAAGCAGTAGATGATTGACATTCGGAAATTATGGCCTACATTTTACCTAATTTACAGTGGGCTAAATTTTCGGTTTGATATATGTAACACAAAAGATTTCCATTAAATGATAAATTATTTTACGATCATTTACTTGCCCCTTTAGATTTTCAAACCATTAGAATGTAATCTGCTCTAAAACCTTTAGCTAAAGTATACAAATAAATGTTATGTCGAGTTTGCATGTGCTTCAATTCATCAATGAGTTACCATTTCAAGTATTTTCATTTGATTTCTATGTCTTTCCCTGTAACTGAAAGGAGCAATTCTGGGGCAACTGGTAACGGAAGACTTAAAGAACAAACGCATGGTGTACACATCTCATGCAGTGGATTGCAGTCTCAGGGATATGGAGAAGCTGATGAGTAAAGGTTAAAGGATGCAGAAATACCCAAAGGACACCAAGAACTAGATGGTGAAGCAATGAAAGGCTGCTGGGCGAATATCATTGAAGATAAAATGAAATGAAATATAATAAAATTCTCTTGATTTCTTTATGCAAGGGGGGTATTTTTTTATTGTTACCTTTAATTATATTTCTAGACATATTGTTAAAGTATTATGTTTCTCTTTGATGTAAAATCTAATTATAATATAATAATAATATCCTAGATGAAATATATATTTTGATCGACGTATAAGCATATTTAAGTTTATATAATAATAATGTTTTGTGAAAAATATAATATTATTAAAGATTTTAAAGATTCCATCCTAGGCCATATAAAACCTTGATTAATGTATAGACGTTCAAATATGTAAGGCCAGGAGAATTTGTACTCAATGATCTCTGTGCAATCCTTTCCTAATGAATTCCCTTAATAAATATCAGCCTTCGGGAATAAAGAGGAGAAAAAGGGAAGGGAGAAGAAGTGGCAGAGGTTTTCTGAGGGAGGGATGTTTTTTCTTTGAGTGTGAGAGTATGAGGATAGCATCTGATGACACATACACACGTCTTTACACGTGTATATGTTATCAGCTGCTACATCATACTCTGACACACGTGTGTGTCTCTGAGTATGAAAAGACGTGAGAAATAGTGTGTGCGTGTGTGCTTGCGCGTGGGGGAATAACATCCCCCGGTTTACCGTCGTAAATAAAAAAGCGTGCCACGTAAATGTCCAGATCTCGAACCCAGAACTATTTCCGAAGATTTCCTTACATATGGAGTTACGGAAATGAATTCTCTAACCATAAGCTAAATATCAAGTCTGTATTCTCTCAGAAAGGTGCTCAACAAATATACGAATTTCCTATTTAAGTATATGGTAGAAATTTAGAAGGAAAGCACCATAAATTAGATTTCCGAAGAAATATAAAACCCAGACCAACATGGGAAACCACGGAAATTTTATAATGTAACATGAAAGTAAAATAGTTAATATTTAATTCTTATATATAATTATTTAAATATAAAATATATTTAATATAATGTAAAATAAGTCTTATATATTTTGATCGATTGATTCTGTAGATAAGTTTGAAATCGGGGCGGATACAGAAATTTGAGAGAAATAGATTTAATACGAATTCCTAAAATACATAGGAAATGTTTTCTTTGTTTATTTTATGTAAACAATCAACTCATGTTTGAGCTACTCTAATTTCTCAAGCTAAGGTGTATTGCCCCCCATAAATCGTAAACTGCACGACTCCTAAAATTTCAAGATTTCTTCATTCTCTCCCTAAAGAAATGAACTTCCTAACTAAGAGTACACGACAAAAGACAATTCCAATAAATTTTCCTCCCGTTTAAAACCGTTTTTAAATTATCAGACGGGCAAATTTGAGGATGATATTATCGATCATACTATCGCCAGACTCAACGAATTTGTAAACGTTACTTTTGCAAAGAACTCGAAGATAAAGAAAACAGCCACCTCAGTCTCCCCCATTTCCAATTTAGATAATATATCGACTAGAACAGCACCAAAAAGCAGTACCAAAAACCGCTTTTGTCTTACCCTCTTTCGAGAAACGTCATTCGAAAAGACATTGCCAGTTTCAAAAATGAGAAAATCGAACGAGAAATTGACGAGTAAAAAAGTCTGAGGCGGAGAAATGCACTTTGTTCGCGGAAATGCTCATTTCCCTTATTCAGGGAAGGGGAAAGTAAACAAGAGAAACGTTATCGCAGAATAATACTTCTTCGCCCGAGGGCCACAAAATTCAATGCAAGCGAATAAACTCCGACCACCTTTATGCCACCATTGACGGAGATAACTGAGATATGCCCTCATCTTCAAGCAGGCGGCGCACAGTGGGCTAGAATCGAAAAAAGCTGGACAAGAGGCCAAAAATGGTTCTTTTGAGTACGGGTTTTGAAAGTTCGCACATTTATTACAAAATGATTGAAATTTATGTTCCTGTTCGTCGTTTTTGGATATCCGAACCCGTTAAAATGATACACGGATTCAAACTTGAACAATTTTCACAGAAATCTCTCGGATTTTTCGGATAAGCGTTCAACTTTGCTGCTTTCAAGGAGGGTTGAAATATATACTTTTATAAAAAAATTGATGCAGTGATCTACAACAATTCTTTATCTTTTGACTACTTGCAATTACCCCTTACAGAAATGAGTTTTTGCTCATTTAAAGCAACAAAATGGCGGACACCTTTTTCGGAACATTTACGAGATAAAGTAAGGAATATAATTAGGAAAACGGCCTTAATGCATCAAATCTCTTTTAATGACTGTTTGACGCTGGGTTATAATTCCAACTCCTGCAAAGTGGCTAAGGTTAAAATATAAGCTGTAAAATATTACCCGTAAATATTTATCCTACATATCCTAAGGGCGGTGCTATAAGCTCCAAACAAGAACATTTTATACATCTTGCCTTTCACGTAAAATATTCATAAAATGTGTTGCAAAACTCACTGTCCGTTCTCAATCCTCAGAAAGTTTCATCGCATTACCACTTAATGAAGAATTTAATTTGTCTTGAACCGGAGAGGTGATTAAATTTTACATGGAATCCAATTAAACGTAACAATATGAATAATTTTCCAAAATATACATTGTCCAAATTAAACATGATATTGCCACAAAAACGCCCTATTTATCTCCTCGATATTTAAAAGATATTGCGAATCAAGGGAAAGATCATCCAAAAAACGAATCACTTCGGTCAGTAAATGAAAAATCTTCCAAGATTACCCTGAAATCGACAGAAAAATGGATGATATTGTTCGATGTATGAATATCCTTTCAAAATAAGGCGGATATTGGCAGATAAACATCGTACTTGGCACTATATTAAAAAATTATCCATAATAAGATTTAATCGACCCAATGTCGGCTTATTTAGCTCGGCATTTGAAAAATCTCACAAAATAAAAGTGATGCCGCCACGAAGACATCGTATTTTCGGTGATAATTAAGCATCTTTTATTATGAAGCTGAACTGGTTCCAAAATCAGCTTGTTTAACCGGATATTAGTGAATTTTTCCAAATAAAGGCCAGAAATCGCCGGAAAACCGGCATTTTCGTCTCGATATTTGAAAAATTATCCGAAATAATGATGAAATCGCCCCAACAAGCAAATAATCTAGTACGATGTTTAACTTTTCCCAATAATACGTTGAAATCGGTATGATGACGTGTCATATACCTTTTTATCTAAAGAATACTGAAAATAAAAGGAAGATACGGCCCAAAAAGGTATTAAGGTCGATCCTTCAGAAAGAATCCAAAATAAGGCTGAAAACGGACGCAAAACGACATATATAGATCGATCATTAAAAGATACTACTAGTCAATACGGAAATCGCACAAAAAAGGTCTTAATTAGCACGGTATCTGAACAATCTTCCAAAATAAGGATGAAATCTTCCCTAAAGGCGATTCTCAAGACATTAAGTTATTGATTTACCCAACGAAAAGTGCACTTGGTAGTTGCGTTCTATTAACTCATCGTTGGCAAAGTGGAACTGATTAAGAGAGATTTCTTAACTCTTTCCCTACGAATCGACACGGAAGAAGTTTCTTAATTTCTGACACACTGAATATTGCCTTTTCTTAATATATCCTATCAATGACTCTAACCTCTCAAATTTTTCTGAAATTCATGTGTAAGGGAAAGAGATTTCGACAACCGCATTTTATTTTTTAAGAGATATAAGGATGAAAACCGTAAACGAGCACATCAAGTGCATTTCTTAACATATGGAATCTTTTCTGTGACTGCAATCTAAGATCGAGGATAGCAAAATGTAACTAGAAAGACTAGCGCTCATTAAAGGTCCGGACTACAGTTAGGGCGAGGTGTAACTTTAACATTTTCCCAAGATATAGATATTGATAATATTCGATCAAGATTCATATTCACATCGCGTGTTTTATAATTTTCTCAGTTCTGAAGTAAGAGGCACCTCAGATAAAAATTTCTTTCATGACATTAACAATATATGAATTTCTAAATATCGGATTACGATAGAAAGGCTGAATGCATTCAAAAAGTTCTATGACAATCGTATGAAGCTCTAAGATATGTTAGAGTTAATATTAAGCAAATCATGGTGTTATGGAATTCATTCGCTTTAGCACGATGTATGTTATTTCCATATATTATGATAATGAAATACGTGAATTAAACGATAGATTAACTTCACCTCTACTTTTCGATAACAATAACAGTAACAATAACAATTAGGAATCAAATGTCATGCATCATTTATCCGATGCTTATAGAGTAAATAAGTGAATGAAATACATGAGATCATAGTCCCAATCTTATTTGGAAGAATTCACCGATGAGTCAATTTATATATGCACCATTAACAGCAATAAACCACAGTATTCCTAAACGAAGCCCTTATGAAATTATTTTGGCAGTAGCATTGATTTCTTTCTGATATCATCTCTAATTTAATAGAAAATTACTCTGGAACCGATAATAGCGAAGTGTACGTGTTTTTCTCGTGACGAGGGGAATTTTGGTGTGGGTGAATTCTGGGGACGATAAAGTAAATAAGATTTAAACTGCTATCTGCGCTGGGAGTACATTTTAAGTCATCTAAAGTGTGAAAGTCGCGCAGCTTTTGGTAATCGAATAAATGTTATCATGCACTTATTCACACACATCATGCATATTCATATTAGATAATGTTTTTATTTTGAATTCAGCCATTTTAGCACTGATAACGTGGACATTGTATTGATGTCTATGATCGTAATGTTAAATTCTAATTATTTAATCGAAACCAATCTATTGATACAAAGAGATAATTCAATTTATGATTATTGAAATTGTTTATACTGTAATCAAAAATTATAAAAAAGATAATGAAATAAGCTTTTATTTTGACGGCAAAGTACTGACGGAGTCAAAATCCCGTACATTTCCATTTTCATAGTTTTATATTCAAAATTAACAATCGACGGTTTTGTGCAAGAAAATCGACCTATTTCAAAATAAGATCACTTTAACAGTCCATTGGCAATTCAAAAAAGTTATTAAATATAACAAGTGTTTACTTTGACTAGCGGCCACTGACCTATCTTCTGATAGCTATTCGCTATATGTCCAATATAAAAGTCTTTGCTACGATACTGCTTAAGAATAAACAATTTAGGAAATACATTTTGAATTCGGTAGAACAGGGTAGCCAAGCTAAAATGCTCCTCGATACACTAAGGATATTTTCCATATTCTGTGCGTTTATGATGCTGTCGTGTCACATTTTTGAACTTTGAAGTTTAATTCGCTCTCTCGATGGTATTCCTCTATGTAAGATCGATCCTTGAACGTTTCATCTATGCATTTTTGGTACTATACGCGAGGTAAAGATTCTAATTCTTATTGCGGGCCTAAAAATTGATGCTTTGAAAGGAGTTCGAAACTGAAATGCTCTCTATGCTTCAAATGTGTAATTATAGCATACCGTTTCGAGAAGTATTTTCCACAAAATATCATAATACTTAATAAATACAATATCCAAATTATAGACGCAGTAACGTAGGTCATCATACTTCATAATTAAGAAAATACGAACTCAAATTTTGGAGGAATAGCGAGAAGGGGCACAAATAAGTTATTCTTAAAAATTGCACGAAAACATTGTTTGTGTGGGTTCTGCAGCGCACATAATACATATCGCCGTCGAAGCAGCTTCTGATTTGTTCATCATGGATGTGGAAAATCTCCTTAATAAAATACATTCTTGTGTACCTAGTGTATTTATTTCCACATGCACACCGTGAGTGTTAAATGCTGAAAGAATTTAGCTAATCAGCGGATGAAAAATATTAAAAAACTCTTGGAAACTGTAAAAGGCGCTGGTAAGCTCCTTTGCCAGCCATGGAAAGAAATTTTAAATTCTACAATCCCAAAAACCCAGGATAAATGTCCTAGAAATTACGAAGAGGTTTTTGAAAAAGATACTCAAAACTTTGGCTATAGTTTATATATACAATCAAGCATCTCTTTTTCAAAATGCTATACAAGTTATTGAAAGTGAAAACATATCGGCAATCGAAGTAGCATGAGAAATTAAAATTAATTTAATAGTGTCAAGAGCATTTAGAGAACAAATATCTTCCATTACAACCCACCAGGTCAATGGTGGGGGAATGTAAAAATCTAGTCACTTAAATAATGCTATGCATGGCATACGATCCATATATCACGCATTTAAGATGAAAAAAAGGTATTGTGGATGTTCAATTATTCATCTATCATTCTAACACCAAATTTTTACAAATGAACTCTTAATAAGGAATAGATATTCTATCAAACCTCAGTGTTTTCTAACCGGTAAAGCAAATTTAGTTTCAATGTAGCAATCGGAAATTATCTTCAGCTACAGCATTGCCTTAAACCTTCTATGTATGAAAACTATTCATTCATAAAGCGTTTATTCACAGAAGAAATGTAGCATCATGGAGGACTAGCCAGACCCCATGCTAAAAGTTTTTAAATCTAACAATTAACCAGGTAGAGAACAGGGGAAGGAAATAATACAGGAGCTCACATACTTGGGGCACCCTGATTATTTCACAAGAGTAGAGCATAAAGATTATGGGATATCGTCCTATAACACTGCAGGGACGCCTTGGTGATTAATAATACGCCTAGAAAGACCTCTGATGCCTGTCAACTAATCATATATAGAAGCAAAGAAAGAATATTAACTTACCTAATTATAAGTATTCCAAGACAGGGTGTGTTCACGTACATATACACTGTCACTTATACACGAATCACTGATTACAGTGCTCACTGAACACTGAAAGATGAACACATTTCAAATCACACTTCTCTCACTTTCACATCACTGACAACACACAAGTATCACCCCCTTATTCTGGCACTTTGTGGTCAATTCGACGGAAGGAGGGCGGAATGTTGCGGGTCGTCCTCGAATGGCACCTTCTATCCCTGGAGAGGAACTCACCGCTGCAGGACCTCACGTCAAATTGCAACTACGAAACCTAAGGCAATGATTTTGAAAATGTCACTTTCAGCAAATATACAATACCTACTTGAATACTTATACAAATATACAACATCTAATTATACTTAAATAAAAAGTAGGAATTGGCATAGGTAGGTATTATCCCTTTGGTCGAGGTTAACATGATCATTTTTTCAAGATTTTATTAACAATTCTTCCACAAATCCTCATGTTTATCTTTTGTTACCTACGTGTATTTGCATTCCTATTATAAGAACATGCTGTAGCGTGTGTCCTACATTACATGATACACTCATATAATATATTTCCCCATCATTTTTTGTATTAATCACAGCAGAGGCGTACCAAGGATTTGACTAAGGGGGTTGTCCTAAGCCAAATAGTAAACATAGTATACCTTCTACTTAGTATATAAGAGGAGGAAACCCTTTGGCCGTTTGGAAAATGGTTCTTAATAGAAGAATAACAAAGGAAATGTTTTACAACACGGCTGCAGTCCAAGATTTTGGGAAATATTTCACAGAATTTCCAAGATCAGGGTCTCGGAGACCTGGTTATAATGTTAGTCCCATGACAAAGAGTAGCTAATTTCTCTACAATTCTCCATCTTAGCTCCTGAATTTATATTCCTTCACCATCAATCACACGTGGGTCAGGAAAATTACGAATATGCAAAGCATTCTGATTTTCTAATATACCACGAAACCTGAACTTCAATAAGGAAAATTTACCATAATTCAATCCAGTGAGAAAAATTAGAAGACAGAATATTGGCGAGCGGGTATTCCTCGCATGCGTATGCTATGTAACTTAACAGGCAGAATTAAAACCATTCCAAATCGTGAATAAAACACTAAAGCTGTTTCTACCTCAAGAAAACCCGTTTTCTCTTAGTAAGGGGAAAATATTGAACACAGCTTTACAATGGACATATTTTGCCAGAAAATAGTTTCTATTTCGAAGAAACTAATACGTTTCACCCGCTTAACGTAATGCAAATGAAATAAATCGCAATTTGTGTTAAATATATTTCGAAAAGATGGATGCTTTTACTTAAGTTGGGGCGGATAAAAAAATCAACGGTGTTCTGGCTGTTGTTCCGCGATACTCTGCAGCTACATCTACTCTTTGTTTTCGAATCAAAGTCTCTATATCCTCTTCTGAGGTACATTGGAATGGTACATGGTGTTGGATAATAATAGTAGTTGAGTAACAGTGTTAGAGTACATTAGAATTGGATACATAGTTAATCCACAGAGCACAGCATCATGTGACAACATCTATTATCGTTAACTGCTCCTAATCTGCATTATTTTCTCAGTTTTATATAAAAAAATTAATTTATTAAGCGTTATGAAGCGTTACCAGGCATAAAGAACTCTGACGTTTACAAATTAGAATTGCATTTAAGCGATTGGACAAATTTCATCTAGTAATAAACTAGAAAATATTAAACGTGGTGAAGGTTAGTCAGAAGGTTCAAGGAAGGGATGGCGAAAGTAACTCATTATGTTTTAAAGTAGAGGAGATTCCAGTTCTACAATGCTATGAAACTAGAGACTATACAACATCGTTCATTGCAATCCAGGAACAACAACCCATTAAAAGAAACTGGATCTTCGGAAAACCATGCCGTTCAAGATAAACGAAGTGTCGGTACGGGAGGTTTGTTGAATATCACACTGCTATTTAAATGTGTATTTCACCCCGATCTCTTTCAAAATTAATAAATAAGGAGACTCGATTACGACAACGAAAGCTTGTTTACACATCACTGTAGTTTGCGTTGGTAAGTCTCAACTTTTTTAACTATAATATCTTTCATTTTTAGAAATAGCCTGCACAACAGTGACGTTTCTCTTAATTTGAAACTATCCCAGAATATCTTTAAAGCTTTATTTAGTTTCAGAATTATACTACTCAGAGCTACAATAATTGTGGGCTATAGAATTATCCAGAAACAAAGAAATGCTTGAGAATCGAGGTGTTCACAATTCAGGAGAAAAGAGAATTTCGCAAAATTCTCATTAAAGTTACTCTTAACCTGTAAAGGAGCTCCAGTATGATGATTGATGCTGGGAATCTCTTGGCAGAATATGTCATTAACCAAGACTTTAGGCAAGGTCTGTCAAGGGCTTAGTTCTGTCTTCACGTAGATAACCTTCTGAAAAAACAGAAAGAAGACAATGCAGCACCTTGTATAGCCTTCCGAGAACTTGATTACAATGTTCCCTGCCGATGATCAAGTATTTCTCCAAACTGGAGAAAATAAATTGCAAATGATCTATTATTTAGAAACACTGAGCAAAAGGTTTAACCTGAATATTTCAAGAGAATAACCAAACCAAAGGAAGTTTTAGAAAGTAATCACATAAAAAAATTTTTATAGGAACAGGTGCCTCATTTCAAGTGTTAGGGATGCAATATGACGTACAACGAGGACAGAGATATAAGAAATGAAATTAACTTTTTCGTGATAACTTGTGGGAGAATAAGAAGAAATTTCAAAGGTAAAATCAGGAAAGAAACCCAGATAGTGATTCATATATTATTGGCAATTTTACAAACTTAGTTTTCATCCGAATGTTATGCAGCGAAACAAAAAGGAATCAAATAAACACAGTCGTAGGAAATAAAATTTCTTAGGACCGTGTACGGCTGTGCAACGTCAGACAAATTATGGAACACGTCATTAAGAGAAGGCCTAGGTGTACAGCAAACCTAAGGAAACTTACCCAAAGCAGGCGTTGAAGTATCATTTAGTTGGTAAAAAAAGGGTCGCAACACCATGAAAGGGATGGTAAAAGTGAAGTCGGAAGATTCCTAAAACCTAAACCAGAAAAGAGGAATAAGTAGCGTAGGTTATAAGGCATAGGAAGACATCTAAGATTAGGTAATTAGGCATTGGATAACATCTAAGAATTGGTAATTTTTTAAAAAAATATACCTTAAACCGCACCTTAGCATACTATAAATACTAGAAAATTTTTAACATTGTAAGTTCACCAGCAAGTTCTTGTAAAGGCTGCGGAATACTGCAGCAAGCTGTCGAGAAACTACAGTCTGAATGGAACTTAATCATGCCGAACATGTATAAAAAAGAATGTCGAGATCAACCTCGAAATCTTATCGAAAAATTCAATTTTATAGAAGGTTATTGACAGAACTCATTTACTGCTCAAAACCTTAATACATACCTTTTGATAAAAAATGAGTAAACGAATGCAATACATACCAGACTCAAGAAAAAAGCTGTAGGCCGAAGTGGACCGCGTAGTAACACTTAGATTAACATGCGTTTGGTATTCCGAAAACAAATCTCTCTACGCTTATATTTAATAGAGAGAAATATCATCGAGTCGCTCCATCAAGCAGTATTCGATACATAACTAACAAGGAGACTACACACCGTCGGACGCGATTTAAGTGGTAAGACTCGGTAATTTGATAGATATTGAGTCAAGATTGACGAATCACCCCCAAAGTTGGGTTTTATGAGCGATAGTTTTCACGGAAAATGAACTTAAAGTTTACGAAAAATTGTCTGGTAGGCTATAAAGCTAAGCGTAGCGACCTTCGTCATTCGTCATTTCCCTGGAAAGACAACACAGCCTAAAGCAGGGGAACTTCTCAATGTAATGTATAATGACCAAAAGACCAATAAACGCTTTTGAAAACAACAAATTCGTCATTCGAACGTTTGGCGCAGTGGTATGGTAACCGCTTCCAAAGTCCTTTTGGTCGGGTTCGAGCCCTCATGCGGGAAAATTTCTTTTCTCTTTTTTTCTTTTACGTACTCTGTCATAATCTTAATCTATATCTGTTTTCTTCTTTTGGTGGATTTTGAACTTATTTTCCAAAAGTTAGAGTATTTTTCCGCTGTGAGTCACCCGTTTCTTCAAATTATGCGCAAATACTTATGTCCGCATTTATTATCTGAAAACTACAATACTAGAGAGGTAACGCAGAGGACTATTTCAAATCACTCCTACATCCAGCTGCTCGCTCTAACGGCAACTTTTATTGCAATACCCGACTTACATTTACCAATTCTGAACTCTGAACACATTGGTTTAAATATAGGAGCCGACAACTGTTTGAGTAAAGTAAAGATTTTTATTTCGCGCATTCAGAATTCATTCCTTAATAAAGAAGAAAACATATATATGTTAAGATTATGACAGAGTACATAAAGGAAAAAAAGAAAATAAATTTTCCCGTATGAGGGCTCGAACCCGACCAAAAGGACTTTGGAAGCGGTTACCATACCACTGCGCCAAACGTTCGAATGACGAATTTGTTGTTTTCAAAAGCGTTTATTGGTCTTTTGGTCATTATACATTACATTGAGAAGTTCCCCTGCTTTAGGCTGTGTTGCCTTTCCAGGGAAATGACGAATGACGAAGGTCGCTACGCTTAGCTTTATAGCCTACCAGACAATTTTTCGTAAACTTTAAGTTCATTTTCCGTGAAAACTATCGCTCATAAAACCCAACTTTGGGGGTGATTCGTCAATCTTGACTCGATATCTATCAAATTACCGAGTCTTACCACTTAAATCGCGTCCGACGGTGTGTAGTCTCCTTGTAAGTGATGAGGCGTAGTTAGTCATTGAATAAGATCAACGAAATCGCGAGAATGGCTAAGTTGGAGGCGATGGAGGCCTTCCATTAAAACATTCTAATTAAATAACTGTTCCATCACGAGAAAGTTTTGCAATGCCATGAACGACGAGAATCCACTTTCAGAGGATCGTGTCGCATTCCTCTTTACCATGTATATTTACGAGAGCATAGCATGAATCATCTATGAATGGAGCTCAGGAACGAAAGCAACCTTTTGCGAGGGAGGGCAGTTACCACCACTAGCCGAACTTTCAAGCGATAGAAAATAGATTCCAGAGCTATGAGTGAATTCTTTTCTTTCTTCTTCTAATATCTCCTTTCTGCATTCTTTTCATCTTAAGAAACCTCACTCCAATTGTGTTTCCGGTGGCAAACAAAAGTAGTTACGATTGCAAAGTGTGTGTTTTTTCTCTGCAAGCATTACCCTTTCTCTGCAAGTTCTCTTTCGGAAGCACTTCGTCTGCATATCTTACCGACTTCCCCACCAACTATACTCCCTTATCTATTTCATCACAAGCTTCCTTGACCATTTCTTCTGTATATATGTCAAAAAGTGATGGTGACAAAGGACAACGTTGTCTTACTCCCCTCTCTAACTCTTCCCATTCTGATTACACATTAGCTACCCTTACACATGCAATTTTGCCTGAAAAACGAGGAAATCTTTTCAGGCCAACCAAATTTTCTTCATTTTCAGATGGAATCTTAATGCAACTTAAATTGTAAAAGTATCTTCAAATCCTCACGGAATGAATGATGTAATCACTATTGAGATGAAATCCTGAGGCTTTGTAGAGTGATTTCTAAAATGCCTCAGGTCCCCTTAACGACAAATACCATAGTTCAAGCCAAGCTCATACATTTCCCTTAAGATTAAATGGATAATTTGGCCTATTGGTATGAATGTATGAGAGAATATATATAAATAGAGATCTTCAGAGATTTTAGCGTCAGCGATTACGAATATTTTATGACATTGATTCGCGTGGTTCGACTTACGACCATTTCGGGAAAATTTACTAATCGAATTTGATGGAATTTTCAAAGTTATTTCGATATGATGAAACTACTCTGCGTTTCTTTTCGACCAACATATCTAAACTCAACTGTGTATGCCGCCTTTCGTCGCGTGGCAGCGGGTGCATGAATCACGACTTCCCTTAATATGAAACACGGAGCTTAGAAAACTATTCCATTATTGAGTCATGTTTAAATTTTAGGATATTCTTACATTAAGAGGGTAAAAACTGAAAAGTACGTACCCATCTTCCGAGAAAGAGAGTAATGACAGTATTCTGAAACTTCAACTTCAGTCGTCTTTGCCTTGCAACATAGTGGAGAATTATGCTGTAGCGCGGGCGAATAGCACACTGCAACTGCCACACACCATTCTTGCCGCACAAAGACGAACTTATCCGGACACTAGAAAGGAAATAAGGCATTGTAAACACTAAGGTTGACATAAAACCATCGAATCGGAAGTTCGTTGCAATCGCTAAGAGTCATCCGTAAGATATAAGACCCATAAACATTGAAAAACTAGGACTTTTCAAAAGTTTTTACATTGCCAAGCTGTCCAACGTTGAGAGACGCCAGCAGAGACAGGTCCGCACCGTTCAAATGCTCCGACTGCTATGAGTCAGCTTCAGAAAAGTGACCGCACCGATTCCGCCAAAATCGAGTTCCTGAACAGTCATACCATCGCTACGAATTTTAGGATGAAGGGCGGTATGTGATTTCTCTTGTTCCATCATAGCAAAGCCTGGATAAATATGTCTGGGAGTTTAGGGATACAATTTTATGATTCGAATGCATATTGTACAATCATAAAAGTGGGTTTAGGCGATAATTCAGAAATATTCAATAATCTAAACTTCTCCAATTCTTTAATTTCGCTAATGAATGTGTTTTAACGAAATTACTCTTCTCAATGGATTATCAATAAGGATTGGTGAGCTAAATTTTCAACATACATTCACATATATCTACATTAGATTGAAAATTATAAGGATTATTGGATGAAAATCTTGGATAAAATCATTGTAATCAATTTCGTATTACCTACAAGTGGAATCATTTGGGTTTCCACAAAATAAAACTTCACAGTTAAACAGTCTTACCACATAAAATTTTATGAGAAATGCTAAATTTTCCTACATTCTTCATTTCAGACTAATATATGAGGAACAGGGAACTGTTATTGCTGGTAAATATCCTTAGGGCTCCAATGAGTGTGGGCTATTGATTACATACTACAGATGTTTCCATAAAATTTCTTACATTTAAACTGCACTGTATCCAATGATTTAAAATTTCACCTTTTCTTATAATCTCCAACTGTATTTATTACGTAAAAGAATATTTAAATTTATTGAATTACCTTCTTCTTACCATCATCTACTAATTTCATTTTATTTATTGTTCAGTGTGAATGAATACTTTTGTTACAAGAAAATATTATGTCTCCTAAACTCTGAATAAAGAACATCATCAATTACATAAGTTGCTTTTCTTGATTCCAAAGGAGAATGCCATTTTTATGGCACCATGACCTTAAGTTCTAATGTCATGTTTAACACCATTACTCACTAATTATGTAAGTCAAGAGGAGGACATGATAGATGTAATCAATCTAGCTGCTCGACATCTAACATTTTGATCCACGTTCTTTGATGTGAAACAAACAGTGATTTCAGAGAATGCAGTTGTGGCCGTCAATCAACAAGGTGTTATCAGTCCCTAGTCAAAGGTAAAAAAGGTGTTGCTTTATTCTGAAAATCAGTTACAGCATTTTAGGAGAATGTAAAATTCCCTTGTCATGAAAATCTTCTCAAATCTTTATATAAGGTGTTAAAAATCTATGCCATGGATGACTTTTAAGAGAAATGGGAATATCTGCCATAAAATTTCCTTCCATATTTGGGGGTAAATAAAAGTCAATCAAAGGATTAAGCTATTTAATACATTTTTAGTAAAGGATAAGTTTACAGAGACATTTTAGAATATTCTAATGATTACAAAGTCTGATAATATTTTATTTCATTTTAGACACATTGGATAAGCTACACTCTTATATAATTAGAGCTCTTTCTCTGCTCAAAGTGCATCAAATGCAAACCTCCAGCTTCAATGATCTTGATAACCTTACAGACTGTCATCATCATCTATTGTCTATATTCAGTAAAAAAAACAGCAGCTTAAATAGATTGAAATATGTAACATTTCTAAGGAATGATCACAACTCTTGTGCATACAAGTGGCATCAATAACTAGAACAAGTTTAATTAAGACTGCAACCTATAAATGTTTAAGGACCTGCTCATGAAATGAGAAACATTTAATTAAAGATATATGTAAAAGTTGTGGAAATTGTAAGGAGTATTTCATTCAAGAAAACTAAAGCTAAATATTTCTCTACAGTAAATGAAATTCAGGATAGTCAAATTCTTCATTGTTCATTGAAGATGCAAAATATAGAAGATCATTTGCATCACTCTTTGATTGCCATCTGAAGAAGAGCAGGTCCACCCAGTTCCTCTACTCTCTCTGATAGACTGCCAACATACGTAACTCCTCCATTTAAATGTCTGTAACTTTTGGTACAGGACAGACAAAGAAATATTCATTAAACATGACTGATTTTTAGCTAACCCTTTAGGTTTGACAATTTCTTGTATTTGCTATGCCTTCCCTTGACTGAGGGAACTGCCTTCATCTCATTTTCCCTTTAACTGTGTGCAAAAGATGATTCTTTCTTCAACTGGCAAGTGGTAACAGGTATAGACCCTCATAATCCGGATAGACCTCAATCCTAAGGATTCAGTCAACAGTTACTGCCGAGAAATTAAATTACTTCATATTATTGGATATTTGATTGCCAATTTTTATTTATTTAATAGGAAATTTTGATTCAATATGCAGTTCAGATTACTTTCTTTGCAGTATTCTGTTAATTTTGATACCAAATAATATTCAAATATCTCAATTATAACAATACTGACTAATCACGAAGAAAGTCAAATTCACCCTAAGGCAGCCAATAACGGAGATAAGTAGGAAAACATTAGAGGGGTTAAAGATAGCACCTTTTATATTTGGGTTTTCCCAGGTAAGTAAAAACCCTTTTGAGATAAACCCATTCCCAAAGAATGGAGAGGACTTAGTGATTGGACTCTTCATTGAAAGGCAGGGCCATAAAATTGAAATAGCAGGTCGAAACAAAAGAGACAAAGATTCTCCAAGTGCCGACAGAGGCAAACGTCTAGGGCGACTCCCGGGAAACGGATAATCGATTAGCAGTCACAAGTTATTCAGAATCCCTAATGCGCATTTCAAAAGCAAAGTTTTCATGATCAAATGGGGTTTGCTGCTGTTGGCACTTGGAGAACCTTTGTCTCTTAGTTCATTGACCGCCGAGTTCTTATTATCTTTCTTCTAGGTCAACACATGCAAGAATGTTTACCCACATTTGCCTTTAGAAAACATACAAATATCTTTTCCGCAGTTTAAGGGTCAGGTGATTCTGCAAAAATTCATTCAACGAAATATGTAGTTCCTTTCAAGATTTATAACATACAATGTTCTCAACATAATAAACATGGATGCAAATTCACTAAATAAACTTGGTAAAACTTCCAACCTTCACTTCTCTCTATAAATTGTCAAAAAAACATACATAACCTCAAATGAGCTAGCTATGTTATATGATTTGAAGATACTATTGGCCACACGAATGTTCAGACTTTATTCTGAATTCAACCTTAATTCTCATTGATTAGATTCATAATTATCCATCAAGCTATTATCTATCGAAAAGAATTTCCATTTTGATTAATCCATGAAACCTTTACAGCTACATGGAGTATGTTAATATGTGGCTGCTACCCTGAGTAATCATATTCATCATTCATGGAATAGCCAAGTAGGTATGGCATTTGTATTTAATGTAGTACATCCTTGTTTCAATTCCCAGTTTGTTCTGTATATACTAAATGACATCAGCAGGACTTCTAGAATAACTACTCCTGCCTCAATAATTAATTTGTTGAATTTCAACATGGAGAAGAAGTAAGAAACTCAAAATACCTTAATAAGTCTAAAATCTATTTTAATATTATTTTATCTAAGAGGATCTTGCACACAGATATGAATAAGCATTGGCATGGGATAACCAAAATCTCATTTATTACTAATTTATTTTTATGTACTTTTACTACTCAATTGAGCATGTAAATTTGAATCTCTCTCATTGCTGTACAATTTCATTGAAGAATTAGATCAAGGCTATTACCGGATTGTCAGACAAAAAGTTCTCATTTTGGATATCAGTCACAAGCTCCCCTAATAAATAACTTTTCTTATGCAGGCTAAATCCATTGGTAACACATTAACAGTGTGTAGTTTCTAAGAATAAAAAATTAGGCAGACTGGTATAACACTATAAGCCAGTTAAATACATATTGCAGATGGTGAATGACTCATCTGCAAAACATTTTTCAGAAGATACTTTTAGTTTTCCAATCAGTATCCTATGATAGGAATGTCAACTGTCTTAGTTAATAAAAAATATTACCTGCAATATTCAGTTTGATTTCCTCTTCTGTAGCTGCTTGATTTGGCTTGGGAAGAATGTGAGCTCCAGAAGTTGAGGTGGTCAGTAGATCAGGAATCCAAAGTGTTAAATGTGCAGGTGCTCACCAATCACAGTCACAATTTCAAAATGGAGAACACCTGGATATAGAAAAAATCATCTTAACATAATTCAAAGACAGCCAACAAGGAATAAAGTAAAAGAAGAGACATTTTTAATATCTGTAATAGCATATATCAATCCCTTCAAACTCATCATCTACCAATAGCAGTAAAACCAGTTGAACATTCTTTCAAGAAGATAAAGTGAAAGCAACATCTTATCATCATAACTTGGCTTTGTAATTCTCTTAGGCTTTCATTATATTTTTAACAAGGGTCTGCTTTTTGTATGAAGACAAAGCCGCAGTTTTATGATCAAGGTAACGCTCACAAAGCAACGCACTCCCTTTCTCATTTTTTCAGTATGTTTACAAATTGAGATTGCAGAAAAAGGTAACAAAAGCAGGCAAATTTTACATCACGTTCTGCCATCAGAAATAGTGATTACGGAATTCTCACCCTAACTTTCAATTTATATCAGCTCATACAGCGAGTTGGTGATTGTTCTCTTAAAAAAAATCTAAACATTTTCACATAAAATAAGTAATTACAATGTAGAATTTTACAAGGAAACACTGCACACAAGGTAAAGGGTGAGTGGGAGACCCTGACGATACCAGCCGATTTCCTATTCATGAATGAGGGGAATGATTGGCCTTAGTGCATTGCAGAGCATCTGAGAATGGGAATAATCTGTCTTATGTGGGAAATTGATTGTCTTAAGCATTATAGCATTATTTTATCCATGTAATTCATTTGAAAGGCACCAAGAGAAAATTGCCTACTAAGCGAGAGCTTCTCAAACAGGTATCACTGTTGTTGTAAATCCCTTACTTTTTCATAGGTGTTGTCAAATACTACTCTAAGCTATTAATGCACGTTTCTTGACTCGATTAGCTATCATAGAAATTTCTCTATGACGCGAACCGAAATCGCACGGATATATTTCCTCATATAGAACTTCCATCGTTTAACGGAAATTATGTTTGTGCATATTTGTAAAGAAAATTCATTCCAACACGAAGGATTGCTTGCTTGATACGAAATTTGCATTTATTCATCGGTCCGTGTTAAATTTTTTTCTACCATTTAATAGGTTATTTTTGAAAATATATCTTAAACCTCACGGAAGCATACGATACATCCCAAAATCACACTTCAAGGATTATCGAAACACTACAGATATTCATTTTAATAGAACATTCTTCACTGTCATCATTAGTATCTCCTCGATGAGCCTCGATTGTTTTCAGGCCATCCTCAAGGTAATGGGAATAAGATTTTAACATCACTCATCCCAGTTTACTCTTTTTCTGTATAAAAATGAGATTTAAAACGATTTACTTGGGAAGTAACTCCGTGTCTATTGGGAGAGATTTCTTATAAACAAGGATAATCGAAGTTAGAAAATATTAGGCAACTTACAGAGATGAATTTCTCTAATTTATGATGAATTCGGTGTCTTCTGGTAATGAAGGAGGGGTTTCTTCAAGAGCAGCTGCAGCAACATAAATACGTACCTTTCGTTTAAAAATCAGTAATCGCGAGCAAAAGAGTAAGGAACCTATTAAAGAAAAGCTGCAGGTATTTGACGAAGTGGATCGCATAGTTAAACTCAGATTCCTCGTTCGTTTGGTATTCCGACATCAACACTCTCTATAGAAACGCATAATCGAAAAAAATCAATGAATGGGTCAGCAGTGGACACAGAACTGACCGATTTCACGCAATTTATCATGTTGAAGAAGTATTCGCAAATTCCTTTGAACATATGCGGTCAGGGGATATAACATTCAGTGGACATACTCTCCAGGAAAACGCAAATTCTACTGCTACAAAATTGGGAAAGATAAATTCTATTACTCTAGGTGAATTTATTTCTTTGCGGGAAACGCGAAGTTAATTTTCTCAAGCCTTTATACGCATGTAGGCAGCGTGAGGCGGGTTACCTTTGAAAACAATGGGTTCTGTACTGTTCATCATTCTCTGAAACCATATTTTATTGAACAAAAATGATCCTTTACCAGAAATTCAGTAATTTTTACTAGCAATATACCTCATAACTCTTAAAATAGTTTGGAAGGCCAGAGAATTTTTTCCAGCGGCGCAGTGCTGATAAGTTTTTTCAAATTCATTTGCAGGAGTAGAGCGACCCCTTTAATCGAAATATTGTGGCGTGAAAGATAAGTAGGACAGCTGCTTTTGAAAGAGGTATATGTTACGGAGGACTTAATATCAAGGGAATGGTACTCCAATGTATGCTTGAAGTTATTACTAACTCTTGATGAAAAATCAGTTCTGTGACGAGGAATAAAAGCTACTTGCCAAACCTTTTGTGCTTCATCTATATAGAACAATTTAGTGAGACTTCTCCCAGAAGAATTCGCCCATCATCATTTCAGAAATATTTTATAGAAATTTAACGAAATGATACGAGTATTTTTATTAAATGAACTTTAGAATCCATTAAAGTACTCTATCTTGTTATAATAAATTCCACGAGAAATAATTTTTCATCTGGAAAATAAAAGGTATGCTATCACATGAACGTCCTTTTCACTTTCACCATATTGAATGACCGCGTTTTATCTATTATATATAGCTACTTCTCTGAATATTCCTATAGATTCATCAACGTGAACGTTTTACGACGTACTGGCCCCACTCTCTAAAGGAAACACATCCAAAAATCTAAATAGCGGAAAAAATTGTGAAGATCTTTTGGGGGCTTGTGTGACTAAGGCAAAAAATGCTGTGAAAGTAAATGAAAATTCTGTGGTGGTATTTGAGAAAAAGGAAGGGTTTCTAAGGCTCTTGCAGGTAAACTGTCGTAGCATTAAAAATAAAATTCATGAGTTTAGTACATTAATAGATTCATGTAAAGCGGGCATAGTCATAGGTACGGAGTCCTGGCTTAATGAAGAAATTAACTCGCTAGAAATATTTCCTAATTCTTTCGAAGTATATAGAAGAGACAGAGAGGGAAAAGGTGGAGGTGTTTTCATATGCGTTTCAAAAAATTACTCAAGTATTATGATCTCAAAAGATAGTGATTGTGAAATCCTTAGTGTTGAAGTTGAAGATAGAGTTACTCATCATAAAGTACAGGTAGTTGGGGCGTACCGACCCCCTGGGGGGATATGGGTGTATTAGAGAAGTTCGTTGAAATGACCTGCAACATTAGGGACATAAACAAATCCGTTATAATTGCAGGCGACTTAAACCTCCCGCTGGTAGACTGGTCAGGGAAGAATGGGTCAAGTGGGAGGGCTCAGGATCTGATAAATGTCATTGTAGGCGATGGTGGTTTTGAGCAGGTAGTAAACAAGCCAACCCGTAATTTGAATTCAATAGATGTTTTTCTTGTGAAACCAATAGAACTGCTAAACATTTGCGAGGTAATACCGGGAATCAGTGATCATGAGGCGATATATTTACAGGTCAATTGGAGCCAAAGAAATGTATTAAACACAAAAAATAAAAAGGTTTACAGCTACCATAAGGCGAATGCAAAAGGTTTCCGCGATTACCTTAGAGATGAATACAAAATGTGGATTAACGAAGGGGCTAATATCGAGGAGATTTGGTATAATTTCGAACGTATTTTACAGGTCGGTATAGAAAAGTACGTACCCACTAAAAAATTGAAAGATAACGCGGATCCGGAATATTATAATACTGAAATTAGGTTGTTAAAACGTAAATCAAGAGCATTGTACAAAAAAGGAACTCTCATAACCGAGTTAAATACAAGGAAGTTACTTCGTTGTTGAATACTAAAAAGAAGCAAGCTGAAAATAAGTTCTTAGAGAATTTGATTACGCAGGATAGGAACAAAAACTTTTTTAAATACATAAAGCGTCGAAGGAAAAGGAAAAATGTGATAGATAAGACAGAAAGCACGAATGGCAAAATTTTAACTGATAGTACGCAAATAGCAAACGAATTTGGTTCTTATTTCTCGAGTACTTACAAAAACTCGGTCGAAAGCAATAACGAGGTAATAAATAGTATTGAGGGGGATTTTCCGGTGTTTAGCATAACTTCTAAAGACATATTAAAAGAAATTTCCAAATTGAAAAATAATAAATCGCAGGGACCGGACGGAATACGCAGCGAAGCCATTAAATTAGGTGGGCATGAATTAGTACCTTATTTAAGAAGAATATTTAACGTAAGTATAAATAACGGTCAAATTCCAGCGGACTGGAAGACGGCAACAATAGTTCCGATACATAAAAAGGGCAACAAACGATTGATTAATAATTACCGACCAATTAGTTTGACAAGCGTGGTTTGGAAAATGTTTGAGAGAATGGTGGCAGTCTACCTAAAAGATTACTGGGAGAAAGAGAGATGGCTTAACGAATACCAGCATGGTTTTAGAAAGGGGTACTCGTGTGAATCACAGATGCTAGGCTTACAGCATGACTTAGTAAAGGCTCAGGACATTGGAGAACAGGTTGATGCAGTGTTGATAGATTTAGCGAAAGCATTTGACGTTGTTGACCATGATATTTTGCTACAGAAAGTAAACAGGATGGGTTTAGATCCAAGAATACTAAGATGGTTGGAGTCTTTCATTAAAGGTAGGAAGCAAAGAATAAAAATTGGGGATAAGTTATCCGCGGAAATTGCAGTAACGTCAGGTGTTGCTCAAGGAAGTATATTGGGGCCCTTATTATTTTTAATCTTTATTAATGATTTACCGGAGTTAAAGAGGCTGCATATAAATCTTACGTTAGGCCAATCTTAGAATACGGGAAATGCTTATGGGACCCGCATGAAGTAGGTCTAAAGCGGAAAATAGGAAAGGTTCAGAGAAAGGCAGCAAGATTCGTTTTAGGAAGGTACGAAAGACTCGATAGTGTCACGAAAATGATAAAAGAATTAGGTTGGGAAAGTTTAGAGGAGAGGAGAGCGAAGAAAAGGTTAGGACTATTTTTCAAGATATACACGGGGCTTGCGTCGTTTGAGGAATTAGCAGCAGAAATAAAGGGAGCAACATTTTTCGGTAGAAAAGACCATAGATATAAAGTTCGATTGTTAAAACAACGAACAAATACAAGTAAATTCTCATTTTTAAATAGAACTCTTGTAGAATGGAATAATTTGCCTGCAGGAGTCTTCGAGCCTTTTCCCAAAAATCATAAAATGTTTATAAGAAAGATTTAGTAGATAAAGGGAGATTGCTAGTAAGGATCTGCAGGTGAAGTAGGGGATTGCCTGGTAGGGTGATGTACGGTGGGGACCTGTCCCCGGGACCGCTACGGTGGCCGTGAAGGCCTACCAGGAACCCTGAAAAAACCAGTTCGATTGAGGGTGAATGTTTGGGTGGGGCAGGGGTTAATTAATGTTGCTTGTTACTGAATGTCTATTGTTTCTGTGGGAGTGTCTGTGTTTTCAGAGAATTAGTGTTGCAGTAGTAGTAGAACATTTTTTTTTTGCAAGGGTAATAGCAATGGAGTTGGGAATTGTGTTATATTGGAGTTTTGTATCATGTAAAGTAGTTGTATGTAAGTGTTTAATCTTGTGAGGGTTTTATATAATTCGTTCTGGGTTGTTTAAATATGTTTGTGAAAGTTACCGTAGTTGATTGTAATGTTGCCACCAGACTAGCAGTCTAACTGCAACAATGTACATAATAATAATAATAATAATAATACCACAATAATTAAAGACTTCGACGCTAGCTATAATGGGTTCGATACCAGAATGTCCCAAAAATCGGAATCTTACCATAGGAATGCTATGTGCGGATTTTTGAAAATTATTTGAGGCCCTTTTCGGTAAGATAGAGGAACCAAAAGCTCGCAGGTTGGAGTTGAGATACTCTTCTATGGTACCAATGGTGGAAATGTAACCAATTGAACGTGAGTTCGACGCCAGATGGGTGCGCGAAATTCTTCCGTAAGAAATGCATTGCTGCAAATTTTGAGGTTTTTTTTAAATACCTTCCCGATAAGCTGGAGGATAAAACCCGGTAACAGAGGCAATTTAAAACGTTATTTCAAGCTGTTTACCGTTTCTCTAATGGTCCTTGGTTCGATGGAAGAGCCTCATTTCGATTCTACGATACATTTCAAACGGGATAACGGAATCTTATTTTAGGACCTTCCCGATAAGATATTGAATGAAAACTTTGGAACCGGTCAGAATTGCACTTATCTAATATTAATATTCAATTCTCACTCAGCAGAGAGTTCGACGCATGGCGGTCTTTTGTGCGAATTTTCTAAAACTGTATTAGGACCTCTTTCGGTGCGATAGAGCAATCAAAATCGCGGAGTTTGCCGATAAATTGGTCTTCATAGCATCAGTTGAAGGAATGTTACCAAACGAGGGTTGGCTCGAACCTAGAAGGTCCCCGGTTCGGCTCCAGGCGGTCCCAAATCTCACATAAGATATTTATCTCGGAGTTCTGAAATTTTATAATGAGACATTTCCAAAGAAGATAAAGTCCGAATCCCAGTATGTGAGTAGCAGTCTGTGTGAGTGAGTACGTTTTACAACAGCGGTGTACCGTTTCCCTGATGATCCTAGGTTAGTCGTCAGGATACTAATTGCATTGTACCGTACAATTAAAGGGAAATTCGGAATGTTAGTACCTTCGTGTTACCATATCGATTCGAAATTCATCAAACAGTAAGAAGGGTCTTTACCGAAACTTAATCGGCGACAACGTATACTGCAAGGACCTTGGTTCGATACCAGACCAGGTATATTTTCCCGTTTAAATCTACGCTTTGCTGAATTTAGGAATGCTTTTGCAAGCAGTTCTGAGCGTGATAGGATGTTTTGGTAAATATTCAAAGATTATCTTGCAGTATGCCAGCAACTTATAATCGTGTAAAAAATTCTCAATGCTATGTACAAAATTGCCAGAAACTAACTCAAATATTTATGTGCCAAAACGTTATTGAAATATCTTCAATACCTCTATGTATATAATGTTAAAAACATCACATAGTTACATGCAGCATTATAATTAGAAACTAGTGATTTCCACCGTCAGAAATTACGGGACTAAATTCAACTTATAATAAACGTATATAACGATAAAGTTTGTTTTTTTTATGGTTGCCAAGACAACATCACGTTTCATAGCTGCGTTGATACCTTCGAAGTCTTTTCTATTGCTAAATTTCCCTTGATTTCGAGAACGAAAGCGCTTGTTGATTAAAATCGACTGAGTCCAATCATAAAACATCTAAAGTCTGGAAGGTTATGTAATTTTATGTCGCTGAATTTTGATTTCTAAGGTTTAATAATGCTTTTATCCCATGAAATGTTCTTTCCCATACATTTCATATGGCTTTATCTTCCCCACTAATAATTTCTTGAGAGTTGAACACAACAATCTCCTCAGTCACTACTAGCATATACTGGTAAAGTTACACAAATTTGTCGTTGTTATTGTTCGATTGCGACAATAAAACGGTTATATGCTACCAAAATAAAAACCTTTATTCGATTTTCTTTCTTTTGGTAAGTGTCTAGACTTAGTAGGACAATTATTTCTAATTTAATTTCTTAAAAGACCAAAAGTCTGCAGTAGATCGAAACGAACTTTATGTGCCTTTCTTATGAACATATTCTAGTCTTTTAGTGTCAAACCAAGGATACTTTTGGTAGAAAAATATAGATATGTTATAGTCCATTCTAACACTAACGAATCCCCAAATTTCTATTTCGTCGGGAGGACCGTGAAATTAATGTTTTAAATATTTCTCCCACGTATTTCTTACGTGAGTTAGCGACATCGGATGGACAACGGTGACTTTTAGATAAGATTCCATTATGAAGCACCCAATTTTAATGACAAGTTTCCTTGCATATTTATCCATGTGAATCATAGACTGGTTTGACTCTATATGATTCATTTCTTTGGGTATATCAAAGCTAATCATTCGTCAGAACTTTTGTAAAATTCGTATTTCTTAATATTGTTTTGAGGTTGGTTGTGATATAATGTAAGCATCTGAGACACGAGTAATTTGGATTCTTTTGTTCCCTTGAATGATAAGAATAGATTTTTACACAGTTCGGCTTCATTACATTTTCACTCAGTGAAGAGAAATAAGGCAAATTATGTCATTATTTATATGTCCTCATTCCTTCCAATTACTCATAGAAGGCTGTCCTTTGCGTAGATTCCATACCAAACGACAATACTGCGAATTTCTGTGTATATTTGCAGATGTATTTCACAAGGCTGGACGTTTATGATTCATTGAGTAGCTTACGTAACATGAATGTCCCCTCATTATATACCATAACTATATTATATATTAAATAATTAAGTTACGTGAAAAACAGGTTTAAAGGAGTGTAACTATCTCTTCACTAGTCTTGATAAATTCAGCCCACCAAATACATTCAAAACAAAGACACATAGCATTGTTCTGTTTTCATTATTTTCTCCTAATGTTCCCACGAATACTTGTTTCTTTGATGCTGAATGCATAAGTTTATATAATAGATACATTATGAAATTATTACTTGCTTATTTTTGTAAGAGATTTGTATCTGCTCTATTTTGATTAACTCAATTAATGGAAATTCATGATTTTCAAACCATTTGTCTCGAGATATTTAAGATTTTGAGAATCGTCCTAAAATTAAAAAAATAAGTAATAAAAAATATCTGCTGCGATTTGTAGCATTAACGGTTTGAATTTAACCGATTAGATCGGAGACATATATAATAATCGCCATTGTGTGTGTATATATGTCCGATCTAATCCGTTAAATTCAAACCGTTAATGCTATAAATCGCAGCAGACATTTTTATCGAACATATATATACACACACAATGGCGATTATTATATAAAATTAATTTCAATACATATCCACGAAATATCTGTATTTCTTACGTTCATTATGTTAGCTTTAAAATATAAAAATATAGACGCGAACGAGATCATTTTCATATTAAGATTACAAGTAAATATAGCATAATTTATAAGGAAATTCCATGGCATCTCATTTTAATAGAATAATTATCAAGCATTTATATTCGTAAACCATTCATTTCAACTACGTCACGGATATTTTCCTATTAATTCACTTGGAATTTAAACTACGTAATCGAAAGTGAAGCTATTGTTTTTACTTACTTTCGAATTAAATTCGAATAAAGTTCGGATGAATAAATTATTATTTAAATAATTATTAAAAATTACGAAAATAGTTTAAACTTTGACCTGTAGGGGGAGAAAAGGGGGTACTTAGAACGCGAATTGAAACAGCCTCAGCGGCAGCCAATCAGGTCTCTCCGTTTTGTTTAAAACTTAATTTCAACGGAAAATCTTCAGTTGATTTGAAGACATCTGATGGTGAAGAACTGCTAAAGGATTTTCAAGAAAACCGTTTCGAAATTCGAATTTCTTTTGAATTTCAGTCGATACGGAATTCAGTTATCGTATTTTAAGTTCTACGTGTTTGTAAATTGTTTGGGATCGATTATTAATTAGTGACTTAACGGTATTTAAGTGTATTTGTAGCGTCAAGACATCCCTGCGACTGCTTTAGGACTTCATCATTGCCTGGTAAGTACCGAGAATTAAACTTGGTTAAATTGATTGTAAATATTCATCGTTTTTCGTCATTTTCTAAATGTTTCACTGTGTTCACGATTTATATGTATACGTAAATATACCAAGAGCATAATTTTAGCTAATACAGGAACATTTACTTAATTAAATAATTTAAAATATATAATAATTTATTTTCATAAACACATAGATATAGAGTTTAAATAGTTATCTGAGGTAATACAATTCTTCTATGGCTTTTATGTCGAATTGCATATATGTTGAATAAAGTACGAAAATAATTCCACTAAAATATTTACGACGTGAAAGAAGACATTCTTGGTTATCATAGCAAACAATATCGTAATTTAAAATCACTGTCAACGGCAGCCGATCACTCTCATTACATTCACAATACAGTACTATCCTATGATTTCACGAATGCATTAATTTGATGTTTTTATTTTTTTCCAGATTTTGCTATTTCATCTCTGCATTCCTTTCGGAGTTTTGGAAGGACACTGAAGTGGATGAGGAAGGCTTACCAGAGGACCACAAGTGGCGAGTTTTATAATAATTACAATTGATAATGTTTATTTTCTTTTATGGAAAATGTAACAATTCTTAGTTAATATAAAAACCACCTGAGCTTACATAAGATTAAAGAATCGGTATTTCCTTGGTCTGCTATTAATTTGAAATAAATATTACTTTAAATTAAGACATAGAAAGTCAGACGTTAAATATAATTATATATATATAATTATATTTATATATATAATTATTTATAATTATATATAATTATTTATATATATATATATATATATATTAACCACTGTACGGACAAAATCTTCTTAAGGAATTAGTTCAACTCTTTACGAGACATTCGGAGTCTCGCATACTTTCCTCATACACCCGATGCAAATAACCTTTCCTTTCTCTCCAAATAACTTTCGTTTGCATTCAGTGAAGATCTAAACATTGTCATATTTACTTCGAGTATTTCATGGAAACGACTCAGTGTTATCTCAAGGCCGTGTGACTCTACGTTGCTATGATACCTTCATCGTTTTCACTTACTTTCTAAGCTATTCTGAAGTTCAAGTACGTTCTTGTTTTCTAAACTAACGTCTTAAACAGTTTACATTGTAACCACTGTTTGTAAACATCACTTTTGGTTGAGTTTTCTCTTTTCAAATTGCATCAAAATATATAAGTGACGTTTAAAAAGAGACTGTTTCATATTAACTGCTAAAAACAAAATGAAAAGTCGATCATTTGATCAAACGATAAGAGTTAAACTTAGAATTAGAAAAAAATATTTAAATGAAAGGCCATAAGATTGCAGTCTTAATATTTGTATCCAGAAGTAAGAGTGCATATAATGAGTAACGTAATGGAGAGTTTCGGCTGCAATTCGGCATAAAACTTGGACCTGTTACAAAAGTTCACTCACTCTGAGGTACTCATACAACATTTTCTGTTATTGAATGCCTACGGTATGCAAACCAGAGGAAGTTTTGACTGCGTTCCAGCTGATTCAGCGATGCATTTTCATTACCTTCCTTGTTATATCTAATGCAATTTTCAAAATATTTCCCATTCTATTCAGCTATGCCTTCCGAATTTAGGTCTTTGTCCTCAACGTTGCCGTTGAGAATAAAAGAATGGATATAAAGCTTATTTATATATTAGCGAATTCTCCCATAAGATTAGCGGAAATAAATTTAATTTATAGAAAAATGTTACGTGTATTTCTTATGGGAGTGTTTCGGGTCATCCAGAGAATCAAGGATACTTTGGATAGACAAATATCAATATCTATTACTCCATTGGACCTTAAATGAATTCGTAAATTTAAACCCATATCACGTCCGGAAGTGCATGAAATTAATGTTCCGGTATTTCTCCCATGAATTTCTTACGTAAGTAACTGACATCGGATAAATAAATACATATTGAGGATAATTATATAAGATTAATTCACTAGTGTTACAATAATTATAGAGGCTTACAAATTCTATGTGAGGACCAAAAGCAAGGGAATTTAATTAATATTTCTATCAAAATTTTAAATTAATTAGGACCTAAATCTACATAAATACCCTGTAAGCCAACTTTTGCTTGTAAATTTGAGAGTGATTGTCAGTTTGGTCGTGAAATATACTCTATTCGATTCGAATTAACAAGTACGTCGATAAAATGAAACAAAAATTCGGTAAACTTTTGAGTTTTAGAAAACCAATCTCCTTGACGACCAATGCTTTTGGACTAATTAAAAAAATCTAAAAGACATCAAGGGTTTTCTCTAAGCAGTAGATGATTGACATTCGGAAATTATGGCCTACATTTTACCTAATTTACAGTGGGCTAAATTTTCGGTTTGATATATGTAACACAAAAGATTTCCATTAAATGATAAATTATTTTACGATCATTTACTTGCCCCTTTAGATTTTCAAACCATTAGAATGTAATCTGCTCTAAAACCTTTAGCTAAAGTATACAAATAAATGTTATGTCGAGTTTGCATGTGCTTCAATTCATCAATGAGTTACCATTTCAAGTATTTTCATTTGATTTCTATGTCTTTCCCTGTAACTGAAAGGAGCAATTCTGGGGCAACTGGTAACGGAAGACTTAAAGAACAAACGCATGGTGTACACATCTCATGCAGTGGATTGCAGTCTCAGGGATATGGAGAAGCTGATGAGTAAAGGTTAAAGGATGCAGAAATACCCAAAGGACACCAAGAACTAGATGGTGAAGCAATGAAAGGCTGCTGGGCGAATATCATTGAAGATAAAATGAAATGAAATATAATAAAATTCTCTTGATTTCTTTATGCAAGGGGGGTATTTTTTTATTGTTACCTTTAATTATATTTCTAGACATATTGTTAAAGTATTATGTTTCTCTTTGATGTAAAATCTAATTATAATATAATAATAATATCCTAGATGAAATATATATTTTGATCGACGTATAAGCATATTTAAGTTTATATAATAATAATGTTTTGTGAAAAATATAATATTATTAAAGATTTTAAAGATTCCATCCTAGGCCATATAAAACCTTGATTAATGTATAGACGTTCAAATATGTAAGGCCAGGAGAATTTGTACTCAATGATATTTTCTAATGAATACCCTTAATAAATATCATCCTCTGGGAATAAAGAGGATAAAAAGGGAAGGGAGAAGAAGTGGCAGAGGTTTACTGAGGGAGGGATGTTTTTTCTTTGAGTGTGAGAGTATGAGGAGAGCATCTGATGACACATACACACGTCTTTACACGTGTATATGTTATCAGCTGCTACATCATACTCTGACACACGTGTGTGTCTCTGAGTATGAAAAGACGTGAGAAATAGTGTGTGCGTGTGTGCTTGCGCGTGGGGGAATAACATCCCCCGGTTTACCGTCGTAAATAAAAAAGCGTGCCACGTAAATGTCCAGATCTCGAACCCAGAACTATTTCCGAAGATTTCCTTACATATGGAGTTACGGAAATGAATTCTCTAACCATAAGCTAAATATCAAGTCTGTATTCTCTCAGAAAGGTGCTCAACAAATATACGAATTTCCTATTTAAGTATATGGTAGAAATTTAGAAGGAAAGCACCATAAATTAGATTTCCGAAGAAATATAAAACCCAGACCAACATGGGAAACCACGGAAATTTTATAATGTAACATGAAAGTAAAATAGTTAATATTTAATTCTTATATATAATTATTTAAATATAAAATATATTTAATATAATGTAAAATAAGTCTTATATATTTTGATCGATTGATTCTGTAGATAAGTTTGAAATCGGGGCGGATACAGAAATTTGAGAGAAATAGATTTAATACGAATTCCTAAAATACATAGGAAATGTTTTCTTTGTTTATTTTATGTAAACAATCAACTCATGTTTGAGCTACTCTAATTTCTCAAGCTAAGGTGTATTGCCCCCCATAAATCGTAAACTGCACGACTCCTAAAATTTCAAGATTTCTTCATTCTCTCCCTAAAGAAATGAACTTCCTAACTAAGAGTACACGACAAAAGACAATTCCAATAAATTTTCCTCCCGTTTAAAACCGTTTTTAAATTATCAGACGGGCAAATTTGAGGATGATATTATCGATCATACTATCGCCAGACTCAACGAATTTGTAAACGTTACTTTTGCAAAGAACTCGAAGATAAAGAAAACAGCCACCTCAGTCTCCCCCATTTCCAATTTAGATAATATATCGACTAGAACAGCACCAAAAAGCAGTACCAAAAACCGCTTTTGTCTTACCCTCTTTCGAGAAACGTCATTCGAAAAGACATTGCCAGTTTCAAAAATGAGAAAATCGAACGAGAAATTGACGAGTAAAAAAGTCTGAGGCGGAGAAATGCACTTTGTTCGCGGAAATGCTCATTTCCCTTATTCAGGGAAGGGGAAAGTAAACAAGAGAAACGTTATCGCAGAATAATACTTCTTCGCCCGAGGGCCACAAAATTCAATGCAAGCGAATAAACTCCGACCACCTTTATGCCACCATTGACGGAGATAACTGAGATATGCCCTCATCTTCAAGCAGGCGGCGCACAGTGGGCTAGAATCGAAAAAAGCTGGACAAGAGGCCAAAAATGGTTCTTTTGAGTACGGGTTTTGAAAGTTCGCACATTTATTACAAAATGATTGAAATTTATGTTCCTGTTCGTCGTTTTTGGATATCCGAACCCGTTAAAATGATACACGGATTCAAACTTGAACAATTTTCACAGAAATCTCTCGGATTTTTCGGATAAGCGTTCAACTTTGCTGCTTTCAAGGAGGGTTGAAATATATACTTTTATAAAAAAATTGATGCAGTGATCTACAACAATTCTTTATCTTTTGACTACTTGCAATTACCCCTTACAGAAATGAGTTTTTGCTCATTTAAAGCAACAAAATGGCGGACACCTTTTTCGGAACATTTACGAGATAAAGTAAGGAATATAATTAGGAAAACGGCCTTAATGCATCAAATCTCTTTTAATGACTGTTTGACGCTGGGTTATAATTCCAACTCCTGCAAAGTGGCTAAGGTTAAAATATAAGCTGTAAAATATTACCCGTAAATATTTATCCTACATATCCTAAGGGCGGTGCTATAAGCTCCAAACAAGAACATTTTATACATCTTGCCTTTCACGTAAAATATTCATAAAATGTGTTGCAAAACTCACTGTCCGTTCTCAATCCTCAGAAAGTTTCATCGCATTACCACTTAATGAAGAATTTAATTTGTCTTGAACCGGAGAGGTGATTAAATTTTACATGGAATCCAATTAAACGTAACAATATGAATAATTTTCCAAAATATACATTGTCCAAATTAAACATGATATTGCCACAAAAACGCCCTATTTATCTCCTCGATATTTAAAAGATATTGCGAATCAAGGGAAAGATCATCCAAAAAACGAATCACTTCGGTCAGTAAATGAAAAATCTTCCAAGATTACCCTGAAATCGACAGAAAAATGGATGATATTGTTCGATGTATGAATATCCTTTCAAAATAAGGCGGATATTGGCAGATAAACATCGTACTTGGCACTATATTAAAAAATTATCCATAATAAGATTTAATCGACCCAATGTCGGCTTATTTAGCTCGGCATTTGAAAAATCTCACAAAATAAAAGTGATGCCGCCACGAAGACATCGTATTTTCGGTGATAATTAAGCATCTTTTATTATGAAGCTGAACTGGTTCCAAAATCAGCTTGTTTAACCGGATATTAGTGAATTTTTCCAAATAAAGGCCAGAAATCGCCGGAAAACCGGCATTTTCGTCTCGATATTTGAAAAATTATCCGAAATAATGATGAAATCGCCCCAACAAGCAAATAATCTAGTACGATGTTTAACTTTTCCCAATAATACGTTGAAATCGGTATGATGACGTGTCATATACCTTTTTATCTAAAGAATACTGAAAATAAAAGGAAGATACGGCCCAAAAAGGTATTAAGGTCGATCCTTCAGAAAGAATCCAAAATAAGGCTGAAAACGGACGCAAAACGACATATATAGATCGATCATTAAAAGATACTACTAGTCAATACGGAAATCGCACAAAAAAGGTCTTAATTAGCACGGTATCTGAACAATCTTCCAAAATAAGGATGAAATCTTCCCTAAAGGCGATTCTCAAGACATTAAGTTATTGATTTACCCAACGAAAAGTGCACTTGGTAGTTGCGTTCTATTAACTCATCGTTGGCAAAGTGGAACTGATTAAGAGAGATTTCTTAACTCTTTCCCTACGAATCGACACGGAAGAAGTTTCTTAATTTCTGACACACTGAATATTGCCTTTTCTTAATATATCCTATCAATGACTCTAACCTCTCAAATTTTTCTGAAATTCATGTGTAAGGGAAAGAGATTTCGACAACCGCATTTTATTTTTTAAGAGATATAAGGATGAAAACCGTAAACGAGCACATCAAGTGCATTTCTTAACATATGGAATCTTTTCTGTGACTGCAATCTAAGATCGAGGATAGCAAAATGTAACTAGAAAGACTAGCGCTCATTAAAGGTCCGGACTACAGTTAGGGCGAGGTGTAACTTTAACATTTTCCCAAGATATAGATATTGATAATATTCGATCAAGATTCATATTCACATCGCGTGTTTTATAATTTTCTCAGTTCTGAAGTAAGAGGCACCTCAGATAAAAATTTCTTTCATGACATTAACAATATATGAATTTCTAAATATCGGATTACGATAGAAAGGCTGAATGCATTCAAAAAGTTCTATGACAATCGTATGAAGCTCTAAGATATGTTAGAGTTAATATTAAGCAAATCATGGTGTTATGGAATTCATTCGCTTTAGCACGATGTATGTTATTTCCATATATTATGATAATGAAATACGTGAATTAAACGATAGATTAACTTCACCTCTACTTTTCGATAACAATAACAGTAACAATAACAATTAGGAATCAAATGTCATGCATCATTTATCCGATGCTTATAGAGTAAATAAGTGAATGAAATACATGAGATCATAGTCCCAATCTTATTTGGAAGAATTCACCGATGAGTCAATTTATATATGCACCATTAACAGCAATAAACCACAGTATTCCTAAACGAAGCCCTTATGAAATTATTTTGGCAGTAGCATTGATTTCTTTCTGATATCATCTCTAATTTAATAGAAAATTACTCTGGAACCGATAATAGCGAAGTGTACGTGTTTTTCTCGTGACGAGGGGAATTTTGGTGTGGGTGAATTCTGGGGACGATAAAGTAAATAAGATTTAAACTGCTATCTGCGCTGGGAGTACATTTTAAGTCATCTAAAGTGTGAAAGTCGCGCAGCTTTTGGTAATCGAATAAATGTTATCATGCACTTATTCACACACATCATGCATATTCATATTAGATAATGTTTTTATTTTGAATTCAGCCATTTTAGCACTGATAACGTGGACATTGTATTGATGTCTATGATCGTAATGTTAAATTCTAATTATTTAATCGAAACCAATCTATTAATACAAAGAGATAATTCAATTAATGATTATTGAAATTGTTTATACTGTAATCAAAAATTATAAAAAAGATAATGAAATAAGCTTTTATTTTGACGGCAAAGTACTGACGGAGTCAAAATCCCGTACATTTCCATTTTCATAGTTTTATATTCAAAATTAACAATCGACGGTTTTGTGCAAGAAAATCGACCTATTTCAAAATAAGATCACTTTAACAGTCCTTTGGCAATTCAAAAAAGTTATTAAATATAACAAGTGTTTACTTTGACTAGCGGCCACTGACCTATCTTCTGATAGCTATTCGCTATATGTCCAATATAAAAGTCTTTGCTACGATACTGCTTAAGAATAAACAATTTAGGAAATACATTTTGAATTCGGTAGAACAGGGTAGCCAAGCTAAAATGCTCCTCGATACACTAAGGATATTTTCCATATTCTGTGCGTTTATGATGCTGTCGTGTCACATTTTTGAACTTTGAAGTTTAATTCGCTCTCTCGATGGTATTCCTCTATGTAAGATCGATCCTTGAACGTTTCATCTATGCATTTTTGGTACTATACGCGAGGTAAAGATTCTAATTCTTATTGCGGGCCTAAAAATTGATGCTTTGAAAGGAGTTCGAAACTGAAATGCTCTCTATGCTTCAAATGTGTAATTATAGCATACCGTTTCGAGAAGTATTTTCCACAAAATATCATAATACTTAATAAATACAATATCCAAATTATAGACGCAGTAACGTAGGTCATCATACTTCATAATTAAGAAAATACGAACTCAAATTTTGGAGGAATAGCGAGAAGGGGCACAAATAAGTTATTCTTAAAAATTGCACGAAAACATTGTTTGTGTGGGTTCTGCAGCGCACATAATACATATCGCCGTCGAAGCAGCTTCTGATTTGTTCATCATGGATGTGGAAAATCTCCTTAATAAAATACATTCTTGTGTACCTAGTGTATTTATTTCCACATGCACACCGTGAGTGTTAAATGCTGAAAGAATTTAGCTAATCAGCGGATGAAAAATATTAAAAAACTCTTGGAAACTGTAAAAGGCGCTGGTAAGCTCCTTTGCCAGCCATGGAAAGAAATTTTAAATTCTACAATCCCAAAAACCCAGGATAAATGTCCTAGAAATTACGAAGAGGTTTTTGAAAAAGATACTCAAAACTTTGGCTATAGTTTATATATACAATCAAGCATCTCTTTTTCAAAATGCTATACAAGTTATTGAAAGTGAAAACATATCGGCAATCGAAGTAGCATGAGAAATTAAAATTAATTTAATAGTGTCAAGAGCATTTAGAGAACAAATATCTTCCATTACAACCCACCAGGTCAATGGTGGGGGAATGTAAAAATCTAGTCACTTAAATAATGCTATGCATGGCATACGATCCATATATCACGCATTTAAGATGAAAAAAAGGTATTGTGGATGTTCAATTATTCATCTATCATTCTAACACCAAATTTTTACAAATGAACTCTTAATAAGGAATAGATATTCTATCAAACCTCAGTGTTTTCTAACCGGTAAAGCAAATTTAGTTTCAATGTAGCAATCGGAAATTATCTTCAGCTACAGCATTGCCTTAAACCTTCTATGTATGAAAACTATTCATTCATAAAGCGTTTATTCACAGAAGAAATGTAGCATCATGGAGGACTAGCCAGACCCCATGCTAAAAGTTTTTAAATCTAACAATTAACCAGGTAGAGAACAGGGGAAGGAAATAATACAGGAGCTCACATACTTGGGGCACCCTGATTATTTCACAAGAGTAGAGCATAAAGATTATGGGATATCGTCCTATAACACTGCAGGGACGCCTTGGTGATTAATAATACGCCTAGAAAGACCTCTGATGCCTGTCAACTAATCATATATAGAAGCAAAGAAAGAATATTAACTTACCTAATTATAAGTATTCCAAGACAGGGTGTGTTCACGTACATATACACTGTCACTTATACACGAATCACTGATTACAGTGCTCACTGAACACTGAAAGATGAACACATTTCAAATCACACTTCTCTCACTTTCACATCACTGACAACACACAAGTATCACCCCCTTATTCTGGCACTTTGTGGTCAATTCGACGGAAGGAGGGCGGAATGTTGCGGGTCGTCCTCGAATGGCACCTTCTATCCCTGGAGAGGAACTCACCGCTGCAGGACCTCACGTCAAATTGCAACTACGAAACCTAAGGCAATGATTTTGAAAATGTCACTTTCAGCAAATATACAATACCTACTTGAATACTTATACAAATATACAACATCTAATTATACTTAAATAAAAAGTAGGAATTGGCATAGGTAGGTATTATCCCTTTGGTCGAGGTTAACATGATCATTTTTTCAAGATTTTATTAACAATTCTTCCACAAATCCTCATGTTTATCTTTTGTTACCTACGTGTATTTGCATTCCTATTATAAGAACATGCTGTAGCGTGTGTCCTACATTACATGATACACTCATATAATATATTTCCCCATCATTTTTTGTATTAATCACAGCAGAGGCGTACCAAGGATTTGACTAAGGGGGTTGTCCTAAGCCAAATAGTAAACATAGTATACCTTCTACTTAGTATATAAGAGGAGGAAACCCTTTGGCCGTTTGGAAAATGGTTCTTAATAGAAGAATAACAAAGGAAATGTTTTACAACACGGCTGCAGTCCAAGATTTTGGGAAATATTTCACAGAATTTCCAAGATCAGGGTCTCGGAGACCTGGTTATAATGTTAGTCCCATGACAAAGAGTAGCTAATTTCTCTACAATTCTCCATCTTAGCTCCTGAATTTATATTCCTTCACCATCAATCACACGTGGGTCAGGAAAATTACGAATATGCAAAGCATTCTGATTTTCTAATATACCACGAAACCTGAACTTCAATAAGGAAAATTTACCATAATTCAATCCAGTGAGAAAAATTAGAAGACAGAATATTGGCGAGCGGGTATTCCTCGCATGCGTATGCTATGTAACTTAACAGGCAGAATTAAAACCATTCCAAATCGTGAATAAAACACTAAAGCTGTTTCTACCTCAAGAAAACCCGTTTTCTCTTAGTAAGGGGAAAATATTGAACACAGCTTTACAATGGACATATTTTGCCAGAAAATAGTTTCTATTTCGAAGAAACTAATACGTTTCACCCGCTTAACGTAATGCAAATGAAATAAATCGCAATTTGTGTTAAATATATTTCGAAAAGATGGATGCTTTTACTTAAGTTGGGGCGGATAAAAAAATCAACGGTGTTCTGGCTGTTGTTCCGCGATACTCTGCAGCTACATCTACTCTTTGTTTTCGAATCAAAGTCTCTATATCCTCTTCTGAGGTACATTGGAATGGTACATGGTGTTGGATAATAATAGTAGTTGAGTAACAGTGTTAGAGTACATTAGAATTGGATACATAGTTAATCCACAGAGCACAGCATCATGTGACAACATCTATTATCGTTAACTGCTCCTAATCTGCATTATTTTCTCAGTTTTATATAAAAAAATTAATTTATTAAGCGTTATGAAGCGTTACCAGGCATAAAGAACTCTGACGTTTACAAATTAGAATTGCATTTAAGCGATTGGACAAATTTCATCTAGTAATAAACTAGAAAATATTAAACGTGGTGAAGGTTAGTCAGAAGGTTCAAGGAAGGGATGGCGAAAGTAACTCATTATGTTTTAAAGTAGAGGAGATTCCAGTTCTACAATGCTATGAAACTAGAGACTATACAACATCGTTCATTGCAATCCAGGAACAACAACCCATTAAAAGAAACTGGATCTTCGGAAAACCATGCCGTTCAAGATAAACGAAGTGTCGGTACGGGAGGTTTGTTGAATATCACACTGCTATTTAAATGTGTATTTCACCCCGATCTCTTTCAAAATTAATAAATAAGGAGACTCGATTACGACAACGAAAGCTTGTTTACACATCACTGTAGTTTGCGTTGGTAAGTCTCAACTTTTTTAACTATAATATCTTTCATTTTTAGAAATAGCCTGCACAACAGTGACGTTTCTCTTAATTTGAAACTATCCCAGAATATCTTTAAAGCTTTATTTAGTTTCAGAATTATACTACTCAGAGCTACAATAATTGTGGGCTATAGAATTATCCAGAAACAAAGAAATGCTTGAGAATCGAGGTGTTCACAATTCAGGAGAAAAGAGAATTTCGCAAAATTCTCATTAAAGTTACTCTTAACCTGTAAAGGAGCTCCAGTATGATGATTGATGCTGGGAATCTCTTGGCAGAATATGTCATTAACCAAGACTTTAGGCAAGGTCTGTCAAGGGCTTAGTTCTGTCTTCACGTAGATAACCTTCTGAAAAAACAGAAAGAAGACAATGCAGCACCTTGTATAGCCTTCCGAGAACTTGATTACAATGTTCCCTGCCGATGATCAAGTATTTCTCCAAACTGGAGAAAATAAATTGCAAATGATCTATTATTTAGAAACACTGAGCAAAAGGTTTAACCTGAATATTTCAAGAGAATAACCAAACCAAAGGAAGTTTTAGAAAGTAATCACATAAAAAAATTTTTATAGGAACAGGTGCCTCATTTCAAGTGTTAGGGATGCAATATGACGTACAACGAGGACAGAGATATAAGAAATGAAATTAACTTTTTCGTGATAACTTGTGGGAGAATAAGAAGAAATTTCAAAGGTAAAATCAGGAAAGAAACCCAGATAGTGATTCATATATTATTGGCAATTTTACAAACTTAGTTTTCATCCGAATGTTATGCAGCGAAACAAAAAGGAATCAAATAAACACAGTCGTAGGAAATAAAATTTCTTAGGACCGTGTACGGCTGTGCAACGTCAGACAAATTATGGAACACGTCATTAAGAGAAGGCCTAGGTGTACAGCAAACCTAAGGAAACTTACCCAAAGCAGGCGTTGAAGTATCATTTAGTTGGTAAAAAAAGGGTCGCAACACCATGAAAGGGATGGTAAAAGTGAAGTCGGAAGATTCCTAAAACCTAAACCAGAAAAGAGGAATAAGTAGCGTAGGTTATAAGGCATAGGAAGACATCTAAGATTAGGTAATTAGGCATTGGATAACATCTAAGAATTGGTAATTTTTTAAAAAAATATACCTTAAACCGCACCTTAGCATACTATAAATACTAGAAAATTTTTAACATTGTAAGTTCACCAGCAAGTTCTTGTAAAGGCTGCGGAATACTGCAGCAAGCTGTCGAGAAACTACAGTCTGAATGGAACTTAATCATGCCGAACATGTATAAAAAAGAATGTCGAGATCAACCTCGAAATCTTATCGAAAAATTCAATTTTATAGAAGGTTATTGACAGAACTCATTTACTGCTCAAAACCTTAATACATACCTTTTGATAAAAAATGAGTAAACGAATGCAATACATACCAGACTCAAGAAAAAAGCTGTAGGCCGAAGTGGACCGCGTAGTAACACTTAGATTAACATGCGTTTGGTATTCCGAAAACAAATCTCTCTACGCTTATATTTAATAGAGAGAAATATCATCGAGTCGCTCCATCAAGCAGTATACGATACATAACTAAGTGATGAGGCGTAGTTATTCATTGAATAAGATCAACGAAATCGCGAGAATGGCTAAGTTGGAGGCGATGGAGGCCTTCCATTAAAACATTCTAATTAAATAACTGTTCCATCACGAGAAAGTTTTGCAATGCCATGAACGACGAGAATCCACTTTCAGAGGATCGTGTCGCATTCCTCTTTACCATGTATATTTACGAGAGCATAGCATGAATCATCTATGAATGGAGCTCAGGAACGAAAGCAACCTTTTGCGAGGGAGGGCAGTTACCACCACTAGCCGAACTTTCAAGCGATAGAAAATAGATTCCAGAGCTATGAGTGAATTCTTTTCTTTCTTCTTCTAATATCTCCTTTCTGCATTCTTTTCATCTTAAGAAACCTCACTCCAATTGTGTTTCCGGTGGCAAACAAAAGTAGTTACGATTGCAAAGTGTGTGTTTTTTCTCTGCAAGCATTACCCTTTCTCTGCAAGTTCTCTTTCGGAAGCACTTCGTCTGCATATCTTACCGACTTCCCCACCAACTATACTCCCTTATCTATTTCATCACAAGCTTCCTTGACCATTTCTTCTGTATATATGTCAAAAAGTGATGGTGACAAAGGACAACGTTGTCTTACTCCCCTCTCTAACTCTTCCCATTCTGATTACACATTAGCTACCCTTACACATGCAATTTTGCCTGAAAAACGAGGAAATCTTTTCAGGCCAACCAAATTTTCTTCATTTTCAGATGGAATCTTAATGCAACTTAAATTGTAAAAGTATCTTCAAATCCTCACGGAATGAATGATGTAATCACTATTGAGATGAAATCCTGAGGCTTTGTAGAGTGATTTCTAAAATGCCTCAGGTCCCCTTAACGACAAATACCATAGTTCAAGCCAAGCTCATACATTTCCCTTAAGATTAAATGGATAATTTGGCCTATTGGTATGAATGTATGAGAGAATATATATAAATAGAGATCTTCAGAGATTTTAGCGTCAGCGATTACGAATATTTTATGACATTGATTCGCGTGGTTCGACTTACGACCATTTCGGGAAAATTTACTAATCGAATTTGATGGAATTTTCAAAGTTATTTCGATATGATGAAACTACTCTGCGTTTCTTTTCGACCAACATATCTAAACTCAACTGTGTATGCCGCCTTTCGTCGCGTGGCAGCGGGTGCATGAATCACGACTTCCCTTAATATGAAACACGGAGCTTAGAAAACTATTCCATTATTGAGTTATGTTTAAATTTTAGGATATTCTTACATTAAGAGGGTAAAAACTGAAAAGTACGTACCCATCTTCCGAGAAAGAGAGTAATGACAGTATTCTGAAACTTCAACTTCAGTCGTCTTTGCCTTGCAACATAGTGGAGAATTATGCTGTAGCGCGGGCGAATAGCACACTGCAACTGCCACACACCATTCTTGCCGCACAAAGACGAACTTATCCGGACACTAGAAAGGAAATAAGGCATTGTAAACACTAAGGTTGACATAAAACCATCGAATCGGAAGTTCGTTGCAATCGCTAAGAGTCATCCGTAAGATATAAGACCCATAAACATTGAAAAACTAGGACTTTTCAAAAGTTTTTACATTGCCAAGCTGTCCAACGTTGAGAGACGCCAGCAGAGACAGGTCCGCACCGTTCAAATGCTCCGACTGCTATGAGTCAGCTTCAGAAAAGTGACCGCACCGATTCCGCCAAAATCGAGTTCCTGAACAGTCATACCATCGCTACGAATTTTAGGATGAAGGGCGGTATGTGATTTCTCTTGTTCCATCATAGCAAAGCCTGGATAAATATGTCTGGGAGTTTAGGGATACAATTTTATGATTCGAATGCATATTGTACAATCATAAAAGTGGGTTTAGGCGATAATTCAGAAATATTCAATAATCTAAACTTCTCCAATTCTTTAATTTCGCTAATGAATGTGTTTTAACGAAATTACTCTTCTCAATGGATTATCAATAAGGATTGGTGAGCTAAATTTTCAACATACATTCACATATATCTACATTAGATTGAAAATTATAAGGATTATTGGATGAAAATCTTGGATAAAATCATTGTAATCAATTTCGTATTACCTACAAGTGGAATCATTTGGGTTTCCACAAAATAAAACTTCACAGATAAACAGTCTTACCACATAAAATTTTATGAGAAATGCTAAATTTTCCTACATTCTTCATTTCAGACTAATATATGAGGAACAGGGAACTGTTATTGCTGGTAAATATCCTTAGGGCTCCAATGAGTGTGGGCTATTGATTACATACTACAGATGTTTCCATAAAATTTCTTACATTTAAACTGCACTGTATCCAATGATTTAAAATTTCACCTTTTCTTATAATCTCCAACTGTATTTATTACGTAAAAGAATATTTAAATTTATTGAATTACCTTCTTCTTACCATCATCTACTAATTTCATTTTATTTATTGTTCAGTGTGAATGAATACTTTTGTTACAAGAAAATATTATGTCTCCTAAACTCTGAATAAAGAACATCATCAATTACATAAGTTGCTTTTCTTGATTCCAAAGGAGAATGCCATTTTTATGGCACCATGACCTTAAGTTCTAATGTCATGTTTAACACCATTACTCACTAATTATGTAAGTCAAGAGGAGGACATGATAGATGTAATCAATCTAGCTGCTCGACATCTAACATTTTGATCCACGTTCTTTGATGTGAAACAAACAGTGATTTCAGAGAATGCAGTTGTGGCCGTCAATCAACAAGGTGTTATCAGTCCCTAGTCAAAGGTAAAAAAGGTGTTGCTTTATTCTGAAAATCAGTTACAGCATTTTAGGAGAATGTAAAATTCCCTTGTCATGAAAATCTTCTCAAATCTTTATATAAGGTGTTAAAAATCTATGCCATGGATGACTTTTAAGAGAAATGGGAATATCTGCCATAAAATTTCCTTCCATATTTGGGGGTAAATAAAAGTCAATCAAAGGATTAAGCTATTTAATACATTTTTAGTAAAGGATAAGTTTACAGAGACATTTTAGAATATTCTAATGATTACAAAGTCTGATAATATTTTATTTCATTTTAGACACATTGGATAAGCTACACTCTTATATAATTAGAGCTCTTTCTCTGCTCAAAGTGCATCAAATGCAAACCTCCAGCTTCAATGATCTTGATAACCTTACAGACTGTCATCATCATCTATTGTCTATATTCAGTAAAAAAAACAGCAGCTTAAATAGATTGAAATATGTAACATTTCTAAGGAATGATCACAACTCTTGTGCATACAAGTGGCATCAATAACTAGAACAAGTTTAATTAAGACTGCAACCTATAAATGTTTAAGGACCTGCTCATGAAATGAGAAACATTTAATTAAAGATATATGTAAAAGTTGTGGAAATTGTAAGGAGTATTTCATTCAAGAAAACTAAAGCTAAATATTTCTCTACAGTAAATGAAATTCAGGATAGTCAAATTCTTCATTGTTCATTGAAGATGCAAAATATAGAAGATCATTTGCATCACTCTTTGATTGCCATCTGAAGAAGAGCAGGTCCACCCAGTTCCTCTACTCTCTCTGATAGACTGCCAACATACGTAACTCCTCCATTTAAATGTCTGTAACTTTTGGTACAGGACAGACAAAGAAATATTCATTAAACATGACTGATTTTTAGCTAACCCTTTAGGTTTGACAATTTCTTGTATTTGCTATGCCTTCCCTTGACTGAGGGAACTGCCTTCATCTCATTTTCCCTTTAACTGTGTGCAAAAGATGATTCTTTCTTCAACTGGCAAGTGGTAACAGGTATAGACCCTCATAATCCGGATAGACCTCAATCCTAAGGATTCAGTCAACAGTTACTGCCGAGAAATTAAATTACTTCATATTATTGGATATTTGATTGCCAATTTTTATTTATTTAATAGGAAATTTTGATTCAATATGCAGTTCAGATTACTTTCTTTGCAGTATTCTGTTAATTTTGATACCAAATAATATTCAAATATCTCAATTATAACAATACTGACTAATCACGAAGAAAGTCAAATTCACCCTAAGGCAGCCAATAACGGAGATAAGTAGGAAAACATTAGAGGGGTTAAAGATAGCACCTTTTATATTTGGGTTTTCCCAGGTAAGTAAAAACCCTTTTGAGATAAACCCATTCCCAAAGAATGGAGAGGACTTAGTGATTGGACTCTTCATTGAAAGGCAGGGCCATAAAATTGAAATAGCAGGTCGAAACAAAAGAGACAAAGATTCTCCAAGTGCCGACAGAGGCAAACGTCTAGGGCGACTCCCGGGAAACGGATAATCGATTAGCAGTCACAAGTTATTCAGAATCCCTAATGCGCATTTCAAAAGCAAAGTTTTCATGATCAAATGGGGTTTGCTGCTGTTGGCACTTGGAGAACCTTTGTCTCTTAGTTCATTGACCGCCGAGTTCTTATTATCTTTCTTCTAGGTCAACACATGCAAGAATGTTTACCCACATTTGCCTTTAGAAAACATACAAATATCTTTTCCGCAGTTTAAGGGTCAGGTGATTCTGCAAAAATTCATTCAACGAAATATGTAGTTCCTTTCAAGATTTATAACATACAATGTTCTCAACATAATAAACATGGATGCAAATTCACTAAATAAACTTGGTAAAACTTCCAACCTTCACTTCTCTCTATAAATTGTCAAAAAAACATACATTACCTCAAATGAGCTAGCTATGTTATATGATTTGAAGATACTATTGGCCACACGAATGTTCAGACTTTATTCTGAATTCAACCTTAATTCTCATTGATTAGATTCATAATTATCCATCAAGCTATTATCTATCGAAAAGAATTTCCATTTTGATTAATCCATGAAACCTTTACAGCTACATGGAGTATGTTAATATGTGGCTGCTACCCTGAGTAATCATATTCATCATTCATGGAATAGCCAAGTAGGTATGGCATTTGTATTTAATGTAGTACATCCTTGTTTCAATTCCCAGTTTGTTCTGTATATACTAAATGACATCAGCAGGACTTCTAGAATAACTACTCCTGCCTCAATAATTAATTTGTTGAATTTCAACATGGAGAAGAAGTAAGAAACTCAAAATACCTTAATAAGTCTAAAATCTATTTTAATATTATTTTATCTAAGAGGATCTTGCACACAGATATGAATAAGCATTGGCATGGGATAACCAAAATCTCATTTATTACTAATTTATTTTTATGTACTTTTACTACTCAATTGAGCATGTAAATTTGAATCTCTCTCATTGCTGTACAATTTCATTGAAGAATTAGATCAAGGCTATTACCGGATTGTCAGACAAAAAGTTCTCATTTTGGATATCAGTCACAAGCTCCCCTAATAAATAACTTTTCTTATGCAGGCTAAATCCATTGGTAACACATTAACAGTGTGTAGTTTCTAAGAATAAAAAATTAGGCAGACTGGTATAACACTATAAGCCAGTTAAATACATATTGCAGATGGTGAATGACTCATCTGCAAAACATTTTTCAGAAGATACTTTTAGTTTTCCAATCAGTATCCTATGATAGGAATGTCAACTGTCTTAGTTAATAAAAAATATTACCTGCAATATTCAGTTTGATTTCCTCTTCTGTAGCTGCTTGATTTGGCTTGGGAAGAATGTGAGCTCCAGAAGTTGAGGTGGTCAGTAGATCAGGAATCCAAAGTGTTAAATGTGCAGGTGCTCACCAATCACAGTCACAATTTCAAAATGGAGAACACCTGGATATAGAAAAAATCATCTTAACATAATTCAAAGACAGCCAACAAGGAATAAAGTAAAAGAAGAGACATTTTTAATATCTGTAATAGCATATATCAATCCCTTCAAACTCATCATCTACCAATAGCAGTAAAACCAGTTGAACATTCTTTCAAGAAGATAAAGTGAAAGCAACATCTTATCATCATAACTTGGCTTTGTAATTCTCTTAGGCTTTCATTATATTTTTAACAAGGGTCTGCTTTTTGTATGAAGACAAAGCCGCAGTTTTATGATCAAGGTAACGCTCACAAAGCAACGCACTCCCTTTCTCATTTTTTCAGTATGTTTACAAATTGAGATTGCAGAAAAAGGTAACAAAAGCAGGCAAATTTTACATCACGTTCTGCCATCAGAAATAGTGATTACGGAATTCTCACCCTAACTTTCAATTTATATCAGCTCATACAGCGAGTTGGTGATTGTTCTCTTAAAAAAAATCTAAACATTTTCACATAAAATAAGTAATTACAATGTAGAATTTTACAAGGAAACACTGCACACAAGGTAAAGGGTGAGTGGGAGACCCTGACGATACCAGCCGATTTCCTATTCATGAATGAGGGGAATGATTGGCCTTAGTGCATTGCAGAGCATCTGAGAATGGGAATAATCTGTCTTATGTGGGAAATTGATTGTCTTAAGCATTATAGCATTATTTTATCCATGTAATTCATTTGAAAGGCACCAAGAGAAAATTGCCTACTAAGCGAGAGCTTCTCAAACAGGTATCACTGTTGTTGTAAATCCCTTACTTTTTCATAGGTGTTGTCAAATACTACTCTAAGCTATTAATGCACGTTTCTTGACTCGATTAGCTATCATAGAAATTTCTCTATGACGCGAACCGAAATCGCACGGATATATTTCCTCATATAGAACTTCCATCGTTTAACGGAAATTATGTTTGTGCATATTTGTAAAGAAAATTCATTCCAACACGAAGGATTGCTTGCTTGATACGAAATTTGCATTTATTCATCGGTCCGTGTTAAATTTTTTTCTACCATTTAATAGGTTATTTTTGAAAATATATCTTAAACCTCACGGAAGCATACGATACATCCCAAAATCACACTTCAAGGATTATCGAAACACTACAGATATTCATTTTAATAGAACATTCTTCACTGTCATCATTAGTATCTCCTCGATGAGCCTCGATTGTTTTCAGGCCATCCTCAAGGTAATGGGAATAAGATTTTAACATCACTCATCCCAGTTTACTCTTTTTCTGTATAAAAATGAGATTTAAAACGATTTACTTGGGAAGTAACTCCGTGTCTATTGGGAGAGATTTCTTATAAACAAGGATAATCGAAGTTAGAAAATATTAGGCAACTTACAGAGATGAATTTCTCTAATTTATGATGAATTCGGTGTCTTCTGGTAATGAAGGAGGGGTTTCTTCAAGAGCAGCTGCAGCAACATAAATACGTACCTTTCGTTTAAAAATCAGTAATCGCGAGCAAAAGAGTAAGGAACCTATTAAAGAAAAGCTGCAGGTATTTGACGAAGTGGATCGCATAGTTAAACTCAGATTCCTCGTTCGTTTGGTATTCCGACATCAACACTCTCTATAGAAACGCATAATCGAAAAAAATCAATGAATGGGTCAGCAGTGGACACAGAACTGACCGATTTCACGCAATTTATCATGTTGAAGAAGTATTCGCAAATTCCTTTGAACATATGCGGTCAGGGGATATAACATTCAGTGGACATACTCTCCAGGAAAACGCAAATTCTACTGCTACAAAATTGGGAAAGATAACTTCTATTACTCTAGGTGAATTTATTTCTTTGCGGGAAACGCGAAGTTAATTTTCTCAAGCCTTTATACGCATGTAGGCAGCGTGAGGCGGGTTACCTTTGAAAACAATGGGTTCTGTACTGTTCATCATTCTCTGAAACCATATTTTATTGAACAAAAATGATCCTTTACCAGAAATTCAGTAATTTTTACTAGCAATATACCTCATAACTCTTAAAATAGTTTGGAAGGCCAGAGAATTTTTTCCAGCGGCGCAGTGCTGATAAGTTTTTTCAAATTCATTTGCAGGAGTAGAGCGACCCCTTTAATCGAAATATTGTGGCGTGAAAGATAAGTAGGACAGCTGCTTTTGAAAGAGGTATATGTTACGGAGGACTTAATATCAAGGGAATGGTACTCCAATGTATGCTTGAAGTTATTACTAACTCTTGATGAAAAATCAGTTCTGTGACGAGGAATAAAAGCTACTTGCCAAACCTTTTGTGCTTCATCTATATAGAACAATTTAGTGAGACTTCTCCCAGAAGAATTCGCCCATCATCATTTCAGAAATATTTTATAGAAATTTAACGAAATGATACGAGTATTTTTATTAAATGAACTTTAGAATCCATTAAAGTACTCTATCTTGTTATAATAAATTCCACGAGAAATAATTTTTCATCTGGAAAATAAAAGGTATGCTATCACATGAACGTCCTTTTCACTTTCACCATATTGAATGACCGCGTTTTATCTATTATATATAGCTACTTCTCTGAATATTCCTATAGATTCATCAACGTGAACGTTTTACGACGTACTGGCCCCACTCTCTAAAGGAAACACATCCAAAAATCTAAATAGCGGAAAAAATTGTGAAGATCTTTTGGGGGCTTGTGTGACTAAGGCAAAAAATGCTGTGAAAGTAAATGAAAATTCTGTGGTGGTATTTGAGAAAAAGGAAGGGTTTCTAAGGCTCTTGCAGGTAAACTGTCGTAGCATTAAAAATAAAATTCATGAGTTTAGTACATTAATAGATTCATGTAAAGCGGGCATAGTCATAGGTACGGAGTCCTGGCTTAATGAAGAAATTAACTCGCTAGAAATATTTCCTAATTCTTTCGAAGTATATAGAAGAGACAGAGAGGGAAAAGGTGGAGGTGTTTTCATATGCGTTTCAAAAAATTACTCAAGTATTATGATCTCAAAAGATAGTGATTGTGAAATCCTTAGTGTTGAAGTTGAAGATAGAGTTACTCATCATAAAGTACAGGTAGTTGGGGCGTACCGACCCCCTGGGGGGATATGGGTGTATTAGAGAAGTTCGTTGAAATGACCTGCAACATTAGGGACATAAACAAATCCGTTATAATTGCAGGCGACTTAAACCTCCCGCTGGTAGACTGGTCAGGGAAGAATGGGTCAAGTGGGAGGGCTCAGGATCTGATAAATGTCATTGTAGGCGATGGTGGTTTTGAGCAGGTAGTAAACAAGCCAACCCGTAATTTGAATTCAATAGATGTTTTTCTTGTGAAACCAATAGAACTGCTAAACATTTGCGAGGTAATACCGGGAATCAGTGATCATGAGGCGATATATTTACAGGTCAATTGGAGCCAAAGAAATGTATTAAACACAAAAAATAAAAAGGTTTACAGCTACCATAAGGCGAATGCAAAAGGTTTCCGCGATTACCTTAGAGATGAATACAAAATGTGGATTAACGAAGGGGCTAATATCGAGGAGATTTGGTATAATTTCGAACGTATTTTACAGGTCGGTATAGAAAAGTACGTACCCACTAAAAAATTGAAAGATAACGCGGATCCGGAATATTATAATACTGAAATTAGGTTGTTAAAACGTAAATCAAGAGCATTGTACAAAAAAGGAACTCTCATAACCGAGTTAAATACAAGGAAGTTACTTCGTTGTTGAATACTAAAAAGAAGCAAGCTGAAAATAAGTTCTTAGAGAATTTGATTACGCAGGATAGGAACAAAAACTTTTTTAAATACATAAAGCGTCGAAGGAAAAGGAAAAATGTGATAGATAAGACAGAAAGCACGAATGGCAAAATTTTAACTGATAGTACGCAAATAGCAAACGAATTTGGTTCTTATTTCTCGAGTACTTACAAAAACTCGGTCGAAAGCAATAACGAGGTAATAAATAGTATTGAGGGGGATTTTCCGGTGTTTAGCATAACTTCTAAAGACATATTAAAAGAAATTTCCAAATTGAAAAATAATAAATCGCAGGGACCGGACGGAATACGCAGCGAAGCCATTAAATTAGGTGGGCATGAATTAGTACCTTATTTAAGAAGAATATTTAACGTAAGTATAAATAACGGTCAAATTCCAGCGGACTGGAAGACGGCAACAATAGTTCCGATACATAAAAAGGGCAACAAACGATTGATTAAGAATTACCGACCAATTAGTTTGACAAGCGTGGTTTGGAAAATGTTTGAGAGAATGGTGGCAGTCTACCTAAAAGATTACTGGGAGAAAGAGAGATGGCTTAACGAATACCAGCATGGTTTTAGAAAGGGGTACTCGTGTGAATCACAGATGCTAGGCTTACAGCATGACTTAGTAAAGGCTCAGGACATTGGAGAACAGGTTGATGCAGTGTTGATAGATTTAGCGAAAGCATTTGACGTTGTTGACCATGATATTTTGCTACAGAAAGTAAACAGGATGGGTTTAGATCCAAGAATACTAAGATGGTTGGAGTCTTTCATTAAAGGTAGGAAGCAAAGAATAAAAATTGGGGATAAGTTATCCGCGGAAATTGCAGTAACGTCAGGTGTTGCTCAAGGAAGTATATTGGGGCCCTTATTATTTTTAATCTTTATTAATGATTTACCGGAGTTAAAGAGGCTGCATATAAATCTTACGTTAGGCCAATCTTAGAATACGGGAAATGCTTATGGGACCCGCATGAAGTAGGTCTAAAGCGGAAAATAGGAAAGGTTCAGAGAAAGGCAGCAAGATTCGTTTTAGGAAGGTACGAAAGACTCGATAGTGTCACGAAAATGATAAAAGAATTAGGTTGGGAAAGTTTAGAGGAGAGGAGAGCGAAGAAAAGGTTAGGACTATTTTTCAAGATATACACGGGGCTTGCGTCGTTTGAGGAATTAGCAGCAGAAATAAAGGGAGCAACATTTTTCGGTAGAAAAGACCATAGATATAAAGTTCAATTGTTAAAACAACGAACAAATACAAGTAAATTCTCATTTTTAAATAGAACTCTTGTAGAATGGAATAATTTGCCTGCAGGAGTCTTCGAGCCTTTTCCCAAAAATCATAAAATGTTTATAAGAAAGATTTAGTAGATAAAGGGAGATTGCTAGTAAGGATCTGCAGGTGAAGTAGGGGATTGCCTGGTAGGGTGATGTACGGTGGGGACCTGTCCCCGGGACCGCTACGGTGGCCGTGAAGGCCTACCAGGAACCCTGAAAAAACCAGTTCGATTGAGGGTGAATGTTTGGGTGGGGCAGGGGTTAATTAATGTTGCTTGTTACTGAATGTCTATTGTTTCTGTGGGAGTGTCTGTGTTTTCAGAGAATTAGTGTTGCAGTAGTAGTAGAACATTTTTTTTTTGCAAGGGTAATAGCAATGGAGTTGGGAATTGTGTTATATTGGAGTTTTGTATCATGTAAAGTAGTTGTATGTAAGTGTTTAATCTTGTGAGGGTTTTATATAATTCGTTCTGGGTTGTTTAAATATGTTTGTGAAAGTTACCGTAGTTGATTGTAATGTTGCCACCAGACTAGCAGTCTAACTGCAACAATGTGCATAATAATAATAATAATAATAATACCACAATAATTCAGACTTCGACGCTAGCTATAATGGGTTCGATACCAGAATGTCCCAAAAATCGGAATCTTACCATAGGAATGCTATGTGCGGATTTTTGAAAATTATTTGAGGCCCTTTTCGGTAAGATAGAGGAACCAAAAGCTCGCAGGTTGGAGTTGAGATACTCTTCTATGGTACCAATGGTGGAAATGTAACCAATTGAACGTGAGTTCGACGCCAGATGGGTGCGCGAAATTCTTCCGTAAGAAATGCATTGCTGCAAATTTTGAGGTTTTTTTTAAATACCTTCCCGATAAGCTGGAGGATAAAACCCGGTAACAGAGGCAATTTAAAACGTTATTTCAAGCTGTTTACCGTTTCTCTAATGGTCCTTGGTTCGATGCAAGAGCCTCATTTCGATTCTACCATACATTTCAAACGGGGATAACGGAATCTTATTTTAGGACCTTCCCGATAAGATATTGAATGAAAACTTTGGAACCGGTCAGAATTGCACTTATCTAATATTAATATTCAATTCTCACTCAGCAGAGAGTTCGACGCATGGCGGTCTTTTGTGCGAATTTTCTAAAACTGTATTAGGACCTCTTTCGGTGCGATAGAGCAATCAAAATCGCGGAGTTTGCCGATAAATTGGTCTTCATAGCATCAGTTGAAGGAATGTTACCAAACGAGGGTTGGCTCGAACCTAGAAGGTCCCCGGTTCGGCTCCAGGCGGTCCCAAATCTCACATAAGATATTTATCTCGGAGTTCTGAAATTTTATAATGAGACATTTCCAAAGAAGATAAAGTCCGAATCCCAGTATGTGAGTAGCAGTCTGTGTGAGTGAGTACGTTTTACAACAGCGGTGTACCGTTTCCCTGATGATCCTAGGTTAGTCGTCAGGATACTAATTGCATTGTACCGTACAATTAAAGGGAAATTCGGAATGTTAGTACCTTCGTGTTACCATATCGATTCGAAATTCATCAAACAGTAAGAAGGGTCTTTACCGAAACTTAATCGGCGACAACGTATACTGCAAGGACCTTGGTTCGATACCAGACCAGGTATATTTTCCCGTTTAAATCTACGCTTTGCTGAATTTAGGAATGCTTTTGCAAGCAGTTCTGAGCGTGATAGGATGTTTTGGTAAATATTCAAAGATTATCTTGCAGTATGCCAGCAACTTATAATCGTGTAAAAAATTCTCAATGCTATGTACAAAATTGCCAGAAACTAACTCAAATATTTATGTGCCAAAACGTTATTGAAATATCTTCAATACCTCTATGTATATAATGTTAAAAACATCACATAGTTACATGCAGCATTATAATTAGAAACTAGTGATTTCCACCGTCAGAAATTACGGGACTAAATTCAACTTATAATAAACGTATATAACGATAAAGTTTGTTTTTTTTATGGTTGCCAAGACAACATCACGTTTCATAGCTGCGTTGATACCTTCGAAGTCTTTTCTATTGCTAAATTTCCCTTGATTTCGAGAACGAAAGCGCTTGTTGATTAAAATCGACTGAGTCCAATCATAAAACATCTAAAGTCTGGAAGGTTATGTAATTTTATGTCGCTGAATTTTGATTTCTAAGGTTTAATAATGCTTTTATCCCATGAAATGTTCTTTCCCATACATTTCATATGGCTTTATCTTCCCCACTAATAATTTCTTGAGAGTTGAACACAACAATCTCCTCAGTCACTACTAGCATATACTGGTAAAGTTACACAAATTTGTCGTTGTTATTGTTCGATTGCGACAATAAAACGGTTATATGCTACCAAAATAAAAACCTTTATTCAATTTTCTTTCTTTTGGTAAGTGTCTAGACTTAGTAGGACAATTATTTCTAATTTAATTTCTTAAAAGACCAAAAGTCTGCAGTAGATCGAAACGAACTTTATGTGCCTTTCTTATGAACATATTCTAGTCTTTTAGTGTCAAACCAAGGATACTTTTGGTAGAAAAATATAGATATGTTATAGTCCATTCTAACACTAACGAATCCCCAAATTTCTATTTCGTCGGGAGGACCGTGAAATTAATGTTTTAAATATTTCTCTATTTTAAGATTCCATTATGAAGCACCCAATTTTAATGACAAGTTTCCTTGCATATTTATCCATGTGAATCATAGACTGGTTTGACTCTATATGATTCATTTCTTTGGGTATATCAAAGCTAATCATTCGTCAGAACTTTTGTAAAATTCGTATTTCTTAATATTGTTTTGAGGTTGGTTGTGATATAATGTAAGCATCTGAGACACGAGTAATTTGGATTCTTTTGTTCCCTTGAATGATAAGAATAGATTTTTACACAGTTCGGCTTCATTACATTTTCACTCAGTGAAGAGAAATAAGGCAAATTATGTCATTATTTATATGTCCTCATTCCTTCCAATTACTCATAGAAGGCTGTCCTTTGCGTAGATTCCATACCAAACGACAATACTGCGAATTTCTGTGTATATTTGCAGATGTATTTCACAAGGCTGGACGTTTATGATTCATTGAGTAGCTTACGTAACATGAATGTCCCCTCATTATATACCATAACTATATTATATATTAAATAATTAAGTTACGTGAAAAACAGGTTTAAAGGAGTATAACTATCTCTTCACTAGTCTTGATAAATTCAGCCCACCAAATACATTCAAAACAAAGACACATAGCATTGTTCTGTTTTCATTATTTTCTCCTAATGTTCCCACGAATACTTGTTTCTTTGATGCTGAATACATAAGTTTATATAATAGATACATTATGAAATTATTACTTGCTTATTTTTGTAAGAGATTTGTATCTGCTCTATTTTGATTAACTCAATTAATGGAAATTCATGATTTTCAAACCATTTGTCTCGAGATATTTAAGATTTTGAGAATCGTCCTAAAATTAAAAAAATAAGTAATAAAAAATATCTGCTGCGATTTGTAGCATTAACGGTTTGAATTTAACCGATTAGATCGGAGACATATATAATAATCGCCATTGTGTGTGTATATATGTCCGATCTAATCCGTTAAATTCAAACCGTTAATGCTATAAATCGCAGCAGACATTTTTATCGAACATACATATACACACACAATGGCGATTATTATATAAAATTAATTTCAATACATATCCACGAAATATCTGTATTTCTTACGTTCATTATGTTAGCTTTAAAATATAAAAATATAGACGCGAACGAGATCATTTTCATATTAAGATTACAAGTAAATATAGCATAATTTATAAGGAAATTCCATGGCATCTCATTTTAATAGAATAATTATCAAGCATTTATATTCGTAAACCATTCATTTCAACTACGTCACGGATATTTTCCTATTAATTCACTTGGAATTTAAACTACGTAATCGAAAGTGAAGCTATTGTTTTTACTTACTTTCGAATTAAATTCGAATAAAGTTCGGATGAATAAATTATTATTTAAATAATTATTAAAAATTACGAAAATAGTTTAAACTTTGACCTGTAGGGGGAGAAAAGGGGGTACTTAGAACGCGAATTGAAACAGCCTCAGCGGCAGCCAATCAGGTCTCTCCGTTTTGTTTAAAACTTAATTTCAACGGAAAATCTTCAGTTGATTTGAAGACATCTGATGGTGAAGAACTGCTAAAGGATTTTCAAGAAAACCGTTTCGAAATTCGAATTTCTTTTGAATTTCAGTCGATACGGAATTCAGTTATCGTATTTTAAGTTCTACGTGTTTGTAAATTGTTTGGGATCGATTATTAATTAGTGACTTAACGGTATTTAAGTGTATTTGTAGCGTCAAGACATCCCTGCGACTGCTTTAGGACTTCATCATTGCCTGGTAAGTACCGAGAATTAAACTTGGTTAAATTGATTGTAAATATTCATCGTTTTTCGTCATTTTCTAAATGTTTCACTGTGTTCACGATTTATATGTATACGTAAATATACCAAGAGCATAATTTTAGCTAATACAGGAACATTTACTTAATTAAATAATTTAAAATATATAATAATTTATTTTCATAAACACATAGATATAGAGTTTAAATAGTTATCTGAGGTAATACAATTCTTCTATGGCTTTTATGTCGAATTGCATATATGTTGAATAAAGTACGAAAATAATTCCACTAAAATATTTACGACGTGAAAGAAGACATTCTTGGTTATCATAGCAAACAATATCGTAATTTAAAATCACTGTCAACGGCAGCCGATCACTCTCATTACATTCACAATACAGTACTATCCTATGATTTCACGAATGCATTAATTTGATGTTTTTATTTTTTTCCAGATTTTGCTATTTCATCTCTGCATTCCTTTCGGAGTTTTGGAAGGACACTGAAGTGGATGAGGAAGGCTTACCAGAGGACCACAAGTGGCGAGTTTTATAATAATTACAATTGATAATGTTTATTTTCTTTTATGGAAAATGTAACAATTCTTAGTTAATATAAAAACCACCTGAGCTTACATAAGATTAAAGAATCGGTATTTCCTTGGTCTGCTATTAATTTGAAATAAATATTACTTTAAATTAAGACATAGAAAGTCAGACGTTAAATATAATTATATATATATAATTATATTTATATATATAATTATTTATAATTATATATAATTATTTATATATATATATATATATATATATATATATTAACCACTGTACGGACAAAATCTTCTTAAGGAATTAGTTCAACTCTTTACGAGACATTCGGAGTCTCGCATACTTTCCTCATACACCCGATGCAAATAACCTTTCCTTTCTCTCCAAATAACTTTCGTTTGCATTCAGTGAAGATCTAAACATTGTCATATTTACTTCGAGTATTTCATGGAAACGACTCAGTGTTATCTCAAGGCCGTGTGACTCTACGTTGCTATGATACCTTCATCGTTTTCACTTACTTTCTAAGCTATTCTGAAGTTCAAGTACGTTCTTGTTTTCTAAACTAACGTCTTAAACAGTTTACATTGTAACCACTGTTTGTAAACATCACTTTTGGTTGAGTTTTCTCTTTTCAAATTGCATCAAAATATATAAGTGACGTTTAAAAAGAGACTGTTTCATATTAACTGCTAAAAACAAAATGAAAAGTCGATCATTTGATCAAACGATAAGAGTTAAACTTAGAATTAGAAAAAAATATTTAAATGAAAGGCCATAAGATTGCAGTCTTAATATTTGTATCCAGAAGTAAGAGTGCATATAATGAGTAACGTAATGGAGAGTTTCGGCTGCAATTCGGCATAAAACTTGGACCTGTTACAAAAGTTCACTCACTCTGAGGTACTCATACAACATTTTCTGTTATTGAATGCCTACGGTATGCAAACCAGAGGAAGTTTTGACTGCGTTCCAGCTGATTCAGCGATGCATTTTCATTACCTTCCTTGTTATATCTAATGCAATTTTCAAAATATTTCCCATTCTATTCAGCTATGCCTTCCGAATTTAGGTCTTTGTCCTCAACGTTGCCGTTGAGAATAAAAGAATGGATATAAAGCTTATTTATATATTAGCGAATTCTCCCATAAGATTAGCGGAAATAAATTTAATTTATAGAAAAATGTTACGTGTATTTCTTATGGGAGTGTTTCGGGTCATCCAGAGAATCAAGGATACTTTGGATAGACAAATATCAATATCTATTACTCCATTGGACCTTAAATGAATTCGTAAATTTAAACCCATATCACGTCCGGAAGTGCATGAAATTAATGTTCCGGTATTTCTCCCATGAATTTCTTACGTAAGTAACTGACATCGGATAAATAAATACATATTGAGGATAATTATATAAGATTAATTCACTAGTGTTACAATAATTATAGAGGCTTACAAATTCTATGTGAGGACCAAAAGCAAGGGAATTTAATTAATATTTCTATCAAAATTTTAAATTAATTAGGACCTAAATCTACATAAATACCCTGTAAGCCAACTTTTGCTTGTAAATTTGAGAGTGATTGTCAGTTTGGTCGTGAAATATACTCTATTCGATTCGAATTAACAAGTACGTCGATAAAATGAAACAAAAATTCGGTAAACTTTTGAGTTTTAGAAAACCAATCTCCTTGACGACCAATGCTTTTGGACTAATTAAAAAAATCTAAAAGACATCAAGGGTTTTCTCTAAGCAGTAGATGATTGACATTCGGAAATTATGGCCTACATTTTACCTAATTTACAGTGGGCTAAATTTTCGGTTTGATATATGTAACACAAAAGATTTCCATTAAATGATAAATTATTTTACGATCATTTACTTGCCCCTTTAGATTTTCAAACCATTAGAATGTAATCTGCTCTAAAACCTTTAGCTAAAGTATACAAATAAATGTTATGTCGAGTTTGCATGTGCTTCAATTCATCAATGAGTTACCATTTCAAGTATTTTCATTTGATTTCTATGTCTTTCCCTGTAACTGAAAGGAGCAATTCTGGGGCAACTGGTAACGGAAGACTTAAAGAACAAACGCATGGTGTACACATCTCATGCAGTGGATTGCAGTCTCAGGGATATGGAGAAGCTGATGAGTAAAGGTTAAAGGATGCAGAAATACCCAAAGGACACCAAGAACTAGATGGTGAAGCAATGAAAGGCTGCTGGGCGAATATCATTGAAGATAAAATGAAATGAAATATAATAAAATTCTCTTGATTTCTTTATGCAAGGGGGGTATTTTTTTATTGTTACCTTTAATTATATTTCTAGACATATTGTTAAAGTATTATGTTTCTCTTTGATGTAAAATCTAATTATAATATAATAATAATATCCTAGATGAAATATATATTTTGATCGACGTATAAGCATATTTAAGTTTATATAATAATAATGTTTTGTGAAAAATATAATATTATTAAAGATTTTAAAGATTCCATCCTAGGCCATATAAAACCTTGATTAATGTATAGACGTTCAAATATGTAAGGCCAGGAGAATTTGTACTCAATGATATTTTCTAATGAATACCCTTAATAAATATCATCCTCTGGGAATAAAGAGGATAAAAAGGGAAGGGAGAAGAAGTGGCAGAGGTTTACTGAGGGAGGGATGTTTTTTCTTTGAGTGTGAGAGTATGAGGAGAGCATCTGATGACACATACACACGTCTTTACACGTTTGTATGTTATCAGCTGCTACATCACTCTCCGACACACACGTGTGTGTGTTTCTGAGGGGGGAATAACATCCCCCAGTTTACCGTCGTATATAACAAAGCGTGTCATGTAAATGTCCAGATGTCGAACCCAGAACTATTTCGGAAGATTTCCTTGCATATCAAGTTACGGATATGAGTTCTCTAACCATACGCTAAATTTCAAGTCGGTATCCTCCCAGAAAGGTGCTCAACAAATATACAAATTTCCTATTTAAGTATATGGTAGAATGAAAATGTTCCCCAGGAGTGGATAAACTGTGTTTTCAAAAGATATTGACGACTGCTGTTCACATTCTGATATATAAATTTCTATCTTTTCGTGAAGTGCTTCAAAAAATATTTGCTTATATCTTCATGGCATGCTCATAATTTGTAAAGGAATCTTAACTATTTCTGTAAGTTTTATACCAATATAATATTGGGAAGGTATCCAAACGAAATTACGTATTTCCTATTTTATTTTATCATAGAGTGAAAATTGTCCCCTTTACTCGAACAAAGATTATTAGGGGATCAGTAAATTCCTATTTTAAACCATATTTTTGACAGCTGTTTACATACCGGGTTTATTGACTCCTCGGGAAATAGCTCATAAATAAAAACCCGCACATTCCTTATGGGAGAATTAAGACTGCCTGTTGTCAAATTCGGAATCATTTTGAGGGATACTTTTGCTCATTCAGTTTCAGAACGAATTACTATACAGAATTTCATGTGCACATCATATCAAGGACGTCGTCAAAGGTAATTCTGTATCATTTGATAGTATGGAATTGTTGCCCTTGCATCGAAGGAAGGAAAACGTTAAACTGAATTTTCAAATCGTAATCATGACTGTAATTTCAGTTTCATGACTAAATATACCAAAACAAATAATAACACTTCCTCTCGGAAAATGCTTTTACAAAGTATTCGTATTCCCCGCCATACATATTATATGAGAGAATTAATACCGCCTGGTATCGAAGCCAGAGTCTTTTTCGAATAGTTGAATGCAAACTAATATTAAGTAGAAAAAACTCCTCCGGTTTCAAAGTTTCAGATCACTATCACACCGGGAAGGTCCTAAAATAAGATTCCGTTATCCCCATTCGAAATGTATGGTAGAATGGAAATGACGCTCTGGCATCGAACCAAGGGTCAAAAGAGAAACGGCGAACCGCGTCTAAGATATTTATTAGCCGCCCCTGTTCTATTTCCTGGTTATATCTTCCAAGATTATCGGAAATGAGGTTAAACAGTAAATATCGCTAAATACTTTGAAAATAAGATACACCAGATCAAAGATAAATTGATATTTCCCAGGCACAGTTTGATCACTTTAAATACTATTGAGGACATAAAAATGAGTAAGTCCATCGTCAGGAAGTTTGACAAAACTTACTTTGTATTTTACTTCTATTACGTCGAAGTATTTTAGTCCAAAACCCTTTCCCAAGAATTAATAACAAAATAAGAAGTACACTGTAGCATTCTTATAAAATTCCAAAAATCGGAAAGAATATTCCACGACTAAAAAGAATCTTAGATCTCTTTCCCTTTTTTCGATAATCGTATCGATTTCGGACTGTTATTTTTAAAGGCTTCAAGAATTAGAAAAAATATACATGTATTTCATTAGAAATAGTTGCGATAGCTCTAAAGTTGAACCCGTTGCTATTACTGCATTAATTTTTTACTGCCTTATCTTCCGCAGCACAAAGACTAAGCGAGGGAACTTTCGCAGAAGATAATGGAAAAGTTTATAAGGAAAGCACAATAAATTAGTTTTCCGAACAAATATAAAACCCAGATGAACATGGGAAACCACGGACATTTTATAACGTAATATGAAAGTAAAATGTATATCTCTAATTCTTATACGAGTATATAATGAGCAGTTGATTCTGTAGATAAGTTTGAAATCGGGGCGGATACAGAAATTTGATAGAAACAGATTTAATACGAATTCCTAAATTACATTGGAAACGTGTTGTTTTATGATAAGAATAAACTCATGGTTGAGTTACTCTAATTTTTGAAACTAAGGTGTATTGCCACCCATAAATCGTAAATTGCACGACTACTAAACTTTCAAGATATTTTCATTCTCTCCCTAGAAAGATGATCTTTCTATCTACCTAAGGGTCTCCAGTTCGATGCCAAATTCTTGAAAAGGACCGTTCTCATAAGAAATGCACGTAAACTCCTCAATTTCGGTTGCACCCTTATTACTTTACTACAGTTAAATTCGAAATGGTTTGAAAATTCGGTTGAGAAAACAAGTATTTGTGAGTCTATGAACAAAAAATTCCCCTTAACGAACGATGCGATTGTCGAAATATCTTTCCCATAAGAATACACGAGAAATTCAGCGAAACGGTTTGAATGATTCATAGAATATCATGAGGTAAGGCAATATTCTGATTTATAGCGGTTAAGAAACATTTTACGTGTCGATTCGTTGGAAAAGACAGTTGAGAAGTTACTCTCAATCACTTCGACTTTGCCAAACGCTGAGTTAATAAAATGCAACCACCAAGTGCACTTTTCGGTCGCATTTAGGATAGTGGCAGTCGGTGTATGCCACATATTGAGAAAATTGGTAGTTATCGAATATTATGGGAACATCTGTCTACGGTGTGATGCTGTTTAAAAATGAACAAATTAGGAAATTGATTTTTAATTCGGTAGAATATGGTAGCCAAGCTAAAATGCCCCTCGCTACTCAACGGAGAATTAAATTCCGATTTTTCTATATTCTGTGCGGCTCCGATTTTGTCTACACACGTTTTTGAACTTTATGTGACTGCTATAACACTGTAGGGTGACACTACTTGTGTGACAACACTTGGTGACTACTACTGCACCTAGAAAGACCTCTGATGTCCATCACCATATGATATATAGAAGTAAAGAAAGAATATTAAACTTACCCTCTTATACGAGTAGGTATTTCAAGACAGGATGTCTTCACATATATACACTATCACTCACTCGCTGAATACAGCGCTCACTAAACACTAAAAAACAGCACTCAAATCACACTTCACTCACTCACACAGCACTGACAACACACAACTATCACTCCTTTATTCTGGCTCTTCGCGGTCAATTCGATGGAAGGAGGCCGGAATGTGCCAGGTCGTCCTCGAAAGGCACCTTCTACCCCTCGAGAGGAATTCACCACTGCATGACCTCTGGTCGAATTGCAACCATGAATCCATAGGCTAATGCCTCCTCCTGTTGCGGAATCCCATCCCAGCTGTCGAAGAGGTCCTTCAGCTGGAAGTCTTTGTGAAACTCATAGGCCTCCGAGATAAATTGAGAAAGGAATGCATTGAAATTATCTTGCTATGTAAGATCTTAACAAAAGAGCTCAAAATGTGCAACTTCCCAGAATTTATATATTTTTAACCATTCTCAACACTAAAAGCGGCTCTGTGGTTCGCAACTCAAATTTATATAGCCATCAAAGATAGTCAAATTATACAAAAAAAATTGCGAATTGAGTATAAAACGCTTTATATTATTCTGGAGTTACATATAGAAATTATGCTATAAATACTACCAACGTCCGTAAAATATACCTCGGATATAAAATAGGGAGGTAAACCTCATTTGAAAATATGCATTTTAACATTTAGAAATGATAGTATAAGTTAATTCATTATCAACAGTGAAAACTATTTGTAAATTGGTGCCATATATACTTTTTACGGTTTCATGAAATTTGAACAATTTTTAAACGGGAGGGTTTCGGCGGGAAGCCGAGGGCTGTGACGTCATAGGGAGTCATTCCCGAGAGCCCGTTTCTGCGGCCGAAAGTCGATTTTAAAAATGTTTTCGTAAGGACTCAAAATCTTACTGGTGTCCATTTCGATCGAATATGCTCATCTTTCCATTGATGGGCGGAATTTCGTAAAATTTTTCCCCATATTCTCTTTTAAGATTTCCTCAGTAGAATTGTTTCATTTGCCACGAAAGTTACTCGAAACCATAAACATATTGTGTTCTTGAGTTTTATAATAATTGTTTACTCCATTTACCCTTTGTTCTGATAAAAAATAGTGTATCCCTGGATAATTTCAATTTACAATAAATGAAAAATATTTTGATTTATAAAATAAAACCACCGTCTACCATCGCGTTCTAACTTAGTAAACTCGATTTGAATATCTTTTAACTATAAGATATCAAAAAATCAGATGCGGTTGTATTAGTTATTCGACAATTTGTGACATCACTACGCCGGTGGCTGTGCGCGCCAAATCATATTCCTCTTTATTAAAATAGCATAGAAACTTCTTTATTACATATCTAGTTAACAAAAAGGTTAGTTTTTATTCCTAATATATTGTTTAAATGCTCACAATATTTGGAATGGGATTTGAGGACAGTAGTTTTGATATTTTTGATATTCATGAGTATTTATGCATAAACTGGCTGAAATCTCACATAAATAGTCACACAAAATAACCCGCCTCGGGGTCGAAGGGCACCTCAGACACGTGTCCGTGCAAAGAAAGTTAATGCTACAATTCACTCAAAATATACAAAGACAAAGATTTGATCGGTCATCTTTAAGGCGTGTAATCCATGGTTTTTATCCGATACATTCCACGAACTCTGAGCAGTGTTTTAGGAAACATGAAAGTGAAATTTCTGTGAAGAATAATTTCGCGCAAATCTACCGAAAATCATTAACTTTAGCCGGCTTTCCTCGATTTCGGTTCGCTGTAAATTGAGAGCTTTGGAAGCCACAGCGACTCGAGACGCGAAGCGGATTACGCTCTCAGATATAAAAGTAAAAAATTAAAGTTCTATTCACGATATCGCCAAGAAACAAACTGTAAATGAAAATTTCAACTTATCTCGATTTCTCTCGCGACAATTTCTTCCTCAGGTGAGAAACCAAAAAGTTTTAGGAGACGTGTAAATAAGACTGCACGAGGAAATTTTTTAATGTTACGTTCTAACAAAATGATTTTTTACTAAGATGTTGTAACTCAAAAATAAATCTCATGTGATTTTTATGCATTCAAATGATAAAATGAGCAATTGAAGAAAAAATCAGCCTTTTATGTTTAATTTTAAGAGAGTAATGACAGTTTCAAAAATGTTCGACGGATCATTTGAATCGAATTCATTCAATTTTAGCTTTAAGCTTTGTTGTTCTTGCTACTGTGTTTCACCGTGGTTTTTTTTAAAGTGGTTGAGGAACAGCATGGTACAAAACAATATTTGTATACCATTTTTTTTAGGCTCACCACCCCAGAAGTCGAACACTAATGTAGAATAAGAGATCCTTACTTCTACAACGAGCGCCGACGAAGGAACACTCCCTATCACTTCAACGTATCTTCGGAACTCTTCGGGAAACTTCGGAGCGTTTGAGCAACACTCCCAGATTCCAACTTTTCGCGCGCTATTTACGGCATTAAATTTGCGAATTCAATGTTTCTTCTACTGCTACTGTTCATTATTCCTAGTATTATTTCATTTTTTTAATTTAAAAAATGGTTTACCTCCCTATTATCTTAAAATGAAACTTAAGTAGTTGTTAGGATCCTTTCCCTCTCATACATAAAATGTGTACATTTTAATAAGAATTGATTTACACTAACATATGCCTCGTTTTTTCATTGAAATTACGTTTTAAGATTGATACGCTGCACAGCATTTCAACATGTATCGTACAATGTTTTGCATACAAAAATAATTATTATTAAAATGAAATTAACAACATAAAAATATACAAATGAAACTAAGAATATAAAAAATGAAATTAATCGCTAAAATTACTAACAACTGAATTACCTAGATATAAATTTTATACAATATACATACAATATTATTCATAATATTTCTCTAGGTAGTCTATGATTTCGTATATTTCATCCTTTTAATCCTTTTAATACGTTCTTTCCTTAAGGAAAATAAAAACTAAATTATAATTGGGAAGAACGAGTGGAGATGTCTATGCAATAGAAAGCACTGAAAAGATATGTACAGGCATAATAATGTCTATCTTCTAAGGTAATCAAAATTATCTCCTGAAGCTACTAAATAAATAAATTCTATCATTTAGCTACTTTAGTGTAAAGTCATTGTAATTGGAAAAAATTGAAATTCGTATATTTCCACATTAATGCATTTTATCAATTTATTTATTAATCTAAAGCAGCTCTAAGAGGAGGGTAAGAAGAGGTTTAGAGAGGTTCTTTTATTGGCGAGATTATCGCCAGAAATAATCACTATAATTACCAATGCGTCGAGCTTCCTCCCTTTTGGTTCCTGGTGGAGAAATTCTGTATAAACTAAATGACCTCAGCTGTCTTAGGACTTTTAGAATAACTACTACTGCCTCAATGAACACTGTCTACTACTGAGTAATTCTCAAGATCACTCAGCTCACTGGATGTTAGTACGACAATGGTTTTTATGGAGACACCTTAGTGCATTTCTGCCAGCTGTGGAATACGGATTGTTGTTCGTTTTTTGACAGAAACACACTTATTTATGTATATACGTCTACGGAACAGATACGTCTATTGGAAATTTCAAACTACTATGTTAATATTTTTGTTACAGCACACAATAAGTTTCGTTTAGATACGATTAATTAATTTTACTCAACTTACCAACTAGCAAATTCCTCCTCCAAGTACGTGGATATCTTGATGATAGGATAAACTTTAAATTAAATTAAAATAGGAAAATTGTGATAAAAGATACGAAAGCTAAAAAATCTCATTCGCTAGGACTTGTATTTCGAATCTCTCGCACTTATACTAATTCAAACTTGAACAGATTTTTCCTGAAATAATCAGTAGGACTCCCACTAATTCTGCACTCAGCGAAGTATCACCGGCTGGTGGGGAATCCAATTGGATAGAGAATACAATCATGGAACGTAAACTGTACCCCAACAGAGGAAAATGATGTTCTTAGCATAGTTGTACGATTTGGACAACTACATTCTCAAAGCATTTCTCTTGCTTAAATGGCAGTAACAAATGCAACACAATAAACATAACTCTTGAATTTCAACCTTGTAAATGATAGCTCGCTTAGAAGGGAAGGTGCAATCACTTTGTCAGTTAATTGAGTTAGGAATTCACTCATGTTAAGGAAGAACTCTGACTCTTCAACTTCATACTTACCATGTTTTAAGTCTCTGTCAACAAACCCATTGTGAAGTTTTTAGAGCAGAGGTGAACTGCAATACCTGTAGGATATCTGTTTGACCCACAGTTGTACTTGATCAATCCAAACAGATTCTCAAGAGTATCCTGATTGAGACATCTCAGCTGTAAACATTGAAACTGTATTCTGTAAATCAATGACATCTCTAATATTCTGTAATCTACATTGATGAGAAGGAGGCTCAAACCATTCTTTAAAATAACTCTCACCAATAAACTTACATCTATAACACTTCCAACCTTTCAGGAACTGAAGAGCTATGGACCAGAATTGCAGATCTTCATCATTAACAGTAGTTCATAGTATGCCTCAGTCCTTTAGCTCCTTGAGGCTCCACCCCATTTAAGCTATCAAAAAACTTGTTCATCTCCCCACAAACAAGTGCAGTCCCTTTTGCAGGGGGATGAAGGACTTCTGAAAAGGAATACACATGGATTAGGTAAATGAATAAAATAATTACACATAGTTCACATCAAAATCAAAGCAAATGTAACCACAAAAGTTTACTTCTACCTATTAGCATGTCTATACACCCAACCATCTTGGAGCTAAGCACCTGGGCAGCTAAAGAGACTTGCATGGCCTCTGGTCCCTAGCGATACAAGTGCTGCTCATCCAACATGCTGTAGAAAGAGTTGGTAAAATCCTGGGCTACAGCATTCCTTACATGATTCCACTCTGCTGGAATGAGGATCATCAGGACAGAGTTGGCGTTGGAGTATTAATAGCGGTTTAAAGTTTCCTTCAGAGTAGTTTACACACTTTCTCAAGTAGCAGCATTGAAAGCGTTTGGTGCAAAATTATTCAGACCAATAATCCGAGTCTAAATGTGTGTGCTTTTTATCGACCCCCCACTCTCCACGTCAAGTCTTACATTGGCTCAATGAAGAAATTAACTTTTATTCTCATAAAAATGATAACAGCATTACCTTTGTTGGAGGGGACTTTAATCTCCTGGATATCAATTTGCCAAACCACATAATTAAGAAATGAGCACAGGATAGCGATTCTTGAAGAACTTTGTTTAGTATTATGCAAAAAATTATTACGTCAAATTGTTAAGGAGCCAACTAGGGAATAAAGTATATTAGATCTTTTTCTAATTAACACCCCTGAGCGTTTAAGTAGCGCATCAGTATGCAATGGGTTATCCGATCACAGGACAGTCATTATAGATATTGATATTGACTTAGCGAGGCACCAAAAACCCAAGTGCAAAATCTATCGCTATTCTGATCTGATTTTGAAGGATTTTGTGATAAACTCAATTCCAATTTACATTTTACAAAACGCACATAATGTGTTTAAATACCGAAAAAACTTGGAACTATTTTGTAGAGATGATGCGTAATCATATAGATAAATGTTTCCTCCATATACTCTAAACATAATAATGAACCTAGATGGTATAATAGAGAGACTAGGAAAGCATTAAAAAACAGAGACGATTGCATTTGAAATTAAAAACTGCTAAGGGGCTTCCAAACAAAATAATCACAGATCAGGTAAAGGGCGAATATAAATAAGCTAAATCAGAGATGAAACAAATCATGCAGGGTGCCCTCCTTCAATTTAAAAAGAAAGTTTTATACAAATACTTCTATGTGAATAAAGACGAGGACCCAAAAGCTTTTTAGTCATATGTGCGTGAGATCGACGGTAATGTTCAAAGGTAGGTTTGTTAAAAGATAACGGTAACAACATAATTAAGGATCCTAAGGAAAAAGTGAATATCTTAAATGAATATTTCCACAGCATGTTTATATCTGATATTACCTTAGGTTACTACCAGTAGTTGATAAGAAGAAATGACATCAAAAATCAAATTCAGGGAAGACCGAATTATTAAACTTTTACGACAGATTAAACCAAATAAAGCTCCTGTTCCTAAGGACATAACTGCCCGGGTACTTAAAGATTTAGCAGAGAGTGTTGGTCCTTTTCTTAAAGTAATATTTGAAAAATCTATGAGCAAAGGTAAGGTCCCAAAAGACCGGAAAATAGCACCCCAATTTTTAAAAGCAACACAAAAGATGATCCCTCTTATTTTAGGCCTATTTCCTTAACTTCATTGAGTGGTAAAATAATGGGACAAATAATTTCTAGTTCTTGGGTTTAATGGTTTAATTAATGGGTTTTCTTAAAACTTCTACCTCAACATGGTTTTTGCAAGACACAATCCAGCGAGTCACAGTTAGCGTTATTAGTTCATGATATCCTGAAATCTGCTGAAAGTAAAAGACAAACCGATGCAATATTTTTGGATTTTTGGAAAGTGCTTGATTAAGTCCACATCATAAATTATTATACAAATTAAAAGTTGTGGGTATCAACGAGGAAGTAATAAGCTGGATAAAAGACTTCCTCTCTGATAGAGAACAAGTAGTATTGGATGGTATTAGTTCAAACCTAGTCAAAGTGACCTCGGGCATCCCACAAGGATGCATAATCAGACCATTATTATTCTTAGTATACATTAGCTACCTTAAGACTTACATCAACAGTAAAGTTAGAATATTTGCAGATGACACGGTTATTTACAGAGGAATGAAAAATAAATATGGTAGATTAAGCCTGTTGAATGATTTAGATAAAATTGTTAAATGGTGCGACGACTGGCAATTGAAGCTCAATGTAGACAAATGTTCGGTAGTTAATTTTTATAAAGGAAAATCCTTTGCCAATGATAATTCATATAGCCTTTGAGGGAAAACATTATCAACATTCGATTCGGTAAAATACTTGGAGTAACCTACAAGAATAACTTAATTTGGGGTACCCACATCCTTGGCTTCATCAAAAGAATAGTCAGCAGAAGATGAGAAAAAGTCCACAAGTAATGTTACTTTACACTAGTTAGGCCTCACCTTGAGTATGCATTCAGTGTATGGGACCCTGCAGAAAAGTGTTGTATTTGCAAATTAGAAAAGCTACAGTGAATGGCAATACATTTTGTAAAAAATTGCTATGATAAATCAGTGTTACTCAGATGCTTCAGGAAACAGGATGGGAATCTTTAGAAAACAGAAGGCTCAATCAGAGATTTAATTTACTCAATAAATTTAGATAGAGCATTCATAGAAGATATAGCCAATGTTATGTGCCATCCTTGTTATATAGGCCGCTCTTAGCCACTTATCTTAATGCTAGAACCAGTCAATTCAAGAATTCATTTTTTCCGAGAACAATACACGAAAATAATCAAATAGGAAAATAGAGTCATGGTGCTTGCACCCCATGCAACATGCCGAAAGACGGCTAGCAGGGTACGTACTACGTAGATGTAGATGAATGAGTAGCCTCCTTGCTCCCTCTCCATTGGCACATAAATAATATTTCTACAGAGCATATTTCTAGTGCACTAGAGGAGACATCAAAGAGGCCTACTACTACTTTCTTTTCCCAAGAAAAGAAATAGGAATTTCCTATCACCCCCTCAGTGACTTCAAATTTCTTGATATCACGTCACAAACAGTCAACACAACCACAACACCAGCTGTGGCACATTCCTTGATAACCTTTACAATTAAAATTACCAGCTTATTTGAAGACAAGCCATGTGGCTGATAAAATACCGCAGGCTGCTTCTACTCCTTCACCACGCACAATGAAAACCATGGCTTTCCTTGCCAGCACATTTCCGGCCACTATTCCCTCCCCCAAATCTTCATACACAAGGTATCTATCACTCCTTGCATTGTATTCCTCATGTTCCTGTATTGCCATCTCATTGAACATAAGGGAATAGATGTGCTGTGCCCTGTGTAATCTACTTAAAGATTTTGAGAGAGAATGAAATACATGAGGGTTGATGCCAGGCTTGAGGGAAATTAGGTTAAGGAATTTGGTCAGGGTACTGGGTGTGGGAAGGAAGATAAGAATGTAGAGAAGGGAATATGCCTTTCGAGATCTTCAGAGGATGGAAAGGAAAAGGAGTTTCTCTTCCAGTGACCAACGTCAAGCTCTTGCCTTCTGCTCTTATTTAGGCTGCTACAAATATTGTTGCAGAATTTTTCATTTTCTTAGCAATTATTTCAATGACAGGCATGTGATTCCCCTCCCTAAACAGGCTCCTTTCGGAGAAAATTTTGTACTGCCCCCTGCCACATGTCGAAAGGCAGCTTGTAGGGTATTTATATAGATTTAGATTCAAATAAGACATTTTGACTCAGATGTCCTCTCAGACTAACAACTACAATCAAAGCAAATCAATTATCAGAGGGTAGAATTAAGAAAAATTTTATATCACTATGTGCAACTTTATACAGAGTATGGGCATGAAGAGTAAATCTAAAATTATCTCTCCACCAAAATCTAACCACTGGCTAAGATGTAAATCACATGACTCCACTAAGATTTTTCAATAACTTTCATGGAGCACCTTCTAATCCAGCTTCCAGTGGTGTTTGGTTTTCACATTTTGATTTTATTGCTTGCATAAGATATGGTATCTTTTCACTGTCAGGCATTCCAATCCACAATGTGTGTGAGATAGGTAGTACACAATAGTTAAGAGCTTCTAAAGTCTTTATCATTAGAGAAGGAACACCTTTCATTCTCTGGCAATTCACTGCATAACTGGAGGCAGGCATCAGCAGAATAGCTATTCTGTAATTAGCAAAAATAAAAAAGAACATGAGAAATGAGATGCAAAAAGAATGACATGAATATCCTGAATGATATCCTAATAATTAATAACTATTTAAAGAAAGAAAAACATTTTAAACTTTAATATGAGGTTAAGTCAACAATAAAAAGTGGCAGAACTAGATAGAGGCAATAATAATCAAAGTAACCTACTGAAATTTAATTCACTTTTCCAAATATTCACCTTGTACATTTGAACATTAATACCATCTCTTTACAAGTCCTGAATGGCTGGCAGCAAAGATGTCTGAATGAAATTCACTGCCAATTCACACACTACTAACCAAGAAAAAAATCTACGTAATCATTTATGGGTGAAACTTGCAGTTGATCCAAATTGACAGTAAAAAGAGGTGCAATATACACAAATTTTGCAGTATATACAAAAAAGCCAAGCTTCCCAATTAAACACCAAATCAACTACTGCAAAAGACTTCCTATCTCTAATATAAAATAGTAATGAAGTAATAAAATATATTAGTAATACAATTTTTTTCAATGATAAAATCACTTTTGGCCATATTTTAGCATGTGGCAGTGATGTGCATGTGATGTGGCATTTAAGCATGTGGCATATTTTAAATGTGTAATAAAATCAGGGGTAATAGTGACAATATAGAATGATTAAGTTTCAACATGAACTTTGGAAGATGGTAGGATAAAGTAACGTATTCTGAGGATGAAGATGGATCCTCAGTGGAGCAGTGGCAGAAGAAAATCAATCAATCTGGACATAAGATTGGAGGAGAGAATACCACGAGGATAGCAGAGGGAAGCTGTGCCAGAATTACCAGATATTAAAGCTTTTCTTTTCAGAATTCCAAAGGCTGTTTCCTCTTTATATTTCTTGAAACCAACCAAAACCCTTGCCATTGAGGCAGCAGCTAAATCGGGAAATCTTAAGGAAAATTAATCACCAGTATCCTCAGTGGGGTTGACAATATGTCACATTGATGCTTTGTTCAAGAGTATTTTATGTGGAATGAATGAGGTGGCAAACTTAAGTACCATAAAAAAGCAGCATGTTTAAAATTCTTACTACCCTGATGATCATGAATGGTCATATTAGATAGAAGATACTACATAAAGCAAACTTTTTTAAAGTATCAGTGTACTGACATTCTTACTTTTTGTAGATTTATGTCTATTGAATGTAAGCACACATTCTATTTGAATAAATTTAACAGGATGAATAAACAATATGAAGGATTCTAATTTCACTGAAATCTTGCATTCTACCATTACAAAGTTTGTACTGTTGCATCTAATGAAAACAGTTTTCTGAAAGGTAAAAGGAGTAATGAATCAAGATAACAAGAAGTTACTTACACAAAACTGTCTGAGGGCATATTCAAATCTTCAATGCAACAATTATGATACGGTTTCAAGTTCAATGCCACTGGATAACCACCTTTCCTCATCACCACCACATAATCTACAATAGAGAAAATATTATAGAAAAAACAGATAATACATTGATAATTCAAATAACCAGAAACTCATCTAATGAAGATATTTTTCCCCTTTCCTAAATTAAATTACTTGATCATTTGAATTTGAAAACAAATGTTTGCTTCCATCAAATAATTTGAATAAAAAGTTTTGATATTTTTCTCATCCTTAGCTAACTGAACAACTGAATGATTCCATTAATTTCTCAATAGCTCATTTACATCAAAAGAAACATTTGATATTTAATTCATTTACTTCAAGGTAAAATAATCAATATGAAGTTGAATTCCATGATTACCAACCCTAGAGATGGAACAAAGTAAAATGCTCATTTCAGGCACATGAGAGAAATTTCCCAAATGAATAGTAAATATTGAAGAGCATGAAAATTAAAAGGAAAAAATATCACAATATTAAAATTATACTTAATTATAACTAAAGTAATTCATTTATAATAGAAATTACTTCTACGATGGGGCCAGTGGCATTCAATACCTCTGTTTGCTATATAGCAAAGAATTCTCTTTCCAGTTACTGCTCCTGAATCCAGTAATACTCTTTTGCAAATCCCAATTTTCATCATTGTCTCTCGGCTATAGAAACAATTATTTACATCAAAATCCAGTCTTCTGATTGAATAATTAAATAAAATTTGGTGATACAAAATTTTATAAACTGTATTTCTTTCCTGATTATAATAGTGGAATAAAATAAATATGATCAGAAAAGATAAATTGGTTGGTTAATATGAAAATTTTACAGCAGCCATATTTTCATTCTAATTTCTATTCTCCTTAATCCAATTGGATAGCTCTTCATCTCAGCTTTTGTTGAGTTTCTGCCCTTTTATAGTGTGTTTCATACTACTCTATAAAATTAATCTTTAAATATAGAGCAGCATTCAGAATAAATAAACTGATTTTTTTATTTATGGGAAATTGTGTTTCTAGTAACGAAGATTTCAATTAGTAAATGTGATTCTAGAACAAATTATTTTCATCAGTTGAGATATCACTTAATAAGGACATTTACAGCCAATTTTTGATAAAACCATTTTAATTTATGAAATGGGAAACAAATTTTCCCAGTCATTAAAATTGAAGTAACTTAAAATATGTTTCAATATTTGGATCCCTGAAGTATTAAAAAAAGATTGTGAAGTTAAGATTAACAATGATACGGTAAATGACCTCACCTCCCTCATCAGAGAAAAGTAAAATTCTTTCCTAGATGCTCATTATTTCTCCTTATCCTACTTTACTCTTCTTCTAAACCCTTATCCCTCACATTTACAACAAGAGCATGAAATGGCATACCCAGAAATGCAGCAGGGTAGTTATTAGTAAACTTTCTAATACAAACTTTGTAGAATAACAGTGAAAAGGTAGAAGAAATAATGAAGGAGGAAGGCAAAGAGTGCTGCAAAATAGTAATGGAAGATTGGAATGTGAGTGTAGGAGAAGGACAGTTAGAACAAATTGTTGGCAAATATGAGCTTGGGAGAAAAGACGAGAGAGGTATGAGACTGATGGAGTTTTGCAAGGAATGAAAGATGATATTGACAAATATATGGTATAAGCATCACAAAAGGAGACTTTACACTTGGAAAGCACCTTTAGACACATACAGGAAGCAGATAGATTTTACACTAGTTGAAGAAAGATAAAGAAATGAGATGAAGAAAGTAATGGGACTACCTGGAGCTGACATTTACAGTGATCACATTCTTCTCAAGCTAGAACTGGAAATTAAGTCAAAGAAAATAAAAAGGTATAAAATATCAATTAAGAAATGGGATCTAAAGAAGTTGAAAGGTGTAAAAAAGAAGATTAGGATAAAAAATTAGAGGCGAAGTTAAGAAATACTTATGAGGAAGACTAAGGAGGAGTAGAAGATAGATGGCAAAGATTGAAGAGAAGGATTAAGACAGTGTGTGAAGAGGAAATTAGTTACATAAAAGGGAAAAGAGCAAAGAAACCTTGAATTACACCAGAAATTACTGAAAATATGGAAGAAAGAAGGAAATATAAACAACAAAACAATGAAGAAGGGAGGAAGAAATACAGAAAATTGAACATAGAGCTCAGGAAAGAAACAGAGAAAGCAAGGAAAGAATGGCTAGAAAAGGAATGTGCAGAAATTGAAAAATTGATAGGAAGGTATGATTTAGCCTATAAGAAAGTAAGAGAAATTAGCTGGGATGAAGGAGCTAGAAGAGTACACAGTAAGGAAATTGAGGATAAACAAGGTATTTTATTGAAGGAAGAGAACAAAATTATAGCACGATGGAAAGAATATACAGAAGACCTGTAATAAACAAAAGATAAGCCACTGAACTTAAATATAGAAAAAGATGAGGTGGTAGAGTTAGGTAACATTAGCGATGATATTTAGTTGGACAAAGTGACAGCAGCCATGATGGATATGAAAGATGGCAAGGCTCCAGGTGTAGATGGAATACCAGTGGAATTGCTGAAATCCATGAAAAGAGATGGAGCAAAAGAATTGACCACCTTGTGTAATGAAATACATAAAAGTGGAGAATGACCCCAGGATTTCCTAACGACGGAAATGATAGCCCTAGAAAAGAAGAAAAATACAAAGAAATGTGAACAACATTGGAGGATTAGTCTTATGGTACATGTAGCAAAGATATTGCTCAGAATATCAAATAAAAGGTTGATTAGAAAAACGAAATAAAATGTAGCAGAAGAGCAGTTTAGATTTAGTGGCTTGGTAGAGGCTTGGGGACAAGATATGTATTAGTAATGGTTAAGAGCATCAGAAAAAGATATTTGGAGAAATGAAAAAGTTTGAGTATAAGTTTTGTGGACTTTAGACAGTGTTCAGTGAAACACCTTGATGTCCATTTGGAAAGAAAAAGATTAGGGAGATTAGGGAGACATAAGGCTTATAAGAAATTTATATATGAGCCAAAAGACATTTATAAGAATAGGAAATGACAAAACAGAATGACTCCATACAGGACAAGAAGTGTTTGTCACCAACTCTCTTTACTACATATACAGAAGAAATGGCCTCAGAATGTTGGAAAGGAGAAAAAGGAGTGAGCATTAGAGGGAGGAAAGTAGAATGTGTAAGATTTGCATACGAAATGATATTGATGGCAGAAAGTATTGAAGTACTAAAGGAAATGGTAAAGCAATTAGAGAGTATGGAAGAAAGATATGGCATGAAAATAAACCAGAAGAAGACAAAAGTGATGAGAGTAGGACAGTAAAATGCAGGAATAGGAAGTACAATGGAAGTATTTGTTAAAGGTGGGAGACTAGAACAGAACAGAAAATTACAGATATCTAGGCACATTGGTGACAAGTGACTGGTGAAGTGAGAAAGAAGTAAGAGTAAGAATAGGGATAGCAAAAGAAGCTTTTGGGAGAAAGCAAAAAATAATAACAAGCAAAATTGATGTAGACTTGAAGAAAAGGATGGTAAGGTGCCTGATATAGAGTTTTTCTGTATGGGTGTGAAACATGGACCTCCTCAAGAATGACTGTAAAAGGATGGAAGCTTTCGAAAGGATGGAAGCTTACAAAATGTGGGTATGGAGAAGAAGAATAAGATGTACAGGCAGAGAGTAAGGAATGAGGAGGTGCTGAGAAGAATAGAAGAGGAAAGGATATTGACTAAATTAATCAGTAAAAGAAAAAGAGATTGGACACACATAAAGGAAGAATTGCTTGTTAAAAAATATGATTGAAGGAACAGTAGAGGGAAAGATAAAAAGATGAAGGAGATGAAGATCTGATCGATAGTTTGAAGAATGATAAGGATATACAGAAATGAAGAGAAGGCAGAGGATTGAGAAAGATCGAAGAATGATACCTAAGACCTGCTCAAGCAACTTCCAGATGATGAGGATGAACATGTGATAAGTTACCAAAAACTGTGTTTCTAGTTTCTGCTTCTATAATTATGTATTTACAAGGGTATTTATAGGTACATCCCAGAAGATGAAAGGATAATTGGAAGAGTGAAAGGTGACTCAAATACAGATCTTATACTTTCCAGTTACTTTCTCTATCCACTGATCTACTTCTCTGAGCCAGTCTAGGTCTAGTCTATAGTCTATCTAACTTTTCAGGATGATTTGCAAGCAAGGCAAGAAGTGGTGGTCTATGTGATAATATCTGAAGTAACGTATAGACTCTAGAGACAACTTCAAAGATGGTGATGATGAATTATGCCAAAGGAAAGATAATACCAATTGATGAATTTCATGAGCTTTTGGGTATACCACATACATTAGTCTTACCAATAAAATGACCCAATCTGGTGCGTAATCCTCTATGAACATAGGAAGGTCCACCAAGACCCTTTTCAAGGCTGCTTTGCAGAATAAAACGGTCTACGTTTTTCCCATTTAAATTAGCTGCTTCTTTTATCATTCTCTCTGGAGGAAATGACCCTTCATACGATGGGTACAAAGTCTTCACAGCCTGAGTCAATAGCAATAGCTGAAGGCTGTCAATCACATTGTATTCTGAAATTGGAAAAATTTAATAAGAATAAAAATTATTTTTCCAAATTAGTTGGGTATTTAAAGGCAGAAAATTCTGCTCTTTATACATAGTAGTATTAATAAAAAATGAGTTTGAGACGATCATCTAGAACAATAATTGTTAATTAATTTAAAGAAGTAAGAGAGGAACTGCACTGTGTTGCAAAATCTCACATAGAACCCTTTCTTCATCATTTTTATAAGAATGAAATCCACAATTTCTTTTTGAAAAGAAATTATTTTTGCCTAGAAAAATTTTTTTGAAACATTTTGGTTCCAATGTAAAATTTATTGTTTTATAGTAAATTTGATTTCGACAGTAGACACTACTGGAGGAAAATATTAAAATATGAGATAAAATAAAATGAAATTATTACCAAGTATTATTTCTAAGCAGGAATGATTCTTTCATCGATCTTTTGAATCAAATATTGAAGGAATGAGAATTCATATTATAATATGGATAGTTAATTATGATTTTATGTTGAACATTTCTACAATGGCCAACTTGTAATGTTGAACATTAATGACATTAAATTATGATGGAAAATGCACTTTTAAGTATTGAGTTTTCATAATTATTGTCAAATATCTGGAAACAAAAATTATTGTTCTCATGTTATTCTCATGTTATTTCAAAATATTCTTTTGGAAAAATACTATCCTGCCATACAAACTTTGTCACATAAAGTGAGGTTTCTTTGTAATCTTCCGTTTTGCAATAAAATGTTAGGCAACAAGCCTAAGGAGTTTACAATATGATGATAAGAAATAATGATAAAATATTTTCTTAAGCAATCTAACTGAATAAAGAATAGATACCTCTGGATAAGAATTTCTGAAGAAAATCTTCCTGAAAAACTTTACTCAAAAATGGAGTAAAAAAACAACCCAATGAGGCAAGCTCAACAGCAAGTTTCAACCATGGTAATTCAAGCTTTTCCTGAAAAATAAATACACATCTATGAGAAAATAAACATAAGAATGTTGAAATATTGCTAATAAAATTAAGTTTGCTCTTTAAATATGGATAGAATCATGATTTTTCAAGGTTGCAGTATGTAATAATTTGATTTAATATTTTCACACAATGAATTCTTCATTTTAGTAGGTAAAAATTTGCCTTTCTTTCCAAAATATATTATCTCTCTAAGAATAACAACAATGCAATAGCAAAACCAAAATATGGGAATATTGTGTCCATTTTTTTCTTCACTTATCCAAAAATCTTCGTAAGAAGTTGTACTGAAATAGTATCAATTTTAACTCATTAAGATGTTTGATAAAGATATATCTTCTCTCAATAATATCTTTCTAAATCTGTTAAATCATCATACCAATTATGGCATTAGGATTTCTTTAATTACTGAGCAAAATGTGATAGGATACTGAAGCATAGAAGGGTTACCTGTAAAATGGGGGGAAGTTCTATTTTAAGAACAGGCCAAACTGGCACATTGCAATGAGCAGCTGATAGGAGAAAGACACTATGAAATTAGCTTGAATATGTATTTTCATTCCCTTCCTGTTGCAAACTTGAACACAATGGAACAACTAGCAGAGTCTATGCCTCCAATGTCAATTATGGGTTTAGAAAAATTTACATCTCTATATTAAGGGTGGAGGATATCTAAGTTAATTCATGTGTGTTCACACATATTATATATATTTTTAATAGATGTCATCTTTACACCACTTATAAGAGGGAAAAAATACTGGAGGATTAAAAGATTAGGTGTAAATTTGATATTTCTAGCATACTTTTCAGAATCTGAAATGCCTGATGTATTACTGTTTTCTTTTGCTAGTCCCATGATAATGTAAATATAATTTGTGGATGTGCTTGATTATGATGATAACTCCAACAGTGGTGTTTGATTATCTGAATGCAAATCACAGTCATCTTACAATCAAATGAAAGATGTGTACTAGAAAAGATTTTGTTACTGAGAAGCAAGGAGTAGAGTGAAAATAAAAATCTGAGATGTAGGTATGGCATAGAATGAGAAATAACAACTTAAGTAGAGAGAATATGAACAAAGAAAGGCGAGATACAGAGAGAGAGAAATGATTTTTAACAGCAGAATTAGGTGAGCAAATGGATGATTGCTCGACAAATTAATTAGAAAGGTAAGTACGCCGAGGAAAATTCAGATGGGAAACAATGACAAAGTTACTGAATGATATAAAATCTGATGTTCTCCATCAAGAGGTAAGCAAATCAGGATTAAATCCTGAACCTATTAAGAGATGGAATAAATCCTATAACTATAACAAGTATATATCTTTCTAACCACTTTTAAATGGTCATTCTTTAAAAGTGCTTCTTCTATGATGTCCCAATTCTTTGGTTTGTAATTTGCTTGAGAAAAGGCAGCAACCAAACAAATGAGTACAGCAGCACTTCCTTCTTCAACACTACTAGGTGATGCTTCAGCTTTTTTGGCTATGTACTCCAAGAGTGCAATATTCACATGATTCTACAACAAAACAAATAACATATGATTAGATATATAAAACAGAATGAAAATATTTACATTAACAATTTATTGCCATTAACTGTAGGATGTGATGTTTACCATTTTCGATAACTTCCTCGAGGTCCATACTGCTTGCACAAGTCCAACATCACTCCTGATAATATAATTGACATAAGCATCAATGAACTCCTCGTCATATAAGTGGGAGAATCCACTCGAACAAGCTCTGGATATACCAGTAGTGATGGCATCTAATTCAAACTTGGAGCAATGGTGAAAAGAATTTGACACCACCTGAAAATCGATTATTCATTATATTGGTAAATAACATTAAATAGGGATAATTCCCTAGAAAATTGGTAAGCAAAGACGAGCTCAATAGGTTTTCCAGTATCTGAAGAATTATAACATGTAAACACATCAATGTTGCTGTTCCTTGTTGGGGTAAGCACTCATCTGCCTCATGTATTCACTTATAACCTTCATACTACCCAATCTTTTCATATATGTTTTGCTTTAGCTACATTAATACACCTTTTCATAGATTACCTTTAATTCTTCAAATTTCTTACACTTCTTACTTTGTCATGCTGTTCTTTGAGAAGCATTCACATAAACTACCTCCATCTGCCTCCATATGTTAAACATCCCTTTCATGTTCATAACAGTATTTCTTTTGGCCTTCATTCACCCATTACACAGTTAAGTAAAATTGAAAATTGAACATGTTTATGTAATTTATTTATTATGAATTTCATTATTTGTAAGTCGAGGAGCTAAACTGCTCATAGATACACAAAATATATTAAAAAATAGACATACTAAACGATGCATTTTGATATTATATAAACATCTTGACCCAATTATTATTTTTCTTTTTGTTTGGCTTCCCTTATGGTAAGCACAAAGCAAATGTGATTAACACAATAGTACATTAATACTTTTATCAAAAAGAAAGGACATCAAATGAAATACAGAAAACCAATACTCAGTAAAATAAATATTGTAAAATTATACATCAGAGTATTATTAATTTATTTAGAACTGAGCTTCTTGAATGTATACAGAAATAAAGTGCAGCATGACCATTTACATACCTCTAAACAGCGTTTTATGAGAGAATCTTTGACAGGAAGACCTGCTATTCTTTTGGTGCAAAGTGAGATCAACAGGCTCTGAGCTGCTCTAACCTCCATGTGTTCCAATGTTTCTGGCCTAGAAAGTGACTGAAGTATTTTTTGAATGCTCTCTGTAGATACGTTTCTATGAGAAGCATAAGAGAGAAGATCTGCTAGATAGGATGGTGAGGTATCTTCATCAGCAACCTTAATCCAAAAATAAAAGTATTTGATATTAAGTAAAGGAAAGGTGCAAGAACAGCTGATTCTTTTTAATACCTGCACAGCATTTTCTTAAATTTTACAATCACTTTTTGAGTACATATGAGAAGTGACAACAATAAGCATGTAGTAATTAATATGAGATGAAAAATTTCTGGAGAAAATTATTTTTAATTCTTCTAACTACTTTTAAATGAGAGACACTTCATACTCTTACTTAGCATAAAAGTTTCATTTGCATAAATAAAATAAATAAATATATACTAACTGCAGTTTGTAACTTGGCTTCAAATATCATTGGCAGAGCTATTTTTAGAGCTTCCAGTAATGGACTCTTTTCCATTTTTGATAGAAGCACATCTACATACACTATCTGCCCAGGTACCAAGTCATTTACTCGATGTCTCAGTAAATTGAGAATAATTTGTACTATTGGACTAGTAGATGGGACATTCATGTGACACATGGCCTGAGGAGAAGAAATTCGTTTAAGATTTTGTACCTTCTTATTCAATGGCAATAAAATGAAGTAGTTTATTTTTAGTTTTTACCTTCAATACTCCAATAGTTTCATGAAGAGCAAGAGCTCTTGAATGAACCTTCAACCTCTGACAGAGCTTTCCAAATTCTGGTCTATTAACGATTTCCTGTTTTGCTTTTAATGAACTAAAATGAAGTAATCAAAAAAGTTAAACAAATAAACGCTTTACGAGGAACAGCAATGAATAGAATGAGATAGGTCAAAACCTGAGAAAGTCGTCACTTACGTCTCCCGTTTATGCAAAGATGTTAGACTCTGCAAAGCTTCTAAAACGTGACTACTGTTCATTATTGAATGATGGGCTCCAATTAATTTTAGTACATGGTCACTTGAAGACGCATTGTTTAACTTTTCCATCAAATGATCCTGAGTTGGCTGAGCTGGGGTGCTTGTTTTAATACTATCTGTAACTAAAGTATTTATGAAGATTAGTTAAAAACAGCCAATTTTCCTAGAAATTTTAAGGATTCCTTTTAAATAGGCAACTTTATATTCAATCATTACAATACACATGAAACTGAACAATGGTAAACTTTTGATAGAGACTCCATCTCTAATGCATGAAAAACACTGAACATATCTTAAATTGAATGGAAGACTCTTTGAATAATTAATAAAAATTTTTGAAAAATTTCATTCGTAAGTTATTGCGTACTTCAGACCATTAAGCATGGTCCAGAATTCCATTTTTCATGCTTTAGCTTCATCAATATAAAATATCGAAAGGTTCAACTTTTATAGAAGAAAGAAGCACAAAAAAGGAATGAGATAGATGAAAAAGATAGATTGTTAAGAAAAATGTAGTAATATCAAACTAAAGATTTATTATTATTGCAATAATGAAGGATATATTACTGTCAAACAAGGAGTCCGTAAAAGTTGCATCGTATGTTTAGTGTAATTTATGTTCTTTACTATCATATACGTCAAGGAATCATATATGAAAAAAACTTCAAAATCAGTCAATGAATAGCCCTTACCTGATAATAATTTTGCATGCTGAGAAACGAATTTTCTTCCATTGTAAGATAAACACGTTCTCAAACAAGGTGAATACGTTGGTTTGGATAAAATAGGAAAAATGAAGGATGCCACAATTCTGCCGGAGCTCGTCATTGTAAAATACGCACTACTCGTCCATATAAGATAAAAATTTTCTATATCCTACAAAAAATATTTAGCATTAATGCTTACTTATTAAAACACCCGTCTACCGGTTGAGATAATTGGCGAATTATCTACTTCAACTGTTGATCTCAAACCCATTGTGGCCAAACCCACTATATACATTCCCAATGTAGCCAACGTGAGAAACGCTAAGGATGTTACCATTCATGAGATTTGACCTATAATATGTTAAAAAAATAGGATGTTTAAAGTTTCATTCAGGAATAAGGCGATTGCCAAGATCATCAAAACGAGATTTTGCATTTACTTTCATTAAATTTTGGCCAAAACAACAGCATCATTACTTGGATGTATTGTGCAACTAGCCAGTTCTATCATTTTGAAATAGTGATTCCTCTTATAAATAATATAATATAGATTCCAAAAAATTTAAAAACTTATCACTACTTCATGAATGCTTCCGTTTAACGATAGACATCGTTTTCCTAGTCGAAATCTTCCAACCTTACACATTTTTTAACAGCTTCCCCCAACAAGGACAATAGGTAAAATTGAGACTTATTATAACCAAAAACGCTGGTCAGACTGGGACTAATTTCCTAATCTTACTCATAGAGCCCTTATATTTTTTCGGTACTTTGACTCGGTCAGAAACAAGCACCAAGTTTTCCATGAACAAATAGAGTTTAGATGATGCTGTTTGACAAACTTATCAAAATTAAATGTTGATAATGACCATTCTTGCTCTTGGCTGCTTTAATCTTCAAATAGCATAAAATACAAGATTTTGTCATTCTACTCAGAGGTCCTGAAATATCTGACCCTCAAGATGCATTGAAGTAACAAACTCATGCATATAGAAGTGTATGACTTATATAATTTCTAGTGGGGAAAATGATACAGAAAAATCTCTTGCCAAAAAAAGCTTTATTGACCATACAAGATTAATTTCCATTTTTCTACATCGGATTTGAGGAGTTACACTGCAAATAAAAAGAACAAGGAATGCAAAAATGAAATGTCAGCATAAAATGTTATTTTTGAGGACTAGGTCTATTATTATTCCATTATCACATTTCAATGTTGGAAATTAAAGTAGCGATTGGTTTCAGTATGCTTGGAGTGTCCATATCAGTCCATAAACTTGCGATGATCTGAAAACAATGAAAATAATCCATTAACACATTAACATTCATCCATTAAACACTCTAAACAAAGTAAATACAATATTATTTAAGTACCTGGTCATGGGATGTTTCATTACAGATTTCCTCCTCTCAAACGCAAAACCAAATGCAATGTAGACTCTAGAGAGAAAAGAAACCATTAAAGAAAGTACTTCCAAAGTGAATTTAAATGAAACTCTCAGGTTCAAAGCATAGTGAAAGCTGCATACCCTTTTGAATGTTGTAGTCAGAGAGAGTTCTGCCATCTTCAAGCTGTTTGCCAGCAAAGATCAATCTCTGCTGGTCTGGTGGAATGCCTTCCTTGTCCTGGATCTTAGCCTTAACATTCTCAATTGTGTCTGAGGGCTCCACTTCCAGAGTGATTGTCTTTCCAGTCAGAGTCTTCACAAAAATTTGCATTCCTCCTCTCAACCTCAACACCAAGTGAAGTGTAGATTCTGAAATAAATACCATAATTACAAATCCATATACAATTAAAACGTAACATCAATTCTAAATATAATGACACTACCATAATTTTTGGTGCTAAAGATGCTGTAAAATGCTTACCCTTTTGGATGTTATAATCAGAGAGAGTTCGGCCATCTTCCAACTGTTTGCCAGCAAAGATCAATCTCTGCTGGTCTGGTGGAATGCCTTCCTTATCCTGGATCTTAGCCTTAACATTCTCAATTGTGTCTGAGGGCTCCACTTCCAGAGTGATTGTCTTTCCAGTCAGGGTCTTGACAAATATCTGCATTCCTCCTCTCAACCTCAATACCAAGTGAAGGGTTGATTCTATAAAACATAAATGAATACTAGTTCAAGGAATCGTTGGAACTAAGGGTAATCCATACTTATTCTTATATCCTTTACCCATCCAAATAGCTGATGAGTAGATATTTATATAGGATAGAACAAGAAGATAGTATGATATACAGCCACTCAGTAATTATAATCAACCCTTAATAAACACTTCACAATTTTGACTTAATGTTTTAAGTAAAAACCAATAAAAGCTTAGCCATTCAAATCACCATTTCTTAATTTTTTACAAAAAGAGTGGATCCTTTCTACATTAACGGAAATAGGGAAGCAACTCAAAGGAAGGGTTCCAATCTCCTAATTTGTAGCCAAACTAACCTAGACTGCTTTTCTTCCATCATATATCCTACTCTTTCCCCTACCCTCTGCACATTTTGTTCTTTCCTTACGCTACTTCTATTATGCCTTAAGTAGGCAAATGTTAATATTACTTTTATTCATGGTCTCAATAGATTCCTCTAAGTAAGGTTTCACTGTAGCAGTTTTCTAAATGGCTTAGAAAGTTTCCCATCCCATTCCCATATCCCCATCTTCCCAAAGTTTTGACCATATGTGAACCAGTTATTACAATATCTATAAAATTTGACCCTAAATCCTTTGGGGGGAAAAGTGAACATACATTAGCCAAAACTGGCTTAGCTATAATTTATTTCCCAGCATATAACCTATTACAATATTTTTATTATTGACTAAGGGTGTTTAAGATTCTTAATACATAAGCAGCAAGAATGACCTACATTATTTTCATATAAGACGGGTCACACAAAAAAATACTTTTACTAGATCATCATTGCCACTAGCTCACAATCCTTAGCTACTCTTAAAGAGCCACTATTTTCATGACTATATGTTGCATTATTGGTGTCTACAACCTGACCTTAATATCACATGAAACATTTCCTAGAGACTTCTCGCATAATCAAAGGCTCCCACCAAATTCAGGAAATAATAGACAGACAGTTACTTCAAAATTAAAGAAAATAACTGGTGGTGGAAATGCCAAAAGATACCTTAGCCAAAAGACTTGTGTTACCATTTCGAAACATTTTAAGATAACTTCCCTCGCATTCATTATACAAAGAGTGATAATTAAAAAGGCACTTCAAAATCAACACACCTTTCTGAATGTTGTAGTCGGAAAGGGTTCGGCCATCCTCCAATTGTTTTCCAGCAAAGATCAATCTCTGCTGGTCTGGTGGAATGCCTTCCTTATCCTGGATCTTGGCCTTAACATTCTCAATGGTGTCAGATGGCTCGACCTCAAGAGTGATGGTCTTCCCAGTCAGAGTCTTAACAAATATCTGCATTCCTCCTCTCAACCTCAAAACCAAATGAAGGGTTGACTCTGCAATGAAGCAAAATGGGACCAATTTTATAGGTATCATACATTAATTTTATTCTGATGCTATATTTCAATATTAATAAAATAGATTGATACTAAAAAGAACTAATAGTACTAAGAGTCGAAGGAGTTAAAAAAAAAAACAAATGGATTCTCTTCATTCACTGTCATCCTTTTAATTTAAACATATATTAAAGAACAGAAACTGCATTTGAGAATATCTTGAAAAGGGCTGCAGAAAATAAAAAATTAGGAAGTTGAGTGAAAAATTAACATATAAAACTATTAGAATTGATTTGATCAATCACACAGAATGGTTTAATATTGAATTATCAGAGGAATAAAAGTCAGATAAATAAGCAGTCTTAATTCTTAAACCATTTAAAGATATTGCCTAAAAATATCAAAACTATTATGAATACGTTTCCAAGAAAAATGCTTTAAGAGTAAAAATTGGTTTCATTACATGCAGTTAGAGATAATGAAACCACTCCATACATAAGTTAATAAAAAAAATGAAATCAAGGAAACAGTTGACCATTAAGTTTGCATTTTTTTTAAAGATAGCAACAAGCGACAACAGAAAATAAGTTTATTGATCAAAATTATGCTTTCAACTGAATACGAAAAGGTCAGTGATAGCTAACACATTAAGATAAACTGAACCCTCATAAACTACTTAAAAGGGGGAAGTAAAACATGCTGTAGGAAGAAGTTATACATACCCTTCTGAATGTTATAATCAGAGAGGGTTCGGCCATCTTCCAACTGTTTGCCAGCAAAGATCAATCTCTGCTGGTCTGGTGGAATGCCTTCCTTATCCTGGATCTTGGCCTTAACATTCTCAATGGTGTCAGATGGCTCAACCTCCAGAGTGATGGTCTTCCCAGTCAGAGTCTTAACAAATATTTGCATTCCTCCTCTCAGCCTCAACACCAAGTGAAGTGTAGATTCTGAAATAAATACCACAATTACAAATCTATATACAATTAAAAGGTAACATCTATTCTAAAAATAAGAACATGACAACACTGCATTAAATTTTGGTGCTAAAGATGCTGTAAAATGCTTACCCTTTTGGATGTTATAATCAGAGAGAGTTCTGCCATCTTCAAGCTGTTTGCCAGCAAAGATCAATCTCTGCTGGTCTGGTGGAATGCCTTCCTTGTCCTGGATCTTAGCCTTAACATTCTCAATTGTATCTGATGGTTCCACTTCAAGGGTAATGGTCTTTCCAGTGAGAGTCTTGACAAAGATTTGCATTCCTCCTCTAAGCCTCAATACAAGATGTAGAGTGGATTCTAATATGAAAATAATGCATAATGTAATGCAAACAACATTTACACAAAACAAATTCAGAGTAATGTCGTCTCAAGGAAGTTAACACACCTTTTTGGATGTTGTAATCAGAAAGGGTTCGGCCATCCTCCAATTGTTTGCCTGCAAAGATCAATCTCTGCTGGTCTGGTGGAATGCCTTCCTTGTCCTGGATCTTGGCCTTAACGTTCTCAATTGTGTCTGAGGGCTCCACTTCCAGAGTGATTGTCTTTCCAGTCAAAGTCTTCACAAAAATTTGCATTCCTCCTCTCAACCTCAACACCAAGTGAAGGGTTGACTCTGAAAATAAATTAGCAAAAGTTAAAGCGATTCACAATCAGATGGTTGAACTGTTTAAGGAAATCAGCATACCTTTTTGAATATTGTAGTCTGAGAGAGTTCTGCCATCTTCCAACTGCTTGCCAGCAAAGATCAATCTCTGCTGGTCTGGTGGAATGCCTTCCTTATCCTGGATCTTAGCCTTAACATTCTCAATCGTGTCTGATGGTTCCACTTCAAGGGTAATGGTCTTTCCTGTGAGTGTTTTGACAAAAATTTGCATTCCTCCTCGAAGCCTCAATACCAGGTGAAGGGTGGATTCTAAAAGAAAATAATATATTATGTAGGCAATTAACATTTACAATAGTTTCAATTTTAGTTCAGTCAGCTCAAGGAAGTTATCCCACCTTTCTGAATGTTGTAGTCTGAGAGGGTACGACCATCTTCCAACTGTTTGCCAGCAAAGATCAATCTCTGCTGGTCTGGTGGAATGCCTTCCTTGTCCTGGATCTTAGCCTTAACATTCTCAATTGTGTCTGAGGGCTCCACTTCCAGAGTGATTGTCTTTCCAGTCAGAGTCTTCACAAAAATTTGCATTCCTCCTCTCAACCTCAACACCAAGTGAAGTGTAGATTCTGAAATAAATACCATAATTACAAATCCATATACGATTAAAACGTAACATCTATTCTAAATATAAGAACATGACACTACCATAATTTTTGGTGCTAAAGATGCTGTAAAATGCTTACTTACCCTTTTGGATGTTATAATCAGAGAGAGTTCTGCCATCTTCAAGCTGTTTGCCAGCAAAGATCAATCTCTGCTGGTCTGGTGGAATGCCTTCCTTATCCTGGATCTTAGCCTTAACATTCTCAATTGTGTCTGAGGGCTCAACCTCCAGAGTGATTGTCTTTCCAGTCAGGGTCTTGACAAATATCTGCATTCCTCCTCTCAACCTCAACACCAAGTGAAGGGTTGACTCTGAAATTAACAGTTTTTGGTGTGATATACTGAGAGATGAAGAATATTACCAACTCTAGAAATAATGACATAAAAAAGAAAATGAAGAAAGCATGAATGATATGTAACAAATGAATGGTGGATAAGGGTTGTCCAAGGATCACCTTCTCATATAATTTATAGCTTACAAATTTACTCAAGGAGTTGATATAAAATTGAAGCCTAGATAAGAGAGATAGAAGAAATTGAAATTGGGATTATCGGGGAAATGTTAAACTAAATAATGGAAATAAACATTTTTGCAGATCAATATTAGGACTTAGTGGATTGATAATTAGGAAATAGAAATAGGTATAAGAAGGGAATTACAGCATATAGCATATACTAAAATTAATGCAAACAAACCAAAAGATACAGGTAGATATTAATATTTAAAACAATTAAACATTAAGACTCATCAAAAATTCCTGTCTATGAAACTTAACTTAAAAAATGAATACAAAACACATTATTCCTTAAACGATTGCAAAACAAATCTATGAAAGTTTAAGAACTCTATTGCATATACTAACCACCAATAAAATCTTGGCTGTTTCCTTTACATAACAGGGGAAAATGATGAATTTAAATCCAACTCCTGTCTAAAATAAAATATTTCGGATAATTATGATAAACACTGTCAAAAACTCACCCTTTTGGATGTTATAATCAGAGAGAGTTCTGCCATCTTCAAGCTGTTTGCCAGCAAAGATCAATCTCTGCTGGTCTGGTGGAATGCCTTCCTTGTCCTGGATCTTTGCTTTAACATTCTCAATTGTATCTGATGGTTCCACTTCAAGGGTAATGGTCTTTCCCGTGAGTGTTTTGACAAAAATTTGCATTCCTCCTCTCAACCTCAATACCAGGTGAAGGGTGGATTCTAAAAAATATCGAAGATAACTTTAAAACCTGTTTCAGATGTTAAAAAACTGATTCTTAGAAAATTAAAATACCTTTCTGGATGTTGTAATCTGAGAGAGTACGACCATCCTCCAACTGCTTTCCAGCAAAGATCAATCTCTGCTGGTCAGGAGGAATGCCTTCCTTATCCTGGATCTTTGCTTTGACATTTTCAATAGTGTCTGATGGCTCCACTTCAAGGGTAATGGTCTTTCCTGTGAGAGTCTTGACGAAAATCTGCATTCCTCCTCTCAACCTCAACACAAGATGAAGAGTGGATTCTGAAATAATGAAAGTTAAGTTTCAACCCTGCTTCAGATGAAAACAATATACACTCTTAGGAATCAACACACCTTTCTGAATATTGTAGTCTGAGAGGGTACGACCATCTTCCAACTGTTTGCCAGCAAAGATCAATCTCTGCTGGTCTGGTGGAATGCCTTCCTTATCCTGGATCTTGGCCTTAACATTCTCAATCGTGTCTGATGGTTCCACTTCAAGGGTAATGGTCTTTCCTGTGAGTGTTTTGACAAAAATTTGCATTCCTCCTCGAAGCCTCAACACAAGGTGAAGAGTGGATTCTAAAAGAAAATAATATATTATGTAGGTAATAAACATTTACCATAGTTTCTATTTTAGTTCAGTCAGCTCAAGGTAGTTAGCGCACCTTTCTGAATGTTGTAGTCAGAGAGAGTTCTGCCATCTTCAAGTTGTTTGCCAGCAAAGATCAATCTCTGCTGGTCTGGTGGAATGCCTTCCTTGTCCTGGATCTTGGCCTTTACATTCTCAATGGTGTCAGACGGCTCAACCTCCAGTGTGATGGTCTTTCCCGTCAAAGTCTTCACAAATATTTGCATTCCTCCTCTCAGTCTCAATACAAGATGAAGGGTGGATTCTGTAATAACAATTAACTGTGTTATCCTTGAAAGTATTACAATATATTCATCTACGGCAACGATGCACACCTTTTTGGATGTTGTAGTCTGACAGGGTGCGGCCATCTTCTAATTGCTTTCCAGCAAAGATCAGTCTCTGTTGGTCGGGTGGGATTCCCTCTTTGTCTTGAATTTTAGCCTTCACATTTTCAATTGTATCAGAAGGTTCAACTTCCAGGGTAATAGTTTTCCCTGTAAGGGTCTTGACAAAGATCTGCATCCTGAATTAAAATGTGAAGACATCTTAAAAATTTTTCCAAGAAGAATAAAATTTAATGTACGCTTTTCTTCAGCATAAATGTTTTCACAAGTACTATATACATCAGATATTTAGAATAATAATCAAGGAATAATAATATAGCAGAATTTGGTTGTTCCCTTCCTGGACCGCAGATATAATTCCAAATTTCTGAATCAAAGATGAAAATTTTCAAGATGGCGAACCGTTAATAACGTCATGAAAACTAACCTGTTATTTAATTGAGGAAAACTTCAACAACTTCCCCTTTCCTCTGTGTTAGATATTTATATTTTTGGAGCGTTTTGCACTCTTAAGTTTAATTCCAAATCGGAATACTGAAATTAATCGCTTGACCTAGTACTCACTCTCCTAGGACTCTGTAAACCAGCCGATCGCAAGCTATGGACTTCAATGGCGGACAATCGGAGAGGAACGGATGAACGGGCAATTCAGAGATGGCGTTTATTGATTTAACAATTTAGTTATCTTATGCTTAGTAATTTCTGTAATATTATTGGCACCTACTTCTCGTGATTTAATTTATCGTAGGAAAGATCTCTTAAAATCATATTTAAATGCTCCAAATCCATTATAATACAAAATTTAGAACTCGACATAAATTGAAATATGAATTAAATTTTCACATGCTTTTGCTATGTTGTACAATTATACATTTTTCATTTCTCTTGTAACGTATTTATTTTCATCTCAATGTTTTCATAAATAAATAAATTTATATGTTTGAAATATGAATGTGCCTTTATTTTTTTCGATTATTGGGTAATGACGTTTCTCTGTGTCGTCTGCGATGCTGTAATGTAATATGATTATGGTGGAAGTACAGAATTAACCTTTTGAATTTAGACTTTATAGAGTTCTAATGCTTTTTTCCGACATTAAATCTACCTCTTTTCTTTTTTTTAACAATTTAGCAACAAAATCATATGCATCTGGATGACATAAATAAAGTATAACGACAGAAAAACCGCATCATTTAAAAAAGCTAACAGAGTACTCATCATTATCTATTTCAATTACATTATACCAAGAAATGAAAAAATACAACGATTATAAAAGTATAACGCTTCCGTTTAGAATATAGCCTTTTTCTACGATTTCGATTTAAAATTAAGAAACTCGCTTTAAGTTTAAAGGATGTTATGATATGCATATACTTACCAGAATTCGCCTTTTTGAAGCATCCAATTGTTCAGGAATAGGGGGGATAATTCCGGATTTTGGTATTATGTTTCCCCTAAAAATGTCCCACAATTGAGCAAATTCTACGATTTTCCTCATATTTCAGCAAAATGTTAGAAAATTTAGTAAAATTTATCCAACGAACGCTGACTATTATCCTCTGCATAATATTAGCCATATTTTATTCAATTTTCAAATAATTTCTCCGGGAAGGGGTATATGTTTAAGATGACTTCGCTCAAGAACTGCAGTGAATGATCACTGATATCAATGACCTAATCTTACGCTACCGTCGTTGATGTCGTAAGCCATCCAGGTGATTTCGATATTTTATCTCTTTTAGATACAAAATACAAAGAATTGTTGGTAATGTTCAATGTTCAGCAAACTATATTTGTTTATTCTAATAGTTAACCTATCAAGTCACATACGTAGGAAATTAATTAAACCATGATCACAATATATTTAAAATTTACCAGTTTTTTACAATCAAAATAACAACAGAAAAATAATGTGTAGTTCTCCCACAATTTTTTTATGCTGTGAGCCTTAGATTAAAATTAGTATTTCTTATTTATTACATTATGATGTACATACATCTAAGTGGCTCATTAGGTAGAGAGAAATTAGTACACATTATTGTTTTTCTTCAGTTATTGTACACATTAGATCTAAATGGAGAGTCAGTGCTTAGAGGTGGTATAAATAATTCATAGGAAAAGAATATGGTAATTCATCATATGAAGTGAAATAATTTCTATCTGTATTGGAAACTGGTTCGAAATACAGATGAGTTGGACTCTCAGAAAATTATATACACTGGCCATACAGTTATGTTATAAAAGGAAAGGAAAATATTTGCAATATTAATCCTGCTAGTGATACAAATCACATTTTACAGGGAGATATAGGCTAAGTAAAATACTTAGTTAAAACATTAATGGAAAGAAACATCAAAAACTGGTGAGTTAAATAATTTTTACAGACTGATTTGACTAATTCAGGCATATTCTTGCTCATCTTAAAAAGCAGCACAACCCATTGAAAAATCTCCCTTCCCTTTATGGATTTGTGGTTAAAGCGATTGCTCTTATTGAAGGGCCTTTCTAAATTTCTACCATTGATCATAAAAATGCAAAAAAAAGAAAATGCAAGAAAAAACAATGCTGTTGCTAGGTTATCATTACTCATTAGAAAGCTGTGTAAATTAACAATTTTTTGTGGCTACCTTCACTCTATGTATGGTGTAAGGAATTGTATATGGATATGTTTTCTACTTTTCTCTATAGCAACCAAATACTTTGACTCCAAAAACCAAGATATTCAAGAGTTTCTAGGATGAAGTGGTAATTTCAAGATGTTGGTTATAAATGGCCTCAACTTGTTCAATATTATCTATATGGAAGTTTAAATTTTAAAATCTAGATAATATCAAAGTATTTATCTGTAAGCAGCTCTCAGTGCCTGAACATACAAATCACAAAACCCATATGCAAACAACAGGCATCATTAAAAACCTAGCACAGACCTTCCTAAAAACAAGATCCAAGAAAAGGAATCACCTTGACTATTTCCTTGACACCAGAAGTCATAAATTGTTTTGTCATATTCATATTTCACTAACCTTAAGAAAAAGCAAATTGATCTAAATCTCTCTCCAAATAAGATAATAATCACAAACTGTTATTTGACACCTTTTTCAGAAGAAACAAGTTAGTTGGATGGTAACATTTTTGCTTATAAAAATAGGCTCATACAGCAACAAATTGGTTATATGCCTATAATGGACTGTATAGCTTACTCTTCAGTGTTGGCTTGACACTGTAACAGGTATGAACCTGTCGAATATGTATCTGTGTGTGTATATATATATATCAACATACCATTTCAGCAGGAAAATACTCAGCCACAAGTGACGAGGAATGTGCAAGCCTTCTTTGAAGAATGACAAGTACCATGGCTTCTTACCATCAGTGTCAAAATACTGCCTGGATGAAATTAAAAACCGCAAGTGACAATGAAAGAGTTTAGAGGGAAATTTCCCTGGTCTCATGGGAGAAGAGAAATATCCTCCAATCCCCCCTACATATAAACTATGTAGGAGGGATTGGAGGATATGAAAAGAACAGACAGAGAAATTGGTAACATGTATGAAGGAAAATCCAGTAACCCAGGCTTAAAAGGAAATAATATGAGAATGTATATACTGACTGTGAGAGAATGTTACATGTATTGACCAATGTCCTAAAAGGGAAAACAAATAGTGAAGGATATTGGAAGGGACATAAGAATGGAGCAGAGAATGAATGAAAATGGGAGCTCACTCTGTTGGCTAGGAAGATTTCTATAAAAAAATTTATTTGTTAAACAATGGCCACTTTAAAATTAAGCAGTTTTAATATTTTATAGAATCAAGACATTACAAAAGGAAAGTGGAAGATGTATGAAAGTTGAGTGGGAAAGAAATGAAGCAAGCAACATAAGAATCTGTGTATGAATAAAGATAAAGAAGCATATCAGAGATGAGTTTGATGCCCTATTACTGCCCTTCTTTACACATTCTTATCACACTTCGAAGTTTCAGTTATTTTTCAATATTTTATTTTTCACGGATGCCGACGTGTATCATCCAAACTGGCGATGAAGAAATGCAATGGATTCATCTACTTCATTTTATTACCATGGAATGAGGAAACCTTCTCCTATTGTATTAAACAAGACTCTGGAGTTCGGTTTAATGTTTTATATATGGCCATATACATGAAAATGGACAACCAAAAGTTTAAATGAGAACGAAATGAGAATGAGAAAACCCTTAGAATGAAGAGGTACAATGATAAAAATTCTAGACATCTAATCTGAGGCAAAAATCTACCCGACTGGTTTACGATGATTATTTCTTTTCATTTCTCCTAAGGTTAATTTTACTAAACTAAAACTTATGCTCAGAATCGAGAGGATCTCCTCTCAATTCTACCTTTCTATAATGAAACTGAACTCTTGAGTTTATCGTAAAGAACTAATGAGACCATTGTGACAGAATCTACAAGCTCACCATCGTCCGAATTCCAAGTTCACAAGGTCTGTCAGTTAAATAGTAACTTGTGAAGCTAAAATTTCATATATGCTTAGGGTATTCGAAAAGTTCCCATAAATTGTCCACTGTTACTGATTGTAATACACTGATACGCGGTTACCCTTGATTCAGGAAAATTTTTACACGCTTCTCGCATGACTGCGATCAGTCTTATTCTTCATAATACATAACCAGCTCTATTTCTAAACCAAAAAATAGATTAACATATATTTTAATCCTTGCGAATATGTATTCTTCAGCTATATGAAACGAATACGTATTCAAAAATCGTGCAATCAAGATATCTTCAAATCAACCGGGCGGTATTGAGCAAAGTGAGGTAATCTTAACTCACTTGTCTTTCGAGATTTCTGTGGGTAACCAATTTAACAGAAACCCGCGGTTATTGAATGTTTTCTTGAACTTTCTTTGAAGTATCAATCAATCAGTAACGGGGACACATAAAGAATGAAAATTCTCATTACGGGACCTCCAGGTACAGGCTAAATCTCTATTGCTCAAAATCTTATGAAAGTGAACTTTGTTAACATTGATTCATTTCAGGTGTAGGAAAAACTACATTAGTGAAGAAAATATGCGCTTCGCTACAATCTGAGAAAGTGACAATATCTGGTTTCTATACAGAAGAGGTGCGAAATGGAGGGCAGCGAATTGGTTTCGATGTTGTTACGATGGAAGGAAAACGAGGAACATTAGCAAGAGTTGGGTAATCACTTACTCCTGGAAAGTTTACGTTTACATAAACTCCACTTTAATATTTTATAATAGTTCATTCTTTAATTCTAGAGGAACGGGGAGCATGCCAAAGGTTGGTCAGTATTCCGTCGATATTAAATCATTCGAGTCCTTCGCGTTGCCTACCTTAGTAAGCCAGGTTAGTCGTAAATAATTTATCCCGAACCGACTAACTTCCATAAACACTCAGACGTTTAACTTTGTAATCATTGAAAGTAAAATTATTTAACCATGTGATTCTGTAGCCGACCATTAAATACATTTCCTATAGAAATGCTATACTGAATTACTCGGTCACTCAGTTGATGAGGAAAAAAATATTTTCAAATCACGAGACACTTATTCTCGCAAAGATCTTTTGATAATCATTAACATCAATTGAGTTCTTCAAATGCAGAAAGTAGTAGTTTTCCTTCAAAATGAAATCACGTGAAGTTGTTCTTCAAACTGACCATCAGATTCAGTCTGAATGACCAAAATTTGGTTGATACTAATGATGGTTACTTTACATCGTTTCCAAAATTTTATTTCTCTATCACTCCTTTAAATGTAAAATCACTGTATCATTTCTGTAACGAAGGATAACTTTGTTCTCTGATGTTTCAGCAAGCCGACATAATGGTGATAGATGAAATTGGGAAAATGGAAATGTTTAGTGAACCTTTTAAGCAAGAAGTAATGAAGGTTTTCAAGAGTTGTAAACCAATTTTGACAACAATACCGTTGCCTAAAGGTAGACCAATACCTTTTATAGAAAACTTGAAGAAAGACCCAGATGTTAAAGTTGTCATGGTATGTGGAAAGATCAACAACTAAAATCTGCATTATCTTTGTTATTCAATAATCTAAAGTCACATAAAATTCTCAAACAATTTATTTTCAACAGGTAAATCGAGAAAACAGGAATTTCCTTGCTGATGAGCTTTCAGCAAGTCTGCTGGCAACAACCAAGTAAAATAAACTGGAGAATGACTGTTGAACAAAAAATCTCAAAAATTAAAAATTTCTGGGCTCCCTTATAATACTTAAATATTTTGTTTTCTGGCATAATTAAAGGAATTGAAAAATCAAAGTATGCTTTCTTATTTTTTCTCAATATTTGAAGGGTCATTAGCTCCGAATTTCTTTTTTTTTCACAAAAGTGAAATAAAAGAAATGTTCAGAAACTCATAAATTAATAGACTTACAACTACAGCCAAATGATTATCATCACAAAAATAATACAATTACATTTCATAAGGGTCAAAAATATGAAAAATATAAAGACAGGATGTGATTCATGAATTCTAGGCATACTTAAACCCTTACACATTTTGATGAATTCCACTATTTTAGTGATCTCAATCTCTTATAAAGTTGTTATTTTTGCTGCAGATGAGTGACTTAGTTAAGGTATACAAATGTTTTTGTGATTTGCTACATACATAATCAACATCGCACTAGCCAATAGCTATTCAAGTCACTATACCACAACTGCAATTTTAGAAACTGATGTTCTCGGAAATTGGATTATACCTGTACAGTTTTTAAAAGTTTTCCAAACAGGAAAATGCAAAAATAAAATCTTATGGAAAATTGTACATCAAATTTTCTTTAATCCTGCCTTAATTTTTCTCCTAGATGTTTTCTTATTTTTATACCTATCGCAATAAGAGCCCATGATAGAATGTTTCTCTAGAGATAAACAGGATCTTTTCATTGTTACTCATGACAACCATCGTTATCACTTTTCCTATGACCTGATTCAGCCTCTTTAGAGGCTATGCATTGTGCACAGGAGAGTGCACTGGCTTCAAAAATCAATATGGTTATTAAAAAGGTTTCCTTTTCTTGAAGAATTCCTACATTTATCACGACAGTGCCATCCATCGAGTAACTAGCACAATAAATTCATTAAAGAGTTGGCATAGACCATAGGCCTCATATTTGGATGTGGCTGAAAGAAAAGGAATGAAGTGTTAAGAAATTAAGCAAATGAACTGAGAATCACACAACTTAGTTTCTACATATCACTGAACAAAAATGAACCAAAGAATCATTCTTACCACTGCTTCGTAGGTAGTAAACTGTGGTTTCATATCGTTTCCTTTAAGGGTAATGAAGGCACCTTTATTTCCCATTGTATCACTGCAACAAAATTTATGAATATTAACAATACATGAACATAAAAATTTATCTAAGCTGGAAAAGATTTTTTTGAGGCTCTTAAAATGAAAAAATGGTAAGGATTGGCAGGGGAGGGATTTTTTCACGCAGATTCACTATAACATAGCTATACTCAGGCAGAAACAAAGAAATTGCTTCATTTAGCAATCACTTGATATGACTTAAAGTTAATGAATATACTTCTAAATAAATTTATTTGGATTGTCATTTAACTATCAAAAGCATTGTCCTAGAATACAACTTTGTCGAAAGAAATAGGGAAGCTATATACACCAAAAAGCTATCATTGATGGAACAGTTTACATGTTAGCAGAAAAAATATCTTCTGAGCAGAACCACCCTAAGGGACTAAAACTGATAGCACTAAAATTTCTAGCTCATTGCATTAAAGCAATAATCAAATTCTAAAAGGTATGATGAGAAGCTCAAATTCTTTCCTACTCTTCCCTTCTTCCTACCTTTCCTACAGGCAGGATGTTAATCGGCTACATTGTTATTGATATCAAACGAAATTTTCTGCAACCATGTCTTGATGAATTAAGATTTAAGTTCATGATAGAGGAAAACATACCTCTCAAATGCTTTTGTCTCAGACTTGTTCACGAGTGTCATAGTGTGAAAGCTACTGGTTTATGATTCATTCTGAATAATATTTCATCCTGGTCATTAATAAAATGAATACTAGGAAAAAATCACTTATTTCCACTTTGCTGCTGAGTGAACTTGTAGCAGGGCTTAGTCATGAATGAAAAGATAAATTTCTCCCTCTTTTCATAATATGTAACAAGTTACATCCACCACCCAAAACCATCTGACAGCCAATGGTGGAAGGTAAGAGGAACCAATGATTCCACAGACATTTAATAGAAAGAATTTACAATTCTCACAATGGTTACTTGTAATTATGTATATAAATCAAACTTAAACTGGTTAAATAAATTAGTATTAAAATGATTAAGAGAGTGATAGTAAATCATACTCTATGCAATAGTGGTATTGAAATAAATCACTAAATGCTTACCAGTAATTAGGAGCTGAGAAGACTGTGATGCATTTTCCATTATGTGCCACCTCATAACCCTCAGCCTTAACTTCATGACTTCGGACTATGTAATCAAGGCCATTTAGTGCAAGGAATGCTTCTGTAACATCAGGTCCAAATTGCACTCCAACGCCACGCTTGCTTGGAGCACGTCCATCCTGAGGCTGAGGATCTGACCAAAGCAGCTCACACATAACACCTTCACATGTGCACAGATAAAAAGATGCATTTTGAAATTGAAAACATGAAACAGAAAAAATTAAGCTGCACATTCATCTCATTCTAAAGCAAAATATTTTAACTGTGATGAGCTAGCAACAGGTATAAAAAAGACTACAGATTTATAGGTGATCTTACGAGTAATTTTCTGTGCAAGTCAAAATTTCCTCGAATTTCATAAGCTTGACCAAGTAATTTTAATTTGTGGCAATTTCACTGTTTCAACTTACTCTTAAATGAAAAATTAAGCATGAAAGAATAAAATAAAAATAATAAAATGGTGCACGAGTCACATACATGATAGATACGTGAAAGTGAGAAAAATAGCCACCTGTGTACTTTGTTAAGAAGTTAGCTTTGGTTAAGTAAGTTAGTTACCTTTCTTCTAATTTTTTACTAGAGATTTTATTACAAATGACTAGAAACTTCATCCTAATACTAATAAATATATACAATAATACATAATTTTTATAAATTATCAGTGAATAATATATGTATGTTCAAGAATATTCGACTGAATCCAGAAATGCATCATTGGTTGCTGTTTTTTCAGCTTAATTTGTATATCTCCATAGATGTCTGTAAATGGCTTTCTACTTTTGCTGATGATGATTTTGAAGCAAACTAGTGCTCTAGGGTAAATTCTTGCACAATTCATTTTAAAAGATTTTCTTTATTTTTCCTCATTAATAAAAACTTACTTTGATTTCCAGTTGCCATTGATTCTCATCACTTAAATATGTATTATCAATCATCTTAAGGTATGTTAATTTCCCCATGAATCTCTCAATTTCACTTTTATGACTGCACACCTAATGCAATGCATTCTTTTACCACAGATATTCAATAATTTTGTTTAAATTAATTCAACAGCTTCTTTGATAAAATAATAGATGCAAATGGAAACAAACCTTCCTCAGGAGGTTGCCTATTGCGATCAATTTCCCTAATTTGATCCAGTGTTACATCATCACGGGAGAATAATCCTCCATGCATCACCTGTCAAATAAAAAGAACAACTGTAATATATACCAAAATAACTTTACTTTTTGATACAGAAAAGTGAATTTTAGCATTATAAATCCTTCACTATCATATATAAAGCAGAGCATAAGCAAGTACACCTAATTAAGTTTTTATATGGATTTTATCTAGATGATGTCACTTTAACATGGATAATGTCTTTGTTACATGATTATTTTAGTTACAACTTTAATATTAAAATGGCTTATTCCTTAGCAGTCATTGGTAAATGGTTAACAGTAGCACTATTCCAGAGATAAATTATACCTATATATACAGTAAAACCAGTTTAAGATACTCCTGCTTAATATGCAGTTTTCTTACTGTCCCAGTCCCTCTCACACAAAACACATAGAAGAGGATCCATCCCCAGATTCACTATAACCTGCTGTATAAAGAAATTAACATATCCAAAACACCAGTAATGTTTGATGGACTATTGACCATAGTCTCCTTAAGACCATGATACCCTCTCACCACTGCTGTTAAAAAATTCAGTGTCTTCCCTTATTGTCTATCTGGTAAAATCATCTTCACTGTCGAGTGAAAATGATTAAAATTAAGTAAGATGCTCTCTTTATGTGAAAAGCAGGCCATTCTTCACATATATGTTGTAATACAACCAGCATTACATAACCCAGTTACGACACAACACAATTCAACATACTCGTAATTCCAAGTATGTTGGAGAGAGTTTTGCTGACTTAGCATTTGAGGATATTGATTAACTACTGATTAAACAGAGCAAGAATGAAAAAAAAACATAAATACAAGGTATATCAACAGATTATTTTTCTCTTTTATGAGATATTTTTAATAAACATATTTGCTTTTTATAAATACAATGCATGTGAAGAAAAGTTTTATTACTAGAATGTACTACTGAAATTTTACTCTGGAATACAATTAAAGATCTTTCCTCAAAATTTCTCCAGAATATGACCCAAGGAGTGAATTATTCATACCAGCATAACTGTTCATCATAGCCTCATTTGTTGAATCAGAGTATGTGAAGGTTGAAGAAGACTATGGATAAGAGTTGGCTATAAATTATGCATTGATATCCCTTGTACTCCTCCTAACCTAACTATCCTAAGTAATGAAACAACATACAATTACTATTCAACTGCTTGTTGCAACTTACTATTGGAATTAAGGGAAAATTAAAATGGAGACTGATTTAATCAATAGCCTGTGCATTACAGTTTTTCAGATGGTAATTGTCATAAAAAAAAGTAAAAGAAAATACTACACCATGAATAGCTTATGAATGCAAATCTCTTGCAACAAAAGCTTTTGTTTTCATTTCCTTTTGGAAAGCCTCATCATTAAAGGTTGGGAAAATATCTCAATCATCCGTCATTTAGCTGCATACAATGCATACCTGATCATCTTATCCAAAAATAGTAGGCACTGAGTAGACAGTGAACAATGGACTGAATTTTAATCGCATTTTTAAAGGGTTTGTTCCTGTTTCTTGGTGAGAAACCAGGCAGTTCTTAATAGGTCTACCGATACCAATAAGAATGCAAATCGCATGGCTGGCAGAAAGCCGTTGTTTTTGGTGGAATCACTTGCAGTACACATAATGTTTCAATCATTGACTATGTGTTTGTACAAAGTAAGGTTAATTTTTCCACTCCAAGAATGGATAACATAAAGAAATGGTTCTTTCTTGACATATGGACTCTATACATTCCATAAGAACACATCACAAGTTTCATATGTTAGTTATCCAGATTTACTTTCCACTACTAACACATTCTCAAACTGACTCATCAGTCAATCCACCTCTTTCTGCACCCAAGATCCAAATTTTCCTTTTGGCCTTTGAAGGTACAAAAATGCCTTAGGAAGAAGATACCCTGAAAGTGTAAGGCCATACTGAGGAGTGATTGAAACCTCTTTTCTCTAAGAAAAGAAAAAGCTTTTTCAAGTCTATTCTTCCTTGGGATGTTTATTGAAAATATCTCAAACAAAGAGAAAGATTATCTATAGATAAGCTGCGATCACAGCATAACCCAAGCAATCCAAAGGAACGGCAAGTTTATTGTTTATATTTGGTTCTCTGTTATGGTAAACATCTTTCAAAATCACGCTTCCACTGTGCAACCTCTCCTTGTAAGTCTTAGAGTCCATAATCTCCAAAAGATAAGCATTTTATATAATATTTTCCATAGCGTACCTTTATAATTATTTTATTAAATTAAGATGTAAATGCTTTTTATTATGAAGGAATTGAATGGAAACTTACTAGCACCCGTTTGTTGATACAATGAGCCAGGGGAAGCCAGTTGTAGACTTCTGTGAAAAGCTCAGCCATTTGGTCAGTGTACTTTACTTTGACTTCTCCTTCAAAGCCATACATTTGGTTCATAGTCTGACTCTCATGATTTCCTATAAATATATAAAAAATGTTGATGAAAATTTTGTAAGATGACAAATGGCAATAAAGCCTACGATTTTTGCATAGCCATGTAAAAATTAATATAACAGCATATACCTTTATAGTTCATAAGGTTTTGGGGAAGTATCTCTAATTCTCACTAAAAGACAACTTCACCAAAAGAGATGACTAAAAATATCACTCTAAGCCAAAAACTAACTATTAATGAAATCATAGCAAAATGTTTATAAATTCAGACAAAGCATTGATGATTTCACTTATCTGTTATGTTACCCATTGATTGAATCATCAACTGTTATATATACTAACCATGTTCAATAACAAAACAAATAACATCAATACAGACATGCACAAGATACAAATAAATGATCAAGTCACTTAGACTACCATTATGACTTTCTTCAGTTACAATTAATCAAAGAAAGAGACAACAGCTCAGATTAACAATTAATTCCATACATACAATACACATTTACCTTTTCAAATACCAAATTGTTTACGAGATTCATGCCTGAATATGCAAAGGCAAAACTGAGAAAAGCAAAGTTTACTTAATGACAAATATTTCATATCCATGATAGGCAGCAAAATTCACAAATACAAACATAATGGCAAAATAAAGTAAACATCACGGGATAACTCACAAGACAATTCACATAAAAAGAGGCACTTGATCAAGAATAGGGAAATTACATATGAACGTACTTAGGATGTCTTTCTTTCTTAATGGTTACTTAAGAGTAGATTAGAGTTAACCATAAAAAAGAAAGCAGAAAACAGAGACAGCACTATATGAATCATAGTGCACTGCATTTTCTGGGGTATATTTTATGGAGTATTTTTGCAAAGAAATGAACATAAAATCACACTCCTTCTTATCTACTCTTATATTATCAATTTCAATGCCATATTCAGCCTGAACATGACTGGCATGCATTTTTAATAATGCAGTGCTGATAAACTGAGTTCCAAAAATTTCCCTTGGGAATCTGCAATGATTTTCTTATGATTTTTCAGTTGAAATATATATCTGATTATATCAGTCAGAATGAGATTGTTCTTTATTTCATCTAATTAAAATTGAAGCTTTATTGAAGGGTTATTATTTTTCCAAAACATGCAGCTAAAACTAGGGTGCAACTTATAAATATAATGGAAAATACAATTTAAATATTATAAATACATATTATGTGAACATAGCAATTGATGTATTAAACTTGTATCCAAAATGGGCTTTAGTGTTATTTTATTCACATCAAGAAGAAAATGTGAATGAATTCACATATTCATGCAATATCCTATGAAGGATTGCTTATTAAAATGTGATAAATATTATGTAAACATGTATCATATTTTTCCATGCTTAATATGCACTTTTGAAAAAATCTAAAACAGAATGCATATTATACAATGTTAGTAGAATTTTTTCAAACAACTGCCTCTCACGCCCAGGAAAAGCTGCATGCCATGGGGGTTGTTGTTAATAGTCTTTTGGTTTTCTTTATTTTTGTGCTTGCTGTGTTAAAGCTCATTGGTTTACACTTTATTTGCAATAAGTTTACATAGGTATTTATTTCTAATTTTGGATCTCAAAATAGAGATGAGTCATATCTAAAGGGAAACACAGACATTAATCAATATAACCATAAAAATCAATCTTTTTAATTAAGAATTAAAATAAGAATCAACCAGATATTTGTGAAACAAAAACTTCCAAATCAAATCTGTAAAAATGTGCTTGTAAATGAAAAACAAATTCTAGTAAACAACCTTTTACAATGAAAATTCTTAAATACAAAATGTATAACTAGTAATAAAAATATTAAGTAAAACACTGAAAATGTATGAAGTCTTTGTAACATAATGCAGCTAATTGAAAGAAAAAGAATGGAAACCAAACTTTAAATCAATAATTTTCCAAAACTGTCTGATGGAAAAGAATCACATTCTAATTAAATTATGTTCCAAAATTTTTTCATGTAGAAAGGATTTTGTTCCAATGCTCTAATTTTTGTTTTGAAGAGTATTCAAGAGTATGAAGGAATAATTTTCCTGAAGTTTTCTAAATTTTCACAAACAAATGGGTTATCATCTGAAGTCATTAAAGTAATCTCTAAGATCAATATTAAACTTACCAAGTTGAAATACAACAAAATGCATTATATATTTCTATATAATATGAATTTAAAATAAATACAAACTCACCTCTTGACATGAAGAAATGATTAGGATACAGCAATTTGAACCCAAAGAGTGTGAAAATACACTCTACTGAAAAGGAGCCTCGGTCCACAAAATCACCATTAAAAAGCTATTTCATAGTTAAGAAAATTTTAAAAAGCTCAAAGCATGACTGAAAAAGAAACTTGAAGAATTTTATATTTCAATTATGAGAAACAAGAAATATAATTTTGTAAGCTCAGGATTGAACTTACCATATCTGACAGCATGTAATATGCTCCCTCTTTCAGCTGGGGCAACTCAAGAAAATAATTTAAACAGCAGAGAAGAGGCTTAAGTTATAATTTCATTTGATATTTAAATTTTAGTTGTCAGGTCATTATTTTGAGATCACATACTCCAATATATCAAGGTTGTTTGACATCTTAATAGAATCTCCTTTGATATCGCAGAAGTGAGTAAAACAGTAAGGAAGGACAAATTTCACATATATGATGCAGGTTCATGCTTTTAGCCATTACTTTCAAAAAGAAGTACATACTATATGCTGCCAATAAGGTAATTTATAAATTAGTAAAAGAGATTACATGTTTAAAAGAAATTTACGAACTTAATTCACCATCTAAATACCTCAACTAGAAAATTTAAAATGTACTGCCTTGAACTAGTCTATTTAACCTTCCTGCTTAAAGCTTCCATTCTCTGAGGAATGGTAGTATGAGTCTAGGAGAACTATAATGAGGAATAATCAAAAGAGGTGAAAAATATCTCTAGTTTAAGTATGCTTATGCCACATTTTTACACTGTACACATCAGAATAGTGAATGCTGTTTAAATTAATTTAATGAGGATCATTTATGGCAAAGGTAGGGTATAAAATGTCATTTAAGTCATGAATAAATGTAGATTGAATTTATGTTTTGGGGACAGTTATATTAAGGGTTCTTTTAGTTAGTTTTGAACCATTAAGAGGGTTAATGATACAAAATGACAACCGTGGAACATAATGAAGCGAGGGAATCTAGAGGAAGAAAACTAAGTAAAAGATTGTACAAGCTGTTAGTGATATACTGATGACATATATATATAGTATTAAAAAGTGAAGACATTAACTAGGGCATATATATAAAACATGACAGCCTTTTTTCCCTTAAGACAGGAAGTTTATGGTATAAGAATTTTGTAGTAGATCTATTCTTGTAGTAATTACTTTTATACTTAAATGAGGTGATAATTTATTTTCTTAGTCTCATATTTGTTTCCTTGTTATATGCATATAGAAAAGAATATTTGCCTAGAGAGAGATAAAGAAAAACTGTCAAAATCAAGTCAATGGAGAGGTAAAATAGGGTTTTGGAGATGCCAAAATGAAAAATGCTATAAGAACATGAAATTTATTAATTCTGCCTCAACTTTGTGGTAAATCTCCATTATATTAATGAAAATGATATTAAATTTTCTTAAATGGTGAGGATGACCAGAAAGGTCAAAAATATGTTACTGTAATGAAAAGATCAGTGGTAAAGGTATAAGTGTTCCCTACTAATTTTCATTATAATGCTGAAAGAACTCATAGAGTACAATGTTTAGGAAAAAATGAATCAATAATAAACTCAGCTTAAAACAACAATTAAATATTGTTAGTAGCAGTTACTCAGAGGTTATATGCATATATCAATTATCACAAATATCTACACAGACTGGGCAGAATTGCATAATTAATCAAATTTTAAAAGGATACATAAGGGTTACTTTCAGAAGGTAGACCATTCAATTCAAATATATTCATAAGGTCATAAAATTGACCATGAATATCCCCACATATAGTAAATTTTTCATCATCCGGTACAGTTATATCAACCAAAGATGGTTGGGACATAAACCATTGCTTAATATCTAACAGGATCTGTAATATAAATTAAAGTAATACAAAAGCAGGGGATATGTGATATGGCCTAACTCATGATGAAGCCACCACGTAAATCATACCTTATAGGCATATTTCCTATGAAGTTTCTTTTGATTTTTATAACATTCCATTAAAGCTTCCATAAACTCTAATGTAACCTTCCAATCTTCTAGATTCGGGCCAGTATAATCATCTTCAATTACTAAAAAAAAGAGAGTAGTTTTTTTTAATATATGAAGACTGCACTACATTTATCATAAAATTCTGACAAACGTTAAGCAATACTCAGTGCTAGGTTCAATAAAATCTAAATAATTATCAAATGAAATGGTCCATCTGTTAGAAGTGCAGTGCAAACGTCGAAAATGACCATATTATTCATTATTACACATTTAAAGAACTAAAAGATAACTAATCAGTTTCGGCGACTATAAAATGTGATCTAAAACCATAATGTGCATAACTGTCATCTCTCACTGCATCAATAATTTGAGAACCATGCTGGTGAGCGTTGAAATCCTGATATCTTCAGCTAATTCAGCATATACCGTCTGTTTTGTTCTATGAAAATACGTCAAAACCTTTGAAACCTACCCATCTGGTCTAGATTTATTGAATCTGCTATACTCTTCTTTGTATCGTCGACAGAAATGGCTTTTTCAAAAGCAATTTTTTTGACGATTTTGCCGCACTCCGTATACTTCAATTTCGCGTCTTTATCGTTTGGACGGGCTCTAGTAACCTAGAATAAAAATACATGCAATGGAGTATCTTGATATTACCAAATTATGAGATATTATATGACCAAAAACATGCACTGTTTCACGTACAGCTTCGAAGTCTTTAAGAGCCAACTTAAATTTTCCCAACGACATATAAGCAGCAGCTCTACGATAGTATCCTTTTACATAAGCCTTATCCAATTCAATGGCTTTAGAAGCATCACTTAATGCATATCCAAAGCATTCCGTCTTCAAATATGCAATGCTCCTGTTCCCATAGTAAACGGCGACGTAAGGATTAATTTCTATTGCTGATGTATATAAATTTATTGCACCGGTGTAGTCTTGATCTGAAAAAGAAAACGAAACCACATTTTAACAATAAATTCAACCCCAATCGAAAATATTACACTAAAAAGGAAACAACATGCCGGGAGCTTTTTAAGAATCCACATTCCACAGAACAAAGCAACCAAAGGCTGAAACGAAGTCTGTAGACTATATTTTCAAATTACCGACAAAACATAAAGAAAATTGTTTGTAGATTCAGTAAGCGGCATGACTGTGCTATATAAAGCATTGATAACAGAAAAAAGATTCCTACTTACTTTTAAAGCATACATTGGCCATCTCCTTCATTTTTTCCGCTTTCTCGGCCTCTTCCGGGCTAATTTCTGCCTTCGATTCACCATTAGAGGTCATTATTTCGGCCCTAATACACCTACAGAATTACAAGGTCCACCAACAAACATGAGCTACATGAATGATTGTAATGATCCACTCGAGTCATCTACCGGTACAGGGGTTACCCATATTATAATCAAAGTTGATAACTAAGCGCGCTAAGCGCAATGTCATATCTAAGAGTTTTCACTCGCGCCAAATGGAGATATAGTCATAACTCGATGAAAATACATTTACCTGCAGACTCCGTTTTATCTCCTTGTGAAGATGAAGGAATCTTATGTTTGTAAATTTCCCCTGGAGAATATTCCAGATGAGTCTGTGACCGTGTTTTCTCACTGGGATGACAGTAGCTTCTCTCTAAAAATCATACATCGAGGGAATGCCTGGGAGAAAAATGTCTGTCTTAAATTACACGAAAGTCTCATATATAACTAGCTGGTGATCTCGTATAAATTAATGTGATAATTTTCAGATTTCATCTGATGCAGTTAAGTCAATGAGTAGCGGGACTCCACTCGAGCCGATGGAATATATCTTAGAAACTAAGAGGGCTTTAACAACGAAGGAGGGAATGAAAGATTTTACCTTTTCACTCCTGGGAGCCGAATTCACTTGGAAAAAACTATGCGAAGACATGAAAGTTAAATATGGCTGTGTGCTTCTAGAGAAGGTAATGGCTAAGCCTTAGAAAATTTTATTTGATTAGCTCTGGAGTAATTATATTTCCTTTTACTCTCAAGGCTCCTATATCTCATGTCACCGATACGCTGATCGAATTCATGATGCACCAAAAAACTGCTTTGGAGAAAAGAACAAAAGAGTTGGAAAAAGAAAACTCGCATCTCAAAATGGGTATCGTATTCAATATACATATAAATGGCTTGAAAAGATATTTTTTCGCTATCTAATGGTTGATAATTGCAGTCAACTCAGGTCTACAAGCCGAAGTAGATAAACTAGTGTCTTCGAAAAATGAGATGGAAGAAACTTTATACTCAAAATTCACTTGTTTACTTAATGCAAAAAAGGAAAAAATTGAGATGCTTGAGAAAGAACTGGGAAAAGGTCAGTCTGGCAAACCACTTAAATTGTGGTTGAGATTTACAATCACGACATGATTCTAATCCTTGTTGAAATTTAGAACCAATGATTCTTACTAATCCATTAGAATCATATGAAATATGATGTTTAGAATTAAAGATGCACCATTGAAATTTTCTAAATAAATTTTGCAATTCATAGGTTACTGATCATAGGGTTAAGATGTAATAAAATATTTTTCTTCAGTATTTCATTGTCTTTGGGCTAGTGTTAAATTTGTGGCATGAATTTTATAGTATAACTATGATATAAAGATGTTTTTATTTAATTTTTATAAGTAACTTATTTCTGAATGTTTTTTATGTGTTTCTTTTCTTAGGCAAACGATTTGAGATAGATAAAAAAGCCCAAGAGACAGAGGCAAATCGTAGTGGAAATGACAAAGAAATGGAATCTGAAGAAGAAAATGCCAAAGCCCTAGAAGAAGCAAGGGATGAGTATGGTAGTGAGACTGAGATAGACTCGGATGAAGAAGGTATGGCTCCATCCTCGTCAAAAATTAGGAGAATAGGCTCTCCTGTAACAGTCCCACGAAATATTGATTTTGAAGATATAAGTGAGGAATCGTCTCACTCTGATCACCAGAAAAGAGTGAATGAAGGCATCAGGATGGAATCAAGAGCATCAACAGAAAGTAAAAGTCCTGCCCAAAACTTACAGCAAAATCCTGGAAAATACAGTATTGAAGATTTATTGAATGATATGTAAAACATTTTGTATTCTCAAATTATTTATGTAAGAAATAGATTTTAAATATAATGAAAATTATTTATTATTTTTGCAATTTTGTTGGAACGATTTCAAATTTGATGTAAAGAATTTTAATAAATGTATTTTTGTTTAATTTTTCTTTTCTTTCCACAACCCCACAATTTCCTTAGGGAAATTTGGCATCTCGTAATAATTCCGGTTCCACATATTTTTTGTTGGCCTTGGCCTTTTGATCAGGTATCCAGTGTCCTCCAGAATTTTAGTTCGGGATTTCTCATCATAGATTTTTCCAGTTGGCTGTTTGTATATTAAATACAGGCATTCAGGATCTCTTTGTGGTAAAGATTTGCTCCTTGACCAGGTTTCAGGCTGTACATTTAAAAGCTTTCGTATGGCAGCAGTTATTTTCTAGTTGTCAAGAAATATGTTATATAACTGATTGTACAAAGATGTACTTATCCTTAGGTTTAGGGAGTAGATATGAAATATTTCAAATCCATTAACTACTTAAATGTACTTTGTTTTTATCATACTTTTATATCTTCAAAATTTGTTATGTTCCACTGTGGTAATGTGTTAGCATCCACAAGGATTAATTTTCTGCCAGAAATATTATTTTTCATGATACATTCCTGCATTCAATCAAACAAAACAAAAAATTAATAGATTAAGTTTCTGTATACATCCGGATCTTGAAATAATTGACATGAAAAGTAGACATCAAGACAAGTAAATGGGGCCAAAAATTCCTTCAGGTACATAATTAACAATGAAAATTGTGTAAATTAGCTTTAAAGATGGCTCACGAAAAATTAACCACAATTTGCTGCAGAGTAGTGATTAATTGGCAATATTGGTTTCAGGGAAATAGTGACAAATTACAGATCAAGCAGTAAAACATTCATAGAGGGAACTTGAGTAATTTTCTTGTATTGTTTATCAATTAATTCTGGTAGGACATATAATTTGATAAATGTTCAAGAATGAATCCTTCACTAACATTAAAACAATGAAATTACAACAGCAAGAAATTTAAACCAATTAATAAAATAACTAAAGACAAAATCTAAGAAACTATCTTGCATTTCAATAATAATGTCAGCACTAAAACAAGATTTAGTTAGTTATTTTGTTCATATAAATTGAAGTGAAATTTAACTGAAATCCAAATAATGGAATTTAATTTGTGTCAAAATTGGTGCGTAAGAGGGGTGGTAATCAGGCAGTTTGTGCAAATCTTAAAATTTACTGAGTTTTCCAAACAGATTTCGAAATCTCATAAGGCTCCACTTACCATACATCCAGTTTTGATCAGGACTGTACCTGCTTTAACTTGGTGTATGGTCCTGATAAAATTTTGAGCTTTTTTATTTTGTAAGAGAAATCTTGAGAAAAAGTACAATAGATGATAAAGATATATTTCTATCTCTGTATGATTTCAATAATAGAAATCATTCAGTTAATCCCGAGATACTTCCTTCTTACATCACATTTAAGTTTCGAAATTGAATTTGTAATTCAAATAGTGATGGAGAGTGTGCTCAAGAGTGCACTACGTGGTTGCATACTTCTTGGGGAAGAACCTGTTCTTAACATTTTTCAATCCCACCAGGACATTACTTTAAATCATGATAAGGGTAACATAAAATGTAATTAGTTATGTATTTCTGTGATCACTACGAAAAGAATAAAGCTAGTATTGTAATTGAATTCCTATTTTTCATCAAAAAATTCTGAATAAAAATTACAACTGTATCACCACCAACTAATTTTCAAACAATGATTTGCAAATTTAAGATTTCCTTTACTATCGATATGTCAGGAAAAGGAAAAAATAAAGACATTTATTCTAGATTACAAACAGGTTTCTGACGTAATGATAAATACCCTATACTGCGGAAAACCGACTGTTTTATCTATCCAATCTCCTACCTCTTCGGTTGACCACGTCCAGCAACTTACGATAGGCAATTGATTTACCTTTCCGGAACAAATTAATTCTAATGATAAAGGGTTATACTTATTCAACCAGGCAGCTCTGTAAGAGAAAGAGATACACACAGTTTTAACATGAATGACTACGTCTAAAAACGCTACTTTCGGTGCAAACCGAAACAACCGCCTTTAATACGATTGAAACGGTGATTGCGCACCTTCTTCGAATCGTGCGATGTGACATAATGTCCAAACAATTAGGAAAATCTACTTTAGGTTTATAGAGTTGGTAAGGAAAAATATTTTTACTGCCCATTTTAAGAAATAATGTAATTCCAGGTTTCCAAAAGGTGGCTAAACGGCAACAATCACCATTTATAGTGGACAACAAACTTTTAGAGTCGTTTTTGGGTACCCGGTGCCCAAATTTACTGTTTTAAGTCATCGTTTGTTTACTTTTGTTTGAGGTCCGCTCATCTTTACACCCCATACAATTTAAAGATATTTTCTGTTAAATTATGCTACTAGTGCAACTATTTTATGGTATCTATCACAAAAATATCGCAATTAAAACATAGTCGCTGATCATTTTTTTGTTGATGAATAGTAATCAACAAATATGCATTTCTCGCAGGATGATTATAAGGTGATAGCTGAGTCCTTCACTCTCATCTGAAAGATTATGGACAAATATTAAACTTTTTACATGTTGAAAGTGCTGGAAGATGAGCTTCTTTTTGGAACACACAAAAGATGAAATTCAGGCAAAGAGTTGCCTGGCTTCTGCTTTTCCTCTATTTACTCGGCACACTCATTACGGCATATTATCTGTTTGAGCTATCTGATCAGTATAGATCGAACGCATTAGAACATGTGAACAAGTATCACAATAGCCATGGAGAAGGGAACTTTTGGCACCATCTTATAGATGTACCATTTCCTATTTGGATAATGATATTTGTTATACCTTACCTACAGGCAAGTTCATTCCATGTTCTGCAATGATTTTCTTCATTCTTCGGTCTAAAACGGATATTTAACATTATGTTTCTCTTCAGATTTTTTGGGTGCTGCTTCTTTGTACAAGATCTGAGCCAGTAGTACAGTTCCGTGCATGCTTATTACCTGTCATTGGATGGTACTTCATTTGCGGAATGCGAACATCTCTAATGGGGAAAACTGCAAGTAACATACCGAGGAGTTGTATTTCAACAAAATTAAGAGATGAAAATGAATGCAGCAACGAAGACAGCTTGATACTTTTAGGATAATCGAAGGAAAACGAAGTAACTGTAATATTATGATATTTCAGTTATTTTCGTCACAATCAGGAACTTTCTTAATAAAATTATTAGCATTAAAATTTTAACAATCAAATGACTCTTGTGAAGTATCTTGTGAATGATATGTGATAGAGAAAAAAACTGTGATGATCAAGTTTTGAGGTTGTATATTCACAATTGTCTCAAAATATATATCGAGAGTTTGAGGCCTTGTTTACTTATCATATCAGTAGGTGCCCAGTAAGGGTTTTGTGCCTTTAGATGTTATCTGCTATATCTAATTAGAGAAACGTTTTTTTACAACTAATTTTGAGTTAATTATCATCAATCTTAGTAAAGGCTACCTTTTCTAATCTTATTTACGTAGTTTGAGCGAATTAATGCTCATTAAATGAAAATCAAAAGATGTCATGTAATTTTGTTGGAGGAAGTTGCCAATGTGGATCATGAAAATCTAGTACAAAATCATTGAAATGTCACAGGGAACTCTTGGAAAGTAAAAAAATTATTATTGGAGTATATTTTTAAACTGGAAAGTAATACTTCCATATCACTCAAAGTTTTTGTAGATTTTTTACATCAAGTGTAATTAATTAACCAAAGCTTTTATTGAAAGACATAAAAAATAACTTGTTTAGTCAAGAGGGTGGTTTTAGAAGTTACCATAATCATAAATGTGCATTAATGCAGCTGAGTTGTTAAGAAGACAAGGGTAAACTTTCTTGTTGTTAGTTTGCCACAGTAATAATTTTTTATTTTGGTGTGTTGTGAATTTTTCATTTTGTAATTTGATCTTGTGGAACATCTCTGTGGTTAGTTGTATATTCACCTGCCATGATTGTCATTAACTATTGGTAAAAACTAATAGTGAATACATAGTGATATTTCTCATCATTTATTTTATTGAGGTTGTCTTAGGTAGACATATTTTAATCAAGATCATCTCCTGTAATTAATGAGATGTTGATGCCAATGGAAAGAAGACAATAGCAGTAAAGCAATAGAATGGTAATGGAATATATTTGATAAAGCATTATTTTTTAGACATTTTTATTAGAGGATTATGCTTTGATTATTTGAAGTACCTAACATATTTAATTTAATTTGAAAGATTATTTAAGACTTATTCAGACCAGATTTTTTTGGAGACTATGAAAAATCATTAGATACTTCTTATATTTCACGACATTTTATTGCTCCTCTGCTTTAATGTAGAACAAATTTTTGTTTCATAAAAAATTTTCTGTGCACGTAAAAGATAATTAATGTCTTAAAAAGATAATCCATAAAATCTATGGATTATCTTTAAACAATTGCTTGATTAATATAAGGTACTACCATTTATATTCATCATATCAAGAATAGTAATGTTTAAATGTGAGGGCTCTTTTCATAAGGAACTTTCTTTGCTCCATTTCTGTCTTTAGCACATTGTGAAATCATCTGTGATCTAAGTGAAATTTTCTACAAATGGGCAGTATAAAAAGTTGCCTGGGCATTTTCATACATAGAGTGATAATTTTACCATCCTTTATCTTGTTAATTTAATTAAACATGGACTTTCACTTTTTCATCATAATATTTTAGACCTAGATATCAGGATAAAGCATTTCTTATGGAGTATTTTTTCTTGATCCTTTTTTTGTCAGACTTTATCACAGTTTTCAGAATTATTTTCATTACAAAATATTTTATGGGATATAACCTATTTACTTTGTATTCTACAAAGAAAGAAGGGAAGTTATTTGCTATTTTTACATTTTAAACTCTGAATTCTGGTAAAGTAAACTTGAGCTAGAAAGTGGTGAATATCATGATATATCAAATAATTGAGAATGTTCTATTAAATAAAATTCACAGTTGTAATACTTTTGGAAAATGAGCTATGAATATATAGTTTTCAAATCTGAACTTTGTAAGAAAATATCATGATTAGACAAAAAAATTTCTGCTGTAGATGATCAATTTTAATGTAGCTTACAGGGACTTATTATGGGTTTTGATAGATCAACAGGATTTGATAGGGATGTCTTTCATAGTCTGCATTTGCATAAAGGTTAAAGGACATACTGAATATTTATAGAGAAAGTCTTTTTCTTGCATACCTCCACTGCTCAATGAAGTTCCTGTAATGCATTTTTGAAACATTGGTTTTGGGGTAACAAGGCTGGGGATGATTTCCCATTCCTCATGTATCTAAAAGCATGCATAATTCATTCCAGAAGAAACTTTTCTGTCATTAAAATGCAGTAATTCATGTGTGTTTATGTACATAACACGATGCAATAATAATAGGTAAATACAGAATCATTCCTTTAACTTTCTCATTTAGAGTTTACTTTTCACTGCTGTAAATTTTCATAGGAGATTTTATAAATATAAAAAACTTAACTGCCAGATTTGTATTGAGAGAACAGTTAATTGATAAAATTTTATTTTACCAATTTTACACTTATTTGTATGATACATATGTAATATTCCTCAACTTCCCCAAATTTTCCCTCAAATTGCTAATATTTCTCAAGGTATACGTCATGAAAAACTTGCTATATATGTTATGTCTTCAATGAAACATTTGTAATTATGGGTTGGGGTGAATTTTGAACAGTATGCTAAATTAAAAAGTAAATAATATTATATGTTATAAATACTACATCCTCAGTTTCATCAGTGATTGTATTTTATATGAAAACATAATATATCTTTGAATTTATTCAAAATAGTAGGATTATCAAAACCCTTGCCATGGTATTTTTTAAGTTATCTTAGTTAATGTTTGGATCATATTGTTTAACTTATTATTTCAGTAACATTATGCCATAGGATTTAATGTTTATCAGAGTGACATTAACCCAAAATGACACAAACAGTAGATGTTGGTAATGTAAAAAAATTTAGATTTATTCAGCTCTATATACGAGAGTGATTACTAGGGGCAGCTTAAGGAAATTTGTTTATTTTAATCCAATGTTTGTTATCAATATTAAGTACTTAATGAATCTTATTTCTTATTCAATACATGTGTTTAGTAATTAAAGTTCACAAATAGAAGGGAAGCACTAACAATAATTCATTATTGCATTTTAAATGTGTGGAGACTTCAGATGTAATCAAGTCAATTGGATTTTGGCCTAATGCTGTGTTAAAATTAATGGATGTATCAGAAAATTTGGTTTTAGTTGATTCTATAAAACAATAACGTTCCATAAAATTGAATTTTTCTGTGTTGTGATTTGCTCACCAATTGTATTGATGCAGATGGGATTGAAGAGTTTTCCTTCCTTCTCTGCCAAATTTGAAGCCAAAGATCTTTTCCATTGAGTTTTTAGTAGCTTTCCAGGCATATTTTTACTGAGAAACCTTTGATCTCATTTCTTACATTCTAATTATTATTTGTTCTCCACTTGAAATATGTTCCGATAACTATTTGACTGCCAAATATACTGTGTCTTTATTACAGAGGCTTTGAAATAAAAATTTTGCATAAAAGAGAAAGTGAATCATTTTGAATGTAACTTGTCTTAGATCATTGTCTGGAGTTATAAATTGTATGCACTTCTTTAAAGTTTTTTATACATGCATTCTCAGGTTTTTATACAATATTCTTGTAAAAATATGAGATTTGTAATACCTAGTCAATGAACACAATGGTTTGTACTGTTTTCTTGATTAAATATTATTGTATCAAAAATACATTTTGTTCAACTTATTGAAGTTTTGGAGAATTTTTCTTTGTATTCCTATTATAAAATCAAAAGTGAGTTTGCCTTTCTGCCTTAATTTTTTTGCTTCACTAATTATGTATGGACATTTCAACAGACCTTATAATTACAAATATACTGTATAGTCAAATTATAGCAAATTAAATTATATTAAATCAGTAATGAAATGTTTAATGAAATTAAAATCAGTAAATGACTTAGATTCAGAGGAGGTGAGAAATCTAAGTATCTGGGACTGACAAACTTCACCAGTATTTTACAAAATTTTACTGCCATCACTGTTCAGACCAATGCCATTATCATCTACAATTTTCCTTGTATATGTTGTTGTCATTGCTGTATTTGGACATTACCCAAAATGAAGTTTGCACTCTGTGGAGTGGGCATTTCCATTTTTGCAATACCCTGAGGATACATAGGAACATCATTTTAGCCAGAAATTATGGAGTTCGAAGTTTGTTTGGCATGGGGCAGGAAATTGTATTTAAAATAAACTCATGCAAACTATGATTACCATATTACTAACATTGTTGGGAATTTCAGAGTGAAATTATTTATTGCCTTAGTTTATTTTAAATACAATTAAAAATAAAATATTCCAACTCAACTGGACTCAACAAAGCCAAAGTTTTTCCAAAATGCTAAGTTGAAAACCACTTGAGTATTGTGAAAATGGAAATGCCCACTCCACTAAGTGAGCAATTCATTTTGGGCATTGCTTGAAGTCTGCTACTGCAAATATCAAATATATCCAGAATGCATAATCATATTAACTAAGTTCATAAAAACACATTGATACAAAAAATGAGTCAAAGTCACTGAAAAGGATGGTTATGATTTGTATGATATCCCACTTTCTTGGAACATATATAAGAATTGACTCAAAGGTTGTACATAGGGATTCATCTTAGTAGAATTCAAAAGCTGCTATAAGAGATTTTTATGGAAATATTCAAGAGAAATAAAATTGAAAATGATAATGATGACAAAAAGTATAGATGTGATCTAACATGCTCCATTGCTAAATGTTTTTGTTGTTCTTCAATCACTCATATAGAAACATTGTTGATTAGCAACTATTGTGCATAGAGCTAATTCCCTTTGCATTTGATTTTAATAAAATAATTCTCATTTTCTGACTATTTCCTTCATTCCTATCTACGTTGAATGGTAAACAGCTCTTTCTTTAGTTAAACAGGAAGAAATCTAAAATAATCAATATAGATATATATTAAATTCAATTATTGCTTTAAAACCTTACTTTCATGCACCAGAATTGAAACTACAAAAAATGATAAAAATCTAGGAAGAATTTATTTTTTTAATGTTTAAACATAAATATTTACACAGCCTAACTCACTTGCATGTATATGAATGTATTTGCTCTTTTTTCATGCGTCAACATTCAAACAAGGAAACTTTAGATGTTGATGTTAAATTTTTGAGATTCCTTATGGTTATAACAGGATTTTGAGCAAAATGTTTTAGTACAAAACTTTCAACCTTAATGATAAAATACAAAATACTATATAAAACTGAATTTTCCAGACCACCTAAGGAGAACTGCAATCAGAAGCAATACTGAGGCAGATAAGGCTGTGATAACTCCAACCAAACAAGTCTGTGAAACCCACCAATAGTTTAAACTGCTCTGCTCCAGTCTTTCTGGGCGAAAGTGATACACCAAGCCCATCTGAGAAATAAAAATTGAAAATAAACTAAGCTTTTTCTAAGAAAAGAGATTCTGAAAACATCAATGCATTTTAACACTGCAGAAAAGTATTTTACTATTGAATGGTTGTCTCATATTCAATATCAGAAGAATTGAAAACTCTCCAATCTCTACATTTCTGAGTTTCCTGCCACTTTCCCTATCTTATTTTACTTATGATCACTCAAAGTAGTATATAGTAATATAATATAAGGCCAAGTCTCATATTCATAGATGGGGTAAAATGGGATTCATAAATTACTCACCCTATTCCCTCATCTTAGAACTTATCACATTTCAGAAAACTACCATTTTGAAGACACAAACTACTTGTAAACTCAAAGTGTTCTGGGCAAACTTTGCAAAACACAATCTAGAAGAAACTGAAATAATACTTTAAGCATTTTCCACAATTTTTTACTTAATCAATTACAATCATAATGAAACTTAATCAAGGACATGACCTACTGACCCTTACCATTGTCTTTATCAGCCATTCAAAGTCAACATCAGTATAATAATTCCCTCATTTCCAACCTGAGGATGACTGAATTTGTTCAAACTGGTTGTTAAAATTAAAAAATGGAGAAAATTACAAGTATCGCTTAAGTTGATTTTACAAATTATTTGGTATTTTATGTGAAAAGAAGGTTAATGTCAACTCCATTGTAAAACTTGAATAATAGAATAATCATATACCAAGATAATTAGTAAAAACTATCAAAGAATTGTTAAAAATTAAGACATTTGCAGTTTGAAATACCATTCATATTCAATAACACGGAAAATTATATGCAGGAAAATATTTTATTATTCCTTCAGGTAAATGAAGTGTAAAAATTCAATGTTATTTTCTTACCAATATCTTCCTGAAATTGTGTGCTTATGCTATAATAAATTATCTTGGAGTGCCAGAACTTTTTTGCCTAAACAACAAAAGTTATCATCATGCTCTAAATTAGACTACAATACCTTATTATTTTTAGTAAAGAAGAGTTAATGTATGAAATATAAGAGTAAAATGTGTGATTTTGAAAACAATTATGAGGAGGAGTTAGAGGCAGAGCAGATGAAATTTTTTCCTTAGACTGGAAATTTTATTGTGTTTAGGGACCTAATTAATATTTTTCCTCAATATCTCTTCAAATAACTCCAAATTTTCAAATTTAACCAGCTTCTGTTAAAAATCTTCAATGTCAGGTCAATTGTTACTCTATGGGTTAAGATTTCAACTCTTCAGTTGTTTGTTCTTTACTTTCCATTTCTTTATCACTCCAGGTGAATGTTTCAATCAGAATTCAGTATGTATAGTACTATGATAGTTTCAATATTTCATTAAAGGCATAAAAAGTTATCCTTTACCAACAATCTTCCATAAGTAATTAAAAATAAACCTTACCCAACCACCTCTCTGGGCGATCCATTCTGAAAGCTGCTCTTCTTCAATCACATCACCTACAGCTTCCACTAAGGATGGCAGATAATCATGGTGACCTCTTCGAACACAGTCAACTGCCAGACCACCAGCCATAGCAAACAATGACACTACTTTGGCCCATGTGACTTCATTCTCATTCTGGAAATATTGTTATCATTATTCAATGACAATAGATAATTTTGCTTCTTTGTTAAAAACTAAGTAAATGAGACTGAAAAAAGAGATTGATTTATTGTTCACATTATACTTATACCCTGTAAGTAGGGTTGCCAGATGTACTGATTTAGGAAGTATAGAACTAATTTTCTATTTCGTTTCTTAAAATCTCAGGTTTTTATAATTTTTAATGAAGTATAAAAAATTATATCTTAAAATCAGCAGAAAAAGTAATACCCAAAGATAAGAAAAGAGAGCATTACTGAGGATCTTATACAAATGATAGAACAGAGAAGAAAAGGAAAAATTCATATAAAGAATAACAACTCATGTATAGGATCCTGAGAAACAAGATTGGAAAAACATTAGTACCACCAAAACATTTGTGCTGAGGTCAAAAATAATATGAGATAAAGGTAAATCAATTAAATATTTATTTGAAGTGAGGGAAAAAAAAACAAAATTAGAGCAATTCTAGATGAGAATAGAAATATTTTGGATGATGATAGAATTTCAAAGAGATGGAAACAATATATTGGAAAACTATATAAGGAAGAAAAACTGTCCAATGAAGTTTTCCAGATAGAGTCAGAGGTATGCGAGTATAATCTTAGCAAAGAGATGAGTTTGGAATAGCTTTGAAGAAACTGAAAAATAACAAGGCTCTAGGTATTGACAACATACCGGCTGAACTTTGAAATCAGGGGGAGCAAAAATGAAGGGCAAAATGTACAATCTGGTACAAACAAGAAAAGCATAATGATCCCCAGTCCTAAGAAATCTAATGATAAAATTTTGTGAACATCATTGAAGATTCAACCAAGTCATGCACATATCAAAAATAATTACAAATATAGTCCTCTGCCAAATAGAGCAGAAGTGGCACTTTCAAATGATCAATTTAGTTTTAGAAAGAACAGAGGAATTGAAGAGGTAATTTTAGCTCTATAGTTAATCATACAAAGGCAAATGGAAAGTAATCTAAAAACTTATTTAGCTTTTGTAGACCTAAAGAAAGCTTTTGGTAGCATAAAATGGGATAAACTTTTTAGGATTTTAAAGAAGCAGGTTTAGGGATTGACATGTTATAAAGATTCCACCTTTACAAGAATCAAAAAGTGTTTATTTGTGGAAGGACAAAGAAAGAGGAAATTGAGATTTAGAAAGGTATTTGTCAAGGATGTGCACTATCACCCATAATTTTCAACCTTTACATAGAGGAGTCTCTAAAGAAAGTCAAGGAGGAACAAGACACAGGTGTATTGGTACGAAAAAAATAGCCAATAAGATATGCCGATGATGTTGCTGTCCTTCCTGAGAATCAAAAAGATCTTGAGACTGTGATAAATAAAATGAATGACATTATGGGAGATGAATACAACATGAAAATAAATAGATCAAAAACAAAAGTAATGATGAATGATACGGAAGAAGAAATGATAATACGAATTAGTATTGATAATGAACAACTTGAACACGTGAACGACTTTACCTATTTAGGGAGTCAGATCACCAGACATGGAAGAAATAAGAGAGAAGTAAGAAGCAGAATCACTCAGGAAAAAGGTGTTTTTAAACAAAAAGACATGCTTTTCACTGCTGCTATTTTGAAATTATGTTAATTTTTACTTTCTCAGTTATTTAAATGCTATTTTAAATTATTTCCTCTTAGCTGAAGACAATTTCTTTAAACATATATCTAAATCCAAAAACCAATATAAATTTAATTGAAATAATTCTTTTCAAAACTTACATTCCTTACACCTACATAAAGACTTACATACTAATTTTACAGTAATACCTCACATGTAAGGACTGATTTATAGAAATATTCATTGGAAACTCTATCTACAAGCCACCATTCATTGCGTGGCAGGGTGTGCATGCACCATAAATTACGCTTCCTCAGTCTGTTACTATAGCATATCAAGAAAGAAATAAAATCAGAGTAGCTGCTCTTCCTAGAATCTATTTCAAGATTCTATTATTATTATGATCACTGTCTGTAAGAACTTCTGCATTAATTTTTGGTGGTCTTTTATAAATCTCTGTTTTACCAGGATGTAATTATTTGGCATTTTCTTTGGTCAACAAGAATCTCATCTTTTTGGTTTTCTGCTTATGGGTTACTTGGTTTTTGGATTAGTACCATATTTTAGAGATAGTAAAATTCAGAATTTAGAAATGTAGAAATACACTAAAAAGTATTGCATTTGCTCAATCCCATGAGAAATGGGGATGAAGATGCTTCTGGAAGTACTAGAGCAACACTTTTTTGTTTTCAGGTACTAGGAATACTAAGAGATCCTTCAAATTGATACAAACTTAAAAATTATTTAATAATATTTCAGAAAATCATTACTTACTTTAAAGAGTTCTCTTCCAACAGAGAAAACAGCACCTCTGGCTACAGTTTCAGATGATAGGGTGATACTCATCTGCCTGCACACATCAGAATAAACCTTTCAAAAGTAAATAAAATTGAAATTTAATGATTTCATAAAGAAAAATGTTCTACTTTGACTGTCAAAGAAATTAAATATCTTATAAAACATTAATTAATATAAAAATTATAAGTATTAAAAAGAAGTATCATTGCCTGGATAAAGATATGGATAATACTTTTGGTGACTGTAAGCCTCTGGAGTAAGTGAAGAATTATAAATATTTAGGTGTTATTATTTACAAAAATTTGAAATTTGATATCCATTTAAAAAGAATAACATCAAATTTAAGGAAATGTCCTGTTCCAAAGTTTGGATTCAATATCTTATCGGGAAGGAGGTCCTAAAATAAGATTCCGTTATCCCCGTTTGAAATGCATGGTGGAATCGAAATGACGCTCTTGCATCGAACCAAGGATAAAGTTATAATTGGTACATTTTCCTGCTATTCATTTGTAATGTCAAAAACCTAAGTTTTATACCTGATTGTTATAGACTAAATTTAGGACATGAACTTATTGTTAGATCTGATTCCAGCAGTCAAAACGGAAGTACTTCAATGTTTCTCATTCCTCATTTCTACTATTCCCCATTAAACATATTTCAAACATTTATTTCCTGTTCTCAATAGTTTCCATGTTATTATTATATTCTTCAATTAAAATAATAATGCACGTCCAAGAATTGATTGAAGCTATCGCAAATCCTAAAATTCATAAAATTTTGCAGTGGAAAGAAAAATTCTATGTATTCTACGAAAAACAGAACTGAGCACTTTGCTAAAATGGTGATCACAGCTCTTTCCTGAATAGCCTTTAAATTCTTCAAAATATACTTTAGATAATTTATGTATATATTGTATTTAGCTCCACCCCTGCCATGATTCATAAAATGAAAGTAAAAACATATCCCCTAATTTTCTATAGTCTGTTTACCTACCTTTGGGTGAGTGCTTTCCAGTTCCTGCCCGATACTCAGCAGAACGTGATTCACCGGTGATGCAGCCCCCATTTCTCCAGAGCGGGGCACCTTACTCAGCGTTGAAGGAATCGATTCAGAAGAAGACGAACCAGAAGAAGGTGGGGACGGTATCAACATTGTTGTGCTACGTAACCTTGCTAGACCCCCTTTCCCTCCTTTTAAAAGACCAGAACGTTTCAATCTCGCTCTCAGGTACCTTCTGGCCAAGGCCTTCGCTTGGGCAACCACCTGCCGCTCTTCCCAAGCCGCACTCTCTTGTTGTTGCTGGGAGAACAACCCAGATGGTCCACCGGAGCCATAATGTTGACGCCAACTAAGGGATAGTCTTCGAGAGACCGCGTCGCTGAAGCGTCTCCTGGCAGAGGTACTCCCCACAGCCCTTCCGTAGTGTGTGCCATGTTCCAACGCGACGGGAAAACTGAATTTTCTTCTGGATCGTAGGTTGGATAGGTGAAGGTGTAAGGGGGACTGTTGATAAGAGAAGGATCCGCCGGAAGACATGGTGTCAGTGGTTCCAGACGAGTGGCGCCTCAATTCAAGGAGGCCACGGTTTGATGGAGTTAATGTTAAATCCAAGGAGGATTTGTCTACTCGGCACCTGATGATAGCAAACGAATCATAATTAATCATTGAAATGCGCTTAAGAATAAAGAATTTAAGAAAGCCCTCACATAACATTAAAATGGCAGCACTATTTTTAAATAAAACGCCAAGACCAAGTGTCGCAGCTTGTGAATGTGATCGTGAATCGTGAACATTATGGTAGCGTAACAAAGTAAATTCTAGTTACATTCATGACAAAAACGTCACTTTCGGAAAATTATCTAATAATTAATTGATTTGCAATTCATAAACTTTCATAAACTGAAATTCATAAAACCTTCGATTTCGAGAACTATTGCCCAACTTTCAGTAATTTACTGCTGATGATTTAATCATTCCCTATGAATATACTTGCGGTAGTAGAGAGACCAAGGATTCGAATGCGATCCAGCAAATTTTCATTTCAGTTTCATGCAAATTTTCCATTCCGTTGCCTTGTTATACACAGCATTAAGCTATTTTTGCCGACTTTTGTTTTATTTTTAAATGTACTCTCTTGTGTATTTGAAAGAAACAAAATTGAGGAGCTATAGGTAAAATGAAGCATCAGTGAAATGTCTGTCGGTAAAAGTGGTGCCAGCGAAGATTGTGACCATTATTTGTCATACTTATTCCACAGATAAAATGTTCTCCGGAGTACTCTGAAATATTAGAGAGCAAATCGAAGAATCGTTTCTTAAACGTCACGGATTTATAAAACATGCTCCAATGAAATGTGAAATTAGAACAGTTTGACATCTGAAAACATGCACTGGTATGCTATAACCGATTAACCATCGCTACCAGCAATCTTTTTTAGCATACATACAAGTACCCTATTTATAAAAACGTTATCTCCATTTGAAGTAGTGCATGGACCAGGCCTTCGCAACGCTTTCATGGAATTAATCTAACGCATAAAAAAAGTTTATAGGCTATATATTTCAGATATACTACTCGACAATAAATTTTGCTCAGTCGACTTATATGCTGGTGATATTTCTGTTAGACTGCCGCATGTTTTACTCAAGTTCGAAAGTTTACACGATAAAGAGTTAAACTGATATCTTAATTATTAGACATGTTAAAGCATTTGTGAACGACTTGTGCCTAATATTACACACAATTGGAACAAGCATTTAGCAAAAAGAAAAAATACTGACTCACGACAGATGACCTTTTAGATATAATGGGAATTGATTCAAAAAGCGCCGAGACGTTGCTTCACGCAAGATTTCGATTTTACGCAACTCTGTGGTCAAAGAAAATATGCTAGAAGAATATGGTATATTTGAAGAAGTTTATGGTTATTACTGAATTGAATAATAAGACTATTCAATATAGTTAATTGTGAAATTGTATTCCTGCAGCACTTGACGTGTTTTAATGATCGATTGGATTATTAAAGTAAATTTGAAGTAATGTATGCCATCTTTACTACTATTCAAATTTAAGAAAAATATAAAGTGAGACAAGTGTTTTTCCTATCTTCATTTATGCTACGTAAAAAGCACGAATGATTTTGATGGTATCACTCTTTCCTAAATATACAGAAACATTCCAAAAATGGCATAAGCATGGCAATTTTTCTTAAGAACAGCAGTCATCTACATTTATTTTTACTTCTATATTCCATATACATTCCTTAATAAGTAGGTTGAATATCTTTCCTTTCCCTTGAGTCTTCGGCTTCGAACCTGCCGTCTTATCGTATTCCTTAAAAGAAATGCACAATTTCTCCCGGTAAACAGCCTTTATCACAAGCTGGTTATACAGAAGAGAAAATTTAAGCTCCCGGCAATAGGAGTAACGGAGATATTTTAACCTCAAGTATAATTGGTATCAAAATTATAATGAGACATTTTGGTAGTAAATTAAATTCACAACGAAATTTATACCTTTTACGGAAATCCTACTCTTAGATAACGGTTAGAAAAATTGCTTTAAACAAAAAGCCATCCTAATCTAAGGTATTCAAAATAATATAAGATATTCTAACAGCTACTAAGGTATTCGATTATTTCACTCCATATAAGCAATTTGCACGAGAAATAAAATGGAAATGTTTGACTTGAATTTATTAAGCAATTGGCTTCGTTTTCATTCGTACAATTTCGATGTCGAATCTTTCTAAATTGCAGATAACCCATTCAATTGCCGCCCAATGGTTTCAAAAAAGAACGAATCGAACGTGAAATTTTCCGATAAAAAAGAAAGCTATCGTTGCTTGAGGCTATTCTGAAACAAAAGCCACATTTTCAGAGTAATCTTGAATAAACTTCTGAGAAGAAATACTCTTGAAGACTCATTTTGCCTCTTGAGATGATCGATAACAACACTTGAACGCAATCTCATAAGAAATGCTAAGAAATTTAATTGTCTGCTGACACTCGGAGTCGTTCGTCGATTAAACAAGTCCGATGGTGTGAGGACGTGAGATGTGTTTCAGATAGTATCTGATTCGTAATTAGTTTGGATTGAGATGGGAAAACTGAACCGAGAACACGCGACAGATGAATCTCGACTCGACGACAGATCGGAAAGCAATCAAAAGAAACTGCTGTAAGGACTAAATCAGTCTTTTTCCCAGATATTTGGGCACGAAACAAAATTTTTAATTATAACATTCAAAAGTATAGTTAATACATAAGCTAAACTTAAATTCATAACTGCTTTTTGGCTAAGCAATCTACCACACGAAATTATTTTATTATTGGATTTCTTACGATTTAAATATTCATATCTCTGCACAGCTCGGGGTTGGATTCTGTCCCTAGTTACGTCAAGTTTTGAAGAGTAAATATGGCTTACTAACAAGACCCTTAGTTTTCCGTCAACGTAGTATTATTACAAGTGCTTCGAACTCGGTCGCCAGTTATATTAATTCCTACGTCGATTAAGCACATAAAAATTTCCCCTTAAAAATCGTCGATCGAGTCTTAAACCTTATTCAAAGAATGAGTAAGACTTACAGTTTTTAAATATGTCGAGTGCCTGCGCAAGAGAAGAAGAAATTGAAAGCTCTCTGGTGAATTCAGAAGAGAACTGAAGTTAAAATGGGACGTTATCACTTGAGATCGTAAACGGTTCGTTTTCTACTAAGGCACGCTTATTACTATGAACGTGACTAATCGCGCATGCCAGAGCACAGAAGTTCCCTTGAAATGAAACATCAGAATGGGATTTTACAAAAATACATCCCCAGTCAATCAGAAAAAAAACATTTGCGTCGATTTAAGAAAGTTAAGCTCCCATATAGCCTTATGTTTATCACATAACAAAGGATTGTTCCGTTTTTGAAGATAAAAAAATTTTGCATATCTTTGCAGTTTTCAATTAACTATAGGCAATCGTTACACAAAACTAGCTATGAAATAAGGGGTTTATAAATAAACTTTCAACTTTATCTATAGGCGACATATTACGATAAAATGGCTCATACAATAAATACATCTCACGAAAATCAGGATTTAAGTTTACTTGGCTTCAGATAAATTTATTAATTATATTATTATAATATTATTTATTTCAGATAATTTATTCAAGACAATGTACCATTTATACTGCTTGTGAATATAATACTCAATGGTATTAAGGATGTAGTATTTTTAAATGGATAGTTTACATTTAAAGAAACTTAACCTAACACAAATAGATTGAATATTATACAATAGTAATTTTCCAAACTATCCTGCGAACCTGATGATGGTTATACACCGAAACCGGTAATTTGCAAATAAAACAATATGTGGAAAAGTAAACATCAGCTTTCAATTAGTTATTTCCACCACATCACGGCCGAGACTATTGAGTATATCCTTGCACTGTTTTCAAAATATTTTAAGAGAGAAATAAATGTGAATTGTGGAGAATTGTGAATTATAATTGTTATTTCGATAAAGAATACCAATCAAACCACCCAGTACACTGCAGTCATTTTAAGATATGATGCACTTTTTTATCATTAGATCTAATTTTCCAAGAATGTTTAATAAATATGCAGATATATAGAAAATGTAAGTTCTACTATTAAAATCCAGAGATGGAGAATCACAGTAGTGACATAAGGCAAATTTCTAAAGCTAGGATGGGGAATTTTGAGTGCAGAGAACTATTGATTATCCGGGCAAACGATGGGGAGAGGATGCCGAATAATCAGAAAACACTGATAATCCAAACTTTAAAACAGAAAGGTTAAAAGTAAAATTTCTTGTGATGTGAGTAACTAACTATAAATCATCATTTGCGCATGTAGGCAATTATTTTCGCTAGTTTTATGAACTCATTAAAAGTTTTTTCACCTGATCGTGGATCTATTTTTAGCAGTGATTATGTCTTAAAGTATTATTCCCACTGCTCCATAGAAAAGCGAAAATTCTTACGCGTATTTTGTATTTGATATTTTTAAAGAACACAGAAAATATCGACGAAGTATAAAAAATCACGCGCGGATAATCGGGAGTTCGGCCATTTGAGGAATCATTACCCGGCATATTAAATCATCAGGCATTTGAGGGCTGTCTCATTAAGGTGGATATTCCCTATTTCATTTTGTACGCATGAGTGCCGCTTTGTATGACTGCAAAATATGGACGGTAACAGCAGGAGTAGGGAAGGAAAGATAAAATGCGACGGAGAAATGACGATAGTGAAGAATGCTAACAGTAAAATATACCGGGTAATTGATGAAGAGAAGAAATTGATAAGACCATTTAAAATAACCTATGATTATGAAAAGCGAATCAAGCCAAGTGAACAAACACTGAGAAAGAGGACGGAAGCGTTTTTCTCCCAATTTTCAAATAGTAATCTGCTTACTTACTGCTTGCTTTAACTTGGCATGTTCAGCAACATGAATGAACACAGCTCAACTATTGATTTGCATGCAAATCATTCAGCCCGGAGGCGGTTTAGAAACCCAAACTCTAGCATCGAAAATCTCCGAAGGGGGAATGAAGCTTACTTGGACTATGAGGAAAGAGGTAGTTTTCCATTAATTTCCTAAAGTAGCCAGAATGCCACGGCTGGAATATGTCCAAGTAAGTACAGCAGTAACCATTTGAATGGCATTTTTCATAACGATTGATAAGGAGAATTTCTACTTCACAAGCTTCCATATTATCACGTCTATGAACAAGATTGAGGTAAAAATATATGAAAGAGCAATCCTATTTTAGCTGAATGTTTGCGAAGTGTTTGTGAATTTTTCTAGGGCATAAGTTAGCGCAATTGTCATAAACTTTACCGTAGAGCACCAAGGTGCTAGCAATTTTCAGCAGTTTTGTACCATTTTGTATTATTAGCTTAGTGAGCTGTTTTAATACTTGTATAGAATCAACAGTTATTCGTAGTTTAAGTACCTATTGGTTTTTGGTTCACTTGGATTTTTGAGTGTAAAGGTTTATTTAAACTAAATAATAAACTTCGTAAACTTTCCATTAACTTAACGTCAAAAATTTGAGAATTAACATTTTATTATGATTATGATTGCGAAATTACGAAACATTCAACCCACTCAAAGTTTTATGTTTAATGGCAAACATAAAATTAAATTTGGATGGTGCACCGCAGTTTAATAAATAAGTTTAAAATAGTTTGACACTGTGATAAGGGAGGCAAAACAAGTTTGAGACAGCCGAAGACCAACGAGAGCAAGTTCAAATCATCTGAACGAGACGTTTAGGAATCGCGAGCAAAGGCGCCAACGAGAGACAATGGAAGGATGAAAGAGCGAATCGCTTACTAGCGTCTTTAAGGGCGAAGGGAAAAACATCGGATCGAAAGCGGGTCGAAGGCAATACGAAGTCAACTCGCGAACACGTTCTCGTTATTGGTTAGAATAGTTCTAAAAACAGTCTCTGACCTCCACTAATGGATTTATGACGGGGTTGAGTATGGAAAGAAAAATGACGCGCTTTCCACTCTGCGGCAAGAGAGGACTCGTAAGAATAGGAAGTTGGGCGCCGAATCAATTAAAAAGATTTCCGAATCGATTCCGACGATTGAAATGGTCGGAGATGATGTCAAACTCGAATGTCTCAATCGATACGTCCGAAAATGGCGCTATAAACAATGGGAAGAGCGCGTGTCGACAATAGTGACGTGGTCACGGGAAAACAATGCCTTATGACTTTGTTATGGGCGGAGGATAGATAAGGGTTACTCAATCGAGAACATTATGCTGAAGGGGAAATCGAAACGGCACGCAAACGAAGTTCGGTGACGACAAGGCATGCGACTATCTGAATGCATTTCTCGGACTGATTCGCTGAGAAATCACGGCTTTCGGTAGGGAACTCGCAAACGAACGCGGATAACGAGTGATTCTGCTAACGAAATTTTCTGCAGAGATTTTTTTCCCTGTCTTCTGGAGTCAGCCAGTTGATGAGGGTTCGGCTCACAAATGTTTTGAAGGATGTCCGCGCAAGTGAAAGTGCATAAAAATTGTTTGTGTTACGTTCATAACAGACGAGGAATTCGTTATGAAGATGAATCATAAATTTATTAAGATATATTTTTAAAAAGGTGTGCAATTGGTTGAATATGCTTGCACAGGAATTTATGTATGTTTATAGTGAAATGCATGTCTACTGCCGACTGGTCCTGTATGTATTCACACTGATTATATAGGGATAATAATAATAACAATAACAACAAACGGCAGTAATAATAATAACAAAAACAATAATTAGATACGCACTAAACTGTCAATTCGAGTAAATACCATAAAAATCGGTACGTCTGGCAAGACAAGGGCCTCTGGTCCCAAGGCAATCGTCGCAACCACTGCCATTTGTGCGGGAATAAATTAGAAAACATGTCGACTTTTCGTAGTAAAGGTAAAGATTGTGTGCATGAAAAACAAAGCAAGAAGCTCTATCAATCAAAACCTTGAAAAAGTGTTCGAACATGAAAATACAGAATGCAAATCTACCGGTCGGATAAGATGAGATACGGGTGGGAAAGTCCAGTAGAATGACTAATTACAATTTGTTCATGACCCCAATATGCATCGAGTCGATATACGTCAAATATTCATTTAGCACTACTCTCGTATAACAGCAATACATGCAAAAAGTGCCGTTTGGTAAAGTATTCTTTGCCCTGTAAATCTCCACACTAAATCTCTTTTCCCAAAGTTAGACTGTTACATATAATTGTTTCTTTATACATTGTTTTTGTATGTTTATTCCATCTGCTGAACACTTACAGATTCTGGCTGATGAATCAAGACTGAATTTAAATTCACTTACGAATGTTTTCTCGCTACCATACTAAACAAAAAGTTTTATAAATATCAGAAAATTATAGTTATTCTCACGTTAAACTAATATTTCATTGGTGTATTTCAATATCGTAATATTCTGGGTACGTAAATATTTTCAGTTCACATTATTTTTACACCTTAAAATAATTTAATTAAGATTCAACAAATGTAACACTTTCCAGATCTTTAAATGCAGTCGGTAAATACAAGAGTGACTCTAAAGCTGTCTTATTTATTTGCTTATCTATTTATTGCTTACAATTAGTATAATTAGGCAACAAACGCTTAAGAGGAAATCTCAAATATGAGCAGACGTTTTCATCATAGCAGGTATAAGCACGATAGGAAATGGGTTGGCTCAGTCAAGAGAAATTCAAAGCTTACGTTATTGGAAAGGTGTCAAGATTATCATGAATCTTATTCTATCGTGGGAAACAGCTTTATATGCGGTCTGCATTGCGTCCATCTCAAACGTACTTGGCAAAGATCATGGAAGGATTCTAAGCAGACATTCGAATCTTTTCTGTTCACGAATTCGTGACGGTAAAAATGTTGCAATAACCATCTCTCCATTTACTAAGTCTATGTAACTTTTTAATAACCTAAAAAACCTAATGTTCACGTGAAATGTTTCAACAATAGTAATAATAGTGCGAATTCCATTCCATCCTCATCGATTTTAGGAATGTATGGCAGCCGTAGGTAAAAGTGGTTCGAATTTTACTAATGAGATATTTAAGTTGATTAGTGGAGTCAGTAATATCAAGGAGCTTCAAAACCGTAACAGAAGTTAGCAGCGTTGCTGAGGCAAACAAATTGAGCTATTTGACAGAATAAAAGTTGAAATACAAATCATAAGAAATTCATTAGCCACGAGAATCTATCGCGTAATCTGCAAAACCTCCATAATGCTCTGAAAATGATAACTATAATATGCTGTGACTTAATAATGAATGGAGATATAATGATATCTAAGGCAGTCTTTCGACGAATGGGAGTGAAAGAAACGTTAGAATTCACAAATTTTATGATTAGAATTGGAATTTTGGTGACACAAGAAAAGAGTACAATTTTTTCAGAATATGTACAAAATAAACATTTTGTTTTTCACATACATATACAAAATAACTATTCTCGTTTACTCCGTTTAAGTTGAATATTCGTGCTGAAAATCATCGACATACATCAATACCTTTTCCGAGGAGATTTCTTCTTAGTTGTTTGGAAATAAAACCAAAAGTTGTTTGGAAATAAAACAAAATTAGAGTTATCTAAAGTTTTTATCTAAATACTTTTCACTACGAAATACTGGAGTACGATGCTGTCCAATTCCGGCTAGTTACAGTCATTTCAATTCCGAGTGTTAAATATTTATTAAATAAATTATCATTTCTCTTTCATCTGATTATTATATGCAACTGCGGATTAAAAAGAACCCATGATCGCATACGTTACGAATAATAAAATTATGAAATATGCTCAAATAAAAAGTTTTCCTTTTTAAGTTTCACTAAATAGTTCGGTACAAGCTTAGATTTTTGGAAGGAAGGCCCCCAAGGTATCCGAAATTGGCTATGTAAACCGACATTTCTTATGACCTCTGGGCAGTGAGTAGAAAATTTTCTGAGTTTCGACGGGTAAAGGTTTAAATCAAGCTCGTCACTCCGGAACCAAATTATTCCGTTGCCCAAATTGCTTCTGAATTTCAGAGGAAATCCTTTCTCTTTTCGACCCAAACGAAAGCCTCCCCTTGGGCTGCCTTGGATCATTCGCAGCAAATTGCTTAGATCTGCTTTCTAATGGTACTACGGAATTAATAGGGCGTCGATAATTCCTAGACAAAACACGATAGCAAGCGTCTTTTGAGCTCAGCCTGTTATCGCCCAATCGGTCTTCCCCATTCGCCCGAAAGCGGACCACAAACAAATCTTTTAGTGAATCCGATGGCGTGATCTTCCAGTATGACATAGATTGAAATCCTAATGTTAAACACCCATACAAAATATCGATCAGAATCATGTCAAATGCAATGCGAAGCCGACATTGCGATATTCCCAATTATGCTCGTATGCCGAGCTATACTCAATTATGACATCTCTCATAGCATTCAATAGGAATGATCAGGAATAAAGTCTTCAATCAGCATTACTCCCATTTCAGTCACTTTCATATTATCACAGCCACGAACAAGACTGAGGGAAAATTTCATGAAAGATAAAATTTTCGCTGTCATAAACTTTTAGGAGGAAAAAATATTCCATCCATTAAATTATGGTGGCACAAACAGGCGATAAATAAAATATGGAATTCCGATTTTTTTATGAAACAAAAATGGCAGTATAAATGGCGCGGGGACGTGTTGAATTTCAGAATACCGTGTTTTCCATATTTTACAGGATTGTATCATTTTGTCCCACATACTCTAATGCGATATGCGAATCTTGCTGTGTCTGTAACTAATTTAAAACACTGTGTCACTTTGATGACACAGTGTTTTAAATTGTCACTTTGATGACACAGTGTTTTAAATTGTCACTTTGATGACACAGTGTTTTAAATTAGTTGTGTTGAATTAGTTTCTGTTAGAAGAGAATGCAAAGAAATTGAGCAAAGTTAATTGAGCAAATTAAAATTTCATGCAAAGAAATTGAGTAAATGATACCAAAAAGTGTAACGGAAAAAATTTCCACCTTTCAAAGAGGTGTATAAAAAACTGGCCTGTGCACCTAAGTGGTGTACTATTGCATTTCGAGCTATAGCTATGCATATACCTGACCAATCCTGCCAAGAGTAGTGCCTTTCTCGACGACACATGGCGCTGTTCTTCCGTTCGAAATCTTGGCCGGTCTGATCAACACGCCTTATCGCGAAGGAGTTACGCAAACGGAGAAATGAATGCCCGCGTTCTCTTGCCAAATCATCCGAGGAATGCATTTCGAGCCGGAAATCGCCTATTCGCGGAAATTTCGCCCGAAACGACGTACTGCAGCGGTTTTACGTAACTTTTATATCTGCGTTTGACCGAGGAGGAATTTGAAAACTTACTCAGTGCTTCAACGGCTGACTTGTAGATAAATTCCTCGAAAAAGAACAATCGAAGGAGAACTAGCGGAGAAAATTAGTATATGAATCATAAAAATTGTCGAATCAGCTGAAAATCTCGTGGTCACGCTCTCGAATAATTGGTGTAAGCACATCCGGAAAATGAAGTAAAGCAATTAACTCTTACGTAGTTCGTAATCTGACTCTTTATAGTAATTTCGTTCAATCAAATACATTAAGCCCGGTTAATGCGCTTTTCAGGGAACATAGCAAAAACTCCTTATAAGAGAGATAGCGTCATGATCCGAATGTTACAAATTTTTATCTCTTTTACATTGAAAAAGAGGGAAGGGTTTTTGTTTGGCTCTTTTTAAATTTTTAAATAACACCTGAAAAAGAAAGAGAATCATCTATCATTTCTTTTGCTTGCCAAAGCTGAAGAGGGTCCGCGAATTATTGCCGCATAAACTGGTGGGCCTTTTTGTTATACTTTTTAATAATTATCTGCATTTCCTATATACATACAAAGAGGGCGTCTTCCTTTATTACTTAATTTTGATAATTTTCATTCTACAACGAATTAAATAAACAAACATGGAAGTACAAGGTAAACAAATTTCGATCTTCCGACTGAGATTGGAGTATTGGCTATTGGCTGTTTGCAGCGAATCTGGGTAGGGAAATATCAGCGTTATAAACGGGTAGCAGATCGTCTTAAGAGGTATTTTTACTGTGCTTAGTATGAAAGGGACCGAGAGAAAACTACGCCTTAAGCGGGAACATTTTCAACGGGCTTTATTGCATTCAGTTTCCTACTCCAACTCGTCATCCTTAACTAATTTGTTTTTCGAAAAACGCAGAAATTTCATAATAAATCGTTTTACAGGAAAATTTCGTCAAGATTCAACAAAAATAACCCACTTTCTGAGAAAAATTTTCGTACAGATTTAAAACAACAATGAAGGTTCGGTGAAAAAATTTATTTTATAAAAAAAGCGATATTCTTTAAAGCGGTGTTGCAAAAATTTGTATTTCTATCCGATTGTAAAATAAGAAAAAGCAGTAGATAATGTATGTGCAGTTCAAGAGATAAACACGGAGGCATATCGTTTTAAAATAACACTCATTTTGTGAAATCATTTAAGAAAGAATCCACTGTAATAATCAATAAAAGCTTAACTGGCACATGCCGATAGGCGGTTTCTAGAGTATAAATGCAGATTTAAGAGTATACAATGCTAAATTAATTACTACCCATTTTTTACGATGCGTTCCATGCAGCATTATACGAATGCCTCTCTTGAAAATGGAAATTACCGCGAAATATACCGAATTACATACTTGGATCGTATGGACAACATCCTGTCTCTATTCCTTTTCAAGAGAATACGTTTTGTTTACAGAAAATGCATTTTTCGCTCTTGGGGTTTTATTTTGGAAAATTTCCAAACGGAAACTTTTCCAGCGAATCTCACAGGAAGCATCTCCACTCAGGATAGTGATGTAAATCGGTCAAGTTCAAGCAGATAAAAAATACTATCGGCAAACCATTCCTTAGAATGAAATAATCTCATTCACAAAACTACGAATGATCGAATCTGAAATCTAGTCAAATACAGTCAACTTCAAATCATTTTAAGTGACTCAATAAACTGCTCTTATTGAAAAATTTAATTTTAAAACAAAAGCGACACAAATTTCTTTGTCTCTTTAGACCCTCGGATATCAAAGATTTTAATTCTAAACTTAAAATTAATACGCCATTAGGTGAATAATTCGTTAGTTCTGAATATTTTAATAATAAGTAAATGAATTAGTGATAATTATTAGAAATAATTCGATAGCTAAGGTCATTGTTCACGTGGGCCACCGACAGGAATTTAACCCTGGGATAACAGAATTATAAATTCAGACACTAATAAAGATAGAAGAAAAATAAATATTATAGTTTTGCCAGCAACAAAGACGAGAAAATGCGAAACCGTCACGTCTCGTGAAGATCGTCATTTACTCAGTCAATTGAAGAGTAAGATAATGAACTCTCTACCTCCCGTGAAATTAATTCCTCTTACCATTTTGAAACGCTGTGGTTGTTCCGAGAAAGCCGCTAAACCGATCTTTAAATCATGTTAAATGGAATGAAAAACGAGAAGGCACAGCTAATTAGGTTTTCCTGCGATCAAGGTCTTACTCTACGTTCATTACTACTAAAAGTGAACTCCTGAATGAGCGTGGCTGTGATGATCATAGATCTACTCTGTTTGGGAATTCACTCTGGGATTATTTCGTTTGACAGACACTCAACTGATCGACACCCATCTGATAGACACGCATGTGACTAGAACACCAATCCATTGACCAAAAAGTCCTCCAAATCATGCATTTTCCTGTTGATTTAAAATAGTCATTAAAATAGTTAATTTGTGCGTAGATCTACATCTTGATAACAATTATAATTTATTTTGAATATCTTATAATTTTCGCGGAACAAAAGTATTTGGCTACGGGAATGTGGAAAGGAAAGAGAGCTTTACATCAGATTACATTTTAGATACATGGCTGAACCTCAATATTCTCATTGCTTCTCTTTAAGTTTAAAGTATCGTTTTCATAATAAAATTTTATCTTGAAACGTGAATTTACCAGGGTTTCTAAATAACATATGACCTCTTATATTTATAACGAGATTTTTTAAGAATCTCGCTCTTAATCACATGTTTTTTTTCGCGGTTTATCCCTTTCTGTTTGGAAGTTTTCCATATAGCGGTTTCTTTTCTCCGACAACCTTCAGTTACGAAGTCACACATTCCCACAAAACAACTGTCCTTTATTTTCATGAGTGCATATTCCATTAGCAACTGAGGTTAGATGGAAGAGAGACCAACTCGGGCCTAACCTCGCCAGTGAAAAGTTTAATCAATCGATCTAACAAGAAAGTTTGCGAGAAAGACGGAGGCCTACTGAATACTTTAGAAAGGGTTTTAGAACTTTAAGTACCATTGGGGACTGAGTTCAGACTCGAGTTCCAAGAATTCTCAGCTCTGACCTTGGTTTCGCACCATCGCATGTACCATTTGCTGACTCGTCAGTGGCGTGTACGGAAGACCCCAATCCCAAAGAGATCAAAACGAGAGGCCAACTCAGAGCAAACCGATTTCAGACAAAAACGATTAGAACTCATTTGGCACCAAGTTATCTATATCAAAACTCTATTATTTATAAAGTAGAAATTCTATGAAAATTATGAATTGGGGTATATTAGGATAAATGACCGTCAGTTAGAGCACAGATTATGTTCCGTGGGAATATATATAATCTAATGAACCTTAATGCAACCTCAAAAACTCACATTTGAATAGAGAATGCTTTTTATTACTTCTTACATAGTCTCCTATTTATATCTTGTGAGAGAGGATATGGAAGAACTTATTTTGATTCCATTAGCCATTATCTATTTTTCTAAGTTAGAATAAGGATATCGAGCTATCTATATGTATGCTAAATAACGTAAGAGGGCCTCGAATGTCTCCGTCATACAATTGTGTGGTCAGATGAAAAAAATCTTAACCCTCGTTTGACCTTTGCTCTCAGGACACTGAATAGGCGCATCTCCCAAATTTGATAATGCTTCCAATCATTCCTTCGTCCTCTAGCAAGCTAGACTCACCGTCACCCATCTCGGACTTGATTCCTTCAAAAGTAATGCCAGTCTTACGTATAAATCCAAGGGTAAAATCGAAACGATTGACAAAAAAATTTAAATCGAGAATTTAAATGAAGTCTTCGCTAGATTATTTCATTTATAAGCTCAACATAATTTGATAAGCGAGTATGGAACGCTGATTTATGTAAAGTCATTTGATTATACAGAAGTCGAGGATTTTGCTTAAGTTTGTTTCACGAATTGTCTTGGATTCGTACAAACACAATACATTAAATTCGTACAAATGATTATTAAAGCTGTTTTATCTTCACATTAGTAAAATAGGAATGTTAAAAAGGCTTTCCTTAAAAATAATGAATGGATTTTCTCTTCATGAAGTTAAACAATGTTATCCCAACGCTTTATCTACTATGATAGGAATGGGAAGCTAATTTTCATCTATAAGTGGACAGTTGCATAAGGAACCTTTAGGTAGAACATGAATACCAGAGATATTAATGGTATTCATTCCGGTTCTAAGGAAGAAAACAAATTTCTGTTCAGTTCTAACGTCGAATCGGTTACAATCATTTCGCCCCGCTTATATCCTTCTGAAAGCCTGTTTTATTTATTTCGAGTTTTTCGTATGCATTAAATTACAATAAATTTGTCCCTAATAATGTCAAATCGCACTCCAACATTTTGTAAACTTTTCTGATTTTTTAGTAAACTTAATCATAGAGGGTTTCTTGTGGAATTATAAAAAAATTTAATATGTAAAGAAAGATTGATCAATGTCTGTCCTACTTCTCAGAATTTGACATCAGAATGCATGTTTCCTTCCTCATTAATGATTGCATCAGGAAGTGTCATTTCACTCATTTAGCTTTCTAGTGGATTCTGAAAGCCTCGTCTATCCTTCAAAATGCGTGTGGACCGAGGATCCCTTTTGGCGGGTGGCGATAAGAAGAGGGGCTGGAGGTTGATTCGTGCATCCGTTTTAAGACCCCCTTAACAAGCAAAGCCGGATGAGGACTCGGAAGGAATCCTTCCAGTGGTGGATAGGATCGATGGCATTTAGGAGGCCTAACATCATTGGTGCATTCATTGCGGAACCGAAATTCTCTTTGAAAATATCTAAGAGACGGTTTTAGATTATATTTTAATTTCGAAACGAAAATATATTTAAGACCTGTTCTTATGAACACGAAAAAGTATCAACGAATTGTTTTCCGATTTTCCCATTATAAGTCAATACCTAGGATCCATCCATGAATAATCTATCCATAAAAACGGAGTACGCTAAAGAAGATTTCAGAATAGGCTACAAATTTTAATTTTTCGTATTAACGCAACTACATGAAGTAGTATAATTAATTTTTATTTACAAATTATCCCCTGATAATGAAATAGATCGAGACATGCACTCCTTAAATTCAAAATTTTAAAGAAACAACGAAATGATGCAAGTTTCTTTGAAAGATTCATTAAATCTAATTGTACAACCATTCTTCGATTTAAGGTATTTAGATGACGGGCGAAATATGACTTAGTTAGAGTGGAATGGAAAATATAACTGTCAAATTTCCAGTTGTGATTGAGAGAGGAAATTAAAATTTTCTTTCTTTAGCAATTACTATATTCACTAGTAAATTCCCCTGTCAAGAAAGCTGGGACTAAATTTAACTTATGAAATATGCATCAATATCTGGTCCTTCTTGATTTTAAAAATTAAAAGTAATCTCTCTCAAATTTTGAATAACCATCGTGATAGAAACCGAAGCTATAAATATGAACGGAACGCCTAAAAAACTTGATAATTTTATTGAATTTAATACATGAGAATTATCTAAAAAATCTAAAGTAATCGGTAACGAATATTAGTAACCAAGAAATATTATTGCTGTTTAGTATATTTAAATTCAAGTGATACAAATTTAAAGCACCTACAGCATTGGTTATACTATTGAATATGTACAGCGGAATTATGATTTTCAAAGTTTAATATTCTTTATATGTAATTATATAACATGTAATCATGTTGTCTGTCATTATCTGGCATGCAGTTTAACTTAACTTAATCAGCCTTTTTTATTAATTATAATCATCAAACGATATCATCATCTAAATGGCAGAGTGGTTAGAATGTGTGGTTCCAATTTCCAACATTTCCAAACATTAATCCAAAAGATTATCCTCAGTGGTTCGAATCCTGTTTACGGAAATTTTTTTTCCTGAAAATTAAGTTTCATGCTTCCTTAGAAGCTTCGTAAAAAACTTAAAATTTTCCACAGATTGCTCATTTTAATAAAGTTATTATTTATCGTACTTGGTTAAGGTGTTGTTTATTTTAAATACACGAAAATATATTTGTATTTATAATATCTTACTATATTTCCATACAAAATATCGATGTAGAGAGGATTTGTTAATTAGGTAGCTAATACAATATCCCTTTTATTTATATTGTTAACTTAGGTATCCCTTCGACGAAAACTATCCATACTTTTGGATATTTGGAAATAATTCATTATTTGAACTTTTATTCACTCCTCTAAGATTAGACGGTTTCTGTTTTCTGAAAAAAACATTTCTGAAGTGATATTCTGATTAGTTCTTTATAACTTACTTATTCTTCGGAGTTTTCTAGATTCTCAAGCAAAGACCGTAACGGCAGGAAGTGTAAGTGTGCAGTCAAGATATGTAGTACTTGATTACCTTAGCTAAATGAGAACGGATGGGGTCTGTAATCATACAATTTTGAGAACCTGTCATAGCAGTAAATTCAGGTCAGAAGTCGGCGTTGTAGACCCATTATTCTTTCGTGCTTAAGGAGAAAAGATTTTGAATTTCGAATGGAAAATTACATTTACCGAGAAATCAATCGGTGCATTCTTTAAAGGCAATGGGATGTAGATGATTAAAGGGTCTCATGCAAATATCTTCGTTCATTCATTGTAATGATTAAGATTTATTAGGTTTCATTGTTGACATGCAAAATATTGTTATTACTATTTGTTAATATGTAAGGCGGAATTATGATTTTCAAAGTTTTTTAATATTCTTTAAATATATCAAACGTCTGTCATTATCTAGCACGCAGTTTAACTTAACTTAATCAGCCTTTTTATTAACTATAATCGTCAAAATGGCCGAGTGGTTAGAGTGTCTGGTTCCAGTTTCCAACATTTCCAAAGGTCAATGCAAAAGTTTATCCTCAGTGGTTCGAATCCTGTTTACGGAAAAATTTTTTCCTGAAAAATTATGTTTCATGCTTGCTTAGAAGCTTCGTAAGAAGTTTAAAATTTTCTACAGCTTGCTAATTTTAATAAAGCAATTATTTATCGTCCTTGGTTAATGTGTTGTTTTTTTAAATACGCGAATATATATTCGTATTTATAATATCTCACTATATTTCCAATATTAACCTTTACTTCATATTATGAAATTCATAAAAATTTTTATTTCGTTTCGTTAATATCTTCGTTCATTCATTGTAATGATTTAGATTTATTAGGTTTCATAGATGACATGCAAAATATTGTCAATATTTGTAAATGAAAATGATTTACAAAACCCTCCGCACGTCGCGTGAAATGTGTTCCTGTCACTTAATTCCTCCTTACTTAATTATTGAACTTTAGATTACATTATTACTTGCCATTTAGTTATTATTAGCTACAATTTTGCCATACTAAAGGCATCATCTAATGTTTATTCATTAATTAATGAAAGCTAAATATGAAGATTATGTCCAAAACACCTAAATGAGTATTCGTGATATTCCAGTTTAGATTTGACAAATTGGCATTATACATTTTTCCATAAAAGCGGTATTACACTCCAAAACAGGTTCATCAGAATACCAAAAAGACATGGTTCCTAATTAAAAACTACGCGTCTGCGATACCGTTCATAACTTTTTTGAGTGACACCGTCAGTCTTTTCGAGCGTCCATTATGTATCGAGAAATATGAAAGACTAGAGCGCACCTTTTTTGTGGATTCACTTTCTACATTCCTCATTGTAAAAGCTATGGCGGGATCGACTTGTTGAATTATCAAAAACACGGAAATCATACATTTGCGAATTACGCCCTTCTTTAGCAAACATGGCACAGCTGTGTAATCTAAGCGTCCATCCGAATGTAAAGTGAACTATGGTTACAGCTCGTGAGGGTAAAGGTAAGTTTACTTTGCTAAACGACAGGAGAAATGACGGCGAATCCGCTGAGTCAACCAGAGGCTGCGGTGTCACACCGACTAGCCATCAAATCCATCAACGAAGATAAATGAGCGTCCTCAAGACGTGTGAGACCCGAGATGGCGATTACGTGGGAGGACGACGAGACTTCAACAATGGATTTCAGAGACAACAATGGGGACGACAACAATAAAATCATTGCCGGATCTATTTAGGAAATCCTTCCGCAAATACGGAGCGATTATCGGTCGTATTTCGGTTTGGCGCCGTTCTCTACGCGTTTGTCCTTTTCTGGGTTGAAAAGCGGACTGCGTATGTCATCGAGGATTCTATTTATATTCCGAATAAATATATAACGCTTAAATGCTCTTACAGGCTCACATATAATGAATTATAGATTATATATGTCCCGAGTTCCCAGTTTTCTGGTATTTGTTCCTTATTTAAACATCCCTCAGTTTATCGAGAATGTTCTTTGAGAACTTCAAGCAATCTGCGATTTTGAAGCATGCTGAATTAGTTTCATTATCGATTAAAGATTTCATTATCACTGAACTGTTCCGATGATTATAATATGAATGTAAGTCTCATATGTTTTTATAGCTATCTGAATACGTGATGTTCGGAAGGAGCATGAAAGAAATGATCCATTGTCCATCAAACATAATCCATTGTTAATCCAAAATGATCCATTGCTAATTAAAACTGATCCATGTTCTCCAATTACGATTAAAATAAATTCTCTATGCACAAAGATAGACTCACTCTCTCACAGAACGTATTTTGTGTAAATTCCAATTTTTCTTTAAAGAAATCATTCCAGAAGCAGGTTTGAAATTTCTGTTATTAGGCACTAAAAGGAAAGGAACAGAATGTCTAGATGTGGAGTGACATAGTTTTCCCATGCTTTCCTCAATGAGTCACACTGACACGAGTGAAAAATTCCAGTACAGATACAAAATGACCTTCATAGCAACCAATAATGAAGAGTAAAATCAATGTCACTGATCTGCACCATTCATACATCTTCCATCCATGAGCAGAAAATTCAAAATGAAATACACATTTTCCTCCCTCAATTACCAAAAGACAACTGAAAAAATTCCATTCATGAAGATAAGTATACATAGGTATCAGCTAGCAATTATAATTCCAGGACGAATTATGTTATTATCCGATTATCCTAATGCAAGATTCGCAATATATGACCATTATAGTGTTGTCTAGAACTTAAACATTCATTAATTGTTCTTCATTTTTTTAGATCAAGATAAAACTTATTATTTCCAAGCCGTAATTTGCAAACTAGCAAGTTAAGTGTACCCAAAAGATAATTTGACGAGGATAAAGCCAAACTAGAAACGAAAAATATCAAACAACAGAATGAAATAGTCAAACGCTTCAAGTTAAGAAGCCACAGTCAAACAATTTCAAAGATTATGCATGACCTAAAAGCGTGCTTGTATGTAATAGGGCTAACTCCTCCGATATACTTAAAATGCATCCTACAATAAAAAAGCAGAGTTATACATCAATTTTATGGTAGAAAATTTCACTTTCAGACTTTTGTGACCCGTGTCAAAAATTTTGGCAATGAACCTACTTGACTCCAAGTACATACATAAATTCATAGACTGGTGAACTTCGTAAATAAAAATTCAGATTAATAATCGGAGAATTAACACCAATTTTTCCCCTGGCCTTTCTTTCTTTACCGCCTGACACACCATTTCCTGGGGGAGATGAGCTAAGAGGACTGGTTTTAATCTTTGACCTTCGTTTACGTAACGGATGAGGAACTTGCTCTACAAGCGATGAAGAATGTTTTCGAATCAGCATGCGCTCCTTAATTACTGAAACAGATGTATATGAGATAAATTCAAAAAGGCTTCAAAAAGCCATGGCGAAAACTTATATTACGATATTCTGGGAATGATTACCATATTTTTGGAATCTAAGCCGCACATTTTCTTGCGTAGAATGTGACTTACAAGCACGTTAATATTTTACTCCTAAATGGCTAACGAAGCTAGATTAGATTACACAGCTGTTCTAAAGTTACAACATTCTTCGAATTCTACCAATATTCCACAAATTCGCATTCCCAATTAATAAAATTTTAATGAGATAATTTCTAATACCTACATAATAAAGGCTATCATAATTAAACTTTGCTAATTTTCCTGCTACTTTGTCTGTGAATTGGGAAGGGTTAAAAAGAAAAAAAAAATTAAACATCCTCTGAATCTCAATTATAAAAATAATGTATACGTACTGTGATTTTATGAGTTTGCGCACAGAGAATAAAAAAGAGCACAGAAAATAAATAGACAGTCAAATACAGTAAATTATCCGAAATAAATTGGCTTTACAATTGCTTAAGGAGATCGTGTAACATAATCGAATACACTTTAATTCACGCTTGGCATTATTACTTTAGGAATGAAAATATAAAAAGGAATGAAATGAATACTAAACAAAGTACAAAAATATAATGATGTATATTCTGCAAGTGCTATTTTTTATGAGAACGAGAAGACTGGAAAATATGAGAAAGTTATTCATAGAGAAGGTACTGTAGGCGAATCAAAGTTGAAGTAAAGAAACAATAGTTTCGACACGATTTAATAAAATCCTTTGGAAACTCCTGAGTGACTCTTGACAATTACCATGTCGATCTACGAAGTACGGCCACGATAATAGATTATGACGACCGAGAAGATGATCATGAAATCTACATGCAGCGAAAGCTTTCGTATCAGATGATAGATTAAATTTAAAATTTGGTGATTTTCAGCTGCACGACATAAGTGAGTTCAGCATAACGACGTGTCAACCGAACTTGTTTGCGCCAATTTTACGTCAAATATAAGCATCTTTATTCTAGAATGAGCCGCGGCAACATCAAGGTATTTAATTCGACAGTTCTAAGCTATTATATGGAACAACAAAAGCGAGAAAATAAAGCGAGAGTCGGCTAGGAAAGAAACTAATAGAATCTTGATATCGATAGCATCCATTGAGCCCATTATAAACAGCCTTGGCTGCGATTTATGACTATTTCTTCCGTCTCGAAAAGATATATACGTCCGGATTCTTCATACTCTCGATGATAAACGCGGGTCGACGACAACCATTGAGCTCTTTCGGTAAAATCGATTCCTCTGGCATTCGTGACCATAAGGAGGTGATTTCTTCTGTTTTCAGGACGATTCGAAGACGTTCGATTTCAAACTTTTATTGACTGGTTTGTAAGGAGAAGACCTGCGCCACGATTAAAGATAAATACGACTGTGAGTGCCGTGAGCACTACCGAACAATAACGACCAAGTGGGAAAAAGGTGCACTTGGGTTAGGCCCAACCTACCTTTCCTAACTCAACAAATTACTGACCGGTCGATCAATGTTTTCTAAATTAAAATCAGCAATAAAATGCGTAGGAGCAAAAAAAAATTCAATAGGAAAATGAACCAACGTTTCATACATTCTGAAAAACTGGTAGTATCGATCAGATTGAAATTCTCAGCATAGGAATATCGACATTTTCCCAAACTAAAGATCACCTTTTGAAGTGATTGATGTATTGGTCGAGATTCCGTAGCTTCCATGTTAAAGTTCCATTAGGAAGAAGGGAGATTGAAAGCAAAGGCACGTGCTGTATTGCTTGTAAAACCTCCAGAGCTTAAAAATGCTCTAATCCGTCGCTACAGCTGATAAAAAGTATCAATCTAAATCATAATTTATAACCAATTAAGTGATCAGTTTATCTCTCCTCCATTGTCGCTGTATATCGTTGGCATTTAATCTCTTTAGGACAGGTCTATTACTCTTCCTTATCTTATAAAACATCATTTGCTTAGAAGCTGAACAAACATTGTGAATCACACAAATCTCGAGATAAGTAATTCATGTGATGGTAAAAGTACAGCTATAAACAACAGTGTTTGGCACACATATTATGGAGTTACACATAATGCGCTTAATACATTTTGATTGTAAACGTTGCACATTTGAAATCTACAAGATTTTGTAATGAAATCAATTGCGGAAGGCTTTACTGTGAGGAAATCCATGGAAAATGTTGGGAAAAAATTACATTTCACTAATTTTCCAGAGGATGCTTTTGTTTCGGTACAGGTCGTTTAAATCTTTCCTACATTTATTGATGTTTTTTAACTAGAATAGAGGATACTGAATAGAGGTTCTCAAAGTAATATGGAAATTTCAACCATCGTGAGTCTTTTCCGTAGATCTTCAGTTAAATTTTTCTCAGTATCCGACTCTTTCGTATACTGTATAATTATTTTAGTACTAGTTTGAACCTATTTTTCCTTTGATTTGTCCGTTAGCTATTATGTATTAGATTTTATACATTGCATACTTTTTATATCATTTCTTTATTTTGCTTTAATAGATTTTATTTATCTAGATGTTACTTAACTTCAGATATTAGTTAGAACTAATTTTATGTATTTTAGAATATCTGTATAGGTTGGGTAGTGAGTTTGGCCATGCTTCTCATACCTCGATAGTAGTAAAATAACTGAAAACATAATGTTTTATGCTATTTTACTACTATCAAGTAAACAAGGCAATGATATGAGATTCGATAGAAACATTCAAGGCAAACAAATTAGTCTAATTAAATTCAATAAATCATATTTGGATGGAACACGACTGTCTTATGATGAGATATTAAAACTGATCACTTGAAGAATTGGACAAGATATCAAATAATATCAAAAGAATATCACCTCCAAAAGATATTCGCAACACTACCAATTCCCAATTTTTTCGAAGGGAAAAGTTAGATTAGCTGAGACCAACTAAAATTTTGGGGGACTGAGTCAGAAAAGACACAAGGACAATGAAATGCCCACAAGAGAGGGGACTAAAGTTAACAAGATCAAAGCTTACGATAAAATTTTCAGTTTTGAGGACAACGTCAAATGGCAAATTCACAAAAAAGTATTCTGGGTAGTCAGTGATATTGCCATCCTAAGCATTGCTGTTCGGGTAAGAAATGAAATTTTATAAAAACAACGGCGTCCCCACTCCTCCAAAGAGGGGAGCCCGCCTGCAATGCAGACTTTGAAGGCCCGTTTCGCCTAATCACGAACAAGACTGCGACAAAGGTACGTGAAAGATTAACTTCCTTATGTCCTGCACCCAAAGACAAAAATATTCCATTGATCAATACACGGTAGCCGAAAGCGTAGTAAGAGATCAAGTACTAAATATTTACAATATGGCTGCGGAGATAGCTACAAAAAAATCAGTCATTCGTCTAGTCAGTTGAAAACCCGAGAGAAATTTCTTCACCTTGTTCGCCGAGAAAGCAAGAGATCTTTCATCCACATGGGAAGTCATACTTAAAACATTAGTCCCTACCTTTAATTCTGTGCTTATGTTAAAAGGGTCAAAATCGTGATTTTGGTAATGTTTCAGTAGAAATAAGAAAAACGTTTTTTCCATTAATTAAGTAGATCCGATACTTCTACGGCAATAAATAGATGAATGATAATTCATGTTACGAAACGCGAAATGTAGTTACCACCTAGTAGGATGCTACCGCGAAAGAATAAAAAATATTAAATTACATCTTAATAAATTAGAAGTTGATTTATAGGCACCCTGGGTATTTTAGAGTATAGTCTTCGTGGGCCATAACATTTGGAGTTAAACGATTACGAGCGTGCAGGAATAGTTGGGCTAAACGTAATACGATGAGGGTATAGTTTTGTATGTGAACGTCATTTAGCGAATGTAAATGATAGAGGCAAACCTCAGGCCGCAAAGCGGTTGAAGAGTATGCGCATACTTCAATGTCTAAGCACTTGTCCGAGGTGTCAATCAAGTGACGCCATTATAGATGATCACGAAGACCACATTTCAGCAAGAAAAAAAAGAGCATCGCGCAGCTGAAGCAATTTCATTCGGCTAAAATTCGTCTAGATGCTTATCTATCTTTATGCAATACTATTTCGAATCACTCTGATAAATTGTCGTCTAAAAAAATTCTGATACGAGAGGAAAACAAATAAGTCGCAGCAAGGGTTATGAGACTGTCTTCTCGATCTATCAAAATAAACTTATACCATACTATATGTAGGCACCCAGCGTTTAAACGTAAATGACTGGTGGAAAAATGCGTCTTATATGCGGGTGTATACAGTATTTAAAATTTGCTCGGAAAGAAGGAAAACACTGAAAGCGTAATCTGACAGACTTAAAATGAAAACGGCACTATGGAAGGCGTAATGCATATTTTCACTATTCAAATATATCGATAAAAGTGAAATCTCTCAAGCATCTATGTCCATCGATCAGACTACTTCTTTTATCCTCATCAAAGAAAATAACTAAAATAAACTCTATGCAAATATAAAAGTCGTACTTCTATCGTAATAAATGAAAGAAACAATTTTGAAGCGAGGTATTTAGATCTAAATTCCGCAAATTCGCGAGTAACTTACTCCAGAGAGGAAATATAAATCAGGAAAACTTATCACGAGGAAACTGTCCTATTAAATGGCCTTGCAAAATACTATTAATGTAATAACAAATAATAAGAAGCTGCAGAATTTGGCAAGGTTATTAATTACGATATAGTCTTCTCGTGAAATATTTTCCTGATTTCATTTATTTTTCCAGTATATGGATTGGTCAAATGCGGCCCGCAGCATACAGAACGAGATAACTTTCACTTAATAATACTGTTGCATTTATGCTGGACATAACCCATTACCGAGAAAATAAAACTGAAAGTTAGCTGGAAAAAAATATCGACTAAGGAGATATCTTGCGAATGTAATTGGCGTGGTTACACATGCAAACCTATATACCGACAAATTGATATGGTGCTGTTAGATTAATCCAATCATAAAAGCAATGAATTCCCAAGAGGTATGTGGCATTAAAACGTTCGGTTTGAGAGTGAGTCTAGCCATAACGATGTTAAGTATAGATCAGAAGGTTCAAGGAATTTTTACCTCTGCGCAAAAAAAGAGAGCATTCAGAAACGCCATTGAAGCCTCTTTTTCCAGCTGCAAGCGATAATTGTTGTCCGTTGACAAGGATGACCCAATTGTCGGCACAGAGAAAGAAAACTTATCGCTCCATATTTTCAAGACGTCAGAGAGATAAATTTCGCCCACGCCTTTAATCCAGAGGGATTAGTTTTCCGTGTCATTGCCCATTGTGGATCTAATCCCTCGGTTGACAAAGCGCTGCTCTTAATCGGAAGGCAAATCCCAGATAAGAACAACCTCAGGCTCATCTCGGATGAGGTGAACTCAAAAATAATTATTAGCGATTGGATATGTAAGAACCGAGGATGAGATGAAAGGCGTGAGCGAACCCCTTTGGGATGTACTTTCGAGAAATCTTACTAAAACCTCAATATTTTCTTCACTAAAAAAAAGAGAGAATAATAATTTTCTCACAAATTTATTTGCGCACGACTCTTCCAGCGAATGACGTCAATTTTCTTATTGGTGACGAACTTCCCCAAAACTACGCCTTCCTTGTGAATCACACACTTTATATGTTTCACACTTTAGTTGCTTTTTTTAAATTAGGTAGTGCATTAGTGCTATTCAGGAATTCACTGGTCGATGAAATGTACAAATATTAATGACATTTATTTTACAGAAATGTTTGTAAAGCCACCAAACTGAAACAAACTAACGAAATCAGGATAGTAAATGTAAGAAAAAATAAAACGAAAATTATATCTTCTTATATCTTTTCTTCGAATTTTTTTTATCCGATTCCTAACTGCAAATACTTTGATTAAGTATATTGAATTTTCGTAAAATATTCCGCAAATTTCGCAGAATTAAAAAAAACCTTCTCATTACAACCAAAACCGATTTTAATATGTCGTAATTTCTTTGTAATATCTGACAAGAACTGTCTACACAATATAAGAAATGAAGAAATCATCAAATAGCAAACATAATTATATTTATCGTTATTCCATTCCAAAAGATGGTATCATTTTATTTTGGTGTATATGATCCCTCTCAAAGTTTAAATAACCACCGTGATAAAAACCGAAACTATAAATATGAACGGAACGCCTAAAAATAACTAGATAAAATTTTAAAAAACTAATACATAAGTATTACCTAAAAAACTAAAGTATCAGGTAACCAAGAAATATTATTCCTGTCAGTATATTTAAAATCAAGTGATACAAATTTAAAGCACCTACAGCATTGGTTATACTATTTGTAAATATGTACGGCGGAATTATGATTTTCAAAGTTTAACATTTTTTAAATGTATCCAACATGTTATCTGCCATTCTCTGGCATGTAGTTTAACTTAACTTAATCAGCCTTTTTATAAATTATAATCAACAAACGACATCATCATCAAAATAGCCGAGTGGTTAGAGTGTGTGTTTCCAAAATTCCAACATTTCCAAAGATTAATCCAAAAGTTTATCCTCAGTGATTCGAATCCTGTTAACGGAAAATTTTTTTCTGGAAAATTAAGTTTCAGGTTTTGCTAAGAGAATTCGTGTGAAAAGATTTCCATAGCTTCCTTGTTTAAATAAACCAATTCTTTACCTGGTTATGCAATTGTTTTTTTAATGACGCCCAATTACACAGCTATACGAGTATATGCATTCATGGAAACTATCATTTTCGTATATTTAGTATCCTAAAACGCATATAACCTTTACTTTAGTTCTCATTTCGTCATTTCTTTATGCACCACGTTGATTTAAACATAGCAATCCCCCCTCCCCTACTTTTTAAATGAATTAATTTAAAAAATTGTAAATACATCCGTCACATTGTCTGTTAATATCTAGTGTGCAGTGTAACTTAACTTAATAACCTTTTTATCACTATAACCGGAACATCAGCATCATCGAAATTGCCGAGTGGTTAGAGTCTCTGGTTCCAATTTCCAAAATTCCAACATTTCCAAAGATCAATTCAAAAGTTTATCCTCAGTGGTTCGAATCCTGTTTACGGAAACTTTTTTTCTGGAAAATTACGTTTCATGCTTGCTTAGAACCTTCGTAAGAAGCTTAAAATTTTCCACAGCTTGCTCATTTTAACAAAGCAATTATTTATCGTACTTGGTTAAGGTGTTGTTTATTTTAAATACGCGATTATATATATTTTTATTTATAATATCCCACTATATTAATAATATTAATCTTTACTTCGTATTATAAAATTCATAAAACTTTTAATTTCGTTCTCATTTTGTCTCATTTCTTCATAAATCACACGTTGACAGGGATTGTTTATTTCAACGAAAAAACCTTCTCCACAACTTTTTAAAGAATTAATGAGTCACTTTAATCTTATTTAATTATTCTTATATCTATCTACATACGTAACCCTTTTGAGCGTACGGCAGAGGGTACGCGCTCTCCATTTCATTAATAGACTTTGAAAAGATGAATCGTAGAACCGACTTGCTTTAGCTTCTATATCCTTTTACTCACTATATCATTTAGGCCTATGTAATATGGATATTTCTATCTAATCTAGTGAATTCCCCGTCTTAATGACTGAAATAAATTTAATTTATAGAAAAATGTAACACTATTATCGCATGCATCTAATCTTTCTGAATAATAATCAGTTAAATCAACCGCTCTTCCCTAACACAGTAGTATTATACACTGCAAATGAAAAAGGAACCGAATTATTCTTCTGAAATGTTGCAATTTTTCCCCCGTGATGTAAATTTATAGCTCACAAAACAGCGATGAGGAGAGTTTTTGTTTATTTGGTAGCTCAAACAATATCACCTTTTATTTACATTGTTACCTAAGGTATAACTTCTTAACTTATAAAAGATTTTATGGAATGAATGGAATCGATGAGGATCATCTTGAAGAGAAACTGAAATGAAAGATATCACGCGATGCTTGGACTTGGAGGCGTACATTCTATGAATAATTCATCGGAATTATGTATGCTCAAAAATTCGGATAGTAGTATGCTCGTGACCGGATTCGATGTTGTATACTTATCAACTACCAAACTGAGGAGTTTATGAGGCAGTATTTCACGGGAATGAGATGACTAATCGTTCACGTGACGTGTTTTGAAAAACAACACCCTTAGTTTATTCCCGTAGAAAATTTGAAAAATAATTTCATGGATCGATCAAAAGTTTATTTATCTAAATATAAGAGGAGACGAGGGCAATGATGAACAGGAATTACTTTAACCTCTCTTTTGGGTGGAAAAATTTCACTTACACAATTTACTTCCACTTACATAATTTACTCTTTTATATGAACGTTCTGAATTGTAAAGATAATCATTTGTGTTTTGTTTGGTTTGAGTAAATACAAAGAATATTAAACGATCATATCTTCAGACACGAATATGCGGTAGGAATCATTTTGCTAACCACCCTGTCACCATCGGGTAGCGGGAGCGAAATAAAATAATTAAGTGGTGAAAGTTATTATCTTTTAATTTCTTTACGTAATGTGACCTTACTTACCAATTTTTTTTACCAAATATTATTTTCATTAGAGGGTCGAAACGGGAAATTCTTACTTTTCATTTCTATTTGCTTGTTTATTTTATTCAATGAATTATCCTATCTAAAAGACCAAACATTATCGATATAGAGGGTCGTATGAGCTACACTCCATTTGACACTCAGGACTTTTTTGATCGAAAAGTCCTCCTCTTTATGCGCCTTTAAATCAATTAAATTTGATAAAATAATTAATAAAGTTATCAAGATAAAAAATTAACGGAAAAATTAAAAAGAATGTATTAGTATTAATTCATATCTAATATTTTGAAATTCGACAAGTATTAATTTTCTTTACAAACATTCTTACGCGGCAGTAATTTATATTATAAATATTTATAGCAGTTTTAAATGTTCATAGGAAAAGATTGATCTTGATTAACGAGTAAACGCTACACTAGAACGATTTCTCAATTCCTACAATTTCATCACGCAATGGTAACTCGACTACACGAATTCCAGAATTATAACTATGATTGATAACTTTTCAGAATGGCCAATGAAAGAGAAACGGAAGCTGAAGTCAATGAAAATTGCGGATAAAATTCCAGCGCGGATCTAGAATAGCGATTTCTAGGAGATAGAACACGGAGGAGATCGTGGGTTGAGAGTATTAAACGATTGAGACATCTTAACTGTAAAAGAGCCATTAAAGTGGAAAGCGCATCTGCACCGCAGCTAGAATGCATTGGTGAGCAACGGACGGCTATTAAGAGTTAGAGACATTCTTGAGCACATCTGTTAGAAAGAGAATCCCGCGGAAAAGAAATTTCTGGATGCTCCGTGGTTAATTCCCAAACAGCACCCCTTTAGCAGTAATAGTATAATTTGTAGCGGAAATCAGCTAAGAAATATTTGTTATATATGCATATAGGCTCTTATTCGATTTCGAATAAAAATGAGACTCTATAGTCCGGTCTTATATTTCATCCATTATTAATGAAATGATTCTTTCATAAAATTATTAAATAGTACAGTAAATCGAGAAAACCTTTAAGTCACACACGAGGTGATTTTTGGAAAAAAAATCTAAGAAAATGAAAGTAAAAACTGGATGAAATGTTCGGTGAACAAGTAGTTTGTGATAGACTACTGATTATCGGCTCATAACTCTGCAAGATAGATACACTATTAATCTCTTTGTGTATCTTCATACATGTTTACATAAACTTTTGAAGTAGACACACCGAAAGTTCGCTGATGGTTCCTTGATTTATATTTGCGGCTCAATAAGTAACGCGAGAATTACGTTCTTTCGTTATTTATTCGAATTTCAGAAGCAAAATCTAACTAAGCTCACCGAAAAGAAAAATCTCCAACATAAACTTCACTTTTGAACACAAAAACTATCTCGCGAATAAAGCTTAACTGTGCGTCCAGGAAGCGGAAGAGTAAACGTGGTTTACGTTTTTGAAAGATTATTAACGTGATTAATCAAGGATAGGGCGGCGGTAAATCAAGCACTTCACAATAACGCAAGGAATTAATTTCGAGACCTCTCCCTTCTTCAGGTCTTAAGACATTTCTTCATTCCGGCGATGAAGATGAGTTAACGCATTAAACGTTGCAGTAACAAAACTTGCCTTTCTTTAAGAATCGAATACTCAGAGCTCGTAAAGCTGGAGTCATAACTATCATGAGATATTTGCATTGTGCAATCCAGAGTTTTTTTATTACCTTGTCGCAAGATTTTCACGCAAAAAAACAGCGGCAAACTCATAATTTTCTATGTGCAAGGGAATGAAAGACGTTGGATTTCGACAGATTCTAATCGCATCGAAGAATGGGCTGCGTTGTTAGCAATAATACAAAGTCCATAGATGATTCACAGGCTAAAATAATAAGTCGACGAAAGAAATTATTACTGCTGCACAAAAATATAAAGATATTTCTTTTGCGCCAACAAAACTTCGCATGGTCGCTTTTGAATTACCGTTTACACACGCGTGTCAAAGAATTTAAATAAGTTAAAAATCAGGGTGTGTCTTATACGGTGTTATAGATTTTCACGGTATTTAATTTTGTAGATAAATAATACGGTCATAAAACCTTATTCCCTGGTATATACGGTAAACACTGCATTAAAGTTGGTTCTTTAGCATTCTTCGATATATTTCATGTTAAAAATCTTAATTTGTACATATATTCATTCACAGCCATGAGCACGACTGAGATAAAAACAAAGAAAGGTAGAGTATCCCCAATCCGAAATTCCTTATTCCAAAATATTCCGAAATCCGTATCCATGATATCAAAACACTTTTCTGTTGTGGTTTTAATATCTTTGGATACAACAGCCGAACACCATTATCATCTCTCTTCCTCTCAAATTTCCATAGGCAGTCGTATCTTTTGGTACCAGGAAATAATCAAAGAATCCATGTCTCTTTTTCATTCAGTTCCTGGTCCTCATTTGATAAATAAATATAAGTTTGCATTCTTTGCTTGAATATTTTATACGTATTTTTTATGTCAAATAAAAAGTAATTTTCCAGGATCTCCCTTTATCTCAGTAACCGGAGACTTTACTCAAATCATTATTTCTTTATTTCTGTTATTACCTGACGATGTTACGCAGTAAGAAACCGGTAGCGGTATAAACAACATTGGCGGGAAAAATATAGTGATACCCTTTCAAGACTTAAGACACTTAAGACGCTATTCCGCTTAATACGCTTATTATTCCGCTTAATGCGCTTATTATTCACGCTAAACACACAAATAACATACTGCTTAAGACTCTGTAACCCGCTTAAAAGACGGATTTTTCTCGTCTCCAGATTCAATGCAACCCGCTTTAGCCAATCGTTGGTTAGACCGAAAATTGCTTACATTATTCTTCCCTATTTTAGAATAGAACGATGTAGAATGAAAAATGAGCAAAACTAAGTAACAAAGGAAGAAGAAGATTCGTACGAAAATCAGAACATTATTCCAAAAAATGTGACAAGTACCACGACTATAGTTCGGGGATATTTTTACATATCTATAGGTGCGGTAAGTAAAGGAAACTTAAGAATAATTCATTTATTTTTCAAAGTGTACAGAACTTAATTGAACGTCAAACGGTTTTAAAAAAACTTCCCTTCCGTTTTCTGATTTTGAAAAATAAAAATTTCTAACGCTCTAGTTATAAAATTATAACTTTCGGTGGAGAGATTCTTTAACAGGTTTAACTGTATTCACCGGGAATTGGTAGCAGGAACTTCCGAACTATGAAGAAAACGAGATCCTATTATGTACGCAGGGACACGAATCAGAATTTCGAATGATTCGAATTTTCGAATTGCTTTCAGAAGTCTGCACACAGACGGCTTACGAGCTCTCAGAGAAAGATTTCGGACGCAATCCTACTCAGAGCTTCCTGTTCATCGGGAGTAACAAAGAATCCTTTGGAATAGTACTTTCTCGATCTCTCGAATCCAAGATTGATCGCGGATTTGATGGAGGCGATGAGGAATCGAACGATATGCGGAAGGATTTAATTCGACAGAGATGGTGAACTTGGTCAATGAAAGCGGCACTGGAAAATATTTACACCGTCTGTTTCCAGGGTGATAAACAAATGCAAGCTGTCGAATAACCTTGGCCTCTGGAACCTTGAAAAATACCTCTGAACTCGATTGTCTAATGAATATTCTGAATAGTAAATCAGCGGCTTAATTGACTTTCTATTCCTCTGGTTTGTTTTTAATGTAGAATAAAAAAGTTCCACTAAAAACAGCGGTTTAAAGCTTTATATGATAGATTTTTAATAAATGACAGCTATATCGTATGGAGATGACGTATTATTTACACAAAATAAGATAAAAACGTAACTCGACATACAATTGAAATTATATGCAAAAGGCAATGAAAGCACTATTCTAATTCATCTGAAACCTTGGATAAAATAGGTTAGTTCTCCACATTATTTACGAAAAAAATCTTCTCTATACTTCAAGAATAATTCCGCGGCGAGATATATATTAACGCTAAGGAAATTCCCTGAGGGCGAATGTCACAAATTACAATCGAAATATTGAAATCCGAGTTATCTAACCATCATCGTAACCACATTTCTTGGTACGGTTCACTTACCGGTGAAATACACAAGAGAGTATATTATACAGGCAACCAGTTTCACACCATAATAATTCGCGGACTCCAGATATCTATAGCAGTGGCGAGTAAAGAAAACTAAAGAAGAATTCATTTCGTTTTTAAGGTGTAAAGAACTTATTTAAAAATCAAAGAGCAAAAATTCCTTCACTTTTCTTTCCTAATTCGAAAGAAATACATATCTGTAATACTTTGGTTATGACGCTATCCCGCTTATTAAAAGTAAAAGCGTCTTAACCGTGTTTTAATCTAAGTGGTACTACTACTGAAAATATCATTCATTAGGTTACTCATTATCGAATGCTGTGAAAGCAATATTCGCAGTCATTACGCCGCTCTAACTTAAACTTCTTCAACTAATAGCATTCTGGTTCAGTAAGGAAAGCAAGACAAACTATATCCTTTATTAAGATTCATTCCCACTCTAAAGATTTTGGTAGCTACTTGTGAGGTTTAAACCGGCCTTCGAGTTAAATACCTACGATTAGTTTGAAGAGAAAGAAACAACGGTACGGAAGAAATTAACGCGTATTTATATCAATCCCGCACGCATTCCTAAAACAGCCGATCTAACAACGACCTAAGCTGTTATCCGAATACATAAGCTCAGTGATCGGCTCAAAGAAAGAGCGTAGAGTGGACTATTTTAACAGGACGCGATCCAGGTCAGTTAATTATCGCCACAAAAGATACCAGCGCCTCTGATTAAGAGCCGCAAAAACATATGACAAAACCGGTCGTTGTGAACGGCACAAAGCGTATGCAGCAGCTGAAAGGGAGGAATTCTTTCGGTGGAACTACGCGGTCTAGGACGCCGAGTATGTCTCACACCTCGCCAATTACTCCATTATCCCCGCCCCTTCAAATCACGATTCCAAGACATGCAGACTGGGTGGAGTCATAAAAAAGATTGTTCCATTAAACACGGATTGCACCTACGCCAGATACCCAACTTCTGCCGAGATAATCTGCTGAAACCGATCAAAAGTCAATAATACCGTCTCTACATTAAGCCGAATCTTCCACTTGAGTAAAAAACAGCAAATCCGACCTCATTGTAAAGCATTCATCTCATCATGGTGATATGGACCATCCTCAATTAGCTATTTAAAGCATTGGAGAGAGGATGAGGCTTATTGGGCACAAATGAGGTTGGATCCAACTTTCCAGAATGAATGAGAATGCTTTGAAGAATTCACTTAGTAATTCGGAAGGATGAACAATGCTTTTCAAGGCATTCAAGAATGAATGCCATTTTTTATATCAGCTTTCTCGTCGTAAAATCCATTAACAATAATAAAACAAAATGAAATAAACTATACATACATATATATATATCTCTATTCTGTCCCAAGTAGTCGAAGAAAATATTCCATTCGTCAAGATAAAGCAGTACGGGCATAAGTTTTTAATAAAGATTAATTTTGTTTTTATTTCCATTTAACCCATTTACAATATATATAAGGAATATTAAAATAATACTGTCTGAAAAATCTTAATTGCGAACGCACGAAAAATATTTTCCCAATGCTATTCAAACACCCAGGATTTTACACAAGTTTTTGAAAGTATTAAAAATTAAACTGAATATAAAATTTTAAAAATGTTTATACAGTTGGCAGCTCATCAAAATCATCGATCTTTCTAAAAAGAATGGTTGCAGAATACCTAATGAAGCACATTCTAAACGAACAACTACTGGAATACCGAAATTATACATTTTCCTCTTTTTATTGGATATCTTGAGAGCCTCTACAATAGATTTTTCTGGTGATAACTAATTCCGCCATATCTAGTATAAGAAAGACCAAATTGGCAGAATTGCATCCTTCACGCATTCGTCAAGGCACTTGTTAACCAACTCAAACGTAAATGGCCGTAAAATTCGTAAGCACATTCATTCGGTAGCCGAAGTATCACTTACATGGAATTATCTTAATTTCCCTATCGCTAATTCTCAGTAAAATCCTCCCAAAACCACTTTCCCCTCCACAATGTGCATTGCAGTTCCATTTGGACTTCTGCGGGATTGACCATATTCTTTCGGCTAAGGGTAGAACGTAAAGTGAGGTGAATGGCTATGTTCTTGTGTGGATATGGATGGATTACAACGAATAACTTCAATAAACTCCAATTCTGTTCAAGGAAAACTCTTCAGCCACTTTTACAATAGCAGAGAACAACATAACAAAATTGCAAATACAAATTACACTAAGTCTAACCATTTAAAAATAATCGTAGCTGAATTTAGATGGATGAAAAAATTAGATGTCCAAATTGATTGATAAAACGGAATTAAGACTTTTTTCACAGAAAGATGCACTGCTAAAACCACAATATTTCAACTCAAGGAAATACTTTGAAAGCGATAAAAATCAATTTTGCTGCAGATGACCAAAATGTTTGATAATTGGAAATCAGTCTATCCTTCACTGAACCTGGCGCTCATCGCCGATGGATAACTCTCAAACACCTTCTCTTCAGAGGTTTATCTCACAAAAAATGAGTTTTTGAACAAGGGAAATGCAACAAAATCAAAAAAATATAAAATAGGAGAAAAAAGATGGTCGTTCCAATGAATATAGTTTAAAGGGAAAATCAAACAGTGAAATCGGTGATCAGAATTTTCAGATGTTAATAATAGAAACAAGGGAGTAACAATGAATGAAACAATGTGTAGATTAAAAAAACAAGAAAAACGTAATACGGCATCGTGAGAAACATAAGTGAAACCTACTCGACAGAATAAATAAGCAGAGAAATGAATGAAAGACAGCAAGGATTAGAAAAGAGGGCAATGTGTGAAAGGACTATCTAAATGACACCATTTGGATAAAGCGGTAAGCAGTAATAACCAACGCTCAGATAATTTGTGGAAGAAACTGTTAGGAAAGTTCTCCGTGTCCTAAACGGCTAGAATGATAACGATAATGAGTCACCAACGAGTATAGACGGTTTCTGCATTAGCATACGGAGAGATCGACAAAAACACCCAACTATATTCGGTCAAGTAATACATGACAACTTGGGGTACACACCTTACCGAGAAGTAAACATATGGTACAGCGACTAACTACCTGAATGAATGATAAGGTCAATGACTTTTCATGAATCGAATCAACAAAGGCGGCAAAACAATATCAACAACAAAAATGATAAATGAGTAATAAATGTGAGGTCGAATCGGGGGTCACTGTTTGAGAGATGAATTCAGCTGGATCTAGTGAGGCATTTAACTTACGATTAGAAAATTTCGGAAGAACAGTAAAACGAACGAGAAAAGTTTTCTCCTATTGGGATATAAAAGAGGTAATGAACTCCAAGTAGCTATATTCGCTCACCAATTATCTAATGCATTGGAAAGTAAAATTAAGAAAAGACTTCCGCAATAATTCTTTTGCGAATGAATTACGAAGCATTTTTTAATTCTAAAGGACGTCCCAATGAGAATCAACATTTTCAGTTGATTTTGAGAAAATTAAGAGTTTGTTAGCAAAGTTTTGGTGGACATTTGTCCGATATTGTTTTCAACGGGCAACCGAATTGTATACTGATGAATTTAAACAAAAATATTTCGATTTTTCAAAAAACTACTGCGTTTTATTAGAAAATTCAATTGTGTATCCTCACTGGAATACCCTTTACATGATTCACTCAAACAAGATATCGCCATCTACTGTGAATTCCACTCGAATGTATTTGTCATATCCGGCGGCGTATTTTTAGTAGAGTACGTAGGAATCAAGTGGTCAAGTTTAGCATCCATTACGATGTGCGAATAATCGTAAATCAATCGAATCACTTGCAAATTCCTCGCGTAAGTATAGGAAATCGCCGAATAAACGACGATCTTAAAACAGGGATACCGAGTTTACTTGACGAGCACGGATAAATGGAGCTATGCTCACCTCAACTCCTCCATCTCCGTAAGGAATAAAACCGGCAGTCAGTCTATCGGCAACGCAGGCTAAGTACACAATGACCGCCAATTCTCTCTGCATCTTTCCTCGGAGTTAAGCACGAAAAAAGTTAGGTGCAGGGGAAAAGGAGGGGGATCCAGAGGGGAAGGGAAGTGTGATGTAAAGAGAAAAGCGGTGAGGAACTTCGAAGGCCAGTAACGTCACGCCATTACGTCGTGAACTAGTGTCAAGGTACGACTGAGGCGAATGATCACGAGAATATCCCCAAGATTCGTAGGAATGAAATTGAGCTATTTCGATTGGTGTACATGTGAGGACACGTAGGAGTGATGCTGGAGTGATCCAGACGGTATGCTAGTGAGGTAAACTTCAGTGAATCAGTCATGAAACTGCTATTAATGCTTGTATATAAGAGAGTTTTACGGTCGTCTAAAACCGAAGAAGCTGATCTTCTCTATCTAATTTCGTAAGTATTCATGCTAAATAATGGAATACATCGCGATATCTTAATCTTTTTCTTCTACTATAAGTCATCACAAATGAGTCATTTCAAATTTGAGACAAAGTGAAGCAATACAGGAAAGAAGACAGCAATGTCTTCTAATGTAAACATTTTTTTGGTATTTCGGTAGATCAATAGAGGATAGTCTAAAGCAGGTTGCAGTGAAATTCCAATCGAATACTGAAGTATATGAGCCATTCGTCGATGATGCTACTGTTGAAGAGTGAAATAACTAATCGAAGATAATGAATGAAGTTTCCGAAAGGATAGATTAGCTACAAATGTGATTATTTACAAGCTAGTCGAATGAGAGGTAGTCGATGATGACGGCAGTGGTAATGTTGCCCATGGATTGCATAACTGAAGTGATGAAGAGAAAAATTTGATACATGCACTCTCTAACACTCAGCTTTTATGGATCACAGAAACTGGGTAACCTCTTAATATAACCCGAATAAGAATAGTTACATTTATACCCAACAAATGTCTGACCATTTTATTCCGAAATCTCTCTCTCGAACTTTTCCCTCAGATTAATTCACTCGTCCATTAACCTGTTCCTTTAACTCATCTAAATATATTTTGTTTTTATGCTGTTTTCTTGCTATTTATTATGCAAGGAGAAACGAATCTAAAAAATTATCGACGAGACTGAGTCTCAAATGAATGAACCTTAGAATACCACCTCTCTCTTTCATTTGAGATGATCTGCAGAAAGGAGAAAACCCGGAAATTCTCATTGAAACTATAACTGTTTATCTACCTGATTAAGTCTATTTCGACCCTTCAACATTGAATATTATAAAGGTTCTGTCTAAATGCGGACATAAAAATTTTAATCTCTTCACATTTTATGATCCCATCGTACCTTGAGAAATTACCTTGAAAGTCACTAGCTTCTCCGATTTTTATTGTAAGAGCAATATGAATTGAGGTCTTTGGTAGGCGATAATGAAACACGATTGGGTTCTAAATCCGGCTCAGAAAATGAACGACTTTAGCGTGTATTTCGGCTTAGAAAGGAATGGAGTATTCAACCCATGCTTTATAGCTAAGATTCCTGTCTGATATTCAGGAATACTGAATATTTTCAACTTTTATTCATAGAATAACGCCAAAGTTACAACATTTTTAGTGACTAAAAACTGTGGAGAAAGAAGCAATTTTTTCTGATACTTTCTTCTTCTTCTTCCTTCTTTCCTCCTAGGCTTATGCCTGTTTCCTTCAGTACCACGCCCCAATCGAGGCTTGGTACTGGTACTCTGAGTAATAACTTTTAACGCCTTTAAGTAGGTTACTAGCCTGGCTTATCGGCGTGAGACAATCACAGACAACCATTCCCTAACCGGAAAAATCCGATTAGCCGGGATTCGAACCCGGGACCGTGTGGTTGGAGCGTTAACGCGCTGGCACGCTAACCACTCCGCCACCACGGCCGGCTCTGATACTTTGAAAATATGAATTATGTTAGGTTTGATCAAAGAGATTCAAGATTTCTCTTCGAAAGGAAATAATTCTTGCTTACAAACCATTTTTGAAAAAGTTTGACCCGAAAATCAAATTTATTCGGATTTACAAATCATTATATTTTCATAAAATTCCCAGTCTCTGGCGATGTCTTGTGGAAATATGTCATTATGAAGAAGAACAATTTGTATTTTTTCCACAAATTTGTTCTTCTTCATTCTTGTTCATTATATTTCGATGTTCCTGCTCATTATATTTTCGACGATGTCACCACCGGCGGAAAATATTAAAGCATCGGATAAATTGAAAGAGTATTATTTATAATCAAGAATTATTTCTATTCAAAAGAAATCTTGAAGTTTCATAATCAAACATAGGAGTAATAATGATTCGAGAGTGATTATTAATAATTATACTGAACCTATCTAATATGGCCCATTTACTGCATTTTTTGATAAAAGAATTGTTTTTACGGTAAGTTTAGAATTTCCCACATGAAATATGTGGCTCTATTCTTCTTTCAAGACGTTCTTTCGGAAAATTTTTGTTCCATCAACCAACCTTAATCACACTGACATCTGACAAAACTATACGTGGCTTAGAAAAGGTACAACGAAAACTGACTATATAAAAGTAAGTGCATTCATGAGGTATTTGGGGTGTATGTATATTAGAGTGGTTACCATGGTGATACTGTTTAAGGCTTGCTGAAGTAGTTGTGTGAACTCTAATACTGTTTGATAAGACAGTGATTCTTTAATAAGAAAGAGGCTTTCTAATGTGAGTGATTGTGAAGGATATTGTGTTGTGTTGTAAGTGAATTTAATTAGCTGTAGCTGCCACCGGACAGCAGTCAATAAATAAATAGGTTTACGGAAATGGTCGGGAGAAGTGCGGAAACTGGAGGTCCTTATGTTCCAACCAAATGGGAAAACAAAGACGAGAATTCTCTCATGGCCAACAAGAAGATACTTCCATTCGCCGCAGAAGCGCTAAGTGGTTCTAAAATGATTATGGGCCTTATATCGGGCGATTCCTAAACGAAGGGTTTAGGTCAATAAGGAAAACGACTCACACTCTGTAACTACAGATCCAATCAAAGACTCCGTTTAATTATTCTATAAGATTATGTATGGGCGGTAAAATGCCGTGAAAAAGGGATTAAAGAACGAAAGAATCTTCTTATCTTCAAACGCTTTGAAGGCATTAATCCCGCTCCTATCACCTGTTATCCTCACACTTTTTCCAATCTCTTATCTTACGATTAAGAAAGGCTGGGTATGAAAGAATGAGGATTCATATGCTTATATGTGATTCATACGTTTAAATTTTATTTCTGCGAACATTAAGCTCTAGTGAATTTCACCGTCAAAAGTGACGGAACTAAGTTTAACTTAACATAAAAATTTCAATTCTATCTTGAAAGTAACACAATTAAAGGTGTGATAGAAAATGAAGTTACATGGAATTTTGTGTTGATGCTGTTATGGCATGTAAGGAATTAATGACTTTATCGTTACTTGTGATTAGCATAACAGACCTTAACTAAATTTACTTTTATAAGAAGTGAATTAAAATATACAGATCCTTCACTCATGCATTGATGAATGTAAACATGAGATGCACGTCTTTAATACAAAATATCACATTTAATGAGGATATTTCAATCACTGCAGATTTCCTAATAATAATATTCTCTAATATTTCTATAATAATATAGTAGTTCATACTTCCGCTGAATTCTATAGAGTAAAATCTTTTTACCATAGTAGAGCTGGTGTTTTTCTTATTTATTTCCTAAGAATAACCTGTCACATATTAAACTTGGAGATTATGAATCTATCAATGACATCTTTTTGCTGTAATACAATTAAATCATTCCAATTATTTATTTGAAACGGATTTCGTAAAAGAACATTTTAAGGCTTAGGAAGTTGCTGAATGTGAGAGTTGACACATCTCTGAAATACTACACCACTCTGCCATGAAGCTCAATTTATAGTACGCCCACTTCGTGTAGACCAATAACATCCTCTTTAATCGAACGGATTCTTTAATGGTCGAATTGCAATCTTTTGTTAGTTTTATTAGGAGTTTGGGGGATATCCCCTTTCCCACTGAGCTAGTTAAGGTAGCGAGGTCTTTTATAAGCTTTAAAAATAAACTCTACATTAAATAATCGAATAAATTTACTCAATCATTAAAGAAGTGTAGGAAACGGATGTCAATCGTAGTTTCTGAGGAATCTTTGAATTTCTGTTTCAATAAGTAGGATCGATTGATTGAACTGTTAAGCTCGTTTATTAAGAAAGGCATTGGTATTTTCATTTCCTGTTTAATAATGAAGAATCAACGCGAAAAATATCCGGATTATTCCGAAAGAGACTGCAGTGAATAGAATGCATGCATGTACAGACGCACTTTCATGTATTAAACATCTGCAGTCCATATGACACAAGGTTATAATTAACGTAAAATAGGGTGGGATGAGGAATGGGAAATCAATACTTATGTTACTCCTCTACAATAGTTTATTGGAAATGTTAAAGGTACTTTTTGTCGAATGGAGTATTATCGCCTAACTTCGTACGGTAATCATAAATGAGAATAAAAGTGGGGAATAACGTATTAGAAGAGAAAAAATTTGATTTCTAAAACGAAATTCTCCATAACTGAAGGCTGATAGAGAAAACCCCGACGAAGTGGGAAACTTTTATCGACTTTCCTATTTTCCTATGTTTTACAGACCTTTGATTCACCCGGAAAGGAATAGTTCTTTCCATCATCAATAGAAACGCGAAAAATAGAAAAGAACTTATGTTTGAATCAAACACTTCTATCAGAATAATTCACGTTTCAAGCGGTAGAAAAACAATACAATGTGTAATGTTTTATTTTTTCTATGAAAGATTTTTACAATTGCCCTTTACAATTGTACGTGGATACAACATTAAAAACTGGAAAATATAATAAGACAGAGTATCCAACCAGTACAAAATATAATACTATCACAGTAGATAATAAAGAGTGCAAAATATTAAAATAATAATAATGCTCAAAATAAATATATTCTCCGTGTTTCTCCGTGTTTCCGCCGCGTATGGACCTCTACTGTGCGAGAAGTCTCACGACCTTCCAGATATAATCTAAGGGGGCGGATCTGATTTCCCATCTCCAGTCTTTTCACACTCCGGGTGATTGCCAAAAAATATCCACGGATATCCTCATAACCTAAGAAAGGCTAATTCGAATTTATCGTATTTCTGGAAGACAGAGATGAAATATGCATAACAGGTAAAGTTCTATGCAAACATATACCAATAAACATAAACCCCAGAAATAAACAGGACGAACTAAAGATTTATTCATAAAAATTGTGTTTTCCACTGAAGAAATATCTCAATTTTACCATTCCCTCCTCCCATGCCAGCACACCTCATTTTTTCCCCCGAAGTGCCCCCCGTTACAGACAAGCAATATTTCTGCTTTACAGGAGCAGTCAAGTCCCTTTGGAGGTCATTAGTTGGACACCCCGACTCTAGAATCTTGCTCCACCTCTTTCGTAGTACAAACATAAAAATTAAAAAAAAAAAAATCAACGAAAAAGATTGGAAAATACGATTGAGTGACAAGGAAATGATTATAAAGTGAGTTGAGACACATTGGATTTGGTAGTCAATATGGACCATAATTGTATAATATCTATTAAACCGTATAAAAGGGAAAAGCTGAGGAGTAGTCATTCTTTGACAAGACCGTAAAAGAACGGAAAAAATTACCAGCATACATCCGTAACTCCTAACCAAGAGAGCAAAAGAGGCATACACGAGGGGCAGAGGAATCTTGTCCATTTATTTCCTTTTATACTTTTCAAAGTTTGACGTTCTTTTCCCATCTATATTTGCATCCAACATCACAAATAGTAGTTGAATAATAGTGGTTCTATATGTAACAGGTGCCATTCGTGTTCACTCTGGCATTGGACTAGTGATACACCTGTAAATGATATCAATGTCATTGAGGCATTACACTGTTCACCTTTCATGGACGAGATAGTAAGTACACTACTATGATGAATGACGAAAAAATTCCCTAAGTAAAGATAACTTTAAAAATGAAGACCTCACGGCATTAAACAGCATGTCACCTACTGGCTTTCTCCACGAAGGTCAATCTTCTTAGAATCGAGAGCCCCTTATCAAGATTATTCATTTGCTACCCTTCGCTTGTCAACTCAATCATCTTCCCTCAGCCATCAAAATAATTTTTCCCGATATCCGCCTTTCTGAAACGAAGTCGCTTTCAAGAATCGTCCCACACAAATCCTCTGTCTCAATCGATACGTTGCCGACGGTTGTCCCTGGTTACTGAACTAATTCAAAACATCTGTCAACAACAAACCAAATGAAAAAAAAACACATTTTATCACTTATACTGAGACAATCGCTGCAGTTATGTTTTCCATTTGGCAGTGCATAAAAAGTGGTGGAATGCTGAAGAAGACAAAAAGAATGCCTAACCGTCTGAAATTCGAATGAGAGGCAATTTTAACCTTGCCCTTTGGCATCATTACCATTCCTTTTTTTGGTAGTCTTGCGCGAAATCGGCTCCGATAGTATATTTGGGTTGTGAGGTGACCTTGTATCTACATCAGGGTTGTCCAATCTTTTACCCCACCAGGCCGTAATTGCTCCTATGAAGACTTTGCGGGACGCAGACAATGTGCATTGTTTTTGTTTGTAATTAATAATAATTGGTTTTATTACAAGGAAAGAATATAGTTTTATTAAAATGATACGCGAAGTGGGTATCACGCCGCACCTCCTACAAAACGAAGAGAGATTCCGATAAGTAAAGCAATATACGTGTTCCAAAATTGGAAAAATAGGTTACCTTCGGATTTCATACGATATTTAAGGCCTATCCACGGCACACAGGTTGGGAGGCACTGTTCCTGAAGATGATATTGGGTATAAAACACAGATATGACCATTACAAATGGTCGCAGCCGAATCTTGCAGATAAGTGAAGGAAAACGACAAACAGTTTATAGTTTCTTTTAATTATTTGATCCTTGCTTTTATGATTTGACAAATAAATTTTAATGACAGTTCGGCTAAAAAATACGATTTCGGAACAAACTAACTTTTAATCTTCGTTGGCCGCCGAATTCTATATTTTTTAATATTTCACTTTTTTAAACTTAAAAAACAAGGAATGGACGATATTTTAACATTTAAAATGGGTTACAACCAGATATAACTTGATAAGATTCGTTTGACTTATTTCGTTATTATTTTATATCTGCTTATTTAATGCGATACATGTTCCTGTTAGCATATCTTGATTTTTTTCCTTTTATTGGCACATGATAAAGGGATCTTTCATTTAACTTTGTCTCAGTTTTATTCATGAATACGACAATGCGAAAGCTAATGAGTAAGTAACCATGGAATTGATTTTGGTTACTTATCTTTGATAGATATTCAAAGTGACATTAATTGTGCAGCAGTTGAGTGGAGCATTTCCTCTGATAGCTTTCTGGCTGAGGAAATCGTAAGAGATGTACTCCTCATCTTGTCAAGTAAGCCTCATTCCCTCACTAAGATTTTTTTAAGATATGTTTTCTGCCAGTAGGAATATTTCAAACCGGTCACCGGGCTTAATATTTAACGGAGAAACTGGGCTATTTCTTACACTCGGTGTTTTGATGTGAAAGTGACGACTTGGTAACTCGCCAATTCACTATCACCGGCATCGCTTGAGTTGAACTGATAATCCAATCTAAAGTCAAACCACTGCTTACTCACTGACCATAATATTGAAAGACCTCCGCTTCAAAACTTCGAAGAAGGAAAAACACTGAATTCGAAAGGCAATCTTTTTACAAGTAAGAATATTTCTTTGTAAATTGTTAAACGCTTTGGGAATAAGAGACCAAAGAAATCTTTTCAAACTTACAGAGTTGTGCAGAATCAGCAATTAACAGAATTCACCTCGCTCAGTTCTGCTTTATATAGTTTAAATATTTACTATGGACAGAGCGTAAAATATCCATTTTGAAATCGGAAGATTTAACTAAATATCTGGTTAAGTAGTTACATGGGCCAAACAAAAATTTTGTAGGAAAGATGTATTATCTCAGTCAGTCAGATAATTTTAATAATATAATTAATAAAGATATCACGATAATATTCCCCAAAATCAGGATTTTAGCAGAAAACATAATTTGAAGTAACGTTAAATTTTTACTGAACCGAAATAAGGAAGGATATTTTTATTACATTATCACTTGAATCATTTCGCATTGAAGAAAAAAATCCGTCTTCTTGGTAAAATAATGAAAAGATGAGCAATCTGAAAATTCTTAAGCCGAGTAAAACTGCCTTAGCGAAAAGAAAAGACAAAAAAGTTTTGAATAACATACTTGGAAATTTGTGGTCTGTGGTTTAGTAAATCCGTCACAGATAAATAGTGATTTTTATCGCTCTGGGTGGAGTAGTTTCAGACGTAAAAAGATAATACAGCAAAAGTGTTATGTAGGAAGCTCGTAAGAAATACTTAAAATTCTTTTTGCTTATATTTTTTAACCGAGCTCTTTAAACTGCAATTTTTTTTCCAAAATTACTCAAATTTAATCTCATCTTGTTCATTTATTACGGCAATTTTTCAGCAGAACCAATGGTTTTTATGTTTTCTACTAAACATAGCTGAAGTTACAAATTAAAATCAGCGAAGATCCTCAAGACCGCGAAAACTTTGCTTTTTATTGCTATTTTGCGCCCCCGTTGGAATATCCGCCCTCAGTACGCCCGTCTATGAAATTATATTGTATCTTGATGATAAAGGAGTGACTAATTCGGTGCTTTTTCAGTGAGTGATAACTTTTTTAATTATTATAAGTAAGATAACAAAATTCCAGAAAAAAATATTCCGTATTGTATGTAGTCCTTAGTATTCTAAACACAATACGTGCCAATTTAACAACGAAATTTCAGTCAAGAAATTTCCTGTTCTTTTACGAATGTATGTAAAAAGGTTAATTTCTCCTTCGTCGATCTAAATCAGTTTTGTTAACCACATCGGTATAATTAATCGTTGATGGCATACTGAATTAAAGTTAAAGGCACGCCTTCTAACTGGCCATAGGAAGAAAGAAACCGTTTTGCTCGAAACTCCTGAGTCAAACCAGTTTGCGTCTTGGGAGATAGCTATGCTCGACCGTCTTGGGTCATTACGTGTCACGGCTGTGACTCCCGGATCGGAGCGGTGAGAACAATAGCGCATATGGCACCTTTTGGACTGCGAGGATATACAGGGACTTTTCGATCGGAAGTAATCAATTCTAAGGATATTCCGTGGAAATCTCAAGAGGCCCAAGAAATTAAATTATGAAAAATTTCGAGCAAATAATGACAATATTTGATTACAAATTAGATCCGCGACTCTAATCACATCTATCCCCGAAGTTTGTAAACATTCGTGTCCTTATCTGTTTAGAGAATCGAAGCTTTCCTAACTTAAAGGATAGAGAAACTTTCCCGTCCCTGCATTGTCTTTATGTCGATAGAAAGACGTGCTTGGGGGATTAAGTAGCAGGACGCTGTTGCGAGTTATTTTATGACATGAATAAATGGAATGAGTAACCAACATCTCGGACAGTTCTATATTACTTCAGAAAATCATGAAAACATTCAAATGCAAAGGCGAAAGTAAAACTACGATGACGCCTTTTAACATTTCTTTAACTTTGCAAAATAATAAATACCTTCATTTGCCAGGATATTCAGGAAACTCGCATACCATTCCATAAAATACCTAAGTATGTATTTACATTCTGGATTTACCTGTTATAAAAATACGCGTCACTGGGTCTAATTCGTTTACAATCTCACTAAATTATACGCAACACTAAATCAACACTTAACCGAAACATGCTTTTTCAAATCATATCAGATTGTTTTCCAAGGATATAAAATCTTAATACACTCTGATTTCATGGTAAAATGTTTGAACACCTGCAACAGGTGATGCCATGTTAGTAAGGAGCTGACGTACCATGAGTTTCCAAAACAGGAAGCACAACTATCTTGCGCTGATCATGCTCGGGAAGACTATCAGCGTTCCTCCGGCATTCAAAAGATAACTTGCACACCACTTGATCGTTCACGAACTTTGATCCTCACAAACCCAATCCTGCCACGGCGCCAACCCGGCGACTGACACCTAATGCCACGAGATGTAACTATTCAGAAAAACAATGGGATAGGTATCGCCCCCGACGGATTTTTTATGAACTACGTTAGCCCAACTCGGCTCAAACAGATGAGTTACGTCTTGTGTACATCAAAATGTTTTGTTTGTAAACACTTACTTAAATCATGAAAATAGAGTATAATAATGAGGTTAAAAAGCTATCTTCCCAACGAACCCAAACACAATGAAACGGTAACATGTGTCGGCTGGTGTTCATCTGAAGAAGTATATTCTTGTGGGTTAGTTTCATTTGCACAAATTCTTTCTGAGCACCCTCTTTGTGATTTTAATATGACATTTTGATTTCCTAGCGATGATCGTTTACTTCTGAAATGGAATATAAGTGGAAAAACTACTGAAACAATTGCTGTTTTACCAGCTGAAGTTCTTCCCACAGATCTTCATTGTTTACCTCAAAAACTATCAAGTAGCAAAATTGGCTATGATCCTATCCTTGTAACATCTTCAGATGGTAGGGGGTCATTGAGAACATAGAAATTAATTGTATTGTAGCATACAGCTTAGCTTTTCGAGTTAGATAATTAATTTCATATTAATTGATTTCCCCACTAGGAAGATTTCATTTAATTGGAAAAAATGGAAGAATTGAAAAGAGTGTGGAAGCTCACAGAGGAGCAATTCTTGTAGGAAGATGGAACCAAGAAGGTTCATCATTTTTAACAGGTTGAATTGCACCCATATATTATTCTAGAATCTTTGGATAAACATTCTAATGTAACTTTAATAACAAAATTTTCGGAATTGTCTTCATTTAAGGGGGAGAAGATGGGTACATTAAAGGCTGGTCTCGTTCTGGCCTCCTTCGATGGTCATTAGAGCCTTTAGCTGTGGAAAATGATAGCGTTTCTGTACATAGTGCTGCATGGGCACCGGATGCTAATTCAGTGGTACATGGGGTGGGATCCACCCTGTTATTCCGCTCTTTAACCCCTGGTGCCAAGCCTTTTAAGGTAATAGAAAATGGAATGTAACGATAAAGACTAAATTGTATAAGATATACTTCTGAATTTGATTTAACTATGACCATAATAGGCTAATGATCTGATTTTAGTTTACTTTTCCTATTATGTTATTAATGTTCATATAAAACATTTAATTACTTATCATCTGTTTAAAGGTAAAAGCCCATGATGGCTTGATTCTTGCTTTGGATTGGTCTCCCAACAATAATCTTCTTGTAACAGGCGGTGAAGACTGTAGATACAAGGTATATAAAGTATACATTATATTACACACATTCTCTTAATATTATATGTCTTATTAATTTGAAGAAAAGCAAAATCAGCAGTTGAATGTAGAGCAATGCATTTGAGTAACATCAAAGATATACATAATATTTTCTGATTTTGAAGTGAAGTTTGTTAATTATGCATTCAAAATGCACAATTGTTTGGCATCCAAAAACGTCACTGAGTTAGTTTAGTTTTAAATTTTGAGCAAAAATTTCGATTGCATTAACTCTATAATAAAACCAAATTATATGCCTTCTTTTATGGAAACTGTGTAAAGAAATATCTTTCTAGGTCTGGGATTCATTTGGTCACCTACTCTTTTCCTCAAACGAGCAAACTTTTCCTATAACATCACTGAGTTGGTGTCCTGGTGGAGAATTATTTGCTCTTGGTTCATACAACACCCTCAGGTTATGTGATAAGGCTGGTGTAAGTTTCATACGATTAATTCTCGATTATGTTCTCAATAACTGTTTCTTAAGAATTCTGTAGATCATTGATAAGAAACAAATAATTAAGAAAAACTATTTCCTCTACTACCAAAATTAATTACACAAACAGTATAACATAAAACAAAAGAACTAAAATTTTGTTTTACTAAAGAGTACTTTTACCACCTCCATTATGTAGTGGTCTCATTATCAAGAGAAGCCACAGACAGGAAGTGTTTTAGCTGTTAGCTGGAGTGCTGATGGAACTCGACTTGTTGGTGCTTGCAGTAATGGGCATGTGATATTGGCTCACACTATTGATTGGTAATTGACGATAATTCTCTATTTTACATATTATATACACATAATATGTACCAGAACAATCATATGTATATGAATATGTAGGGCTCCTCAAATGAGGTTTCTCGTAAAATAATGTTTTAGTTTTAATATTCTTCTTAAAGAAGATTAATTATTCAATAATTATTAAATAATTTCAGTGAATAAGAAATAAAAATTCTTTTCAGAAACATTAAAAAAGAGCGATGAATCCCTCATGTTTCTTGTGTTATTTTAAGAAAATTATGAGTTTCAATTAGAAAATGCTGATCACTTCTCATCTATCTTGGGTTGCCTAGACTAAATACAGGGAAAATAATATGAGAATAATACAATAAGTCTCTTATTGAATCAGCAAGCAAACTGTCATGTTAACTCAGTATGATTTCTCTTACATGTCTAGACTGAAATGATAAAGATATTTATTTATGTTTAAGGGTTTAATATAAATATTTGATTTCTGCACACTCGATATTTCTCTGATAATTGGTCCACTTGTCTTTAATTTATAGTCGGCTCGAATGGAAGCACATAGAAGTATCATTGCCAGGAAAGAGGGTTATAATGGTTCGAGATATTTTGGATGACCATGATGAGAAAAGTACAAAACTGGAAGTGGGGGAAGGGGGCGAGAGAATTGTGAGAGCTGCCCTGAACCACGGACATCTTGTTGTTCTTACTCAAAGACATTGTTATGTGTGGAACGTTTCACGCCTCAACATTCCGTCCATTGTGGTTCCAATCAAAGAATCTTCATCTGCCACTCTCTTACTGCTTGCAAACAGGTTGGATGGATGGCACAAGGTGTCAGTAAGAAGAATAAGTAGCCAAATCTCCTCTGAATATATTTTAAAATAATGTTGTTATCTCTTAACGATTTGGCAGGAATTTTCTTCTGTGGGAACGGAGTGGACCTACTGTGTATTCGTATTCAGGGAGGGCTCTATGTTCCCCTCAGTGGCCAACATTGAGGCCAGACCTTTCCATCCATTCGCAAACAGTGTCACTAGGCACTGGTATATTTGCTGTGAGGGATCAAATAGACAACACATGTATGTATCAAATATTTGTAGTTGTTCGAACAAAATGATTATACTTACAATCTTTTCTAATTTTCATGCTAGAAACTGTCCTCTACTTTCAATGGTTTCAATATTTAAAATTTTGAGAAGTAAATACTTAATATCTAATTTTGGGAACAGTGGTACACCTGTTTGATGTGGGGTGCGGATTGGGTGGTGCTGGAATCGGAAAGGAGATGCTGCCTATGCTTTCTCATAACTTGCCCATTGTTCAGCTGGCTGTTAACCAATCACATGTGGCAAAAACTGGAATTGAAGAAGAGCCCATGGTTGCTTTTGTTGATGCCCATGGGGATCTTTATCTGTTTGCTTTACGCTTTTCTAGTATGCGCAGTTCTGTGAGACAAACCATCAAGTTGGGTATGTGTCTCACTGATGGAGTTGAACCATGCGTGTCTATTTAATGTAAAAAACTAAATGAAAATTTAATTAAATACTTAGGTACCATGGTTACGTCCATGCTTTGGTGCTCTGAATGGGATATGTTAGCTGCTACTACAGGGTCATCAGTAACAGTGTGGCCTTATCCTGCTATAGCATATACTGATAGAAGATTGCTTAAAAGGACTATTTTGGAAAGGGAGTCAAGGTTGATAAAATGTCCATTAATTATCTCTAAACAATTAGTAATAAATAGGTTGAAAATCTCTATCTCACACTTATATTCTTCATGTTTATAGTGAATTTGGTAAAGGATCTCTGCTCTTGAAGAGTTTTGAAGGACCTCAAGTTTGGTTACGTAGATTGGATGGGGCATTGACTGGATTTTCAATCCCACCACATACTGCCTTGCTGATCTCACATTTGCATACACACAGGTTTGGCTTAAAGACTTTATTTTTTATTTAAGCTTTGCTTATCAGTCTTTTAGCCTGTAATCAAGTAAAATTAGCGAAAAGTTTTACTTTTATAACATTTTAAAAATATAACAGATGTTAAAAGAATACGAAATCACCCATTCTTGGTTAGAATCAATGATCTTCATTATTAATGTTTTCTCTCAGCAAGTGTTTGTTTAAAAATATCTATAAGTGCTTTAAAATTATTTATTTTGTAAAACCAATTTTAATCTCATTAATCAAATGGAGGTTTTCTAAGTAATAAAAATTTATTGCATTAAGTTGGCAGCAAGCTCTCAGAATTTGCCGAACTGTTGGAGATACAGCTTTATCTACTTCTTTACGAGATCTGATGTGGGCCTGTCTTGCTGGTGCTGCTGTTCATATTGGCCATCTCGGAACGGCGCAAGAGGCCTATGCTTCCCTCGAGGAAGCAGATCGTGTGTCTCATATACAACACATATTGGTAAGTGGTGAGATTATGTGCTTCTGTTTGTTTAGATGTTAGTTAATCTGTTTTCTTTTTTAATTTTCCAAAGAATATAACAAATCCAGCCCTTCGGTCTGCTGAGTTGTACCTTATGGCAGGCCACTCAGTTGATCAAGTCGAAGGCTTACTAGTCAGAGCAGGAATGTCTTTCAGAGCCATTATGCTCAACTTACAATTCTGCAATTGGGAGAGGTACGATGGGAAATATTGCATCACCTTTAGCTTTAACTATTGAATTCTCTCACTTTATAGTTTTTTTCTTTATATGAAGGGCCTTACAACTCGCAAAGAAGAAGAAGAGTCATATAGAGATTGTGTTGTACTTTCGAAGCAAATACTTGAAAAAGTCTGAACAAATAGAAACTTTGGAGAGTATCATCAAGGCTATGAAATCTTATGAAGAAGAAACTGGTTCAGCCGAAATAAGTGCAAAGAAGGTAAAAGAAGATATTCAGGCTGAGCAAGAGAAAGAGAAATTAAAAAGTGAGCAACATTCAGATGTTAGATAAAGTAACTGATATTTAAAAAAATGCTTAGTATGTCTAATATCCTGTAGAGGTTTTGCCTTGAAATAGTTTGATCATTATCAATCTGTGAAGCATGTTAAATACATGTCAAGTGCAAGAGCAGTGTGTTTCTTTCTTGATGTAGTCTGCATTATAAATGCAGTGCTTGCTAAAATTTTTTAATATGATTATTATCAATATCGCATTTAAAAGAACACTTGAAGTATGTTTTTTGTAATTTAATCACTTTCTTGCTTTTCAAGCAAAACATATCAGACACTGAAACAATTTACAATAAAAAAGAACTTCATATTTTTGTGTTGTTATAATCACTTCAAAATTGTCACCTTCTATCCCTTGGTGTTTAAGTTATAATTAGTTCTTGAACATACAGAATAATAAGTAACCCTCACAATCTTTAGGCACATAATGAGGTCAGGTAAACAATTTTTTCACTAGCAAAGAAACCAAAGAACTTCATATATGTTAAACATTTCTACAAATGGGAACAGGGAAGCCATATTCAATAACTAGATCTCGAATTTATCAGATAAAATAGGAATTGTTGAAATCCATAATATCTCTTGACAAAGAAATTCACGTAAATTTTATACTACTTGAGACTTTACTCCATCTAAGGCAATTTCTGCTGAATTTAACTCATTAATCTATGACAAATATTTAATTTAATGGTCTACTCAAATATCTGTGTATTAACATCTAGTTTTATTTTGGAACATTTTTGAGGCATTAAAAAAAAAAACAGTGAAGTCATTTCACAGAATGATTTATTTACTACTCAGAAATGGGATTTTCCTTGCATTGACCCCTGTGTGTCAACATGATCCTTTGGTGTGCAAGCATTCAAAAGTGATTAAGATCCCATCATGCATTTTAGGAGCAATATCTGACAGTCAAAAGACAAAAATTCAATTAGTGGACTGGTCTGATTGTGAGAGTGATTGGTGTCAAAATGGAAAGTTATATTTTTTGGGAAGACATTTCACCAAATTGAAGAAGAAAACAAGTTAACACAATGCCAGATGCAAGTTTAGAAATGGCTAAACTTTTTTAAATGGAATGTTATTTTTCACCTTGCATCAACAGTACAAATTTTTAAAATACGACTGGTTTTAAATTAAAAGTTGGGAAAATGTCTTCTCAAAATAATTATTTTTTCTACTGGCTCTTTCAAGATATTTCAGTTGCAGTCCAATAACATAAGCCATATACCTTTTTTCATTTAGTTTTTTAAAATGAGAAGTATGCATTTACCTATAAATATGAAAGAGGCACTGTGTAAAAATGAATCCTTCCTCAAATAGCACCCCAAACTGATAAATGACATCATTCATCGATAGAAAATAAAATCATTTTTTCGTAGCCTTCCTATTCAAATAGGACTGCTCTTATTGTGGATTGGAAACCGTTTGCCTTCATAGCAGAACCACTCTCAAAATGTTATAAAAAATTTAACCTCTTCAACTATTTTTTCTTGCTCAACACTCCATGTAACATTCTTTAAAATAAACCAATACTTTGAGCACTTTTTATTATTATTATTTAATTTTTCACCTGTACTCTTAGTGTGCAAAATATCTTGAAAGACATTACATTTTTATACATAACTACCACATGGGAAAATCATGACAGTTTAGGAATCAGACCAACAGAAAGTTACCACCAACATTTCACCAACATTCTTTCTGTAAGTGGTTGACAAATGAAAGAAACAATCTGAATGAAATGTAACAAAAAGACTGCTGTCAATGCATTACATTTTTATCTCTATTCCCTGTTAACATTCTAGATTGAATATCAAATGAGTTATTCAAAAAACACTTTTGACACCATAGAATCAAAAAAATAATTTTTATCCACACACTAAAAGGGTATCCGCTCATTCCTGATTGAAAGGAATATCCAGACGGGGCATCAAAGTAACTTTTCTAACAATATATAAACATAACAAGGTACAAGTAATGGTTATATTGTGAGACTTAAATAACAATCTTTACTAAAAATATCACAAAATTATCAATAAAAATGAAAAAATACTGAGCCATATCCTATAAAACCAACTTTTTTCCATACATTTTTCAAACAAAATGTGGCTCAACTTTCCTCTTAATTATCAGTTCTTCCAAAAATATACACAACTAGATGACGACACCTCTTGCCGTTCAAGACAAGAGGGGTACTTCAAGGGCGACAATTCAAAAAGAAGATTGGCGTTTTATCTCACCCCTTTAGGATGCCCAATTAAAAATGAACAATTACTATCATTATTATTATTATTATTATTACAAATTTTATGGCCACCAATTCTGCACTGATATATAAACAATACCTTCCCCTCAATCATCAACTGTATGGAGGGTTTTCTGGGAGCAAAAATAGTATTCAGCTCTTTTTAAATTACATCACAGTGAGTCATTTAATCTCCTGTGGAAAGAAAAGTATATCTTTTATGTGTATGCTTGAAATTGGAGTTTAAAATTGGAGACCAGCTTATGGGCGGAAGGTCTTCGGCCAAGAATAGGGACATGGTTAGTGGAGTCAAAAATCAATGTGTGAAAAGAGGAAAAAACCGAGAAATGAACCAATTAAAACAGTGCCCTTTTGTGCCTTCCTTAATCTTTTTGATGCAGCCATGAGTATGGAACAAATAAGAACAGGTAATGAGAATAAAAAGTACAAAACAACTAGAGTGAATGGTGGAAACTATAACCTTATTACTGGTTTGAGAGAGAGAAAAAAAGCACACTAGCACTAACTGCATTTAAAAAGTGCTCCTCCTCTACTAATTCATACGCCATTTCTTTTCCAAACACTCCATTGCCTAGATTTGCTGAAATGGTAACCATCTTCCTGAAAAGTTATCCATTTGAGTGACCGACTTCAAAATAAGGAGAGAATAGTTACTAAAAAGAATGTGCTTAGACAAAAGAAATTTGTGAAAGAATAGCTTCTGAAAAAGTGAGGGGAGCTTGAGGAAAGATTGTGAGCAACCAAAGATATTGTAAACAAAAATGATGTAAACCTGCTGTATGGAGTGATAACACAGCTAAAAACTTAACAAAGAAAGCTCTTGAGAAATGAGGGATTGGGGAAGAAATTAAGATTATCTTTTTTACTGTCAAGAGGAAGGAATTTGAAGGTGTTGTAAGAGGAAATTGTAAATTTGTACCGATTAGTTAAAGAAAGCTAGGATGGCAAAAGGCATAGGCAGGATATTTCGTAATTTAATACATGGTGCTGGATGTGTTGAGAAGTATTTAGACCATGCAAGAGTAAAGTTTGTTTCCCTCTTTCTGAAAAAAATGCTCATGTGACCACATGAGTCCCATCAGTGCTATTGAGAAGGACCATAAAATCAAAGGACATTGTGAGTAATCACTTGTTTTATCAAACACCTTCCTCACGTGACGTTCACATGCATTTTTTTAACACTCACTCTCCCAAGCACTCGCTCCCTTGCACTCGGATCACACCACTCACACTTAAATATAACCTCTCTTAGGAACTTAAAAACTGGAGTGGCTATAATTTAAAATACATATAAAAATCTACACTCTTTAAAATTGCTTTCCAATGAAAAGATCCCACCATTTCAAAAACACCACTGTAAACACAAGTCATGGACACTTACAATATTAGTCAATTTCATTGCATTCAAATAAAAAATATAAAAAAAATACAAACATGCTTTCGTTTGTTCTCCTTATAATACCTCAAGTTTCATTAGAGTTAACAATTGTTTGAGATATTTCATGTGGCTTGGACATGTTACATACTGATAGGTAAGAAGTGAGAAGGGACAGAGTTTTAACTTTTTAAACCAGCAAATTTAACACCACCCGAAAATTCATTTACTGGAGAATTCCGCAATTGTGTCTAGGAGTTTTTGTTTTTTATACCAGAATCAAAGAAAATATGTCTTTCCTCAGAGGAAGTGAATTGAAAATTCAACCTAGCAACAATGGTCCTCAGCCCTTCAAGGAACGGCTGAAGTAATAAAGGGAGGCTGAGGGGAATATTAAGTTCCTGCACGTACCTAACCAATTGTTTCTTTGTATTTTTTGGCTGTCTCTGCCTGCTTGACTTCAAGCAAGCCAGTGACCCTCTTTGAACTTCCTTTACCTAAACCTGTACTTTTTCAATGCATCAATTAGTGCCTTCTCACAGCCAACAAAAACAATTCAATACAAGTTACAGCAGGGTTGAAAACAAGCAGGGGGGTCCAAAGTTTAGTGATGCAAAAATTTGCTGAGCTCGTGAACAATGTTTTGCAGATTTGTGTAAGAGCAGGTGACCCATTTGGCAATTTCCATATCCAAAACAAAGGCAAAAAACTTCCATTAACATTCAACCTCATTTTTTCAAAATTCGAATAAACTTTGGACACTCCTCATGCACAATGAAAAAGCTGGCAACTACTCATATGCTTTTAATTATAATATTAGTAATAATCATATTAATAATAATCTCTAAATATACATGCAATATAAAATGCAGGGTGTCATTCTGGAACAAAGCATGTCCATTCTTTGTTTTTTAATCGTATCTCATTAATCGAGTATGTGTGTGATTTTTCAATATTAGTTTGAAATATCAACAAGGGATATATGTATCATACTACAATATTCTTACTTCATTCAACACACACACATGAAATGTTTAATACATAAGTTTAACAATTACTAGTCATAAAGAATACACGTAAGCCTCTTATTGAACATTCTTCTAAGAAGAGGAAAGAAAGAAAGCCTTCCCCAGCAGACTAAGTTTTAATCAAATAAAACACGTGTGGGTTTTTTTTCTGTTAGCAGAAAGAGTTTGTAAGAATGGAAGTGCTTTGTATCCAAATCTTTACGCAAAGCCACTTTGATTAGGAGTCAGGTGAACCATGGCAATGTAAAAGTATGAAGCCGCAAAGAGCACACTAGACCTCATGGGGCAGAGCAGAAACTTTTCCCAGTGTTTCTTTTTTGTTTGCACTATCCATACTTTATAGCCACTGCTAGCACAGAAAGATTCCCACATCAACACTTTATTTTTTCCCTATAAGAGCACCATAGATGCCACCAAGTCTTCTGAAGGCGAAGAGGCCATCCAAATTAACTGCGATTAATGAAGAGTGAGAAGATTAAAAGCAAAGGCTTTCTTTTACGATGTTTCTTGACAAGGAAAATGGATAACGAGTGACGTCCTTTGATCTGCCTCTCTTATATATCACATCTCTCTACCTGCCCAGTCAAACTGAGAATAATGCACATGGACACTCCTTTGCAGCACTTGGAATATTCACAGATTCGCTCTGAGCCCCAAAAGAGATCCATCCGAGCGATTGTAGCAATATGTTTATAAGGTTTCTCTATGCGAAAAGGTATGGTGAATGAACAAGCTGCATGCAAAAATCATGATGCCACACTATATAAGAGTACATCAAGCAGAGTTTTTCCGTCGCAATTGTGGATAATATATATATCTATATATATTTATATATTTTTGTATATAGTGTCATATTGGTTCCACTCAATTTTGGGGTGAAAGCAAGCCATTCCCAGGGAAGCAACAAAGCACTGGCCCTCAGAGCCATTGGGTGGGCCGCCGTAGGGCCATTTGGGCTCCCTTCTGGAGATAAAAAGCGGCGTTCACTGGAGGATAAGCCGCGAAAAAGGACTATATATTTATATATGAGAGGGAGGGTAGCCACCACTTGCATACTTGAAACAGCCCAGCCAGCAAAAAGCTTCTAAAAACACACGCAAATCAATTATAGAAGCACTTCTTCTCATCTGCCGTCAATCCCTTCACAGTTGCAACACAAACTATAACCCTGCTCCTTCCAACCCATTTATGCCCTTTATTTCAAAAAACACATTGTGAGGAATTCAGGATTCCGGTTTTCTTTTGGTTCAAAAAGCTCAATCCTGCTCTAAACCTTGCTATATAAAGGGAAAAAATGGACATCAACATTATTCACTTGGAAAACAAGATGCCAAACTTTATTTACTTTTCTCCTCTATCCAAATTCCAGCTTCTCAAATTGTAAACCGCCATTCCCTTCATTGTTTGCTCATGATCCTAATGCTATTTGTTTCCAGTTTTTAAGAATTCACCATACTCATTTATAACTACATACACGTCTTTTTTTCTGAAGACACTGATTATGCTGCTGATTTAACTGCTGCAAAAACTTTTTAGAACTAACTCCTTGCTTACTTATAGATTAAATAGTCAACAAGGTACAAATCTGCATTCCCAAAAAACAAATGACCTATATAAAAGGATAAGGACTACATAAACAATGCAATTCTTTAGAACAACTTAGAAATAAAAACTCTAAGGGTTACAGCCTAAAAACAGTTAAAAACCCTCCTTATTTTTCTCTACCATTATCACAATTATACAGTAATAGATGATTTATTTTTTCTTTATACATAGCTATCTGTTAAATATCAAAAAACAACCAACTCAATAGAAGTTCTCAAACAAGTTTGCAGCAACTGACATTAGCCAACCAAAACAATGTCCTCCTTACTGTAGCCAAGTGAATGAGAAGGGAGAAATGAGACTTCTGCCCCTGACCTACCTTTGATTCTTAAATGCTGTTCAGGAACATTTACTTCAGTTTTAAAAAAATGTGGCACTTCTTTCATCTGAGAGATATCACGGAGTACAATTTTTTATAGTGCAAAGAAGACCCTAAGACAGTGTTCATTCATGTTTTCTTGAATTTAATCCAATGATATTTTTTCTTCAGCTTCCATCATATACTTTTTCTCTCTTGACCATTCCTTTTTTCTTGCGAGGCTCTTCAGTCCATTTGCACTAGTTTTTGTAAGGAAAAAACATCCTAATACGATTTGTCACAGCCTCCATGACAGAACACCAGTTAGAGACTGAGTTTATCATTACCCGTCTGACTAGAAACAATCATGATTTCTTAAAGAAAAAAAGTTAACAAAACAATATTCATTCATAGTATGCTTGCTTTTTATGCAACCATGATCTGGCAGGAGGAAAAGACACAGACAAACATTTAATAAAAGTAAAGAGTCATGAAAAACAACCATCATTAGCATTGGATGCTTCAAAAACTTTAGCTCCTATGGGCTCCTTTTTCCATTACTACCTCACACTAAAACATTACATTTTTACAAACTGATAAACAGCTGTTGGAAAAAACATGACTAAAAGATTAACCAAACCAGATCATGTCACATTGATCACCTTTTACTGGTAACTCATAGTAATGGTTCCTCATTTGCCATTCAAAGAATTTACAGTAACCCTAATTTTTTTGGTTTTCCACATGGCAACATATAAACTAACATATGAGAGAAGCAAAAAGTTTCCCAGATTGAGTCATGCTGAGCCCTAGAAAACTCAGTCAGTAACGTAGTTGGTGTAAAACATGACTCCCATTCTCCACTCAGCTTTTGATCTTATGCCTCCAAGCCTAATACATCACACCTTTCATTGATGGCATGTCAGGAAAGTTGTTGTTCTTCCTTCCACTGTCTTAGTACTCTCCTAACTCAGATCACCATGACTACGACTCCTCCCAATAAAGACCATCACAGCCCAGACACTACTCATCTTTCAAGGGCTTCTTTACAATTTTACATACTGTCCTTTGTGTATAATTGATCATCTATGTACAGTCGAGACCTAGGGACATATATATGATCATATATAATATATATTGTTACTTACTAGTATGGTACAATACAAAACAGTACCTCGTGAGTACCCCTGCCTTCATAAGTAAGGGCAATAGAGATTTCTTTTCCTCTCTTTCAATAATACAAAACGAAACCTTGGACTAAGAGTATAAAAGACTGCCACAAACACTTTTTTAGAGGGCAGAGAAACCAATCCCAATTTCACCTCATCTTTTCAACTCACTGAAATCTTCATTCCACAGCCTTTTCACCTCCCGACAATATTTTTTTCTTCTGAGTACAATGTGATCCCTTAAATATTTCTAACTACATTGCCCATTATTCTATTTTATATATATTTATACTTTTAACTTTTTCAAATATTATGATGTTACTTTTTTGTTTAATTTCAACACCATAGCTCAAATATATTTCCTGCCATTACATGACATTATATAAATCTTAAAACACTTTTATTTTGTCACAAACAACATAATAATAAAATTCTTAAATAGAGAGAGTGATACTTTGTTCATATGTATGTATGCATGTATGTATATATACATAACTGTGTATATATATACATGGGTGGTTAAATTAAAAAATAATAGACTTTCCCTCAAATTCCCCAGATTCACACACACACACAAACAGAAAAAAATATTTTTAATAGATTAATAGAATGACGAGATCTGAGGTCAAAAACAGTTCCTCCGAACACATATCCCGATTTCAAGATCAAAACCTTACCACACCCACTCTCTATTTTTTCCCAACCTAAATTTTTTTCCACAGCCACCATAAAAATGCCCAGACTCATCACCTCAACGCCCTCTTTTCTTACATCCTCCTTCGTATCACTTCACCAGGCCATAAAACCACAGACAAACGGGACGACAAATGCAGTACATGTCCGCCAAAGAGAGGGGGATTGAGAGAAATCCTAACTCGTGCATAATCATCGCAAGTTGTAATACAAAAGGGGAACAAAAGTCAGGAGGGAGAGGAACGTGACTTTTGGGAGAGGGATGAGTAAACGATCGATATTCGAGAGACCGAAAAAATGTCACGAGACCAAACACAAAAATCAAAACAAGAGAAGAACAGAGAGAAGTAAAGAGCTAACCGACTGACAACATTGCTGCCATCTTCCACTTCCTCTCCTCACTTCTGCTTACTCCTCTTTTCAAAAATTTCCCGGATCACAGAGACAAAATTTTAAAATGGGCTTTTTTAATGGGAATTTTCAGGGAGAGGGGCAGAAGGAAGAGGAAATTTTTTGTATTTTCTAAAATTAAATTTTTTTGAGTTTAAGGAAAAATTCTGCTCAGATATGCCCACGAGTCACGATTCCTGCCGATGTTGCCGAGGGTGAGATGGCTGTGCTGTTGAGGGCATGGTGGAGGATTGCCCATGAAGGGTCTGGGCTGGGTACAGAGGCCCTGCCCACCCCGCTGCTCTCTCTAGACCCATCCCCAGTGGATGAGCCACCAGCAGTTGCAGCAGTGGCCATTGCAGCAGCTGCAGCCATCTCATTGGCAGGAGGCAAAGGAATGGGGATGTGGTAGTATTTGCATAGGGAGCGGGTGCACTTCCCCTTGGCAGCATCTCGACAAACTGTCACTCGGTCGTCCACAACTTCTACATGGCCTTCAAGGAAAGAAATTGGATGTGAAAATACATTCTTCACACACAGAATATTACCTATAATAATGCTGACCAATAACAGGATATTTCCCATTTCTAAAAAGGGGCAAAAGTTTTTGTTTGATTTTTTCTAAGGAATATATTCCACACTTCAATGCAGATATTATATCAAAGACTTCCTGGCCATTTTGTAGGTGGAAATTTTCTCTTAAACAGAGATAAAGGACTCTTATTTTGTACGAGCAGATGAAGAAGATGATGATGCACATTGGATTAGTTAATTTTAAAGGCAGAATAGTATAGTTTTTGGAAGCTAATGTTTTTCATCATAACCCCACCAAAGTCTTTTCTACAACTAAGCAATCCTTATGATGGTCAAATTTACTATGACAATGTTTAATTATCTTTTAGACTGTGATTTTACTCTATAGTAGGACTCTTTCAGTTCACCTGTGGCTGAAAATTTTGATTCTCTGTGTTTTGCAATTAAATATCATAAAAGTACCACAATTTTTGGCAGAGGCTCAAACACAAAAAATTAAGTTTTCAGACATTAATGATGGGTTGGCCACAATCAAGACTGTCTCCCCTAAAACAAGATTTATGGTCAGCTTACCTATAATGTTTTTTCAAATAATATAACATTTAAGATGATTAATGTGTAAATGTAAACTTAAACTTAGATTACACAAATTAGCTTTTTGAAGAGCCTTTCTTCAGAAATTCAACCTTATAGTGAAACTGCAGAAACACAATTCATTACGTATTCTTCCAAATCTTAATTTATAATTCAGGGATTCATACTAAGTACCAGTAAAAGTGTCCTGCTAACTGTTGATTATTAAACTCTTTTCTATTACTCATATTTACTAGATTATAACTATGACATAAATAATGGAAGCTATTCATAAAGTAACCTGTTTTTATCTTTAATTTTGTTATGTGGAAATCCTAACTTAAGAAATACTGTTTTCATGATAAATAGAATACCAGTAATTTAAGAAAGATTTCCTGCTTTAATGTATTAACTATTGAGAAAATAATTGTGAAAACTTACCAGGAGTGATACTTATGAGAAAAACTGGGAAACACACAGTCAATGATGTTCATGGGGGGATTTTTTAGATTATGAGAGGATTTAGAAAGTAAGTATTGCTGTCAATCAGGAAATTCAAAGGGATGCAAAACTTCACAAAAGATTGAAAGTTTTGGCAAAGTAAGCAGAAAGAGAAAAGATTTAGTGGCTTGAAATATAGTTACAGAGATGATAGAAAATAATGTTGGTAATGATTACAATGATAGTTTGGTGGTGATATTGAGTAATGTAAATCTAACTAATACTTTCAAGAATTAATAGCTATGATGTAAACCATGAATAAATTGATACTTACTCTCTTGAAGGTGAACAAACTTGCAGGCAGGGCGCTTGCAGTTATGGCGATTAAAATCTTGGCACACCCGGAGGGTGTCCAGTAACTGAAAGAGTAGTTAACAACAAATTAGTCGGGAAATATGCCCTTATGAATTGCCCCACAACATTACATATCTTTGATACCTTGTGTTGGAGTCATCCTCAACAGGCTACTTCTTAATTAGGCTGACTACTGTAGCCATATCCAGATTGGATGAGTAATACAATTTTGAATTGTCACTGTGTTATGTGTAAGAGTTCAGTAAAAAGTGTATAGTATACACCTGAGCTTGTCTAACTGGCAAATAAGCAGAAACTCTATATTTTCTTTTTCCATTGCAGTCTGATGGAATAAACTACTGTGCTATGGTAGCATGCATCTGAGTAAATAACTTCACTGAGCCAAAACACCATGCATAATACTAGTAATATCACAAAAACTGATCACCTTTTTGCTACAACTTAGAGAAAAAGCAATATGATTTAGCTAACAGAACACTTCAAACAATCAATCTGAGATAGAGAATGTCAATTTTTACATTGACAAATATCAAGTACATAAGAAATGAAAAAAGATTTGAATAATTGAGACAATTTTAAAAGTTGGTGAAAATGTTTCAAGTATTCATGATGTTTTAGGACTCCTTTAATTAACCAAGCATATACATAAGGAGATATCAATCAAGAATGTTTGAAGTATTTAAAAAACTTTCAAGTTAGGGTCTTGACAATAATGGAGTAGAAATACTTGTAATTAAAACATAGCACATTCGATTGGCTGTATTATTGAAAGAGAATGAAGCAACAGTGGGATGATTTTGCTAAATAATTACTTGATCCATCTTTTTATATAAAAGCAGATTAGCAACTTCAACTTGTTAATCATTCCATTCTTAAAAGCCCCATGCAGATACCAATCCCATGTGCTTTAATTTAAAATATATCCAACTACTGGGGAAGAAATAGAAATTTACATACAAAAGGAAAGACTTTTGGAATCTTGTAATACAAAAGTAAATTTAAAAACTTATCTTTTTGAAAGATTAAAGTAGTAAATACCCTAGTAATGATCAATTCAAAACATTCGACATTGCACTGAGGTAACACCACAAATTTATAATTGCAGTTAAATTAATCAATTACTTATGGGAGTTGAAAGAAAATTATACCTGAAATATTAAGAAACTTTCAGTGCATAGCATTGTATAATGTAAAAGAGACAATTTTATTAAGTTAAATCAGAATATGAGATTAGATATCAGACTGAATTTAAGTCCAAAATGCATAAAGTTTTTTAATTAAAGAGAATTTTAACATCAGATGTCTTGCTTTGATGTTTTTACTAGGGATATACTAGGTTCCATTTAAGTTGAGAGCACAACATTATCCACTGAAGAAAATTCATGGTACACAAAAGCAAATGAGAAAATTATATTAGTTATTTTTGTTAATGACAAGATATGTACTTGAAAAACATATCCCTACAAATTCAAGCATGAAAGCAATCTCCACATGAAGCATAAACCATGATTGAAACACTCTAAAAATTATGACAAGCTATGAGACAAAAAACAATAAACATAAAAAAGGTTTATGTACACTCTCAAGTTAATTGGAACGTAGTATGATTCAACAAAGAACTGGTAAAAGAAGCAAGGAAAATCCTACCTTCAAAGAAAAGAACTGTATTTCAAAATCCCAAAAATAGATTAACCCAATTACTGTGCCAAGGTACATATTATTAATTTTATTATGGAACTGTGTTAAATTTACGGGTGTAATGAATAAGCAAACTACCTGTCCTTGCTCATCTGTGTAGATCACATAATGAGCATTACTTGGCGTCACAGGTAGCAGGGCTATTTTCAGTTTTGATTCCCCCCAAATATTTTATGGAGACCCCAAACCCACCAAACATGCAGCAAACAAAGCACGGACGCAATGGCGTGATGGATGGCAGCAGGCGTGCAATCGGCAGCGTCAGTACCGTCGTTTTGCCAGCAGTTGGTCGGTTGTGGCAGCAGCAGCAGTGGTTGGAGAGGGAATCCAAGTTGGGTTGGGATATGGGAGATGGTCCACAGGGCCGGCAGGATCATATTTGGAGCCCATACCAAATTTGGCAACCACCATTTTTAATTTTTCAATTTGTACGCAACACAATTGCACCACCACATGTTAACGGCCATCATGTTGTGTAATTTTGGGTTTCACCCATCCCACATGTTTTGCATATGAGTTAAAAAATATTATTATTTATAATGGGGGGGTAAAAATAACAAAATTAAAGGAGCATTCGTGTTTGATGTTAAAAGAGAATGATTCACATAATTTTATGCAATTTAAAACAAACACATCACATTTCATTAAAGAAAATTCACAAAAAATAAAAAGTTTTGATGCAGGAACATTCAGTAAACAGCATGAGGTATGAGAAAGAAAAAGAGAAAGTGAAATGTATGACGGTGCAAAGTGGTTCAGAGTCCACAATATAAATTTATAAAAGAAAAAAGGCATTTGGGAAAAAAGGAGAAAAGTAAATTTTCATTCAGGCAGGTATTTCAGCCAAGGTGTAAAAGAGGGAAATCAGGAAGTACAGCAGGCAAGACAATAGAATATGAGGAGTTTCGATGCCAGGAGAGCCATGGAGAATGTTTATCATCAGCCAAAGTGAGGGCAAGCATGGAAAAAAAACAAGAGAGAAACAGAATTGCAGAAAAATGAAAACCTGCATCACACTGTACCATGCAGAATGCCACAAATGTAAACTAAAAAAGATTAAAGACATAAATCTAATAAATAATCACTCAAAGTACATGCAAAATGCAAGCTAAGTTATATTATATTATTTGAACATTTGAATCTCAGTAGATGGCAATGCACTCTGCAAGTTTAAAATGTAAATGAATCACATCAGTTGCATTAATACACATATGACAGAGAAAGCTATACATGATCTCTCTGAGTATTTTATTAATGATATGTGTAAGGTGTTGTTTATTTATAATATTTTCAAAGGGTGGTTTAAGATAAGGCATAGATAAATTTCAAAGACAAATCAGTCCCATCTTGATTTGCAATACCTAAATATTACAGTAATACACATCATGTTTTAATGAGTGTAATAACCATGATTCACCTCTTTCCTTTTCAAGAAATGACCTCTTGAATGTTTTCTCTTCAAACAAACCACAACTGATAAGAGCCTGCACACCAAGATCACACGATTTGGCACTGAATTCAATCTTCAATCCTTTAATGACATAGGTACTTTTTATTTTCACTTACAATAAAAGGCTGTCATCCAGGATGAATAATTTTATGAAGATAGGATTGTATAAAATTTCCATTTCTCATCATACACTTCCTTCTGTACATTTATCAATTCAAACCAAAACAGAATTTTTCAATTTCAGAGATCTGAAAATATTTCATTGCCGAAAAGATTCAAATACAGGGTTGGACTGGATTTTTTGGGGGTGAAAGCAGGATTTTGTTGTCTTACCTCATAGAAACAGCATACTTAGATGCAAAGAGGAAACCGTTACACACAGCCTTAACTCATTTTTTTGTAAATGGTCTGAAAAATATCAGGAGCGACTTTCCTTTTTTGTCCTCTCTTTGCAGGAAAATGTTTTCAGATATATTTTGGGGAGGAAGGGTAAGAGGGTAAAAAGGCTAGCATTGTGGGGAAAAAGATGGAAAAAAAGAAGCATTAATAATAAAACAAATAATCATGCACTTCCAAGCATTATTATTACAAATACTGGCTTCAATTTTGGCCTCTTTACATACAAAGATCAGCAAGGATTAGACAAGTACAGTACACAATGTCAATGGATATACAGTCCATCGGTGTGGCTATAGCAGTAAGCGTGGCGTGTAAAAGTCAGGCAGCTTTAGAGAGCAGGGCCCCAAGAGAGATAGTTTGTCCGTTAAAGCATGGTTTGGAAAGAAAGAGTATTAGATATAAAAAAATCAAAAATGTTTTGCACCCATCACCTTAGGCAGACATGCCTCAGTGTAGTAAAAACTGTGAGTAATAAGACACGTGAATCTGATTCCACAATAAAAAAAGAAAACAAAAAAACACTGAAAACACCTCTATAGAGGCCCTGCTCTTGCAACCCCAAATCCTTCAGAGTATACAAGATAGCAACAAGAAGGCACTTCCATTACTGCAAGATAGTATAAATATATATATTTTCATATATATATATATATATGTATTTTTTGTATTGAACTTGATGAAAGAGCTACAATTTCCCAGAATCTACAGGGAGCACTTCCACAGTAATCTGACCAGAGGCAATGCAGCAAAGAGGAGAGCGTTATTTAAATGTGTACACTACTATTACCTCAAAAGTACTACCACAACATTAGCAGGTTGTTTATGCATGGTTTTAAATATACCAATATCTACAGATTGGACAATGCAAACAAGTTTCAAAATAGCTTTATATTCAAATTGTAATCAGATAATGTTTATAATACACACAAATTAGTTTTTATCTAGACAACTTTCACCCATAATGTATAAATTGTAATTGAGATAGTAAAATACAATTCCATTGGGTGACAATTACAAGAGAAAACATGGATTTCTAAAAAAAACATGATAATATAATTGAACAAGTCGGCCAATATTTGGCCATATATATATTCTATATATATATATTAACTGATTCACCTTCATAGGGAACACTATAAAATACAAAAGTATGCATCACTTTCATAGATAATACTTTCCATTAAATGTGAAAGTCTTTAGAAGTTTCTGGTTACTTGCACCATTTGGTGTGATGTCACAAAGTTAATGCTACAGGAATGGAGCAGTACATATTGTGGAATTGCCCTAATAGGTGATCACAACAGTCCTTCCCTAATAACAACTATGAAATACAAAAAAGGCTTCTATGAAGCAAATGACAATTATCATACGAGATGTAATACTTTATGCCCCATTTTCACTGGGGCACACTACGTAAAACAAAACAGCAACACTACAAAGTTAAGAATATTAAAAAAATCAACTGCTGTAACACATATTTTCATTCAGGCAAAACAAGTGAATCAACATTAAAAACATTCTAGATATATATTATATAATTTCTCATTATAATAATGATAAAAAGGAACAACAACAAGTGAGGATCTACATGGTCTCTATAAATCTAGCAGTAAGTCAGATTACAATTCTGGAGCAGACCAGTCAACCATGCTTATTTTTTTCTGTGCTCCAACAGAGCTTAAAAATCTGAAATTATCTTCCACTTTGAAAAATGCAGGCCTCCTCAATAGAGCATGCAATAAAACCTTTGAAATTTACATATCAATAGTGCATTTGAATAAGGAAGTTTAGCCTTACACCTAAAAAATACATCCCTGCGATGAGGAACCGAATATAGTCTAAGGGTTAGGAAGGAAGAAAAAACGGTTAAGGAAAAAGGGTGTGTATTGGGTGTACTTCACAAATGTAAGGAAACAAGGGGTTTCTGATCATGAACAATCTGCATCAACATTCTCTTTTAAAAATACCCTCACTAAGGACTGCTTGGTAACAATTTCCCATAATCCTTCTCTCATTAGATAAATCTGTAACACAGCAATTGTAAAAAACTATAGGTTTCCAGTGCATCTGCTAAAACTTTTGGTCCATTAAAATTTTCTCAATTGTCCCTTCACATCTTTTTTTCTAAATCACTTCAAGGAACTCTGCCTCTCAAAGAGGCATATTTTCATCACAATATCTCTATTCACCTAAACACTATACTTATCTATCGCATCTCTTTCATTTTTTTGGACAAGACTAGATGAAGAATAAGGAACATTCTAAATAAAAAAAACTGAATTTAAATGAAAAATCAACCATCTAGGATGTCCTCATTTTTTTGTATGGCTGAAGGCCCATCGCTGCTGCTAAGATGCTGTTAGCATTCCCAGCAGCAGCCATTTGTGCATACTGTGCTAACAGTGTGCTCATCGGTTGCGATTGTTCAGGCTGCTGAGGTCCTATCAGTGCATATGGAGACTGTAGGAATGGTGAGGAGGGAGGTCTAGGAAATGCATTCTGGGGATTCAATAGTGCTTGGGGCAGGATTTGGGGATGGGATATCTGTGTGCCTAGCATCGCTCGATATCCCGGCAGACTGGCCACTGGGTTGAGGAATTGAGTAGAGGCAACTGGAGGTGGAGGAGGAAAGTGGGGAAAGTTTTGTGGTTGGATAGGTTGCTGTTTGTTAAGGGCTACACCGGTAAAACTGAGGGCATTCAAATGGTGGAGGGACATTGGAGATGGGGATGAAGATGAAGAGGATGATACGGAAGAGGCAGAGGAAGAAGAAGAAACTACAGAGCCCCCTGCAGAGGAGACAGGGGTCAAACGCCTTGTGGCTTTAAGATAAACTTGGCGGTTTGGAGGCGCCCCACCAGGGGGCCTACCAGCATTTGCAATACCAGATTCAGTTCCAGCATTTGGCATCTTCTGCGAAGCAGCCACTACCTGGTTATTCCCTCCCCCTTCGTCATGTACAGAATGAGTTATGGCAAGGGAAGTGGAGGGGGAAGGAGAGGTTGAGGTGGTAGTCGATGGGGTGCTGATGGTTGGGATGGTTGAGGTGGGTGCCAGGGTGCTAGAGGATGTGGAAGGGGCAGTGGAGTACTCACATGACACAGGGACAAAGGGTTGTTGGAGCTGCATCAGTTGCTGATAGGTGGTGGCGTTGGGCTGGTATACGGGCACCCCAGACTTGTCAGCTGCTGGTCGCTTGTACGGGACCATTCCAGGAAAGGCCTGAGGAGAAGAGGATGGGGGCCTGTAGAACTGGTTCAACTTTAACATAAAATGATCAAAATGATAGATTATACCCAAAACATATATAAGAATTTTGCCAAATAAAGATCATAACAGAACAAGATATACTATAACAACAGACAATATTACCCTTTACAATCATCATCTTAACAACAGCAAGAATTTTTCTGAAGGTACCACTAATCTATTAGTTTCAGTAAGAACAGATTTATTTGTAAAATTTTACAAGACCATACAGAATCCACTATAAAATCCAATATATGAAAGGAACTGTAACACAGAAAACTTAATAATTTATAAAACCTTTTTGAAATTTAAAAAGCTAATGATATTTTTCTGCTTGGTACTACAGTGATGTATTATCCAGACAGTTAGTCAAATTTTTAGTTTACACAATTTATTATAAAGTGACAGAGCATTAAAGATATATTTCATAATATACCAAAGAAACTTAACTGAGTAAACTATTCATAATATCTAATATAAAGATTTTATTTTATATAAAATATTAAAAATACATTTCATTAAAAACACCTTAATCCTGAATAGCTATTACCCTAAGTGCTTACAGTGCTAAATATTGCATAATTTTGTTGCAATTCAGGTGAACATTTATATACTTTTGGTATTATATGGATTTCCAACTTTTCTAAAATTGCATCTACATGATTTTAAAGAAATTTTCATATGAATATGACTCACCTACATGCAATATACTTTAAATATTCTTGTTTTTAAAACCGAAAATTCAGTATTCTTAGTATGAGGGTGGCCAAAAATTCTTAAAATTGGTCTAATACACTTCTGTCCATCTCCAAAAGGATTTCAATAAATTTTATGTCCTTTTGTCACAAGTACTCTTAATCATTAATAAAAATCTTTCCCGGATACCATTACCCTAATCTTCCAAACTTATCACCAGACCAATAGGATTTCAAAATATGGAAATTCATCAATATATAAAATGGTCAGTTTAATCAATGGTAAATGGCTCCTAAATAAAATTAACTGTTAATTGCCATGGGCCACCTTATACAAAGAAGAATAAAACTTACAAAGTTGTCATAGTAGAACGAGCCAACAGACTTCATATCCATCTGAAACAGGAAAATATTTTTTCAGTGTCTTAATAATTTAAGTTGAAATTATTAAGTGCATTTCATGAACATTTCTCAGTTTTGGCCACACAACATGAATCGACATTTAGAAATTTTAAAGAAGAAACATTTAAACATTGAGACTACAGAAGAGGATGTATTGGATTTACTAAACATGTACATAAGATATGTTCCTTATGCCAATGTTTCCAAGTTCTGAGAAAATTTCATAAATTTTAAGGTAAATCAAAAAGCTGTATGCTCTTTCCATATGATACAATTCAGTGTTTAACAACAAAGATAGAAAAAGACACAAAAAAGGATTTGACATACACTGAACACATGTAACACACGTATTGTATCACACAAAAAAATCACTCTAAGGTGCAATTGGCAGTCGTCTTAACAAAATAATTGAGTTTCATATTATAGATCACAAAAAGTTTTCGAATAATTTTTACCAAAGAAATATGTTAGGAGGATCATTCAAGCAAAAAATACAATAATATTTTTGGCAGTAATTGGTGATGGTTTGATGGAATAAAAGGCTTACTTCCTATCTCACCGCCCATTGCAGGTTTCTTGTCTTTGGGGAAAGTAAGGTAGGTTATTGATTGGTTAAATATAAGATAAAAAAACTATTCAGTGCAAATACTGGGATAAGACGGAAAATATTGAAACATGCTAACAATCAAAATAAGGCATGCACTCATATGATATGAGAAACATACTAGTTACTTGCACTAATATACCAGATGTCTCAGCAGCATAATGAAGTGCCATCATAATGATATTTAAGCGATGACATAATATACAGTCTCTTGTACAGGAAAATACCCTTGTTTCAATTAGGCATATGCAGTCAGATAAACATGGATAGTATGATCCCTGCATAATAAATTTTGTTGCAATGAAAAACCATCATATTTACGTCTGTCATTATGGTTTACCCATTGCTTTTCAACTGCTGGTGGAAAAGTCAAACACTGGTACAGACTGGAAATCACACACTTATATGTATGAAGTCCTTTTATAACCCATGGTTTACATCCAGAATAGCCGTAGTTTCATAGCAATGAGAATAATTACATACATATGAATCATAAGAAATAAACAACTTGAACCCAGTATTTGCACTCGAATAACAATTTTCCAAGGCAATAAAAATCACTTTTACTTACCAATACATAATTTGCTGATTAATAAGCTTATCTCACCTTATTTTAAAAACTGAATGAAAATAAACCTTGGGGAAAATTTTGCAGAAACGCCGCAAAGAAAAAGAAAAAAAAATATTTTGCCATCCTGCACAATGTTGCAGGTTAGCAGATATAAAAATGAAAGAAAAAATAGAACCTTTTTAAGGGGAAAAGGAAAGGTGCCCTTGGAAGGAAGCTAATATTGCTAGGTTTTGCAATATCTACTGTGCATTTTTTAACATATATAGCAGCAAAGCATGTTTTGTGATATCTCAATCTGCAAGAAGGAGTCTACCAGTTCAAATCCATCACCAAAAAGGCTTATAAATGTTTCCCAAACATTCTCCTCAAAAGAGTTGTCAAGTGACTGTCAAAAGCATGACATGCAAATGATAGAGGGATAACAACGTCCATGTCCTCTTTTACATATTAATTGATTCATTGATTTTACAATCTGGTACACAAGTTGGTGTCATGATTAATGTCAATGCCATGGTTGTAAAAGAGCTATGTATTTTTTAAGCAGCCTATCGAAAGTTGCTAGAATGTTGTGACCAAGGTTTCAGTTTGTCTATAATTTCTCAAAGAATTATTTAACAGAAGGAATATTGCTGAAAACTGATAGTTATCACCATCAATTCTTCTTTAACATGCACACACACCCATACAGAAAATTACTGAATTATTATCACATGAAGCACTATATAAGAGGCAGCTTAAATGCAAGTAAATACTGCACTCAATTCCCCCTCTCTCTTCTGCTCTCTATCCTTGGTGATTGTCCAAAAAGGATGAAGCACATTAGCAAATTTCGCAGCCTTTCTCACAACATGCTAACAACTTAAACTACTTCTTCAACTTTCAATGCTACATGTTACATCCAGCTTTTCAAACTATACTTCAGAGCTGGAAACAATATGTGGAGGGCAAACAGGTTAGAAGGAAATTGTTACACTTTGGAAGAGCTTTTTAATATTACATGGCCACTTTTTCAAATGTTAAGAAGTTGGAAATAGATAAAAATGCCAAATCTGGCATATATTGGAAAGAGAAGAGAAATCATCATTTCCAGCACTGATTTTTATGTACAGTGAACACAGTGTGCTCAAGTACATAACTGAGCATAAAGCACAAACTTCATATGTAGTCATTTAGAACTTCTAAGTCAATCACATTTGCAGAGCTAGCAAATATAAAAAGGTATTTTTGGGAGGTCTGGCATGTGTTTAGCTGGGCTGTCCCTCCAAAAGCCCAGCTTTATGGATTAAGAGCTGCATCACTGCAAGATGTCCAATCCATTATCATCTCTTTTTTCTATATATAAGGGACCTATTTGTAAAAGTATAGAGACACAAAGTTATATTCTTTCCAAAAAGCAGAAAAATATATCTATATATATTGCTTTCATATAATCTTCAATCAATCTTTTGAAAGATTTTGAAGCAATAGGGTACAAGTAGGGAAAGCAAAATTAAAAGTAAAAAAAAGCTAAAATCAAATCGAAAGAAATATTTTGAATTTTGCCGCAAATTTTTTTAGCTCCTTGACAAGATCACGTCTGTGCTGTATACTCGGAGAACAGCTACATCTACTAATCGAAGAATAATGATAACAAAAAAGTGACATGCAAAGCATTATGGTACCAGTAGTATGTCATCGCTAGGGTCACGGGCGCGTTTCTTCCCCACTTCCACGCTGCCAACTGATGCCACGGAAACGGGCTATTAGTAGCAGGCAGGCAAGCAGCCAAGCATCGGGTAGGCCCGAGTGGGAAGAAAATGAGCACGACAAATCAGAAAAATAATACCGAGGAAAAAAATTATATGTATATATGTATATAGAAGGCACAACCATTAATCAAAGGTATAATAATAAAAATACTGAACAATGACATGGTGTGTGAAGCGACCATATCACAAGATAGAGAAAAAAAGGCACAGGGCGAGTATAAAAAATCAACAATCACTGCATGGTAGAGATGAGAGCACATGGAAAGAATAATCAGTGGTCGTGAGAACCAACCCATTATGGAGGAAAAATAGGGCATACGGGATTGGTCAGAAGAAGGAGCAGAGGCATGCAGCTCATTTGTTTATTTTTTGCTTGTTGTTACTGAAATAGAACTGGCAAAAAGAGTAAGCCTAAGGGGGCAAGCATTTTAAAAACATGATGATACTTCTTTAGAGAGAGGGAAAGAGCCAGTATGCTACCACCAATTTTACAGAATGCAAACATGTACATATATATATATATATTTCTTCATTTATGAATCTGTATATATAAACAACAGAGAACTTAAAAGCCAACTGCTGAGTCGACTGCCCTTCAACTGATGGACTTGCAAGTTGTTCTCATGATGCAATAAGGCAGTCATAAAAAAATGGAAGCATTGCTAAGCTCTTTAGATAAATTTAGACACATAGAAGCTTGTAGAATTAAACTACATAGAACATCCAGAGTGTCAGGACTGTGAATCTAAATATGTGTGCCACAGAAGAAACATTTTAGTAGAGATAAAAATTTTCAGTTCTGGTAATTAATCACATATATTATCAATAATATTGCTGTGCAACACAGGAAGATATAGGTTTCTCCAATCTAGTTCAGTATCAATTTGGACACCAAGTACATGGCAGTACTTAGTGATGGAAAAAATACATTTTACAGCAATATTAGGATTCACTAAATTGCAGATTCAATATGACAGCCCAGTGCTCATAGATAACTCTAAAAGCTATATCTAGCTACAGAGGAAGTAGCATTCTGACTCCAAATTCTATTCTGAAGAAAACATGTCTGCCAAAAGAATCTCTCTGTTTGCCCCCTTACAAAAGTCAAGTCAAAATAAAGGGATTTGAAAGGTCACAAAATAAGGTAAGGGCAGAAGTTTTGTCATCAATTGACTTTTGATGCCCATAACCTACGAGTAATGGTAGCAGCATGCACACCTGGAAAGCAAGGATACACGACGACAACATCGACAATGACAGACGAACAATCATAGACAACCAAAGCAACCTTATTTTCTATTTTTCCGTTCATTTTACTGCTTTATTGGATGTCTTCTCTTTTTCTATTTCACTAACATCCCTTTTCTTTAACATAGCAACTTTCCAGCGCTTTCAAAGAAGGAATATCATAAACACTATCCATGTTTCTCTCTTGAATCAAAAAAGAGGCATTTATGAAAGCACTGTGCATTAAAAATGATAGAAGCAAAAAACAGAAGATACATGGCACCAACTGGACTGAAGGGAATCAATAAATGTGCATACAGTTGGTAAGGATTAAATTCATTAAAGCACAAAGATAGGGAATCAATCGACGGTCACTTTTGGGGAAAAGGAGAAAAATCCTCTTCTGCATATGTCGTAGACTTCATCAGAAGGAGCTCACAAAACACCAAGGTTAGTTGAATAAAAATTAAACAATTTAGTGGTGAGTGAAACTGTCTTTAACAACTTACCTTCCAGCACAAACATATCAAGGCCATTTTTATATACAAAAATTCAAAATGAGTATCACAAAATAAGATTCTCAAACACAGCCATCAGATTAATTAACACATTTTTAATTCGCCATCACCACCCTGAAATATGAAATGTTGTTAATTCCTATATCCGGCGCTAAGATTGTAAAAAAAGGTAATTTTCTTAATGATGAATACATTAAGAATGCCATAATGTGGCGTCTCATAAAACCCTGAGATGCAATTCTTGCACCAACACTCTCTGACCTGACACTGTATCTCTTGACAGCGATCCATCTTTCCGCCTTTACTCCGTAATACCTGGCAAAAGGAGAGATTCCTGGAAAAGTTCCCTGTCTAACACACAAATCAGAGTCATTATCTGCATAAATTGAAGTCTTTGATGCAATATGTGTGGAAATCCATTGCTAACAAGCCCAACCATCGCTCTTCCTTTCACTCCCCATTTTGTCATGGGGACGTTTGAGAAAAAATAAAACAAACAAATTTTTCTACTCCTTATTTTAAATGTTGTCAACTGGCTAAGAGGCCCATCAAAAATAGCTAAAATTTTTCTTTTCTACCAACTTCGGTGGGGTTTCAATGAGCTGAGGAGTAATCCATCAATTCCTGTGGAACTGTCGTTTGAAAAAAAATTCTACATCACTCTTCTTCAGAACTTCAAGGTTGTCAAAAATTGTATACATGAGAAAATGAAGAGAAATGAGGGGTTTCTAAGAGACTTGGGATTCAGGGAGGTCAGATGTTTCATGTTGGGTAAATATTTAGAAGGTAATTCAAAGGGTATAAACTTTTCGAGTGTGGCTGATTGGGATCGATTGATGTGGGAAAGGATTCTCTTTAAGCATGGAGTGCCTCCATGATTCAAAAATATTGTTTGAAAACAAAAAATCAAATAGTCATCCAGAAGAGGGGTTGAAGTTGTTTTGTGTTGCATAGGTAATGAATACTGGGGAAAGAGGGACTATATTGGTACTAGAAATAAAAATAAACAGTGCATCTCCTAGAGCAGAAACAAAAAAGCCAGGGAAAGAAGAATTTTATTTTGGAGTATGAACATGAGGACGATGATTAATGAGTGAAAGATAGCTGTGCATCATAGATTCTCAGCAGCAAACGATCCAGCAGGTCCCAGCACACAGGGGTGGAGCAGTGGGGCTTTCCCTACAGAATTGGGATGCAGCATAAGTCACAAGACAGTGGCATAAATGGGGTAAGGGGGCTATGGGCTTAAAAGAGACTATTGGCAGAACTGTATAGCGCAGGGCTTGTCAGCATGGAGAAGGTCGCAGAGGGATGGTCTAAGGAGCATAGTGGGCAAAAACAAACAATGGCATAACAATTGGGCTAGGGATTCGTGATGTGCTTTTTTGCTGCTACAGTCTACTACTTTTGGGGTCTTAGAATGAGAGACTCATAGCTTTTAGCTGAAATTGCAACTGTTGTATTTACATTTACCAGGCCTCTCATTCAAACAAAATCTTTTGAAATTGACTCTGATTGAAATCAAATTTAGTAATCAGATTAATATAAAACTTGAGCAGTTACTATGATTAGCCAATGCTTAGTGTTTTTAACATTTGGTATTATTAGACTTAAAAGTCTGTTTAGTTTGAGAAAGTGAAATATTAATAGGCCTTCAGCAGGGTTAATGTAGAATCTTTGTTAGTCAACCCCAAAAGGAATAGATTTGACTGATTAAAGGCAGTGTACTGCTCATGGCATCACAAAATTGACCAGGAAAAATCAAAGACCCAGTTTCCAGCTAGAGAGAGAAAAAGAGAGAGAGAGAGTGAGAAAAAACTAACAATAGTGGACTACAAGAAAGAGAGAAAAACTACAAAAAATAGGGCAAAAAACTATACCGTATCTACTGAGAAAAATATATCGGTTTGACAATGACACACAAATCAGCCCAGAGCAGAGAGACAGACAGATAGAGAAAGACAGATTGAGCGCGTGTGAGATATATATTTTTTAATTTGAACGTAGTTCTTTTTGTTATTTTCCTTTTTTGCTCAAAATTTTTTCAATCTCTTTTCTTTTTTTTGCCTACCACGTGGGCAGTGCTGGCCCGTGACTGTGCGGCAGCCTTGATATGGGCTTGGAGGTGCAGAGGGGGGTGAAAATAGCGGCAGGGGTCGCGGTTGCATCGCCCCTTCACCGCATCCATGCAGACCGTGACAGTAATGCCTCCGTCTTCGCTGGCCGTCACGACTGTGTCGGGAGGGTGGGCAAAGCGGCACTCACTTTCGGCACGTTTGCACGCACCTCGCTGGTACTCGCGACAGACCTATAAGGTGGGCAGGCAGGAAGGGAAGGAAAGAGGAGATTAGGGCAGGTGAGGTAGATGGGACGAGATGGAAAGGTGTTTAGGGTGGGGTTAAGGATGGGCAGAAGGGGCAGAGACGATATCAAGCAAAAGGCTACTGCAAAGGCATTGGGGAAATAAGAGTGTATCATTTCACTTACAGGGACAAAGGCAACAGTGTGGGACCTAATAGCAGGTAAAGACAGATGTGAACAAGGGGTTACAAAGAGGTTAAAGGAAAAAGTAAAGGAAGAATCGTAGCACAGTTATGATTTCTTACATGTCCTTTTTTCTGGGGTCAAAGGAAGGGTAGGAAGAGGAAAGGGCAAAACAATATGCCAATACCACCAAAGCAGAGCCCAATTGGAGGCATTTAAAGGTTTTGCAGCTCAGTACTGAAGTAGATAAGTTTAAGGTTTGGAATGGTTACAAGAGCTATCAACAAGATCCAACAGGTTGTAGAAATATTACAAGAGGTTCATAAAGGTATGCTGAGTGTAGGTAAAGGTATTTGGACTCTGTGAAGGAGATATGTGGTGGTAAGAAGGAATCAAGGATGGAATAATATTAAATATCCTCCATTTTGCAAGAAGATACAGAAAATACTATTACAATGACGAGGATATATATCTAGTTATTTCATATTTAAAGGAGAGGTTAATAGGATGGTTTCAGATAATTACAGTAGCAAGGCTTTTTTCATTTTACATATATTTTCAGAGTAATATTTATATATCTTTTAAGCCCCACTGGGTATCTATTTGCATGCAAAAAAAAGACCTATATAACATTCAGCCATTGCTTATACGTTATATTTAAAGAAATATAGAAGAGGGAAAAGGAGAGGAAGGAAACAGACAAGAGTTTGATGGATGAAGAATGGAGGGTTGTGACAGGTTGACCCCATGTAAGTGTTAAGGGTTAACTAGAAATGTAACAGGGTACACTTGAATACTTAACTTTTAAATACACAGATAATTTCAAGTTTTACTTTCAGAAATTTTGTAAAATTCTGACAGGAAAGAAAGGAAATGTAGCCAAAAATCTATTACTAGCTACTAATTTTTAATATAAAATCTTAAGATTTTGCTTTTGAACTTTTAAATTAAATGTTTAAAATAGACACCAGGAAATTGAATATCAAAACATTGTTTAACTCAAAACAGCACAAATTTACAGAGCATAACTTTGCATTAAAGATATTAAAAGTCACTGCTTTTGATATGATGGAAGCATGACAGATACCCTTCTAATATACAAGACATAAAGGCTATAGTCCCAATAATGTGTATTGAAAGGTAAGTATAGGTAAGGAATTATTTGCAGGACTTAAGGTCTTATAACATAGAAATAAATCATGTACATTTGACTATTAAGGTTTTGCTAAGTGACACAGAAGAAGAAAAAGGGCACATCACTACCAATACACAACATCTCATTGGTTCATACAATTTAAAAGATAAAAGGCAAGCTACACATATTAGAAACATAGAAAAACAAGACAGCTAAGTTTTGTTGAATGTATACTCTGATGCAGAAAGGTTTCTAAGATATTCATTCTTGTTCTTCAGCCAGAACAAAAGAAAGATTCCAGGAATTTGGTTAGGTAAGATGAGAAAGGTCATTCAGGGAATAAATATACAGGAAAACTTCAACTGGCCTAACGTCAGATATCAAGGAGGGTTAAGCTATGACTTACTCTATGAATTAAAATAGAATTCCAATGAAACATTCCACATCTTCCACTTTAGTTCGTCACATAAAAGAGCTTAAAGGAGGAAATATTCTGCAGTTTTATTTATATATTTATCATCTTAACAGGTTTATAGAAAGTTGAAGTTGAAAAATCTAAATAAAAAAGAAAAATAATCAAGCAAAACTAGATTTTACTAATAGAAATGGTTAAAAAAAATTAAGCACTGAAGAGAAATAATGGGGAAAGGATGAAACTAATGCAGAAATACACCAATTGTTTCATTTTTGTTATAATACCAAAAAAGTTGGACAGATATTTTGTGTGATAACATAGAAGCATATTTCATGCGTAATGTAAAAATTAAAAAAAGCTGTGCAATATTGGTCAGTCAGTTGTGTTATTCGTCATACAACCATTCCATTCAAAACATCCATATTTCATAAATGAAATTAGAAACGTCTTTCATTTTTATCTGATTATATAATACATCTAAAGGTTGCAAAGAGATGTGATATCTGGATAAAATGTACTCAGAAACTTATTGCAGGCAGTCTATGAATACGAAAGGTTACATCTAACATAAAACAAGTGTTAATTATGATCTGTTATTTTAAATTACAATGAAATGTGACCATAACCATATTTTGTGTGTACATAATTAATACTTCTTATTTAATTATAATTATGCATAGAATGTTATTCTTCAATGGCTTTACAGATCAACCTACATGAATATTATCCGATAAAAAAAGATTTAAAATGTTTTGCAAGGAATGGTTCACGCAGTATCCAAGAAAAGTAACTTTATCTGGAAATTTAACGATGTTGCATGAAAGCTTTTACAGTAGTGTTTTCATAAAAGGATGATCAGAGTGTATGTGTCTAGAGGCATAGAAGAGAGCAGAAATTGGGTGAACATTGTCAAGATTTTAGAAAGTTATGAAATTTGCATGAAAGTGTTAGAATTTAATCATTTACTGAACTGTGGATAAGTCATATTTTATTAGAAGAGACATTACACATTGGTAGATAATATTTTAAAATTATGTAAATTATCAGTTTCCTACGTAAGGTTATTTTATGAGAGGAAATGGCTTAGATATTCATATTCTGAAAGCCATCTAAATTTCTTATCCTCACTTTGGGCCTCTATCCTTTCGATTCCTAAATTCATATACACCACTGTTTAAGATTTTATTCTTTACACCCAGTTGACCCATCCTAACTCATCCTTGAGTTTTCAACATGAGTTATGTTTCTTGTAATCCTTAATAATTTAACCTATACACATACAAATCGTATCGTTTTCTCTTAAATTCATGTTACAAACAAGTTCTTCATCTTGGTGCTGAAAAAAAACACCTTCCCTCAAGGAAAATATACTCTGATATCTAATTAAAAGTTTAATGATTAATATGGTTACAAAATGCAAAAAAATATTCAAAGAAAACATCAGTTTTTGTCATGCATGATGAATACAAGTCATATAGAATGGTAAATTGTAAAACTGAAATGAAAACATTATGTTAAGAGAAAAACTACAGCTAAACCAATTAGAACACATTTGCACAATACTGCAATCAGCTACCAAAAATAAAAACAATGAATGAGAGTTGAAAATATCTACAATGGCAGCTTGATGTAACTGTGGTGAAAAAATTTGTTTAAATTCTACACCATAAAATAATAAGCATTCCAACTTAGATTTGCAATACAATGTGAAAAGAAAAAAGAAGAAAGCCCAAGAATTCGTCCATGAAAGAATTAAACATAAGTTAGTCTGATAAAAGCTGATAGGATGCAAAAATATTTCTGTACTGATTACTACAAAATAAGCAGCTGCAAATCCAGGATAGGAGGGAGAGATTACAAAAGTAAACTATGAAACAGAAAAAGATGAGCAAATCAATATTTAAAACGTCTACTACACTGTCTCTTCACCTGTAAAAGAAGCCATACAAGGTGAGTTTTACAAATAATCTTCAAAGTAAAGCGGTGAAGGTAATCATTGCCAGGCCAATAGATAGAGGAGTGCATTTGAACATTCTATTTCTGACTCCAGCTCTGACTTTTATTTACATTTAAAATCAACGAAGTATACAATTCCTATTGCATATGATTTTACTAATTTGATTCATTACTCATGCAAGAGCTAAGTAAAATAATATTTATCCCATAACTGTTCAGCTTGTGCAGCAGTAAATGTTTGAAAAAGAGGCAACATCTGATGTTTTCTGATGATTAAATGCAAAAAAATAGCTACTGCCAAAAATAAAAAATAAAAAACCTGTCTCATTACATATAAAACGGTCCAAATTCTTCCAACCTTATTTAACAAGAACCTATTGGTTTTAATTACTCGGCAGCTTTCCTAAAATCGCAAAGTAGATCTGTCTTTAGGACGTGATAACATCCTGGCCACCAGATGCATTGCCTAGATTGTCTCACGACACCTCTGTTTGGAATGCAACTCCGGTAATGCCGAAGCCTGCAGTTTGGGGGATTTTCGCTAGGCATACCTCTAACCGGTCGGAGCGGGGCATCTTCTGGGCAGCAGCCACCATTGTCTGTGGCACAACGGCGAGAGACGAGGAAGAGGCAACTGCAGCCGCCGCGGCAGCTGCTGCTGCTGCCGAGGCTGGATCAGGTGGCAGCACAGGCATGATGGGACCCGCAGGAGTGAAGTACGGACTGAAGGTGCTGCCAACTTGTGGCATCCCCGTGAGGTAGGGATTTGTTGCCTATGGTGTTCAAAGGCAAAACAAACAAATACATGTATATAAAAATGTGTTAGGCAGCATTGCACATACATAGCTTTATACATATGTACAAGTTTTACAGATAAGGCCTCAGTGCATCAATTCATGCTAATGCTACAGAAAAATTTTTCTCAATTTTATGAAATTATGCAATAATTTTAATTTTAATAGTAAATGGTTCCTGAATCTATGATATTACAAGCATATCTAGATGGTAGCTCTGCCATCACTTTTTCTAGTGTAAGGGGGAAACTTTTCAATTTTTCTCAAAATCATCCATTTTAGCTCATAAATATTTCTTGCTGGTGAAATATAAGAATAAATGATAAAGCTCATGTAGCTTGTTAGAGTGGCTTTGCGCATCTTTCCCTCAGATAATTCCTGTTATTTACTGCTCAACAGATGATGATTCACTAAGAATTTACTTACTCACTGATTAAGAGATGCATAACTTGGAAAACAATATCAACTGTGAAGGGCTTTCTAATGAAAGATATCTTAAAAAATACAAAAGTAAAATAACTTTTAATATGCTCCCTCAATTGTGACCCAGACAAATATCTGAAATAATTTGTAATTTCTTTAAAAATATTGGATTTCAAAACAGGGTTCACATAACATTTGCAGGGATTGGAAATTTCAAAAGACTTGAAATTAAAGACTTGATTATTTAAATTAATGGACCGGATAAATAATGGATATCATAGCATAAAGTAGAAAAGTTAAGAGCAGAAGAAGGTACAAATATCATCATCAATGTTGATAGATGTATCCTATTCAAATTTTTGGTATCCCTGTGTTAGAAAACATTGCTGAATTTATGTAAACCAATTATTTTTAATGCATCATTATTCCCTAGCTAATTTAACTTTTAATTCATCAAGGTGCAACTTTGCAAATTGATATTGCCATATGTTCAAGTTTCTCTTCTGATTGAACCTACTGTTCTCTCACAGTTATCTTCTCAACTGATATACTGGTTTATGGTGATTTACATACAGAGGCTTCTGAAGAGATGTAACTTAAAGTTAGGAATAGTGAATTCCTGGACCCTGAAGATTAAGAAAAGCTAGTGGAGGAAAAAAACTGACTGAAGTCAGCATGACCTCCAAATTGGGATATAGGATGAAAATTCTACGAAAGAATGTTTGTTTAAATCAATGGTACATGTGACCCTCCTGACTGTGCAAGGATCATAAAATGAGAGAAGTAGTGCAGGTTTCTATTTGAATTTTAGATCATTGAATAATTGAAGTACTCTCAGAAAACATGGGAAATAATACTTACATAAAGATTGCAAGAATTAAGCAATAAGGTGGTGGAAATTATAAGAATAAAAGACAAAATATCATAAACAAAGTTATGAAAAAAGACAGATTAATTAATATTTTATTTTGAGCTATGGGAGAAAAAAATAATAAATTCAAGATCAGGAGAAGAATTATTACATTTGACTTTACTTTGTGTATATTTATCAAAAGAAGACTTTTCAGTACATCATAAAGAAGAACTGAAATCTAAATCAGGTCATAACATTTGTATGAGATATTGATGTGAAGATGAGAAGTTTAGAAAAAGATTGTGAGAATTTGATAAAGATTCTTTAAAAGACACTGGAAAATTCATGATATAATCCATGTTATAGACAAGAAAAAATAATTTTTATAGATTAATACAAAGATGATGTCCCTCACAGAATTCTTTTATCATATAAAATTTGAGATTACAGAGGATAAGAATTTCAGAAGGTAAATATAAGAGATAATAAGGGTTGGGAAACAATCATATGAATGAAGGCTTATTGGTTCAGGTAGTAGAAGAAAGACCTAGAAGTGGAGAAAAAGAGGGACATTCCCTTAATAAGAAAAGCTAGATGTGAAGGAAGATTGTTTATTACAAAGGAAAACAGCCATATGAAAGAAGGGAGAGAAATACTTTTCACAGAATTTGAATTATCTTGTTAAGAAGCCTAGCTAGAGTAAAAAAGGTTTCTTTTCTATAACTGAGTAACAGATTATCTCTATAAAGTTATTTACTACTAAAAAGATTTTGAAAAGATTTTGCAGCTATTGAATGATACATAACAAAGTGGGTTAAAGACCAGCTGTATTTAAGACTGGGTGGCCTTCTTAGATAAAAGATAACTTACCATGCATCTCTCTATCATTACAGACCCCACTGGTTAGCTTTTGTTATTGTGTAACAGAATACATTGAAAAAGCCAAGCAATGCATTGTCCGCTATATTTTAAAATATGCTTGGGACCAAAATTCACAGTTGTGTTACATTTAATCAGCATGCAATTAGGGAGACTTAAATATTCATACATTCCTATTAAATATGCATTGAGAAAGAATTTCCAAAATAGTGACTGGATTTATTAAATAATTTCAAACTCAAAACTAGTTATTAAATTATATATTTCTAAATAAAGAATCCCAAAGAAATTAATTGAGTTGTTTTCAATAAAAGGAAAATCTTTGAATGGAATGAGAAATTTACAATTGTAATTCACCAAAAAGCAGCTGATACTTTCTTAGAATTTGCCTCTAATCCATTTTATGGTAAGCAAAAGAAAAAGCATTAAAATTTTTCTAAGGCGAGACTGCATGCATTATAATACTTTATATGGTTATTATTTAATAATGCATTGGAGAGAATAACTGCTTCATTATACTCTCTTTAGTAGTTTCAAATTAACATTGAGACAGCAAATAATTATAGTTAACTTTTTACTGATTCTAACATGAGGTAGCTTTGAAAATAATTACACTTCAATTATAAAGATAATCATATAAAATTCGATTTTCAACCTACTGTGATAAAAATTGGACTGTTGTTGTGGGTATGACCCTCTGCATGCATCTGCCAAACGAGAACAAAAATTAGGTAATTAGGGAGATGCAAGCATTCATATTTCTTTGATTCAAATACATCAGAGATTATAAAGTGTATTAAAATTACATGAAATGGGTGGTACTAGCTAGTTTCATTGGAACTGTGGCAATAAATTTGCTTTATTGATTGCATGATGCATTAAGTCCTGCCTAGGCAAGGCTCTTTAAGTATTTATTGCACATGCTAGGAGGTAAAGAGTCACAGTATTTTAAAATTGAAATTACTAACTAATTCAGACTAGCTTCAGGGTGGTTACACAAAAGGATACAGGTATTTACTAAGGGGTTACATTAAGGAATAGGAATTTCTCCCGTTGAAAAAGAAATTTAAATCAACTACTTTACCAATGATTATCACCTTTACCAGAACTCATGGAAGAGACTGTTTAAATTATAATAAAATCTGAAAAAGGGAAACGTTTGCCCTTCAAAAGTTTTTTTCATTTTGTATGAAGATTTTCATTTGTATTTCTTCAATTGCCATTCTGGTTAAACTACAGAAGATTATTTCATGAGTTTGCTACAAATGAAAATCACTGACAGTATTCATGAGGGTTATTGCAATGGTTATATAATTATTGAGTACCTCTGAAGGAACTTTCAAACATTACTTAATGGAATTAAGAAACCTTCACATTTGAAATAAAGAATCTATAATCTAAACATGACCATATTTAGACAAGAAATAAATACTCTACATATTAAATAATATTATTCACAGAGGAAAACTGTAAAACTCTTGTAGCTTTGCTATAAATACTATTTGGTAACTTTTGATGAATAGACTGAGCGTTTTATGAAGTTAATGCTCATTTAAGAAATGTATTTCAGTTACAATTGATAAGTATAGATAATTAATTTTATTCCACAAAATCCAAAGGAGATCTATTAGACTCAAAGCAGAAAACCCACATCAAAATATAAAATAAGTAATAAGGAAAATAAAATTTTCTGAAATAAAGGCTAAGCTTTCATAGGGCATGCTTCCCTGTCAAAATTTGTTTTGAAATAAAGGCCTGCAGTAAGCAGTTGCTCAAATACAAACTTCAATCAGTAGAGGCAGAAAAAAAGAGCAAACGTAGAAGAAATTTGTTGAATAATGTTGCGAGTGGTATAAAATTAAGGAGAAACCAAGCTGTAATTAATACATTTTAGTTGATAAATAAATGTAAAGGATGGGATATAAGCCATAACTATGGCAATTATAGAATATTTCTTATGAAGAAAATAATTACTAAATCATAATATGCAATGGGAATATTAAAAAATTTAAACCTTAAATGTTCTAAAATATATAAAATCTGTTTGAAACTGTTCAACATAACACTGATCAAAGTTGCTCCCTTACACCAAATGTATGGAACCATAATTATTTCATCAAGATAGTGACATGAGATTACTTAACTTTGGATGTTCATTGTCTTACATAAAATATAATAAGCATAATTACTACTTTTACATTCAATTAATAATTGCTGTCATAACAAGTGTACAGCTCAAAATACTAATTATCAATTATAATTTTAAACAGTATTTTTATGGTATTAACGAAACAAATGTTTTCAGTTACGATTATTCTTAACAATAAATTTTGATATAGGTAGTACTGTACTCCCTCTGTATCCATGAGGAATATAAGTTAGAACATACTGAAAGGTGATGAGAATATCACAGAAAAGAATCTGAATGGTATAAGAAAATATTTAGATGTAATTTAATTTAGTGTAAATGGCTAAGTAAATGATGACAAATTGGAAAAGAGAAACTGCAAAAGGTATAATAGGAGAAAATTAAACATTCATAAAATTTAACATTTATTCTTCTCATTTCTGTACCAACAATTTACGTTTTCCTTGCAGTTTTGAATTAGAGATACAATTTTAGGGAAAAGTCTACAAACAATAATGCATGGCCTTAGCTAACTGTTAGATAGCAGTAAGAGTACAACAAAAGAGCAATTGCTTTAATTACTTAAAATATAGTTAATATTATCTTAAAGGTTTATTTTGGGTAAGCTTTAACTTAACAAAGACTCATAGCTGACTATAAATATTTTAATAATTTCTTTTCACCTTAAAAATATTTAGTTTTGTGGAATAACAGAATCTGATTTTAAGCTAAATATGTAAAAAATTCAATCATAGCAGAAGGTGCCTTAAATTCCCTGCTTTATTTTCAGATATCAGTTGAACAAGATGGCACAGTGAACACATCTGAAATTAATGACGGAAATTTCCTAAAGAACAGAAATATGGCTTGAGATTCTTAAAGATTGATGAAGTATTCACACAGATCTATGGTAATGTACCTAATCCTTATATACCTTTGAAATATTAACTCATGCTAATTTCTTGAAAGATAAATTAGTTTTATGCATCTAATTATTTCTATCCTGTACAAGGTGATTGCACTGTAATAATACAATAATAATAATACAATTCTTTGCATTCAATTCTAGTTTAATAATCTTAATCTATCTAAAAGTGATACCTTACATATTGCAGGAGGAAGATGGCATTGCAGTAAAATAAATATTTTAATTAAGAAAATGTTTTATTCCTCATATCTTGACTAAAAGTTTTAAAGTAATTTTCTTTTAATCTACTCTTTCATATGAAATAGATGAACATGAAGCAGTTCAGGAATTGGTGAAGAATTTGGCTGGTTTTAACTCTGACTATTCTTTTTCTCCATGATATAATTTTGATATTAAGATAGATATTGAGAATTTTCAGAAGCACACATTTCATTTCTAAACTGACATTTTTAATTATGGGTTAATTAAACACATTTACACATTAATTAAAATTTTACATGCATATTAAAGGTATGAAAGCTTAAATATATGGCAAAGAGATAGAGAAATATAGTTCATGAATAACTTGGGAGTAGAGTACACCAAAATAACAACACATAAACACTCAGAAGCAATAAACCACCAACATTTTGCAAATCAGTACACTGATAAGTGTTTACACTAATGCAAACAGAAGACTGCACCAAAATAAAGAAATATAACATTACTGTAAAAATTTTCATGTATAATTAAAGATCAAATCACACAAAAGTTAGACAATCAGAATAACATCTTTTCAGAATCAACAATTTATTGTAAGAAGCAGACAAAATAAAAAATACGCAAAAAACAATAAAACAAAATCTCCCAAACTTGAAGGAAATTGTGCTATACTACTTGTGAGTTTGTGACAAAAGCATGCAGGTGGGGTGGGGAGGGGGAGGACATAAGGTGTATGGTTAAGTGGTGTGGGTGAGGGAATCCATAACTCCACGTCCCTACCCCATTACATTTAAGCATTGTCCCAGCGTGTGAGAGGGTACAGAAGCCAAACCAGTTACCATCAAAGGCTGCCCAAGCGTCAGTGGGGAAGTGGCAAACTGCAGCTTGCCGCCAACCTCAAAAAATGAAAGATGGAAAACAAAAAACGGGGTTGCATGAAAACTTGACAATACTTCTCTACTGTGGAATGGAAAGTATTGAGGATATAGTTGTCACACAAAGAAGCAAGAGTCAATTAAAAACATGACAAAAACCAAGGAAATACCATTTATAAAATCACTGGCTTCGTGGAAACTGTCAACAAAGCTTTAGTTGTTAGTTTGATAATATGTAGTTGATTGCCTATCTAAATGAACTGATAACTCTTTTCTGATTTATGAAGAAAGAATTTTAAGTTAGTAATTAATATGTATATACAATGTGTACTTGGCAAAGTCAGTTGATTATGTATTTTTTCAATGTAATGACAGAAAGATATTTATTAAAACTGAATTTCAATCATTAAGGATGAAGTGAATATACTAAGAGCTAAATAATAATTACAACACCAGGAACATACCATTAAGGTAAAAGAAATAGAGGTTATGATTATTTATTATATTATTCGCTAAGATAGTGTAAATGGGCCATTTATTGGGCCTTTATTATATCTTTTGCCATAGTATTTTCTACTGTTCAAGCTGGATAGGTGTAGTAGCAATGTAGCTCTATAGTTCCATTTTCATTTCACTTAAATATGAGATTCAATAAGGACAGATTATATATATTTTCTCAAAATTAAACATTGTATTTTGAATTTAACCAACCTTAGAATTTTTCAAAGAGAAAAACTTTTTAATGACAAAAATTGTAAATTTTCAACTGAAAACTCGCCTAAAATGAATATAGCAATATTTTTAATTCAAAATATGCTATTTTATATGGAAAGGAAGAAAAGGCTTTAAGTGAATTTACTTCTTTATAACAAAGATGTTGTATGGATAAGGATGTTTAAAAAATATCCCAATGTGAATTACTCAATGAATGGTTCGAACTTCTACATGGCCAAATGGACAACAAATGGCTGAAAGCAGTCCTGGGTTCAATTCCTTGCAGGGGTTTGTATATGCAAAATCACCTTAGCTGTCAAAGCACTTTTAAAAATACCACTAATTATTGGATTGTTTTTCAGGAAGGTATGCACTGATCCCAAAACTGCATCTGTGTATGATAAATGTCAAGAATGTCTGCAAAGTAATACCTAATAAGCACTTACTACTACAATTCCATTAGGTACCCATGTTGTTTCGATCATAAAGCCAGGGTCAAAATGATTTTACAAAGGTATTTACCTTAAAGGAAATAAAATACTTCTATGAATTAAAATTAAGTAAAAAATCAAACAAATTTGTTAGAGACATTTAAATTATTCATGCAAGGAAAGGCTAAAAAAACACCAAAATTATTTCTAAAACTGCCACAATTGGATTTAAGGTCAGTTAGAACATTACATAGTTAAATTTAATACTTCTCCACCATAAATGCCTACCTTGGATGGAATTTTTGTTGAAATGTTCCTCACAACTTGCGATTGAACAATCACTGATTATAAAAGAATTTTCATTTGAAAGTTAAATTTATTCCTGATTATATAATTAACTGCAAACTATTAAGAAAATATGCAACTAATTATACGGAAAGAGATAATATTTTATTAAACCTAAAAGGTACAATGAAAAACTTCTAAACTAGTGAAAACAGAGTAAACCAAAATGAAACCTGATGCAGTAAAAATATAGCTAAAATGTAAGCAATATAAAAGCCGAGTAAAATCACACTAGCTAATACCTGATGAATAGAAGCAGGGTTTCATTTAACACCGATATTCAGAAAAATTAGCTATTTAATATTGATTTTAAAATCCACTTTTTAGTTCTAGAACAAAAAAGTATTTGCGAGACTACAAGGATAAATTACAATTAATATTCATTTTTAAAACTATACGATTATATTGGTAATACTGAAGCTGCTACCACAGTTTAATCATACCAATTTCTTTGAGAGACTATTACTAGGAGGCTAACGATTTATGTGTTGGTACCGATACATAGGGCATCTACCTTCCTAGAATGCTTTTACACGTAAAAGATAGATGTACCCAAACAACTAAAGCAAGGGTGTCCTCATTGCTTTTCATTTCGGACTCACCACTGCGGCAGCCGCTGCCGGGACTTGTCCGGGTACGAGCGGTTGTCCCCCGGGCGCGAGGCCCATCTGCTGCATTAGAGCGTTCTTCAGTGCCAGGTGATTTCGTCCATTGATCAGCAGCTGGTCCTTGAGGTGCTGCGGAGGGTGGAAATATTTGCAAGGAGGTTTGTCACGATTGCACCGGCCCTGCAGAAAAGAAATGATGACGATCAGTAAAAACATCGCCCAATCAAACGAGAATTGCCGTGGTTAATATAAAGTAATCATTAGGACATGGAGCTTGCAACGAGAAGGAATTGTCAAGCGCAAGACTTAACAATAACAAATTCTTAATATAGGAAAATTTAAAATGCAAGATTTCCTTCAATATGACTTTCGTTTTGAGCATAAGAGGATCTAGAAAATGGAGCTGAGAAATTTTAAAAATATCGACCCACCAGTTATCTTATAAAAATGTAATCTTAGCGATTTAATTCTCTAATACAAACTAGTAAAAATGCCATTTTGAGAGATAAGAACAATGTCCACGCCAGAAACCTTACCAGCATCACCGATATACCGCACTTTATGAAATATGTTGGAGTTATCAAATACAGCAATTATTAGTAGAGTAATACGAGTAAATTGACGAAATATAATATAAGAATAAATGATTGTAAGCTCTGTTCTTCTCGTCATTCTATAATTTGCTAACTTTCTTAGTTTGCAATTTCAGCGACAGTGAGACGCTTGATTTCGTGGCGGAGTCTCTTGGAGCTAAATATTTTATAGCAGAAGAATTTACCAAAAGGTGGATTTCATTCGAGGGGGTTTGATTCTGTTATTTCTTTCTCCGGTGACTGTGAAATAAGTCACAAAAATTGAAGATTTCTTTCACAGTCTTAAGCTTACTAAATAAGCAGAATTCCCTGCATAGGTACCCACTAAAAGCCAATTATCCATCAATCAAAAAATATCTCTTTTGATTAAAGTTGTACTCGGTTAAGTTCATCATTGCAATGCTGATCAAATCGAAATACATAACAGAATCGACGGAATTAGACTTGTTCCTTCTAGATCCGTTGAGAGGGAGCTCGATCTTTGCATTACAATGAACAACTAACATGAAAATAAGGAAAGGAAGAATGAAAAAAGCAACACGAAAATGCACTAAAATCACTCTTTGATAACGCACGCAACTTCTTCGGAGGCGAAAATGCGAAAGATCTGCGCCAAACTTTTCAAATATGTATTTCGGTCATCAGCTTGAAAGCTGGTGGGATTCCCAACCCCTCCACCACTTTAACGCTGTCTCTAAAGTATTCAGCAATCACCTCACCACCACCTGTCTACCACACCAAACATACCCGCTGTCCGTGTTCAGCCAAGAGACTAGTTTGAGGCACAAACCTCCAACCATTAGCTAAAAAGGTCTTTAGAGAGGAAATGAGGCTCACAAAACAAGATGATATATAAGATAGTCTGCCCTTACTTTCGTCACGAATAATACTATTAGTGGGAAATTTCTCGTAAGTGCAGCACAGTGAGCCTACGGGTAATTATTTCACAGCATTTAATCGGGAGTGATCGAAACGGATGCTATGATTTAGCAACACTCACACCTTTTATATAATCACCACAATGAACGAGATCAAAAGCGAAACAGAAGTAAATGAAATATGTGTCTTTCTGCCTCTTGCACCAAAACGCAAATAAACATTTTCTATTCACTAATACTGGTTATAGGATCCGGGTAAAACATACACGACTCGATAATTTACCCAGATAGACTCATTTGGGTAGTCAGTAGTCAACCCTTCTCCGAGAGGAAGAAAATGTCAAACATCTCCGCTCAACTTTTCAAACATATTAAGAGTCTCGAAACTTTTTTCTAGAAGAGATAGGTAACGATGGCCTGAGGAAGATACACTGAGGACTGCTGATAAAAGAAAGAATCGCGGAGGAAAATGACTAGAGGATGGCGAAAGTATCTTGGGGAGTGGAGAGAGATTTCCCTAAAAAAAGGCTCGTTCCTTTATCTCTGGCCGTGTTATCGGGATCCCATTTTCTCTTTGCATATCCCCCACCCTTAAAAACACCAGATCTTGTACATCGAGCAATCTTTAACCCTCAGAACGAGCTCATTCAAGGCCGAGAGGAAAAATTTGTAACCGCGGGGCAAGAAAATGGCCCGGCGATAAATACTTCTTTTCAAATGACACTTCGGGAACTGATGCCGCCCTCCAAAGCGCTATCCTAACGTCTTAATGACGGGGAATAATTCCAGTTATATCAAAATGTAAATTTTTATGGACATTTAGTGTGGAGGGAATATGGGAAAAAGGTAGACCGCTGAAGAGATCCATTAAGCGAGAGGGAGTACTTATTCGTTGATAGAGACACTTCAAGATGTGCTTTCTCTAAGAGGAAAATTCGGCAGCAAGTCAAGAATAGGAAAGAAAGTGACGGAAACGACACAAAGAGATTGATGCATTCATAGCTATTGAGAAATATGAGAGATCAGTGATGAATCTAAGGAGTTTTCTTACAGTTTTAGATATGTTACTGATAGCTGGACGAAAAATTACGTCAAAGAGAATATGTTGGAATAAGAAAACCAAAAATAAGTGCTTCGATAGCACCTCTGGTTACACCTAGAGTAGCTAAAAAATAATTTTGAGTGTAACTGTGTCTAATTACTGTAACTAAAATAACAGTTTAACAAACGCTGATTTATAAAAATAGGAAGTCCAGCTAAAACTTAGTCTAGTAGATCATTTAAGATGGAAAACTGGAGGAATTCCAGCAATTATTATATTCATTTCCAATTCGGAAATCTAATGAGAAACAAAATAGATGTAAAAAGTATTTCAAGGGCGTAGTAATCAGTTTTACTTCACGTCTTCAAAATTTCATGCCCTATTTATAAAATGCCACAGCGAAAAAGAATGCCTTAATTTGTAAAAATAATAAAATTCAAAATAAACCTCATTCTGGAGAACGTAAATCAGCCCTTGGTGGATGAGAAAGGCATATGAACTGAACATCTAAAATGGGAAAAATAGGAGAACGGCGAAGTGTTCTTGTTAGGCGTCTCATGATCTGTTATAATTCAACCTCTTTTTCGGGAAAGATCGCATCGGGCAGTATATCTTAATCCGGAGTAACATCCGCCTGTTATCACTTCGAAGAAGAATTGCGGAGGCGTTTTCGGAATCCAAGCGAACCGTGGGCAAATGTGACCCAACCCTCGAAGATAGAATACATCAACCAAAACCTCTTTTGGAATTCCTCATTTGCCTACGGAGTACGTAGGAAGGGCTTGAGTGACGCCTCGTGACGTCATCCTCGCATCCGTCCTAATGTCTTCGAGGAAATGTCTAGGCATGTACGAGATCCAGCGAGCTTATTTCTATGGGCTACTTTTAACTCTGCTGACGGTGCATAATTTAAGAACAAGAAAAAGACTTGATTGGACAAAACACACTTAGCTATCATTCAGGGGTGGATTTAAGCTATAGCCCTAAAAGCGAAGATCAGACAGAGACCAAGCTATGAATTATGAGAGTTAAAATTCGATTTTTATTCATAAAAATACACGCCATAGAAAACTCGGTTGCTTCCCAACGGCAAGAATAAACAAAATATTGAATTATACTTAGTATTGCCCTGAATGATTATGAATAATGGTAGCGTTTTACATTATGTCAAGACGTTAATAACGTAGTAAAATTTATAAAAACGTTGTGTAAAGTTACTCTATATGAAAGGCTTTCCTGAAGCGAAACACAAAAACCCTTGAAAACATTAAACCTCTAAATATTTGAAAAAAGTTGAGGTTTCTTAGACATGTAGTCTTATATTATAGAGGCCCTCAGCTTGCGCCTAATTATAAATCCATCCCTGCTGTCATCAATAATACCATCGGGCGACTTAATTCTTCCGTATAAAAAAGAGGGAACTATAATAGTAAATCGAATATTCGAGAAGAAAATAAATGCACATCTCGGCAACAACGAACTACCGCAATCTACGGTAATCGTACAAATATTCCTTCTTACTCGTGAAATAGCGAACGGAAATAACACAAACTCGGACAAATGATCCCTAAAATGACGCGAAAATCTGCCGCAATTAACGTTACGCATCGAAATGGAATTCTTCCGAGGAAACAATTGAAGACGTCGCAAAGCACCATGGGAAGGGGGAGGAGGGCACGCGGTGCATCTTTGGGTGGAAAAGAAACAAAAGGAGGCTCCAAGAGATACCGAAGGCCAACCGCAAAGCAATTAAGAGCGGCTGATTGCACTTGCTGTGGGTCGTCTCCCTTTGGACAACGTCGACGGAAAGAGGGTTCGGCATCAAAGAGGAACATTTTTTATTGCCGGGGAAGGAAATCGCGCACGAATTCTGCGGCTTATGTAACGTTTTACGAAAGTTTAATGTCTTATGAAAGGACTGATGTCTGAGGTTCCGTTTGATGTCTGCCGAAATTTCTTGCGAGGGTCGAGATTTTTTACTTGCGGTCGAGAATTCAATATCCGGGATCGATCAATCGATTCGTGCGAGGCTCCGTTAGCCTTGCCAGTTCCAATAAACGCATATTAAAAACGTATTTATTATATCTACTTCATCGATGCGATGGTAATTCAAAGATGTTTTATTTACGTAAGAGATTTTTCTTGTGATAAAAAATCATAGTTGTGTGGAAAGGGAGAAAAGTGCATGAATGACCTCTCAACATCCTGATATACGGTTATTTTGCAGTGTTTTTGCGGCCAACTTCTAATATATCATAGCTTAAGGAAATTGTAAGGTAAAATGAAACCTAGAATGGTTTTCATACACTTAGGAGTTGGATACTCAAATATTCTCAAAGAAGAAAATTTCTGAATTGTAGAAATCGAATTTCCAACAAAAATAAAAGCTAACATGAATGTCACGCAATAATACGATCAAATAATAAACTTAACAGGCTAAAATACTTAAATAAAATAGGAATAATAAAGTTCAGAAACATCGATAAAATATTTGTTTAGAATAAGAAAAACACACGAATAGAGGTCGTAGATAAGATTCTGATACTATAAGAACAATAAATCACTAAGAACCTCGAGAAAAATTTGTTTAGAACAAAAAACCACGCGAAATAAGGAATGATATTCACTGATATATTCATAAATACCACCTGCATCGACAAGAAATTCGGAAAATGCTTTTAAAAATTCATCACGTTAAGAATGGGTATTTCGGATATAGCTCACTCTTTGAGTACCACCAGCGAAGTCGAAAAACCCCCAAAATTTTAATCGATTTCGGAAAAAATAAATAAATTCGGCAGACCTTCGAAAGCGTCCATAATTCTTGAAAATGAACGAGGGGAGGGAGGGAATTTACTCAGAGAGCATTATCGAAACTTGAGTGCTTTGATGCCGCAAGAACCAAAAGCGTGAACATTCCTTTTTCGTCGCGATTTATAATCAGCAGAAACACTAAACCCGAAGAGAAAAATGCGAAACAAAACGGCTCGAGGGCAAAACCCCCAGTTTCTTTTGACGCGCGAGGAAAAAACTTAATTACGGCGCAAAGATTGAATTTCCAAGACCATCGACGCAAAAATCCCTCTTTTTTAATTCGCGGAATTATGGACGGATAAAGATATTACAACTAAACCCTCGCTTAATAAATATTCCTCGCGGGATGGGCAGAATTTGAATTTGCTGCGGAGAAAGCCTCATCGAATTATCTCGTACGTACGCATGGAGGTACAGACGCGGAAGAGCAACAAAGCGGGGGAAAGAGAAGAAAAAAGAGAGAAAGAAAGAAGAGGGAAATGGATGATGACAGCTTTATTCGGATGGGGAAAGGAGATGGAAAGACAGATAATCGTCGCGAGAAATATATATTAGAGAAAGGGAGCGAACTGCGTAGACGAACCAAATTAACGGCAAGGAAGGGGAGAATAGAGAGAAATAGAGCAAACGTGCACTACGAGAGGGATGGAAACTAACGAATTAATGCGATAAATAGATAGATATGCGGCTTTGTGATTGACGGTTTTAAATCCTTCCACAAACATAGAAGAAAGAATGACAGAGGAACGGAACTGCGAGAAAAAAACAGGAATTTATTAGGACGGAAAACTGGCAAACGAATTTGTTTCCGGAGATGGCTCAAAGTAAATACGATACACAAAGTTTCTTGCGTGGGAATCGCCCGGAAAGGTTACGTAAAAGTGCTTCCTTCTGAAAGAGGGTCACAAAAACTCAAAAATGCGGCGAATTTATAGGAGTCGGAAATCATAAGGAGGGAGAAGAAGAAAGAATACATGCTGAAAAGACATCTTTTGGAAGTCTGACGAAAAGAGAATAAAGGGGTTAGGAGAGATTTGCGAGATGAGAGGTGAGGCCGGAAGTATGAAGTTAGAATTAAAGAATGGTAAATTAATAAAATAAAAGCGCCAAAGAAAACGAAAGAATGAAGGGAAGAAAGCCCACGTCCAAACAACGAAATCACGGTCCAAGCAGTCGATTTTATTCAAAGAAAGAAAGGGATATACCGCCAGAAGGAAAAGTCTCTCTCAAAAGCAAAGCTTCAAGAGCGATAATTTATATTTTTATAATTAAGGCACTCTATCACATCGGTGCGAGGCGAATATATTAAGCAATATAAAATTTCGTACGCGATTCCCGAATAACATCTGATAACTTTTAGTGATATAGCTTCATAATTCCTTGCTCATATAAATACATTAGTGGATCTCAATACCTTTGAAAACAGAGGCTCTACCTAAGTTTCCTGACCTGAAAAGCGCACAAAGTAATGCATAAGAAAATAGGACGGCGTACACAAATAGGATAAAAGCAGGAGAAAGGAAGAGAGGAAAAGGCCAACGGAAGGGGATTTTATCGCGCTTTCCACCCCATCGCGGCCCCCACTCCAACGGGGATGAAATATTTCTCCGCCCCTAATTTTCTGCTCCACCGCCGACTCTACAGAGTCCAACCCAACTCCATCTTCTGCACCTCCTATGTCAACTGGCGGTTCCATATTTCTCAGGGAGGACTCACAAAAGGCCTCTTTTAGGGGTCGCATATGCACCGCAAGATCAAGGATGGATGCGCTCTGCTGGGCCACCAGCGGGGGCCGCAAACTCCCTTTGTCCTCCTCTGCCCGTTTATCATCAAAGTAAAGCGATTTGGAAGATGGAGCCTAAGGACTCCGAGGAATACTCTTTTGAAAGGGGAAAACGTTGCAAATTGCGTAGGTACGGAGTTTTTTAAAGACGTCATGAAAGGGGACCTCCCGTTTTTAATTTCTAAATTCCGTATCTCTCGTTTATGGGCGGGGGTGAGTGCGGACTTTTATTTTCGCGGAAGGAAATCGGAGAGATGGATTCGTTGCTAGACGAGGCCGTTTTTGCCTGAGAAAGAGATCCCAAGTTTTGTTTCGTCTTTGATTATTGCTCTCGTTGTGGTTCATTCGACGGTGGAAATTAAATCCGCCGTAGACAGACAGAGAATGAGACGGATGCCCGTGATGCATGTTGCGTGCTCGCAAGAAACAAAATGAGCAAAGTAGACCAGCGCAGAGGCAATTAAAAGCGGATTTATACTTATAAGTATGAACTTAGATGAACAAATGAAGGAAAATAGTTTCAAAGATAAGTTAAACCCTTCAAGCCGTCTATAAGATAGCTGATTTTCCTACATTTTATATTGAAAAATACCTCAATTTTAAGTAACCATCCATTAATTATGCAATCTATTTCCTCTGCCTTCACTTCGTGGAATCTGGATATATAATTTATTATGAACAAAAGATCGCCACGGTATTAACGCTCTGGTGGATTATTTGATTACATGATTAACCCATTAATTAATTTTGTGATCAAATACTTTTTTAAGTCTTACTAATGGTTGAAAAGAATTACTTTCTTGAACCAAAAATCAATTTATTTGCCCAGGTGAAGTTAAAAATAACTCATCGATAACTTCCACTAGTAAGCTATGAAAGAGCTTTTGGGAAGATCTGGATAAATTGAAAAGCTATTTGACATATTTCAGTTAAAATTTATTCTATCGTTGAGCATCCGAAGCATGAATGGTTCTGCTATGAAAAAGGAAAAACTAGAATGAAAACTGTAAAAGATCTATGGGGCTCACACCCTGCATCAAATTGGATTGAAAAGTCTTCTTCGTGCTTAAATTAGATATTTGGGAAGTGATACTTAATAAGCATAAGAGGATTATGAATTTAATCAATTTAGTTTACAGGAAATTCTCGGAGACTGCATTAAAAATTAAATTACTTTGATAACAGGAAATAAACTGCTTAAACAGATTCGAAATCATGAATAGAGGACTTTAAAAGTTCCAATTAATAAGATGATCCTTAAAAATAACTCCGGCTTAATTAATAAACGCGAAAATTATTAGGATACGGAATTCCGAGAATTTGTCACTGCTACATTCACTTAAAACTCGAGATGCAATAAAAAACTCCCAGCTGACAAATAACCGTCATTAATAGAAGGAAAAGGGAAGAGGATATATATTAAAGAAAAATCAACTTTTTTTTCTTTTTCGAAGATTATAGCTGGCATCAGAAGATTGAAACTCAACTCTCCACCCCATCAACTCAACCGGGAAATTAGGCTTTCCGAAAAAAAGAGCGAATGGAAGAAGGGATAAAACAGAGACGAATAGAGAGAGAGGGAGGATCGAGCGATGAGATAAACAACAAAAGAGAGAGGAAAAAATTTGGGGCCGAGAACGATACGCTGGGGAACTCGCGAGGGAATGGGATTAATACGGAAGAACCTTAGACGATCCGTAAAAAGAAGGCGGAGAGAAAACAAAGATGATTGCTCCGGTACTTCGATTGGCCCCATCTGCGCAAGATTCTTTAAGCAAACAAGAGTAATGAAATACTCGGAAAAACACGTTCCGGCATGACGGGTCGAATCAATGACCCCCACGCAATCTAGAGGCTGCGTTATTGATGCTGCTAAAGGAATAAAAACTGGCCGAGTATGAATCACACGGGGTTATGGGCGCCGGAGGTCAGAATATACGGCAACATATAAGGCAATAAATGGTGCAAAGCATATTGCGCACTTTCTCATACACCGTTCATCCAGATATATTACCGAAATCTAGTTTTTCTTGGACGATGATTCTTCAGAGGACAACAATTTATCCATTTGTGCAGTAGACTGTGTTGGCGAAAAAATGTATCCAAAGTCGGCGGCAATCAATAACTGCCGAAAATATTAAACGGAGCTATCGGTCTTTACCCTTATATGCGGAGTTTTCGATGACTCAATAGCTACGCTATAAAATTAATGACTATACTTTACTGACTTTATAAAAGAAGCATTAAAGGCATCATGGGCAAACTGACGAAAAAGAATCAAATGAAAAGTATGGATGAAGATGTACTTCATGAATGAGATCTTACTTATCATATTCTTTATAGTTATGACCATATCAAGCTAAATTATCATCGATAATAATAGCTATTCTCTTATTCAATCTTATAGATAGTAAACAATAACATTTAAAAATCATGCTAATACCGAATGAAGAATTACGGTTTCATGAAGGAGTCATCTTGAATCCCGAAACTCATTTTCTTTGGAAAACTGGGCATTCATTTTTTCTGGTATACTTATATGTATATCAATTGCAATCAAATTAACGTGGTAAACACGAATCACCTGTAAACCAATACTGTAAAATGTGTCTGATTACCGCAATTTCGATAAAATAATAAATGTTAATGTTAATTAGTAAATATATCTGATTTTACATTTATTCTTGTACTTCAGTTGTTATTAACCTGTCCTGAATTTCATTAATGTTCAAAAAGGTAAGCTTATGCGAGTGAATATCGAAATCAGCGATATGTCCACAAACTTGCCTCTAAACAACCTCAGCAATCTGATGTTATCAAACATTTCATGAAAACCGATTCCACGTTAGGGATTCGATCTTAGCATACTGATCACAACCGTGAAGGAGCACCGATATCAAACTTTCATTACCGTCGCCATACTTTCTCCACGCAAGAAAGTAAAGCACGAAGGAAGAAAGGAAAAGAAGGAGGAAAAGGTCGAGACTTCGCCGAAGGAAAGATCTCCCAATCAAGAAGACTTGACCTTCTCCACGCAGGGACGTCCGACCATCCGCGAAAAAACTGCGACGATTTTCAACTCGATAGCTCAATCTTTTCCACGAAAAGGTCCACGGTGCGGAAGAGAGGGCCATCGTGATTGAAGGTCTTTTCAAAACTCTCGACGAGAAGCCAATAAAAACGAGAGAGGGGAAAAATCACCCACTCTGTTTATCCACGATCTTTAAACTTCCGCTCCATCGACTCCCGACGTACACTGCCAAACTGCTCTCCCCCTCATTTTCTAAGAGAACCTCGTTTCACAGAAACACGAACTCATTCGAGTGGATGGCCGCGGCGATGCTCTACAGTCATCCGAGTCTCCTAGGTCATTCATCATAACCAACAGGGAATGCCATTTTGTCAAGGGTTTGTTTGGCAGATGTGAGTGCGGCCGGTGTTTAATTGTCGCGCCTAGATGAGGTACCCAATGAAGAAATTAGTTCGGGCCGAAAAGGGAATGGCTAAAGAGGCATTATGGGCGGGATGCTGTTGAGAACTCTCGTAACCTTCGTATTCATTTAGAAAGTTTCTTCTGCAGTTGGAATAAATTCTTCTGATCTCGTCTTGAAAAGAGGCGGATACTGCCTTAGAATCTCTCCGTTGTCTCCTATCATGGGAAACATTTATTTTATATATCCTTTCCGAGTCTTAATACAGAATTAAAAAATATCAAATTTGCATTAATCTTCAGATTTAAAATTCAATTGAAGAACCCTTGGAAATCCATACTAAGTAGCATGATAAAATAACAAAGCGTAAGTTCCACAAAATAAATACTTTAATTTGGAAATCAATGTCAGACTATTACAAAATCATCTTCAGAAAACCATTAAAAATTGGATTAGAATATCACCGATCGATTGATTTCAACTGATTACTTTCACAATATGTTCAACGTATGTTGCGTTTAGAGCCGAAATAAATATAAATTTAAACACAAAAATAGGGTTCTTTATATACATACCTTAATTTACAAAACAAATATTGAAATAAAGATGAAGAATTTAATTACGTTTTGGATTTATTAATAGCTTTTTCCAAAAATAATTCCAAAATCAGTTCTTATGATGTAATCTTCTTTGCAAGGAATTTGGAATAATGCAAATACTGCAGTTAAATAAGTAAACTTCGAGAAGAATTTCCATCAAGTATCGCTGGACAATGTTCATTTTATTCTATAGAGAAGACTGTGTACGTACCATCAAAAATATCTTACTACTTATACCCAATGAAGAAAATTTTGAGATGAAACCGAAGAAAGACAGACTAAAATGTAGATAAATTGACAACACATTCTTTAGGAAAGCACCTCAATGAAGAATTGAAATATTTCATTACTTCTAATACCATAAGATATAATGTATACATACTCGAATGTGAATATTTCTGAAGAGAATAGAAGGACCGTAAAGTAAAATAATCTGCCCTAAAATGGAATAGCTGTTGTTATCATACAAATGCCCTCAGTCCTAACTTCCTCCTCCCAGAGGTACCCAAGAACTACAACAATTTCCGAAAAATCCAAACACAAAGCTCCCGTACATTTCCAAGCACAATGGGAATCCAACTAATCTCCCAGAGATCCCAGTTTTTGTCTCCATAAACGAGGACCTTTCTCCCTCCACTCTACAAATTAATCAGATTATTCAAAGAGCTTCCTTTTATCTCGGGGTCCATTTACAGTTTTGGAAAACGACCGAATTACTTTCCAAACAAACGGCTCGGCGGAAAAGTTCGCCAGATAAGATTTTAGCATTCGCCATGGCGGAGGAGAAAGGCCTTAAATCATAGCGCGTTTTATGTAAGATCCTCTCGGCGAGAGAATTTGCTCCATCCGATCTGAGATAGCTCCGAGAAAACCCTCGCAATACAGGTGAGAGGAAGACGCCAAATCTCCTGGGCTAACACCTCAAGGTTTTTTGCTATCGCTTCTAATTTTATTAAACCTACACAAGGCATTATGTTCCAGAACAATAGACCCTTGTGGGCGATATATGAAGATGTAACTAGAACACTTGCCCAAGGCAAGCTTCATACGAGGTATGAAATGGTGGTAGCATTACGAAGATGGAAAGATAAGGCAAAAAAATCTCATAGTCTCTGCTGGAACACGAAACTCTAAATTCATTCTATACAGCGAAAATTTCATCGATAACTTTTCAAACAAACGATTCGTATTTTAACATTCTCTGCTTTCCTTCAAGGATTCCCAACCTGCGTCAGACACCATTATTCTAACGCTTGCTGTTTTATCATATCATTCTTTAACAGAAAGAAACACCTTGCGTTGCAATTTCTCGAATTTCATGCGCAAAAATCTATAAATATAATATTAAGCATAAAAATCAATGTAAAAACACACTGAAAAATCTGTTTTATGAAAGGCTATCAATGACAAAAACCCTGAAATTCTAGATATGCACGGCAAGAAAATGTATTGATTTGGTACAATGAAATCTGGCATATAACGAAATAAAAAGCAAGTTACCAAAATTCGTTTCATGCGAGTTTAGCTGTACGCAGAACTTCTTGTATGTTAAATGCTTGAAATTCTACATTTCAGAACGAGCAATACAGAAAATATTACTCTATCAACAAGACAGTTTTTTCATAATGAAATAATCTTTTGGAAATTACAAGCTCATATTGCAGTGAATCACGTAGGGGCGCTAAGAAGGAGCATGCGGCCCTGAATAACAAACCGAGGATGGGAGGTTAAACTCCCCGAAAGTCGACGAAAGGATGCGAAGGGAGAGAGATAAGGATGACGTAAGAGGTAGATTAGAGGGCCGTATTTCCATGCGACAAACAGGGTCGTAGCTACAATGGTACGAAATGCATGCTGCAAAAGAGGTTGGCCCCGTGGGATGGCGCGATTTACGGGCAAAATAGAATGTGTTTATTCACAGAGGGGCCCAGAGGGAGACTCCCGAGGCCCTTATTGTGGGGTCCGCAATGGGCGAAAGTAATGCGACTGATAAGCGATTGCGTCGGTGCTTGGCAAATAATCCTGAGACCAAAAAACGGAGAATAACGGCTGTGGAGGCGTAAATCCAGAGTGCCTTTGCCGTAACGTCTCCCGGAATTCAGGACTCCTATCGCACGTATGAGAAGGTAATTTGATAGATGTCGCTTGAATTTACCTTAATTCTTTCAGCTGTTAAAAAGGGTGGTTTAGTCTGTCGAGCATTCTCCAACAAGTCGAAAACAGGACGTTTTCATCGGCGTAACGGGACAAAACGGGACTAGCTATACCATTGATACGTAAGCTATAATTCCAAAATTTACTTTAGTTCTTGCTATCACTGAATGTAGGGCGATCATGTCTCTACAAGTTCGAAAAGTACATTTTTCGTCAGTGGAAAAGTTCTACTTTTGATAGGTCAACTTGATCACTGGAATTTATTTTCTTCCGACCAGTAAGCTACGCTATTAGAATAAATTTTAGTTTTTCTCAAGAAAAAATAGTCGTTCTTTACGATGACCGCTCCCCACAAACTCGTAAACGGGACATGTCCAGTCATTAAAACAGGACACGCTCTGTTCATAAGTTTGGGTCTCATGTTTTCATAATTTCATGACGAATTCTGATCTTCGATTCATTGGAAAGAATGTTTTGGCTATTTCTTGGATAGTAATTTTCTTTTCGGGACGCGCGAGACATAAATTTTACATTTCCTGGCATATAAAATGTTCTGAGGTACGGGAGTTACCCAACTTGCCCTTTCCTCTCCAATCTCAGAGCCCCAAAATTGTGTTTATTTATATGAAGATGTCAACACGCTGACGAAGCATGACGCATTAAATATCAACTGAGGGAGTTACGAAGGTTTTTCTTTTCAAGTTGCATCGTCGGAAAATTTCAGCCTATGCTGTAAAGGATTGAATTTAGTCATTTCGAGATAAATCATAATAAGTTATCTCATTAGAATGGGTGAGCTATTGCTTAAAATGCTTGCTATAAAGAGTAAAAGATATTAATGTAATTGGGATATCTGACTTGAAATTTACTCGCAAAGAAACTTAACTACAGAAACAGCAGTCCTTAATTACAAAGCTCTCACATCACTCATTTTTTCAATTTTTCATTAAATTTGACAGAGAGATCTTTTGGCGTTCAAGTGAATTTCTTTGGCACAAGAGTTCCCGAGAATTGAAAAGAACTCACAAAGACATTTTTGGAACTACCAAAACAATTAACTTAAAGTCTACACATTCAAAGTAAGTTTCTTTAGCAAATTTTATTACCACGTGAACTTATGATTAATTGAAACATAAAAACGATCTCAAAGATAATAACGATATCTCCAAAGTACTCTGTAAATAGAAAAATATTTGTTTCTCTATAGTTAAGATTCACTTTGTCCTTTTTCCGGGAAGATGTCACCGTTATTAAACATCATCTGGAATTCTTTGAGCGATTTTTTAAAACCTTATTCATAAAAATTTAAAGTAATAAAAATATTCTTATTCGCCCGAGGGAGAGTTCTTTCTGAGAGATTTTTACAGAGAATTTATTTCAATATAGGCTGTTTCTTCGCACCATAAAGCAGCCAATTTTCCTTATGCAAAATCCCGGTGAAATCGTTATTGAGATGAAATGGGCAAGGAAATCCGTCAGCGGCCGCTCATTGTCAGAGTATTTCATTGAGTGAAGGCGGAGTGAGTGTCAGAGGGACAGAAATTGCATGAACGCGCACGATTGGAAGGTCAAGGCAATTCGGGAACCCACTCTAGCACCGCAGACAGTCACCGGCACAGAGAAGTGCATAATGCATACGTTGGCAAGACTAGCTGCTCTTCAGAGGAACGATGGAAATAGCCTAGTCAGTTCGAGGTGAGAAAGGAAGGAGGGAATATATCCCAGGTAAAACTTGGGTGGGAATAGGATGGAGGGATTTAACAACGCGGTATACAGTTAGTAACACCTTCGGGCAGTGATGCAAAGGTTCATACAGTTAACTTGAATTTTAAAAGAAATAGAATTCAGATTAGATGATTAAAAAGCAGAATATCACTTTCTTTTCAGATTAAAAACAAATGATTGTTCTGTTGGCATTTGCTGATTACACAGAACAAGATAATTAAATGTTTTGTAACATTGAAGTTAGAGTATAGCTCTCTCGGAGTAAAGACTGACGAGTTCTAAGACACCATAACCTTATTAGGATATATATCTACTGTAACTCTACAGTAGAATGCGAGCCGAAAATTAGAACGGAAAATAACGGTTTCAGGTTTAAGTTCGAGAAGTTTCATTTTTAGATTCGGTTTCCGGTTCGATTCCATGAGGAGAACGCAAATTTTCGCGAAAGAAAATGGAAAATAACGGAAAGACGGCACACAAATGTCGAGGGAAAACGGAACGGAAAATGGAAAGGAAAGCGAAGAGAGACAGCAATGTTATTAGCGTCGGAAAGAGACATTTATTACCTGACACGCGAAGAGGGGGCACGATAAGGCTGTCTCTAGGAGGAGAAATAGCGAGGCAGATAAAAATAAAGGAGATCACGTATTATAAGGGACAAAGAATGAAAAGGGAATGGATTGATAAGAGGATTGCGAAGGGATGAAGGAATGATGAAGGGCGTAGGATGGGAATGCCTCGTAATTAGTAAAGATGATTTGGGGTTTGTCTGGAGCGCAAATGCAGATTTATCATTCTGAATTTCGGGTAAATTTTAAGCAAGGGGATCTCTTTGGATATTTCACGAGAGTAAAGAAAATAACCAGCTCCCGCGGCGGCGTGTCTAAGATGATAATAAACTCCCTGTAATTACGGATTGCGGTAATTCGGCGAGTTTAGGAATTTGAAATTGACTAATCCTGTTTCGGGGAACTTTGTGAGGCGGCTTTGAAGAGGAGAGTTGTTTCAAGTTACGCCCCTTCCGGCGAATTTCCTACAGATGCGCTTTAAGTTCATTCTTTCTGAAGCAATCATTCCATGGCTCGTAATAGGATGGAGGACTTATCGAAACCTTAAATGGATGCTCCATTTTTTTCCCTTTAAATGATGAGATAACCATCGTTAAAGAGGCTTCAGGTCCCTTTGGAGCACAGAGAGAGAAAAATCAAAGCGAATAAGATGCCCAGCGTTGCAGTTTGCATTTCCAGTATTGCGTATGAATATATGGAACTTCAGTAGCGTATTCATAAGCCATCTTGAAGAGCAGGAGTCGTTTCTGAGGATTTATAGCCCAGACAGAGACTAAGGAAGACTTACACTAACATAAATATTATATCACTCATTTTTCAGAGAGAGAACAAGCAAATTCGTGTTGAAGCATCCTATATGCATGAATAAAAATGACTTCATTAAGTATAATAAACTACGCTGAAAATGTATTCAAACTTTCGACTAAAAGAAGCAGAAGTAAACCATCAATTAACGAAAGAATATCTTGTGCTATCATTTATTTCTTCTTTTGAAAAAATCGTTATCTCACAATTATTTCGAATTTTCATAATTTCTTTCCGTTCCCGAAAATAAAGTTAATCAACTGAAATGATATCTGGTAGAAATTTATCCTCAAAAGTGAAATATAAATATTTATACTTTTCCGCAGTTTTTCTGGAAAAAGTAGCAATATCTTATATTCAGTTCTACAAAAAAGTTTTCCAGTACTTATTTTTATTCGTCTTTTGGGTGAAATTGAGAATGGGGAAGACACCCATCACTTCATCCCACGCACGTCAATTTCTCCTTGATACCCGCTTAGACCTCTCATATTCCTATGACGCAATGATTTACTCTCCCTGACCGCGAAATAACGTCTCAGGACCGGCTGAGGAGATCTGACAACGCGGAGGCACCAAAAGGGAAAGAAGATCTCCGGAGAGAGAGAGAGAGAGAAAGTTATGCGTGGTTTTTCTCTTTCACTTGGAAACCGGTCTTCCGAATCGAGCGGTTGTCAACTCGAGGATCGCCCAAAGAATGGGCCGAAAAACAAGGCCTCGAGACGGCATTCAATTAAGTTTGATGCGGGCTGATAGAAGGCTTAAGAACGACGGGGACTGCGATTAATCGCTGATCGATGGGAATATTAGAGAGTTCAATTTTCGGGCGATAATACAGTCGGAGACAGACTTATGTTCGAGTTTGATCTCAATGGATCCTGCAACAGAGACAAATATGAGCCTCGAATGCTTAATAAACGTTTATTAAGAATTTAGGCGAAAAATTTGTTGGAGTCAAACTCAAGCGCAGGTGCACCAGTAGGAAATGAATACGGTCGAAAAGAATTTTCGTAGTTTTTGGCATTGGTATAAAAAATGCTTCGACTGCTGAGGTAATTTTGCACATCCACCGGGAATCGAACCCGGGAACACTTTCACCACGACGAACGTGCTATCCTTTTCGCTAATTAAGAGCCTTAATCTTATGTTATTATTAATAGTGAATTCTTCCGTCAAAAATGACGGTAATTAATTTAATTTTTTAGAAAAATGTACAGCTATTATCTCATACATCTGATGTATATCAAAATACCCCGTCAGAAATGACAAGGATTGCTTTAACTGTATCTCCCACTTTATCTGTCATTCAGTAGCCTACATAATCAACCTTTTTTTGAATTATAACCCAATTAATTCATCATCATCAAAATGGCCGAGAGGTTATAGATCAATTATCCACATTTCCAAGGATTACTCCAAAAGTTTATCCTCGGTGGTTCGAATCCTGTTTAGAGAATTTTTCCCGGAAAATCATAGGCATAAAATAACGATTAATAGGTAGAAGAAAACCTATTATAATCCATAGTATTTTCAGTTATGTTCCCTATGAAGTCGTTTCGTAGTTTTCTCTCGTGTTTTGGGACCTCAAAGTGAAAATAAAAAGTGAAGAAATGAGTGACCTTACTAGAAATAAGTTTTCAGATGTAGCAATGCGATATTCCTTCTGCAAATGAGAATTCCGAGAATTTTCGAAGGTGAGATCAGTTCGGCGATAGCAAAAACGAACTCGTTTTCTTCCCAAAAACACGCTACTAAATCAGCACAAATGTAATGTGTAGAAAAACGTGCGAGATACAGATTGTAATACTTCCGCTAGATTGAAAGATCCGATGAAAAAAGAAATGAAGAGAAAGTAATTTTATGATAGCACATCAATTTTGAATATTTTAATTCCTAGAGTATTATAGCCGTTATTGGTTAAGAAAATAACGCGTAACACTTGGAAAATCGTTTTCATGCGTCACTGAGAAAGATTATCCAGATGAAAAATGCATAATCAATAATTTATATGAAAAATTATATTTACACAGGAATAGGTGAACCGAATGCTTTCCATCAATTATCAAGGAAAAGAAAGTAACTTTTATCAGCTATCAAGATAATGCAAATAATATATATTTTCCAAAGTTAACTGAGTGAATTTTTTTCTCCTGCAAGGATAAGGATAAACAGTAGAAAATGGAAATTCAACAAAAAGATTTAGTAAATATTGCACACCTTTATTAGAGAATCAGCTTTTCTGAGATAAATAGAGAGGGATGCGCAAATGTGGATGGATTTTCGAGAGGAATCCTAATACTTTGCTAACAGTTTCCGCAACGTGCAAATTACGTAGAGATTTGGATAGATGAACACAAAATATCTCCGAAGTTAGAACGATCGTTTTACGGGTAATACTGATTTATAATAGTTTCATTTTACTGAAACACTAACGGAAGATGAGAGAGAGAGAGCGTGGCCATAATTTGATTTCTGATTGACTCCAAACTCCACTCCCGAAAACCACGCACTCAATTGTCCATTAATTGCGGCCGACGCGACTTGCATGAAATTCCGGATAAAAGCACGCGTGAGACAAATTGCAAATTACCATAGTGCCGATGAGGACAGTGAAATCACGGCGGGGAGTCCAACTCTGAAGGCGATTCTCAAAGAAGAAATGCAAACTTCATGTGTGGCAGCCCTGAGTCAACATTCGCAGCCGTCTTATTGGAAGACACTTCACCTACGAGTCACATTTCAACATTTACGGCTTCGATAATTGTATCGTAACCTTACAATCGTCGCAAAGTTTGTCTACGTAATAGCAGACTCTCTCTGGACGTACAAGCAATCTCTCCGTAAAATATTATGCATACTACACATATATTACTAGTGCTTTTATCCGTTCAAAAATATTAGATAGGGGAAGACCTGTAGATACATTAGACAACTTGATTTAACTCATTCCTTCCACAGTACAGTATAGATATACTAAGGAAAGTACAAGGTAAAACCAAATCATTGTTTTATTTATAAACAAATCTTCGGTATACGTCATGTTGGACTTCCACAATATAACGGCTCCGATCATGAATAATTATTCTAATTATATCACTCATTAAACTTAATATTTTCAGGCTTTATCGTGTGGAATCTCATTTTAAAATGATGATTTTTATTATTCAAAAGTAAAATTAAAAATTTCTACATTTCCACAAAAAATTTAAAATGCGACCAAACCAAAAGCAGCCCTGACTGTGTTTTTAAATTTTTCTGATATATCATTTTCTTATCATTATATTATCACAATCGTCACACAAATTATTTATTATATATTCTTTTATAATAGATGGGTATTTCAAAACTTGATCCCGATTTAAATCAACGTGCATCTATTTAACGCTTAAGTGCAGTTTTAAATTTTAGTTCATGTTAGTTAGAAACTTTCTTATCTCCGCTACATACAAACATTGGCTCCCATTGGCCAATACACCCCGAGGCATTTTCCTTGGTCTCTTCGCTCTGCTCGTCTTCAAAAAGGGACCGAATAAAACTCTCCTCGAGTAGTCTAATTCCCTCCAATTTTCTGGAATAGGGAATACCCGTGCGCGCAATTTCTCATATTCCGAGCAATCAGCGCACGAAGAAGCCCGCATGATGAGAGAACGCTATCTCCAATAAGGAGGTCATTTGGTACCGGCGGGCGCTAAACCCTCCCCATCGCCATTTTGAGGTCGAGTGCTTAAAGACCTTCCGGTACTGCGGGGTTTCCAGACCTCAAAGTGCAAAAACAAAAGCCTCGTACGCGCGTTATGCAAAAAATCCCTGTATGACGAGCTAACACAAAGAAAGCTGCGGCTCGAATGTACAGCTTGGCAAACGCCGCTCTACCAACGGGGTGTTGTGAACTAAGACAATGGAGAGGGAAACAAGTGAACCGCGATTATGAAAGCAATGGGTACGAGCCATTTTCTAACTTCATCTGTTCGGTTGCGATGCCGCTTCTAAGTTTCGAGTTCGATATCGGGCTGCGTAAAGGGAAATGCATTAGTGCGAGTTTGTGCAGCGATTCGAGATATCGAGGTTCAGAAGCGCGCATTCGCGAAGATTCGATACTGAGAGAAGTTTTTGGCGGGGAAATATTTAAATATCTACATATAAGTGTAATATTTATATTACTATTTAACAATTTTTAATAAAATAACGGGTTTTTGCGGATTTGTAATTTTGTGTTTTACACAATCACGGCTGTTATTATGAAATTAACATTTTTACGAAACTACCGATATTTTTAATAAGTCACCATTTAAAATAACTTACGAGATGAAACCGTGAAACGGATCTTACGGTAGTACGCTTACCTTAAAAAATACGACTCCTTACAATAACATGATATATAGAAAAAACGATTTAACGAAAATATAGATTAGAACGAGATAAAGTGTAAGTTCAGAACGATCAGACAAGTAAATATTGATCAGACTAATTAATTCGACCATAAAACCATAAGAGGTCACGTATGCCCTTCAGGAAATAGGGTTGAGAATAATCTGAACGTATTTTGAGGACTGGTTTTGTTATGGTAAGCGACGTAAGCAGCAAATCCCATCGATTTCGGGAGTAATGTTTACATATGAAATATAGATGGTCTGAGCGCATTATAGTTCAATGTGTGCCTCGGTCTGCATGCAATCGTAAAAGACACAAAGGAAAGGGACGGATCGAATAGTGGGAGGGATTGAGTGGCGCCGGCCTGACTGTGCCCACACTCCTTTCCTTTGACCCTAATCAGCTAATTATCTATAAATCTGATCTGGTGGGGAGAGGGGCTTTACAAGTGCCAATATGCCTTCGAAACAACATCGGAGTTGATTGAGAGGTATTGGGGTTCGCAGGAAATTCGTCCGAAGGTATTTAGCCTTCCTTAGCGAAATATCGATCGGCGACGCATTATAAGAAAGGCTACGCCGGGAAGGAGAGGTTGAGTATGCAAAATTATCTAAACTTTCATGCATTTCAAAACAAATTTCTCAATCATATAATGCATCAACTAAATAAAAACCTTCCTTGGAAATGTTTGAGAAATTAATGTTTTGAAATTTCGAACGTTTTCGGCATTGAGTCACAAATTCATACTGTGCACAGAAATGATGTCTTATTATTTCATTTTAATCAAGTGAGTCTCCATGGGTTTTAATCCCTTCAAGCTTTAATAGCATATTTATTCAGTTGAATGCATACACGTTTATGTTAAAGCTAATGTATTCTAATGTTTAGATGATGGATAAATCTAACGTGTATTGTAAATAATATTCATAGCTTTTTTTTCCAATAATCTTTTCTGTTACAATTTACTTTGTCTTTCCTGAACCTTTTGCAGATTTTCCACCTTGCGGGTATTCTCTTATTTTTTTACCTGGGTTATTACACAGTCATCCCGATTTCGCAAAACATTTACTAGTATCCTTGAACAACGTTGATATTTTACGCTGACGAACGATTTAGTATCATGTTTTCCAGTTGGCGAATGTTTGAGTTACAGCTGGAAAATATGAAAGCTAATCCGTTCGTGAAACAGCATTAAAAGGAGAATATCGATAAAACAAAACTCGCTTCGTTAGAGAACAAATGAAATCCAGAAAAAGTCCTCGAACTCCATGACGGCGAATAAATGTAAACGCTTCCCCAAACTATGAAACAGTGCGCAGTCAATGAAGACAAATGCAGCGGCCTATTGAAACAAATTAGCGTGCAAAAACATTGAGAACAGCTTTCTGTTGGACTTAATTTGTGCATGAGTCGCCTTTTATTCTCATCACAAACTCCACTTGAGGCGAAATTCGAGAGTCGCTCCAAGTTTCCGAAATTCAATTGTAAATTGGGACAAATATGTCGTTAAGCTTCTACAGGAAATTAAAAGGAAAGAAGGGAATATTTTCGGTGACTAGCGGAACGAATGATTGTGAGGACTCATCGAAAAATCCTTTCAGTTCATGCTCCTTTGAACTTCATCTGAGAGATTAACGAGTCGAAACAATTCTATTACGAGAAGAGTTCTTTCGGGAATAGGTAACAAGCCAACGGATTTCTACTTCTTTTTGCAGCGATTCTCCGGTGAAACATAAAAAATAAATACTAGAGGAGGATAATTATCCTAAGACCCGAAAGCAGCTGCGACGCATTCAGCGGTGCTGGTATAACCAATTAATTGAAGAAAAAAATAAGCTTTGATTTAGATCAAAGGATTAAGATAGGAAGAAAAATTTTCATGCAAATTATTCTCTTTAACTATCATTACCCCAGAGCACTAGGCTATTTTATTCAGTGAATAATTATTATGAACTCATCCACTTTTATAAGTTACGAACGTATTCTGAAAGCTAGAGATACCACAAAATACAAATGTCAAATGACAAAATAGAAATATATTTTTTCGTTTGATTCATTAAATAAGGATGACAAACTTTTACAGGTATATTGTAGAGGTTTTAAGAGAAATGCACATGAGGTAATGCAAATGGTGACTTCAAACGGTAAAAAAATGCTACGAAAATAATTTGTGTTCATGTGGCAAAAACGATAATCTCATGCCAAACACGAACGTGATATCGATGCTTATTCACATTTTTCCGACCACATAGAAGCAATTTTTTTCGCAAATTAATAAGCATCCTGACTTTATAAGGAAGCAATCATGATTTCTGTACCTCATTGTATCCTCATAAAGAAACAAATAAATAAATACATCAACCGAGAATTTGTGAGCAAATCCGTTACGTTTACTAGAATTAGTGACGAACCATACAACATACCTCCGGATTTAGACGCATAATATCTTAATATGCAATTAAGTATTAAACTCTCCCTACATCTACTAACACTGCAGAGCCACACTTAGATTCGTGATTCCCATTCAGTCTTGTTCCGGATTTAGAAGCACAATATCCCATAGGAGAACCCCCTTCCACGACGGATTGCCTTAAAACTGGTTTTACCGCATAAGAAATCCGCATTCTGAAAATCGCCCCAACCCAGAGCATGATATATTCGACCGGAAAACAAATAAAACCCATATACCTAAAACCATCTCCCCGTTTCGGTTAATGTTTGACATTCTCCTCGCAGAATGAGTGCTTTGAATGCTAAACAACGAATGAATAAGGAAACCTCTCGGATTTCCAATTGGAGAGAAAGTCGGGTGGGGAGCGACGTCCCAAGGGATGAACCCTTGCCATTATTATGTCTAGAAAGGTTTTCCGAAGTCATAAATATGGAGGGGATATTTTGGTTATATCTTTTATGCGGAGCGAAACAATGAGAGCACGAATGTTTCTTCTTAGGATGGATGAGAATCGATGTACTTCGCATGCAATGGACGAACAATGCCCTCGAGTTACACCTTCGAAAAGCAATCTGATGAGATGTACGGGGCAATCGGTGGATGCGGCATTAAGTGAATTGCGCCGTTATCGGAAAGGAAAGCAGTCATTTCGTCGGAAAGGGACGTGTCCATGATGGATTCCCCTAGAAAACTTGCCTTGATGCAAACCCTGCAGAGCAGAGTACCCTGAGGAACGAATGGTTGAATAGAATTCAAAAGAAATTCTCACGGGCAAGTGAGCAACGAGATTGACTTGCTTAACACTCGAACCATCGGAATGAAATTAAGATTATCGCGGTATATTCTAACGCTAACATTCTTAAGTCAACAAAATCTACTGATTTTTGTATACCGTAATTTCTCAAGCATAAGACGCATCTTGATTTGATGTTGAGAAATAGTTAATGTAAATACTCATGCAAATATAATGTAACAAGAGCGGAAAATGAGCGTGAAAATAGCAGCCGCAAAAATATTAGCAACGACCTCCGTAGCATAGTGGTCTACAAAGACTATAGTGGTGAGCATACACATAGCTGCTGTATACGTCATTTTAATTACGTTTGAATAGCTGGAGGGATAATTTAGATGAAAATCATCTGCTTGCAAATACCTTTTGTTTCTTTAAAAGGATAACTCTCCTTGAAGAAATTCAAACAGGTTCACAACCACAAAATAATTACAGATAGCAGTGTCACTACAAAGAAGCACGGAATAGTTTTGGGGAACAATCAAATTATGTTTTTGTTCCCATTTAGTACCTAACTTCTTTCAACGCCGAAGGGAGAGGAACAAGAAGCATCCTAAACCAACCAATTTCCAGAGCTTTTTGTTAAGGGGTCTCAAGTAGGTCTCCCATTCGACAAATAATTTGACCCCTTCGACTATTTCGCTCTCCGCCATCATTAATTCAAGCCGAAATTTTCGCCGGAAATAATTGCGGAAAAAGCCGCGGGCGAGGTGAATGGCGCCACGAACAGTCCGGCAATTCAAAATTCAAATTCCATATAGTCGGTCATAGAGTACGTGAGGAGCAACACACTCGAAAAGGGACATGCAATTATAAATTCTATGGATTCGGAAATAAAGACTTGAAGAGAGCTCTTCCTCCTCCGTCGAGTGGAAAAGGGGGATAAATGACTGTACGCGAAGCATAGATGTGATGAAGATGTCATCTCTTATGAAAATGGTCCTTTATATCCATTATAACGAATTTTCTACCTGATGCCATACATGAATGGAATATTTTTCATCTTCCTTTTGTTGTAGGATTGAGGAAATTGTATCCTTCATTCACTTCTGTCTCGGTGTTTATGGCTTATAAGAAGGCTATTGAGGTATGAATGATGCTGGATGAGGACATTCATTTTGGTCAATCCTTATTGAATGCTATGAATAGTCATTGTGTTGCGCTTATGCGGGGATAATTGCGCTGTACATATGTAAACTTTCTATATTTATAGCCTTCTGGCTCAGTGAGGAAAGCAGGAAAACTTCCTCATCTTGTCCAGTTGCCTCATTCCTTCTTCAAAGTTTATAGCTAATGGTGGGGAGAATTCATTGCTTTCCTGACTCATTGAATTTACAGATGGAATACCATAATAAAGAATCGCTCCACTCCACAAAGCAAATTATGAGTAGAAATTAGTGATCAGTGCGCTGTGCTATAGGCTATAATGACGAAGTACCACTACATCAAGTAAATTTTCATTCATCAAAAGACTAAAAAGAATGAAAGCTTATCCGTGGCAGCAACTTCTGCGTTTTTGCATTATTTTCTTTTATAAGAGACGATTCTTTGATTTAAAAACAAATAAAGTGAGATGTTTCATCGTGTAATGTAAAATTTTTAACGTTCTCTTTGAGCAAATCTGTCTGCATAGCATCTGGTCGGAAGCTAAATTTTGTTTTTTGTCCTTGTAATAATGACAATAAGTCACGAAAAAGCGGAAAAGGTTCCAATCAAGAATAAGCATTAAAAAGTAACTAAAGCACATTGAGAATTCGTGATAATTCTGAAAGCACCAACGTAACAGAAATGGCTAAAATAGGCGATCGATTCAATTTTTTTTGTAATTTCCGGGAAAGAGGAACGGAAGCTATTCAATCGCATGAAAATCTCATCTCTGTAAATAAAAGAGAGAGCAATGAAGGGACGGAGAAAATAAAAATAAGTTATTCATAAAAAGTGTATGGAGTACAAATGAGAATTATTTAAGGGAGATAGAATAAGAAGACTGGATAGCTAAATTGTTACCTATTAAGGTTTAGAGAATCTTGAAAAAGATATTTTTATTTCACACAAAATTGTAAAATATTTTAGCATTGAACATAAGCTTAAAAAATAAACCAAAAACATAAATATAAGGACAATCATCTAATTCACTAAGATATCACTAAGATTTCTCATCCTCGTTATCAATTTGCAATTCTATTCAACCAAAATAAGACGATAAGACAAGAAAAAAATACGGGCTACAGTTTGGAAACTTTACAAGCAACAAACGAAGAAAGCATCGTTTCGAGTTGAATATTTAGTCAATTCGAAGTTGGAATTATTCAGTCAGTTCCATTGAACAGGAAAAAGCAGGGTTCGAGCATAAATAATGAACAGTATGTCCGACAAAGCGACGATACTCCCTCGTTATCGCGATAATTAAGCACGAATATGAGAAACATAGAGAGAAGGTAAGAAGAAGTAGTGGGCAGCGTGACCCGACCTCCCAAAAATTCCACACTTGACCCTGCCTTCTAATCACGCGGCCCATTTCAAGTCGGCCCTGTTCGAGGGTCGAAACCTGGGGAAGGGGCGTTCATAAGACCCGACATTCCTCTTTACGAGCCCTTAATTTCGCACTCGTAGCGACCCCTTGTCCTCCTTAATTTCGGGAGGGGGGATTCACCTCCTCATCCACTCGACAGAGTTGCTTCAACTCCTCAGCAATTAAAAGCGACAGTGTGCGGGAGAAAGAAGCAACAGAGACAAGTGGACTAAAGTTTTACTTGTTGGAATAAACTCTCTCATTTTCTTACTTCAAACGTAGGTAAATCAAAAAGAGACGATTTATTTTACAAAAAATAATAGGATCATACTCTCTAATCCAAGTTTCCGTCCAATAATTTTCATTTTCTCAATAGAATTTCTACTTAACAACATTTGGTTACTAAGGAATGTAGCTTTGGAATACTGAATAACATCAAACGCGAGTAACTCACAAGTCTTTAATTCAATAATATGAGGGAATTATATCTATTTTTGATATAAAACATTGATTATCATACGAGCTTCTTTACTGAAATTTAAAATTACAATAACTGGAAAATAACTTGTCATCAACCGCAATGAGGATATATTTATCAATGTATCCTCGAAGACACTTAAACAAAAACGCATGGTAAGAGCTATCAAGAATTACTTAAGAGACTAACAAGGCTGCCGCCTAACGAGAGAATGGGAAGTTGTGAAAGTGCCAGACAGACAAACTCCTTTTACTTAAGTGGTAGAAATTTAGACTGTAAGGAGGGACTGAGTTGGAAAGTCAGTTTGAGGGCAAGAGTTTGCAGGGAGCGTTACTTGAAGGGAAGATAAGAGATGGAATTGGAGAAATTTGATGGAGCGATCGTTGAACGAGGACCTCTTTGTCTGCCGTTTATATAGTTAAGAAGAACTTCCCTTGAACGAAATCCTTCGTGATTTCCGACGATAAATATCTGGAGGAGGATCTAAATTAAATTAGACGAACCCATCCTATTCTAGAAAAGGCGTCTTTCTCGGAGGAGCTCGATACTGCTCTACGCCAGACAGGCACCACGGCTTTAATCAGCCTCATAGAATTGCGAGGGAAAATGCAGACGCAATGTGAAGGATTCAAGAATGAACTCAGCAATCAAGCGATGTTTATAATTTAAGTAAGAAACTACATTAATCTCCGTTTAAGGAGAAAACTGAAAATTGATTTAACAGAAAAATCTTTTTCAGTTTCGTTTAAAGAGAAAATTGATCGTACTTGACGCAGGTTTTTAGATTCATCGCAGCGTACATTTTAATTTTTCCCCAATTTTTCCCACTCTTTTTCTAGGTTATTATGGGAAGAATAATTTCTCTGAGGATTCAAAGAGAAGAATTTCAATTTTGGATTGCGAGGACAATGTACTTTTTGATTGAGGAAAAAGTACATTTGTTTACAAAACAAAATTTACTATTTCCCTCAATATTTCATCAATGTATAAATAGATTCAAAAGTACTCTTTGTGACGAATAAGGGAAAATTTCAACGTAATACTTATTCGATTATAAAATACTAAGTAAACAACACAGTATAAGTAATTCTAATTGTACGCAATTAAAAATTGTTTCAAAATAGTTTAAGGTACGATTGTTTTTAAACTATACCGCTTTCTCAATTTAGAGTTTAACTTGGAACCATCAAGAAGTAGAATGGTAAGTAGGATTCAAATTCTTCCAGAAATTTCCTCTCCATGTTCACTATATTTGGAATATAAGGAACTGAATGACGAGAAGACCTTATAGTGTAAATTCGTAACTTTGGAATACTCAATAACATCAAACGCGAGTAACTCAAAAGTCGTTACTTCAAGGCGTTTATGTAGTTCGTCACGCTATCATATACGATGGATTCAAGCATAAGAAGAAAAAAGGGGACATCTATCGAAAGGAAGAAGAGGAGCGAGAAACAAAGAGAAAGGGAAAACAAACAAAGAGAAAATTTTTGACCGCAAAACAGAAGTCTTCCGTTAGGAACAGAGATTATCCGGGGACAAAAGTTAACCCGAAATCCGACAGAGATTTTCCGAAACAGCAATATCTTTTTCTCAGTTGCGGATATCTGCCAGGTGATGGAAAGAGAGAGGAAGCAGATGGCAAAAAGTATATGAGGGAGGATTACTTCCGAGGAGAAGCTTCTCAATTTCCGTTTCCAAATTCGACTCGCATAGCGTCGGCAGGAAAGAACCCTTGCTTCTGGAGACACACCTCACGGAAAACAAAAACCACGCCCTCTCCTCGCACATGGCGGGGAAAATAAAACAAATGAAGCATCTACGCCGTATTTTTTGATGGCGACCCGAAGGACGAAGAAGAGAGATTCTCCGCTGAGATAACAAAAGAACTTCCTTTAAATTTTTGAGGCTTGATACTGATACTCGATAAATCTTTAAGATTATAGAGATAGTCTAAGATTAATATTCAGGTTATATTTGATGCTTAAATTAAGAGCATTCTGGCGTGGAAAACAAGTATCTTCCGAAATGCATTCAAATATCTGGTATATTTCTTTTTTCTGTTGATTTAATATAATATGGACAAATATTGATTCATTATTTTGTGAATGAATTTACAAACGAAAAAATGAATGTTACTATTGTGATGTATTGGTAATGTTGTGTACATTGTGTTTCATCTTAGAGCAAGGTAATGTATATAAATGTCTCAATCATGTATATTAATCAACCATTATAATGCTTGTGAAATAAGCATCAACTGAAATATTGTCATTCGCAGCAGGAAGGAATACAAAAGAGCATCGTGGACGAGAAAAGATTTAGAAAACAGCCATAAAATAAGGGTGTCATCAAAGACGACAACGTTGTAGATGGCTATCGTATATAGTTCTGCTTGAAGAGAACGGAGAACTGAAAAGAAAACGAGAGGATGAAACATTCGAAGAAAACAGAGACGGAGAAGAAATTGGAACTCGAAAAATTGATAAAAAGACTCTTCCGTTACATTTACCACCCGCTCAACCTTTCCTTTGGCGCCAAAACCATTGAACAAGAGAAAATAAGCCACCTTTTTTCTACGGACATCAAAGGCGGGTGACATCAAGATCTGGGAAAACACGCCGTTGTGCCGAAATGAGGTTATGAGCAGTAATAAATATATCGGAATTCTATCATCCGAGAGATAATAACTATTTGGGTGGCTCGGCGAATGCCTAATTGATATATAGGGCGCATGCAGTAAAAAGGAAAAACATAAAGCAAATGAGAGGTTAACACTCTATAATAGTAACTAAAAAGAAAGGTTGAGAGTTATTCCAACCTCCGTTTTTTTTAATATGTTTGTATCCAGTAATTATCTGGACGTCCAGCGATTTGATTTTTCGCGACGATAAAAATAAATGGAGTAATTGTAGCTCTACGAAAAAATATGAGGCTGATATACCAATAGAAGTCGAAAATGAGTATGTATAACGCTGTTAACTCGATGAGAGTAAACTAATTCCTATTCCACACGTGATATAAATCCTATTTTAACCAAACTTTAACGTAAGTCATTTACAAAAGTCAATAAACAGCCGATAAACATAAAATAATGACACAAATACCGTTGAAATGTTTCTTGATGACATAATTCCAATAAGGACCTAAGGTTAAGAATAAAATAGAAACAAATAGCATTTAGCGAAAAAATATTATAAAGAGTTTAATATAAAAAATAAGAATATAAAAATCAATACAAATGAATAATAGTATAAAAAATAACATACTAAGATTTGAAAAGTAAAATTCTGGACTGAGTCAATAGAAAACTATTTCAAGATTGTGCAAAACAACCAGCTAAACGATAAATATAATTTTTCAGTAAAAAACATTAAGTCATATATTATTTTCACTCTCAAACATATCTGAAAATAAATAAATTAAAAAAGTCAAACAATAAAGTAGTCACGATCGTGTAAGGGACCAGCTTGAATAAGACATCGAAAGCGATTGTAACCGTTCCTTAACGAATCCGGAGTCATTTGCAAGTTTTCGGCATACGCGCTTCATTGTCTGCGAATTATTAATCGCGACATGCCGGTATATATTGCTTCACAAGCGCACTCAGGGCACGCTGAGTTAATTTTTGCAGCGGTACGTGCGTAATCTTGGCAGGAAACTTGTGCATACAAGAAGCACACCCCCGCCGTGTAGCGCTTCTCGTTCAATTATCTACCCTCTGTTGGCAAATTAATGAAGCTCGAAATCAGTTATCGAACTGAGAGTGGCGGTCTTTAGCGTGGAAATTGCCGATGCTATTGTCTGAGAGAAGAGGGATCCCATAGTTTCACAATCTTTCCAGAAATTTTAATGATACGCCATTCATAAAACAGGGAAAAACTACATTCTGTACGATAGGGACCGTTAGTGTTTGAACTTTACTGAAGGCAGCGCTTATGCAGCTATTGGAATATTAATAATCAAAATTCCTCTGCTTCATACCTTAGTATAACCCGATTTTAATGTCAGCAAAAATGAAAGTCAGAGAAAATAAACCACAGAATATGATAGGTAAATTCTCTGTTTAGAACGATAAAATAATCCTAAATGGAGGAAAACATTAACATAACGGCATTTACTGCGAAATTTTAACTTCTTTGATTATTATTTTGGAGTTTTCAATCAATGGAAATGAGAGGCCGAGTTTGCGTGAGTGGAAGAGTTCCATAAAAAACTGACAGGAATATAAACAACGACTTGTCAAGACTACCAGAGGAGGAAAATGATCATCATTAATCAAATAGAAAAGAAACGGAGGAATTGTAGGGATATCATCGAAGGAGCGATGAAAAAGTATTAGAAGAAAATAGGTTGAAGAAACAAGGAAAATGAAGGCTTAGAGAATAGTGATGCGAAATTAAGGAAGTCACTCACTGGAAGAGGAAGATATTATATGAAATTGTATGCATATAACATAAGGGATCAATTAAAATAAAACATAAAATATAATCGTAGGATTTGAGAAACTATATTGATGTATGAAACAAGTTAAAGCTATAACCAACAATGGCCCAAGATCTATCACGACAAAGTATCAAAATAAAGGCACAGTTGAGACGTCTTTGATAATCAATTCTCCAAAGAATGCTTAATGGTAGTCGAAGTATGGACTCGAGGAGATAAAGTACGTGTGGAGATGGTCTCGCAGGGGAACGACATTGCTAAGGGTCACCAAGTATATAAAAACCCTAGGGTCAGGTATATAAAAGGGTCACGTATATAAAACTGCAATAGGAGAGACAGGAAAAGACACAAAGGCAAAGACAAACGCAAGGACGAGTCCATTTCCAGCCGTTTTTAACAAAATAAAAGGAAAAAAGGAGAGCAGAAAAGGAATAGGGTAGCAAGGGTACGGTATTCCTTATTAAAAAAGGGTAAGACTGTAGAGAGGCTTTTTTCGCTCCCAAAGAGAGGTTCGTAAGAGGACAGTGAATTAAATCAAAGAGCTGTTCACAAAGGACCGACATATTTGAAATATGTAGCTACAAATGAGTCCATGGCTAGAGCGAATTTCCTTCGCCGAAACAATTATTTTTTCCATCCGTCGTAACTGCGATTCTCCAGCGGATCCATCTTGTTTTTAAAAGAGGGATTGAATCATTAACGAATCTCCAGTTATTTTCTTCCCGACAATGTTGAATATTTAGCAGTATTCGGGGTAATGTTTCAAAGAGATTCTCTACTTGGAGCAGATGGTGTTTCAAAGGGAATTCCCATTCCCGAATGAGCCCAAATCCTAATTTCTTTACGCACGCAGCTCGCGCCGTCACCTAAATGACATGGAGAGTCATGTAAAACTGTCACCCTGCGTACACAACGAAAGGATGGCCGACAGAAATGGATACTATCTCTCTTTCGCTTTGTCTTAGAAATAAATTATAAATGATTCTTCGTAATCCTTTCCTCACTAATATCCTAAAAACGATATCAGGAACAACAGAGGAAATCTATGAACACAGAATCCTTCTTCTATTAACCAGATAATCACGATTACGGTGTGATTCGGTAAAAGTCCTCTGAGGTTGTCAGCAGGGAAAGTTCTGGTTGTTTTCGTTGATTAAATAAAGATTATTTGCTTTAAAGTTAAGGAAAAGTAAATTCCGTTCAATACTATTACTAAATAATACTTATGAATCGATACCTTATTTATTCTTGCCGCAGCTACTTTTCTAACGTGAGTTTACGTATATGTTTACTACGAAATGGGTTTTTGACTCTGACGATTTCTAATACATACATTATTTCAGGCGAATTTGAGACTACATAGAGATTCTTATATTTACAGATACAACAGGTTAATTACGATTAAAATAATAAGGAAAACAAAAATTATCGGGAAGAAGTAATGAAAGGAAACCAATAAAATAATGGGGGCCCTTGATCTGGTAATTGCGTTTTGGTCCTTTGAAGGCCTAAATCTGCCCTTGGTTAAGAATGTGAATATAGAGCCAACAAATGCAACCAATCCTGAATCGAGAAAAAGCATGGAAGGGCAGAACTCGAACCCGTATCCCTGCCCATTATGGATTATTCCATTCACTAAAAAAAATCATAAATTTAAATTGTATCTATGACAACACCCTCTCCCGAGAGTATATTTATGCTATTCTTAACATCACTTCACACAAACTGAATATCATCTCTTAATCGTTCCAATCAGCCAAAAAAAGAACGCCCTTATCTCGAAGAACTCTTGTTGAGACATCCGAGTATAGGAATCTTTATATGGATCGCATTCCAAATGCAGCCAATTAGGATGTACTCTCTTCCGCCAATTATCCCGCGCGCATTTTGTCACAATTAAGAAGCGCAGTAATGAAAACGAGCAAAATAACCCGACTTGTTATTTCCTCTGAGTGACGTAAATCGAGGATTATATCCATTAAGATAAACTTGGAAGGGATCGTAACCGTGAAATTAGGGGAAGTTCTGTAAAAAGGTGCTCTCCGCTAGGGAAATCCGCGATAAAAATCTCATTACGAGACGCCCGAAGAGGTGTTAAGTGGTTTCGAATGTTCCTTCGAGAAGTTCCAGGATAATACACATCCGAGATAACGCAGACTTGAAAAAGCCCTCCTTCTCTGACGTCACGGCCGGGGGATTAGAAGTACAGGATAACCCGTTTAAAACGCTCCCGCTTCAGATGATATTCTGTATAATACACGCCTCTCTTCTGGTTGCTTTCATCCGAAATACGTGATATAAATACCGCTAAAGAAGCTCTGCTGAAGAAGATGCACCTCGATCCACTGTGGCCGATCCTTGGACTAACATTGTTTACAATATCCAGATCATCGTCCTCATCTCTTCTCTCTAGCTTAACCTTGTATCACAGATCCCTAATTATCTTTGGTAAACATAGCTTTACTATAGTGGGCATAGTAAAAAAATGAAGAAACCAAGGTCTCTTGATCCTAAAAGCTGACCATTATTTATAAATATCAAGTTATTACACAAGAACGTGAGGTGGCTAATTCCGAAGATTCAATAAATTCCGCGAAGTTATTCTTCCATTCAATTCAATGGTACGTTACATACATATAATTTGTATACGTATCTTACTCACGTGAGGTGTTTAACGCATCTCAACAGGAAATTCTAAAATTAAGTAAAAAGGATGTTCGGAATGTTGCATTCTAATTACTGTTTATCTATGAAAAGGAAACATTAGGAATAAAAAGGAAAAAATTGGCGGTAAGGTGTGGGATTTTGGTATCGAGAAGAGAGATGGAAATCAACTTCCATATTTTAGTAGTAGAGGACAGTTATAAAATGCATATAAATCTTACACAGCGTCAGCTCGTGGTCATTCCATCTTCAACTGTAGAAATAAAGCCATCTGAAGAAGATTATTTTTCGTTTTAAGGTGCAAAGCACTTATTTAAAAAAAATAAGACCTTATATAAATATATAAAACATTAAGACCTTAACCAGTCAATTTATATTACCCAAAATATAAAACGTCATATCCCGCTGATAGCGCGGATTTCAGTCGTTCCCCTGAAAGGCATCTTAAGCGGGTTTCTCTTCCCCTCTTAGCATATTCGGAATAAAAAGAGCGAAACTCCCGCGGAGATCATCCACAAATCGGAAAACGATGGCGGAGTTATCTCAACTTGTTGGGCTACACCTGGTGAGAAAACGACAGCAGTGACGGCAAAGTTGGAGCCAATCCGCAGAATCCCTTCTTATTGAGAGGAAAAAAGGCGTCCGAAACAAAAGAATGTCTCCGTGCGCGATTAGAACTCGAAGAGCTCGTAATGGCTGCCGACTAACTTTCGGATTCCCACTCCAATTATCGGCCTATCCAAACTCTTCCCCATTATACGCCGAATATTTCCATCCAGAATGCATTAATTTAATATTCGCGCGGAGTTTCTAATTGGTCCCCTTAAACACCTTCCAAACTTCCTCAAGATTGCCGTCAATGATCGAGCTGTTATATGCATATTACTTGACGATTATACTTCGCATTTAAGATGGAACTTTGCTCCAAAGATCACTCTTTCATTCCAACAGACCTCGAAAACTTAATTTTTGTCCGTTATATTAATTAATATGCTAAATAAATCAGATGAATAACTTCGTCACCAAGTCTTTCCTCAAATATTCTTATCTCTTCTATAAAAGACAACTAAAAGAATTCCTATTTATAGTGGTAACTCAATTATCCGGGATTGGCTTGATCGGAATAGAAAAAAAGAACCATGAAATTTAAAATGAAAGCCCAACCCAAACCCTAATTGAGTGGTCTTCTTTTTAAGAGCATTTCGACATCTAAGGTCACATCGCAAACGACCTCACCGGGAAACGAACCCGGTACCGATTTCCCGATTGTTGAATGCGGTGCCCACTTGGCTATCCGAGATATATTTAAACTAAGATTTGATAAAATCTAATCGTATTTCATTGCATTACATAAAATAAATTATAATAGGCTCTTAAAAATAATTTACTTGAAAGGAGAATAAATCCTCCTTATGGAATCATAAAAACATGTCTTCTTAAAATATTTTACCTCCTGACCACTCCTCTTAAGCCTTTTCAAATGAAAATCATTTTAAAATTTGACTAAATTACTTATTTGTTTGAAGATGCAAATTTAATATGCCTTGAATTAGTTCAAGTACTTTTTTTTACCTGAAAAACTGACCGTGAGAATTTCAGTTCTGTAACGGCTGCGTCCGCTCATATCAAAGAAAACATCAAATTTAGAATCAGTTAAGCTCAAGTTATCCGTGACATTTCCCTAAAATATACTCTTAGTGACTACGGAGGAATAATTTTTTACTATTTTGCTCCTCTTTGTTTCCATAAGACGCCACAGGGGGCAAACTATCACGGGAGAAAAGCGTGTGTATTTGGTTGTATAAGATGAAGGGGCAAGCTGAGTTAGAACATTCTTGTGACTTATTGCACGAGACTCTTAGATTTACGTTCACGTTAGGATATCTGTGTGCATCCTGAAATAGTCTGGACATCACTGTTACTGTTTTGGAAGAGTAAGCAAGGTATCTTTTCCATCTGAATAAATCAAGAATAGGTCTTGCTCACTTCTAATTTTCCAGTGTAGCCATAGTCTTCTTATCATTTACATACATTACATTATTCGGAAGCGGAATTCGTGTTTGCAAAACTACCACAATTTGTTATTTCGTTTGGGTAAAAGCTTTCTGAAAGAGTTCCTACGTGAGATGAAACGTTGCTGTCTTAAATATTGGGAAATTATTTCTATATTACATTTCACAAAGAATTATCATCAATTTGCTTTCCGTAAATTAATTACTTCTTGCAATCTCTTTCTTGAAAACTAGAGATATGCTTATGTTTAATTTCTTATTGAACTTTCTATACCTTAATAGCTAAGGCGAGTAGAAAGAAAAAAATCGTCCACAATTATTAAATAGGGAGGTGCAGTGTTTCGCGACGTGGATTAAATCCTAACCGAGGTAAGAATATTAAGAGAAGTTCATTTTTTAAATTAGCCATTCGCCTTTGCTGACTTTGCGGTACCCATTTCTCCGCTCTTAAATAGATGAAGAAAATGAGATTTGAAGCAATTCTAATGCTTACTAATCGTTTCGTACCAATTACTATTACCCTCGAAAGACCAAGCTTGATAATTGCGCCTTCTTTTTGCCTTTAATTAAATCTCCAAATCTAATCAAAATCCTTACGGAGTTCTAAAGTAAGGATCTTCGCCGCAATTTGCAAAGAGCTCGATGTAGCTAAATCGTAGTTACAGTACTGTGTCTCTTTAATTCGTCGCTCACGATTTTCTAATTACAGTACACGGATCCCTATATCATATGTCGTTCGATTGATGTAAGGGGTCATTTAGATCGAACTTCATTCATACATTGAAATATATCAGATTATATCCGGATTTGGCTGAGGGATATTTTTAAGGATGTAGGCGTTGAAAGCCATGCTCGAAACATTCAAAACGAACGGAATATGATTGCAGTAAACTCTTGCTTAGTAACAAAAGAAAGTGGTTGACCTGATGAAGACATTGAGAGGGAAGCCCATCGATGAATGAAACTTATTTTAGAAATTATTAAGTCATTCTTCATTTCTTTAGAAAGCATTCATGACTTGGAAACTTATGGGATATATCACCTCAGTTAACCAAAGTTTCGGTTAACACATTTACTTCCGAAACGAATTTCTTTTCTTAATCGAGGTGTCATTGTATTTTCAAAGAAGGAATAAACTAAATACTTGTGCATTTAGCTGATTTGAATGTTCAACTCAATATAATTAAATCATTCCATTCGGGTATGATCAGAGACTTAGTCAATAGAGAATTTCCTCTAGGTTTCCAACAGACTATCGGTGGAGGAACCCGAATTAGCCGAGTAGTTCTGGAGGTAGTACAAATCAAACATTTACTTTGGTGACAATGGGGATTTCAATACCTCGGAGGCGATACAGCCATTCCCCGATCTGCCTATCTTTCACAACCACGAGTGTGGTATCAAAATCTTCCAACCAACATGGCGGATCCTCGGCTCCAGATAGATAGGTCACGTGTTTAGTAAGACTCATCTGAATGCGGGGAGCTCGGCGCGGAGTTGGAATTATTTTGCAAGAGTTGAATTGGCAATTATACGGGGGAGCTCGGAAATCTCTCTGCCCATTGCAGGCGGCTTGGAAGATGGTGCAACATTTGCATAAGCCGAAAGCGGGGAGTCAGCGCCTCTCGCGGCGGATTCCCACACTGCGCCTACATTACGCGCTACTCCTGGAAAAAATTCCAAAGTCGGAAGATGGGGGCACAATCACGGGGAAACTTAGGTGACAGGTTTGGGGATGGGGTTTAGTCCAAGAGCGAGGTTAGGATTCTTAAATGGAATGCCGCAAAGGTCATGGCGGGAAAAGTCTCGAGGCAGGGTTCAGAGGCTGTTCAATGGTGAGCTTTTCAACTTTAAGGATGAAAGTATTTCGGTAAATCGTTATTAATCGCAACGCGAGGAATTTTCAACAGACCTTCGACCAAAATGTAATAATCTCTTCAATGAAGCTTGAATAATGGTCGAATAAAAATATGCAAAATCGATCTATACTAAAGAAACGTATTTTAGTTCAAAGTTTCTGAATAATCGGCGAATCATGCCTTTGGATTAGAAGAATAATACACAATACAGAGGGGAAATGTAAAATGAAAATTGTTTAATTGTATTGTTTTAAGTAAAGAAGAATGACTCCGGTTCACCTACTGACGATCCCAGAGATCAATATTATGTTAGATTAATAAATATTTAGGTCTTTATCATCTTAAACTAATGAAAGGCAAGATGTGCCTCGAATGAAAACGAAGGCAAAAAAGTTTATTCACGTATCCATTGGAAGGAATAGCATCCTTTATGTTATTCCAGATGCACACCTATATCTGCAAAGTTAATTTCCTATCCTTTCCAAGATGCCACAGTTCCTTAAGAAATTATGAAGTGAAAAAGGGATTGAAACTTAGAAAATAACTTGGATAAAAACAAACTTCAACTAGAACAATATTCTTCGCTTCTTTTGACAGCTACGAACACTTCGTAATTTTTTCCTCAAAGACCGCCTGGGACGGAGAACGTACCATGTAATTACTTTTACTCCGAAGTAACTCACACATTTTTTTTTGAACGATTTCCGTTTTTCCCAGAAGCATTTGCGCCGATTAACGATTCACCGCTCGGAAACAGTCTCGATTTTACATAAATTCGCCACAACTTCGCTAGGAAATGACTCTTAGACAATATGCGACCATGAAGTTTCCACATTAAAAAAAGACTTCGGAAGAGTTCTGACCAAGTTGCCTCCACACGTAAGCGTCGCATTATTGTTCGGAAGCGGGAAATTGTCCCGCGAAAGGGAAAAACGTGACGGGTTTGAAAGTTTAATTAGAAGGAGATCGAATTCCCACCCCAATCGATGGCGATCAATTCGACATGCACATTCGGTCTAAGTTACTTAGCACGTGAGCACCGATGCTTGCCTAAGTTAATTGTGTATTCATCGATTTCGTGCACACGTAACCTTGGACTTTAGGCTGGGTTTCATTTGCTTCCCGTGTTTGTTGAACACGCACCGCTGCTCCTTATCCATCCCTCGGAATATTTCGCCGACGATCCAATCAAAATTTTCAATCATAAACTTACTGCAGTTGGAGAACTGTAACTAAGAATTATAGCACAACGGCTAGATCTGATAATATAAGGAACGTGTGTGGCAAAAACAGTAAGTGCTATATAGTGATTTAATGTGAGAGAGACGCTGGGTGACAGAATGAAGGGGTTTCATAGGTTGGTGTGGTCATGTAGAACGATGTAAGAGCGTGTAATGAGAATGTAGCAGTAAATAAAAGAACAAGAAAAAACCAGGAAAAATCTGGACGAATGAGGTGAAGGAAAAACTGAAAAAGGAACGAACAGATTCGAAGAATAGAACGTATGAAAACTTTATGGATTTTTGGACCGAAAGATGTATGTAAGGATTGAATAGAATGACTGTAAATAAACAAGGAGTGCTTATTTCTAAAGGAAACAGCGTGATTAATATGGATGAATACATAATAGATCGATATCACACTAGGATGAACTTAGGAGATGGGATTCATCCAAGCAGTAATTTACAAATTTTCACCCATTTCACCCTCTTTGTGTCACGAAATGTTTTCTGTCAGCCAAAGCAATCAATTAATCAAATCTATTCTCCCAAGCAATACTAAAATATTGATGCAAGGAACTTCCAATTTTCCCTTCAGCGGGGAATAGAAAGCGAAAATTTCCCCCATAATCGGTTATTTATACACTGTAATTACCGCATAGCAATTGATTTAAATAAGCTTTCTTTATTGCCGTATATACAGCGGGATAGTAGTAATCAAGAAATCAACTCTGAGATGTAAAAAAATCTTCAATTTTTCAGTAATCAATTTCTTAAAAATCTACTTAAAAATATAAACACTAAAACCCCTTTTAACCGACGAAATACTTCATTTGCCGCACCGGTGGACTTCAAAGATATATAAAGTCGAGCGAATTCCGACAGAATTTCACGGACGCTCAATCGGATTTCTTTGTTTCGAAAATTAACAGCGGTCGAACAACCGTACGTGCGGAATTCTGCACTACCTTTTGTTTCTGTAGCGACGCGTTCGGATCGAACCGAAATTCCGGCAAATTTCACCGAACGACTAATCGATCGCCTCCGACCAGAATGCCGCAAAATCCTCGTAATCGACGAATCGATTTTCTCCTTCGTTTCGAGATATCGAAACCGGGCCGTAATCGCTCCCTGATTCCCTCCCACGCATTCCGTCCTTTCTCCAATATACTCCTACCCGTCCATTTACCTATCTTCTCTTGCCTTCCAGAAACCATCAAGGATCTTCCCGCTGAGAAAAAAAGACCCGCTATTCCCATCCGTTGAGGTCCGTCCCTCTGCTTTCACATAACTCAGAATTACCCCTGCTCTTTCTCTATTTCTTCCTTCTCCGATAAGGGTCTTGAATTTGTTTAGTACTTCAATCCCCTCCTAAGGGAAATACGCACTGCGCAGTCCTGGCGCTGGGATGAAATCAGCCGGTGCGGGAGTCAGCCGCCACTCCCCGGTCGGGAATGACTCCCATAACCAGGGTGTATTCCTGCAGTGGATGTATTTTTTCTGATCAAATAAAATCATTCATTCCTCTTCACAAAATCAATCTTTCTTTAAATAAATGAAGTTAATAGAAGATGGGACAATCTAGTCCTAATTTCGCCCGATAATGAAGACGTTTCTATGTATTTATACGAACTTAAAAGCTGATGAGAGAGTCTCTTGCTTTGGAACGAAAAGGTGTGTTTTTCGTCGATAAATAGATGCGAGATGAATGCTGTTTTTTATGTTTCCGTCAACTCATAGTTTAGTTTTCGAATTTACTTAAGACATCTCTCTTAATCCTTGATGCTTTTTACGTTGAATGTCTACCGGCGCGGAAACTACTCTTTTTTTAATGATTTATTTTCAGTTTTAAGAAAATAATTCCTTTTCAGTTAAAATTTCAGCTATTACTATTTGTAGGTTTTTACACCTCCCCTTCTTGTGGTTGTTTTCCTACAATAGAGACTTTTTCTAAGTACTTGACTCAGGTTTTTTTTTAATACGCACAGTAGTTTCTTCCCTTTTTATTTTCCATTACTTCATTTCCCTCTGTTCTTATCTTCATCAAAAATGACAATAGGTTAAATTTTGGAAGAATCTCTATATACTTAATCTCGCCCTAAATAAAGCCATATTTCTAACCCAACCAAATTCGCACTGCAGTATGAAACAATAAAGATACGAGCTATACATTATATGAAAAACGACTATCATCTCAAAAACGGTTGAAATTTTCGACTTTTCATCTCCCGCGATAAAGATGTGAGTTGTTCTCGATTGTCAGGGAGTTCTTCCCGACTAGCTAGAATACACTACAAGAGTGCCTCCTGCCTACTATACGGGAGTGCTTTTGGGCGGATTCCATTCGGATTGGTACACCGGGGAAGAAATTGTGAGCAGAGCGAGGACACAATGCCCCTTTTCTTTCCCCTTACATTTATTCGGGTTCATCGGGAAAATATTGAAATCCGATTTCGACGGAGAAAAATCGTTCTGGGGAGGCTCACGCGCTTCCCTTTTTTATCTCCTTTTTTCTGTTAGTTAGACTCTGTGAGAGGTTCATTAAGTTGGAGGAATGACCTCCCGTATTAAGAGGAATTGTTTCTTACAAGTGGCGCTCCATTCCAATGACAGAAGTACCTACTTTATTACTTGCTTTTGCATTCCAGGCTAATGTGCGTGCATTAAAATGTTAAGCATTCCGTTTAATTTAAGAGTGCCCTCGGAACTGAGATTGGCTCGACCTGATAGCACACGCGGATTAAAACTTGAGTTTTTTTTTAAATGACTAGATAAACTTATTTTAAACAATGTTAACGGTAATTAAAATTGGGTAGGAGGAAACATCTCAATCTGAAATTCTGTTTGTCTTACGCCATATTTCACACGATACAACTAATAATATAGAGAAGGCAAAATGATATCTGATTTACCACTGATTTAATTAGCCCTACTAAAATGATTCTCGGCTATTAGCTATTGTAACATACTTCTGTCGTTGCGAGTAAAATGGTTGTTCTATAACAGTAATCATTTTCGATTGAAAATTACCGTATTTTTTTGTTGTTTTTACATTTTAAATGCACCAATCAAATCAATCGACATATAGATCACAAATTACTTATGATTTATTTATAACTTCAACCATTTGGAAAACAGAAAGGCCAGAATTGATAAATCTTAACGGAAACGCTAAATTCTACGGTAAAGAGAGTCGAAAATAGAGTTGGCGTGTTTAAGGCTGTGATTTCGGGGGGTATAACAAGTTATCTCACAAATTACTACCTGATATGATCAGCATCAAGAAGAAAATAAAAGTTAAAACTAACTTGATGATATGATAGAAACCCATATTAAGTTATGTATGCGGTGATTTCGAAAATTAGTCACCGTCAGGCTTTGAATTTTCACTGATTGAGTGAAATACACGAATGGACTTCCGATACAGGGAAACATGCTGCGTATTAAACCTGTATTAAGTATTATATTATAGACATAATAGAGGGATATATGACATATATATTGCATATAGTTCAATTGAATTAAAAATTGGATATCAGCATTCATTAAATGTCACCAAGTCAAAGCATTTTTTAAGGACAAAAAGGTCAGTCAAACGGTTGAGAAAAAGAACTACACAGCAAGCGTATTCTTTTTATAGAAAACGGAGAACTAATTTCCTGCACAAGCAATTCTTCTCCAATCCCTAATCAGTTTATTTCGAGTTATAATTAATGAAAGGAGTATGCGGATGAACTCGACGAAAAATAAATCTTAACGAGCCGTAGCAATACGAATTTAGTTTTATGTTCTCTGATGAAATCCAGGAAACGTAAATCAGACGCGAAAGGGGGATTTCCATTCCAAATCTTATCAAGTTCTCGGGATCCTGGAAATTTCATACCGAGACGGACCAAAATATGAGTAACAATGAAAATGCTGATCATCAATCGAACCGACAGAAAGCTGTGAGGCAGCAACTCTTTTATATTTCGAGACACGTGCCGACTCTAGATTCGTGCATTTCATTTATCTTTCGCCTCATTGGAAAAGATGAATGCTTCGATACGGAGAAAGTTACGATATGGGAGTCCGGATGAATTCGGAAGAAAGGAGAGGCATGAAATTATATTCAGATAAGCCGAAACTGCTTCGCATTGGGAAAGAATTCTTCTCTTCGAAACATATCTTTAGCCCCACCTTATGCGAAACTTTCGAATTCATCTTGCGAGACGTTTAGTTATTTAGTCTTTTTTCAAAGTCGAGAACATCATAATTCTCTTTCAGAATTCTGTGAAGAATTGATGTATCATGTCACAGGGATACATTATTTCATTCTCAACGTTGTATTCTTTTTCTTAGGATGTTCTTCTGCCAATCGATTACTATGATAAAAGAATGATATCTAATGTTAATTGAAAATAACTGCCAAGAAAATAGTAAGCTATTTGAAAGCTTTCGTTCAAAATAAAATACTAGAAATAAAACTGTACACTCCATACAAACGTCGGCGACCATTCAATTTCTAAACGTATATAATATTATGTTGAATTCTCATGCACGGTAGTATAAGTCAGATACCAAATTAATTCAAATATTATGTGCATACAATACTGAGACCTCGAGAAACCGAGATTATGTATCAAGATCTTGGGTGTTTGTATATATCAAAATAATTTTATGGAGTAAACATTACATTAATATCTTTCCAGATAAGTCGAGAAATCTGCATATATTTTATATATAGATGTTAATGGGCGCGAAATAGTATGCAAATTGAAGATAAAATTATGCACTGATGTTATATTAACACCTGTTATTTAATGTAGCTGTCATGTAAAGAATAATGTTTACGGTTCAGGTAATAATGTAAGAATACATAAATTTATTTGAGATTGAAGAATGTGTTCAACAGGAACAAGGAACACGCTTTCTGATCACTTCCCATTTTCGTTTGTATTTTCCTAATCGTTTACTTTTGGTTGCAGATCCGAAATTAGTTTTGGTATTAGTATCGCTAAAAGAGCTTTAACAGCTAACGTCTTTTTCACACATGCAAAATCTGAGAATCGAACCCGAGACTGCTTTCATAAAAAGACAAACGCGCAACCCAGTATGGGAGACCATTCAAAGTTACACATAATTTTAAAGGAAAATTTAAAAATAATTCCAGACGTCCGCCATTGACTTCAACCGGACTCCCCAAAAAAGAATCGAAGCAAAAATTTCTGCGTCTGCCCCACTTCCTTCCTCCGGACTTGGAGGAGAGGGGTTCGAAACGGGAGATGAAAAAGGCGGAGACACAAAGGATTAGGAGGACAATGAGTGGGGACAACCTTTCCTTCCTCCAATAGAAGGTCGGCTCCTTCAAGGGAACGTATCGTAACTTGAGAAAGACGAGGACAATAATGTCTGGCGAAATAAAGCAAGCGGCGGAAGAACTGCATTCCTCTTTCATTTGCGGCGAAAGGTGTGCCAAAATTAAGGACGTCAATGCCTGTACAGGGAGAGATCGCAGATTTTGAAAAAGCTTTCATAAAGAAAATTCTAGAGGTTTTAGTAGCTAAATTAAAAATATGCCTCAGCGGATTTACTGAAATATGAACCAGCGACTTCCTTGAAAACGTGGATCCTGTGCGTCCTAACACCAGCACAGGCAATCGTAATAAAGTAAGTGTTGCTAATAAGATGTCATATCTATTTATGTAGCTTAAATGCCCAGATTGATTCCTCCACGGAGCAGAAACAGTATAAATATATATCATAATTTACAGAAAATTAGATTAGTCAGAAACTAATTTAATTTAATCAGCTCCGAAAGAAAAAGCTTTTTGTTAACGTCCAGACAAGTTGTGTAAATGTAACAAAAACAGTTTCAGTTAGATCATTATAATCATCTGCCTAAAGGTGAATTCATCAGCTGGAATTATTTCATACGATTACTAATTCAGAAACGTTGAGCTGTGGTATGTATTCATGAGAAATATGTCAGCGTACTTGGTTTCGTATTGATATGATAAGTGAATGAAAATAAAAAAATGTTCCCATCGAATAAAATCAGACTAAGCGAAAAACTTCAATCGTTAACTTATAATGAAGTACGGACGCTTTTTAATTCGGCGATTCATAAATCAATTAAATCAAACCATATAATCAATGAGTAGTATATTACGATAATTACCACAGAATAGATGAAGACGCCGAGAAAAAGAAACATAATCAAAGATTCTAACTAACTAAACATTCTAAAAGAGCAAACCAAAAAATGAGAGAGGTTTCCAAAATACCCTCCGTAAAAAAATATAATCTCCCGCTTGAATTAAGACCATCAATCTCATCTCTTCCCCATCGATTTATTTCAAAAGTCTCCCTCAATCAAAAAATAAAATGTAATCCGTGAACGAAGCGAAAGAAATCGGCCTCCCCTGTCGAATTAAAAGGAAAGAAAAGCTCTGACGCGGCATGAATTCCGCTACGATTAACCGTAGGGATGTGCGATCGTTCCTTCGGACGGACTTTCCTCCGGGAGAATTACACTTTCAACCCAACTTTCTGCCATCATCCTGATCGAAGGGCAATGAAGCACGTAGGGAGCTCGCCAGGGTGTTAGGGGATCTCTGAGAGGAGAAAAAAAGGGCAAAAGTAAGTTGGTTGGCGGACACTGATTAATTTTGCCGGCTTGCGGGGAGGGTAAAACTCCATGGGTCCTAGGATGTCACTGTGTGGGACTCGGTAATCTCTAGTGCCGCCATCTGATGCGCCCTAATTTAATCGCTCCCACGAAAAAGGCGGGAACTATCTCATCCTTTGGGTGTAAGACTTTGAGTTACAGACTGAGGTAAAGGTCTATGAATACAAAGTGGCCTGCAGATGTACGGCCGAGGAATTTAACTGGCGAGATAACGTTTGGGAGAAGTGCATTTTAGGCAATTAGAATTTCTGATTAATAGACCGATGGAACTCTTCTATTATAAAGATATATTAGTAATCATAACTCTGATAAGTTTTATGCTATTTAATTAGGAATTACTATTTTTAAATGAATTCATTATTTAATCAGATACTTTGATAAAATGAATTTTGTGATGAGTGCTCCGTCCTTAACCTTTCTCTCTAGGCAGTAATGAGCAAATGACGGTAAAATTACTGGAAAAACTATCGACTTCAGGAGACATCAAATTACGGCTAAATGTATCACAAACATTTATTTCCCAGAATAAAAATCTAGGAATTATAGTTCCTTAAAAGACTGCAAGTACGAGGGTCATCTGGAAAGTAGTACCCGTTCGTGAAATAAAGACACAAAAGTAAATATTAACAAACATAAAAAATTTTATTTGAAAGAGGATACTTTAAACTACTTCTCAACATAATCTCCAAGCAAATTAAGGCATTTGTCATAACGTGTGACAAGTTTCTGTATTCCTGCTGCATAGTCCTCCGCCGCCAGCTCATTGAGATACAGGGTCACTCCTTCTTTAAGTTCTTCATCGCTGTCAAATCTTTTCCCCGCCAAAAAGTCTTTAAGCTTTGTAAAGAGATGAAAATCTGAAGGGGCCAAGTCCGGGCTATACGGTGGATGGTCGAAAGTTTCCCATTTGAATTGCTGCAAAAGTCTTTGTGTTATCCCAGCTGCATGAGGCCTGGCATTGTCATGAACGAGAATGACACTAGTAGACAATAGACCTCGCCGCCGATTTTGTATTGCCCGCCGTAATTTCTTTAATGTTTCACAATACGCATTGGCATTAATAGTGTCTCCACGGGCCATAAAATCAATAAGCAATACACCTCGTCGATCCCAGAAAATGGTTGCCATGAGTTTCCTGGTGGACAGAACTGTCTTGAATTTTTTTGGTTTGTTTGGTGAATGAGCATGATGCCACTCCATTGACTGTCGTTTACTCTCAGGTGATGCATAACAAACCCATGTTTCGTCACCAGTAATTATGCGAGTCAAGAAAGAGTCTCCTTCATCAGAATAACGTCCCAAAAACGTCAGTGCTGCAGCCATACGCTTGGTTTTGTGCTCATCTGTAAGCATGCGAGGGACCCATCTTGCACAAATTTTTGCATAATGCAGATGGTCTTTAACAATTTTATGAACAATTGTTCGAGAAACATTGGGAAAATGCTCACAGATGTCATCAATTGTGACGCGCCGATCGTTCCTCACGAATTCGTCAACTGAGCTCACCAGTTGGTCTGTAATGACAGACGGTCTCCCCGAACGCTCATCGTCGTGTGTGTTCCCCCTCCCCATGTTGAACTTGCGACACCACCGCCGAACAGACGACTCGTCCATTACATTGTCTCCATACACCTCCTTTAATTGGCGATGAATATCACATGGGCGAACGTTTCTTGCATTGAGGAATTTAATCACTGCCCTCACTTCACAACTGGCGGCGTTCTCAATTTTTTTAAACATTGTAAACAATCACAGAAACAACACAGGCAATGCTAGCGTCACGCAACTTGGCTCAGAGAAGGCAGACAAGCCACTGAAGCTATCTGACCTTGTCCAGCGGCTACTCGCGTCGTCAGCACTTCATGCGGCACTAACGGGTACTACTTTCCGGATGATCCTCGTAATTTGAAACACCTGATACAGTTTCTGAAGCCGCGTCATACTAAAAAACCATAAAAACATTTCTAGTTTTCCTTAACAACTATTTATTCAGTCTTCTTGTAAATTTCAGTTTATTTTAAGTTACTGAATACTCCACGTATTCCGGGCTGAAATTGAACGATAGACTGCCTTGAAATATGTGCTGGGGGAAATGAATTAGATGTACACAAATAGTGATCTCGATTTCCTTTGATCGTACGAGTCCTATGAGACAGACATTGTGCAGGAAAATAATCGAAAACCATACGCTAACCAAATGTTAATTCGTGCGTCGTATCCCATAGGTGCCACTACCACCACAGGATATACATTTTGGGAAAAAAGATTCGATTCGAAATAATTGCTTGCACATTGTAAGGGACGGCGGCATAACAAGAGTGGGATTTGGAGAACCAATTAGTATTCCCAAGGCCTCAGTGCTCGTTAAATAAATTTTAAACGTATTCTCGAGGATGGATCGACAACGGCAAAGTATTTCAAAAGGGTTTATTTTTTCTCCTCTCTGGATTCCAAATGGAACCTCTTACTTATTTAGAAGGAGAGATTCTTCAAAAGATAAGGTTTTGAGTATTCACTGAAAATGGTGAAAATAAGAACTTCTAAAAATTCTAATGAAATCGCGAATTATTCTGATGAGGTAATCGATATTCAAAGAACATTTCCGTTAGCCGACGGAGTATACCCAGGAATTCAATTATATCGGTGAATAATAATCTTGAAAAATCAAACTGAATGCAGACGCAACGTTAAAATTCCTATCGCTGCTGAATAATGTTCATCTGAGAAGGAATATAAATTCAATTTTCGCTCTCATTAAGCTCATGATCCCGCTTATGATGAATCTTAGAGGTTCCTCCTGGATTAATCAAGAAAATTTTCCAATTCCTCAACCAAAGTTTTTCTCCACATTAAATTCTTTTCAAACGAGGAATGAAAATACATAGCCAATGAAATGCGCTTAACAGGCATATAATACATGAGAAGCTAGAGAATATTAGATGATAAACAGCAATGGAATTTTTTATCATCAACATTACTATCTTTCATGCAAAAATTATCAGGGAGCTTGAGGCTATGCTAATTGTGATTCAGTGATATATTATTTACATAGGAAACGTATAATTTGACAACCATTGAAATTATCTCGGACTACTTAACTATGTATTATCAAGGAATTTATTTAACGTTGCTGTGACTAATAAGCTAACATAACATTTGATTTGAATTAATCGATTGCAGGAGATCGCGTCGTTAATGCTGTGCTAACGCTTTGATCAGTGTTCGTTTCACCAAAAACAGAATTAGTATTAGACATAATAAGTTACAAGCCAATTATTAGTAATTCTATCATAGCAATTAATATCTCTTACCGCATGACCGAGTTGGCAGCTCGTTCAACTTTGACGAAAGTGCTCAAAAAATTTTGAAGAGGAAGAGTGGAAATTGTGAAATATTAAGTCGCTGCCACAAGGCTACTAAGACCTAATTGAAACAAATTTGGCAATAATAATATACATCTTATACGTATATCAGCTGAAACATAATAAACACGAATCTCAATAGTTCTCTACAACATAGCTTTTATGGAACCTTCTCTTCCACTCAAAATATAGGCATGCCAATCTTCGCAAAACAACTGCGAAAAATAATAGGGGATCGCTGAAATAACATGTTCCACAATATCCAATTGGTTAGGAACTATGGAAACATCCAAAGGGGGAAATCAACGGAAGATATTTTCCGTGTTTGTGAGGCCTAAGACAAGGAGCCATCGGTTGATTCCATCCTTGAGTCCCTCTTCTCCTAATCACGGCCGTGTTTCTTTTCGGGCGCTTCCGTTCGCGTGTAAAGCGAACGGGAAAAGTTCCCATTATTGTTTCCGTGAGTCACGAAGGCGGGATTTTTGCCGTGCTCTAGTTTTTGGGTCGGCCGTTGGCGGTGCGTGTCGGAGGGCGTGCTCACGTGGCTTGCGGAAAATTGACAAGTAATTAGGGTTCGGGAGAGCGTGACGGAAGGCAATCGAAATGAGGAAGAGAGTGGAATGCGCCTGGAAGAATGGGAAGAGGACTTAATTAAAGTTAATAAAAAAATTATGGGGCCCCTCGATTCGAATTACCAGCGATTTTTATTTGGGAGGGATCGAAATGAGCAAGCGACGCGTTTTCCACGAGGCATCCAAAATGAACATTTGGTATATTGCATCTTGTCACGTAGTTGGTGTCCGCAAACATTTCAATGCGACTCTGCGATCAGCTAGGTAGACAATTTCGGAGTGTGTAGTGTAGTTTAGTGTAGCCGGTGAAATATCTTAGCTATTACAAGTGTTTCTCAAACAGTAATGTTCTGTAATTTTGTAACTAAAACTTCGTAGTATTGTTTGCGTTTTTGTTGTATAAATTGACGTCACCTGTCCTAGTAATTGCGGAAGTACTGTATATAACTATGATTATATAAATAAACACCGGTGAATTTTCAAGAAACATCCTCCTACGGAGAAGTTATACTGAAGAAAACAAACATTTCCACGGTAAATTAAAGTTTCGATTCCCAAATCAAATAAAACAGGGATAATTGAGACGATCGACGCTTGCATCAGAAGCAAATTTTTAGAACGAACTTTTAATCTTAGCATGGATAAGGACGGGGATCTCTCATGTAATTAGAAACACACCGTGTAATCGAGAGGGGAAACTAGTGAATAATTTTCGAAAGTGTGAGACTAAGTCCCGTGGTGATGAGCAGTCGTTAGCGTTACTTTCCAAGGAAAAGTAATTGAGCTTATAGACTTCGCCTTACTGTTTTAAATCCCCCGTCTTGGTGATGAAAAGACATTAACGGATTTCTTCGTCCATTTAGTCAACGGGATCACGTAATGGAGGCGACGACAGCCAAGTTAATAAGCACAAAAGCGCGGCGAAAATTTATTCCGAGATTAATTTCTCGATTAGGCCGCCACGTCATGTAGCCGTTTATACTTTCAAAAATTTCGAATTTCTCGGCAGGATAGATGAACCGCTTTTCCGGAGCGAAACTTGGTTCGTTCGCGGGGAATTTAAGCGCCATCCTTTGGGAGAATTATGAGGCGCACGAGCAGGGAAAAAAACGAAACCGCCCTCGAACGATTCCCGAGAGAGAAATTGCCATCCAGTCGGAGGATTAAAAATTATTAGAAAATTCAGAATCTTCCCCATCATTTTGATTCATGGCTCCTTTTTCTCGGGCTTCGGATATATTACTGCTACGAGGAGAGCTGCATTCCTTTAACCGTCTGAATACTTCTTTATGAGGAGAATTTCCAAGGAGATGGGTAACCGCAAAAAATCGTGCCTACATTAGCCATTACTTTTGGGAGGAAAAATAGGGCATGCATACAATACTTGGTGATTGAATAAGGGTTCCTTTCTTAGCGCAAAATTGTTGCATTTAAGTTTTCTAATTTTTACGATATCTTTCGGATCCTACGGCTGATAATTTATATGAAACTACTTCTATGCTTGAAGATTAAAGTAGCATTGATGGTACGCCAAAATTAGCAAAATTACTACAGAATAGGATTTTCACACGGGAGATAAGGCTTAAGAACATATGTGTGTATATATATATATATTATGCTTAGTAATTTCTTGCTCATATGTAAATTTTTCATAGGCTTGATCTATGTTCTTCCATATATTAACCGTATTTATTTGCGGCTTTAAACAACCTTAAATTTAATTTGATTTTATGTCGAATTTTATGTCAACTGATAAAAGTACCTGATTTTATGTAATCAGAATACAGGAAAAGTGCAAGTGATTCGTTAGCTTTCTTTTTTTTGGCAAGTGGATAAGAATGTCACAGCCAACACCGTGCACCATGAGAGAGACACCCTGAAAAACCTATGCATTGCGACAAAAAATATAGACCAATTGCAAAAGTAAGGGTACCAATTCAAATGCCTCCGTATTAACTTGAGCAAATTTAGAAAATGCTTTTCTTCCACTTCATATGCCGAACTCGATGCGTCAATTGTGCACGTATCCGTAACTATGTCAGCACCACAATATGCACAGCAGAGGGAGAATGGAAAACGGACCGAGACGCCGAATTTCCCGAAAAGTCTCAAACCTTTTCATTAAATGGAAGAAAAAGCATAAAAAATTTCCCGGCGAAGCGAAGGCTCCCAAAAACTTTTCCCGAAAACATTTCCGAATTCAGTTCGCGTAAAAATCCTCCCACGATATAAAGGGCCCGAACAACTTCTCTTATTCCCACGTAAAACGGGTCTCGAGATTCCAAACCTCAGACTACGTGTCCCCGCAGCGTAAAACGGACGGGTGATAAGGTTGTGATAAAAGAGGCCGAACAATAAAGGAAATTGGCAAAGTGAAATTGAAAGAATTTTATAAGAGATGCGAGATAAAAAAGATGGATGCTCTCGAGTGAAAGGAGGAATTGATGAGTTAAGTTGGGAGAAATAAGCGACTCGGAGAATGGTCGTAAAAAGATGCGGAGAAAATAGAAATATGACCGCAATAAAAGAGAATAATAAGAGAGAGATATTTTTAGAACGTCGGAAGGCGAATGAATGTTAAAAGATACGGCCATGTGAAATTAATGAGCAGAAATGTAATCGGGAGATATAATGGGTTAAATGATAAATATTCCTATTTAAATAGATAATCAAGCAATATAACGAAATGAGTTTATTTATAAGAATATTTCACGCTTAACGAGGAAAGAAGAAAATGGAAACTTGCAAACAAAATCCTCGAGTTCAGTTGGATAACGAAATCTAGAAATTTACATCTATAAGTTTGCTGTATAAAAAATATATAAAAATATTTCGAGCACTTTATCATCCTGCTAAACTATTTTAAACTATAATTCAAATCGTAAATTTTACAGAACTAAGCTCTGAAATTAAGTTCGAGATTTCTTTTTTTTCCTCTTTCTGTGATGCTGCAGATTTAGTTTTGTTATATTATTTCTAAACCTAGAGCTAAAACCATCAGTTGAATGCGGCAGTTTACGAATCAAAGTAAAAATGAAACGGAATTTGGCGTTTTCATCGAAGAGGAGCGAAAGTCAGAACAAAAAATCGGTCAATAAACATCGCAATTATACGAGAGACGACCTGTTTCGCGATGTACATCAATTACTCAATATTTTCTCAAATACCTCAATTTGAATGGAATTCTTCGAAGAGACTCTGGTACATAATCTCCGCAGTTACATAAAGTCCAAAAATCGTGCGCTAAAATTGCACGTAAACGAAGACGATAAGTCGGCAAACAGCCAACGATGAATCTGCTTATGCCCTCGGACATCCCTCAGAGTACAATGGAAGGACTTGCAATCAAAACCTGATTTATGGCCCAAAATCGCCAGTACAGTTTCGGTTTGAACTCCATCAGAAAGAGATAGCTCGATTTATGTAACACATACCGGGTCCTATAGTTGAAACAAGGTTTCGAGGTCTAAAGGGTAAATTATGGGAATGTGTAAAACCCAGCATTTGAAGTCTTCAATCTCATCAAGAGAGTTTGATCGGCACTGTGAGACAGAGGAAAAGGAAGAAATGAGAGTGAGAAAGGAGATAGAAAAGAAGGGACCTCACATCGAAATGCCTCTCTTGAAGATTCAGCATCTTTTCGTCACCCTTTCTCCTCTCAAGGGAGACGGACGCTATAAGGGCTGCATAAAATCGAAAAGAGGTGAGAGGCTATAAAACGGGGATGCAGTATTAGAAGAAGGCACGATAAAGCATAAAAGAGGAGGAAGAAATGAGGTATTTTTATATCTTATATCCTTCCGATCTTTCTAAATAGATAGTTCACTTATTTATTTCACGAGATTGAGATTGGCAGGTCACCTAATCCATCTGACCAAACATTTTAATTTAGAGTGAAGCATGAGGAAGAATAGCTTTGTGAGCAATAGGAGAATCAAAGAATATAACTAAACATTAAATAGGCCTCTAGCATAAAAATACCAACCAAGGAAGTAACTTTAAGAAAGAGATCCTTGCTACCCCATCGAAGAATCTTACAATAAGTAGAAGAGAAACTCAGATGTTGTACTTGGGTGTAATTAATAACAGTTTAATACAGTAAAGTACGGATCTCATAATAGCGAGATTGTGTCTGACAAGAGAGAATAAACGGAAAAAAGGTGTGGGTTAATGGATGATGAAAATTTAAGTTATAAAATGTTTAAGTGGTTCTTCAGTAGAGTATATCAAAGCAAATGGAACTAGCGAAAGGTTTGAAAATTCATAAAAATATGATTATCTATAAATCATGGTGCATAATTGGACTCCTGCTATTTTTAGTGTAACTCAAGCTACTATGCTCGGATACTGCGGATGATGCAGCCATTACAGAGTCTAAAGGATATGAATGAACATGAGATCAAGAAGGTAGGCGATAATCCCAGATGAGCCATTGAATCTACCCACGTCTAGCAGAGATACTTAAGCGTACCTAGCAATGGTAATAAATGAAAGGAACGCTGGAAGGTTTGTGTTATTCAAGGAAAAGGGCAAGGGAGCACAAATGGTTACGAGACGATAAGAGGAGTGGAAAAGAAGTAGAATTCGAAGAAGTAATAAAATTCCGGGGGAAAGAAGGAATGGACTCTTGGCCCGAAATCAAGGTGAAGGCGCCTCCCATGAATGCTGCAGGGAATCGGTGAGAAATCCAATGTTACCATTGGTTAGAAAGAGAGGCGGAGGAAGAGAATCAAAGGGCGAAGCAAATACGTTCGAATTGTTCGGGAGATTTGGGCGGGTCGCTTTCTTCACTCCTTATTTATGCGGTAACAATGAAAACAAAGCACTTAAAGAAAACAAAGGGTCGTTTATTCGCTAATGCCCGAAAACAAACTTTCCTTTTCCATTTTTTAATCCGCCGAGAATATTCCACCTTCCCAGCGACGGCGAAATTAATTTTATTCCGTACGATCAAGAAACGGATTTCGGTTATTATAAGAGGGGAATTCAAGTTTGATTCGCTTCGGATTTGCAAAATGAAAATCGTTTTCAGCCTTGCTGAGAATATAGATTAAATGAATGATTTCAGAAATAGTATTAAAAGAAAGAACTGTATTTCTTAATCAGATATAAGTGTTCCCTTACATAAACCTGATACAGACAATGAGAAGGATAGAGTAGCGGATGGGAGAGGGAAAAGCCTCGCTCCCGATTGCCTACTATGTATAGGTCTGACAGCGAGAAGACTCCAATTGAGGAGATCTAGGTGTTGTTTACATGGAATATCTACCTACGTAAGGGTAAGGGAGAAAATCTTCAAGTTAACAGAACACAATATAGTATAACTTAGTCATGGAGGATTATGTTAATGGAACTATGGATGAGTGATTGCGTAAAACTATTATAAATTTCTTCATTTTTCCTTTAGTCTTCCGAATCCCATGGCAAGAGGTAATTAATATTTTTCCACTAGGGAGCAAGTATTGGTTCTTTTTAAGTTTAATCTTCTCCTTAATGTGCAATTATAAATATTTATAACTGAAGAATTGCGTTGAAGCGTAACCAAATGTTTTTCCGTGTTCTAAAACAGGATCTGAATGATCATAAAAGTAGCGAATTTTCTTTTTAATAATGGCAATTATCTTATCGATGCCGATATAAAATGAGCGTAACCTTAAATTCGCCAGCCTTCGATTAGCCGCATCTCCCTCCCCATTCACCCGAGTAACGGTTTTGCTATTCATTGCCGAGAAGAAAGAAAGAAAGAAGTGAAAGGCCTTCGTGAAAATAAAAAAATCGAGAAACTGCGGAAGTTGGTTAGGAATAAAACCCGCGTTGCGAAAGCGTTCGGAAATAAAACGTCATTCGTTCCCTTATGTTGGCGCGCAATCAGCCAACTATAACTGGTGCTTTTCTGCGTGGGCGGAAAAGGGGTAATAGAGAGATGTTCTAACAATGGGAGGGCGGTGAAATTGGCTTGCAGCGAGGGGAAATGGGCGGGAAGTCCATTTGGATCTTTTGAGGATATATGGAAGGGTGTGGCCGGGAAGGATTGCACGTAATAACTTTGTAACCACTCCAAAGTGCAAACACTGGAGGCCTCAAGTAACGACGCACTTATAAAATTGCCCGACGGTGCCGCGGAGCCAATCACGAAGCGCAATGAACCCACCAATGTCATGTTATTTCTCCACCCTGCGGATCGATAAGGAAGCACCACCAAACGCACGGACGTCGAATTATCAAAAAATAAAACAAACGAATAATGCCGCGCAGAACGCTTAGGAATGTCGGCGGCGAGATTGGGATTCGTGAAAGACGAATTGAGAAATTCAATTCTCATCGACGAATTTAAGGTCAAATATTGCTCGAATACATTAAGAGAATAAAAATAACAGATCGAAATTCAATTTAATCTCAATTTAATTCTCAATTTAAAACATTCTCCAAACTTTTCATCTTATTGTTACGCAATTAAATTTTATATTTTTGTAAAAATAACACGATGCAAATTGATTATACCTATTAACTTAGAGAAAATATAAATCGACATTTAAAGTCGCAGAAAAGTTTATAATATTAATTACTAATTAAAACTAGAGCTTTAATGCAAATAACTGCATGCTAAAATTTCTTCTCAATCATTCAAGGGTCTAGCATTTCACGACCAAATTAAAGGGAGTATATATGGAAGCTCAGGCTATAAAATAATTGCTAGATCATTCACAACTATTTCCGTCGTAAATTGACTAAATTTAAAAAGCTCGACGCAGCAACTACGATTTCAAAGTCGTTGGAAAGCTAAATATATGTCAATAGTTACTGTCAATGTACACAATCGAACATACAAGTGTACGTTTGATGGTGACCTTTCCAAAGAGCAAAACATTTGAAACACATCGAGAGATATCAAAAAAAGAACACGAGACTGTTCCTTTTCCTCTTTAATTAGTAAACAAATGTGAGTTTGAGAGGGCTTCCGAAATAAAAACTAATAAATATATGACTCGTTGAACTCAAAATATTTAGTTATCATTGAAATGCAGGATCGATTCAGTTCGGTTGATTTAATCACTTTTTGGTCGGCGTTTCCCGAGATTTAAAAGCATTTTCAGGTATCTCCGTTTATAGCCACGCGCAATTATAAATAAAAGCGGAGAGGAGTTCATTATCATAATTTCTGCATTAATATGGGATCGAAAACTTGATCGCGTAATATTGGAGCGGGTATAAATTTTCGTTGGATATATTAACGGCCGACGGGGCTTAACGATGACTTTCATGCGAATTAAAAAAAATTAAAGGAAACGAATTACTACATCGGAAGCTGCCGCAGCCTTCTATCTTCTATCGAGAAGATATTATCATTCCCTACCACCTGAGAGAATTTTTACCAAAAGTTGAATTTAATAGTAATTAAAAATAAAATGCCGATTTCTACTCGTTATTTCATAAAGGTTATTTATTTCTATTTGACTTTAGTCAATTTGTGGCCGTAATTCTGCCAAATAAATAGGAAAAAACTTTGTCTCCAATTATACCTTCAAGTCTTAATTAGTAGAAAAATAAAAATCGAAAATTAACACCTCGTCAAGCGTAAATTTCAAGAAATTAAGTGATTTTGCGGTTTACGATTCATTTAGCATATATTAAATAAATTTAGCGATACTCGGTAGATCTTATCCATGACTGAACGAAATAAAACACAAAACTTGACTGTTTTTTTTGGATAATTTTTGCGGACGCTATGAAGTTATGTTTTATTTTGATGACACAGTTCAAAATAACGATGTCAAAGACGAATAAAGCAACTAGAGTAACGTCTTTTTCGCACCACTATGAAGAGTTAAAACAAACCAAGGCCGGGGCATTAACAATATCACAAAGTTTTCCCTTGCTTAGATTAAACCTTAGGCTACAAATGACCCAGATCATTTGAAGTGTTTAACGGTAAAATCCCCAAATCTGTATTTTGGAAAATACAAAATCCCGTAGGAAAAAGCAAGAGAGATGGGGTGAAAACCCTGCAAAACGGACAGTTGCAACATTGAAAAGAAAAACCACAGCGTACTGACAAGAAAATTGAAACATCATTCAAAAATAACGCGAAGGATATGACCCACTGTAGCCATGGTTGAATTCCCATTCCTAGTCGACTTCGTCAGCCTCTTAAACGCCTAAAGGCACACACTGTAAACCTATTTCTGGGATCTGTAGGCGGCAATAAATCATGCGACCAATAACAGAGCAACTGTGAGGAATAAGCATCCGATATGACAATGGCTCCCTCATCCTGGGAGGTTTTGCCTCGTCATGAATAACGTCGTGGATCCGTGAGACCCTTGCGTGGAGCACGGGGAATGCGTGATGTAAGCTGCAAGTGGACAAAGCCTATTATCAATGAGCCTTTGGGAATTCCACTCAGAGGATTAGAAGCCACGTGACCCCAAATCTCTTTTTCCTCAAGGACTTCGACGGCAGTAAATCACACGAGCGTCGGATGAAAAACATAATGGATCAAAGCGGTTATTTGGGAGGTCAGCTTCTGTAATGTGGGTGTGCCAGAACAAATAGGACGTGGGATCTTGCGAAAGTAAGGAGGAACATGCAAGCAAATGATCTGGCAAGCAATGACGAGTGGGACGAATTTTATCGACAGGAAATGCCACTTGCATGAAGCGATTTCCGCTACGAGAATGAAGCAAATCCGAGGAGTTTAGATCATCAACTGCATTGCGTATTTGGAAAAATGTTGACAATGTTCCAGGTGAAGGCTTTTGAGATTTTTTCTTAGAGATATGGTGATTACTTTCACAATACAATCATTCAATCTATGATTCTAAAATATAAAGTTTCCGCTAATTAGAAATAAAAATTGAGTCATTCATACCAATATGCAATAAATAATTCACGTTACAGCGATACCCAAATTAAACAACATTGATTATGAAGCATACAACTTGTTAGTAGAAACGAAATTTCCCATGTGTACTGCAATCCTAAAATAATTAATGACGATACTAAAAAATAGTATAGATATGCCACAAGTAAAAATCAAAGAACGAGCGCTATAATATCCACATATAAATTTTAAGATCGCCTCAAGTTTTAATCGTAAATCTTATTCATTCTTATTAGTCAAATTTTAATATAAAAGAATTAAAAATATGTAAAATTACGTCGCATAATAATAAATGATTCTACGATACCCAAATCCTCAGGCGCGCAAAGCTCTGTCTCCTCAATAACTCTTACCTGTAAAAGAAGAAAAATACATTATTAGAAAAAATGCTGTGTATTTTGAATCACAATCTTCGCAAAATCCATTTGTATATTCAAATTATTAAATGATGTAATAAATAGGAATCAGTGGTTTAAGCAACAATAAATACAGCAGGAGGGAATATAAAATGTTGCTTCGAAAGCTATCTCAAGCCGGGCTTAGAGCTGGATTTAGCCGATAAAATGTCAGCGCCGATAAATCACTCAAATTTTGGTAGTCGATTTGTTAATACATCCATGAGATCTATAGAAAATTCTATGGATTAGTAATGACCCAACTATCGTTTTTTAAGATTATTTATCTTTCATGCAATAAAGTCGCAGCTGAATTCGTAGAGATATTGCTTCGTGGCATAATGAGGTATCATGAATTTCAGTAAAAAGTTAGAAAAGTGCGAATTTACGTGAGGTATCATAAATCTCTGAAATTGCAACTCCTGAACTTCTAATAGTGCAATTTCACTCCAATTAACTTCTTGGAGACCCAAAAATTCACTTATTCTTAATATCCCAAGAAATACTGCGCAGATATACTTAAAGTACCAATTAATGGTTCAATTTCCGTAATAACACAGTGAATTTAACTCACGGTTACGAATAGTTAAACGCATCACCTTTTCAAACCCATAAAGTGAATTAGGAGAAGTAGAAAAGAGACCTTCGTTGGTCAATTTACAAATTTTAAAAATTCATAAAAAGGAAAACTCGTCGGTGAAACAAAATATAGGGTGTCAGTCAAGTGTCGGACAGTCGATCACCTTGGTGTCGGTCTAACGACCTGACAGTACTAAAGATACTTTACCAAAGACAGTAAGTCAGTCGTGGGGGAATTGCTTTGCATTCTTTCCGCGAAAGCTCATAAAACGAGAGTTATTCGTCGGAAGGGAAAACCACGAAAGAACCCCTTACGCCATATTCCCACTGCGGTATCCTCCCACAATTTCCCATCCAAATCCCCTCTTTCCTTAAAACCTTACACTGGCCCATGGAATGCCCATTAACTCCCTGCATAATTGATTCCTTAACCCATTCTCACTGTGGAAGTTTCCCTCAAACATTCCTCACAGCAAATGAAATATAAATGCTGCTCGCTATACACCAGACACATTGGCCACCCACGCAAGCAGTGGCCCTCGGTGAGAAACCCTCAAAGACTTTTCTTCCTCGGGCACTCTTTTTACATACTATGGCGTATGAAGGAACGGCAAACAAGATTTCTAATACAGTGATAGCTCGGATGATGAAAATTTGATTCATGAATTCGTTAGCCGAAAGTCTAGTTTCCTTAGAATTCGCTGAAATACTACCGGTTACCATTACACCGTTGGATTATTAAATTAGAATGGGCATTACCCAAGAATTTGGACATTTTTAAATTTTCTGAGCAAATATATGGAACCACATACATAAAAAAAATTAAATTATCAGTAAATTGCTTCCCTTAAATATCTATCTAAATGACGGGGAATTGATTTCCATAAGAGCAAGGAAAACTTTCATCAGAATGAAGATATGATTATACGATTATTTAAAAAAGAAGATTTAAGGGATTTTTCATGGTCTTTATTTCAAGCTCGCGGTTCAGTTTTACCTACTGAATTAAGCAGGAGGGGTTAGGCGAGCAATAAGATCGGAGATCAAATGTATTTTTTGCATTAATAGTTTAGTGCATGTGCCAAAATTGTTATTTTCCCAAAAATAGAAATAAAGTTATCGGAAAGGATTAAGACCAAGCGACATGATAAAGTAAGGGAGCTGATCCCATTTGAAAATTAACAAATTTGAGGACGGTACGATCCGTTGAACTTGCACTTTATCACATGATTTTTATGCAAAATAGGAGAATTAAAACAATGCATTACGTATATTCCTACAGATCACCAGATAAATCCTATCATCTTTATTCTAAGGGATCTCAAGAAATACCACCGAAACTAAACAAACGAATTAGAAACACTACAGCCCAGAATGCTTGAGGTAGAAAGGGATCCAGTTCTAGAGTCCTGATAGTTTTATCTTCCGCCCCGAAAATGACTTTGCTGCCCCTCCCTTAATGATTCGAAATTATTTCGTATGCGCATACTGGTTCGGTCTTGCGAGTTTAATCGGGAGCCCCTCCGCTAGATGAACGACCTCTGACGTTTTAATAAAGATTAATTTTACGGTCTGGCCGAATGGCGGTCGCTTTCGCCGGGGGATATTATTTTAAAAGAGGTGCGGCAATCTGAGCGGCACCCGAATATATTGCACGCTGGTCGTTACTCAATATAAGGTTTAATTGAAAGATGGTGTTTGCGGAGGTAGATTTGGTAACGTATGGCGATACCTGGAGAGAGATTCAGGTGCTGATTTTGGTCCACGTGAAGACCCTAATGATAAATTATAACCCGAGGACACTCCTGGTTTGCCGTCGTCACTAACTGAATCATTTTCGGCCCAACATCTGAGGGATATTCAACTCGAGATGTGAAATCGAGTCTAAGATCAAACACTTGATACTATTTTGAAATGCTACATAGAAGTATAGGTTATAACTGAAATATTCATTGAATGCTTTTCAATAAAAAAATTGTTCCTTTTCAATAGATATTTACTACCTTTAACATCCGACCCCTAATCACTTAATTCCTTTGCGATTTTGTCGAGTTGCTTTCAATTTGCTATTCATAGCATACTCGTCTTTTGCAAGACGAGTATACTATGACTTATAGGGATATTTTTGTAAATTAATCTTTCAAATGAGATAGTCTGAAAGAGAGTAAATGAAGTTAACATTATTTCCATACGCCGTTTTAAACGACCTGGATTCGAACCCGGAGCCATTACTGCACTGCGTTTTTGTCCAAATTGCAAAGCTTGCTAAATTTGTTCAAATCAATGGAAAGCTCTTGGAGGAATGATCGATGTAAATTAAACTGAAGAACAAAGATTTCCCATCATTATATAGTCCGACATCGAAATTCTACCGAGGAAAACGATCTTCAAGTGAACAAAAGAAGATTCTGCTCCTTTTGGATTTCACTAGGCAACATGACAATTCCATATACATGTCTGACTTTGAAGAGAGGCTGTACGGCCCACTTGATTCTCAAGATCACCCATCCAGGAGATACACCGACTCATAAGAATGAAACCACTCCTTACCATCACAAATATTAACGAAATTTGGGAGAGCGAAATTCTTCAAACCTCTCGGAGATTCAATGGACGATATGACGATGACGTTTCGGAAAAGAACTCCGAGGAATAACCGCAATTCATCGTTCGGGCGAAGAATAACTAATAAGAAGAAATAACGAACTTTAAAAAGGGGAGAGTCTTAATTTAACGTAAACGACGAGGCACTCCGAAAGGAAAGCCTCCTCGTTAAAGAATTCAAACTCAAGACGACATAAGCCTCGACTGCTCTTTGTCGATTTTTCCACTCGACCTAAAAAACGAACAAAAGTAAAGCGCGGCCCGCGACATTCGGCACAAATTGGGAATTGTGCGGGAGATCGCTTATTTATTTATCATTCGGAAAAAATCCGAGTTCGTTAAAATGGGGAAGATGGAGTAGGAATGGGAGCGGTTGGAGAAGGGCTGACGCCGAGGATAATTTCGAGCAAAGGAAATTGCAAGGCAAGGGATCCCAGCGCGGATAACAATTAGGGTCCTCCGCGGATGAAATGATTCCAATCCCAAGTTCGGTCATCTTACTTCCCATGCATAATTCCCAATTGCGATACACGGCAAGCGGAACGGCGGTACATTGCTGAAAAACTGCTGAGGTTTGACTTTCCAGATTCGTTAAAATAGCTTACGATTCAGCATTTGAATGTCTAATCTCTTCGATAGTATAAGTAATTCGAAAAAATTATTCAGTCCACTTTGTGATTGTTCGATACTGTTATTAAATCAATAATAATGTAATTAAACTATAAATTTAGTTAACTCATAATGTGCGATTACAAACGTTCACTCAATAATAATTTATACGCTCGGTAATTAAATAATGATCAAGATTGATCAGAAAATTGATTTGACAAAGCTTTACATCCTTCTTGAGGATTTAAAATTTCAAATTAAATTTTTCGACAAAATTTCGAACAGAAACGACGTCTACAAACGTTGTTTTCAATAAAGTCGAATCAAAATTCGAATGCAAATTTAAGTGGCACAAACTCAAGTTTTTATTACCTTTTTTGGTTGATTTTCCAATTTCAATGTGGAATATGTACGCATATTTTACATACGATTCTAACCAAGAGTAATTTACTTGATAACTATAATTACGATAAGCAGGAGACGAAGAAAATGCGAGCTACAGTTTATGAGAAATAAGCGGTCAAAGCATCTTGTAACGAATCAAATATTTAATCAATTCGATTCGAATAATTTAGTCAGTTCCATTCCAATTAATGCAAAGGAAAAGCTCGATTCGCACAGCACGATAATATTAACACAAATTCAATTAATTACGCTTAATTCAATATTCCACGCATTGTAAGGAAAATCTCTAAGCCTACAGTTATCTTATAATGCGAATGGACACGTTAAACAAAAGTTTTTGTATTAATAAACATTAGATGATAGGAAGCAAGATGAAACTATAAAAAATGCCAATGCCAAAATCATTGGCAAGATATGTATGTATTCTACTTAAATTAACAGAATTAGTAATCCTACAAGATGATGAAATCCAGTTATAAATCATGGAATCTATAAACAGTAAATATGCGTCATAATTTACCAATGTAAATGTACATGAATACTTCATCTCTTAAAATCCTCCATTTACATGAAATTACGGAAAATATGAGCCTGCAAAATGTGTACGCTTCACCATTCTGACGTAAATGAACCGCAGGTTGCATAATCTCACGGATAATGATATCTACATGGCGAGAGAATTTGCAGAACTGTTTGGACAGCAGCTACGTATGTAACCTCAAAAATTCTTTTCCTAAAGTATAACTCTTTGACGCACAAATCAATGAAAATGATAATTCGCGATTTTGTCGGTATGGGAGAAAGCACCAACTCATCTTTCTTTTAACATAGCGACAAAAAATGCTTCGGCGGGTTCTCGCACACGTATAGCTTGCCTTTGTGAATTCCCCAAAAAATCGACAACAAATCCCAGAAAGATTATGCGATCTTTGATCTTTTCAGGTGAAACCGGAGCATCCGACTCGCTTGCTGACGTCGTGATCCCTGTCGAACGACAAAAAACTGACGGCAATTAATCTTTGATCGACCAAAAGAAACACATTTTTACAACTCACTCATTACCTTTACACGTGGAAAATACCTCCATGCTCCTTTTTACTTTGGTCAAAGGATAAAAAATTCATCTCCGCACGTATGAGAGTATAAAAGTGAGCACCACGAAACCCTTCAGGATGACGTGACTGTGGCTGCAATAAAAACGCCGAGAGCAAAACTTTTACCGGATTAGAGGGAGGCGCCACGGACGTCACAGGGGGTATAAAAAGAGGAGGAATCGAAGAAAGGGTAGATAAATGATCGAAAACAGGAGTCTACGGGGACAAGGGAAGAAGTTCAATCCCAATCGAGAGCTGTTATATTTAGAAAGAGACATTCCAGTCATACCCATGGAAACGGGAATAACATGTTTTTATGTAAAATTCTGTCTATACGCATTTGTAAGATGTTTAACAGTTCTATTATTTAAAAATTAATTCTATCCTATACATTAAGCCATCTAGTAAATTACATTTATTCATAATAATTTTATAAGTGATAATTCTAATCTTTTTTATCTATATATTTTCCAACCCACTCACGAACTACGAATAAATTTAACTAGATATAATCTTGTATTTTTTCTTGTCTTTCTTTATATGCATGCATATGCTGTGTTATTGGTCAATTTTAACTTTTTAGATCATTGATATACACTTTAATTCACTTCCTTTTGGGAGTTTCAACGAAAGAATATAGTCTTCGAATTGGATTCGTCTTAAATTCATAGAAATGCGGTTCTTTATAATACGTAGACGTCCACACCCTACACTCAGTTAGAAACTTTCTCTATAGAATCACTAAAGACGACAAGAAAAGCAAATATTCTATCCCCGTCCTAACCAAAACTCGTATCCTTTCAATGCGATGCTAGGAAATTAAGCTTTATTAGACTTCTTCCTGGAACTCATCAACGAGGACTTTCCTCCACGTGCTGCAATTGCCGATATATATATCCAGGGATAACAAGGAGACATACAGAAGATATCGCTTACGTTTTTCCAATAACTAGAGCAGGCGTCGTCCAGTTTCACATCCATGGTGCAGATGAAAATATATATTAAATTTACGCGATCGAAGTTAATATTCTTGAACAAAAGTTTCTTTAAAAATAAATCTATATCTTGGTAGGGTGAAATTGTGAAGACTAGGGAATGTCATATTAAGTTTTCTTACAGCTTATTATTATGTTATTCGTGTCTTCTCACTCTTCAAGTCCTCCTTCACTCGTCAACTCCTTTATTATTAAAAGGGAATATTTTCATGTTTTCGTACAACCGTGACAATTATCCGTAATGACATAATTTTAATATAAACACGAAATTGAGTGGAGCCTATCAAAGCCAACTCTATTTAAGTACTTAAATGTTTTAACACGTTATCGATTTGACGAAGGTTTTCAAATGACGCAGGATGCGAGGCGCGCGTAAAATTTTATAGCGAACTTTAATCAATCAACTGGCGATAAAAATATCGATAGTGACCCCATTCATATAATTAACACATTGTCATTAACGCTGAAAATCGATGCGACCGTTTCTTTCTTTCGAGAGGCAGAGAATCTCGAGACGAAGTATTCGGAATATTGTTTAAATATGGTTAACCGAGAATATACCATTCCCTTATTGGGGCTCAATCGTTACTGTTTTTATGTATATATCCACCTTGATGAAACATCCTAAAGACAATGAACACACGTTAGAAGGAAATGACATATTACTATTACAGAAAAGAAGACCAAAAATTATTTAAGGCGAATTGTTCGTTGGAGACATCAGGTTTAAATTTAATACTTATCGCACTAAATGATGAGTATCGTACACCACCGCATGGAGAAAATACTTGATTTTTCATTTCATAGATCAAAGAAATGTTTTTGTTGAAAGGGCATTGGCATTCTTATTCCTTGCTTTCTCTCCGATTTAACTCGACATAAACCGGTTAACCGAGTAAGATTATTCGGTTTGTTACAAGCGGAAACTCCACGTAAACCGGTGTCGGGTATCAGCGGCCCTTCTCGAAACTTGAGTGGAACTCACGTGTGTCATCAGCGTGCAATACGAAAAGAACTCCCCGTGAAGTACTCTCCGGTTACATAAAGGAAACGGAGAAAGTTGGAAACGCTAGGAATCGAGCAGAAGAAAGCGGTGGAATGAAAGGTCGAAAGGACAGAGGGAAAAATACTCCGGTGGAAAAAATCTCTTTTCAGAGGCACCGGATCGAGCGTGAGCACCAATTCACCCCTGGTGTGCACCCATCGCAGCAGAACGACAATCGTGTCTCCACGGCGGATCTCCCCCTCTTGTGCCCTGCAAACAGCCCTCTCGTCTACCCAATCGATAGTTCCCTGCCACCATGGCAACTGTCCCCTCCCCTCCGCACCACTTTCTATTCCCCCGCCAAGGTGATCCTAATTTGGAACCCTTCCTTCGCCCCCTCCCAAGTACTTCCCATTTGCTCAAATACTTTTCACTCTTCACAACGCAAAACTGCGATCGTCCGTTTTGGGCAGTAATGACAATGAATTACAAGAGTAAAACGCTTAAGCTCAGGCTGAACTTCGGGACACTGGCTACATCTTATATTTAAATAACTACTTCAAAGGAAATTTTTCAAACATTTATTGGATTTTAAACAGAGTAATACTTTAAACATTTATGCGTGTCCCTCTTCCAATATGGTTTAGAATTTTTCGACATGGTGAAATTGTGAGGCACTCTTTGTCTAAAACAGTGCTAATAGATACTTGTTTCCCAGAGCCTCCCCTATCATCCAAGTAATTACCACCTCCCTAACCTCACCCGCATGACCTTCCTCTTTGTTACTTTGAACACTATTCTAATTACTGAATACTTCGAATTATTTACTGTTGCTACCTGATTACCATCATTGCTACCAAAGTAGTTCTGTTTAAGTAGTTTAGCGAAAGTGATCTTAATAGAAGTAATCTACGAGTAATTTACCTGAAGATGAAGTAGGATTGCGGAAAAAATTACACTGACAAATAATAAATAATCAAATCTATTTCGTCAAAACAAGCGCTGTCCGGAGGGTACAACTCTGGTGGTGGTTGGGTACTGATATACCACCAGAATTAAAATTAAACTGCTTAAATGATATTTGGTAGAATTCCTGCATACAAAATCATTTTAGTAACCAGTTCACAGTAAAAATTAAGAGCTATTAAAATACCAGATAAGTAAAATCACTGCTTTTCATTACAACAATTGATTTTATGAGGCACTCCTTTCCAGCTGTTTATATAAAATGTTATATTGGAGAAAACAAGAAATTTTAGAGTTATCGAAGAACAATTAACACACCGATTATGTGTCATTACAATAAGGGCGCGGCACACCGAGCACATGATTGCGGCACACTAACTGAAATATTTACTGATCGAATATATTTAAATAAAAGCAACTAACAACCGAGTGAAACAAAAATCCGCGGTCCTTCCGGAAGAGACTAAATGAAGCCATCTCTCTCCCTCGTCATCCCTTGAACCTCTCTCTTTTGCCAGCTATCACCGGGACTCACTTTCTCCTTCGATAAGAGAACGCGGTCTCTCTTTCGCATCTTTTAAAGGACGTTACGCGGATACTTTGGGGAGGAATTGTGTTATCGATCTCTGGGCAAACAACTCGTTTCTTACGCGAGGATTTCGGCCTTCGAGATGTCCTCACGCAGTTCGTTCAACTCCATCGGCAAAGTTGGGAGAAGATGGCAGAAGGTACTTTAAAGGCGGACTCTGCGAATGAATATTCTCAAAGCGGTGACGAAGAGTTTGAAAGGTCCTTCCACTTACGAATGGAGTTTCCGCACAATAGCCCGTCTGCATGGCCGATACTTGAGAGTTTCTTGGGCGTTACATTCGCCTATTTGAGGTAGTTTTCCGTTGACTCCGCCGGGGCTGAATATCACTACGGAAGTGTTCGTGCCACGTTCCGTCTAATATCTCATTCAATTTACTCGATTAGTTTCCCTTTCAAGGACTAAAAATTAAATCCTTATCAGTGCAATAGCTGCCATTTACAATGAAGTGTGTATGTGAGCAAAACTGAATTTCAACTGTCTTTAGCAAGATATCTTCATCTCAAGTATCCCATTGAATCAGGACTTCTGATTCAATAGAAAACTGCGTCCTGGGAATATGTCTACAGTTTATTTCGATCAGATATATCCATTTTTGTTTTAGAAAATGAAAACGTTTGGAAAAATAGAGTTGAGAGAGATAAGATTACGTCATAGATCCTGAAAAAATAAGAGGGAGTACTAGGAATAGCGCAGCGAATTTATTGAGGAAATGAAGAGAAAACAAAGGAAGTGGGAGGTTCGCAAAGGGAGCTGAATGATCGAAGCAAGAGACAAATCCTTCCAGTCCAGCGAAGCAAGATATATATCCCAAAGAATGAAGTCAGAAAAAGAATAACAAAAGGTCTCGGGTCAAATAAAAAGATCATCTAACAGAGAGAGATAGGTAATTTTGAAAAAACAACTCAGTTGAATTATAAATGAAAGTATAAAGAAAAAAAGTTTTTCAATTGTCTTTTGTGATACCACTATGTGAGTTAATGAAATAAAATTGAACAATATTCGTTTTTGAACTGCTCTGGATAGGAGCGATTGAATTTAATCCTTAGTCTATCTGCTTAAGCCGCACATCAGCGTTTTATAGCCAGAATCATTCTCTGCATTGATTTTACATTATCTAGCAATGAGACTACGATGGAAGTGTGATTCAAAAACCTAATTCCTTCAACTGTTTAGCCTCTCTTCCAGTTGGAGCGTAGAAATCATTGACAGAGTTATCAGTAAAGTTTTCTGTCAATCTGCCGAGTGGCTTTCACGAGGTAAAAGCCTTCGTAACCGAAACATACATTTAGCAATGGCCCTGCAAAATCCCTTTCAATCCGTCGTTTCCCTCGCACATTCGATTTTGATGGGGAAAGCTGTGAATTTACGCAGGTGTCATCCCTGAAATCAAGACTCGCCTTCCAAAGCCATCCATCACAACGCTAATTGCCGACTGAATCGATCACTGATATCGAAATTCAATAAACGTTCGATTCGAGAGCGATAATTATCGCTGGCGAAAATAAACAACGATTCTCGCCACCCACAGTAGAGGAACGAAGTCGAACGCCTTCGGTAAAAAGAGCACGTGGCTTATAATAAAAGTGCATTCCGACGGACCAATTACGATAAAAGCACGTTCTGCTGGAGGATGTGCCGCCAAAACTAAACTATCGATCGAGAGGAAATCGGCGCCACTGGAAAGGGGTTTTGAATGAAGATGGGCAAAGATTGATACCCATCTTCGTGAGATGCTCGAACCAACGGAGATAAAAGAAGAAAAAATCTCGACGCTGATCGTCTAGAAAGAAAAGATGAATGCTTCGGTTAACTCGAAAGCTATTGGCTTTCTTCACGCCGTTGTGAAATATGCCTAAATTATGATATGGAGTTGAGATTTTCATTGCTATTTCAAGATGACAAGAGTAATTAAGATAGTGGTTCTCTTTGGGACTGATAATCAGTGCATCTTCCGTGCCATCAACCCCCCTCTTAGGATGACATAAGTTATAGTAAGAAGAATAAAATACTGACAGAAATGCGATGAAATACCAACTCCTTACTTTTGATATATCTCTTAATTATATTTCAAAGACGAGTACGGCTAATAAATTATGAGAAATGTAACCCTAATGGCTTTTCTTTTAACCATTCGATGTAAAATAGCTCTTTTGCCAGGAAATAAGATATTGCTGAATGTACAAATATTGTTATCACACCAAATTTACAATTTTTTCATTCAGCTGAGCAGCTACATTGTTGAGGGGTCTTCAGGTAACAAATGGTATTCATTATCTGGCTCTGCATTGAATTATTGAGGCATTTAAAGCCTTCCTCTTCCATATTCATACGTGTATGTTTACGTCTATAAACTACATTACATAATCATCGCTGCAGGCCAACTTGCTAATGGTACGATTGAAAGTCAGCTAGAGGTAGTTTAAGTAACCAATTATCAAGAACCCACTTGCTATATACTGCACCCAAATGGTAAACATATCCCATTCCTTAACCTGAAGTATTTAGTAGGCTCTAAGGCTATTAACGAAACAAAGTATTGTATTCATAAAAGTAAAATCTAAATATTGGCATATAGACACTTATTTTTTCCAGCGAATCATTCAATATTTCCACGAAAACAAGCTTCAATAGATGCATGATATTTAAGACATTTTAACTTAGCGTACCGTGTATAAAGACATCAGTATTTATATGGTTAATTCAAGGTTTCGAATACTTATGCCATTTTTCCTGACAAAAAGAAGCAATTTGGTAGAATATATATCGAATTATATATCGTACACACCTATAATTCAAATAACGGTTGAAAAACTGTCGTTAAGAAAACAACCCACTTTATAACTTCCAATTAATAATACCAATTAAAAAATTCACAAAGTCACAATTAAGCTCAACAGTTTTCGATTTAAATAAAACACTACGCAAACACTGATGAAATACATCTTACATGCTGTGTGTTTACATGCTCTGTATTACGGAATTTCGAGGAAAGAAGCGCATATGTAGACTGAATAAGAATTGGGACTATATGGGCAGAAGGAGCCACTTGAAAAAACTCGAGAAATCAATACTCTCGCAGCGTGGAAGCTAAAATTCTTGGTTTAGAATCCTAATCCATTTAGAAAACCCTTGAATTCCTTTTCTCGGGAACCTATACATGACTTACAAAATTATTCAAATTTCAAAAGTAACCTCTCCGTGTTTTGGATTATTTTTCCCGGCAATTTAACTCTTCAATATATCTGAGATACTATGATAATTAAATCAACGAGACAGAAAAATAAACAGCACATTTATGCTCGTAACTTCGGCATATAAAATTTTTCACGAATCCATCGTGCGGTAAGCTTTGAGGGGGCAAAATTTATGGAGCCTTTACTCTTGTGATCCGCGTAGCTTTTTCCGTGGACAGAATCAAAGGTTGGCGACTCCTGTATGGCCATCAAGACGCGATTTGACGCCCTCCATACATGACAAAGGAGAAAGAATCACGTGGGACGCCGACACAAGCGCCACTGCGGTCGACTCGTCAACTAGAGGGAAAAGCCTGAATTGGGACGACTATGCAACTACGCAGCGAAATTTTGGGTGTACGCCAAAGCGGAATAAAGATCCATCAAGCTCACTTGAATGATAAATGGGACCACCGAGTGAGGGTAGGGCACAGGATACGTATCGAAACTAATTTTGAAGACCGCTTCTTTGTTTTTAAGCGGCCGAAAAGGAGGATTTCTAAAAGACCGTAATTTCGTTTGGCGGGGGAATCTTTTCGACTCGAATGACGTGTACTCGGCGAACAATTAGCCAGTAATGAGATTAAATAGTCATGGCGATCGATAAAAAAAGCAACGTGCGATAAAAGGGACCCCTAAAGACGAGCGCTTTTAAAGGTGATATGATAGACGGCGCCTCAACTACTTAAATCTATCCGTTCCTAGCGAACGCCCAAATTCCTTTAATTTCCAATAGTTTGTACGATATATGGAGATAGAAATTGAGCTCAGTTGACTAGGTATGGGAAACGTAATGGCTCCCATTACCTCTTTCTCTCACTGCCAAATACTATTACTTACTACTATTATTACTTCGGAATTATTTATTTACTACGAAACGCACCTCTCGAAAAGATTCGACTTCTATGAATGTGAGAAACTCGTCTTTGGCTTGAATAGTCACTAATCGTCAATATTTACTTTAACATCACTCGGTCGGAGATTGTTTAATACTATAAGACTAATTTAATACTAATAGTTTGTCTTTATGAATTATTAACATTTTAAAGGTTCCAGGGCAATTAAGTAAATTTGAAACCAAAATGAGTAAAACTACATAAGAATCTCACTCATGTTCTTCATAAAATGGATCTCAATCGCTGGAGTACAGGTTCTAACAAATTTATGGAATACTCGTATTAATATAATAAATACCTAACAAACAATTAATGAAATGAGTTGAGAAAATAACATTGAAAGTAAATATATATTCAAAACAGAATTCGAAAGAAAAAGGAGAAAAAGACAAAGAAGAGATGATAAAATGATTATAAAACAATTAAATGTATTTCGTTCATTTATGATCGTATCATGAGAGAAATTTACATGTGCTTGTTTTTATGGTCCAATAAAATTTTTATTATTACCTCATTAAAAGGATATAAAAATGAAGAAAGAATACGAGTGATTCAAGATATAGCAATGTAAATACAGCTCATTTTACACATTTGAAACTATTTCCGAAAATTAACATAAACACAACTTCTCCTGCAAACAATTACTTATTATTATTAATTAATTTTAGCATCAATCATGAAGCTTCACATAATGATTCAATGAATTAAAAACGACTACCTGATTGACTGAGAGAATACTTGGAGTGACTAGACAAAATAGGACAGTTCGTTCTAGAGCAGACTAGGAAGAAGGATGAGACTATCGGAATAGTAGTACTGCTTTAAGCAAAATCAATTTCTATTCAGGGCAATTATAACTTCATTCCAGAGGGCGAAGAACGTATCGACGGATTGCAAATCACTATCAGACACGTCGAAAGATTATTTAAATTCCATCACCAGGATATTGTCCCAAATAGCCACGTTTCAATCAATATTATTTGAAACGCAAACTCCAAAATGTAGATGAGTTATTGTATGAACGGAAGAGTGAATTTTAATTCAATTGCTTAGGAACATAAGTTCTACCGCCAGAAAATATTATTACGGAGGCAAGATATGTGATGAAATGAAGGAAGTTCATCAAGGTTGAATTAATCGACAAAGTACTTCTAATCAAGACTTTGTAGTACACTCGAGAACGATAAACAACTACTGAATGACACTAAATACATAATTCTGAGTCACGTATACTTAGCCGAGGAAAACTGTGAAGATGATGACAACTTTCAATCATATGTTTTTTAGTAATTGTTGCTAATCTTCCGTGCTTAAGCTGTATATTTTTTTTTTCAAATGATTACTTATTCGCTTAGACATAAAAGAAGTTGCCTACAGTCCAAATAACGATTAATTTTTTGACAGAGTAGAAAATTTCCTAATATTTATCGTACATCTCAATAGCTCTTGTAAAATTTTTAATCACCTGCGTTATCTTTATTTGCCTTACTCATAATGTTCGCAAGTTTTTCTCACCACCTTTTACAGTGTTGTGTTTTCATGCAGTAAAAATACGTAAATTTGTGACAAACCTTTATTTCACAAAGATGCATCGTTTTATCCTTATTTCCTCCATTTTATTCATTCATCCAACGCAACACACACATATTTAGTTCATAATATTGGATATTGAGTAAAGTAGCAATTCCTATAATTGATGCTTTCTGACGATACTTGGTGGAACATTTCCATAATCAATATGAAAGAAACAATTTGTCTTCGTCCACAAATTTTATTTGAAAAGACACGACCGGTTTCGAGGTTAACTCATCTTCAGTTGATCTGAAGATGAGTTAACCTCGAAACCGGTAGTGTTTTTTCAAATAAAATTTGTGGACGAAGACAAATTGTTTCTTTCATATTGAGTAGCAATTCCTATCTTGAACTCAGCCCAATAATTACTTGTAACGGTAGAGATTTGTCCAAAACTTAATGCTAAATCAAACAATGCCTTCGAAAAGAGATGAGGAATTTCCGATTTCGAGATTGGTAAGTGGTTCCGGGTTAAATTCTCGGGGGTAGCGAAGTGATGTTAGCTGAAGAGTCACTTTTATCAATACCATTACCTTGAAAAATGCTTTAAACTTTTACTAAACCACACAATAATGTGTTAAAGTTTAGTCACCAAGGATTTTTCTTTGAATGAATAGCATAAAGTGAGACCTAAGTCTGCGTTCTTTACTATTACCTTGCCTGAGTTGTTCAGTAAGCAACCGAGTGATGATCCTCAAAATTCAAACCCTTTCCCAATCGCAGACTTCTTGCTCGAACACGCACAGTGAGAAATCTATTCGAAAGCCACATGTACAACATAAAAACAAGTGAAGATCGATCTGTTCGCCCCCAATAGCTGAACGCAGGCCCCGAGGGCTCTTTCCTTTACAAGCCTCCAGATTAAAACGTCTGCAGGCGATCATAGTTATGGGATCTCTTTCTGACTCTTCAGATTGCGTGTCTCCTCTAAAAGACGTCGTCAATGCATAGTTATTAATTTCCCTCAAGGACAGGCGAAAGGGATGGACGTTGGTCATCCTCAACCACGACTGCAAACGGAAGAATGTGATTAGGAACCGCGACTGAACACGCTTTTCGCATCCAAATTTAGACACGGATGACGCAACGTGTTTTGAACCCGGAAAATTCAGCGAAAACATCAATGTTAAACTGTTCCTTGGGGAGGTCGTCGAATCTACTTCTCATTTGGTTCTTTCCAACTCGATATTCTTCGTTTCTATTTCCAGAGAGCGAATTTCGAAACTTCATTACAGGTGATGGGATCTCTACTGTCTCATTAGAAGATAAATATAGAGGAATTATTCAGAAGGGATAGTCTCAACTACTTCCTCAATAAGTGCAATGTTTAGTTGATGATCTAAATTAGGGTGCAATCACTTTCATAAGTGTACATACCGCTGAATTGAAAAAAATAAAAAATCTTATACATCATTCTTTCACTAATTGACGAGGTCAAGTTTGATCGTGTGTTGGTAAATAATGTCTTACAAAATGATGGATATGGCAGCTCTTAAGGTGAATACATTATCGAGAAAGTCTTTATTTCTGCTAACGGATGAGTATAAAAAATAACAGTCGATTTATATCATGGTAAAGCTCCAAGGTCCACAGTTTGAGTCCCGGCTACTCAGGTTTTTTATGGTTAGCGCATAGCTGTGTGTTTTCTATTGCTATTACATCCGTCCCTCTAATAATTGTGTACGAAAGGGATACTTGTACAGACCACAGGAAAGATATGAATATGAAGGAAAAAGGAAAGTCAACCATTAGGTAGCAATGATCGAACAATTACGATGAATTGTAATTAGAGTATTTGGTATACATGATTAGCAAATCTTTGTTGCTAGAAATGTAGACTTAAGAAACGATATTCGACTCTGAAATGATAGCAAAGATATATGGATCGGTTGGATGAACCATAGTCATCGATTTGGATGATTTTGGATCGGTACTTACCATTATTTTGGATAGAAACATAAAGGGTTAACTTTCGATCCTATTCACCGCTCTTCTGACACTGAATGACGGGACCATCTACATAAATCCAGAAATGATGACGCAAGTCCGAGTCAAGGGGGCGTCGCAAGTGTGAAACGAGGAGGGCCTTCTAGTTCATTTCACGCTCAAGTTGTCCATCCCAATGCATCACCGGGAGCCACAAATCTCCGAGGAGGCACGAATTTAATCAAAAACAAGGCAGACAAACTTCTCTCGGAATGCATGACGGAAAGGAGCTTCGCCCGATAAATACCAGGGTGAGATACGCAGTCAGAGAAAGCGGTAATTTTTAAGGACGTGCAGAAGGGGGCGTTTCCACCCACGGGAATGTATTCTCCTGCGGAGGGAAAAAACTTAATTTTCCTCCGCGAGAGGGTGCTCGGCATTCTGTTTGTGACAAATGTCGGCTGAATTGAGCGATAAATAAAACGCGGAGTTGACGAAACGGGGCATCAAATGAGACGGAAAGAGGGTTTTTTTTATTTCTCGGAGTAAGTGGATTTGGCGCTGATGAATTTTTGTCTTGGAGGATCTCGCTTTATGACGACTCCCGCATTATATTCGAGATGAGCCTGTGATTATGAGCGATGTCATATCGTAAAAACGTACTGAGCCAATTTTCGGAGCATTGTTACGGCCCGTTAAAGGAGTATTCGGTCTCTTTTTAAAGGCCTCCGAGGGTTATACTTATTATAAGGGAGATACATTCCGCCATTTTTCTAAGCAAGAGGAAAATGAAAGTGACTACATTTGGGCAGTACCGCGTAAAGGATGGAAAGGACTGGAGCCTTGAGATATTTAATGATGCGGGTAAAATTTAGCCAAGGATCAGCTACATAATGGAAACCGAGGATGAGGTTTCAGCTAAGCCAGCAGTAAGATGTATCTTTATCAATGGTGTGAAACGTGGACTTATGGAAAGGCAGAGGACAAATTAGAATTCTTTGAGATATGGATTTGGGGTAATCTGGAGAAGGGAGAATGAGCATTCAGGAAAACAGAGAAGGAAATACTGAAGAATTCAGAATAGGAAATGATAATAAAAATAGTATGGCTTCATAAGCCGCAAATGAGCTCTAACTAGAATAATATTACAACTAACCTTTATGGATGGCCAAAACCATGTTCTAACGAGGATTTGAAACAGTGACTCAGCGTTGCTAGGCTAGCACGCAGACTTTACGCTACCAAAGCCGGCATAAGGCTTATGAGGAAAGAAAACATAAAATAGCCTGGTTTGACATTGGAATGGGACAGATTTGCTTCGGAATCGACACGAGGAAGGACTTACCTAGGATTGACAAGGAAGGTAATACTAAGCTCATACAACCATGCTCAAACCAGGGAAACCCGGGATCTTACCGTGTGTAGGATACCACGCTAACTTTTCCAAACGAATTATCATCCTAAGCCGAGCTATCATGGTGCCCTAAGCTCATCTCCAGCATGGACTGCTTCCAGAATTGGAAGACATTGAGTTATACGGAACTCAAAACAAAGGGAGCGACATCCTTTTACCTCCTTCTTAACGTTCGTCGCCAGAAAACCTACTCTCAACCGTATTAAAAGAGCGTGAATGAAACATTAAAGTCCCCGAGCAAGTGCGTTAACCTCGGGATGAATAGTCAAAGGATTTTACGAAGCGACTAACTCCTTATCGACGAGGCTTTATTGGCGCGCAGGGGAAAAACAAGGAAGGTGAGAGGTGGGGCGTGAAGATGGTCATAACTATGGAAACGACCCGGCACTCAATTACCAAGCAAATGAGGATGGGGTGAAACAAATACCAGAAGGGAAGATTAAGGCCTCTGATCACGGCCCGAGTTTCCTTCGGAAAAATTTCCCATGCAATATTTCAGCGGAATCTCATAAAACTTTTGGACAAATTTTCTTGCTCGGAGATGAATTTTTCTCCGACGTTTTTTCTTCTCCTGCGAAACACTTTGGCTCCCGCTGCCACCTGGGTTACGTGCGTGACACTCGCGTTTTTCTGCGGGGCGGCAATTTATTTCTCGTCTAAGATTCCGGTCGCCTTGAATAATGCTGGCTGAACGCCGTTATAAATTAAGGAAAGTGTGGTAACGTGCGCGAGTTACGGCAAGATTGGTGTCCTTAATGACGCCGAATGGAAACCTTTAAAAGCGAAAGGATCGCGTCGCAGCAAAAAGGGTTAAGACGTAGGTCTGATGTCAACAGAGTGAGTAATCTATGAAACGTCGGCTAAATGGAGTAGGAACCAATCTATCCTATACAACAATAATCATTAACGTATCAAAGTATTTTACATTTTTATTCTATAGGATTATGTTTGATGATGTACTAGATACGTGTACTTATCCACTCCGTATTTATATTTTCTTGTCATTATTTTTTCATATTTTTTAGCTGGTACTATCGGTAGGATTGCGCAGGTTTTTCACACTACCTTCTTAGTGGATTGTTTTCACAGAATGTCTTATGTTTTCAACATCCACACTTCTCATTTTTTTGTCGTTTAGATTTCTGAGGTTCATAAAATTATAAATTCAAGAATGAAGAAAATATGAATTATCAAGGGAGAATAAACTGCCTAAAAAAGTTTCTACAATCTGAAGAAAATGAAGAATAAACTTTCCAATTGTGTCAATTTTGAATAACGACTTAAGTTACGACAAATTTTCCAGGAGTGTACTATGACAGAATGAATGAAGGTTAATTGGGAGAAGAAATACATTAAACCTATCCATATTTCTGAGGGAAAATTTTCATAAATTACATTCAATAACATAGAACATGACAAATTTCAGGCAATGACTGAAAGTGGAATCTAAAACTTAAAAAGCACACATCCTAGTTCACCATAAAAAATAAATGCCTCGGGATTAGAAACATCGACTTTTAGCGTTTAAGAGTCTTAATAGATACACAATGTTTTACGTCGTATGTATCTTCGGGCAAATAAACAACGTGTTACGAAATGCGCAACGCAACGTTAAACCTTTGAAAGGCTAACAAATGCAGCCAACGAACGATTGCGAAAAACCGCGGAATTCCCATCAAAAATCCACATTTTGCCGAATCGCTTCACCGTTCACACGCATCACCAAAGCGGAAATGGCTCGCAGCTCTAAAAATATTCATTAGCGCAAACTTGGAGTGTAACAACGTTCCATAAATTAAATCCTTTTGAAGTCCGTCGCGTCGCTGCTTTTTTCGGCGGAAGATCCACGGGGCAAACTTTTACGGGTCACATAATTCTAACACTAGGAAAAAAGCACAATGTTCCTTTGGCCCCTTGACACTTGACGCACGCAAATTCGTATCCCGGGGGCCCCTGTGTCGCTGTATGCCATTGGGATTCCAAATCCACTCGATCGATAAGCATTTGATATGCGTATCTAAAGGCGCTTTCCGATGTAAATTTTTCCCATCGATCGATGGAGGAGTGACGCAACACAAGAAACATTTTCACGGTGGAACTTTTTGCATAAATATCAAGAGTAACGCGTTAATTATGAGCGAATGGAACCCTTCGGACGAGTTCGTGATTTATTAAAGATCCCTCGTAAATCCGGCGCTTTCTTAAGATCGAATCGACTACCAGGATGCTTCTTGACATAGGAATCGTTAGGAGAATTGAGATCCAATTCTGTTACACTTGCGCAATTAGATCAGAAGCAATACGTTCAAAGAATAGACAGCTCATAAAATGCTTCCAGTCTGTCACATATGCCGATCAAATTCTGCAAGAAAAAATATGTATAAGATAGCTTCAAGTAATTTTCGTTTTTTATTAGAGAAATAGATAAAATGCGAATACGTACCGAATAAAGGCTTTAATCTAGTCCAGAGAGGAATTTTCATTATTTGAAAAATTCAAATTACTAACGGAAATTTATATAAATCTTTTCTTCTCCTTCCATTATAAAATTACGTCTTGCTGTAGTAAAATTGATTTACAAAGAAATTGATAAAGCGCGTATTGAACACGGTAAATAAAATATTAAAAGAACTTCGTATCTAAGGCTTCCATGGTAGCTTCAGATTCATCCATGACAAGAAATCAACAACATTTCTCGCCAAGGCAAACATTCTTTTGGAAACTTCCATCGAAATCATCACCATCTATATAAGACTACGTTTAAGGGACGAAAATCCGAAAACAACTTTTGAGGAACGGAAAAGAAAAAGGCAACCATCGACGCAGATTCGTCCTCCATTTGAGAGTAAAACTATTCTCCCTTAAAATAACCACGCCCACCCAAACTTCCACCTTTCCTGAGCCATCGGTTTGGCGATAAGCAAGTGGCTCGAATATTTTCGCCTTTCCGACTTACGGACGCAACAAATCAAACTCAAAGGAAAAAAGATCAGCGAAGATTCTTCTCGGTCGTCGAGGGATGCGCCACGCGCCGATAAATACCGCAAAGGAATGAGACGACCAAGCGAACGGAAAATGCGGACACGTTCGAACGGATATGGGAGAAATACCGCATCGACGGATTGGAGTCTTCCTCACTGGCAGAAGTGAATGGAGGGGATACAAGTGAAAGAGACAGATATGCATAAAGTGAAAGTGATGCAAAAGTGAAAGAGTGGAAGTTGTAAGACAATATTGTAATCGTACTCTATCTCATGCAACTATTTGTATTAAACTATTTCACTCTCGTATCACTTTCACTTTTAGCAATTTCCATCCTTAGTTGTTTTGAGCAAAGATGAAACTTCAAATAAGTGTGAGGAGAACGGTAGAGGAAAGGTGAAAGTTAAAATGAAGGGTGATTGCCGTATCTAAATGTCAACAATTGTTCGTTAATGAATGAATGGGCGAATCAAAAATGAAAAGAACTTCTCTGCATTGACTACTGCGAGATAGGATGACAACGATATGTTATAGGAAGAGAAAAGTGAATATGATGTTAAACAAGGACGAAAGAGAAGAAAGAGGTAAACGCCGAAAAGGTAAGAAAAAAATTGAACTTGGACTTTGATGAGATGAAAGAAAAAACGCGGAGGTTAGAAAAAAGCGAAAGCGGGGAGCAAATATTTTAGAAGAAAATATATTAGGGCAAAAAAGTGAAACAGAAAAAATGACGGTGAGGGAGGATGTTTTCCACGAGCGAAGGAAATGATCGTGTTTTGCACTCTGGTGCGGGAGGAAGACATCCGTTGAGGATAAAAACAGGAGGTCGACAAAGGAGGACACAATGTGACCACGTGATGAGGACGTTCTCCTGTTGTCTTTGAAATGGATGGAACGATAGGGCTCAAAAATTCCTTCGCCCTCTGGGTTAACACCACTAATCCAAATCGCTCTCAAATCCTTGCCAAAGCCAGACCACCAACGGGTATTTCCTTCCAAGAAAGGGTTGTTGGGAAGGGGTCTTTTCCTAGGGGTCACTCCCATCTCTCTGATTAGGGGCTGAGTTCCGGAAGAGAGTTGACAAACTTAGAAGTTGGGATGTGATAAAGAAGAAAGGGAGAGGACAACAAGGGAGAGATGAAAGGAGATTAGAAAACGAAAAATGCTCAAAGAGAAAGGCGTAATGAGCTAAGTTTTCGGACATATCGGTTGAGTCACAAAGGAGAAGAATTGGGTCAGAAGAGAAATCGCTTCGCAATGAACTTGAGTTGTAAATAATAAGGAATAATTTAAGCGACCGGAAGATCCCATAGAAACTCGGGTCTTTCATCATAATGGGAGTTTATGTTCTGGAAGAAATTTTTATTCTCGAAAGTGAATGCCTTTCGGCAGAGATAGAAAATCCGAAATAGATTTCATGTGAAAATATCAATTTGAAATATATAGCGTTATTATTTATATAATTATTACTGGATATAATTTAAAAAACATCAATAATTCCTGGGCTAAGTTAGTATTTACATATCAAATATGTACAGAGGGCATTATATTGTACACAAAATTCATTATAAAAATACGATTTTACATTCTTTCCCTGAATAAATGGATATCAAGTTATCTGTAGGTCAGAGAACAGCAGTGAGAACGATTTGTTAAAATGTAACAGCATTCAATGACAAAATTTCTTATGGCAAATAACACATGATTTCATTCCACGAGTGAGTCTCACTTAAACTTAATTCTACCAAAATATTAGGAAAAGTAATTACCAATTACGTCATGTTAGAGTTCATTGTATGTAAATAGGCGCATGTAAATACATGTTTAATAAAAGGGGTCTGGATAATTTGCCAGTTATTCGAGTCAAGACCCCTCGAAATTCTATCAATCCCTCAAGAATTATTCACCACACATCTCTGCCGGGAAATTCAATATAAAGCTAAATTTGTTCATCTTCTAATGGCTATGAACTTCAAAACTTAATTTTCATTCTGAAATGTTAGGAGAGCAGTTCACGAAGAAAGTACCCTCGTAGATCTAAGAGATTAAGTTATTCCATTCCAAGCTAGAACGTACAAATTCCTCTGCTGCTAGGCAATGCTTTACCTTGGCTTAAAAGTCCTCGCAAGCGTGCTAACGATGTCCTCTCTCCACCAAATAAATTAGGAGGGTGAGAAATTTATCACCCGCTTTTGCCCGAAATTCTTGGTTTAAATATATAGGCCTCCACTAACTAAGTCCTAAATCTTGCAAGAAAGCAAACTCCCGGGAAAACCGGTCTGGCCCGGAGAAAACCCATAAGTTCCCCCCGGAAAGATTTATTCAACTAAAATTCGAGCTTTGATCACAAAAAGAAGAAATAATCATTAAGAAAACTTAAAAAATAATATCTGAATGGGTTATGAAGCTATCTAAAAATGTAGAAAAATTTCATTTCAAACTTTCAGTTTGAATGAATCTAAAGCTTCACATTAATATGTTCTTGATATACTACACTAAAATGATATCCCTGATACGCCGATGGTGTATTTAAATTATCCTTATTTGATATTTTATAAGCGATTAAGTCAATACAGCTACTAAAGGACAAGAATGAAAAATATTATTATATTTTCGTAAAGAACTGACTTCACGGAAGGAATCCAGTTGCTTTTTTCGTAAATGACTTTTCGCCATAATTTAAATATTTTGTAAAATAAGAAAGACAACGCATTTACTACTAGCCATAATTACGATGCAGAAACGAAATTAGGCATTCTAACAGTCGTTTCCTGACTACAGGGGAAGTCTACGCAGAAACACAGCGACATTTCATTATCCATCAGCCAGATAAGAGATAATAATGTATTACCAGATGTATTTTTGAGGAGAATTAAATCGTTTCATTAAATAACGTAAGGTTTAAAAGGAACATCGCACCCTTTTGATATCAAAAAATAATATTTTGGCACAAATCTTGCAAAAAAGATCACCGAAAAACAGAATAGCCATTGTTAAACTTTTGAAGCGATAGGAAGCACTAATCAGAAGTGTATTCGCAGTTGAAACATAAATCCAACTTATCACGAAACTCCCCGAACAATGTTATTACAAGAACAAAATTCAAATTCGGGCGAAAAAAAGGCAGCTCGACCCAAAAAAGGGCGGAGAAAATGAATCAGACGGAAAGACGTACAGCCTTGTTACGTTACGGGATAATTAACCGATTTAAAACAGGGATATCTGGCTGATAAACGCCATCAATTCCGGGCAGAATTAAAACGGGAGCGGAAAGTATCTCATAGGGGAAAAATGCATCCCAAAGCGGCCTACATTTTGTAACAGATTCATTCTCTGGCTCCACCCACTTGGTCGCCGCCCTGGCCATAATTCAACGACCAAAGGCATCAACTCAAGTCCCTCGTTCCATGACCGTAATCTCCACGGGCGAAAAAATATTTAAGGCTTAATCAATCACTCTCCCACCATCTTCGCATCCCTACGAAGCATCCTCTCGACCAGGCACCCCCTGCCACTCATCGATTCTAGAACTAGAATCCTTCACAATCTCGGAGGAAGGTATCATTAGGTGACAAATCTATTCGAGAATGAGGCTATTTTTCGAATGAAATCGATATGAACCTGATCTTATAATTTCACGGTATGAAAATATAAATTTATTTAACTGCCTCCTTGTTCGAATAGAAAGTTTTTCCGGTTTTTGTCTATCACTAGTAGTAAGGCAATATTTTCTGAGAGTTATTTAATTGATTGGAAGCATAAAAATATCACATTTAAAAAAAGTATTTAGCCAACAATTTAACGCTTAAAGAACCAATAATACTAAGTTGTTGTAATTTGATGCTCCATAGCTGATATCGCGAAATAAAAATTGAATGAAAACATTTACCTCGCCTGTTTATTCCAATGATTGATTAGAGCAAAGGTGCGTATTGTCCACGAAAAATTCCATCATTTATTTAATCCAACGCAGAAAAGATATTTTTTAAGTTAGTGGTATCAAACTATGTGTTCAAGTTAAAGAAACAAATACGTATATTTCCCAATTTCACATTGCTTGAGAAAACAAGTAATTGTAGCGAAAATTTGGCGCAACAAATTCGTAAAAGATAGGATAAAAAATTCCTTTCACGAAGAACCTATCACCAAAAGTAACGAATTGATGATGAGAAGAAGATTAGAGGAATCCTCTTAAAAGATCCCTCAAAGCATATCCCGCAAAATTTTTTCGCGAATATTAAAAAGCCAGGATAACAGTCCGTGTATTCCCTAATAAAAATTCCTCCTTTAGCACCTATATTCATTGTTTTCCTTTAGATTACAGCCCAAAGCTCGAGGATAAAAAGTCGAAAATCCATCTCCGAGGTCGATCTTCCCCGCCATTTGGTAAATCCAAAGAATTATATCGGAGAAGGGAAATTTGAAAGATGGCTTTAACATCGCAATAATGATGGCGGGGGATTTAGTACGGGCTCTTTTCGCGTAAGCATAGAATTCTTTACCAGGAAAATTGAGGCTGCCGTATTCCAATTCCACCTCTTTTCCTTCGCTACTCAAATTCTAAACCCTCTCCTTCCTTCTCATTCCATTCTCCGACACCATTTATCCAACCTCCAAGAGCTAAAAGCAAAAACTCATCACTTGGAGCGAAGGTAAACCTATTTCCCATTTTATTTCGGCTATAATCACTAGTCGGCTTCCTTCCAAAGACTGCAAAAAGCCAGCAATGCGAAAAGCGTGGGTCGATCATGACACGAGAGAAAATTGTACGTTATCAAAAATGTTAAAAGGACTCGCTTAAGAGCTTGCGGGTATTGAGAATTTCGGTCTTGAGTAATCCATGAGATTTCCGTTAGTAAGATGAAATAGAAAGACGAAGAAATGTTATCTCATAACTGCTCCATCGCCAGAAAAGCAATCAATGAATAAAATGTTGGTGTATACCAAGAGTGGGCAATTTATCTTCTGCAGCGATGGACTTTGATGCTAATCGTTCGACAGCGATCTACTATCATTTAGAGAACAAAATTTGGAATCTGTCGAAACAAATTATTTAAAGTTGTATTATACCGTCTCCGTGACTTACTTATACCACTCAAATTTATATGATCAATCGTGAGTTTGTGAAATTGCAAAACAACCATCTTGGGGAGAAAAACAATTGGTAACTCCCACAGAAGATTTTGAATTTGATATATTTCAATATCTCACTTGAAGATGTCAACACGTTAACGAAACACGTCAAATTAAATATCGAAGCGTTCTTCATTCCAAGATGGTTGCTTAAGTTATATTTTATCCAAGCTTTGAAACCCCACAGTCAATTTAATTGGATGTAGCTGAATTATAAAGGGAGACACTTGAAGTAGAAAAACTCATTCTAAGGATAAGATTTTCTTAGATTACACGATCGATCGAATGTCTCTCGACTATCGATAGGTCCCTCTTATAACAATCCCCGGCGATTCCTCATAAAATTACACAACAGCCATCTCACGTTCCGTCTAAAGAAACTCGAAATTTCCGGATTAATTCCAGCATAGACTATGAAATCTCGAGATAACTCAAAGGCAGTCCTCGTAGATGGAAAGATGCTTTGTGTCTGTTTCAGTAAACAGCGTTGATCAGCCATACTTTAAGGAGCTCGTAAAGGCGCTTACACGATTGAATAACAAATCACGCGGGACGCAACCCGCATGCAAATCGCATCCGTCTCGACTCGATATCTGGGCAAACTACAATGAAGCCCTCCGTTTCAATGGGAACCGTCGCTCATGGAAACACCGCACTGGTTAAACAGCTGCTCACTACCAACACCTCCTCGACATTCATTTGTCATCCTCCTTCTATTAAGGAGGAAAAAACCTCGTCTTGAGACGCCAAGAGCTAAAAGCGTGGGAGCGTGGGTGGAGACGTCGAAAAAATTATCCCGAAAGGCTGATAGGAAACACATGAGTCACGCGGAGACTATTTTCAAAGGCCTAAATATAAACCTCGATGGCTTTTTGTCGCGGGAGATATGAGGGAAAATGACACCTCCGCCACATCTTCTTTAAGACGTTCAATTAAAGTCGACGGTGCGTGGTGAGGGTAGCGAAACATCTCTCCATCGAAACCTCTGGGACCTCTTCCACCCGTATCAATCCACCCCGTGACCCTCCATATACATTTCCTTTGAGAAAGGCGATGGACCTAATGTATTCCCTTCCACCTTGGGGAGAGAGAGGATCTTCAGAGGAAATGTTTACGCAGGAGCGGCAGAAAAGAATTGCAACCTTGGACTGGAATATGAAGACTTTGAGGGGAATCCAATTTGAGGAAAAGAGTTGCTCTTATCCGAGGAAGGTTCGTCCATCGATCGCTGATGTTAGACAAAGGCGTGATTGCGGCCGAGAATATTCGAATACGGAGGGCTGCAATAGATTGGATTGTACCACGACTACACTTCGGGAAGGATTCTATGAGCAAAGCTTCATTTCACGATCTTTTTCCATAACGCATTAATATATATTTAAAACGAATCTTGGTTGAGTTAAAAACGATAGTGAGTAATGAATTCTTGATGAGTGCTAATATATTGCGTGATTATTAACGTACTGATGTTAGACGAAACGCATTAAATTATGTTGCATAATAATCATTAATCTACAACGAATAGTAAGTATATTCAAATTCCATTTTAGGTCAAGAAAAACAGCATCGAAGGATTTGAAGGAGTAATAATGACGATTTAAATTCATCCTCTCACGCAGATGAAGTAACTGGGTCTCGAAAACATGTATACCCCTTCACTGGAGGTTGAGAGCAATAAATATGTTTGTTAGTTGCCATCAATATATTTCCTATGCTTATACATGAAACTGTAAACCGATAAAATATTCTTCAGTAGTATATTCGTCTTGATGCTGGTTTATGGAATTTATTTTGATCACTCTTTCTTGGATACAATGAAAAAAGTTGCTCATAGAGTCACTGTTCTGCGCTTATCTTTCCTACTTAAAAGGATTCCGTTCCAGCGTAGAAAACGACGACACACTACCTCACTCCTCATCCTGCGCAGTAAGCCTCATTCTGTCTAGGATCCGTGGTAGATAATGGTGGAGGGACTGAGGCCCAAATCCACCTTCGGCCTGAATATTTTACAGGCAACATCTTCGCCGTTTTATTTAATTTAAATCTCAACCACTCGGTTTCAAACTAATTCACCCTAAGAACAAAATTTAACGCAAAGATTGTAATGTAACGTAAGATTAAGCATGATCACTCGGTTTTGATTAGATGAAATTATTACTGAATCTAGGAATAGCAAAATTCCGAAAGTATTGTATATGTATAAGAAGTGTCTTCCTCTGAAAGCCTTGCGACCCTTGGAAGGCTGTGCATTTTGGGAATGATATAGTTGGAAGATAAAAGCAACCTTCCCGTTTTTACTGCCGCCAGAGACATCCACGCGCCTCTCGGAATCGCTCCACCTGCCATCGCCAACGAAAAAGGTCCCATCTGCCCACGCCCCCGCTCCCGGGAGAAAACCCAACCAAGGTTACTCAACTTCTCAAGAGTACGGCTCCTGCGAAAGCCTATGGCACTCCTACGCGTAGTACAGAGCGCAATGAGTAAACTAAAGTGAAATTGAAATTTAAAAAAAACAAGGGAATACTAGATATATGCAACAAAAACCACGATGTAACCTTTCTTAGAAGGTAGACTTTGTTTCTGCCAAAAATAACGTGCCTGTTTCATGTAAACGGCGCATAAGAAGTTTCACAAATGCATTCATAAGAGTCATAAAAGTAAATTCGGTTGGCTTGCCTTCAAAACATGCACTAACTATGTTTATGCATAGAAACACGTTTTATACGTATCACCTCCAATATATAAATTAAATCAGTCAGCAACGATTCCAATATACGAGATTTGTAGTAATTAACGTTATATTTCTGACTTGCCAATGCAAAAACACCTAATTAATTATTAATTCATTCGAGAGACACTGACAGGTTACTCTGTAAATCAAGAAAGTAATAACTAAAATTGAAAGAACATGATAATGTGCATCGAAAAGATGTTAGTTTTCGTTCGTTTAACAATTGCTATTTTTTATTTGTGAACAGTTTGAGATATAGCGTATGAAATGCAAATCGGGTGGACGGAAATAACTTGTGGGAAATTTCTGTAAACCAATGAAAGACCTGACAGTTAAACAAGCAAGTATAACGCATAACAAACTTCATACGAGCCATAGCAGTTCAAAAGCAAAACATGAGCGAAGACAAAACTAAAGCATAGCGCACACTAAGTCTACTATAGGAATGACGTTTCGACTCATCTTCGAGTAAAATCTTCGGAATAAAACCACAAACATTTGAAGAGGACAAACTGATAAACATAATTTCTCTCGTGTGAAATCCGAAGGCGCAATTCCGCCCACAGCTAGAAGAGTGGATCGCAAAACTCATCGAAAAGAATAGCCACACCCACGACATAGGAGAAGCCTTCTAGAAACGTACGCGTTAAGGAATTTTTTCCTCGAAAAAGTGACAAGATCGTATAAGAGAACGACATCGTTTTTAGAAGCCGTTCGAATTTATCTGACAAAAAATATAGAGGTGTAGACGGCCTTTGGAAAGACCCCTTATCTGCATGAGAACCAATAACGAAGCCTAGTAACGGCGGAATACGCACATTCCCATAAATATAACGACGCGGGGCATTTTCTCGGATTTTATAAGCAGTTTAAAGCTCGCAAAAGTGCAGATACACTGCTTTAAACAGTCTACGGAATTCAGATCTACTTTATCCCCGGTCGGTTAAAAAAAGTGTTTGGGAAGTGACGGCAGGTCCGTTGCTACCCAACGTCTGTTGCCGTAAACGCCGCGGGACCAGTTTTATGCATGTTTCCCTTCGTACGCTCCCGAAATTAAAAAATATATTGTCCTCCGTGGGCATCGATACGGCCGGAAGGAATATATTATCCGATTTTTTACTTCGCAAATGTATAAAACCCTGGCCGTCCCCAAGAATTGCTTATTCAGATTTCTCTGCGTATACAGAGCTGACATCCAACGAAATTGATTTCTCGGAAGCTCTTCGGAGAAAACGAAATCTTGACGTGTCATCAAAGAATGTGATGTTTAGAGTAAATGGGAAACGGTATAAGAAATATTTCGAGGAGGACGTTTCTTTATCAAACGGAAAAATATTAAATTTGTTCCAGAGTAATTCTAACGAATTTTGGAGCGCAATTTCAGTTTCTGCTTGCAATAACATAAATATACTACATTACGACTGTCTTGTAAACAACTATTTCTATTTAACAAAAATTCCGTAAAAAATTATCTAATTCAATAACTTAAGAAACGATATCGCTCGGTTTCAAGCTTCATAATACTGTTGTGAAAATAAAAGCAAAATTCGGAAAATGACTCTGGTATAGAAGATGTTCCTAACTTCTTTTTGTTAGCAGACCATAAGAAGTCGTGGAATAGCAGAAAAGAGTTGTCTAGCGGTATAAAACGAAAGCCCGTAAAGTCAGATGTACTTATTATGTCCCTAACGAAATTCGTTCTCGTACTTCTTCCGTGGAATCCCTGGGAGCTTCCCGTTTAATCTAACATGGCTATCTGAAGCACTATTTTCCTTTCAGACACGGTCATGGAGAAGTTCCTGCAGTTCGGGAATAAAAAAGGTGGTCCAAACACAAAGTGCGCTAGATTCTTGAGTAGCAATCCCAGTTTTATGCCTTCTTGCACATCGAACTACCGCTGACCTCACTATTCCGTCACTCCGTTCCCTTGGACGAGCTCCCATCACAGCTTTCCTTGAGAACGCCCTTTAAACCTTTCTATCACTTTTTATTTGCTGGCGGCACACTTTTCCTAGTAGGAACTGCGGCACGTCAAGCCTGGCTCAAATATCGTTCAAACAAATAATTGAGAGAATTTTAGAAACGTTCCTTACAACTGTCACTTATAGCGGACCTAAAAACTGTAAGTACGTGCAAATATAATTGACTTGCATGGTAAAATATACGAGAGATTAAGTATACACCATATGAATTTAGAACTTCAGTTCTTGGTTAGACAAAAGGGACATTAATCAATTTATTAAAAAAACGTTCTATTCATTCAAGGGAAGAAATAGCAATAATCACAGTTTTTCCTGCTATGATATAAAAAGAAAAAATGGGATATTTTTGCAGTAATAAGGGTTTGAGTATTGAAGGCATGTAGGGAAGTTTGTGAAGTGAGAGATAAAAGAAATGTTAATAAGAAAAGAGCAAAACTGCAAATAAACCTAGCAAGTGACGTGTTTATCACGAAATGGGTGATTATGAAACATATGGATGAGCACAGCAAATGAGCACAGAAAAAAATCAGAAAATTTTTTCACGAGGAAACTAAATCCTATTTTATAATTATGAAGATTTTCAAAATGCAGGATATTGTTTCCACGCGAGAAATTTTCTTATTCTCCTATCACGGAATATAGCAAAGTCACTCGCAGATCTGTGGAATATATTTACCTACACATCAATTTACTCCTTAAAGTAAATCTAAAGCAGTTGAAATGCTACGAGTTTAAGCAAGGTTTTACTAAACGCAAATTTATCGAAAAAAACATTCCTGTCGTATAAGCGTGAGTGTAAGAAGGCAAATGACTAGATAAATTTGTTGGTCGCCCTGCAGCAGTCTTCCTTGGTCATCACCGAAGCGCAAAAAGACGACACGCAAACGGAGACAGCAGCGCTCTTAAAGGAAAGCCGAGGCAAAGAAGGAGGCCCATCCATCAAAAAGGCTGACCCCATCGGGATACAAACGAGGGAGGATCCCCCGCAATAGCGAACGTTTTTAAGACTTTTATTCCATCCACCACTCCGGATGAGTAAGGGGAAACCCTATTTTATCCGTCTCTATTCCTCGAGATATGGACCTCTCCCTTAGACGGATGAAAAATTCATGATGCCCTCGGCATAGCACCTTCGGACGTCTAATCAGGCCCACTGGGCTAGATTCCGAAAAGATGTATTAGGATAGAACTTTTATCCCTTTTAGAAGATATCTCATTTCTCCGTCGCGAGAGAAAAAGAGGGTGCGAAAGCTCTTCTATATGCTAAATCGGACATTACGAAGGAGGGAAAAATACCCTCGTTTGTTTCATTACGGGAGAGACAAAATCTTCTCCGAAGAAGTTGATTTGTTATGATTAATAAAACAACGAAAAACAAGTTGAGAGCGAAATAATAGACTACAGTGAAGTGAAGTCGGTGAAGTGGGCGTCGGTAAAACGACGATATCCCAACTACAGTTACATTCTTAATTATCGATGCAGATTCGTAGATACATTATGGATTAAGAACAACTCCATTCTACCTGTCTATGGTTTGGGGGCGCAATAAACCACTCTATTTTAATCCCCTTACTTTAATTCTTGATAATTCTAACTCAACCATTTCACATCAGGCCGGGCTAAAAGGTTGACCATCGAGGTCACCATCGAGCTAATAGATATGTGGTTGGTTTTGGTGAGATCGAATCTAATCATCAGCATTTACATTACCGTGTTATTTAATAAAGTCAAATATTTAGGATTAAGGGAGCGTATGGGTGTATTAAAGAAGTGTGAAACGGTGTATGCTAGTACTATCCGCACTGGATGAGGATCACGACAAAATGGAGAAAATGGGATCACTGAAATGGATGTGAAAAGGCTATCTAGAGACAATTATTGGACATCAGCCGTCCTGACCAGAGAAGGGAAGGTGCCATGAAGAAGGCCTAGTTTAATATGCACCAAGTATCTCCTTTTCCACTTCGAACATCTCAGACATCAAATACGAGAAGTTGTTTCATTTTTATAAAAGTAATAAGTTAGGATATCCATCGATTCCTTGATTTGATCAATTTCTCATTCACAGCACTTTAGATTTTGAACATCATTCACAATATCCTAAAATAGGTTGAAATTTGAACGTGACAGCCAAAAATACGATGCAGCCATCGAAACAAAGATATCACCTTTTCTGAACGAGTACGCGCGTATGACTGGAAGCCAATTGCTGAAAATCCAGACGGATATATCTTCAAGTGTCAGATAGCAACACCAAATTTAATTTAGGAAACCAAGCAAACGTGCACAGAAGGAAAGAAGGCATTCACAGCCGCAGTGCTGGCTAAAATGAAGACAGATCTTTAGAGCGTTCAAAAGAACGGAAAAAATTTCGTGGATATTTGCCCTTATTTCGAAAGAACGTTTTCCTGGAGCAAAATAACAGCTCTTGCGCTGTTAATCTCTGTTGGTCTTTTGGACACCTGTCTCCTTCTTATTGATTAATTTATAAAACATAAATTAAATTACCTCTCTGGGTAAATTTAATAAGGGTTGAAATGAGATTCTTATTGGACCATTCCTCTCATCGTATGGTATCATTTAGAGGTCGTTTATTGAATGGTTATTGGGAATCTAAAAAGGGAACAGACCCATAAGATAAGGTATTGTTGTTTATGATCATTTATGAAAACTTATCGTACAACTTGAAGATTATGATGTATCTTCCACTTGGAGAAAAGTTCTGCAGCCATTACTCAATTAATTCAATCTTATTATTCTAATAACTGTTTCTGTTACTCATTTTCTTCCTTTTGAATTCTGAACTGCTCTCAATGTTATTATATGTGTAGATGCGCATTTAAATATTTTCTTTTTCTTTTCGGGTTTGCTTTAGATGATTATATATTAAATTTGAAACAGTTTTTAATTTCTTTCTAAAATTATAGTTGGTTTAGTAGTTTTCCCTCCATCATGGATGTTTTCTTGAAGTGATAAAAGTGGCATATTTTTCATAAACAACTAAGTCCTAAACGTGAGTTGTATGCAGGTATATATGATTATCATTTTTCAGTGCAAGCATAGTTGTCTATGTACTCCTGCAAAAGGTTTCATTCTATCTTGCTTTGACTTAAAAAAGTTCTATCTTTCCTTTAAATCTCCAGAGTTAGATGTTTAGATATAAGAAGAGACAAATCAGTCTCAACCTCGCCCCAATTAGGATGTTATATAATATTAACACGCAAGTAAACCGAAAAATAATGACGTGAATTCCCGCAGAATAAATTAGAGAGGGATTCAGATATACTTTGGGATATATCTGAGGCCGCAGAAATCGAAAAACTCTCGAGTAACCAATCCAGACGAAACCACCCGAAAAACAAAAAAGAATCTCCAATATATCACTGGAGGATGATTTACGCCCTCTCTTGATTCCTTCGCCACTATAACATATTTTCCTCTGTCAAAATGAAATAAAAGGGTGCTCTCCAATTTTGACGCATTTCCTTGCTAAACAGTTTTTCACCGGGACGTCAAGAAGGCATCCGCCTTACAGCACAACTACATAACTCGATGCCATTTCCACGGAAAACCGGTTCTTAACACTTTTGGGAGCGAACTCTGACGTCTTTCCAATTTTGCTCTAAATCAACGGGAAAATTTCGCCCCGAGATGTCAATATATAAACGGAATTTCGAGATCTTATTGGTTTAACGAGGGCGGAGTTGCCCCAAAGTTTCTTATCGAAAAATATAGCTGCGAGCGGAGCAGGCGAAATATTTTCAACGTGCCACTCCTGTCAGATCAATTGTTTCCTTTCTCACGTACATACGATCGAATATTGCATTGCAGTGAAAATGTTCAGGATAATCAAATGACTTGTTTGTTTCACTATGATTGGTGCAAATTTAGAATATTCTGCAATAAGTAACTTTGGATTAATCTATGTAATGTAATTTAATGATTAATAGTCGTTTAATATTTGATCGATCTTAATACAAGCTGGTCAGTATGGTAATCTTAAAATTCATAAGGAAGTTCATAAAAATGCACTTTTTCGAGCTATATCTTGCTTGTTTAGTACATTTTAAATTAAGAAATATAAATTTAAAGGATCTAGAGTATTGGTTATACTATTTGTAAATATGCATGGCTGAATTATGATTTTCCAAATTTAATAATCTTTACATTTATCTATCATGTTGTCTGTCCTTATCTGGCATGCAGTTTAACTTAATCAGCCCTTTTGTTAATTATAATCATCAGTCGATAACATCATCAAAATGGCTGAGTGGTTAGAGGGTCTGGTTCCAATTTCCAAAGTTCCAAAGATTAATCCAAAATTTTATCCTCAGCGGTTCGAATCCTGTTTAAGGAAAATTTTTTCAGAAAATATTCAGGTTTGCTAGACAGCAACTAAGAAGTTTCTACATCTTGCTATTTTTGGTACCAAATATTATTAAAAACAATTACGTGGTTAAGGTTTTGCGTATTTTACAAACGCGATAATACAATTTTTAGATGTATATTAAGCAGAAATTACATGATATTTTTTGATTGCTTTGAGTTTAGAGACCACTCCGTTTATCCGATACGAGTCAAGCTTTGCGTACTTGTCCTCTTTGATAGAAAAAAGTACGTTTGAATTTTTACTCGTCAAATTATACTATGTTTGAACCAAAGTCTCTGAGATAGATCTCAATAAGGAATATATGAAAAGTTCATTTTATCGTTGAAGGCTTTGTTTTGTATAATATGACTGGAAACGATAGTCAAACGAAGAAATCCTTCTAAAATACAGTGATGATACCATCGATAAAAAGCACAAATTCACCGGAATACGCCATCGCTGTAGGGAAAACTTCAAACTCCGAACAAGTTAATAATAAATTATCATTCCATCAGCATCCTTCCCGCGTGCTGCTAATCTTCTGGCGTTAGCAGGCGGCTGAAGATACGTGTACAGCTTTCCTGGATAAAAACTGCAGCTTAATGCTCAATTAAAGTCTTCCAGTGGTTAGGATGTCAGCCTCGTCTCGATCGCAGCAATGCCCACTCTTGGAAAAACGCGGTTTTAGAATAACTCATTATCATCGTCGGCCGAGAACGTTAACATTACGGAAAGCCACGAAACAACCATTACGCCGAAACGGAAATCGCCGGCTGAAGATAGCGAGCTGCACTTGGAGTATGCAAAGAGGACAATGCAAGGAGGGAAATTTCCCGGGGAAAACCCATAAAGGAGCCCCGAAAAAATGCAGGTGGAGAAAGGCGGAGGAAAAAAAGAAGGGAAACGAATATGGGAGGGCCTTAGTTCGGCCCACCGCCTTCCAGATGGCGTACGTGAGAAGGATGAAGTTCGGGGGCGTCCGAAGGAAGCGAGTTTTTTAAGGGAGAGAACAAAACCTAAGGGAAAAAGAGAAAGGGGGACAGCGGCGGTGATAAAAGTCGAAATGAAAAGTAAATGACTCGGCGGTCGATTAAAGCCACGTAAGAAGCTAAGAAAGAGCGGAGACAGTTTCGGAAGGAAAGTGGGTGGCTGGGTTGGATTTGGGGGGTTGGGTTGGGTTGCAGGGGGTGGGTTGGGGCAGCCGGTGGGAGGGAAAACGAATGCGAAATACTGATAAGTCCCTCCGAGAGAAAGAACCCGACAAAAGGCTAAGGGAAGAAAGTCTGCCCAAAATGAAGGGGATTTATTCTAATTCTGGAGAGGGGGCAAAAACACAGTAGAGGAGGGGGCAGGGAAGAAATAAAAATTTCAAAAACCAATCCGAGAATGGTTGGAAATTAGTTTATGGCTGCGGCAAACAAGAAGGGACGGCCGATGAGCGAATTAAGGAAGGCAGAGGAAAAGGCGTTATAACACCTGAAGGAAAGGGCATACGAAGATTATGTAAGGCCGAGAAAAACGTTGCTTTTAATGAGGGACGGAATGGGAGATAGTTCCAGGGAAATTGGTCTTTAAGGTTTGCGGAGAGATAGTATCCCCCGGAGATACCTTAATCGCTCGGATAGACGTAGGGATGGTAAGGACATGAAATAAAGATATGAAAGGACTCCTACTACCAAGTAAGTTACTTCCAATTTTTACTCCTTCGGTTTTACTCCACGAATGATCATAAGACCACGGAAGATGATCTGATATATCGGTGTATAAACTTTATATTTCGGGTACTTTCTCCCTTAAATAGTTCATATTTTGCATCTTTTCAGAGGAGAACCCAATAAAAACAAGAATTTATGCTGCCTCGTTAATTATACCGGAATATTGATTCACGTAATCCACCAAATTCTGAGGTATTCGTAGACAATGCAAATACCAACGTCATCTTCTTCTATTAAAGAAAAATGAGCAGTTACTCTTGAGTTGTAACCATTAATAATCATGTACGAAAACATGCGGTAACATCCTCTAAAGCAGTGGAGCATAAATTTTCTATTTGCCAGAGCAAATAACACATTATACAAAAGTCTGAGGTAATCCAACCGCATTGAAACTCAAAGAGAACATTTTCCTCTTTATTTTAGCAAGGCTATAAATTAAAATTATTTAAATAAGAGTACCTCTTCCTTGAACGTTAATAAAAGGCCGCATTAAGCCTTACTCCTTTGTTCGATTCCAGAAAATGCTAGTGGAAGAGCACAGGTAATATAATAATTCTCTATTTCTATATAATGTAATAAAATACAGTCCACGCCACAAATATAAGCTCTGAAATATTTCTTGCTAATAACCCTGTTGTTGGCCGATCCAAAAAAGGTTAGAATAAACTTAAGCTAAAACATTCTTAAGCAGAATCCCCTTGTTATCCGAGGTATCATCGGATTCGGTGTAAAATGAACGCTGTAATGCGTTTCTTTGTAACAAAAACCGAGTGTGTGTAACGTTATATTTCTCTACAAAGACCTCTCGGAAAAACAGCGATACATTTGTTTCGACCAGAGGGAAGGGCATCCGAAACTCAAACATATCGCGTTTGTGGGGAAAGTGATAGGGAAAACCGAGACATACGCAGAGGATGCTGGAAATTCATAGATTCGGGAGGGAGAACTTTCGGCGCGGAACGGAGGGTTGGAAATAAAACGGAAAAAATAGAAAAGAGGCGGGGCTGGGAGGAGATGCGGATAAAAAGGAAGAAATGCGAGAAAGAAAAGGATCTCCCTCTTACGTATTCCCTCCGCTATCTCCTCCCACTAGAAAGAAAGAAAATTCCCTCCCACTTCATTCGTCCATTGGATAAGACTCCATCTTTATCGCATCTTCCCTTCTCTTTCATGCCTCAGACTCACGTTTCGTGCATGTACTACTTGAAATTGCACCGATAGAATCCGTTCAGTTAGCTCACTGTGTGTACCAGAGCTTTGAACCGTAATTTCGTACCGGTTTTCACTACAGTTCGATAAGAACGCCGTATTTCGATTCGGTTTTTCTTCGGCAGCAACCGTCGAACTGGTTCAAACATTTTTACGCTGTGAGGAAATAATGCCTTTAAAAGGTTTATATAATTCGTGCACTTAAATTACAGCACCAAACCGTAAACGAACCGAAATCCTAAACCGAAAATTTTTTTTACCGGAGTGAAATCCGAACCAGAACCGAAAGATTGAAGTTCTTTAACCCGTACAAAAACGGAATACTGTTATTTACTCCGGTATTTATGGCTTCCAGCTATACAAATTTTACTTAAGTGTAATTGGAGCAAGGTTAACTAAGCATGTGCCAACTAAACCACTTGAAACTAATTGTTACTAAATATTACTCTAAGCGTTAGTGCTTTATGACGAAATGATAAAATATAGGAATAATAAAACTAACTTTTAGAGGGATATTATGATGTCCAGAACGAAAAACATTATTTTAACCAGTATGACGTAAGTGGTCATGCAATTTCAATGTTTATAGGTGAATTTCATGTCTGTGTAGCACATTGAAGTAAACTGTTACCTTATTACTTTTGGTGAAAATGCGAATCGGTATTCGGAACGGAAAAATAAAAGTTTTTCGGTTCCGTACCGGTTCGATCCCACTGAGTGTACAATATCGATACGATGAGAGTATGTTGAGTCCGTTCGAAGTAAGTTGAGTTCTTTTGGACTACCTATTCTAAATAATAAATAAAAATGAAGACGGCAGATAGGGAAAATAAAAGCTTTTTTCCTGACAAGGTAGCCTGGGCACCCGGATCGTATCCCACCCGGGACCATAAACATCCATAAACTTACTAATTCATCCGCAACAGCATTATTATCATTTTATTGCCCTCCGTTAGCCGCAAACAGGCGCAGAGCAGTCGTAAAATGGCCGTAAATTCCTCTACCGATCCGGTAGCGTAGTGCTTTCACGAAAATCCTCGCAATGCGGCAAAGGAAAAGAGGCACGAATTATAAGGGAGAAACCGCTAAGGAACTCGTAAAAATATACGGACTCTCGGGTTATTTTTATGCTTTCCTAGAGTTTTGCGTGGGAGGAACCACACCGGTGGTTTAACTTAATCCGCGGCTCCAAAAACGAAAAACAGCTATACAGATGTTCGGTCATAGCAACTGAAATAACAGGCGTGCGGACGCGGTGCGATATTCGTATGTCACCCAGGGGAAAAATTTACACGATAATAAAACTACGAAGGCAAAGTGTCTACGGCAGTCGTATGTGTATTCATAGAGAGTCATAAAAGTAGGTAAATCGCCCATGTACGTAATGTCGAATTATAAAGAGATCGATGCACTTTATTCATGATGATGATAGTGGTCATTCAGCGATTCGCTCTCTTCAGAGGGAAGTAAAATAGAGATTTAGTTAGGTTCCAAAATGAAACCCATGGAATGCGTGCATTTCCTATTGCGGTATTTATTCTGACGAATTGGAATGGATTTTTACCTCTTTCCAATGAATTATGCGTAGATAATTCCAGTGATAATCAGGTGCGACTTATATGAAGAGTTTAAAATTATTGAATCATCCAATGTCGCCACCTAGCGATATAATAGGCTTCTTTAGGTAAACCCAAAAGTTTATTTTACTTTATCATAAACGTAACTCAAGAGCTTACGCTACATTTACCTCCCGCACTCTGATTAATTTAAAACTATTGAAAAAACTTGAGAGAATTATTAAAATAAAGGAATCAGAATAGCTGCATTAATCATGGAACGTATTTTTGCTTACCTGAAACATAAAAACTGATAGTCCTGACAAGAAATGATTTTTTCAGCTCCAATAAAGAGAGAACGTGAACTTAAAAAATTTCGGAATATATCATACTTATTTAAACACATAACGCACAGAAGACAAAATTATGTAGTCTGCGATACAGCGAAAGCTGCTCGCTTCATTATAAAGATAAGAAAGCTCATGACACAACTAATATAAAAGCCATGTGATAGATTAATGGCTACCTGCACTAAGCCCGCACATACATCTCGGATATTTCATCTATTCAAGCCCTGTATTGAAAAGGTACTAGGTAGGTTGGAAGAGCCTTTATCTGAAGCTCTGCTTCAAGAGAAATCCATTAGTGGAGGGAGGCGGAGCAATTCTTGCGGTTCTTATCTCTCCTGTGAAACATTTTTAGACATCTTTATTGGAACTTTCTCATATCCAGACCTAAAGGGCGCGGCCAGAATTACCCTATAGATGATGATATTTAGAAATCTCCATTCATTTTCAGGGAGAATGGCACGATCTTCGCTCCCATAATATGATACTGAGGAAGACGTTGGTGAGCGAAGAGGAAAATTACCCCGCAAGACGGATCTCGGATGTTTTATCTAAATCAAACGAAATGGACAGTTTCTTGGGAAGGACTGCAAATCATCTCAATTGAAACTGTCAGCGGATCCCTAGGGGATTCCATAACGAGAAAGGGACCCTCGTTTTCATTCAAGAGCGCAAATTAAAATTACAGTCTATGCCGAGTCCGTGACTTACTCCAAGTGTAATCCAACGATACACTACGTGAGTGAGGATGATGAACTTAATTATGATAATGAACTTACATTCCATAATTCGACTTACATTACAAATAATGAGCTTATGTGATAATTGTAGCTTCATCTTTATTTATGTTGGGCGTATTTTCCTCAAATTATACATCTATGTTACAACGAAGTAAGGGAACGATAAATAAAACTACACTAAGCCCTGAGTTTACCGTAAAAATATCGAATCTTCTTCCATTTCAAATGGAAAGCAAGACAATATTTGTTAATGTTTTTCCTAAACGACTTCAATTTCTAGCATATATTTTAGGCCATGAATGAAAATGAAAGCATGATCGGCGGGTAGAAGCGGTTCCTAGTTGTTTGCATACGTAGATATGCTGATTTAAGGCTTAAGTATTACAACGTAATATGCATTAATTAAACAATCGGTAATATTATAAGAAAAAGAAGTCGTTTGGTGGAAAGTATTATTAGTAAGAGAAATACTAGAAATAGAAAAGATTGTTGAATGTAGAATAAGAAGAATAGAAAAAGTATTGAATGAAGATGTTATATTATTTTACATTAATCTGAGAAAGTAACTTGTGTAATGAGAACAAATTATTCGACTTCATTTTTAATAATTATCATATATCAACATTGTGTATCTAATTTCATCAGAAATTTACTTACAAGTGGTACTATTACCCGTCACAATTCTCTACTGACGAGAATATTGTTTTATTTAATTGGCTGAAATATTACTACAAACAACTATCTTCCTCATTTGAATTTTTACATCTCTTGAAACTCCTTATTAAAAAACCACACCGTGGAATGAAAACCCTCTACATGAATGTCCTGAAACTCATAGAGCGACTGAGGGAAGGATGCCATCGAAAATAATTCCGCGGGATTATAATAATGGACTCGGGAGTATATGACACGAGCTAGCCATCCTAGAGACTTTAGCGCCGTCGGACTTGCTTTAAAGAGCAATTACTTCGCTCCGCAATCGTAAAAGTTCGGTTACCCAACATCTAAACCTTCTACTGTGACTTTACTACCAAGCCATATCTCACGGCGGGCATAAAAATGAGTCTAAATTATCGCGGAGGCTTAATAAACAAAAATTCCGACCCCCCTTGAAAACATGGCTCCCAACTGACCCACAACTCATCTCTTGCGTCTTTCCGAACCCCGATTACGGCACCACCTTCCATCATCCGCTCCCCTACGCATTCCGCCGCTCTCTTCCATCTTCGCCTTCCCCCACACTCGCACGCTGAATTTGACGTCAGCGCAGAATATCCCGATTTAAAATTCATTCGTGCGTTTATTTATGTGGATGTGCGGATCGCCTGCGACGGGAAAGTCATTTTCAATTATGAATAAATGCAATTTATTATGCATAAACTTGTATTACTTGCAGTACTAGCCTTTCCACTGAGTACACTACTTTATTCTTTCGCTTATTTACCATTATTATAAATAAAATCTGATAATTAAAACACAGATCAGAATACTTCTGATAAGGATATAATGCTAGCGCAGTAGTATATCAAATGAGAAAAGAAATCATGGTAGAAAGGATCTCTATGGGAAGATAGAAGAGGATCAGGTAGAACACTATTTCAGTTGAACTAAATAGCTTGCGGAGAATAAGGAGAACCATTATACAATAGCATGAGAAAACCCAGATAACACCGTATGAGGAAAAAACGTATGGAAACATCTGAATAATAAACTAAGACCTGTAGCAGTAGACCAATGATGAAGACCTAGATCTACGGTTTGCTAAATTTTTATCTCAGGAGTGCTATGATGCCGTAAGGAGATATCCAATGAAAGCTTTAAAGATAAATCGGTATTGAATCTATTTTAGGAAATGTATCTGTATTATAATTTAATGCAGTCCATTCTGGAGATATTGATTAATCTGATCTTCCTTTCTAATGCCAAGAGATAGAATTCCTATTTATGTAAATAGGTAATAGAGTGAAAGCTGAGATTTCTTCTTAATGCAGAGGGTGAACCAGTCCTTAAATCCTCATCTACTCCCTGAGAATTCGAAGCGATCGCTGATTTAGATAAAGATAAAATCAGATTGATGGTATAACATACTGGTTGAGCGATATTTGTACGTACTTGAATCAAGAGCAATTAAGTATGCATATCAATCCCTATAGAATAGGGAAGAATCGATAAATCAGGAGGCAAAATGTAAAATGGAGAAAGGCGTGAGGATGTGACATATCATAAGGAGAGATAAGGCTAACGACATCTTCGAGGAAAGCGAGATCGATAGATCGAACTTGATCGATGGCAGCTCGAATTCGGGGAAAAAAGGAAATATCTTCTCCTCTCAGCAGCTCAATCTCCTGCCGGAGAACTAAGTCTCGTTTTCGATTGATTTTATCAGCTTAAAAAAGTCCTCTTCGGCGTGCTTTCGCTATTTGGGCCTCTCCATCTATCTTCCCTCTGACGTAAATAAAACAACGTTCTGTGACGTACTGCAGAAATGAATAGGAATCCCCAGAGACTGAGTTTATCTGAGGAACGGTAATCAACTTCACGGACCTTTTACGAAAATAATTGCGATAAAAATGTTCTGGTTAACTCTGTTTACTTCTTAAGAGAAGAACTTAAGCAGGGCGCATTCAATCAGTGTCGGCCAATACAAGGTAACCAAGCATCGGTTGAGGAGTTAATCCAAGGGGGAAAATCTAAAATTTTCATTGGCGAGACAATATTCTCACTCTGTTGCATTGATAAAAAATTAGGAATTACGTAGTATCAGCAATTGAATTTATTTAGAGGTTTGCTATTACTTACACTTAAAATATTTCTCTTAAAACAAAAACTTTACAATTTAGAAAACAAAGTAGTTTATAGTTTAGAGAAACAAGAACACTGCAAACAAATATAGAATGTACTAAATCCGAAAACTACATAGAATGAAAAATTAAAACCATTGCAAATACATTTATGTTGTTACACAAGTATTGTACTAACTTTACACACTCCCTTCTGAAAGATATCTCATTTTCTGTTTATTTAAGAAGACTACTTAATAGTTTTAATCCGTCAATCGTCCCCATAAAACAAACACCAACGGGGCATTTGCGACCACCAATGAGCAAGTTTAGCTCACGCGTTGTTGATAATGCGAAAAGATACGATTGTCATGATAATGCATAAGGTCACGGGATACCAGAGCGAAATATTCAGCCATGGAAAGCTGTAGTACCGCACTGATGATCCAATTACGTACATTCCCGTCATCTCTAGGTACAGTGATATCTTTGAATAGGACTCCTAGGGTGTCCCAATCCAATTACCATTCCTAGTGCGTGATTCCCTTCTAATTACCTGAACAGTGACGCTGGCTAGAATAATTCTCATCCTATCCATGAAATGATTCAATTCAGAGGATAAAAATCAAGTGTGTATTAGTTAATACGAAAATATAAGTTAACTTCTAATATATTAACTTCGTGGTACTATTTGGAAAGTGTATCGAGAGCTAAAGTCACTTCCAATACGGCCCTTACCGGGAATTGACCTCACTTCACAGGGAAAATCCTGAATTGCTGTAAACAAGAGCGAATGCGCTATCCACTACTCAGAATCCGCATTATTTCGTTTTATGATTTTAAACATGCTTCAATGCCACCTTACACAATACCAAACAGTGGTACCTCGACTTATGAACCGCCAAACACACATTTTTCGACATACGAACGTTATTCGTACTCTTTTATGACCTTTAGAACGAACTTCATGATCTAGATAAGATAGAAACCGAAAATAAGCCATTAAAACAGATAAACGTATAAAGGATATTGTAGAACTGATGTGAATTAAGAGAGATAGTGGCGCTAAACCAAGATGTCGAACGTAGAACCTCTATAATATTTTAAAGATAATGTCATTAATCACTTTAGGAGAATACATACAATGTGACAGACTCAGTCAACCCTGGATCGTTGATTCAAACCTTTCCTTCGCAGAGGTAAAATGAATAGAATTTAACAAATAGTTTAAAAATATTATCTTTACACCGTGCAAAACTAAAAATCTGTCAAATATGAAAATTGCGTTATTTACTGAATACAAACTTTTTTGGTGTAAAATCCAAGTCAACAGATTAATTGATTAACCAAAAACTACTATGTGGAACTTTTTCAGGATACGAATTTACGAATACGAATTAGAAGTCTGAAAACTGAATTCCAATTTATAAAGTATTAAGTTAATAAGTCAAGGTATAAGAAAATAAGAACATATAGATACAAATAAAAATGAAAAACACAATTTTCTAAACCCCGTACCATGAGACAAAGATAAAGACTCGATGCACGGAGGTTTATTAGCAGGAATACACTCACGCTATCAAACACGAATCCCTTTAAAAAAACTCCGTAAATGAGATCTATGTGATGTACTTCTTCAGGGTCACGTAAACAGAAATGCAGCCAACATTGAGGTGCCTCATGCACCGCTGTGCACCATTAGGGCGAGCATTGGCTTTGGGCGCACGATTTTAGCCAAGGGAAAAATCGGAACAGAAGGAAAGCCTCGGGGCAGCGAAATAATTCGATAAGTGATTCCCGGACTTAATACCTGACTGCTGCCCCAACGCAATCCACTCCGCATCGACCGATGATATTAGCTGGGAATCCGAGGAAACTCTTTAAATAGAACAAATTTTCGATACGTTCAGATTCCTTTTTTAAGTCGCTAACGCACACAACGAAATCTGTAATGGATTTTTTTCGATATCGTTGCAGTCCTACTGCGGCACGTGACAGCTCCGCAAATAAAATTGTTTCCTTCCATCTGCTGCTTGCAAAAGGTACCACACTTCGGTTTCGGAGAATTACGTTTTCGCGGAAATGTTATTTGTGGCCCAATTCAGTGCATTATCTCTCCATACGCAGTCTATATTTCGGATAATACCTTCCGAGAACAATAAGATTCCTATTGGAGCCTTGTTTTATTTTCTGCCGTCGAAAACAATGCTTATAATCACCACTGAAGAAGAGAGAATGAATACGTTTATTTCAGTAGAATAAAAAGCCCTTTATAGTCTGAATGTGTGATATACCGAGGCTTTTTCATCAAAAGATAGCCAAAGTGGGTTAAGATCACAATATAAACCTAGAAATGATTTGCAAAGATGGTTAACAGCTTATGAAAGGTAGGGGCGAAATACTCAGAATAGATGGCTAAACATACAGCGAAATGAAAAAGGAAATTTTGGTCAAAGAGAAATGGAAATGCGCTGAATTATTCATTTTTTGGATTAATAATTCCTTCTGTTGAGAGATGAATACCGACATATTTTCTGTATATCAACAGTAACCGTTTAGTATTAGGGCTATCCGAATGGTAAATTTCTTCAAGTTAATGAAAAACCAAACTGATTTACAATCGAAGGACATATATTTTCATTATCTATATTTATTACTTGATTTTCCGACATTATTCCGTTTTTCAAGACATAATCAGTATCTTGTCCATGGTTTGGTACATACAACAATAATAATTTAGTTTGCATCGCCGAGGATATTAGCAATATAGAGTTAACCCATATAGTGACCGAATGTTGCAATTTTTTTCATTAGCGGGATAAAACTATTGAATTGGGGAAAAAGAAATTTCTTACCCTTACAGTCCTGTTCACGCTCTCCGTTCTTACTCTAAGATTCATGCGTATATCGATATTGTGTTCGCAATTACATACCTGTAAAGAAAAGAAAAGAAACACATTAGTCAAAGTATTGGAATTTATGCTTCTATATACTAAGAGACGCATATTATCAGATAAACCAACCACAATTTACTAGGAGCTTGGGATATATTTTCTCGTTAATCAAGGAATGAATCCCTTTCACCTTCGAGAATTACGGAATTTCTCGAGCAAATTCAGAGTACCGATCAAACTGAAATTTCTCAGCCGAGCTGCTCACTTCAAAGGAAATCACTCCGTATGTCGAATCCACGTGATTCGAGCACTTAAACTAACACCACTATGATTACGTCATCCCCGGAAGTCCTCACTGTAGAAATCGATAAGGAAGACGTCAATGAATATGGGGACGATCAGAGTGGAGGCCAAGTTCATCTGCTCCTCGAATCATTATAGGTAGGTTGACCATATCATATGTACTTGAAAAAAGAACATCTGTCGTAATCGGAACAGGAAACCTCTTCGCTATCTCCTGAGATGTATTCTGTAGAGATATTATTTTAAAGAATTCTCAGACATTTATTCTCTATCCCTCCTATTCTTTTTTCATGTATAAAATATGCTTAGTTCTTCATCACTGATGAATGATAAAGCAAGGGATACTAATAAATTTAAAGATGAAATAGCTTAATATTTTAAAGCTATCGCTATCAACCGCAATCTCATATATACTCGTATATTGTACATAATGAGCTAGACTTCGCTTTTACAATATAGCTGAACCGTTTGTGTATAACCAAAAAATTAAATTTCCTGAATCTTGCTACTGAATATTTAAAAGCCATCTCCGAAAATTGTAATTGAGTATGGTCTTAAAGGAACGAATAATATTCTTTGACGATCCGGACGAGAAAGAAGGACCGGAAAGAGACGTACCAAATCAAAGTGCGAAAATTAGAAGGGCAATGAAGTTCGCTAGGGAAGATGAGGAGTGAGGTAATTTGCCTCCCTTTCCCTTTTGTCGCTGAACCAGAATGCTCTAATATGTCTCTAGAATCTCTTCAAATTTACAAACCAGTTTGAACCTCATCCCCTCTACCGTTAGTCATAAGATGCTATAAAGTAGGAGTAAGATGAGGAGTGAGGTATTTTGCCGTTATATTCCTCACTCAGTTAAAGTGCAATGTCAGTGGAATAAGTTTAATAAAAAAGGCAGCACAGTGACCTTGCAATTTTTATCATGTGAAGTGACCTGGGTAAATTCATTTGTTCAGCATACCTCAGTACCTTTCATAACGTCACAGCCATGAGCTAAACCGAGACAAAATAGGATATTATATACATTTACTCCTTTACTATCCTGCACCCAAAGAGGTTACATAATCCAATGAATAAATAAAAAACGCACCGAAGTCGTCTACTGATTTAGGGAGGGAATATAGCGATGGATTCGGAAGTAACTTTCTAACTAAAGAAAGCAGGAGAGGGTTTTTCGGGGGAATGATTTGCGCTAAAATTTACGACGCGCACATATGAGGGTGGCGCTCGAAGGCACGTTCTCGGAGAAAACGATAAACAGCCAACTTTCCCCTAAGACTCCGCTAAGTCCGTGATATCTGCCTAAAGGTAGAGGGAACGATGAATCAAAGGGATTCGGAAAAATATTCCAGGATAACCGATAAGGGTTACCTCAGCCTTAGGGGCTCTTAGGAGGAGTAAAAATCAAACTTCTCGGAAGAGAGAGGGAAAAAAAGGTAACTGTTTGCAAGCCCTCTTTTTATAACGGCGTCGATGCCTGCAGTTTTCCCAAGGTTGATATAGGCGAGTGGGTGGGGAAGGAACAGTGATGCCAACGTAATTCTACTTGCCGTAGAATCTAACTTCAAAGTAAGATTGGCTTTTAAAATCAAGGAAGATAACGAGAAAAATAACGCACTGAATTTTTGCCGTCGATACATAATCAAAAACAATCAGACAGCATAACAGTGGGCTAGTGTACAAATTTGGGGCCTTATGTTTATCAAAATATTATTTTATGTTTAATATAACAGATTTTTATAGAGAAATTGAAAATTTTGGGAATTGCAATTGGATAATCAATTTGATGAAATGATTAGAATTAAAAAGCAGACATGTAAAAGATAGCACCTCCTGACGAGATATATGATCAGGAAGACTTTAATGTAATGATTGTGATAACTTAGGATAATGATTGGCATGTAATTTAGCGGAATCATTTGCGTTACGTTTTTTACAAACTAATACGTCATTCTTAAAAATTGTAAAAATACTCTTATATATAGGTTAACAAGACTATGCATAGTATTATGACAATGCTCTGTTTTCCAATAAAAATGGTTTCATAATTTGTATTGAATTGTATACAATAATAAATATAATAATTTTAAAATATTACTAAAATAGGACAGAGTATGTATCATGATACATACGTAAGTGAAAATAAGGTAACACTAATCAAATTGCCAAAAAGATATGATGAGATTCATGTGGTATAACGTCAGTATTCATGAAGAAAATGTTAAAAGAGAATTCATGCGCAAAGTAGCGTCCCTAACAACTTCATCTGGGAAAGTACACGAGGTGAATTCTAGATACGTCACACAAGCACCATACTTCATTCGGTATCAGATTCCCTATCTATTTGCCACGTTGGTATGACTGCGTGGGAGGCGACCCTAGCGCCGCGGCGCGGGGATTAAGGGGAGAGATACCACACGCACGGCATGCCCATCGAGGAACTCACCTTTATTTCGACAGACCGCAAGGAAAAAAGCCCTTCCCTTCCTTCTTAGGACTCTATATTGTTTTTCCTGATGCCTCGGGGGGCAGCACATGTACGCTGCCCTTGTGGTTTCGGAGGGGAGCTATAAATAAGTTTCCGCACTTGGGTTATATCTGCTTTACCATTTACGGCACTCTTCATCTGGAAGGGAGGAACTTTTTCCCCGCATATTGATTCGACGCGGCGGAATAAATTAAAGCCTGGATTAGGCAATACTTGCACATAACTTGGTGGGGACGACGTTTTGGAGTGAGTACACGTGATGGGGGGTCTCGTGCGTTTCGGATGGCCAAGGATGGACGTGGAGGACATTGTTATTCCACATCCTGTCCAGGATCGATTTTTAATGCCACTCTTGAGATGGGAAGATTTAAAGGAGTCACCGTTATTTGCTCCGTGTGATACATTTATTCAACAACATACTAATAACTCCTCGAAGCGCTTCCTTATCCAAGGAAGCAATGCTTTCTGGTCATTTTAACAAGTTCTGACGACATTACCGGTTAAACGGTGCGGGTGTTCCTTTTCGTACCGAAGACACTATAGTACGGTTCAATAGACGTAGAAATATTCGATCGCTTTCGGATCTTAACAGAGATAATAAGTAATCGAAGGTGGAATATGATAAGTTATATTGACCATTGTTGTTAATGCTAAATTAATTCAATTTTAAGTAAATTTAAAATTTCTAATTACTTAATACGCTCTTTGTAAATTAAGGTGATGTATGTACACTAAGATTTCAAGGAAATATTTTCAGTTAATTCTTCCATGAAATTTGTGGATTTGTAGATTTGCGTTTTATTCTTTATTTAAATACACATTATAACAATTTAAATTGTAAATTAATGTAGCTCGCGAAAAGCTGTATTTATTGAATGGGGGTTTTTAAATAGTAATTTTCTGCAGTTTTAAAATTAGAAATTTGTACTAATGTTTGCGTTGAGGTAGTATAAATTGACGTCGACAATATTCCTAATGACAAACTGCGGCAGTATTAAATAAAATATTAAGAGGAAAATCAAATGGAATGAAAAATAAAAACTATATCTGGAGATTAACAGAACACAGAAAAATATATGGTTGCCGAAAAGGGAAAAATTTCAATCGAACTATATGAGCTTATTGTAGCTGTATTAGCTAAGAGATACCTTATGTGTCGTCAACTTGCTTTATCATCATCATGTTGGTTCAACAACGGAAAATTCTACATCGGGAATGAAACGTGTGACGCAAGGAAGGCTAAATGTTGAACAAATGACAGTAAATTCGAACGAAATTTGGCGGAGGAAATATCTTTCGCCGAAGAACAGTCCTCAAATCTATCAACAATAAGGCCAAGTTTTACACTCCGTCAATGCGACCCTCCTCTTCTTCCATCCTATCGAACTCAAGAATCTTGTCGCTTTCTATAATGAGAAGGAGTCCCGAAACTTTCTCGGTTAATCATTCATATCTGCATTGCTCGAAAAGTTTTCGGGCGTAGCAATTAATTGGAGTTCCTGCAAAGCTGCTCTGGAAAGCTTTTTAGCGCTCCTCATCGATTGACGACATTTCGGATGCGACTCTTGTGGTTCAAACTTTTGCTTTGAGAAATCGCTCCTTGTTGAAGGAAATCAAAGAAATATCTATTTAAGCTCTCTATAGCTGTAGAAACCGCACGGTCTATTCGCCACGACTTGTTTGACCATATGGCTACCCAACTGGACACCACTTTCAAATGCAATGTCCCGTGTGTTTATTCACGTGTTTGGCAAATGTGATCGAAACATGCTGCATTTCCATCTAATTCCACACGAGATCCTTCACTCGTAATGATTGTGTTCACCGATTTTGCATTCACTCTCATTGTTAAGCGGCAATACATGTGCGAAATTACCTCAATTATCGACGCAATTGAAAGAATACTATTAAACTACGATGTTTTTTAATGTTATGGAATGGCATCGTTGAGTTGTTTTCCATATTACATTATTATATACACTTTATGATATTCTCTCGCACGCTCGCATTCTAACGCAGAAGTAAAATTACTTTGGCGATGAGAAAACTAAAGAATTGGAAATTCACAAATTTATTCTCCTTCGACCACGCTTTTGAACGAATTAATCATCATATCGTAGAAAGAATATAATTTCACTCGAGCGGTCACTTAAGCTTTGCGAACAAAATGCTCATAAATTAATGTACCCACGGTTTCGGGCGAATGGAAATCATCGAATAATTCGTTCGAAAGCACGGCCGTTAGAAAAAAAATTGTAGTTTGTACTGTAAATTCTAGTAATAACGTAGTTTCACCGAATCTCGCTATATCTTTTTAAAACTAATCCGAGCGAGTGATTTTCGAATAAATACATAGCGAGGCTCCAAAATGAATTCTCATCATAGCCTTACTCAAATCCAAAACAACAAATTTTCTGCTGGCACAAGATCGAACGCTGATCGGCTTCATATTAGTAAGGCGCAAATAAACGTAGAGCATAAAATTGGGCGTCCAAACGACCGCTTTGAATCTCTTTTAAGAGCGCGTCACTGATCGTATCCACCAATTTTCCGGAAAAACAGACCTCTCGTTTTGTGCATTTCTCCCGCATCTAAAGGGAACGTTTCATAATTTCCTCTCGGTATTTATGAGATTTCCAACGCAGTTATTCAAACGGACTTTGCTCGCTCTTGGTTCGCTTTCATGATATTGAAATAAACGAGAGTTTACTTCCGAATCGTGTGGTGCTTTGCTGAAAGAATCCCGACGATAAACAGAGCGCTTCAAGTCTCTTTTCTTTTTTCTACGTCAGAACTTGAGAAGTACCATTTCCGCTTCATATTGCAGTTTTGAATTGCGGAGTTACCAAGGACCCGCGATTTTACTCATTTTATATAGAATCGAATCTCGATTGGAATCGATTATCGAACTCCTATCGGATCTGAACGGTCCAAGAGTACTATATGCTAGTCTTATTTTCTACGACTGCATTAACATGCCGATTATATATTTTGAATAGTAATGGTTCTATTCTAAAATATCTATACATGTGTGTGTTTGTATGTATATAGAATTGCAAGTAGAGATATTCAATGGCTATTCAATTTATGTTATGATCCGTGCATGATATTAACAATGGAATCATTTTAATGTAAATCTGTATTACCATAAATATGTATTTTTTAAAATTTAAAATTCGTATCTCAGGAAATATTAATACGCATACATGTACTCACGCAAACAGGATTGTACAGAATTAACGGGTTTTAAAACTTAAATATTAAAATTTGCATTTAAATCATTTCTATAATTTAAATCATCTTATCTCGCTATTTTGTTCTTTTTCCGAGTATTTCCATGAAACCAGGGAAGAAAAAATGACATTGAAAATGGGACAGCTCCGGTAAGAACGAAACGTCTAGTGAGCTAGTTATTACTGATCTTGGTAAACGATGCCGGTGTCAACATAAAAGGCATATTACATTGTGAAGCAATATTATGGAATAAATGGTGTTAAGTTGTAGCAAATATCATTGCTTGGAACATTACAAATGTAAATAGATCTTTGGGATAGAAATGGAAAAACGCGCGCATTGCGGCTGATTCGACATTTACTCTCCTTCAATCGGATCTGAACTCCATCTCGCAATCGAAGAGAATCACCGCGGGCATATGGGCGATGCATACATTTTTCCTTTGGTTAATAGACGGAGAGATGAACGAAAAATATTCATGCCTTTGACAATATGGAAAGTACCTTCTATTGAAAGGGTTTCAGAGTAAGAGCTGGAAATTGAAATTGGACAAAACCTATACAGATACTTTAACAACATTTCTCGCCATTATTAGCTTATGTAAGGAAATAAAGAGAGTATTTCATCATGTAGACAAAACGAAAAAGGAAGAAAATTAATATAATAAAACTATATAAATATCAATGCATATTCACGATATGTCCCTCGTGGATTTTGCAAATTTCAAACCTGTATAGAGGCTTCCAATCACTCCTCATGACTTATATTCTGGCATCTGAAATAATGAGTACTTTATCTTTTACCATTGAGATGACAGAATAGTCTACAACAGTAGAATTTCTGGCCTTCCAACGTTATCTATAGGAAAGGCAACCAGAAATCGGCCGAAGCTGTGAATAGCTTTTCCAAGTGTTATAGCCACCGTACGAAAATTTCAACAATATTAATTCCTAAAATGTGACTCTGGTGCGCATATTCTGATTATGAATATTACCAAGAAGGACATTCACTTATTCTGGCAGTCAATATTTTAGAACAGGGCCAGCCATCCTAAATTCCTTTTTGTGCTCCAAATTTTACCGCGGAAAAACGAAAAATTTCGATATCGGGACGAGATAGCGATTTTGTTTCGGAAGGCGACAATTAAATGGTGATTGAGAAGCTATGTCTTGCTCCCGCTAAATCATTCATTCACACTTGTTTCACTTTGGACTGCGTAGTCTCATGGCCGAGTGGGAAATGCACAAACGGTAGATCTTCCGAAGGGTCACACACCCAATCGATGACCATCGATTAATAAATTACCCACCAACGGGGCAACAAACGCGCTCTGTCGGAGGAAGCAAAAAATACGAAGATAAGCCTATCGCGGATTCCCCATCGGCACAAACGAATCGCATCCTGCCACTTGAATTTCCGACGATCAATCACGATCAAAAAATGGAGTTCTGGCGACGGAAGAACAGAAACCGGCCTTTGGGGGGCATACCTTTGGTGAAATATGCTTGAAAAATCGATCCACTCCTTCATTAGAGTGGGAGATGCAATCTTTTTGCGTCTGCAGTCGCGGAGAATGAATAAGTGAGGCTGCCAATTCATCGAAAAGTGAAATATTTACTTCGCTGCCGTAGTCACAGATATCGTAAGCCAGATCTAGGTTGATTTCCTACAGCAAAGATACGTCACAAGGATAAAGGATCGCAATTCGGTAAATGGAAATAAACCGACGTCTTTCGTGATAATCATGAAGGAAGGATTGCTAACTGTAAAATGTGAGTGGATCAGTAAAATACGAGTGTAAAACGTGGAACCTGAGAAAGAATCATCCTTTTCAACCATCAAGAATATGTCCCCTAGTATACTCAAGCAGCGCTCGGAAGTTAGAATAGAAATAATTCGTTAAGTCATTTTTTGAATCTTATAGATATACAATAATAAGCTTATTTAAAGGATTTCCTTTTCCATATGGGTGAGTTACATCTATTTACGAAGGAAAAAAGCAGAAAAGATTATAAAAGAAAAAGGATAGGAAATCACTATTCTGATATTATCTAAGCAATTTCTCGTATGGATAGCGGAATCATTTCCGACATCGATGGCAGAAACTTAAGTTAGATTCATCACTAAACTTGATGCGCTAGGATTTCAAAAGGATTTCTTCCTATATGGTATAAAGTAATCCGCGTGCGTTACATAAATTTACTCCCAACCTCGCTTTCACGTAGACTGCGACGCTGTAAGTGCGCTTCTTTTTGCAGCGGTGTCCTTCGATGCGGGTAAGCTCTTGAATTTCGAGCAGAGGCCACAATCAACCTCAATGACACACGATGTTACCTCCAACTGACGTTAACGACCGCGACGCAAGTCTGGGTATTACCATAACCTTAGAAGAAGTCGTTCTCTGAATCCCGAAAAGCGTAACGGAGAGAGCGGTAGAGCGAAGGAAGTCTTTCAGTGATGGACGACGCAACCATGAGATGACGCTAATGGGAGCGACGCAAGTCTGGGTCTTACGTACCACGGACAACCTTCGAAGAGCCGTTCATTGAATCACGATAAGGGTTCGCGCAAAGGAGAATGCGGTAAAGCAGAGGAACTCTTTCCATGATCGACGATGTAACCCCGAGGTGACGCAAATGGGAGTGACGTAAGTCCGGGTAATACTATACCGCTGGACTTGGAGGAAGACGATAGTGAAAGGGATGGACTCGTTAGTATGAGAAGGGTGACGATGGCCCCCTCTCCTTGCAGTGGGAATCAATAACTGAAAGCAAGGGGACTTGAGAAGGGAACAGCCATCTACGAGGGCACTTTGTACGCCTGATATCAGGAGAACTTCACTCGCTGAGAGAGACTTGGGTGCTCTTCAAACTCCACGACGGAGAAACTTGTGAATTATTTAAGGGAGGAGGCGTTAAAAACGAGCGGTGCCTTAAAACTAGCGCGCCACCTCTTCAAGCTAAAATAATATTTCTCGTCTCTTGAATTTGAGTGGGAAAACTGCGATCCGAAGTTCCGCGTTCGATCAGCGAATGGGTGGCTGAAGGTGATAGAAACTCATCGACACAACGCAAGCCGGGATTTGGAAAAAATATCTTCTTTTTCACATTATTCGCATAGCACAAGATCCAGGGAATGCAAGTGTTCTTCTTAGATAAGGAATGTTCTTCGGTTTCGTGAATTTATTTATTTTCAAAATCCCCAAAAACATCCATTTACTTAAAAATAACAAAGAGAAACGCAAACAGTATAATGGACAAATACGTACGACGATTCCGTTACAAGAAAAACAAGGGTATCCGGGAGTCGAACCCGAATCCTTGGCGTTAGTAGGCTGGCAAGCTAACCATTCCAACACCGATATAATCGATTTCCAGATGTTACTACTAAACTGTATAATAATAATAACTTCTTTGATTAAAACCCCATTACATCCATTAAAAATAATTATTGAAGTAACATAACCATTCCCTTAGCGGAAATAGCCGATTAGCCTGGACCAGAAAACGGGACCTTGGTGCTAGAAGGTTAAGAATGAATGAATGATTGTCTTCAAAATACCGCAAGTACTTGACACAATTATATATAAAATCCTTTATCAAGCCAGATAGCTACCTAAATCTATCAACGTAACCCAGTAGTATAATCGTCAAACCGTCTATTTACAAGAAAAGGGGATATACGAGGTATACCTAGTGCCTCAATTCTTTCAATTACTGCCCATTTACATTTAAATTCCAAAAGATAAATCGCGTATTATAATAGCATAAACTATGCAAAATTCTGTACATATAGTATAAATAGAGTGCGCGTTCACAACCAGGAAAAACGATGATTATTTATAACATGATTCATAAAGCAAAAGGCATCACTTCCTATACATCTTCAGAAGTAACTTTTACTCCTGCATAAATTGATAACTATCCCGACATTTTCAACTCATAATGGGCGAAACATCAACAAACACGCTATACAAAAACATACTTTAGAAATTCATTCTCTCAAACGTAGCGTAACTTTCATTTCGCGGCGAAGTTATCTAATATACTATTCAAAGTTCTTGTAATATATTCACCCCTGCTAAAAAGCCCGGGCACGTCGTAGTCATTCCAGGAGCCGTCATATCGGCCTTCCTTACTTTGATGCTCCCGTCAATCAAAAGTTCCTCGGAGATAAGACTATATTAGAGCGGGTCGATCGACAAAGTATTCCCTCAGATTCCGAAAAAGAGCAGGGCGTTAGTGAATTTATATTGCGGAGAATGAGCAGGGGAAAATTGAACTTCTTTTCGATTCGAAAGGCATTGAAAAGACTTCTCCGCTGAAAAGAGAGTTTTGGGAATTCTCCCTAAGTCCCAAAGTTGATTCCGCAGCCCGAGTAAGGAATAACATTGGAATAAAATGCACATTCGGAACTCGACGATGAATTTGAATAAAGATTCTATATATTCGTCCAAAAACCTTATTGTGGATGAAGTAACCGAAAGTGGAGATGAACTGAATGAATCGCGTGGATGAAAATTCAATGCTGATGAATTACAAAAATTCCACGAATGAAGGTCTATTAGAGAAATTACGATTCGCTGCGATAAAATGCTTCATATCCACAGCATGTAAATTATTGCGTTTATCTCATACATGCACACTAGCTTGTATTAAAATAACGTTAGGTTAAGTATCGGAGAATGAAGGATGGAGATCTATACATGAATTTAAGGGTAACTCAAAATTGCAACTTCTTCCACTATGACTTTTGCATTGAGCCATGATAAGTGAAATGTTAGATTCATCGTAAGCATTACATAGGCTGTATATGGAATTACCTCTGAAATCTAATCCTTTTATATGAAATCAATTGCGGTAGGCTGTATGGAAAGATATGGGAAGAAATGTAGGAAAAAAAGATTTTTACTGCATTAAATTTATAAATGTTAACTTTTTTTTCTCAATTTTTTCTCTAAATACAAATACGAAAGTTACTTCAGTTCTAAAACAGTCGAACAAACGATCCAGAATGGAACACTTAAGGTCTGAAGCCAACCCTCCAATCTTCTCAAACCTTAGCAAAAATGTATCGATTTCATGAATTGGTCTATAAAAGCAATGAAGAAATAGGCAATCGAGCTTCTCTTCTTCAAATCGCTTGAGCATATGTATCATTTGGTATAGAAATTTACGTTGTATTTGTCATGGAATGATTGATACAAGATAAGAGTTGTCTAATTAAGCTCTGAATCGCCCTAGTGACCAATAAAATTTACAATTCGAGATCCCCGATGGATACTAGTAAAGCTGGAAACACTGCTGAAAGCTTAGACGTGAAGTCACAAATAATTTATATATAATATGAATTAATCAAGACCTTCGATGTTACTGATTTGTTAAAGACTGAAAATATTATTATACATCATCTGCGACCTTGGTGAAGTAAATCATTAAATATCAGCGATAGGATTCCTCCGAAAAAAGGCATTCACTTAAATGTCAACCCTATTATGATATCAAATTATGATAAACATCATCAGATTTTACCTGATCGGTAAGTTCATGCGCCCTAAAATTCATTAATTAATCCCCTTTCTTAAATATTGATAAACAATTCCGCCCTTTAGATCATTGGATACATTTAGTGTTTGAAAATTTTCAAGTGAAATCTAATTTAAGGGGTCCAGATGGCGTGGGCGATAAAATATATTTTATCGGTTTATTTACAACAGGCGATATATTTTATAAAGTTTATTACAAGAAACATGGTTCGTTATTATAAAGGAAAATTCTATGAATTCCCGCCACGTATTCATAAATATCTCCGGATCCATTTCGGATGAACTTTTATTTATCACGAAGGTATTGCGGAGCGTAGGAATGTCTATCCATCCGGCATGAATATGTCAGACAAATCCCTTTTACGTCGAAAACACCTCGCAGAATATGGAAGGCTGTCGCAGACTGTGCGACTTCGTCGAAAAATACGTCGACTTTGGATTTCTGCTCACGTTTTGGATTCCGCTATGAATCGAGAGGCGATAAACAGAAGAAAGGAGAATTGGTGGATCAATCTTCTGACTACCTCACGTCTGACCCTTTCCAAGCCACAACACTTCACTCGCTCAGACAGGAACGCGGTAGCTCATCAAAACATCTTCACAAGTTCCTCTCTTGTACCCTGTCTCGTACTCGAGGGTTCAACGCTTAAAATCTACTTTGTGACAGGCGATGGTTAAAGGGTGAGATTATTTGATAATTGTGATTGATGGAAAGGCGAGAATCCTCAACTGATGGTCGAATGCTAAAATCGCTTTTACCTTACTCTTCGCGATGTAGAAGTTCCTCGCGATATGTATCGAGTTTGCTCCATAAGACTCAGTAATAATAACTTGAAAATTACACTATTATTTTCTATTTTGAGGAAACTTCCATTTTCTGTGGTAATTTTGAATCAATTCACATCAAACACCCCAACTATTTCAATCTCGAAGAATTCCGATACAAATTTAAACGACAGCTACTGAAAAATAAGCAAAAACTCTATGAATTCAAAAAATTACTCCTAATTTTCTTATATTTAATTAATATTTTCAAAAGCTTATAAAAATACGTCTCTCTTACGTGAGGCATTAAAAATGATCGCTTGAATGTGCCCATATGATGAAATTATTAATGAAAGTTATTAAAAACAGTTTGATTGTTTACAATTAAAAGAAATTTAGTTATTAATACATCATAATTTATAAAGGATTAATTTACCCGAGTTATATATCGGAGAAAATTAAATCAGTCATACTTCGTAATTTTCCAAATACTTTCATAAATTTCCTAAATCTACTTCATGACTTGAGTAACTTCCACGTATTTTTAAGAAATCCGAGAAACACCTCAAATAGTAATATGTGTACATTTCAGTAAACAATTTTCTAATTAATAATCTCCTCGCAATTTCCGTAACCTGCACCATCATTTTCCAAAGATCAAAACAAGGAAATGCTTGGAACTACCAACTAGAATACCTAAAACATATCTGGCTATAAGAATCTATTCAAAGGCAAAAATTTTTATAAAAACTCAGACATTACATTTAAATATTTAGACAGAAAAGGTACCATTACTTAGCAGAAATATTCTCATCGGTACTAAGAATAATTCAAGTGAACACGAAGCTAAAAATCCAAACTCCTTTAACTCGCGCATAGACGGAAAACCAGCAGCTTTATAAAAGGAGGAATTCCGAAAATTAGACAGGAAAACTTAAGGAGGAAAAAAGAGAAGCTGCCCACACAAAAGAAGTATCTAAAGGATAAGACGGTCCTAATTTGGAGGTACAGCAAACATTGGAGACATCCGGTCGGATGAGTAGCAGCATCGACGAGCGACTATCGAATTTCTTTTCGCCATCCATTCCATTTCGAAATACCTGAGGCATTGAAAGGATCCGCGCTAAAGAATGTTTTTACCTTCGGATTCTACGGAGCGGAAACACTTTCCTCTGACGCCGAATAAAGGGGGAGACGAAGGAAAGGAATGCGCGAGTACATAAATGCTCGACAGGATTACTCCACGAGATAAAAACATCCCTTCCATCCATTATCCTCAACCCCTATTGAGAAAAAGACATCGAGACGAATACTGTGCTTTATTATGATCATGTCTTAGGTAATGCTAACCCTCTATAAAATACATCACTATACTAAGTTTATATTGAGGAATTCATCGGTAGTTATAGTATCACAACTAATATTAACATTTAAAAATCTTTATGAAAAATGTAGCCATACGAATATAAAAAAATTATAACTCATTTCTTACATACAAAAGGAAGACGAGAGGCGCAGAAAGGCAAAATAATACAAATTAGTTGAGTAATAATACAATCCTGATGAAATATTAAAATCATACAGTATGAAAATAAAGAATAAAGATCTGAACAAAAAGTAAGTAACAAAATATATTAATTAATTAACTATTTTTTGTTACGAGAACGAAAGAGAACTTATAGTTATTCCAATTCTGGTAATATAGCCGAAGAAAACTTTCCTTTCACCTGTCATTAATAATATTAAAAATTCCGACCGTTAGCAGAAACAACTGAAGAGCATAACTATCATTATGGTTGCATTTTACGTCAATCACATAATTCGCAGTCAATCGTAAACGACCCAACCGGCGGACAAGACTTCGCCGAGGAATCGTACTTTCCACGGAACAAAAAGCTCGTCATCGGCGCAGCGTTTCCTCGAAAGACAAAACCCCGAAAAAAAGGGGAAAAGACAAAAGAGGGCGCTGAGATGGGGAAAAAGAAGGGCTCGCGGTGTGTAATGAAGGGGTTAAGAGGAGATTTAAAAAAAGCGAGGGGGGACATAACCCGAGGGGGGGAGATGTTAGAGATAGACCGCGCAGATATGAGGGAATGTTGAAAAAAGGGGTAGAGAAGAATTGAGGAGGGTGCCCTACCAACTTGTTGCTCCCATCTTACCCTTGGGAGAGGGGTGAGGGCAGCGGCCTCTTCAAGAGCCTTCTTCAGCGTCCGCACGGTCTCCTTGTGGAAATGCCATCTCGCGTTGACACTGCCTCTCCCCATCCCAATTAATTTTTAAGGAGCATTTTTCATTCTCGCAAAGGAGAAATACTCGACGTACAAATCGGCGAAAAGGAGTTCTCTAAGAGGTCCGTTATGGCATCGCTACGTCGACTAATTCGTCAATCAGTTTAAATAAAGTGAGGCGGTTGCCAGAGATTTAGTCCGTGCGAGTTACTTTTAAAGGGATGAAAATGTTTACCTGCTGTGAGTTAAATCACAGACGCATTTGAAACTGAATAACCGATTATGGGTTTAGTTAGCAATGAGTTTGACCGTATGATCCGATTGATGCGAAATGATACACGGAAGTGAAGTTTACACAGCAAAGTACATATTACTCGGGTTAAATCATCAAAGGTAAATTGCTTGGCTTTAAATTTGCGGCAACATAGAGAATAAAATTGCTCGGACCTTCTATTTGAAGTGCAATTTAATTTCGATCAAAGCCCTGAAGTACTAAATTATTTGACTAATTTTTATTTAATTGGTATTGATTGTTTTTAAAATTTCTTACAATATAGCATTTGTAGAATTTTGCCTTTAATCTTTCGTTTTGTATTTACCTTTGTTTTTACATAATCTTCATCATCTGACGTTGCTCGCTTTTGGTAATATTACGTATACTGGCTTCCTAGCAGCATTTTAAAATAAGAAAATTACACAGATGTAGGAAGTTAGAAAGCAACTACTGGTATTTACTAACGTGGCTTTCAGTGCTTATTCAATGAAAATTACATCAGTCGGACTATCGTGCGTATCGTCAAGGTAGCGAAATCTGATATCCAAGAAAATAAACAATATTTCGTGGGATACAGACCCGCATCCTCTTAGAAGTAACTCAAAATCGAATTTAATATTCCACAGAAATGAGGGTATTTGCTAAACGCATACTAGCAAAGAATACTTCTGTGAGGAATTCTGCTGGAAGGTCGGATTTACCTCACTCCCCACGACTATATCGGCTGATTCAAAGAGAGGCTTAATAAGCAGGATAAGGGGTTAGGAAATTTCCCTTTGCTTTTCTCGCTGAACCAAAATGCTGTTCATATACGGAAAAGTCAACTTAAGCGCAGTTCGATGGCCCTATAAATAATGCTTCCGTGGTATTAAATAAGCAGCGAGAAAAATAAGTCATTATTTAGCTTCACTCGTACTTTCATGTAAACTAGCTAGGAACAAGACTGGGTGAAAGGTAAATTAGAGATGCATTTTTGTCAATTTGCGCGAGAAAAAATAAAGATCAAGCAAGCGACGGCGAATATTTCCCATAAAAAACAGCAATATCTAATCGTTTCACTAATCCGCAAAGTAACTAATTAGCAACACCTCCCTACCGGCACTAGGAACGGAGCAAACCTCTGAGATCCTCCTGAAGATAAGTCGGAATTTTTAATCGCTTGAGGCGCAACCCGCTGACCGCGACAGCAAACACGCGACCTCAGCTAAGAACATCGACCCCCGTCGAGGTCACCGAGCACGGATCCCTCCCGGGGATGCCGGAGGGGCTTACCCATTCATCAACGCGTCATCGCCCGCTAATCATTTCATTAAAATCCCCAGAGATCTTTAAAAGCCTACCGGAGATCCGATCTCTCGAGAGGCTTCTTTGACTCATTTGCCCGAAATTCTTTCTCCGTCTGAGAATTTCTTTCCCCTTTCCTCTAACGCGGGTGATTATTCTGCCCTTCTGATCTTTCTCCACCCATCTCCCCTCCTTGAAGAGGTAAAGGGATTTTTCTCCTTTCTTTCATTTCAGCTCCATTTAACCTTTGCAAGCATCGTTTGAATTCTTTCGATCCCCTGCAAGATAGGCCAAATGACTCCCTCCGTCCTTTCAGCCCTTATGTAAGTGTCAACAATCGTTTTTTTTACCCCTCGATCTCGATCGGAATTTCGCTCGATCGAATTCGAGGGGTTAAGCGTCCTTCCAGAGCTATTGGGCGCCTTTCGAATCAAGATTCCACTAATCTCTGCCAAATGAACTAGTCGACCGATGAGGGCTTAATGGGGAGGAGACTTTTTCATTTCTTTCCTTTATTCTATCCCATCCCATTAATTAAATACTCGCGGTTGGTTGGAAGTGAGATTATCTTCGGGAATACAATATGATATCTATTGCGACATAATCAAGACAATACTCCCTCTAAGCTAGACCCCCGGCCGACTGAAGGGGAGTGTTTCTTACCTAGTAGAGAGGCTAGGAGTGATTCTTGACTTGGGGTGCGGTGGCTCTTTCGGAAGGCAATTATCTGGACTACAAACGTCGTGGCGGAAGTGCTTGTGTGTTTCCATGACCCAGAGAGTTAAATTGGCTGTAACTTTGTTCCTGGTAAGGTCACCGAAGCCAGAAAGGTCAATACGTAGGGACTAAAGAGAGTTCGTATCTCAGTGAGGTGGCTGTAAAGGCGTTCGCACTTCTTTGCGATGGGCATGAAGGACAGTGACGCATTACCTAAATATGTTTTTCCTTGGTGTAACTTGCAACTTAAAATCAAAATAAATAATAAGTAAATGATTTTTCATAAGTAAAAACTTAAGAAAAATTATTTACTTCTTCACCCATAGCTCCAAAAATTTTCAAAATTTAGACAGATTCATCTAAATAACTATAAACTTGTAAGTAATCGATTCAATATTACTCACATGAATACTTTTTAATCTTAAAGAAAAACACTTCATAACTCCCACCTCTTAAGGTATTTTCCCAACCACTTCTCCCAGCTTACCTCTCTCATCTCACATAAAAGTCCTAAATGTCAGAACTTATTCACCTGAAGATGTGAACAAGTAGACAAATATATCGAATTAAAATATCCTCTGTGGTAGTTACGAAGGGTCTTTCTTTTCAAGAGTGTTATTATGAAATTTCACTATGAAAATCACGATTGATCATATTAATTTTACTTCTTACTTCTTTACGCTCCCGTTGTAAAAATACACTGAAAAATATTTACTCTATTATAAAGATAAAGGGACAAGTAAACAACATCCTTATAGTCTCCAACTTCATAATCTCGGGGAGATATCATTCACGCCTATAAACTGAAAGTTCCATTCACGATGTTACGCTACGAGAACTCAAGCAGGATCGGGTGCATTACGAGGTCTTGCGCCGTCGAACTGACATCCTACGTCATTTCCTCTATGCAATGAAAGAAAATGGAAGGGTTAGGAATAGATCCAAGACAGATGGTCCCTCGAAGATGACCTTGCCCTTCGGTCAGTTGAAGGGCGGCCACTTCCGTGCCCTTGACACGGCACTTTTCATCTTCCAAATTCCGTTCCGCAGATGCGAGAGAAATTTACGAAGAATTCACGACATTTAGGTACGCTGATTAAAAAATCCTCTACAGCTTAGAACAATATATTACTGTCCAAAATATGACAAAGATTGAAAGATATCTACCCTCATGAGAGTATTACCCTCATGTTAGTGAATAGACTATCGGTCACGAACAAAATCTGACAAGAATGGGACCGAGAAAATTTCAGGGCTCTAAAATAATGAGATAGCGCAACTACTTAGAGTGGAAAAATTAAATTACAGAAAATCGAATTAAATTACAGAAAATATAACTAACTACGAAATAAAAATCTCATTTAATAGCATCAAATCAAAAAATAGACACTAAATAATATATAAAATTCCGATATCAGAAAGCTGTATCACCATCTTGTGAACGAATTAAGATACCCACCAGATACAATGTGTTTTCATATATTTAAATTACAAATATTTTTGTACTATTATATGTCTGTATACCATACTCTTTGTACTTGTTTTATAATAGTATATATATATATATATATATATATATATATATATATATATATATATATATATATATATAGTAATAGTATATAAAATAGTATATTATATGTAATAGTATATAAAGTATAAATATTTTTTTCGAAGAGCGCACAGCACTCTCTTTTTTCCTAATCTCTTTTTTATTCCATGCTTCTACTGCTAAAAATTAACAACCTTTTCTAATTTATTTATAATGTAGCATTTTAATAGCTTGAAAAGGGCAAAATAAGCATATTATTATTAACAGTCAATATATGTTAGTTAATTATAAGGAATCATTATTAATAGTCCAAAGACAAAATAATTACATCAGCTCATATACTACAGTTGGACATTAGGATTTTCTACGAGGTATAATAAATAAAGATAACTTTTAAGAACGGTCATCGGGAAAAAGTCCTTCAATTGACCGACTCATCTCTAGACAATTAATTGACGCAAGAAGTCCTTTCTTGGGAAAATTTCGAGAACTTCCCCCCATTAAATCCCCGAAATACGACAGAATTTGGAATTTAGGAACAGAACGAACAATAAAATCTTTTGCGTCCGATCAAAAGAATTCTTTGGGCAGAAAAAACTATTCTTTCCCGTTGGAGAAGTTGAGGGAAGACCTTCCGCCCGCCAAACTTTTGTTGGCTTAAAAAATGAGTCGCGAATAAAGTCTGCGAGTATTGAGGGTAACTACGGCAGGAGAATTGAATTAGCCATTTGTTCACTCTGAAAGGGCATAAAAATTCCACGGATGATAAATCTTAGATGCAAAATAGGTGGATTGAAGAAGAGATCCGGTCAAGATAAATAAACTTATGCAGATCCGCAGTGGAAAAAGACGCAATTTCGATCGATTTTTATGGCCTGTTTATGCGTTTCTACTTCGCCGGAGCGCCGCTAGGCGCCTCTTCTGAGGGTATGCAGACAATTTTATGCTACCGTGCTTTAGCTACTTATTCCTGATTACTACTTCCTACAGCCATATCTAGAAGAATATCTCTCATAGCGTGTTTCCCGTTGTTGAAGTATCAACTATTATATGAAAAGAAATTTAGTAACAGTTAATGACTTGATTCAATATGAAAAGTCCTTTGGTTGGTTATGGATAAATGCGAAATTTGTCCTGAATGTTTTTGGAATTCAATTCATCGGCAATAGGGATTAATTTTAACTTAAATGAAACAGAGCGAATTGATATTAGATTTTTACTGTGAAATATCGGTCACATCTTACTGAATGCGAGAAGATGTGAAAGTATTGAGCGGTTATCAGGAATTCAATATAAACTATACCATTTAAAGAATTGATAACAATAAGTAGGAATTACAGTAGAAATATTCATATTTTAATAGTATATATTAGCCTTAAGGATAGGAAATATGCAAAGAAAGATAGGATTATAGGAAACAAGAGCATTGGCTTTCTCAACTCTACGGAAATAGCAACAACGTGATGCGTGTAATGGCATCTCAAATCGCTAAAACAATATCTCCCATTCCTGCCGAATCATCCATGATATCGTCCCCATAAAAAAGGAATGCACGATCTAAAAGTATGTTTCCGCAGCAGATTTCCTCCAAACTTTCCTTATTGGCTTTTCAGAGGAACTGATTCACAAAGGCTTTTCGCAATCGTGTTCCAAGAAAAACGCAGCGCTTGCAATCTCACGTTACAATGTAAGTACACGACGAGCGTGGGAAGATCTCTAAACGCGGCTGCGATAAAAGCTCAAATTAAAACGCTTTTGAAGAGGTGAAACAAACGAAAGAAACGTTTTTCTTAAATAGGAAATAGAATCCTTCGGAATCCAGATTGCTATTCCATTGGTTGTAATATTTATTAACATTTTACAACATACTGGTCGTGGGTAAACATTATTAAACATTTCTGACTTGAGGATGGTAATAACAATAATATCATGAATACATGATATATGAACTTATGCCTCGAGTTGGTGCTATGAAAATAATTTCATCCACTAGGAATTATTTCCATTATCTAAATGTTCAACCCAATTATCCAGTTACACCTCCAATGAAGTACCCAAACCGCAGCATTAAAATTCGAACAGGCGACTTATAGCTTGGCACGACTTACTTTATATTCATTTTATACGATCCGGTGCGAAGTTTACGCAGAAAATGCGTTAGTTGTGCGAGGATACTTCCATGAAAACTTATGCGTAAGAAGGGTTGTCTAATGGAAGGGGCATTAGCTGATCCAGTGAGAAATAAGGTCTCTAGCAGCCCAACGACAAATAATTATAGTAATGATCACGATTTTAGGTCTCTCAGAGAGCTAAGTAAACCTTTTCACCTTTGGTGGAAGCGGTCCTGGATTCGATTCCCGGTGAGGGCCCATCGTGAACAACGGTAACAGCTGTCGAAGCACTTAATAAAAAATACTACTAATCACGTTCTTACAGGGTTAATCTAGTAAAAATATTGTAAGAAACGACTTAAAACAAAATTGCATTTGTCATATGCAATTAAAAAAATTTCATGAGGAATAATCACAGAAAAAACCATAGTAAAACCTGATAAAGAGATTTTTTGGGGGAACCAAGCGAAAACCGTGACATAAGCGGGATAGCGTCTTAAAAGGGTTTTACTTATTTTGTAGTTTTACGTAGAGAGACTAATGTTACGACTACTCTTTATCGACGCACACAAAATACCTAATTAGGACTAACACTGGGTCTCAGCGTTGCGAAGTCCATCAGCACCGAGGTTAGCAACCAAAACCTCATCAAAACTACCACTTTAGGCAATTCCCAAAATCGAAATTTTTCGCCCCTTGAAATATTAACCTCCGAAAGGAACTGCCGCAAACAAACCCCTTTTCGGAAATAAAAAACTCGTTTCCCTAAAAGTACCGCCAGAGAAAAATGTCCCGGAGAGATAGCGTGCGTCCCTGTGCTAGGCGCCAAGTGTCTCTGGAGACGAGGAAGGAAGAGAAGGGGAAAGCCAAATTTACGAGCACCTCGACGCCAATTTACGAGGCCAAGAGCACCGTTCCTTCCCCCTCTACCCCTTCTCCTACCAAACATCAGACAGCTACATACAAAGAGCACATACGGAGGGGAGGGAGAAGAAGGTAATGTGAGAGGATGGAGTGATATATGGATGAAGGGGAGGTGCATTTTCAGGCAAAAAATAAGACGGATATATACGGGATAATTACCCTCGGTAGGGTAAAAAATACACGCAGTTTCCCCCGTTCGGACGCTGGGGGAGTACGCAGAGTATGGAAGGAAGTTAACGACCCGATAAGTGCATACTTACTACGCCGATAACACGTATTATGCGGGGATTCTCCGAAGGATTGGGCGGAAGAATCATTATTCAGAAGGGAGGAGAAATAGATTCGGAGACAATGGAGCTCGGAAAGGGAAAAATGGCGTCGTTAAAAATTGTCGAATCTCGTCTGAGAAACGAGCGGGATTATCTACGCCGCTGACCCCTAGCGTACTGAAACTACATCACTAGTTATCTCTGATGCTGTGCTAACGACATTGTAGAACCTCGACAAATAGAGAGAGGCAAGATGTATGAAAAGGGGGCGGGGCCTAGATAGTTCGTCTGCAGTTTTAGATTAAGAGTGTCAAAACTACAGACCTTCACTTAAATCCGTGAAGTTTAATAGATACTTATTCCCTCCAAGTTTCATACAATTTTCTATTCTTCAAAAGAGAAATTTCTGTTCTATGATAACTGAAGCAGCAAAAAAATAGTTGCAATGCACACTAAAATATAAAATACATAACCATTAATATGAAAGATAAGACTCACTTCAAATGAAATTTCTATAAAATGATCAAAGAAATATCGACAAAGTATTATTCGGTAGAACGAAGCAACTAGATTATCTGAATTTTTAGTTGGAGGAAAAATGTTAGACAATTCTGATTTAGGCATATATATGCTGGATTTTCTTTTCGATTACACGAGTATCAAATTTACTGCCACCGCCTTGAAGGGAATACTCCATCGCCGTATTTCATCGTATAATAACAGACGAAGATACTTTCATTTATTCGTACGTCACGAATCTTCGAATATCTCCTTAATAATACACTCAAATATCCAACATAAATTAGATAAAAAATGCAAAAAACCTCTGAGAAATTTCAATGGAAAACCGTAGAAGAAATAGCATCCCGAGGGACTACCTCTCGAGCCACATTCAACTTTATTAATATACCCTTCCGAATTAGGAAAAAAGGAAGCTGGCTCACATACCTTTACTTCGCCACGATTTCATGTTTTCCCTACCAACAAATTATTCCCTCAATCGATAAACTTATCTCTTTGAAATCATGATAAAAGCGGCAGCTAAACTCAGCGGAGCGGCTACAAACCCTCGAGAGCTCACGAAAATGTTCCCCTTAGGGAACCCTACTAAAATTCACCATTCCTTCGTTTAGATGCGAGGTCGTCAACCTTCTCGGTCGCAAACAGCGGATGGAATAACTCCGCCGAGACACACATACGAATATATAAGACTTTGATCACGATATACTGCAAATCTAGCTATTTTCAAGATATTTTCCAACCTGCTATCTAAATAACAGGGTACACTCGGTAGGAGAAATTTTCCGAACGAGACTTTCCGTGGATATAACGATACCGATTCTTTTCATGTCTTTCTTGATAAACTCTCTCGTGTCATCTTCAGTTCTTTATACATTTATTCGGGGATTTGTAGATTTTATCATTTATTTCTCTTTCGTTCTGAGAGGAATTGTTTGCTTAAGAAACCTCTATCCTTATCCTACATTTAAAAAAATTTAAGTTAACGTGATGGATCAAACAGAAGATTTTAAGAAACAACAGCTCAGCTTTAAGATTAAGAGCTATAATTTTTATGTATAAATATTTACTAATAAATTCCAATTGGGATCAGTTGAAGCACACTTTGTCCGAGGGAATAAAATTTGAAACACGGAGTAGAAATATATCTTGTGAAATTAATCACAAAACGTAATTAAAATCAAATGTATACAAGTCATTTACTGATCTAAACACTTTCTATAACAACCAAAGATTAAGTCAGTTATATCGATTAAGAATGATCTTATGTTTAAAAGAAAAAAAAGTAATCTATTTATTCTTTGACACCAGAGACTACAGTTGAAAAACGATCTCTATAAAAATGCAAAAAATAACTCCCGCAAAAGTGAGGCCGATACTTTCAATGAATAAAAAACAGCAACGGAACATCAGAAAAAAATCGTCAGAATTAAATTAATTGTTCTAAAAAATTTGTCTGAATCGCCAAGGTAGATAACATCCTACCCATTGTTCCTTTAATAACCCTTACGTTTTACAAGCTAAAATAAATCTCTCTCTTAGAATGTTGATAACTCTTATTTAGCACTCATTTATTTTTCACTGCAGCGCTATTGCCTGGCAACCAAGAGTTTTCTTCGGCGCGCACCTGGCTGAACAGTCACACTGCTTGATAAATTCCCAGTATAAGCAAGGGTAATATCCTTTGTGAAAAGAAGCCTCGACGCCGCGATTTCTTTCCCAGTGGCGGATTCCAGTCTGAGATGCATATCGGCCGATTAATGCCTTTAACTAGGCGCGCAAAAATTCAGCCTCCGGGAAAAATCTTTACACCTGTACATTCCGAGGAGTAACTTGCAAGCTAGCGCACGCTTTGGTAATGAGGCACTTAATAAAACGGAGGAGCGGCTTCGCGGAATTGCGCTCCGCTCATAAATTACTGATGGCACAATAAAAGCACGACAGGATGCGCATTAAACGAGATAATAACCGGCGAAATGTATTCCGCCTTTGTAATTACGCGCGTCTTGTGCTGAGAGAGACGCCCGACGACGTCCCGTTGTCTATCGAATCAACGATATATCGAATCGATTCCAAGGAGAACAAATTGAAGGTACGATAAAAATATCGAATGAAGAAAGAAAATGGCTGCGATTGAAACTGAACTTTCAACTCTTCCTTGCCGTCGAAATCTATCGGATACACATTTATAATTCGCTGTCGAAGATTCAAGGGAAATCTATATTAAAGATTGCACGCTGCAAAGAATTGTAACGGATATGATGTGATTTACATATTAATGATATCTAGTGGACGGACTTACAGCCGAATTATCAACTTCTTGGCTGTATCAGAACTGATACAATCTAATCCGATTTAGTAGAAAACCTCAACTTATGTGTTAAACTTTCAAATACAAAGAATACATTGGGATAACACCTTTCATAATTTCACCCTTCTCTATGTTATGATCCATGTCTCTTGTTCCAGTACCTTTTTCAGATTTTCCACCTTTTTCATACCCTTCTTTTTTGTGTGTTTCCCTGCAGTGGAATTAATTAAAATAAAAATATCATATTTATTTTTTCTTCCAAAAAACAATCATTAATTTGCTTTTTCCTTTTCTATTAACACGGCACTTGATAAAAGGTCTGGATATATTATACTTTACAATCTTACTTACTATCTCAATCCATTTTAGACTTTTGTACAACATTTTTGACGATGATTAAATGAAAGATGGGATCTAATATTGATTTTCACTAATTAAAGACGTTTTACTGTATTTTATTATTGAAGAAATCGCCTATAGAGAGCAACTCAAGGGTACGAAGAAATTAAAACTGTCACGAAGACTGGGATTCGAATCCAGGTCTTCCACTCCGAGCTGATATTCTAACCACCGAATTACCACGTCGAACCGATCTCACATCGTTTTCGGGATGCTTTTATAAATCCTTTGAATGGTCGAGCAATCATCGAGAATAATCGAAACGATTCGATTGCTCGAAAACTATCGCAAACATCGAAGGCAAATGGCGTGCGAGATTTGAAAGAGGAAACTTTGGGTGCAGCGGAGATATGAAAAGTGGGACGGAAAGTCCGGGAGCCGAATCGCAGCGCTCTTACAATTCCTAATCGGGGCAACGAGCCCTTTATTTAATTACACAACTCGTGTTCGTTTTTCCGGCGGCGGAGATCGCGTTTATAACAAATAATTTTCGACAAAAAAGCACAATGCCTCCACCTGAAACACTCCTACAGCAATGGAAAAAGGGCGGAACGAGGCGATGATGAAAACTTCATTGAGCGAGATGGAGATGAAAGCGAGGGAAATAAAAAATTCCGGAAAACAACGCATTGCACCGAATGTAAAAAGCTATGGCGGATTCAAGAGGCCGGGAAAAAAACAAGCGGGCAAAAAAGCGCAAAGTATAAACAGCACCTCCGCGGAGAAAGGGAGAGGTGAGCGTGGGTTTCCGAATTTTCTTATGCAAGGCAAAAATGAGAAGGGATGGGAAAAAGGGAAAGAAGTAAAAAAGCGGTGGAGTGAGCGGCAGAGTGAGTTGATATGAAGGAGTGGCAGAAAAAGAGGAGGCTGAAGAGGGAGGAAAGCAGGCAACCAGAAAGATGGCTTGTAGTACATTGGGAGAATGGCAGAGAGAAAAGAGATGGAATATAAAGGAGTGAGTATAATGGGCTCTGATGAAGATGGGAATCTGTAGATTGGTCCGCCTCTATACTTTCTCCGGAACAATAAAGGAGTTTACTATCTTTAAAGAGGAACCGGATACGGCAAGGACGAGTTAAAGCTGATTCCCCACGGAGATTTTACCCAAATGCTTCGCTAAACGCACCATAAGGCTAATTTTAACAGAACTATTTCCTTTATAGATAGAATGACGAATTCGAGATATAAATTCCTTTCCAAACCCTGACTCGGATAGGAAATAAAAAAAGAATATTAAGAATAACTACTGTTAGCTTTAACATAATCAAGGGAATACATTCATTAAAGTAATTATGTACGAATTAAATTATAATGTTAATGTAGCTTAAAAGAAACTCCACAATAGGAGGCTCTTGCTTGTACACAAGAACAAGTATTTTTAATCATTCGTCAACCAACAAACTTGTTTTATTAGTGTGAGCGAAGTATAGGAACATATATCAAACTGAGATGTATACATTGTGAGCAATGAATATCTTATAAATGAATATAAAACCGTACGAAATCGGTAAAAAAGGCAGTTTCTCGGGGAAAGTATTTTCAAGCATAAGCGTATATAAACGAAGAAAAGCCTCCAAAAACATTACAGAGCATGGCGGGTGTTATCCACAATAATAAAGCTAACGTATTCTAGCATAAAATCTCATGTGAAATTTTTTGTGAATAAAGTGAGATTGCCTTAAGGAGACAGAGAACTTAAATATTTAATCAGAGAATCAGAGAAAATATCGCTAGCGCAAATGTTAAACCGAGACCAGAATTATGATGTTTTAGATTCCTTCTTTTGCAATTACAGAAGTTAAATCTATGTTATTTTTCAACTAAAAATAAATCTGTTCTTAATCCCACCGCAAATGGCCTTGCATCCTTTAACTCTATTCAAATTACATTCAAAGCAATGGTCGACTGAGCAATTTAATCTTGTTAAGCACGGGAAACACCTCCTGAAAGTTGGATTATTTGCTTTAGAATGATAATGTAAAATAAACTAATTGCGTTAATTAGCGTTCTTTAGAATCTGTGAAGACCGGGCACTCAGCTTCTAAATGAGCAACCTCTTTGATTAAAACACTTGGGGTATCATTATCTTTACTTTCCCAACATAAATACTGAATAATACCCCAACAATTTACCGAAGAAAGGATCCTAGATCCCCTAGTAAACTTACTTTTTATGCGTTACCAAGGTGGTGAGTATTTTCGTACTCAGCGTGATAACAGATCCGAGAAAATCTTGAAAGCCTAATAACGAACTAAACATTCCTCTCATAAATTATCCGCCAAATCTTTTGAATGCAAATCCGAGCACATGCGTAGCGAACGACTCCAATTAAAATCCGCGCGAAAAAAATAACAAAACGATCGACCCGTATAATGAACCGAATTTAAAAGCTGCCCTCCGAAGATTTAACAATGCTATTAATCATGACAGGCGGATCAAGGGATAGGAAGAGACGCAAATCACGACCAGCTCTTTATTTTTTGACACTCTTCTGCCTTCCTCCACCTATAGAATATCATAAATATCCGAAAATTACAGGTATAATTTGTTCAAAAAAACTAATTTTAACAGCCTGTTTTTGATGAACAAAATCGAATTTTAGCTCTTTTAGAGTGAGCCTCGGTCTGATCTTAGTGCATAGGGCTTTCGATAGCTTAAATCCGTCCCTTGCAGAAGTAGATGGCGACATAAAATGACTTGGATCATATTTTGGCTCGTCCTAAGCAAAATTTGTCAGCCAAAATTTCCCTTTCCTTCCATCAGCGTAACACGTCTCATACTCACGCATCTTAGAATGGCAGACCAAAACCTTGATTAAAGGTGGTAACTCCGGGAAGGCATAAATCAGACTTAGCGCCCATCCACTCAAATGGAAGGGGTTTCATAGCCCAAAGGAACGATGATAAGGAGCTAATAAAGCTATCCTCTTAGCGAGGGCTATATAGATTCACGGATAGGGTCTCCGAGAGATGGGACGAAGTGACATTTTGTGAAAGCGAAGGGAGAAAGTATTGAAGGATATGAAAATATTTCCGTTCATCGATAAAATGAGGATAGAATATCGACGGATCGATTGATCGAACGCTGCATTGCATTATTAGAAGAAAAGAAGTTTCTTTATCAGTTGATAATAAATTCAAATATGCGAAAAGTATGGAAATTTCTTTATCGATGAACAGCAAACAGACTTCGCTGTCTATAAACTTCTCACACTTATCTTATAACTAATGATTAATACGACAGGTGGCCAGAAGACGTAATTTGAGGTGATTTAATGTAAAATTGTGGTATGGAGATTGCATTACGATAGAAAGATATCATTAATCGAAATAATTTAGGGACGTAGTACGAAGAAGCTAACTGTTTATCAAAACACCCAGGATATAAATAAGAATTCCACAACATCTGCAACGCGGGGAAGCCTTTGAGATTGGGGGGCCCAAAATGTTATATATAAAGGGGCCTCATAATAGAACTTGCAGGGAATCCCAAATTTTCCAATACGCCACCACAGAAGTCTATATTAAGTCAAACTAGGTTCATGTGGTCGATTGACATTATAACAACAATCTTTTATTATTAAATCTCAAGTTATACCTTGCCTACATGCCGCGTGGTTCCTCAATCAACAACTAAAATATTATTAACTGCAACATCTATACTGTAATCATCGTTAAAATACTTACATAAGCAAGTGACGCTGATTTATAACTAAGGTGCATCTATTGGAAAACCGTTATCTTCTTTTATTACTTTGTTCTATAGTCTCAGGACTGCGTTTTCAAAGAGGAAGAGCTAAGGAAGCCTTAGAGTTCGATGCGGATGTCACCGATGGACGAAAAAGGCTTCCCTAGGAAAAGGTTTGAATTAGATCATAAAAAGCGTAAAAAAGGAAAGGGCAAAATAGTAACAAATTAAATAAGTAGGACTTCCTTTCCAAAGTGAACAAAGCCGTCTATTCACGGAGAGGACACTTCCAGTCAATGAAAATAAATTAATTTGCGTCGATATTCATTGATTATATCACAAAATTAACCCAAACATATTTGTAAATCTCTCTTTAAAATGGAAAACAAAATATTCGTATTGATTTACAACGCTCTGATGCGTAGCTTAACAAAGATCACATGACAAATTGATGTCCTCAAATATTAACAAGAGACCTCTACATATGAAGAATTAGGAGTTACTATCAACATCACTCTAATCGGTAAAGGCAATTAATTGATAAGAGAAGCCTTAATTGGTGAATCATCGTCGAAAATAATTCCGTTTGCTTCGAAATGGCCTAATATTCGAGTTCAGAAAAGCATTTGTATAATGGATTACGTAATCAATGACTCGATGTTTCGATTCCGGCAGAGTAATATACAAATCCACAATTAAAAGTAAAAGAATATCTCTTACCGTAACATCGGAAATAGATGGTATCAAATCATACGCAGCGGTAGCTTACCTGTAAAGAAAAGAGAGAGAATTTTAGAAACATATTTATTAAATGAAAAAATATACTTCAGCATATTACGATAAAAATGATACATTACACTACGACAGACGATAAAAACGTCTCTAACTTCGAAAATTAACAATACTTTATGTTTGTAACGATGAAAGAATACGATTATAAATCTAACTTTGCCGACGCACAACCATTACGTACGCTACATCAGCAACTTTCAAATGAAGCAATAAGTTTCAAAGCGGTTCCTAATGGCGAAATGGAATTATACGCACGGCGTTCCATTAAAATTTGATTTAATGGCACTGAATTTTTATTAAAAGAGACCAAACGCATGCCAACGAAACCAGAAATTGTTCAAGAACTCCTAATAAATCTCTGAACTGGAGATTCCGGGGACTAAATCTGCAGTCATTTATTTGTTCTAGGAATGCTATATGCTTCTGTTTGGAAAACATTTTCCTTCGCAGAATCGTACTCATTATCATATTTCATTATCAACCATTAGTTACCAAAGAAGCTGATTTTGTGAAGAAAACCACAAATACCTAATCAAAGAAGGCACACCACAGCAAATAAATCGCGATACAACTTACCGTACAAACTTTTCGTTGAAATACATACATGCATACATACATACATACGTTATTGAAACGCGATTTTGAATAATAACGTAGTGGCGTATGTTAAAAATGAATCTTTAGTATTTTTTGTCTTACTTTAATATTAGGTCATAAAAAGCGTAATCATTGAAATTAATTTATAGAACTATCAATAAAAATTATTGATACATCGAACAATATCAAAAACCAATTAATTTTCCATCATCATAGAAATAAGTTTTATGCAATATGTATTTATGATAAGTTAGAGCGTTCAATTTATTCAAATGATCATATGACTATGTTTACGCCGCGGGCATTTACTTGAACTCCAGAAACTACAATAACACTAAATTCTACTTCTCTATTGCTACCTCAAACATTAGTGATGACGGAATGGTTACAATAGGAACGAGCAGCAGAAATGGAAATAGAATACTGAACAAAACGTTTCCAGTAATCTTCTCAAATTAATTCCGCGAGAAAATCGTTCATCGATCCTATTGGACATTGAAACAAATAGCGCGGAGGATTACTAGGCGAGAAAAGGTTTTAAGCGAGTTAGTTGAAATCAGATTTGGAAAGCAGGATTACGGAAATCCAGTTTTCAATCCCCGATATTCCGTAAAGAAGTTTTCGAGCGTTGCATTTCCTGAAATATGAATTTCGGCGATGAGATTAGCTCGGATAGATAAAACCTCAAGCTTTGAATTTAAAACCAGTCGATGTTTATACGTCACCTTCACCGTAAAATCGATTTTGGAAACAAGCGTCGCTGGAAGAGCAGAAACCCTTTTGGAAAAATTTTGTCGGCTTCGGAGGGAGTACCACAAGGCTGCGTACTAGGACAAAGAAAGTTTCTGCTCTTGCCATCGCAATCTCCGCGTTTTATGGTCTCGCTTTTCCCTCTATACCTGCATTCTAAATTCGCCGTAGAAGAATCCCTCCATAGAGCGCGCATAACGCACAATTTCTGCTCATTAGGGTTTGAAATGACGGGGAAGATAGAGAGTGGAGAATACAAACAGTCGGAGGGGTCGGGATATACGGCGGGGATTGTCGCTATGTGGGAGGGAAAGCAGTCCGCTGGGAGGAGGGAACACTAAGCCAATTACCGTTTGTGAAAGGGATAGGATTTAGAAAGGGGGACGGATTAAAATGGTACGAAATAGAGGATTAAGCGTTCGATAAAAAAGCGGTAGAAGTTGGAGCGCAGCGCCGAAGGTCAGGTAAGGTCGTGCATCTCATTTGAATATGAGGGACTTCCAATTCCGTGGACATGAAGCTGAAAAATCCGCCGCACCGAAAACCGGGAATATATTCACAGATAAATTACTATGAGTACGCTTTTCCTCATAGGGAATTCTAAAATAGAACCCCATTAAATATCTTTATCGCATTTAAACGATATTAAATACAGAAGCAACGAAGATGAAAATACTGTGCAGATGAAATTATACTATGGAAAAATAACATTAAGTTAGTTTAAAATCAGTGGCAGTAAAATACGATCAAATAAAAGTCAGGAAAATTAAGGAACATTAAATATAACCGCTGAACCGCAAGGAAATTATTTGATTATTCAGTGCCCTGTATGCGAGATAAATTGGATAAGTTTCACTAAATTTTTTTCCTAAGTTTTCCACTCTATTTCTATTTACCTATACGTTACCTATGTTTTTCTTTATATTACTGATGATAAGTTTTGTGAAAGATGAAACTGCTCACCTTAATAAAGAATTTAAATGATGTGCTACGATTAGAATGTGAGCTGCAATGAAAGAATGTGAAGGTCTGGAAAAATCGGTTGAGGTTAATGAATTTCATATGTAGACGATACACAAAAGTTATACGCAAAATCTGTGATAAGGATCTCATGAGTAGAGCAAGATTTTTAATCGCTCGAGATTTGAGGGTATACAAAAGGAGAATAGTAAAATGTAGTCGTTGCACCTATATCTTTTAATAATTATTGAGAAAAGTTTGAAATAAATACATGAATATACTTATACTATGCCTTAAGGTGGCGAACTATAGCATGAAATGGCATCGTTCCGATATAACAACGCATGCTATAGCATTACAGATTCATGAGCCCTGCAATTGTTCCCTCGCTTTAAAAGCCGCGTCGCTTTGCGCCTTTTTAAAGACGCGCTGTAAAATCGCTTTCCTTATTTTTAGCTTCCGAAACCAGGAATCCATAGCAGAGAAAAGAAGAAATTCCGGCTTGAAACACCAATGAAACGCTAAATAGCCTACCGGGGGAAAAAATTAATCCGGCGCGGAAATACCTTTCTTAATTAAAACCGGAATTGATTAAAACCACTGAGCCGGAACACTATACACGGAGGGTCGGAAAAATCAAAATATCCCCCACTGGCGTATTTCTAACTTTCGGTACGACGTTAAAGAGGATCCCATACCATCAGAACGGACGTTTGTTGGATCAAACGCGGTGTTTAACTCCTGCAGCAAGGAAAACCTAAAGCGGAAGATAGTGAAACTCAGGCTGTAGGGAAAAAGTGGGGAGAAGGAGGGTCATCCTTGGGATATTATAGAGGCGGTAAGGGAAGGAGTAAGTAAAAGAAATAAGGCGTACAGAGACGTGAAGAAGAAATTTTAAATCATAGAAAAATCCAGGTTTTCCGTCTAGCATGTATGGGATAGAATTGAGTAACGAAAGAGCTTAAATGAGAAAGATTCAAGGAAAAACTCAATTAAATATTCGACTACAAGAAGCTGGCGATTTCAATGAAGGACAAGTGCATATATTATCCACAAAGAGGACTAGTGAAAAGTATGGGTTATTCATAAAAATCTTCAAATAATAGATATAAAACAAAATTGTATGATAACCGCACAAGGCGTTGCTGTCATATACGTATGTACATTTTCGTTCCTTTTCACCATTAGGGAATTAAAAATCGAAAAATTACAATAAGGGTTTGTCATTAAATGATATCACGATCTAGGTTGTCTGGAAATCTGTGACATCTGATCACATTGGCAATGAAATTCCGTGGGACCATTTGTACCAGGAGGAGGAGTCAGAAATCCCAAAAATACTGTGACGTAATTGAAGTAATACCCCATACATATACTTTATTCTTGGAAATTACGTGTTATGATGTTCATAAATTCTGATTTCGGCGTTTATCCAGCAGAATTATCGTGTCTAGTTTCATATCATGGTTGAAAGATTTAGAGGACCAACAAAGCATATCTACGAGCAGATATTAATTTTGCACCTTGATTTTCGTATTTCATCCAACAATTCCCTTATGTCTTCTCAAACGAATTAATTCAACGTTCAACATTCGAACGAGCTTGGAGGAAATTAATCAGATAAAAATGATTGAATAGGTAAATCTCTACAATGAAAATTTAGTCATATTTTCCATCGTCAGTACAAACGATAATTTTAATTGCAGCAAATTTTTTTAAGCCGAGAGAAGAAAATAGAAGAAGGAAACCTGAAGGGTAGAAATGCACAGAGACACAAGCTTTTAGGCATCAACTGGGATGCCAAAATTCGAGCAGATTCGTAGCAATGTTAGAAACACATTGAAACGATAAGCAGAGATAGGGGGAGAGGAGGAATGCGGAAAGATAACAAGGAAGGAAAAGGAAAAGTGGAAGAGAAAGGGGAGAGATTCCTCGATTGCCGCACCGCGGAGCCATAATCGCACGCAACATTACGCATTTCATTAGTCTCGTATGCAGCGTTTCCAAATAGTTCTGGGAGCGGCGATGGCAACCGCAGGGTCGGTACTTCCTGGAAAAGGGACTTTTTGGATGATACGTAACAATTCCCTTGGTTGGAAAGGGGTTTCGAAAAGGTTTCTCAGGGTCTCCGGGGGAGAGATGAAATTTTTGATCTCAAACTACCGAATATCGTGCCTTTAGCATACATGAGATGCTTCGAGTCTTTCATTAATGTGTGTGATAAATAAGACTGAGATATGCATTCGAAATAGGCCTCTTGCACCGCTTGATAGAGCTTGAAAGGTTGTTCATAGAAAATATACAATTAGAGAGCTGTATGGCTGAGTGTAGTAATTACAAAATAAATGTAGTCAATACAAATTGTTGATACATTTTGTTAAATACACTTGATGCCTACTATTTCAAGGAATGGGTTATAATTACAACATCGAGCATATAAAAGTGGCAAAAACAGCATAGATAAATCCCGTATGCAAGGGAAATTTATGTAAATATGTATGAAAAAGAGACCTCTATAGCTATGCAAACATGGAGGAGCTGACAGGTTGTGTTGAGATATCTACTATTGTTAATATCTTGTATTGGTAATGTGACAATTTTTCCGCCTGACTTTTGCCTACTTATAACATGTGTAATTGTTTGGTTAAGAGATAAAAAATTCCAAGCTTTCTACATCTATTAGATTATTAGTAGAAGCGGTAATTCTTCCTGCATATATACCAGTCTATTTCTATATTAGATGGAAGTTGCTGACCGAACAAGAGGATTCAAGCCAAATTCCACCTTCCAAATCACAAAATTTGACTCTATCGTAGATATCACAAAATAAGATTCCAAACCTTTTCTTAGAAGAAATCGCCCTTCCGATACTCCTTCGACGTCGATATCTTAATCCCGTGACCCGAAATTCTTCCGCAACACACACACACACGATACTTCCTTCGCATAATGATACTTCCTCATAATCCCGAAATATCGAATATTGGCCATCGATGTTTATCGGACTTTACTATCGCGGAAATATCACGTGGATGCAAAATTACCTGGATATTGATTCTAAATTTATACCCCGCCGTCGTTCACCTTCCATACAAAACCATCCGGGGAGCAAAAAATTCCCTCCGCTGAAGGTAATACCGGGAGTAAATTTCTACCTTTTTTCGCGTTTCCGGCGAAAATAGGTCGTTACACTTTATCGTAGACTTCCATTTTAATTCAGCGAACGAATTAAAAGTGCTTCGCTGCGAGCGTTTCAGAAAATTAGCTTTAGTCCGCGGATGGCAGAAAGAGAAATAAATTGGAATGGGCAGCAATTACACCGATTCCAGAGCAAAAATGCTGAAGCGGCGTAAGGAAAATCTCTTGGCGAATAACCCAAAACGAAACAAAACCTGGAAATTGTCGATTAATTACATCGAACGACGCCATTGATTAATGCCTTTCTGAAGTCCTATAATAAGCTCGCCGCCGATAAATTTCCCGAAATGCCAATCTCGCTGAATTGCTCTTGCCATGGGGATGTGTGAATTAATCCGCGGTGGATGCGAAATTTTCACTCCTCGATTTCGGAATCTGTAAGCCGTGGGTTGTGTTTTGTTTTCATTGAACTATTCAAAGTCTTTTGGAAGAGTTGAGGTGTGCAGACATCCCCTTTTCATGGGATTTGTCCTTGATTTAATCACATCTCCCAATGTTTCGAAAATACTTTTGGGTCCCAAAATATCAGGATGTGTTGAAGGATTTTCAGTATCGATTAACCTTTAAGGTTTTTCTTATCGTTGGACTGGATTTATCGAACACTGTGATTCGAGTGCTAATAAAATTCTTGGTTCTCTAAAGAAATGTCGCATTTCTGTCTAAACCTTCATTATCCCTATGGATAGTTGATCCTCAACTCTCTCCACCACTAGCTACTGGAAGCCTTTGAGGGGGAATAAGGCTTACTAGGCAAGATGAGGACTCCTCCATTGAGGAGTGAGGTCGTTTGCTCTTATTTATGAAATAGAAAGATACTTCTGGTAAACTCAAATGGGTTAATTATTCATATGTTACGTCGATATTAATTATACATACAAATAAATTGATGATAAGTTATAATTTTTCAAAGTGAAGGCTTTGTGCTAGTAAACATTTTCATAATATATCGATTATCCGCAATTGCAGACAAGTCTGTAATTGGCGAAAATTGCGCAGTAGCGGAATTTACGTTAATCTCCAGCTCTAAATGCCAGAGGACGGCATCTTACAACCATTTCCAAATCTTCACTTATCCAACCAAGCTCGAGTTTCCCAATTACTTTGTATTCTAGCCTCATTTACATCTTCGAGTGAAAATGAATGGAAATTCATCTCCTTCATCTTACTTTGAAAATAAATCGGTACTCCTAGGAAGAATCTCGATGTCAGATTATTTAAATGTAGGCAGCACATAAGTTAAGAGCCTCAAAGCGCTCTTCCGATGCACCCCACTCTTGCAGTGCACTCATCTTGCAGATAGAGGCAGCTTAAATGCATCGCGAGCAAATCTAATTCCATTCCAAGAGCGGATATTAAAAATGTATGGAGAATGGACATCCGAGGCACATTCCATCCCATTAATGGGATGGAATCTCGCAGCGGGAGAGAACAGTGAGATATAACCGCAGTTAAAGACGGCGCAAAGGACTCTGCAAATTCAGAGATAGCAATCGGTCAGCGCGCTTCAAATAAACGAAAACATCTCGTGGCCGCTGCGTCTGATAGCACTTTATATCGCAGGAATAATTGAAAGTGCAGCGTGAAGAGGGTCAATAGCCTATCGTGAGGTCCTTTGTGTTTGTCTCTCAGCGATTCTAATCAAGCGGTCCTTGAACGGAATGAGCCGTACAAATAGGTCACGATTCTTTTATTTGTGGATTTCTCGGGTTGATGGGAATCGAGATTCTGAAAGCAACCTTCGAAAATAAAATACTCCGTTCACGCTGGAGACCTTCGAGAGAAGGATGGCATCAATGCAGAATTCTTAACCTGAATCTTGTATTCCAGAACATCATCATTAAAATACGTTTGGTTCCTTGGTAAGATAATGGACAATTTTTGCATTGGTCTTCTTCAAAGAAGGTTAAGGAGTAAAAAATAGAAAATTGGCTCAGGTTTCCTATGGAATTTCTAGTGAAAGTGTATCTATCTATAAAATATGTAAGCAAAAATCGAGAGCTATTTACCATTAACTCGTAAACATTACACGAAACAGTATAAAATCTCAAATTTCTTCACGTAAAATATTACAGGATTAAGTAAATTACATCACTTTCTGAAACCAAAGAAACCCTAAGAACTTAACTTCGAATTCTTGTAATTATATTGATTCTAGGATAATTTATCAAATTTTCAAAACTCATTATACTTAGTTAATAAAGCTTGTGTATCTCAGCTTTCGATTTTGAATAATTTTCTTCCATCACGCAAAGCACGATTAAAATCATACAGAAGTGCCAATGAGCGTCGTCATTATGATGATCTCCCAGACGTTTGGAGAATCTCTAAATGTCACTGGAAGAGCATTAGGCAAAAATTTTCCCCGATGAACTCCAACTGAATCCAAGTAAAAATTCAATAATAAATCTTTTAGAATCAATCCCTCCTTTTGAAACGAGGCGCTTTACGTGTAGTATATCAGGATTGAGACTTTAGTAAACCAAACTTTTAACTTCCGTCTTCTTCGAGAGCATACGTCACCGGAAGTTATCGTTCGCCCTTCGAATCGCATTCGAGAGCGTCACGACATTCACACACGTGGGCAGAATGTTAACGAGCATGCATAAATGCCACTCCAAAAGTCGAGCATCATTGTACATACATACATAACTGAGGGCTCTGTTATTGAATTTGTGATGAGGCTGGAGTATAAACCCGTCCTGATTAATATTGTATGAAGAGGAAAAACCTTGGGACACTACGATAGACTCCAGCGTAGGAGAAACTTACATCTGCGAAGGGAAACTATAAGCTACAGGCGGTGGAAATCTGGACATCTTTTCGATTCGATAGGTCTATAAATGATTGCCATGATAAACATTCTGATAAATCCAAAACGTAAAACGCACATAATATCTTGACCGGGAAAAAATACAGATGAAGTACCGACCAGCAGTTATTAATTGCAATGACATTATATCAAGGGAATGTCTTACTCAATGTGAAATACATGCACGCCATTTTTATAAATGACAAGTTTTACGCCTTATTTGTTTAGCAGAGCTTTCACCTTCAACAATAATACAAAGGCATAGATAAATAAATCCTAACTTTTTAAGCTTCTGATTCAGATTTGGTACTCAAAGGTTAAATACAGGGAAAAGAAATCCCTGTAATAAAAAAACAGCGAGATAAAAGTTAAGAAATAAGGTCTATCTCCTAATAAAGAATAAATTGAGGCAGTATTTTTTTCGTTTTGTCTCTGCTTTCCGATAATCAAGTTAAACATCAAATTAATATCTCAACATTTCACTTCATTACATTTCCATCATAAGATATACGTCCAGGCAGCGAAACATAAACCTCTTTAACTCCTCTCTTTCTAATACTTTTCTTCATGTCTAAAATCCGCTTTGGTTACATCTTAACTCTAGTAAAAGGCATGAAAGAGACTGTGTGGGCGTAATGATGTCTACAGTCTCACTTTCACGCCTTAACAATAAAAACGTATCTTTTAAAAATGTTCCCCTTCTTAGAGGTTTATCAAAGTCTCCCATCAACATTCCCTTTCGTAAAATCCTCCATGGTTTGATAAACGGAAAGGAAAATAGTAAGAAAATGCGATAGGTATAATCAGGCGAGTCCTATTGAGAAGGGGCCTAGATGAAATTAAGGCCACCCTTACTTGATGGCATAAAGTCCTCAAACGACTCCTCCGGATGGCATCGGTCATCCGCCGCGTTTCTGCACAATGGAAGACGAGGCTGCCACTTAGGGAGGAGTGCATTGTGATGAAGGAAAAGAAGACTCTTTGAATCGGTCCACCGGAAGCGAGGAATGCTCTCCGCTTTTGTTTGTAGAAGGCCATTGCCTGTTACTACAAATCGATGCTCTCGAATGGTTTTCATTCGAATGCATATATAAAGGCCCTTCAGAGAGAGAGTAACCGATGAAAATGTAGCATCCTGCGTTGCGGGGGATGACATTGAACTTCGATAGGGGAGAGTCTTGTCTTTGATATCAATTACGAAGGAGAGACGGCGTTTTGTCTACGGCATAATCGGAAATCGAGACTCGGAAGTCTTTTCTCCTCGAAAGAGAACCATAATCACCGCGAGTAATATTTTCCACTCTATCTGGAAGACTTTTCTCGTGCTGTAAAGGAGTATTCATGAGCGGGATTTCCGATTTCATGATTAAGGTGCGCTGAGAATAGCTTTGGATGAGGAAATGGAAATTGTTGCGGAAACGCTGCGCAAGAATCGCAGAATCGTATTTTTCGACGGAAACTTGCATGTTGCATTTTGAACCATCTCATTACCTTGCTAATTAAAGAAACTTTAAGTCGATTCTCCGAATGCTTGGTTAGTCTACCTGCGTTTCCCCGTTAATAAGTTCTATGCCGAACATAAGCCCTATTTGAAATCGTTAGCCAAAAGGACGTTTTTCGCTCGTCCGTTGACTCGACGGATCAATTTATTTATGAAGTAATAAATGAATGAGTAAATATACTCGAAAATAACATAATTGAAATTATATTTTTTAATTTAATCACTTTAGATTAGTATACGCAAAGTAAGACGCCCTGAGGTGAAAAAAGTGTATTTAGAAGCAAATGCTAACTTAATAAGCTGAACCATCGGTAGTACATGGTAGCTTAGATATTCCGCCCGGATAGTGGAAGTCCTCGGTTCGAGTCCCAGTAACATCGACATATGTTTTTCTGTTTTCCTTTGGTAACTGTGATATTGAACGACCAAGTACAGAGAGCTAAGATAAACATGTATCGAGTGTTCGTTCTAGTTTACTATCATCTATGAGGCTCTTTGAATCGCCAGAATAATTTCGCGGAAATTCGCAATCGAGTGAAGGCAAATCCTCTCACTCTCAGCGGGTGAAAGGACCCCGGAAAGCTCCGGGAGACAGATGAGTGGGGTAGAGAATTAAAACAGGAGGCCTCCAAGGGTTATTGACGGAACCATCGCCAGGGAAATAAGCGTACGCTTTGATAGCTCGCGCGGATTGGGCTCGCGGAAAACAAGTGAACAGCGGGGGGAGGACGAATCAAAAGAACTGATTGAATCGCAGTCGTAAATTCGTCCGCTTGTTTTCGTCGAAAAAGGTTTCGATTCAACCGGTGACAGGTTGAAATTTTGCGCGCATGAAAGTTGCCCCCAAAGAACTCCCCTCGTATCTTTTGTCCGCTTAACTCGTTTTCGCGAGAAAGAAATGAGCTATCGAATCTCGATTCGCCCCAATCGATCGCAATGGATGTAGCGGCCGATGTATTGCGCGTTTCAATTACAAAGTAGCTTCCAAGCGATGTTTTTAAGCATCGTTCAGATCCCGCGGAGGTGTTCCTAACAACATCGGAAACGTGTTCATGACGAAATGAACTCAGCGGGGATGAAATAGTGACCGATAGACCGCTTATTGCTCCTAAGTTGCTTTCTACAATAAATTGCTAGTCAGTTGCCATAATTTTGCTCATTTGTATGCTACCAGATCATCGTGAAACGTAATAGAACAGGTCGTGTTTGTATAATTTTTGAGGAATTATCATTTATTGTTATTTTATATGATAAACTACATCAGCCTAACTCTAGATAAATGAATTAATTATTGTATTCGTGCCGCACAATGTCGCTAGTAGGATGTAATAACTTGATAAATTTAATAGTCAAAATTATTTCGTTAATAATACTGAAATCAGCTCCTGGGGATACGAATTTACTGACTTTCCCACTAACGATTTTTTAAATTAATTAAACACTAATTGTAAGTATTTAGTTTTAATTCAATAATTTATTTTTACACTGGATGAAAATTAAAGATAATTCCACATCAAGTGTCGTTCAAGTTGGTTTCTTCAAATAGTATAAGCCAAATACGAGTAAGCTCCGATCAAACTATGTGGTCCAATAAAAACACAAAGAAATTAGACATTATCATTCGATTGTACTAAAATGAAAATCTACGAGTATCTCGCGGCAATGTATATGTACATGTAGAGATACGACAAGGCGGACTACATGAGTCGTAAATAATCTTGTAAACTCGTTATAAATGATATTGGAGGAATTCCTTCCCGGATAATAACGCGGTTCGCCCAAGTATTCCTCGCTCATAATTTTCACATCTCTGCTCCCATCGAGAAAACGAAGTGCAATCACACTATTGCAGTTCCTAAGGGAAGGTCGTCTGGCGTAATGAATACACGGAAAATCTGCTTCGGAGAAGGAATTTCAGAGGAAAGGCTAAGTGACATGGAAAATTTGGAGAATTCGAAGAATCCTTCAATGCAAAAAAGAAAAACCACGCGTGCAATCTCGTGAGATCTAAAGCGTGAGATCTAATCATCTTAGCTTGTATTGGATGGGGAAAATGGGCGGACGAAGGTTGGAAAATAAGATTGGAGAAAATCAACAGACTTTTTCGAGGACGAGAATGTCCTTTCAGGCAAACAAATCGATTTCATTGCATATTTCGGCTATCCCAGCTCTGGGTTGGTTGCATTAATTCTCCTCAATTGCAATCTTCAACGAGGTAAAGGTAGATGGTACTAACAAGACTGCAAATTTATTGGCAATGAGCAAAAACTTCGTTTATTTTGATGAGGAACATCCTATCTCTGTGAAATATTCCTACATATAATATATCCATGCAGGCATATTTAACTAGGCAATAGTGAATTTAAGGTGAGCTAAAATATATGCAATGGCTTAGTTAAATGTAATGTAACGTGATAGCTTGAATATAATTATGAATATTTCAGTTGACAACGGCTTGAATGTAAACTTTCATGTCTCAATTTCTGAAACAAACACTTACGCTCAAAAATCTTCGAAAATACTTGGATCAAAGTAATAGAATATAAAAGAATCAGGTTTCTAATCGGTTCAGAAAGCCAAACTATATGATCATTATATTATTAAAATCACCCTTCTATCATTACCCAAATATGCAAAAATATCTGTATACCATACTCTGTGTATCCCACAATTCAAGCGTCCAACGTCAGAAACACTACGAGGTATCATTTGATGTTCTCAGAAATAATTTCACTATAATTTTTGATTCCTTCACATTCAGAAATATGCGCCTTTCCTTCCGATACATCTTTTATACATATCCATGTGCATCGGAGACTAGATAATGCGTCGCGTTAGCTTGAGTTCCAACATGCTAATCTAAAACGGGAATGGAAGACAGTCCTCGTGCATTCTCAAATCCTTTGGGAGCAAAAAACGGAATTCGAGCTAGGAGAGGTTGAATTTCTGCAACGGAGGCTAGGTGCATTCGTAGTAAAGAGCCTTATTCTATTAATGCGGTCTCCTATTTGCAGTCAGATAAATAAGCGACCCGCTCCTCTGAGACGTTTCTCGAGGAAAAACACGGTAATGCATTAAGATTATACTATTCTAACGAAGAATACAGCTCGTTAAGCTTACCCTTAGGTAGAGGCATGAAAATGCACTCACGGAGCACTTAGCCTAGCGGTAAAATATTCCTCGACTGGCCAAGAAAATTCAGTGCAGTGGGTGCATAAGGATCTTCTAATTCAGCCGCATAAACGGAATTCCTTATCGTAGTTGCAGATGCTACCAAAAGATCAGAAAGAGAGAAAAGTACGACGGTGAATGTAAATACATTCAGAGAGACGTAAGTTCAAGTCAGAAATCTTTCACAATGAAGAATTCTTGACATGTACCCTCGAAAGAAACATGGCAGAATGGGCGGCACCGGAATCAGCTGAGCAAAAACGAACTGCTGAATCTACTAACCCTGAATACATAAAAGCCGGGAAACTAGAGTAAATCTTGAAAATTCGACCGTTTGCTGCAATGCTACTAGAATCTCATGGAGCATCGATAATTGTACTGCTCCCAAATTTATTTAAGGTTATATTCTATTCAACCTTATTTTTGGTTGATATTCCCTTGCTTAGGAGGAATTAGGAAGAAAAATGTTAGAGAGTGATGTTACTTTAACACTGTAACAGTCGCGGAGAAAAGGCTTTCACGAATTATCTGGTTTACATCTAGGGAAAAATGTCGGAAAAAGACTGTACAATGTTTTCTGCTCCTAAGCTTATACTTTTAGATACCAGTTCCCTACTTATAACATATAATAACATATAACCTTATTTACCTCATTTGCTTGGTGAAAAATTATTAGAATACAAACTTAATTAGTTACAGAAACGTGAAAAATATCAAATTCAAATTTGATGAATCGATGCGAACGTTAACGTTGATCTTGTAAATTCGAAAACAACATCTCTGTAAAGGCAACGCGATAACGATTGTATTGAGATGAATAAAGACAATCTAATGTCACTGGGATTCGCAAGCCATTGACGCATATTGAAATAATAACAACGGAATATACCGAGATTTAACACAAAAATAAATATTTACAGATGTGGATATAAGAATATATATTCATATAATCCTATATGTTTATAAACTGCGTCTGCTGAACTTGTCAAAAATATTAGAAATGAACCCAATAGTCCTCGGTTTGAAATCTCTATCCATAGGGGATCAATTCAAAAACAAACGTGAGAGACCGCCATTTTACTTGTTAGGCAAAGATGACCGATGGCATTCCGGGGAAGAAAAAAATCCAGGACCACATCAATCGAAGGGACGGATTCTAATATTTTTCGCACCGCTTTGTGTTCACTGCAAAAGCAAAAACGAGTACCGGTTACTAAAGAAAAATTGGAAATACGGTGACGTGATGAAAAAACACAGACTGAAACGCGTCGATAGATATTTTATACCGACGATACACTTGGTCAGACAAATCGCTCCAAGCACACGAATCCCTTTCAATCAATACCATTATTCTGTCGACTACTCGCCAAAACAAACAGCCAGTTAACACCGCGACGATTGCACCAGTGAAGCATTGGCAGAATTAAACCGGATGGGCGATGAAGGACTCAGAATGGAGCAATTCTAAGAAGCATTGAAAAAGGGTAACGACCTCGCTATTGAAAATTTCTCTTTCCACCAATTTTGACACCCGATCAAACCTGAAAATCTACTCAGTAGATAATGCAATAATGCTGTGATTAACGTCTCCGGAATTTTCATGTTAAATATACCATTGTGTAGTTCATTAAGTAGACATTAATTAATCATATCTCCAATTTATCTCTCCAACTCGTACATTACGATAAAACAGCCTCTACTTCGCTTTTCATTTTTGCACGTACTCAAGCATCATATTTCAAACCTGAAGACAATGATAACGAAAGAGTGAAATTGACAACGCTGGATTAATCATTATAAATAAAGGATGCATATTATAGTGTTATATATGAGATACATACCAATCGCAGACTACCTTTTCAATGCATACCTTTGGAAAACTCGTGTTGGCTTCTCAACAGAGAAAAACAAAGGTTGACTGATTATCTAAACTTGCTTGAAACACATAGACTTCTTTATAAATATAATATGAAAAATGAAAGCACACGAAATAATGACAGGATATAGACCTCTTAAAAAAGGCGTCTCATATGAATAATTCAGCTTGGACACAGAAGTACTTGTATATATCATATTATTATTTGGATATTATCGTTGGTACAAAAGTTATTTCCATACAAAAAAACTGAATCATTATATCGAAAGCTTCTCCAAATAAGATTAAAATCAGAGGTTCAGACTCCTCTTCAAATTTATATTTGGCCAGATTTGGCCCAAAAGCAACTTTTAAGTTGAAACTTCCTGAAAAACAATTGAAACATCCCTTTCCTATATCTAAACCCTTCATTTTAGCCATGTTTAAAATTTGAAACCTTTTATAAATACAGTAGATGTACATTTCGAATGACAGAATCGGCAGGGAAGTGATCTTTGAAATATATTTGGGAATTTAGAGACTAAATTAATCATTCTGACCCACCGGATAAAAATAAATTCCCCATATGACCCAATCACCGTAAAACGTTGTCCAAGCTTACAGTCATGAAGGTTGTCTTGCCTCAGGCATCAGCATCAAATCAGCATCGGCGAAACGTATTCCGTTCCCTGAATATACCAACTCGCATATTGAGAGGAATGATGGAAATTCAACCCAATTGAACTTTCCACTTGACGATTAAACCTCCAAAAATTACTCTCATCAGGGACAACATTGCGTTGAGCATACTATAGTTGGTTTCCAATCATATTTGTTTCGCGACATGAAACGTCAGGACGACGCGCTCTCCCGCGTATGAGAATCGCGTCTCTAGGAGATACAATTCTTCCTTCCATTAGGTGCCATAGAAAATGTTCCTCAGGCGAGGGAAGCGGATGCGCTGAGGGCTGAAGCGGTGAGGAAAAGTTGCCGGGAAAGATAAGAGAGGAATTGAGAAGGGAGCATCTTTCTCGGAAAGTTGAAGGAAGACGTGAGATATAGAGGGATAAAGCGAGTTCGGGGGTAAAATAATAATGGTAAAAGCTGGATGATGGCGCCAAATCCATACCTCATACCAGATATTCTAAAGCTTCGACGCCGCAGTCAGGCGAAATACAAAACCGTCATTTCTCAACTGATATGCCAACTGTGCAGGAGATTGTGAGTTAACTCTTAAAATGCTGTAGAATTCTCGATTTCAAATACTTTTAATATAATACTATGCACAACAGAAGCTAGGTTAATTTACACAGATAGTTTAAAATAAAATTAATATGGTCAATTGCGACTTCTTCCAATATCAGAGCAACCATCTTGAAAAAAATGACATTAAATAACTTCATTAATTAAACGTTGTCATTAGCGCATTAACACTACATATTACATGTGCATAGAGTTGAATCTTGTATTCTTGCGGTTCCATGAAAGTCACTATCATGAGCAATGTAACATTACATGGGCAGTACTCTATTTGGGTTAAGGTAAGGCAGGCTCCATTTCCACTGCATTGACTTTTATCTAGATTCATATTCTCATGTGCTCCCGTTACGAAGTCACGCAAAAGTACGCCCGTAGCGTTTAATGAATACATTTTTTCTAGTCTGGCGATTCTGATTTGCATCTCGAGCTTGCTTTCTCAAGGTTGAATTCAATGAATTAGCGGGTAGAAGTAAGGATGTAGGTTGTAATGTGAGGTTGGAACATTACGGAAAATTCATTCAATTTATTCAGTCCATACGGTGCAAATATCACGGAAGAAGAACTCAAGGATTTAAAATGGTGCGGTTATTGACGCAAAAGTTAGTAAAATGTACAACATTTGAATATACAATTCTATGCTTAAGAATGAACCCATAGTTAAATTGATTTTAATAAATTCTATCATTATATTGTGCATAAAATTTGTTATTCAATTACGAAAGATTTTCAGAGAAATTACCGAAAACTTACTACTTACTAAATAATTAATTAAAATATTCCATTTAGTAACCAATGCCCCTTTGGTATAAATGTTTACCGATTTTTAATAGCTGAATACATCGCTTTCGTTTATCATGAGCTGAGTGATTTAACTTAACAGTTTCAATTAAAATATGATGGAAAATTGCTATAATATGGAACTCGAAGGGAGTCTTAACTGTTCCATTTGACGTAATGTAGTTGGTAGATATGAATATAAAGATGACATTTAATATGAAGCATATACAATAACCTAACACAGCCAACACGCAACCCAAAAGGGGTGTGGTGGTTTTACACAAGTCCTTCCGATATAAAACTTTCCAAGCAGCTAGTAATATTACTTTCCCGTGTTAAACCGATCCCTAAGAACGCCCGCTAAACACCCTCATAGGCAAGCCTTGGGAAGTTCGATAAAAATGAACGTGGGTGGAGAAAGACTTCCTCACTTTATTCGAAAAGTTTTCGGAGCACCCGATCGCACCCCCTAGAGACTTTATACCTCATCCAACACTTAGGGGAAGAAAACTTGCCGAGACTGGAGGAGCAGGAAAGGTAAGTGTGCGGTGATCCCGCTTATAAAAATACTTGGGCTGAACCAATCCGAAGAGGGAAGGGATGTATCGCCTCGGGGAGAAAAACTGATTGTCCTCGGGGTCACTTCCCTCTATGCCATGTCGCACTCTCACGAAATATCGTTACATTACCACGATATCCCAAAATCGCATTCACTTTGGAGGGAATTAAAGGGGGAAAAGGTCTTACGGTCCTTGTTTTCCGAAAAGCGCTGGAAAGGGGTGGCCACGCTGGACTTCGAAATTCTTTTTTTTTTCGAAATCAATACTCGTGCCAATTTTGAGCCAACATTGAGATTTTTGGACATTTGAAAGTGTTTCGACAGTTAGATCTTTTCGCAAGCGAGCCTCTACCAGGAGTTGAGCCCGGGTCAGCCTTTAACAAAGTCGAAAGGGTTACATACAAGAGTATCAGGAAGGTCGTGCATTTTAACTTCATAAGAAAGAAGGAATAGTATTAACAGCCAAAGACGGAGTGAGTGTAAAACTTAAATTCAAGATAAAACGGCGAGAAGGGACTTAGAGTTAATACCAAGCAAAATCTAATTCACAAAAATATTTCATTATTACGCTAATTCTTAACAGGAACATAACAAGAAAACCACTGTCATGATTACCAAAGTAATAAAATTGTAATACGAAAGAGATTTGAAACATTATGAAAGAGAAAAAATAATAATTTTTAACAAAAAAATACTTTCCAGGTCAAGGAACAGCATAACATCACAAGTTTCTTTATATAGCTGCATCAAGGAGTTGCCTTTGGATCAAAGGGGGCGTAACGACCATTAGGGCCAAACCCAAAGCTATCATGATACAATTATCGATTCGATTTAGCTCGTTCTTACTCGTGTATTTCCCCACATTCACGCCCATCGACAACCCTTATCAAATACTTCATCTTAATACATGTTTGATAGCCTCCGTCGCTTCAAGCATAAAACAGCCTCGCTCCAGATATTCAGCGAAAACTCATCGATCGCAATTTCTCGCGAGTAATCACGCTTTTCCAACCAAGCATTTAGTCCAAGGAAAACACTCACTGATACCTCCACGTAGATTAACTTCTTTGATTGATCTTGCTATTCATAGAAATACTGCTCGTGTGACGTCGTGTATACGATCGATCCGAATGAGTATATACGGAAACACGTATCCAATAATAGTATATCAAATACACAATCAATCCCTGCAATGATCCTGACATCGATGGCCTAGAAACTGAAGACATCCAGGAATATATTCAGCGTTTCCTAAGCAAGACTGGATAAAAATCATTCTGGGTTCTTAGATAATTTAATTTTGGAGCTGAAACTAAAGACTTCGAATATCCCATTTCAAATGTAGAGATCGACATGATGAAAAATTTCCACCACTGTTTATAAGTATAGAAAAATTACATACCAATTTGGATCTAGTCTTAATAAACGCACGTTAAAGCTAAATTACGAAAAACTCATGTCAGCACATTCATGATAAACCACAACAGAACAGAACAGGACCAGCCTCATCAGGTCTCGATAAAGTTGTATGTTAAATCATAAAATTTAATTGATGCCAAGGGCCCGATCGTCATATTATTCTCTTGGGGAAAACCAACCATACCTAAAACTACCATTTCTACAATTAAAATAATGTCAAATTAATATTTACATAAATGAAGACGGAGAGGGAGGCAAAGATATCCCCTTTTATTTTAATTTTAGAGAGCTAGTACAAGTTTAACCAGATCATTATCCATTGAGTGCTTACTGTAAACGTGTAGTCTTTATCTATCTATCTTACTAACAAAAAGTAGAATACCACTGCGCTCTCTAGAAACACTTGAGAATTAATATCTTTGTATAACGAGTGAACCAAACCTTGGTAATTAGAAGAGCAGCGTGAGCCCCAAACCGTGATGAATTTTTGATAATTCCAAGTATGAGGCAGTGAGGGTAAAAGTCACGGATCGAAGTAAGGAGAAGGGGAAGGCGCGTAGACATGCTGGCGCCAGCTATGGAGTCCATTACGCGGGCGGGGAGACCACGATGGTATTATCCGCATACCGCATTACCACATGGAGAAGGGGGAGAGAACATGCGACAACGCTTAACTTAAGCCAATGCTTCTCGCAGGATATGGCCGTGATCGAGTCTAATACACTGCCTTCATATCCCATATTCCAACTAACTCCCGGTGTGAACGGCTCACCTTTTCAACGAACATCTTGGACGCATAGGAGGACGTAATGGAACGCCTCCTCTTACTGAACGTACGTCGAAAGTAGGTGGAAATGCCTACCATCCAGGCGCGAAGTAGTTAGCTAAAAATTCGCACTCAAAAGCTAGTCCTCTGAAATAAATGACCTTAATATATTGACTGTAATTAGATTAACTCTGAGAGTTAGTCAAGTTATATCTAACTACGTGTGTATGTATTACTATTTAGGGAATGATACGTTATATCCTTTAATTCATAACATTATTTATTCAGTTCATTGAATTCATTCTTTTGAAATATTATCGTTATCATCGCTTAAGAGGAAACTTCTTTTAGCCTATATTCGCTTCTAACATGGGACTGGATTCATCGTGGAGACAAAAATTTTAAATCGAGGAATGAATTTCGTACACTTTTGAGGAAGATTATTGTCGAATTAAGGAAATCATTCCATGGGTATATCCATGAAGTAGGAACTGGCGACGATGCTACACTACTCTCAGAGGAAAGACTAAAAAGAATATACAATCCCTAACTTAGCCGAACCAATTTTAAATATCAAATCGACTAATTTCGAAACGAAGGAGAATAACTTTCTACCGCATTATACGTGGTCGTCCCTGAGAATTACGGGCATGAAATGGTCAAGTAAAGGTTTTCGTGCAGCGGAGAAAGCGATAAGCCAAAGAAATAATTCCAATGACTAAGTTCACCTTAATGAAGTACCTATCGTGAGTTGGGGTGATTAATTTCAAGTCGTTTCCGATTATCACGATGATCAGTTAAAGAAAAGTCGGCGAGGAAGCAGTGAATACATATTGAAGGACACTCAGTTATATTTTCGTACTCGAAAACTGGAATATTATTAATAACCTCGTTACTATAAACTCGATATAATAAGATTCAGCGTAGATTAAAAAATAATAGTTTAAAAATAAACGCTCCAATATTGAACAGCGTTTAGTATTTACAGATAAATGAAAATGAACCAGAAAACTATTCTTTTTAATACATTGAAAGTTTTATATGCGGTGAAACTTATCAAAGTGAGGCAGAAAAAACGAACATAAAAAATACACCTTCACGTTTGTGCTCTTCTTTGTGATTATCTTTCCAAATTAGATTGTATTTTAGGTTCTTTTATTATCCTTATCTCTTCGATATGTGCATTTAGACGGTGAAAATGACTAGGGGAAATAAGTCCCAATATTTGGATTAGAAAACTTTCTGAGAGAGAAACAACACATTCTAACGGAAAAAAGATAAATTTCGAAGAGACAAAAGAATAACTTTCCAGAGAGATATTTTCATAAGGACAGTATTTACCTGCACCTTGACAACCATAGGTAACGCTGCAATTTTGAATATTTTAATTTTTCGGAGAACTCATAAGCTTATGCATTAGTCCTCCGTACTGTTTATTACGGGTTTAATCATCATTCTTTCACGAGTCGTTAGGAATATTTAGAGCGGAGAAACTTTGTCTTTGGGACGAGTAAAAAGACTTACAAACAGTGGAAAACATTCAAATGTAAGAACGCAAATTGTAGTCCATAAATATTAATGTACTCTGAAATTATTTCGCAGGCACCGCCGCATTCCTTCTACATCACAAAGCTTGATGACCGTGCTCTACAAAATGAAGAAGATTTTTCGGAGATACAATCCAATATCACAGTTAATGATATTACCCTAGTTCTAATAGAAACGAGCCTATGATAATGAAGATGCTTAGGAACTTCGCAAGGGTTAAGGGCCAACGTAAGATCCTAATCTGGGAGACTGTTAATCGCAACTTCCTAATTTTCTGGGCTGCTACCGTTTCTCGTCGTAATTATCATCCCCTGTTCAGCTGATATACAACGTAGGTTATTAAGGAAGCGGCAGCACAAAATGATACTAATGCGCTCTTGTTGCTTTCCTGAGTTGTCTTTCGGTACTGCTCAAGATAGATTTAGGAATTGAAGTCTCCCGGAAAATGTTACGATATAGAAAAATAGATTCCGTATGAAAAGGTAAATCTACGAGATAATACCCAACAATTAAACGGGAGTTTCAAATAAATACCAAAATTTACTTCCAGTAAATGATAGCAGAGTGAACAGCTTTGTAAACCATTATTCTTTCTACACATTGGCTCGGGATAAGTTTTTTTTGCTCTGTATTAGTGTCAATGACTCACATCCGTAGGACATATGCACTAAGCATTAATAAATATTTCAAGAATTTCTTTCTAGTCTCAATACCAATTTTATCTACCAGGATAATTTTTATATGAACGTCTTCCTACGTTAAAGTTAATCTCTTGACCTCCTATGAGCAACTGTTATCATTCCCTATAATACTACCAAAGTAGCAAAACTACAAAGAACCAAACTCTAAGCTACAGAACTATAATTTTGGAGAAAAATGGAGAAGACTTGGTGCACATATAAAATAAAGCTGCAAAGCAAGTACCAAACGAAGTTCGAGCTATAAGAGAATTATTAAAATGATTAAGAGAAGAACAGGAAAGCTCATCGGACGTTTAATCCAGCTTAGCAACTTCATGCAATGTGTACTAGAAGGAAAAATTCCACGTAAAATATTGAGAGGTCGACCAAAAACATCCATTTTAAAAATTATGATGACATCAATGGGATATAATGAATGAAGAAGATGGTTGAAAACCGAGAACGTAGGAAGTCGTAGCTGCAACAACAAGGCTTCAGTGAATGATGAAACTTTGTCTCAATTTTCATCAACGCACTTCAATCTATCGATCGATTGCACATTTCGCTTAGCGCGCAGACGATGATGTAATAACCACCCGTAAAGCAATACAAAATTATTTATAGAATCATAATTAATACTATCGTATGATATGGTTCTCTCAGGACTTTACTCCAGCACTCGGAGTTGGCATATAAAAGAAAGTTGGCTGGAAAGTAACCCGTCCTCGAACGAAGCAGTTAGTACTGGAAGGGATGAGCTGACGTAGTCTTGGTGGGATTAAGCAGGATGTAATAGGATTGGCGCAGGTGGGCACACCTCCAGAACACCCGGCAATTCCAGCCATTCTCAGGAGGACTTCGTACGCCTCTTAGCGAAGGAAACTTAAGTCACATTTTCAAGGATGATGATGACCAGCAATGTTGGCCCATCCGCAGTTATTAAACTCGGCCTATCCTTCCGCTTCTCTGGGCCAAATTGAGAACTTGGCTCGGGTTGAGGGACGTATTAAGGAATGTTGATGAGGTGATACTGCCGGACAGTGCAAGGAGATTCGTAAGCAGATTTGAATTCCTTCTCTAGGAATCTCCTTTGCTAAGCAGGAATTGAGGTACTGAAGGAATCCTCCCATTCGGCATTATTTATGTTTCCGGGATAATGTTATTTTAGTTTCCGAAGGGAAAATTTAATTACGTTCCCGCGCGTTTTGAAGGTGAAAACTCTCGCCTTTTATTGAGGATAAAAGACCCGGAATTCTGTGAGGCTGAGAGGAAATTCAATTCAAAGTTTGTGGAGGGTGAACGCTAAATAATGCACAATCGATGAAAACGGTTTCAGACCATATTTTTGTAATGGTATTAACGGAACAAAATACGGCGGAAAATCCGATTTGGATATCCGTTCACAAAGAAGAATTAAAATAGCATGAAAGGAGATCATCTGGACATGCTAAGGCATTCGGATTATTAATTGGATCATTCACTTTATCATCAAAGACTTATTGAAAAGCGTATCCAAACAGGCTAAATATAGGCAAATAGAGTAGATCATTAAAGAGAAATTTATTGAATGCTAAAATTTTGTGAAGGCAGTATGGAATCATTCTCTTCTTTCTTGGAGGAAGTAAAATGAAGAAAAAGTGAGACACCCAGAAGTGTGGGAAAGGGAGTTGCGCAGATAAATTATGAATCTAATTACCACGAGGTAAAACATTCTTCATGCAATTCTTTTCCTTTCGTTATATTTCGTAAAATTTTACGTCTCTGAGTTTTCTCGAAGCCTGATAAAGATTACACCGATCCGGAGAAATGCTTCGACTTCAAAATTCATCTTTTAGTTTATCAATCATTTTTACATGATGATTGCCATTTCTTTCCAGTATTCCGTAGCGTATGTAAACATAATCATAAGAGGGGAGACTATTTATTTGGTAATAATTATCTTACGTTCGAGAAGACTTTCTCTAGCATTATAAATGTGAGAAATATTTCAGCTGCAAAACAAAGACTGAATAAATTTTTACGATTATATTCGAACAGGAATTAGAATAGGGTACTTTTAATGTGAGAAAAGAAAATTGGACCCACCTTCTAGGGCACCCAATTCGCATAGATATCCTATCAACGAAGAATTTAAGCGTAGAATTTAATCTCTGAGGGTGAAGGCATTGGGATATTCCTAGAAATCGGTATTCCTAATCTTTCCTAGGTTCTCCAGTACCTAAAACAGACTAACGGATTGTTTTCAATCTCTAATATTTTTGAAGGGTAAGAGTTGACAGGGACTGCGCAAGCTCCTTTGCCTCCAACTTGTACAGTACTGCCTATAGTTACGATACACCCAATTCTTCACAGTATTTTCCTCTGATTTTTCTATTTCAGAGAGCAGCAATAACGAAACTCATTGCTCCCTGAGACATACAATAGAATTAGACTATCCTGCTACACGGGCTAATTCAAGCCATGGAGGAGAAACGAAACGCAGAAGGAAACAATCGTTTCCGCGCCATTGCCGGAGGTTCTAAGAAACAAAAAAAGCCGTAGAAGCGCATTAATTTGGATGGCGCGAAGGACGAAAACAACGGAGAGCATTTTCAAGGGCCAATGCCATAAATTCGGAAACACTTTCAGGTTCGTTAGACGCGGCTGTATCGGATTGGGGAGGGAGTACTGAATAATACAAAGAGGGGATTGCGACGGTTATAAAAAGCGGCCGAGATGCCCCCTGGGATGAGAAATCCGCATTCGGGGGTCCGAAGGCGGGTGGAATCAAGCCTGCCAACCTTACGGCGAAACTCTTCGGGTGGAAAGATAGATCGTCATCAATGTCAGGGTATGTATATATTTTTCCTTTATAGAATAAGATCATATTTTCCAGGAGAGGTGATAATTTATTCCTGAATCTATTCCATAACTAAAACAAACGAGCTTACTCATAATGATAAGGGCATATTTATCAAAAAAACATTATGTATCGAAGAATAAATTCTTGTTCTTTAAGGATGCGTCAATGAGCCTCCATTAGGATCAGAATAAAATGGACATATCGGAATATAAACCACCGTTACAAACTCAGAATGATAAATAAAACCCAACGAATTCAGTTTTTTCCACTATGGGGAAGACAAGGCTTGGGAAAGCATTTTTATGACTCATCTTGGGTAATGATATAAAAGTGCCACAACTTTTGCCTCCAGAAAGAATTTCACGATTTTGCATCTTAGTAATTTTGTATAAACTAAATTCTAACTAATACAAGAATTTTAACGAGTTATTTAGAAGATTCGTGGTAAAATAAAGGAATCCATCCGCCCAGGTATTTGCACTCGTACAAGATTCCGTACAGCCTATTCACCACATAACACGTTCAGGTAGTAGTTCATCGAGCAGCTGAGTTATTCCAACCTTCCGGACCCCGGAGACAACGGCAACCGGAAAACACAGTCCGGCCAACCGAAAAATCTCGGCCGCACGAGCAAAGGCCGCGATAACACCCCCGTGGAACCCACCGCGGGGGGTGGTTAGACAACCCCCTTATCATACAACTCCCTAAATAATTCCAACCGCCCCGCCCCTGGCGTCCCACGGATCGATGCGGAGGAGTCTAGACCCGGAGACGAGAAGAACGGCGCCACAAGGGTACGCCTGGCACGACCACCGGTGTGGGTGGATGGAATACAAGGGGTGGGGGTGGAGCCACTTGGGCACTGGGTCAGCGGGGGCGTCGCGACGCCGGGCAGACGCCCCGCCCCCGTGGCGCCGGCCTCCCTCAGACACGCAGGGACGCCGTAAAAAGAGATATAACGCTTTCAAAACAAATAGGCTTACTTTCCCCCAATATATTTCTCCCATTGGATGGATCCAACTTCCAATCGCTTCCAAATTCTCGTCCGACGATCCCATTATCCTTTTTTTATTGGGGGAATTAGGGTTTTTCGCCGCGAGGATATTTATGGGGACGCTTCCAATCGCATGGAACTTCATCAACAAGTGACATGTAGTAGTACTTTCTAGTCGAATTAGTCAGACTGGGATCTCAAAAGCTCCTTAATTAAGTGGTTGTGCTGCTGGAAGTGAAGGGACTACTCTAATTAGACGAGGATACGATTGCTTCACAACTCCAAAACCATTCTTTTGAAGTGTATTTTTCAGAACAAAAGTATCTCCATCATTAGCCGGAGGAGAATTTCCCTCATTTTTGTGGTAATGCGCCTTTAAAGTTCAAGTATTGGACAATTATGTAGAATAAATACAAAACTGTAGACAAGATATGAATACTAAAATGTCAGAAACATAATTTTAATATTTCCTTTTATTTGATACGTATAGAGTTGCGATATTAAATTTAAAATACCGGGACAAATAAAGATTATCAATTTCAATTAATTCATAATTAACCTTGAGGAATACTTTCAAGTAAAGGCAATAAGCACTTTGATGAATTTTAGCAATAGTACTGTACACACAAAGAAAATAATGAGTAATTGATTTACAGTAATAAAATGATTAAGCAATAAGAGGCTATAAGGAAGAGAAAGTAAGACCAAGAAATGGAAAACTGGAAAGATAATAATTCTTGTTTGAAGTAAATCATCGAGAAGAAGAATATTATAGATATATTTAAAGGCATGATTTTATTATTATTCAGAATAGCTATGTTTACGATGACAGCATAAAGTATAGATGACATACGTCAAGAAAAAAACCATCTATATCACAAACCATCATTAACATTCAAGATGAAATACATAGTTAAGAAACAAAGAAATGCTTCATAGCAATATGAATTTCTGAAGTGGAAAAGAGGAACAAAACTCTCCTAAACTTGGGAAAAATAACGATCACTCAAGTGTTCAATAAAGCATGGAGAATATATCCCCTGCGCAGAAAAAAGGATTTTTAGTCGACTTCTGAATGGACCATTTCGGATACTATTTCGAGTCCTTACAATGGAGTACTTGTTTTGAAAGAATGCGGAGTAGAAATTTTAATATTCTCAAATTTTGAGCAGACCCGCCGGGGTTTTTGTCGGGCTATAAAGATAAAATTTCACGGAACTACGGTGAAGCGAGAATTTCTCTTGCGAGATCTTTGGAGACTACCTTGTTTGGAGCGCTTCCAGGAACACCTCTTTATGTGTTTAAAATTCACGGATACTATTCCCCATTGTTATGCCTAAAACAAGCAGTGTATTAAATCAAAGGCCAAGGAGGATATCGGAGCAGATGCTTCATTACGGGTCAAGCACTCTAATTAACCTTATCCGATACCTTATCAAAGGTAGGTGTTGGTAATTAGAGAAGGGATTCACAAACACGATTAAAATTTCAGCAATCAAGTGGGGATAAGCCCATGAAGTCTCAAATGGAAGACTAAAACTTTCCCGAAAATTTTGAGGGTTCTGCCAGTAAAAATTCAAATACCATTTTTATACTATAATTCAAATAAAAAATTAGTAATCTATCTACTCTTGGATTTTGAAACATTCGACCTATTCGAAGAAGAATTCAAAACTCGTATATAATGCAACTTATTATCGTGTAACACTAGTGTTAAGCAGATATTTTCCACAACCAAGATACTTCCTATCGTACATAAATATGTTCCTTTCTAATATCTCTAATTTCGGGAATGACCGGGAAAATTTCCCTAAATTTCAGAGGAGTTTTCTTAACTTCATCGCAGATAATAATTCTGGGGCATTTTGATACGGAAATTTTATAAAATTTAATTATAACGTTACTTATATATGTTTCACATTTTAATGTTCAGCAGGGTAAATACTGCAGGTCCTGCGCGCAAACAGCCAAGTACAATTTAATAAAAAATTTAATTTTATAAACTTCAAGGTAGGATAACTTCAATTGTTAACTTTTGCTTTACACCACAAGAAAAAAAATTAAAGAGTTACAAATCCTGATTTATATATGAATTACTGTAAAAAATAAAATTTTGTTAGGCTTTAATTTTACTTTATAACAGAATAAAAGAAATTCCTCTGTATTTTCCGCAGAATACTGCGGAACATTTTATTTCCACAATATCCTGTGCAAGTACCAATTAAATTCTTTTTATTCTTTAGTTTAGCTCCTTTCCACAAAATTGAGCTTGGCCTCATCAGATTTAGCTTATAGTTGAGCTCTTCCAGTTTAGCTATAGCTGAATATTGTAACTGTATTCTTAAATTGATTATAACAAGAAAATCATTGTTTTGGGCGATAGATATACTGGAAAATGTACGAAAATACACGTTTCTACCTTAACTAAGTGGTACTCCTCATGATGAAAGAGGATCTAAACCGACAGTGGGGAGAAAGTACTTTTCGACCATAATTAAGGGACGGAAAGAGCTAAACCAGCTGGGGAGAATACAACGTACGATCAGCCTATAATTCGGCCGATCCCTATCGAATAAGGATTTCAAAGCGAGATTCATCAACAAAATTCCCACATCTTCTTTGGTGGGAGCAAAATTACGCCATCAATCAGACAAAGGGCTTTGCTAATCCCCTCGTCACTGTTGGGTGCTACGAGGATGTGCGAATAACGCGGACGAATAAAAATTCCGAATCGCCGTGCGATCGATCTAGAAAGGCATTCTGCACAGCTTATCTCCACGTCATTCTGGAACCGAAATAAAACGTTCCTGGCCAATTGGCTCGAATCTAGATGGGCGACAGCGTTGCAAATTCGGAAGGCGTCAGACGTGCATTCGAACCCATTTTCCAAATGAACACGGCTAAGAAAAGTAGCGGTGGTTTCCCTCCGACGGATTTAATTCGCGCGAATGAATTTTCTCCCTTTTCTCGGATAGATTTTCGCGTGCAAAAAAAGAGCGGGGGAATCCCCTCTCCGACCGCGTTCGTTTGTTTTTATAGAGGCGGGAGTTTTAAAGCTGACGTAATAAAAGATTTATGGGCGCAGTATAAGCCGAGTTCCATCCGTCATTGTGTATAAATGAGATGTAAACTTTCGCTGTTCTCGCCCGGGCACTGGATTTGCGACCATTTTCGTAATTAATTCGTCATGTCTTCGCTTTCTGAAGGTCTGACGGGAAAAAGCAATGGAGAGATCGACTTCTAACACGTCAAACTCGGATGATTATCTTAATTAGGCCGAATAAACCTGGATACATCACCCAAAGTTATCACCGGGTTCGTTAAATTTTATTTTTCCACAGGAGATTTATATTTCGGCCGGTAATTATTGGGAACGAATTCCGTATTAGCACATTCCCGCGTGAAATGCTTTTATGCTAATTTCGAAACTATTTACATCAACATATGCTTCGTTATTGGAATTAGGGATGCAGCAGGATGTGCATTAATCTATCGGAGTCTATTCTCTATGCTGCTGCTAATTGGCCGAGGAAAAGTTTCAGGCCAAACTCCCGTCTCCGTTTTCATTTCACGAAATTATTAACCGATGATTTATTCTAGTGAGATTTCAGAAATTTGATTGGAAGAATGCTATACATCAACATAAAAATAAGCTTCGAGGGAATGATAAAAGGGGAGTAAAAGACAAAACTTCTTGGCAGGGACGGATTTATCAGGGCCCTTAGGCGCAAAGATCAGACTTATACCCGGACTATGAATTATGAGAGTTAAAATTCGATTTTGTCCATAAAAATTTATGGCACAGAAAATTCATTTGCTTCACTACGGTTAGAATAAACAAAATACTAAATTATAAGTAAATAATTACGATGATAGATAGAATTTGTATCATATAGTGACATTAATTATTCATCTCTGCTTGTTGGAAGATGATAAATAGGCAGCGTAATTACAAAAAATTAAAGAAAGAGGCATTTAAAGCGGTGAGTTTGAGGGCATAGATAATTTTTTCTTGTAAAATATTCATCCACTTCTGCGAGCGAGATTCAAAAATGAAATTCAGGGCAACAGAAAATAGTGCTTTTCTTCCATTAACCACGTTTAAAAATTCATATGAAAGATAAGAACTCAGAGCTTTTAAGAATAAAATATTGGAATAAGACAGTGATAAATTATCCGAACGGATGGAAATGTTCCGCACTCCATATCTCGGGCTTCAAACATGAACTTTCGCGATCGCATTTTCTAAAATGTCCCGAATGGGCCACTTAAAAATTCATCAAAAATCCTCTGTCCCATTCGGTACGAGTCGAGACTTATCTCGTACAAAACAAAGTCCTTCCATCGGAAGCATTCAAACAAACGCAATGGACGAATCAATAAGAGTCTAAAAATAATGCCCCAGAAAGAGATTCTCCGGGAATGAAGTTGGGGCGGCGATATCGTGCCAGCGAACCATAAAAAGCGGAGGAAAACGAATTACTCCAAGAAGAAGGAAATATCGTAATTACGTCCCATCAAATATGAAGGTAAAATTGAAGAAAGCCCTGGTGACTGCCGAATTTGGTGGCATGACCCACTATCCACTGATGACGACATCCTCAAACGACTCTGCGTTGTTTCAACAAAGAAAAAAACAGTCGCGCACGAAACTTGCTTTTTAACCTTCTTCGTGACCGCACACGTTTTGTCGAAGAGAGCCTACGTTCAGAAGTCATTTAAATCTACTATAATAATCGCCTTACTTGCGACTTGCAAGGTATATTTTTAGATACTTTAAATCCCAGCTGACTAACAGTGGTGAAAATCCCCAAAAAAGAATTTTTACGACTGTTTCTAGTCTATAACATGTTCCGGTTTTTCTACTGCGTAATGACAGCCTAAAATGGAATTAAATCCAATCTAAACATCAAAATATTATCCTACTTTCTGCGAACATAATCAAGTCGCTATCTCTTGGAATAACACAATCGTAGGAATGTAATCACGATTCAGAGTTTAAAATCGAAAATTCCAACCATGTCTTCAATTAGACGTAATGACTAGAAAAACTGGAATGTAGTATTATCAAAATCACAACCGACAATTTCTCCCTAGTTAAGTGTATATTTCTATGTTAAGTGACCTATATTCTTTACTAGATGTATTGGAGCAGTAAAAATGTCCTCTCAAAATCGATACGTTATCCTATTTCATAATGAAATATGTCCCTACTACTTGAGTTATGATCAACCTAGCCAACAGCCATTACAATTTTATATATAAAATAAAATTCGATGATTCGAAATTTGATGTGAGAAATCGAAAAAATCAATATTCCCTAAATTTCTTATCAAATGTTAATCTTAAAGTATTCAGTTTGAGCTTTACCACAACTCTTGTATATGAAAATGTTTTGTGGAGGAATGAGGCTTATTAGGCAAAATAAAGAGTACGACCTGGTCTTTAATTAGCTACGGAAGTGAAGCACAATGACACTTTTCATGTAATATAATCAGAAAATTCTAAAATGAACCTCATTTATCATATATCTGCACCTTCCCTTTCGTCATCGTCTGCAACAAAAGAGACAAAATCGGATGAAAATCACACACATTCACCATTCTGCAAGAAGAGAAAAATGGGAAACATCGCGCTGATCGAGATCGGGATAGCAGGACGTTGGTAAACGCAATATGTAGTGGAGTTGACTTAATGGAAGCACTCAACGTGGTCTGCGGACCTCTATGACTCCCAATAGATTTCATAGGAGACGAACGACTTGGGTCCGCTGACTAATTACCCTCCGCCTTGCGTAATGGCGCGCCACAGATTGATCGCACAGATGCCCGCTATCTGCACACTCCGTCAAAGAGCACGAGTCAATAATTTCGAGGAAAATAAACATTCGGGAAATTTATCGCGACTCTCTAATTTTGTAATGGAAACGGAGTAATTAATGCTTCGCAGATAAGGGCTTAGTTCGCTTTACGACTGCTCGTTTTCGGGAATCTGCCGGGATCTCCGCTTCTTTTCCGCGACGTAAAAATAAAGCATGATTTATGAGGCAAGACGCAGTGGAAGAATTAGGGCAGCTGCACATCGCAAGATGCCTTTAACGGCGGGCAACAAGTCAACTCTCCCAGATGAACAGAATTTCTTATCCTTAATTTTAGAGGAATTTTTACTGCAAGGTTAGAAGATTCTCCTCTAACTTAAATTCGCGGCTGGATGAAAACGCAAGATGGCCATCTTATGCAAGAACTGGCGGAAACAATATTCTATGATGACAGAACCATGGTTAGCGTCACCAGTCGCCATGCGTAAGATCCAGGTTCGAATCCTGCCTCTCTCTTCCGCGATCTGTTTTGCATGACAGTGTAACAAGGGAGAATTTCAACAAAAAAATTTCAAATGGAATTCCAAAAACCGCTCCATGAAATTCTTATTAATGAAGCGGTTTTCGATTGTTTCAGCAATATTTCCAGAAGTTGGCTTCTACGCTCTAATGATTACCGTAGAAACGGTTTTATCTAAAAAAACAAACACTAATCCACAGATATCTGACTCAATCTTATAACTAGGATTTGGTTAAATATTCCACACTAATTTAAATTACCACATTATTAGAAAAGTTACATATAATAATGACATGAAATATAATTATATTGTAGAATCCTAACTCGTTCTTTATCTCCACCAAAAGTAATTGAAATATAACATGTTCATAAACGACAGCAGATGAGATATGCATAAAGCTAAATAGAAGTTACACCATCAACCGTATAAATATTGTGAGTAAAGAATATGTAAGGAAATTCTAAGTAAATCAATCGCAGAATATTACTGATTGGTCATCTGCGATGATGATGTGACATTCTTAAAGGCTGTTAATCCAAGAAGGTTTTCGATAGCCAAACGAAATTTCGGAATATTTTGTATGAAACTAATTTAAGAAAATTATATAGTCATAAGGAATGTCACCTAACTCATCATCTTCATAAATCACAGATATCTTCAATAATTTCTCTCATCATACTCTTCTGCTTTCAGAGCCACATTGCTTTTACAAGCCTCATAAGATTTGTATGAATGAAGAGAAAAAAACCTCTTCCATTGAGGAACTCGTGTGAACGTCCGCACAAAAAACCATATGGTCGTTTGAAGCTTCCGTCTACTTTTTTATCTCACTCCTCCGGCGGAAAATTACACATGTCAACAGATGTCGGAATGACCTAGTGTGTGCTCATAGCGCATTTATGCAAGGAAATGATTACGGCGTGAGAAAAAGGAATTAAAACATCCGCCTTTGCGTGGAAGAATTTGACGCCGTTAACGAGCGCAGTGAATGATGGACAATGAGAGCAAACAATGGGATCAATGCATCCACACATACTGAGAGCATCATGAGGAGAATCAAAAGCGCTACGTCTCTCATAACTAACGTTAGCGTGGGGTTTTTATATAGATTTTCTAGAAACAGTAAAACTTGTCTAACAGACACTCCATTACAATGGATTTCCCTCCTAACGAGAACTTTCATAATGTTCCGATTAAAAGTATTGTATGATATGAGAGTTCAAAAGACATCCCTCAGCAACGGACAGTCACTGAAGTCACTTCGTACACGAGTTTCACTGTATTAAGGCTTTTGGAGTATTTATAGAAACAATATTACGTATAGCGAGTAAGTTTATGGCTAAACATTTTCACGGTATGAATCATCTTTTTCTGAGTAATAATAACTTGGAATATCCCGAGTTCTCCGAACTGGTTCCAGTATCTGTCTGTTTAAATAGCAGCTTTAAGGTTTATAAATTAGATTCTGATAAGATAGTAGCACAGATATAAAATAAATAGGTACTACAATCTGCTACTAAAGCGATGTTATGGTTATAGTGTAGTATCATGAAAAACTTTCTCATTTCATCCTGAAGTTTCGTAAACAAATTTTAAAATTAGAAGAATTAGATGTAGAATACTTCATACTGCAGTGTAAGGTTGCATAATTATTAGGATAATAACCAGTTCCTTAAGTTTCTCAATCCAACCTTCCCTGTAAACCCTCTAATGTAAATGTAAATTCCTGCCTGTTAATGTAAAAATAAACAAATTCTACGATGAACATTCAAAACGGTGAAGACATTCAAAGCTGCGGCTGATGGATGATTCCGACAGCGATTATCCCAGATTGCTACAACGGTTACTTGTGTAGTACTTCACTAGTACACTCATCCACCTCATGTTCACCGAACCCACACGAAAAGCTAATCGTACTCCCTTCAGATACGCAGATATGAAGTACCGCAGGCACTTAGTTAAAACGATAATTGCACATAAAATTTCATTTAGAACAATAATAACCGAAAACTACATGAATTCTCCTAAAACTCAAACATTTCCTCGGTTGTGCACCGCTTTTCACTAAAACACAAACAAAATATAGTCTCCAAAATTAAACTGACCCAAAAGACGTGGTTAACTTATGCTAATGTTGGGCATACGCTCCAATTATAAAGCTTATAGTTTTGCAATGAGAAACTACGTTAAACTTGCATTCCATTTACATGAGTTTCGAAGCCGAGATACGCTCTTGCTTAATTGCGGCGTCGACTGTACTTTATGATTCGCCATAATCGCGTTACGACCAAGTAAATTCGGCTTCGCTTGCATAAATACTCAGCCATCGCAACAAATATCCACAGTTAACCGTAGAATAATCAACAACGGCGGCGTTTATAATCATCCCGAAAAGTGCTTTGGAAATTATCTCCGAGTTAAGTCGTCTCTCCGTTCTGTAAGACTTGAATATTCTACTAAACGTCCACGAAACTATTTATTTGACAGAAGAGAGGAAATCATGCTTACTTGGAAATGGATTAGGCGAGACAATTGCGAACACAAAATAACTGAAAACGAGCTGTATTACAAAAAAATGGAATATAAAGTCGTTTATGCTAACAGTAATATCGACTAACACAGATAAATACTAGGAAACGGATACTTCGATAGCTAAATCTCAATCGTTAGGAAACGGAAAGACATGCGATTACTGAAAAAACAACTCTGTTACATCATATCTATCGAATATCAGTCTAAAAACATTCAGTTTTTTATGCATCTCAACCGGTTAACCGATTATTGGAAGACCATTCGGATACAACAAATACTTCAGAAAACCGATAATCGATAAGTAAAACCGATATCATTATAGTAAAACCCTGTTTACCAATACAAGAAGATCGAATCTGAGAGATCAAATTTCTAAAACCGGTAAATCGATCCAATAAATTTAACTACGAAATTCCGATTTCTAAAATCGAATATCGGTTCAAAGAATCTATTCAAACTTCATAATTAAAGGAGCGTCTTTTATGAATGGTCATGAAATAGAGAGCCGAAAACTGCTCGATCATAAGGATTGGACAGTGCCAATCGGGGCATAATAACTATGAGGCCATCCCACACACTGAATGTGAAGCATGCGAGAGAGGATTGAAATTAAGGCCGATCGGAAGGAGGGGCAGAAGACGGCGGAGAGAAATACTCCAATATGCATGCAAATAAGTCGGAGAGGCTGGGAGAGCGGTTTAAATTAAAACGTACACATACCTAAAGAGAAAATTTCGCTCGCTCTGAAGATAGAGCCTTTTCTTCGTCGGGAGCACAAAACTATCATCATTTCAAAGGATTTTACTTTATTACTAGATAAAGTCGAATGCTTTAATTTTTCGACGACTGCAGTACTCTCCTATTCTCCAGTTTCTATTATTTAAGTTCATTAACTTATCTCATGGGTTTTGGAAAGGGTCCATAAAATAGCGAAACGCTATGTTTAAAAATACACTCTTATTGGAAAAATTAGAATATCCTAAATATTTCATCGAATGTATTTTTCACTCTAATTTTATCACCGAAAGGCTGGGATTCGAAAATTATATAAAAAGAAGGATATCTGCCAAGAAAATGGGAGATCTTGTTCCGAGTACCGGTCAATCAATATTTTTTACTTCATAAGGAATCCTGTAATTTTACGTTTCGATTAACGAAGAAGTGCAGCGAATTATCCCATAATTGTGTCCCAAATGCAATTCTTGTGAGTCATTTCCTAGAATTACAATATTATTTCCCCTAAAACTATTATCTATACCTTAAAGTGGGGTACTTCGTGGAAGGTATTTCCTGCACTATCCCACTAATTTTATCGAATTTGCAGAGTAATGCGTATTCCCTAGTGAGTACTCGATTTGACCGCAATATCCGGTACAATTCTCCTTAAATTGAAAAGCTTTCCACTTGGAATGAGATAATTATCGAGATCTTTCAGGAATCACAAACGGACGCAGTTGACGGATACTGCTCTAACAGTTACCTCAAAACAAACCTTTATCTGAGAAAAATACTTCACTCATAATGGATTAGAGTTCATCCAGTTACTTGGCTGATCACTAGGGTACTCAACTTTAAAGAACAAACATAAGAAAGGTAATTCTTGATAAATATTTACTCATACCAATCAAGCTGAATGTTTCACAAATATTTGTATTAATCGAACGTGTAATTTCGCCAAAGATCGCCTCGATAAACTCCTCAATCCACAAAGCTGATCCCTTCGATATTCACAAAAGGATTATAACGTGATCGTGACTAAACTTTCAGCCTTCAGAAAGAAAAAAGAGAAACGTCTTTAATAGAGGAAAAGGAAGCGAGCAAACACCGCCTACACTCGTGCACAAGCAGCTGCTTTCATGGGCAGCAAGTATTAGTCTTCTTTCCATTCGAGGCATTCTCAAAATGTCCTAATGAGCGGTCCCACTGCTTTCCACAAAATGGCGGCCTGTGTGCACAAAGGCTTAGCAAACTGTGCAGAAAGAGGGCCTCGAGTGCTAATCCAGCGACGAGAGCTTTATATACGTGATCTGAAACGATCGGAAAAAGGTATGGCCGATGGCCAAGCTAAGCAAGCAAGCAATCAATCTCCTAAGGCCCTGTTTACAACGGAGTTTTCTCCTTCCAACGGCCGGGATATCAAACAGCGTCTTATGCATGGGAGACGAACGGCTTAAAGTCGCCTTGAAAGAGCCTCACGTGAAAAATCGCCCGGATAAAAATCATGCGCGAGGAAGTTCCGTGAAGTTTAGGACAAGTTCCTCGCGGAGTGGTTGCGTGCCGATGCAAAATTGTGGTTTAATTGCAGTTTTAGATGCTTACGATGACCTATTTTTCGCCCGCGAGTCGGAGGAGGGAACCGAATCGGCTTAATTTATGCGGAGGAATATTTACAGCTCAAACATTTGAGGCCAAACCCCTCTCTGACTTTCAATTATTGGGAGGTGAACATTTAGATCTCATTCTTTGTTTGTAGACGTAAAGAAGTTCGCTCCAAATTCCTTCAAAATTGTAAGAGCTCCTCGAGGATGAAACCAAGGTTTACAATGAGAATAGTAGTTCCGTTTCGAGAGATGAAAGAATTCCGAGGTCATATGAAATGTCACTGCCGTAAAACAGCTATATTTATATCCCTCAAATTGTAAATAAGAGAGCGAACGTGAGTTTCATAATGCCATTCCGTTTGGTTGAAACCATTCACGTTCAGTAATTAATGATGGTAATAAAGGCTTGAGTATACGGTTGCATGGCATTTGCGGTGATTAATTGCGATCCACAGCAGGTACGTAAAACACATTTCATGTGTTTGTATTGTCTTCATAAATTAAAATAAAAATTTTAATTCTTTTCAGTGGCTTAAAGACTAATTAAATCCTATATTTAAAATGAACCTCGCACGGTATGAATTCAGAATATTTGATAATCTATTCACGAAGAATGCAAGAGAGAAGAACAGGAATAAAATTTTTTATTCAATTACTACACAAGGATGAGTAGCCAGTTTTCTTTCATTGTGGCTCAAGCAAAGTGAGGTTAAAACCAAAGCGCTAAAAAAACGAGACTTATCTGAATGGTAATTTTTCTTGAAAGTGACAAATAGTTACGATTTATTAATATTCTCTGAATTAAATAAAAATGCGCACAGCCAGTTTCTTTTTTATCTCTTGCTAATGTCCACCATTGCATCATGATAGTGATCGACAAGGTTACCGAAATAATTCATACCGATTCATCTGAAAAGTCTCTTCAATCGAAAAGAAGTATTTCCAAATAAACTTTAATAAAAATATGCAATGAATGAATTGTACGAAACGGCAAAATATTTTTCATTGGAGAAATATATATTTAGTGGTACTGTATAAATAATCCATCGCTTGTTTTCACTCAAGTTTATCTTTCGCCAGATATATCTCAAGAAGGTGTATTTCTTCCAAGGTTGAAAAGTACATAAATCCACCAACACGACTTCCAAATATGAACCACGTCTGCTATCCATTTCGAAACATTTTTCCGCACTCGCACCGAGAGAAAAGCTTTTCATTATCGAATAATGAAGCCAATCATTTGTAAGCCGTGTGTCTTTTCTCGGGAGCAAAACAGATTTACCAATAGAAAGTCATCCGGCGGAGGGAAACTCGTTAAAGTGAGGCCAAAGCGAGCGATGCTCTTCGGACACATGTCTTTGGCGCTCCATTACTCCCGACGGATCACTCCCACACCTCACCCACGGAAGGAAGGACTAACGAACGTTTCATTGCTCTGAAAGGGTGAAAATGAAAAGTCTCTCTTCTACGGTCGACTAGAAAAAGTGATGCAAAAGATCGCATTTGCGAGTCAAGGTGTACTGATATCCAAATCGAGGAGATTGCTACCATCAAAATAGTTCATTAATTAGTTTTCATTCTTCGACTCAACGTACTAAAGTTTATTGAGATGCAATACACGCACGGAAGATGTTTTTAAATTAAAAAAGAGTTCGAGGTTTCGGGTTCGATTCCCCGGTTGGCCTATATGAGAAAAATGATGATAAAGTTATCGTATTTTTTTAATACTAATGTCACTAATAAGGTAGTGTAACTTATTTTAAGCATTTAGTTAGAAATAATATGCATACATAAAAAATTAGAAAGCAGATGGTGAAACAAATACGGCTGATAACGAAACAACAACACAAGCTCGTGATGCGTTAAATTCGATATCGGAAAAATATAAAGAGCGATTAAATGAAAACAATGCACACAAAATTGCGCGATGGATGGCGAATAAATTAAGTGCTCGATATCTTGCATGGAAAGAGGGGGATATATAGAGAGAGAGAAGAGAGGATTCCCCATTGTTGAACATCACGATCTCCGCACTGGATGCGCTCTTTTTCTTCCCGTTTTATTTGAAGGAGAGAATATTCTCCCTGAAGGGAGGAAGACGCTCGAATAAAAGAAGGGGAATATTACTTGCAAAGCAGGGTTGCCATCTTTCCGGGTTCCACGGGCTTCATTTCCTAGCCTAGGAGTAAATCCTTCTGATCAACATACCTTCTATACTGCCATAGGACGGTATTTTAGATTCTCTCCGACTATAGATGGAATATATATTGTGAGGATATACGGATTCACCCCATATATAATTAACAGGCGATATTGATCTTATTATTATCTTGAACAGCGAAAGATATGAACATAAGGGTATGACATTGCTAACTCAGTTACTTAATCAAACAAAAAATCCAAAATTTAGCATTTGATTCAAATAGTTACTAGTTCAAAACCTTAATCTTATGCACGCTAGTTATTCCCAAATTATATTGTATATGCCATCATTATTATGGGTTAGCAAGGCAACGATTGTTAATTGTAGCGCATAAGACCGTACTGCCCCAATTTCTTAATTCCATCATTATTTCCAACGTTAACTCTAACCATTAAATGCCTCTCATAATCTAACTCATTATTCTCTTGGCATAATCTTCGGAAGATTATCGTTTCTCAAGGTGAAATTAATTAACTTCTACTTCTGTCATATATCATTATAATTATACGTGTTCGATTACAGCTTTAACAACCTTCTGCTGATTCAGTCTATTCATGTGACATTTTTCGACGTCAGAAAGTACTCAATCAAATAAAATATGTGTCTCTCGAAGACTTTCATACATCCCAGCTTGTATGGGACACAGGTGCAGCTACAACGAACGTGCCGCAATGAAGTAATTAACTGCCGGCGCTCTACTTTTGTAAATTCTCAATCTTTATAATTAGAGTTTTTACTTCATAGTCACCGATGAGAATTCAAGAACCAGAAAATAGCACACATGCCCTCATATCAGTTCGTTTAGAGAAGACAATTGTCCCACGGATTATATTCCTAAAAATTATATCCGATACGAAACATATTACATTATTATAACAAATGTTTTAATTATCAGGCGAAATTGGGACTAAGTATCTTCCATCCAACCCTTGTCAGAATGTAACTCAAAGTATATACATACATTCATTCACATACATTCATTCAAATTACCCGGTTAGATGTAAAAGTTTCTAACATTAATAAGAACCATCTTTCATTTCAGCTCTACTTATAACACATCGGATGAAAAGCGAAGTAACATTTTCAACGAATCTAAGGATGCTTTTTCACGCACTTTGCGATATTTGCTCAGTGTACCTCTCCAAACTCCAGCAAAAGTGGAATAAAGCCAATTTATTTAAAATTCGCACACAGCCCAAGTCCGATGTGCCAACAGCGCAAACGGGGACAAGTCTCGTACTCGAAAAAACCCTTTGCTCGATATTTTTTACTTGCCTTTTACTGATGGCCGATAGGAAAAAATCGCTGTGAGACGTTCCGTGACTGCTCCAAAGGAAATGTACTCCGAGATATAAATCCTTTGTACAACTTCCCGGAGCCGAAATTCGTGATTAGAAGGGGTCTTTGGAGAGAAAAATGGAACATAAGCGAGTGCCGCCCTTCCTTGAGGTGGCGCTGGTCAAACTGGATACACCACGTCAAAAGGATAAAGCGATAAAGATTATTTTTATTTCTTTTCCGCTAAAATTATACGACAAGAAGAGAGGAATTGGTTTCACTCGGCCCACTATAGTCGTAGGACTATAAAAGTGATCTTGTTTAGTGAAAGTTATATCAAGAACCAATCGAAGTGTATTAATTAGTAAATGGTTGAAACCATCTCGAGGATTTTCGCTAGGAAAGAGAGAGTTCAGTCTTACTTTTGTGTAAAAAATAAGACAGATCGGCTCCCGGATAGCCATATGGGCAGCACGTTTGACTTTAGCGAAAGCGGTCCCAGGTTCGATACCTGGTGGGAGCTCACGTGCAAAAATGATCTCACTCATCAAAGCACTTTAGCAAGACTTATTTTAAAGAACATATCTGAGGTTTGTGGCTAAGAAATAGTAGCTCAGCTCAAATATTATGATATTCTACATACATACTTATCAAAATCAAGCATCCACGACTTTTGTAACGACCAAATTACAACCAAATTATCGTGGGACTAATATGCCTGGAATGAAACTGGGCGACAAAATACCTTCTCCCAAATTATATCATCTTCATGAAGAAACTCTTACCACAAAAAAGTTGACAAGCTTAAAATGAGTTGAAATCATCACGGAACCAACGCTTGACCTCAGGTTATAGTCTAATACTTTGGAGTTGATGAAAGAGAAAGTAACACCCTGATTATTACAAACATATCGACATGAAAGCCAAATGTCCGCCATCAAATAAAAAGAAACTTGCCCAAAAACAAGAGAGCGCAAAAGCGAGGCTCGTAAAACGGCCCCATTCGACGTAGAGGGCCCCATTCGACGCCGGAAAAAAAGCCTACCGAGAGATGGCGCTCGAGTAGAAAACGGCGGGAAGTTAAGTCCCCAACTCTGGCGAAAATCAGGTAACAGTTAAACCACAAACAATCGCAGGGAGAAATGAACTTGGGACGTAATCCAGGCGAAGCAGGAGGCAATTGAATAGAGGCCATCAGACGTGAGCATATGCGATCTCCAGCCACCGATATCGCTCCGATATCAAATTCCGAACCATGAGCCGAGAGCATTTTAGCTTTTGAATGGGACCTATTCACCATTTCGGTGTTTACCCTGGGGAGAATTCTCATCCATACGCCGGGCGTGGGTGGATAGATATATTCGCTCTCAGCAACAAATTGTATCGCTTCACACTTAAGCGGATATTGCTGCAGTAAAAAACTGAACGACTGAGGGAGGGCGGTGCTGCTCCGAATGGGCGGTGGAGAGAGAGGGAACTACGGATCACGACTCTTGCTTTTTTTTCGCGAAGGGCTTTCCAGGTTTGCAAGAGGATTTTTTTCCTGGCATTGTGGACGCTATCTCGGAGCCAAGAGAGTTGGAAAACTTCCTCGGACTAGAAGAACTACATCTACGATGTGTTTTTGCTTTCGTAAACGCCAATATATAATGAATATAACAGCTGTCAGCTACTAAGATATAGCGCCTGCATGAGGACAACGATTTATAATCGCGGAATATCTTCGTCAAAGGAAAAGTGGAGGGTAAAAAATTAATTCCGCCGGTGGCATAGCCTCGGAAGATGACAAAATGACTAACTACGAGACAGCTGTTTACATTAAAACGGTGAATATTCCTGGCGGATGAGAGGGGAGATAGAAATAGACGGAATCAAAAGGATGAATGAGGTTAAAGGGGTGTTGGAAAAAGTACAAAAATGAGGGTGGAGAAGAGATAATCTGGACCCGAAATAAATGAGCAGCCAAGGAATTCGTACGGTGGCAGCCAAATCTAAGCCTAACATAAGGAAAAACTCAATGTGCTACTCCGAATCGAGCGGATTTTTGAGAGAGGCAATGGTGTGGCTTAAGTATGGAGGAGCAAAGGACGGATATTAAGAAAGGCAAAAATATTAGCTATAGTCGAATCTGCATGGGGATAATTAGGTTACAATTAGAATATATTTTCAATGATAGATTCTTAAATCCTTCATTCTTATTTCATTTTAAACTATCGTGAATATTTAAAAAAATATAACAGTAAGGGAATACGTAAAATACTGCAGTGCGTGGATGCATACCCAACGAGGATAAGAAACTATTCCTAAAATTATAATCTCACCATTATCTATATGTTAACATTAGAGTTTGGCTCTTTGAACAAAGAAAAGCCTCGTTGCTTTTTATGTGTATCATCAACATCAACGACGTATTTCAAAGAGTAATCACGACTTTTCACACATCAACCACCTTCAGCTACCAGTTTCTGAGCAGTTACAAATCTCATTCATGACGATGGCAAGATAATGGCATGCTGTTAAAGCGGCGTACAGAAGATTGAACACTCGTTCATGATCATATGACCGGTAAAAACCTTTTTCTCACGCAAACTGAAAGTGCAAGGCGGGTAATCGATTCCTTTCACGCACCCAACCCAGCCCTTCCGGGTGTGAAGACATAAGACTACTTTAGCGACACCAAACACCAGGATGTTTTTTCACCCCGTGGAAAAAACCGCCCCCAAAAACCGGCCGATCCGCCACCGCAACCGTTGTATCGGCCGGAAGTCGCAAAGCCAGAAAACTCGATCTTTGGCGTCAGAGAAAAATGGGAACAATTAGCCAAAGGACGGCAGTAATAAAAGGGGGCAAGTGTGGATTTTTACTGCGAGGGAACATGAGAAGGGAGTTGGTGGGAGTACCGCCCAGACACTCTACGGTAAATATATACTTAGTAGGCTGTGTACCCAACCAAGAAACGTAATGAAAGCAACCAAACATAGAGCAATCTACCTTTCCCTCCCAACCCTTATAAAAGCCGCGTATCCTGCCACGCGAAATAGGAAGACGTGTTCGCTTCAGCTGCGCCACATCACGAGTATAACCAGAAGCAAACAAATTTCGCAACTCCGGACACGCTCGATTTTTTGTTTCCGCCACGATTTTTCGGCCTAATTAATTGAATGGAGGCACTTAAATCTAAGTTTGTTCGCCCTTCTTTCTTGCTTCACAGGGTTAGCAGCACTACTCTTTTAAAGAATTCTAGATACAGATATCCCAGTTTCCTTCATGGTAAATTTTTAATTTCTTTTTTACAGAGAAAAGCTCCCTTTATAAAATTATTGCGCTTTGAGATGTATTATTTAGTCCGGCTTACGCTGAAAGAGAAAATGAAGTATGCACATATGATATTTACATCTAGAAACAATCTTCAGGTTTTCGCACTGGCTCAGATAAAAATATCGTTATTTTAATGTACCCTCAAAGCTTTCACCTAGGTGAAAACACATTAGAATTGCTGTTACAATAAACGAACATCGAAGGGGTATATCGAAGGAGGAACGGAAAGGGTTGAAAAGCAATAGCTTAAATACATGTACCAGGTACTATTTCGAGGTAATTGAAAGATTACTTCAAGCAAACACTAGAAAAAATATTCAAAGATATTGAGATGTAATACATTCTGAGAGTATGCAGAAACAAGAAGAAAATGGTATCCACTCACTTAGGTATCCTTATAATCCAGCGTTTTTCTGTTTCATTTGCCAACAACATGTCCGCTAACAACGGTCGACATACATCCGTTTACGGCATTTTAGTGTATATTCAAAAGTTATACACCTCCATAAAGAAAGTCATCCAAGGAAAAGGCCTTTTTTGCCAAATATTACCTAACGATGAAGAAACGTGGCGCAAAACGACTCACCACCGCCCGTGAACTCTCGCTAGAATTGTTCGCCGCTAATTGAGCCTTTCAGAAGATGATGTTTACATAAATCAGGTTGATTGTGCGCGGGTCTGGCATCAGTTTTATGGACGACTTGGGTGTCGTACTTAGATATGGAGTTCCCTGCCATGGAATAGAATTTCCCGCACATGTAATACAGCCTTCTAAAGTACTTCCTAACCGATGCGAAACATTGGCGGGCCGTACAGTACCTTTCAGCAAGCAGAATTATATCTAGTGGTGCACAAAGTTTATAAATGAGCTCACATTCATGAAGTTCAGCAGAAAGCAATTTACCAACTAACGATTCACCACCCTTATGTTGTGCATGGATAATAAGCAACATATCTATACAAAGTAGTAGAACATGAACGAAAAAAGAGGGTAAAAAAATTTATATTGAGGCTCAATAAGACTGATTATTAACCTTCGATAATGTACGAATAATAGGTTAAAATGTTTTGAGAGAATATCTGATTACGGGCTATTTGTTGCTTCAGAAAAGTATTTTATGTAGGTTGAGTAAGTATACAAAATATATATGTAGTGCATATTATAATATATTATATATATGTCGCTATATAATGTAAATCCAATCCATCATTCGTTGAAATTTATAAAAAACTGCTTATAACTAAGTATTTTGTTTATTATTGCCGTTATAGGGAAGCGACTAAGATTTCTATGGCATCTATTATATTCTATAAAAGATATATTTATGAAAAACGAATTTTTACTCCCATAATACCTAGTGGAGGCCCCACTGGACCTGAATTCGCATAACATAGATGCTCCTAGTATATTAGGGATTCATTTCATATACTCAATAATACTATACCATCTTCTTTTTTTCTATCACTCTGAATTTACATTTGATTTTATTTGGTTTAGGCTCCTACACATTTGATATTGTATTGCCTAAGTTTAGTTCACAGAAAATAAGCTCACGTAAAATTTCCTAGTTAATAGATACGAAAAGGAAAAAAGATGATGAAGCATTACGGGATAGAAAAACCTTTCTGGGTGGCTTAAATTCCAAGGATTTGTAATTCAGTATAACTGTCAAATTTAAGAGTAAACGTACAGCTTAATTATGTTTGTCCTGGGAGATCGAGAAGATTATTTCATACTCAAAAGGTTTGTAAATAGTCCTTGTTTATCACTCATGACCCCAATGTGTGCATATCAATCTTGCAACGAGGGCAAAACAATCCCTTAAAAAAGAGCCCCGCACGTGAGACCTTTTAGGAGAATTAATTATCCTTTTAAGAACCACCCGAAAACCACACTGAGAGCACAGCTATGCGTTAATAATGTCTTAAAAACGTTTTAATACTATATCTCCTTCACGCCAATTAACGCTTGCCGACGAGACAATGACGTCAAAGTGGGCGTTCTAACAAGCGGTGGTAAACACTTGCCTAATTTCGACTTCCTCTGCCATTTTAATGAGATCAAAAAAGAGATGCGAAGAGCGATACATATCGCGAGAAGAAAACAGACAATCAGAACCGCTTGGAAAAAATGCAGCCGCCACGCATCAAGCTTAATAATCCTTTACTAAATCGACCTTGCAAGAGACAGGCCAATGTCGTTTCCTCGGTGGATTCATTCTTCACGACGGATGCAGCAATATCATTCTCTTGGACGGCTCTTGGAAGAGTTTACACTCATAAAGAAGGAACTACTATATTTAATGCGGCGGATACTAACGCACTCATTGTAAGAATCCGAAATTCTCACTATGGAGTAAACTCTTAAATTTATTTGCCTCGAAAATAGGTATCCAAGCTAGATATCGTGGATAAGAATGCAAACCGATTCGCCAATCTCGAATTTTGGCGGATAAATATCGATTACATTCGTTGAAAATCTACGTTCGTTGAAAGTTTTCTTGTTTCGCTTATAACTCAAATTGGACAGTGCACATAAACGTATTTTTTATATTTTCACGTATTTAAATTCACTTACATGCGCTCGTGAATTATCTGCGATAATCGTTATGAGTAATGGATATACTTCTACAAATACTTGTGTGTAAAGGAGATTGCCTAATTCAAGGGGCTAAATAGCCTCTAATACTCTGTTTAAATTAACGAAATGTAGTGAAATTCTGAATATAACGAAAGTAAAAGACTACATAAATAACTAAATATTTGCAAGCGTTAATTTCACTATAAATTATTATAAGTGTTTGTGATGAAAAGTTAAATGAACATATCCATTCACTTACCTTCTAATAACCAACTCAATGGGTATTAGAAGCAAACATGCATAATTATACTTAAAGGGAGAACTATGAGCAAAACTGAACAAACCTAATCACTGGAGATTTTTCTACATAGGAATCACATATATTTGCCATAATAATAAGAATAAGGAACTGAAATATTGGAGTGTTATTCTGAAGCACTAAGTTACTACCAATGCCTCCTTTCATAAGTAAAATCTAACTAAACATTAAATTTCAGAAATGATGGTAGATTAACTTTCCCTTAAATTTTAGAAATTAGTACGTCCGTGGACATTCTGGCCTGGGTTAGCACGTAAAAAATTACGTCTGAGAATAGCCTACCATCTCCAACCGAAAACACAGAAGCGTGACGGGCCATAAGAATTCGAATAAATTAAACCATTGAGCAGGTCTTTACTGCCAGAATAAAAGTGACCTGAGATCAGGCCGCACGGACGCAAATAAGGAAATTAAAAGAAAGGGGGTGAGGAGATAAGCTTAAGTTATTCCGCCGTAATCAACGAAACCGTAAACTTCCATCTTATCTTGTCCTTTCTCTCGTTAATTCGGCCAAATTTTACTATGCGAGACTGGAGAATATTTTGCGATGCGGAATAAAAGGACGTGACAGCAGCGAATACATGTACGACTTCTATTAACTTCCGACTGCGGAGCTTCGGGGCGTGACGTCATGAAAATGTTTTGCTTCTGTTTTCCCAATTATTACGGCTGGCTTCATTAAAGAAAAGAGGATTGTTGTGGAATGATGTATGAGTTGAATTCCGTCGGATCAAGTTGGCGTTTGAGGAGGCTTCTGGAAGTTTTTCAATGGAAAGAAAGAGAAAGGGATTGCCAAATGGAGTGAGTGGACGCTTATTAAAATTTATTAAAAACTCGCTCTCAAAGTGGCCATTGATTGAAATGCAGTACACAAGTTTCGAGCGTATTTTGCGACCCGTAGGGTTGTTATTTTATTCCTTTTTATTCCGAATATTTATATGATGTCAGATTTTTATAAAATTTAATTCTACTGATACGTCTTTATAATTATCTGTATCCGTATTTTTTTAATATACATAAATTTTCTCTTGCTTATCATAGTGTCCTTTTTATTTTCATACAAACATATTTTTAGTATTTTCATCATTGCAGTAGTATAACTACATTTTTGATGGCCTTTCAGATCTGTCTTGCACATTTTTACTTGAGTGTATGTAGCATACGATTTGTTTTTAATCGATAGCGTTACGCTTTCCATCATATTACGCAACTGACAAGACCGCTTTGAATTGTGTAACGTTTTACGTAATATGATTATGCCGAGAATTCCGTTTTTTCACTTTCTTTGGTGCATCTTTTTACTTAATTGGCTTAGTATAATAGATCAGCGGCATGCTGATGTATATTCCCAAATAATGTGTGTTTACTCAAAGTTGGACCGTACTATCCGGCTTACTGCATTATATCAGTAATGTGAACCGAATGCACCTATAATACTAGTTATTCTTTAATCACGCAAGAATTTATTCTTTATTGCAACTTTTACCATAACATACAATTTTATGAAAAAAATTAAAGAGATGTCTGGGCTATCGATTGATCCTGGTAGCGAATTTTTCAGATAACGAAGACTTGTATTTATTCAAACTCGTTCATAATAACTGATTTGTCTCACAAATGTAAATTCACCTAAAATTCCGAACGCTTCGGCCGATGCTCGCCTGTGTAAGAGGATAGCCAAATTTACGCAGACAAAACGACTACTTCCCATTATATCTCACATGTAAAATAAAAAAGAGAATCTTCGCCAGCGTTTGCAAGAACACTCGAGAATTTATAGCATAAATCACTTCTGAAAAGGAAGTTTTCGGCTAACAAATACGATTCTCGGACGAATTGCCTTCGTTAGCCGAAGTATGTCGGCTGGACTGTACTAACGAACAAAGAAAGGTAACCTTGGAGCGGATTAGACCTTCAGAAACTGAATCATCGGAAAACACAACTCCCAAAAGAAAAAGCCCTCCGAATCAACACAGCCGAGCGATTTCCGTCCGAATAAACTTTGGGTAAACACGGCCAAACTAATCCGGAACATTAAAGAAACCTATTAGCGGATTTCACCGAAAGGACACATATGAACGAATCGATCGGAAAAGAGATTTTCTTCTGCGAATTAAGGGAATTATATCGCGCCGGGGCGTCTCAACGGAGAGTAGTTGGCGTGGAAATTAGTCGAGGATAATGTAGAAAAAGAACTGCTGCTCTCGACTCTTCCAATTGTCGGGCGAAGATTCAATCTGTTTAGTGCAGAGGCGTGAGTGAAACCTTACAGAAGCAGTGTGTCCAAAGTTGGAGGAATCAGTAGGATAGAGAAAACGCTGATAAAGATACCAACTAGTATAACTTAATTCCGAACTGGTCACATCCTGGTGATAAAATAGTGATCCTCATAGCAATGAAATGTTTAAAGGGACCTCGGGAACTTATCTGTAATGAGAGGAATAGCCAACAAACATGAGAGACGGCTAGGGAAGGCTATATAAATAAATCGGTAGAAAATTCTCTGCAAATATCAGCTTTGAATAGTGAATGTATAACTAAATGCCAGATAACATAACGAAGACATCGTAATTCTTCAATAAGAAAATTGTTCGATAGAAGTAGTATTATATCATAGAATCTATCAATTGGTGGTCTCGACTTTGTGGTTATAATGAAAAATGACAGAAGAGCACTTCATTATAGTACGCTATCCTTAGTAAGTGTTATACCGATGGATTTCTGCAACGTCAAACCCGCGTCGGCTGAACAACCAACTAATTTGAAATGACACAAAATAGGTCTGAGAATACTAACGACAAAATATACATATAATTAGCAAATCTATATGACGGATGAATCCACGCAGATACATTGTGAGAGAGGATTGAAGCCGTGGTCGCCAAGATAAAAGTCCCATCCTGAAATAAAGAATGATTCAGACCATCGTAACATTCCCAAGTCTCTCTCAAAGAAAGAAATAATAAAATTACGACAGATTATTCTCTAAGAAGTCTTATGTGATGATTCTCTTTCTAGCAAGAGGAAAGTAAGTCAAAGTTTTCCAAAGCAAATTCCTTGCCTTTGTAGAAACAAAGCGGGAGATTTTCCATCCCCGAAGCTCTTTCGAGTCTTTTTATCGAAAAGAATGAACTCTGAATGAAAAATTTTATGGACAAGAAAGAGATATCAATGCGAATTCAAGGCTCGACTCATTCAAAAGACTCCACGACGTCAGCACTTCGAAACAAACACGTGCATTTATTACTCGGATACATACATTTCATCTTCCAGCAATGCTCATAAAAAAATGGAATTTTATAAAAATGAGGGTATCGGTAATCATGAATGACTAAGCTGCAAAAGTAGCAAAAAACGGAGATGCTGAATCGTTTCGGATTTCTCGTGAGTCACCTATTTTTCGGCGGTGAAAGTTGGCAAAAACGACGGATTAAGTGAGAAGTAAATGCCAAGGTCGTCTCTCTCCGAAAAGCGCAATGCTCTTCAAACAAACACGCATTAATCATTAACGTTATTAAAGCCTAAAATTTACGTTAGAGAGGAAAGAGACATTTTCCGAGAACCGTGAAGCTCACGGGGAAATCGGAACGTAACGAGAGGAACGTTGGCATAGTAAACACAGGATGATGCAGAGTAATTTGGAAAGTGTTATAAAAATATTCTCGCATGAGAAAATTCAACAGAAATGTCAATTTTCGGAAAAAGAATGTCTGAAATCGAAAACTACGGACGGCATTTTCAATGATTGAATTATCAGGAACCGTTGGACTAAAATATTGTATAAATCCGATTCATTTTTCGTTATGGAAACTTTGAATCCGCGCTTAAATCCTTTCTCAGTGAATAAAATAAAAAAGATACGAAGTCCGTTATTTTATTTACTTATGTCTTAAGTAAGATCCGATCATATAGATTACCTTTTCAGTGGCTTAACTTCCGCACTATATGCACTATTTGCGACAGAATAGAAGTCTACAGAGATTGAACGTTGCTTCTGAACGTTTTTAAACAAAAAACAAAAGCTGCTAGATAAAATGAAGGGATTGAAAAGTCGTAACTAGAGAATAGGCAACTATAATACTAAAATGGTGTGCGATTTTAGGGTACCTAAGTAGAACATTTCCAAAGGCGAGGATTGAGGCGAGGATGCAGAAGTTTTTCAACAAGGAAATCCTTTAAAATTCAATTCAAACAGTAATTCTCAATAGAAACATATATAAGCTATGACTTCTGAAATTGCAGCGATTCCTCGAAGAAAGCAAATGAGATTTCTTGATGGGTAAAACGATTCCGCATGTTTTCTCCTTAGAAAACAAGGGAACGAGAGAGAGGGAATCGCAGCGAACAGAAAAGGGGTACGTTTTGGAGAGGAACATTAGCAATAAAAGGGGAAAGAAAAGGGAAAAGACATTTAGAGGAAAGTGAGAGGGCAATCGGAGGTGTATCTGGCGAAGGGGAATATATATATCAGGGGAAACTCGTACGAGAGTTCATAAGGAACAACGAAACAAAGAGGATGTGGATGAAGCAACTTGTGAAAGGAAAGAGTATTTCGAATTAAAAGAGTAGATGGAAGAAGAAGCAGGGAAGAGTGAGGAGAAAATAACAAAGAAGGAAGGAAAATAAGAATCAAGGAACAAATGGGAATGTAGTTCTTTGGAATAAAGGAGTCGTGGAACTGCAGAGTAACTATCAATACTAGAGTGTGTGTAGGATGCATAAATGCTATCGTAAATTTAGTATAAAAGGAAATGAAATGAACTGTTTTTAGAAAAATATTATTATCATAAGAAAACGATAATCTGAAGAAGACAGACTGTGGCCATTACTAAACAAAGTTCATGAGGATTCCATTTATAAAAGATAAAAGTGATAAATACATTTTCGAATTGGACCTGTTTTTGGTGCATACATGTGTTTGATAATGTTGTGAGATGTAAATAGAATTACAAAGATGGTGCTGAAGGAGAGATTTTGTGATAATAATGGGAGAAAAGGGTAATTGAATATAGCAAACGACATTCGACGAAGACACATGTGTAGCTCAAATAATAAAAAGTGTGAAAAGTCGTATTGATGGAAGATGTATGAACGTATAGATAGAAAAGTAAGAGGGATTATCGTGAATGTAAAAGGGAAATAAGAAATAGAAGTATATGAAATATGCAATTATATATACATGAATAAAGTGTATACGGTATAAAATAAGACTGTCTCGCGCGAAAATAAAAGAAAATGGTAGTGGAAATAAGTCAAAATGTAATGAATGGAGAGGAAGATAAAAGGAAAATCCGATGTTTCTAAATCCTTTTTGACAACACAAACGTTGAAAAAACGAAAAGGAAAGAAGAATCGTCTCTAACGCGAAAACGATGTAAGAGAATGAATGAGAAAGAAAACGTGGCACAATATAATACGAAATAAAGTGAGAGGAGGGGAAATATATAAGAAAAAGAGAGAATTTTCTTCAAGAGAGAATGAGAAATGGAGCCAATGAGAGGCGAGAGGGAGAGATGGGGGAAAAGATAATGGGAAGTGGGGAAAAGCGTGGGTGGAAAGAAATTAGGGAAGAGATAATATGTACAGCCACGCCTCAACGGGACTTTTTTCTCCGACACTTTCATAATGAAGGAATTTGACCGAGTACTTCTGGATTCTCCCCTTTTCTTATTGTGTTCCTTCTTTCATTACCACACGCCGGATATGGGGGACAGTTGAGCCAATAGACACGAATTGTACAGAATATGACTAGGGTCGACCCTACGAATTGCGGGGTAGCTACGGATTGCTGGAGAACTAAAGATATAGACATAAGCCTATATTATAAAACAGAAGCAAAAATACACTCTGGGAACCTTTTTGAGAGAACGTTTAGTAGAGCTAAGTATTTAGGTTGACGTCAAGTATTATTTCTAGAGTAAATTAGATTTGCTTCATAAGTTAATGGAGTGACAAATAAATTTCTGAGCCAACATGGAATTACTTAAACAGGTCTTATTTTCAAAGTTATTATATATTAGAAGATATCGAGGATTTGATAAGATATATGCTGAGAATATATAGCTTCATATCCTTAGTATCATATGTAAGAACTATAAGATTTAGCCATGGTCGAAAATCCGTATGCGATTCAACAAAAGATCGGTTTAAACCTCATCCCTCCATCGTTAGCTGTAACCTTTAAGAGAGAATGAAGTTTATTTGGAAAAATGAGGAGTGAAGAAGTATTGGTTTGGTCTTGCTTTAGTAAAAATTAGTGTTGTGAATGGAAAAAGTTCCATTTCACGGTGACATTAGGAATAATATTTTTACTGCAGATATATAAGGAACAGCCAACATGGTCACCATTATTAAGCAATACTCATACCTTATTGGCTTTCATATTATCATAACCTGATCGGGAAACGAATTAAATTAAGCATTCTTTTTTATATTCTGAACATAAAAACAAACCAATTCAGTGATATGGTTTTCTTCATAAGATATGGTTCCAATCGAACGGAAAGTAGATAAAATCTGTACGCGGGCGTGATTCTACGCAATCCCCCCGATACATTTCGCACAGATATCGAAAATAGACGAAGGCGTCCGATAGAGGGCAGAGCTGGATAATGAGATACGCCTCAGTCGAATTGCCTCCCAAATCTACTAAAATAACACATTACCGTATTTGCGACAAATTAATGACCGATACAGCTCGAAATATTCATTTCGAAAAATCCGAAAGTCCGTCCGCTGACGATGAAAAACGAACGGGCAAGCAAAACAAAACACGAGCGATTTTATACGCATTTTTTATCGCGACCATTACCGCTCATGCGACCAGTTATTGTTATCGCATAAAATGGACGGGGGGCATAAACAGAAGCATAACGCTGAGAAAAATGGCGGGAAAAAAGGGCGCAACGCCCGAGCGAAAAATTTCATCTATTTAAGTGGCGTGACATTGACTAGTGGAGAAAAAAAACGAAGGGAAAACGGCGTAAAAAAGGACAAACAACGGGCGAGTGGCAAAAAAGCACGGATATACGTGTAGGGATCGGAGGGAGGCTGGAAAAAATCATACGGCGCTGTCTAAAAAAGAAAACATTGAATTTGAAACGAGATATCAGATTAAATTCCCAGAACCGAAAACGGAAACGCCCAGAAAATAAACATTGTGAGTGTCGAAAATGGCGGGAGAGAAAGGTAAAAAAGGAGACAGGGTTCCTTGGACTCGGGTTACCCTCGCGGACACAATGGCCATTGGCTCGTTTTTTGGGAACGGACAGACACAAGGGCTGAATAAGGACTTTTATTAAAGTAATGGAATAAAGAAATTACGACGAATTTTTGACTGCCGAATTAAACGGAAACGAGAAACGTATGGATTGATTCCCGAGCGATTCCGCAAATGGAAAATGTTTCTTTTTCCATTTCGACTGATACCCACGTTAAGTAAGATACAGTACAGTTGGAAAATATTTCCTTTACGACAAGTATTTCTTTCCAAGCGATGGAAAAATCAACTGTAGAGTTTACAGGTTTGAATTTCTTTTTTGAGGGAAACCTATCACATGAACGATTATATAACAATACCTTCGAAAGAGACTTTTACTTAGAAAAATATCGCTAACACTATGCTACTAAGATACATCGATGACGTCCACTTTTGATTCATTATTCTAAAGAAAACACGTATATAAGAAGTATTCCAATTTAATTTCATACTCTTTGCAAATCTTTTCCGATAGTATTGTTTCAATATTGTAAACAGAATAAATGCACGATTAAATATAATGTCTCTTCGATTAAAATTTAAAAAAAAACATAAAATCATTGACAATTAAAACTAAAATATTAGTGAAGGACTTAAGTGAAATATCGCACATCAAAAAGCTATGAGACAATTAATTTAATGATAAAATTACGCACAATCCGGATGTATTTATCCTTCCCATTTGGAATAATAAACATTACAGGCTAACGGCAAAGATGATACGTCGGAATATATTAAGGTTTTAACCAGAGGCAAACATCAGGAGTCTCGTCTTGAAACCGTTCTGTCAGCTTAGTCTAATACTTTTTAGAACTGTGTGTTACATAAAGAATGCCTAAACCACTGCTAATCTGAATCCTGACATTCAATAAGGTAATATTTTCCATCAAAAACCCATTAAGTACACACCGTTCCTAAGGCGCTACAAGAGGGAAGGAGGATGGAAGATATAAATTGGTGGATATACACCCGCGAGAATTTTTATTCCCTGATCCTGTTAAAACCCATACAGCTAAGACTAGTTTCACGCGTGAGATAAAAAGAGCTGCCATTTGGCGAAAAAGAAAACCCTTCCAATTTCCCCAAACTTCAGAATTAATACGGGCGAGTTAGCAAAAGTCACGCTCTGGCGCAGTAAGCACCCTAAGGAGGAAACCGCTAAAGGAAAAAAAAGCGATCCGACGCCAATTTTTAAGAAATCACTCCTTAACGGGATTCAATCCCCGAGAGCATCGGCGTATGCGATTGGGAGAGAGCAACAAACGAGGAAAACATTGGAAAGAAAGGATTATCGAAAAAGGATTGAGGGTGAGAGGCAGAATGAAATACCCCAGAGAGAACATGGAGGTTTAAACGGAAAACGCCATTTCCCGATCATAATAAGATCCCGTTGCAATGTGCCCTTACTGTTTTATAATGGAAGTATGGCGCTTTTCCTATAGCCGCAAGACTTGAAGTAAGCTGAATTTGATACAGCCTGTTCCGAGATTATTATAGTAGCATACATTGTTACTGAAGGCGAAAAAATTCCTTCTTTAATATAAGTAGTGGTATCAACTCAAAAACTAAGGGTTAACCTTAAAAACTTCGAGTACGAGTAAAGTAACACTAATAATTTAACGCAAAATAAGGCATTAAATTTGCGATAACACTTCACAAAAATCTTTGAAAGACATCCTCTGTGCAGAACAAAAGCGCACGAATTCAATTTCCATTAATGCAAACACAATCTATCTGAATACAAAGAAATATAAATCTTCAAATGATACTTTGCTAAAATATGCGTGAAATGAAAAGATTTTCCCCTCTTCAATACTTCAACGGTAATGCAATATGCTGAGCAATAAGATCCTACATTATATCCTTGATTAAATTAAGTATCTATCTCTCTTTTAAAATAGCTTGTTGAATAAGACCGGAATGAATTCTGCTGCAGAATAATTACTTTACAAGAGCGCCCATACAATTTAATACGAATGGCTAAATAAGATACCTCCAATAAGAAATAAAAGACAAAGGACTAATATCGTCAGCATTCGCTTAAATAATAATGAACGAATATGATCGCTTTATTATTATAAATGAAATCTCTAAAACTTTACTTGTGTTGCTGAAATGAACTACTTAAAAAATCAAACACATTGATACGAATCCGGAATTGAACATGGAAGAAACCCCAAGTTGAGATATCAAAGCAATACATTATCGACGAATGGATCATTATTTCAATCTCAGGTCATTGTCTAGAGATCTAGAATTGAAGAAGACAGAGCCAAGCAAAGAAAGACACGTAAGTAGAACGTAAGACTTACTTTCCCTTCCTTGTAGCTAGAAAGAGAGAAATGGCACGTTGAAAAGGAATGAAAACAGAAAAAGGGAGAGGTCCGCTAGAGAAAACAACTGAATCTCAGAACGCGTCCCAATCCTTTGGGAACTCCAACACCTCGAACAACAAAACAACACAGTCTCTGGAAATAGCATGTGGAGTTTCTTTCCTTTCTCTTCCCCTTCCAATAATCCCAAACCTCCTCTGGAAAGTACCACACATCTAGGCCCTCCTTTCTTTCTTTTGCGGATTACTGACATTCGTGAAGCTATCAGCGGCTCACATAAATTCCCACTTTACGGCCCAAAGGGTCGAACACGAGAAGAAGGAAAAAAGATGACGGGAATGAAGAAGGAAAGAAAGGTGTTGAAACAGGGACAATTATTCCTAAAAAGGGACCGCTCCTGAGGAAGACAATCGCTGTAATTAGGGAGGACCGATCCAACAAGCGAGTATTATCACGCATAAAAATTATTCTCCCTCATTCAGAAGTAAATTGGCGTGTTTCTGATACTGCGACAGAATAATGAAGCTCGTTTGATTGCGATCGCGAATGTTTTCATGCGATTTTCCTGTATTTCGCAAATTTATTCGCATAAAATATAAGAATATTAACTCGCATGATATCCAGTTTTAGTAATAATGGTTATTCTAATATTCACTAAGAACGATCTCTGTTCTAAGACCTCTTCCATAATGTGCATACTGTAATAATGGATAATCATGGGCAAATATTCTGCATTCACCGTTCTTGAAAATTGACACAAAATCTCGCACGCTACTCTAAATTCTTCATCACTATCAAACATATCGAAGACGAATTCCGGGAAAAGAAAAGCCATTTTTGCGACCAAAGTTAGCGCAACAACAAACACAAGATTGCGACTGAGGAATGCAACTTCGTCATTAAGTTTCGCTTAGTAATCATCCTCTGTTTAAGCATCCAACTCTACTGTTTGTTCTTCCCTCTCTTGATGAATTCAGAGCCCTGAGATTCCGATTCCTTAGCATTTTAAATTAGAGACCGCAAATCGAGTTAGTTGCGCCCTCCATCGCATTCGTTCCCGAGTAATCTACAATCGAAATGAATAAGTGCGGTTATGTAAGTATCGAATAAACAAAGAACAAAAGGCCACGTCATTCTCGTTCCGTGTGAGATTAGCCAAACCAACGAGCGATTATGTAACGTACCTATGTGTGCTCTTGAAAGTGAAGGCAAATGGGAGGATCATTGAAACAAAACGCAACATAGACTCGAACTATATCCGCCCGAATTAGTATCTATTCCAATTAACTCGATGCCATAATGAAAAGCGTTTATACGGCCAAAGTCGGCCGTTCTGCTCGGCGTCCGGAAAGAGACAATCAAATTCGACAATGCTTCATTTAAGTCGACGCAAATAAATTGCACGAACCCAAAATCCAATTATCGGCCGAGTGGAGCCCGGATATGGATTTTTTCGCCGGATAATGCGTCCGGGAGGGACGGATAGCCAAAAAATAAGACTTCGTTACTGCTGGAGCATCCGAGCCGGTTGAAACCGAAAACGGTCGACCGGAAACTCCGCGGAAAATTCTGCTGAATCGAAAGCTGATGGTTAATAGGTTTCACTTCTTTTTTCATAGTGGATGATTCTGTTTATAAATGAGGTTGACTTTGAAGCAGTAGGAATTACCAAGCAAAACTTAAAAACACTGATGTTTCATACATAATATAAACAGTTCACAAATATTACTTTTATTCTTCAAAGTATATTTTTATGGATGTTTGGGATGGGCAGCGAAACACTGATTACCGAAAGTTTTAGGTTTAAGAATGAATGATTTTTACACGCTAAATGGCCAAAGAAGCTATGAAATTTCGTTAATTAACACACGATAAGCAATATCTTAAAGAAATACATGACAAGTAAAGCGCCTAACTAGTTCAGTAAAGCTTTCGGACAGATAAGGGCTCCTTCATTCAGGCAACCTTTCGAATTAAATTATCCGTAACCATTTTCATGCACATCATTTGGGTCAATCAGCTCGAATACATGACAATTTTCATCTTGAGTGTAAATAAAGGAGATTAATCAGCAATTAAGTAAAATTGTCATAAAATTTGTCAAAATAGAATCATTTCAATCGACGATAGTAAAAGGTTATCCGGAGTTAACAAACACGATTTGACGCATACAAGTTATTGAGACCGAATTTCATATGAGAAAGTAGGGGAGGTTGCAAGCTCTCCGCAGGCTGCGCTTTTGCCAATTGGCTGTGTGCTGGACAATCCAGATGTATAAGAACGGTTACCATATGGTCCCAATTAATTTTTCACCTTTTGAATGGATTACTCAGATAAAGTCATTTACGGAAGATTCAGATATGTTACAGGACTCGAATGACTTTGTTACGGTGCTGACTGAAACAGCGGCCAAAAGAACTCTTAGAAAAAGCTTATGTTTATAAAACCGGTTTCTTTCGGTTTAAAACTTTTTAAAATTTAGTATACCGACAGGATATGGTAAATGTGTGTATACAAATCAAATCGTATTATATATCAAGCCTGATACAAATATCAAAATGAAATTCATTTTTTGTGCCCTAAGTTAAAGAAAATGTTGCTTCGATACGCCGATTAAATTGGTGCTTCGTAAAGCAATAACCAAAATCCCTGTTAAAATTGTCTTCTTCTATGTGTTAGATACAACCATGGAAATACAAAATTCAATTTCCAATCTCAATTCCATTAAGACCAGATATTATATAGTTTACCGGAAATTCGATGCCAGGTTAGTTTATTTAATGCTTTGGTTGGCACCGGTAAAAGTCGCAACTCCGAAAAACGAGGGCGCGAAACCAAAAGGTCCTCTCGACGAATTTCTCTCTGATTATATTAACCGCTCCGACGACCTTGTACTCTCGAGTAGCATTTTTTAGCGCTCTTTCCGGCTGCGAGAGTCTGCATCACCTTGAAGAGGTACAATCGTATTAGATATTGCAACGCTGCACGTGAAGTCACCACTGATCTGCTACTGGGGAAGCTAAAACGGGGATGAAGTGGAATTCCATCTTTTATCATCGTTTAGGCCAGTTGAAATCATGGGTGAAACTAGTAATCTATGAGCAAATGAGTTTTGCTAAAAGAAGCCTCTCTTCAGCGTTAACGGATCAAATCTAAATAAATTCAAAGCAAAAGAAGTGAGACGAATATTCATTAAAAGATAGCTAATCCCTAAACAAAGATTAATAACCTATTCAAGAAAAAGTTTATAAATTTTCGTCAAAGAAGAATAATTTCAATGAACGATTGCTGAATGTATTTGGAAGTTTGCCACCATTTATTAACGAATACTATTTATTATATTAAATAAAAATATAAATGTACAAAAGGCAGGTTCTGGAGCTTAAAAGTAACTTCAAGTTTCAACAAAAGCGAGCTATGGCGCTTAAGTCTACGCAAGAGTTTTAATCTATATCATTTTCGAAGAGTAATCATTATTCATAATAGTCAAAATTGTGCTCTATATTCCAAATATCTAGTAAAAGTAACGAAATCGAATCCATCAATTTATTAATGCGGTAGTGCAATATTATATGGTAACATCGCTAAACTAATATTGATATTTTTAGAATAAATCTGCATTCGATTCAACCGCGTTTCGTACTGTTCATAGTACGACCTAACGACCCTCCCGAAGATTTCAGAATGATTTCTAAATATGATTCCTCTAAAGGCAATCTGAATATCCCCAACACACCACTCAAATTGCTACTTTAGAAATGTACTGAATACTAAACAAACCAGCGATGGTAGAATTAATGCATAATTTTATATATTAGCTTTAAAAGCTACTTTCTTGAGGGTAGACGTAAAAACACTTATGATAAGCATATCTTAGTCGCATTACAACGGTACTACCACTGCACATTATACTCAACCCCTGCGCATCAAATAACTATACAAGTTTCCTCGGTGGCACTGCTTATCATTCAGGGCAAGTACTGCAGCAAAACTTAGAAATCCGACTTAAATGCCTTTTGGCAAGTTTTTATCTTCTTCGGTGACAGAAAAAAAGCTCCCAATTTCTGATATAAAGTTTCGGCGGGTGGATTATAGGTGGAGCGCAGGTAGGCGAAGGGGAGACATTTTTCGCGGCGGTTGGATGAACGAAATTTCCTCCGTCTTGCTGATGCGACGATAAGGCGTCTTCAGGATGGAAGATGGCGCTCTCAGCGTTAAAGATTATTCGCCAGGTACGCCAGCGTGTGGACGGAATGTGGTGTAATGCGAAAATCTGTTCGGAGGATGCATTCTCAAGAAAAGGAAGATTATTTTATTTTTCGGGGGAAGAGAGAGATGTAAAAGGAGGCTGAAAACTTACATTTTAGCGATTTTCGAATATCGTAGCCTTGCTTTCTACATTATTCTTCTAGATTACCTAGATTAGGAACAATATCGGCCCTATTGAGCGACTGATGTGATTCCTACTAATGTTGGAAACTATAGCTCGAGAGAAATACCAGAGCTTCGGGCAAATTCGATGTATCGATTATGGATATAGACAATGGTATGGTTTAAACCTGAGGCATCTTACCTCTCGAATTCTTTTCTTTATTTCAGACATTACGCTCAAGGATAGGAACTTGCTAGTAACATTCACAAATTAACGTCTTCGAAGGACTAGAGCCGCAGGTTATACTACTTCCATTTCAGCAAAAAGTACGCTAAAACATTACATCAACAATATTCAGGCATAACAAACGAATGGCATCTTTCAGAGATATACCGATCCAATCATCACGTATAAGCAACTAAAGCAGCTGAAATCGATAATGCATAATGGCGGCATAAGGTTGTTAATGTAATCCGCAATGCAGACTGAAACCTCCGGGTTGAAAAGGTCACACATTTGGTAACCCTGGTTTAATCGAGAGTCCAAAGCATTCTGGTGGAAGGAATGAGCGCAATTTTCAGCGTGAAATGCCAGCCAACAAAACATCAGCGACTTTCGCAACCTATCTAGTTATTTTTCGATCGAAAGCAGAAGATAAATGGTGTATCCAACTCTGACGGTCATAAAATGCCTGATTAAACTGAACGCTCGAGCGCGAGACAAATGTAATAGGGCCGCAATTCACCAGCCATCAATCGCAATAAAGTGATACATCATCGAAGGATACAATAGCTATTAAGGAGGTCTCCACTTTGTCTGCGACTTGATTGTGCTGTGGTGTTACTCATATGGTCAATTGATCCAATAGCAACCAAGTTGCAAGTGCAGCCGTTAAAAATTACACGCTCAATGACCGCTTGCGGAAAGAAAGCAGACAGCTGCGTCTATGAATGTCCGAATTTGTTATCCTGTGGTTCGATTACTGTAGGATTATTCTCCTCATACTTCGGCCTATGAAGTACTAGTAATTTGAGAAAGAAAGAAAGTAGCATAAAATATAAAACGAATAAGCACTGACAAGTAACTATTTGCTACACTATATTTCCATGGGAAAAGGAATAGACGAAAAAGAAGAAAGAAAGAATAGCACGCGATTAAGTCATTAGTTACGATAGCAATAAATTGCTTTCCGGACATGATCTCAATATGTCGCATGTAAATCAGGACAAGAGTTGTGACGCAGACATTATCGACCGCAAATAAAAATGTATCCAACCAAATTGCAACACGATTATTTAACGATTTTCTCTCCTTTAGATGCCACTGCACGAAAAGTTCCTATCTAAATACTAATTAAATTTCTCCTAAGAAACGAGTATCCACTTGTATCAACGAGTGTTTCCTTCATGTTTCTTGTATCACGCATGATCACGTGTGGTGCAAAATGGAATCACAATGTGATCTACTAATGAATTTCCCCAAAAGCTTTCATCAGTATGTGGTCCGCTAACTTGGAGCGAGTCCCATCCGAGGGACTTTAACATAGCCGAAAAACCACAGTCAAACCTGAAATCTTCACCGCAAAACCGAGCTGCTCTACGTTGTGCCATCTCTAACTCTGAAAGCAAACATACTCTATGTGGATCTTAAGTCACACAGTATCAATCTAGAAGAGGACAAATAAAATAAAAATAGGCTTTGAATTTGATGGGCATTCAATCAGAATTCTCTTTTCATTGCATTCACATTACCAATAGCACTTCCTACTCATGATGTTATACTAATACGTAAAACAAGCTCAATTGGAAGACATTGTAAAATATTACTAGCATCCTAATGAGTTCAAGACTTAAAAATCAACTTCGTATGAAAATGATAATTCCTTACCAAATAGAGACCTATATCCTCCTTCATGAGCATTACCTCCTTTGATGAAAGTACTTGCAAATCGTACTGAGAGAAAAAAGATCTTCCCCAAATCATTAACCCGTAAGGAAAACTCTTTGAATTCGTGTCCGGAGAATAATTAAAAGAACAATAGAAAAATTCTGGTGGAACGAGGAATGAGAGGGAATAAGTTTTCTTAAAATGCTTTTATTACGTGACTTTGTATCATTCCGGAGTTCCAGAGGAGGCTTCTAGTTCAAAGGAGATGTGTAGTTATCGCGATTCAAAAGAAATTTCCCAGCGAGAAAAAGAAAAGAAGTGGCTTTGAAAAGTGGCTCGACTCATTCGCAGCCGAAACGAATCAAGCAGAAAAAAAGGACATCCTTAAGTCAGGAAGTGGAGGAGGATCTTTTGAAAAAGAAAGGAAGAGATCGCAAAAGACTTGCAGAATTAACTTTACAGATGAATCCGACGCTGTAACGATATGACTCCGAGGCACAAGACAATGAATGGGGTGATTAATATCTTTACGTTCCAAAACTTTCTTTGGATAAACCTTGAGATTAAATATCGAGAACGTTACATCGCCAATGCGGCAGGATAGATATTTTGCAAATAACAATGGGAATATTCAAAATTTGCTGAGAATAAATAATAGTTCGAATTTTCACCTTAAACAATAATATAGGTGCCACAATAATAAAATAAAAGTGGTTTTCGTTATTTAAATTAAAAATTGAAGAATCGAATCTAGCCTCAGAGTTTATATCGATCCTTACTGCACTAACTGTAACACGGAAAAATAAAAAAATATTCCTTCCGAGAACATGCTTAAGGAAGTAACGGCCGCTCCAAGATATACTATAGTTGGGTAATATTGAAAAACATGAGTATGCTAGCCCGACTTACAAAAAAACATGGTAAAGGCATAAACCGAGAAAATATTATGAATATTAGATCAAAACCTGGTTTAACCTCTTTTAATTATTATCACTGGTATCATGTGATTTTGTATTAGATAACTCACCAGCCAAGGAAACAGTGGTGACACCACCTCGTTAAAGTTTCAACTAGGGCTTACCTGTAAAGACAAAGAAAGAGAATTAGACACACATGCCAATCCTGAATAGAAATATTTAAATTTACAACAAGTGTAATAGCATTAGCTTTAATTATGAACGATGGTAGCAATTCGTGGAATACGGAAGCTAAATGGCATTTTTTTTACATAATTTTACAGATAGCACATAGAATATGAGATTTGTATTGTACTCAGCTCATATATTTTATCCATGAAGCTACATATGTTCTAGGTCCATTCTTATAAGCTTTTACATAATTAAAAGAGATCGAATAGCTTTTCCGTAAACTACTAGTCCATGAAAGGATTATATCCATTGATCTAACGTCACGTTACTTCTCGAGCAATACCAGCATCTCTAACGTATTTCCTAATGGTGGATACATCTACGCTCAAAAACCGTCGAGTCAATCTCAAAAATAACTTCTTAAAACTTCAGAAGATCGTGAAACGATACGTTCGACGCTGATTTTATTTGTAAAAAAGGAAATTCTGCCGCTGGACTTGCAATCCCATCTCACCTAACCACTCGGCAGTGAGTACCACACAGCATGGTCATAGGACCGGGGGCATTCCGGGGAGAAAAAGATTGGAGAGGTGCGGTGAAGAGGGGAGAGTGAAGGATTTCCTAAGTTGGTCGTGTAGAGGGAGACGTTTTCCCGTTTCGCTCGGCCCTTGGGTGGACTAAAGGATTTCCGAGAGAGAGGCAGTAGAAGAGAAGGCGGCGGTGTGGTTGAAAGAGCCCCAGATTACGTCATACGAGGGCAAAAACTCTTAAAAAACCCAAATTCCAACCAATTCGTTCCCTTTGGAAATGAAAGTTATGCCTCCTTTTTCATAGATTAGTTCTTTAATAGCGTGGAAAGTAATAGGTTTACGATGAATTTTCATCTCTCGATGTGTGTATTTTTTAATTTTTTAAGAAATTCTGAACTTAATATATTATGTTTTCCGACATTTATCCTCGGTTCAATTTTCTTTGATACTCGACGAAAATACAAGACCTTCACAGCAAACGAAATCTGCCAAATACTGAAGGAATTCTGTAATCTTAGGAAAACCATTCCATTAAATCTATCCTACTTTTTGTCCAGTTAACACATCCATTGCGATAATCCATGGAAGCAAGAGCTCTAGATTAAACTATTCTATCAATTAATATATGTTCGATAAAGAAAAGAAGCATTAGTTATTGATCGACATTACTGACTTTAATTTATAAAATTAATAAAAGTACAGGAATTCCTTAATCTACTCTACGTATTGAACAAGCTCTTCATATACACGAACAAGTTAGTAATCAGAAGTAATCAAAATAATTGCGTTCAAATTAGTAATTTATGAATGTGTTTCAAAGAAAAACGGGAAGAAACGGCAAAAAATACCAGATAATGAGAGAGATAAAGAGACACTGAAAAATTCGAGGCAACCAGCCGTGGAACTTCAAAAAGAGACGTTAGAACAATCCACTAAGAAAGAAATTAGTAAATTTTCTCCTCAAGCTAAAAGACCACTTCGAGCAGGACTCGAGGAAATTCATGGTTTATCCTATATCATTAGAGCGGCTGAGTGGAAATATATCTGGCTTTCTTGGAAATCTTTAGGAGAAAAAAGCTGAAATTTATGCGACGCCTACATCTCATAAAGGCCGAGAGCTGGTGCTTGTAGCACTCTGCATTAAGACCAATTCGCTGAGATGATCTCCCACAGCAACCGAAAAAAGAAACGTTTTCCAAATAGCCGAAAGAAATTCTATCCACTTATCGTGGACCGCCTCTTCCCTGACCATCTTCTGAGTCATCAGGAGCGAAACGAATTTGCCAAATGAAAGAAACAAGAGACCCTCCATCTAAAGGAGGAAAAAGAAATCTTCATGAATTACGTCCTCGTGGAAAAAATTCTGAGTATGATTACACTTAAGGAACTGATGACTGAGTGGATTAGACGTTTAAATCGGTATTTCTCGAACTTTTTCCTTATGCCATCCTCTTGGTTCTACACAACTTATAAAACCGTCCTCTAACCATCATCTCATTACCTGTATGACTTATTATAATTACAGTCTGTACGACCTCATACGGAGATTAATAAAAGCAAAATAAAAAACATCTTCCAAATCGTTATTAATGATAGTAGATGATAATGTAATGTGATATAATTCACATGAGTCAAACCAGAGTGGGATATTGCTCAGGTTGAGAATTACTGGTTTAAAAAACTCGGACATTTTTTTTTTCTACTTCGTATACTTTATGCCACTAAAATTCCTCGCAACACGAAATAAAATAAAGGGGCTCAAGATATCACTGGAGGAAATATTTCCATGTTTAATTGATGAATGATGATTTCAACGATTAATGTAGATAGTGTAATTGGATGTGATTAGAAAAGGAAGTTTCATGAAGCAGGTAAAGAACTGCCTTTCTTAGGAAGAATAGGATAGAACAAAAGGATAGAATATCCTGAAGTTGGACCTTCACAAGGACCTAGTAATAAAGCTACATCATTTTCTTTGTCTTTACAGCCCAGCCTGAGTCTTGGTCTTCTATTTGATATCAGGTCAGGTTTATCCTTTTCTGGATTTTGCATCTATATAACGTAATCCTTTCTGCATCTATCATTTTGTCTGAAATTATGTTAATATTGCATTTTAATATATCCGATAAGCTGATTATTTTTCCTTTTCAAACCTTTAATATCCTCATTATTTAATGAATGATTTATTTCTTTATTAAACTAAATTCTCTATTACTCATTTTCCAATATCGGCCCATATGCACACATTTTTCTAACGTTCTTTTTAGATCTCGTTAAAATACTTCCATCGGTACTAGTTAGATACGCAGCTTCTTTTCCTAAGTTGTTATAGGTTATTTTTTAAATTACTTCTATTTCAGATTATCCTTAGATTAAGGAAAAGATCGAGTAGAGCAACTTGATGCGAACTATTCCCTTAGATGGAAACTAGACGAGATAGAAGAAGACTGGCTGGATGAGAAAGGACGTAGACAAGCTAGAGAAGACGTGAAAGGGCTAGAATAAAAGGAGAGGGTAACGAACGTCTGGAAGAACAGCTCAGGTGAGTTGGTCGCATTTTCGCACACGGGGGGTGACCTCCCACCCGCTAGATAACCCATCCCCTTCTCTGGCCGAGGTCCACCGATGGACCAATCCCATGATAGCGTCGGTTAAGAGCGGGAACCAATCGGGAAGGACTGGGAGGTAAGGTAGGAAAAAAGTGGGTGGGACGGTTGAATGAAAAAGACCTGAAGAAAGGCGGCAGACTGAAGGGAGGGCATTTTGGGGAGATTAAGTAGTTTAACCGTTTAGGTTGGCGCCTTAAAGCGAAATTATTTGCCTCCTCCGGAAAATCAAATCTGCAGAGATTTAAGGCCGGCGAAGAACTCAGGAAATAAAACTGATACCCAAGACCATTAAGGGAACGATTCTGCTTTACATATGGCGTACAACTGGCTAGGCGTTCTCGTACACGGACGATAAATCTCGCGCCCAAATGCGTGGAATACAGTTTAGCCGAATTATTTAACGCGGAATACTCACTTTATGCTTACGAAGAAATCGGTTATAGTTGCTTTCGTAGAAATGCGGTTGATTTACAGGTAACTTCGTCGTCTGAACCAGAGTTGTCCAATGTGAGAAACACTGGCCAGAATAGTGTCTGTCGAAGATTTTATGAGGACCAGATATATCCTCGAAGTATGTTTATTAAATTTTTTCCTCAGGCATTTTTGTAGGTCAATACACAGTCTCCAGATAAAATATTTTTTGTTTTGACAAGCACCTAAGATTTTAAAAAAATAATTAATTGAATGCTACATTCACTGGAGAATGTTTTATTAGAAAACCATGTTTTTGATTCTTTGGGTCATCATCAGCGAAATAACACCTCAACACAAAGTATGCACATTGATGATGACATATCGATAAGGAGCCAAATTATCAGACCATAACCGTTCACATATTTTTTGGCAAAGATAGAATTATACCCATCAATATTATTATTCATAAGTAAAACTTAATATTTCCTGGCCAAATTATTAGATTCTTCTATGGTAATTGTACAATTCAAAACAATTTAGAGATTATTTCAAATTACAGTGACGAATTTCTAGCAATTTCAATGTCATTATGTATCCAAATATTTCCGAATGAATATTAAAGCTATGCATCTAAGAATTTTTTATAAAAGGTCTTCTGATTTAAACTTAATTCCTTGAAACCGCGGCCAGATTCCAAATTTTCCATTCTTCCTTTTACATTGAAGGTGCGTTTTGAATAACATTACTTGTAACAGACCGCACATTTTCAAGCATTTGATATTCGACTGAAATGTAAACTTAAGTATTTCACAGATGGAATAGTAGAGAATATTCTTATGCTCATTAAATTAGTCTCTTATATTCTTAAGACCAAAAATATTAGACATACCGTCTGTACTCTATTAATCTCACAACAGCTGCACAGCCTGAAAAATCACTTAATCTGCTGCCACGGGTCCAGGAAAATTCAAAGAAATGCAATTAACCGACTTGGACATAGCTGAAAAATAAATTACCCCGTAATTTTAAATTACAGCATTTATATTAAGGATTCAAGGAATCAAAATTCAGTGAACCTTTCGCGATAAGATACTCCACAAACCGGGAGAAAAATTATGGCTTGCGACATAAGAATCTTTCCAAATTTTCAAAGTTGTAATTGGAGTAAAAGTTGAACACGAGGAAAGAAAATATAAGAACAGGAAGATAAGTTACAACCCTCGGCTGCTTAAGAATTCTCCTCAGAAAGAAACAAAAATGCCTTAATTATATTTTTAAGAGAAGGAAAATGCGAGGAGTACTTTTCCATTCGCCCTGGCATCGGATTCGCTCGTAAAACTTTTATTGATCGAAAGAGATGGACGTGATCGAAATACCAAGTTGTAACTGACGTGGCCACCTTTCACATTCTGCAGTCCTTTTCTTTCTTTATGTCGGGGAATCTTGCAGCCGATTTTCAATGCGTCCACCAATTCAATTTCCCACCGCCCTCAAATGTCGTCCCATGTACTTGGATAATTTTGGGTAACATAACATTTCCACAGGGGATTAGGCAGTGAAGGACGTGGGCATAAAAGGCCGTGGGTTACGTAAGATTTATGGCTCAGAATTGCACGTAATTTAAGGAAGAACCGTACCATTTCAGTTCGTAGCCGAGTTTTTCAATTCGCAAACTGAAAAATCGTGACTGAATTTTCAAATTTGATCAAAGCTGAAACTGCGCATGCAAAGTTTCCCGATAAGAATTATCTTTTTGTCGATATGAAAATATAACTCAAATGTATGAAGTTTGTGAAAATATGCAGGGCGTACCATGTTGGTAATTTCTATCGTCTGCCTGCAAAATGCTTACTTTTGAATACCCGCATGTTATTTCTTTTACTAAACTTTCTCTGTAAATAGATGACTTCGTTATTTACGTAAAAAATATAAATAATTATAAAAATTTATAAAACGCTTTAAGACTATTTTGGCTTAACAATAACAGGATAATGATTTTGATGAGAGTTATCTTCATGGTGTGATTTTTAAACTCATGAGAACCGTGAGCTCAATTTACTGGAGACGAGATATGAAATTCAATCAACATTAACGGATGTATAGCAAATATTATACATTATGAAATAATTGATCCTATATCATCTAATGACTACATTAACTAGATAGTTGGGCGTGTTAATTTATATTACTGATAAAAAGGTTACTTTTGAGCATTGTAGAGATCTTTTGGTTTTAGATAGATAGAAAGTTAAATTAGTCGCAAAGAATAACCAGAAGGGATTTTTAAGTGTAAAATAAAATCTAAATTATATGAGGAATGAAGTTACCAACAACTTAGTGTAAAGAGTTAGATAAAGTCCGAAGAAAGGCTTCAAAAAATGAATAAATGAGCTCTTGACGAAAGTTGAAAACGAAGAAAATGATGGAACAAAGTGATATTTGGCAAAAAGAAGATGGTAACAGCCCACTTTGATGTAATAGCTCACTATATGTAATAACCTCAGAGGTTATGCCTTGAAAAGGGTATAGTAATAAAAGGAAAACCCTGAGAAATATTATCTGGGAATGACTTAGTCACCCAAAGTTATATGAAGAGAAGCCAAATACATGATTACGCTACTCTAGCATTCCTTGGCAAGAAAGAAGTAAGAGTTGCCAGGTTTTCTATTGTGCCCTATCCATATAAAAGTGCAGACATGCCTTACTAAGGCATCGAGGAATTTTGAAAACCGTCCAGACGGGATATTGGTGCTCCCAAGTACTTTAACAATTTATGGCAAAATCAGCGATGTAATGACAGATACCTCGCCCTGAAAAATTACTTCTTGCTGGATATTTTTCAACTTGACATCTTTCCCGAAAGTTTTATCACTGCTCAAGTTTTCCTCAATGCAGGCGAAGTACATCACGAGTAAGCCTTCAGGGATTTCTTGCTTGATACGTTCATAAATTACTACGTAACTATACATACTTTTTTATAAGGTTTTTATAACCAAGTTAATTTTCTGTAATGGATGAAATGTAATAAAAGATTATTAATTCGCAATCGAGTTGTTTTGTGAGCATAACGTTTATAAAGAAATTCGAGGATAAGTTTCCTTGTCGTTTACCTCAAGAACGGAATACAAAAGCTACCGCTTTAAGCAATAATAATACTAAATAAGCTTAGTTTATACGAAAAGAGTGATATCAGAATGAATTAATGAATTTTTATACAGAAAAATGAAGACCAAATGTGTTTTCACTTTTCATTGCACAGACTAGAAGGTTAGGAGATGATAAAAGTAATGATTGCATGTCTGATTTTTGAGATTTCAAAACGATTTGTAAAAATATGTGGGGATATTTCGAAGAAATGTGAGCTCTTAGTCAACATCGGAAGAATGTTTTCATCTTGTTCCGATTTGAATGAAAAACCACGATTAATAAATAACAGAAGAGTTAAAGTTTAAATGATAAAGCGTTAGAAGACAAATAAAAAAAGAGTTGGCGGCTCTAAGCATACATTGAAGAAGGGCTCTTAAAGTTGGATAAAACGAAGTTCTAAAGCAGCGTCCCGGTTTAACTTCCTTCAAATTTTAATATTTCTCCCAAATAACTATAGTAACACATATATATCATAAATGGCTCGTACTGTTATAGAATACGTCTAATCTATATTATTAACCACATATGAGATGTTTATATATTAAGTCAAATTACCAGAGGCGGGTAAAATGTTAGACAATTTATTGTAACCCGATATTATGCGAATAACATTTCTACCTTTCGATAATCTAGCAATTTTAAATCGTGCATGTCCGAAGCGAAGTAATCCTCATATGAGCGCGACTTCGTACTGAACAGCACTCATACAGACTCCGGAATAAGCATCCATTGCCTCTCTCTTCCAATGCGACGATGAAACTGACAGCCAACTCTCGGCCCATGGAAATTAAGTCCCCTTTCACCGACCGAATAGCAAATGGCGGCAGAAGAGTCTAGCCCAGGTAAGAAAACGGGTGTTCACCCTAACCACGGCTCCTCCCACCTTCCTAACCACACGAGGAAAAACCTATCCGAGAGGAGGCTAGAGATGTGGGTGGGGCTTGGATTAGAAAAAGGAGGATAGAGAAGCGAATGAGAGAAGGGAAATTTGAGGAATAAAAGAAGGTGGGGAGGGGGGAAATATTAGAAGAAGACAAAGAGAAGGGAGGATCGGAAGGTCGAGAAATGTCTTGGAAGGGAATCCGATGCGCCCTCCGACTTCAAGGGGAAACGAAATTACCAAAAGATACCTATGAAGCCCTTCGTGAATTTGACGAGTCTTTAGAATTACACGTTAATAAAACTGAAATCAAAAAGGTGACCTTTCTCAATTCCTCACGCATTCCTTCTTAAGTATTCCTTATCTTCCACAAGGACTTTTCGGGTAATATTCAAATTTACATCATTTTTCTAATGTAATGCTGCTCTCTAACATAAAATGAATTAGAGATTTAAAATGACTCTCAAGCCTTTAAGAGGGTGTCTGGGAGTAGAGGAATCTTCTTTTACCCCTAAAGATGATAGGTTAGCTATTAAAATACCTGTTGGGTTTTTCTCAGAATGGTCGTTTTACTATGGGTGGGTATGTGGATCTGGTCACCGTTTAGTCTGAAAAAGCCCCCTTTCGGCTAAAGGAAAGTTTGAAATCTCTAGTTTAACGGAAGCCGTGAACAATTTCCTCTCTTACAGCAAAAATTGACTAATGCTCCGTTCTAATTGAAACTATCTTTGTGAAGGTATAACTCTATTGTTAACGTTTACTTAAAGCTTTGCAGGTTTTTCTTGCCAATCTAATTGTGTTTTCCAGGGATTAAATATTTTCCTCCTCAAACATTTATTCCAACAAAGAAGTCTTCATTTTGCTTTACTTTAAGAAAGCTATCTATGTAAGAAGCTACTTATTTCTCGCCTTATCATGACGATTTATTACTAATTACATTTAATGTAATTGGGAAAATAAAGAATACGTAAAGAAGAGAAGCGATTCAGAATAGAGAAAAACTGATGCTAGACAGAGAAAGAAGGATTAAAGAGCAGCAAGATAGATGAGGTTCGAAGAGAGGACCAAACATACATGTATGGAGTTAGGAAACAGACACAGTATTAGAATATATAATAGCAAACAAGAGTTTATCGCATTGAAACTATTGCTTTTGATATTCAACAAATGATCAGTCGAGGGTTGGTCAAGTTTAATCAGATAGACCAAATTATCACATTCTGTATCCCAAAGATTCACGAATCTGAATTCTGATTCACGAAATCTGTTTTCCTCACCGCCGTTGATCTAGATATAACTTAGAACGAGGCGCTAAGGAGAAGGCGAGAAAGAACATTTCAAATTCTGAATATTTTTCGAAGCAATTACTACGAGTCTTATCCAAGAAGATTAAAAGTCGACCGCAAATAAAAACGAAACTCATTTTATGCAATCTTTCCAATCGATAATTGATCGTCAGAGAATCAATTTGATCAGCGTCCTTTTTGACTCTCAGATTAATACTTCAACGTCACCTTTTGATTACTTAATTCACTTCGACTTGAAAAGTCTGCGCACTCGAGAGTGAAGTCTTTGACACTCGACCGAAAAATGAGGAAATTCGTGTACAGGGTCAACCCTTGCTCAATACGCCACTTCGACACCCAAATAAAATTCCCCCAAAATATTGCGCCCGAGCACACTTGTCTCCTTCCGCATCATTCGCTCTCTTTAGCCAACGGGGAAAAATCCCAATTTCCGTTAATGACGCCTGGGAAATCTAATACATTTAAGGAACGGGTCCAGCGTGTCCAGGTGGATCAACTCTTAAAGATATATGAAGGCATCGATGCGAAAGGATTTATGGGTGAGTCTTGTGATAAGATTGGATCAGAGCAATCATCCGAACATGGGGCCTCTTTATACAGTGTGGGGGAGTAAGGCGACGGAAAGAAAGCAAAAAGGAATTGTGGAATGCCGGCAGCGTTGCCAAAATTAAATTTAAACGCGATAAATTCGCACTCCACTATTTATCTAGCTCTTCGCGACGCTATTTCCTAGGAAATAATGTTCTCGCGTTCTCATTTTAGCTTATTCACGCGTTACTTTATACACTTTTCAGGACTCATTTTTTTACGAATTCGTTCTTCTTTCGCGCTGTTGAATATCCGACAGCTTTTTTTCGAAGACGACAGATTAAATATTCTCTTCGCCATCCCATTGCTTCGAATGTTCTATCAAAGTTGGCGTCTTATTTGCTTCTAAGGTAGGTTAATATTGGATTACCTCTAAAGTTTATTCCGTGGAAAAAATCTAAGAAATCCTGGAACAATTTTCCAGTTGTTATAAAGATGAAGCGAAGTCAAGGAACGAAATGCATCTTACGTGTATTACGTTGATACATTCATCCATATTTAAAAACGGTCTCTGCATTTTCCTCAAGGAAAATACGGCAAGAACTTTCCAGACAACTCATTATTTCACGCAAGAACTATCACCTAAATCCTCTCAGATAAATCCTTTTTTCCTTCTCTGGGTTTGAATAGAAAATTGTAAATGTTTCTAATACTACACTGCTAGTTTTATATTTGAGAAAGGTGCGACATGATAAAAGTATCAAGCTGCATACGAAACTGTTTCAATGATAACCCAGATAACATTTTATTGAGCAATTCCATTACTGTGCCTCTTTCTCTAACTCATAAAACTTCTCAAAAATTATTATTCGAACAATTTATTGCTCACGGAAGAAATCTGTTTTGAAACAAAAGGATGGTAGAAAACCTTCAAGTATATAATTTACTTTACAAGAGACGAAAGTTTCTGTAAAGTAGGGCGATATTATCAAGAGCGACATAGGTAAATGTTAATTACCCCTTCAAGACAATTTTCAGAAAAGCAGAGAATGTAATTATACGTTTGGTAACATATGACATTCAACCTGAAATTGAGAAGTGTAAATCAAATGTTGTTAAATATGACTCAACTTATACACAACTAACAACTGAAGTTATTACAATGAATATAAAAGAGGTTTATCATTATAGATGCATTAAAAAGAATATCTTTAGATATTAAAGAATTTAACTCGATTTAAGACCACAGAAGCAAGTATTACGTCGTTCTTTATGATTGGTTACTAATAAGAATTGATATGGTAACTTATTCATTTACCTCTTTCACTGTTATAGAATGAAAACCTGAAATAATAAAAGTATTTAAATATCGTTGAAAGACGGATCACTCAACGTGAAATATGAATATTATTCAAAGGGCATTAAATTTCTAAGACAAATTTTTTCACTAAGTTATCTGCTTTAAAAGGATTTTTAAATCTGAAACTACACACATAACTCAGCTGCCCGTAGTATATAGCTGCGGTCAACTTTGACACGACGATAAAAATAATAAGATAAGTCCGGCGTCTTTTAATTGGCAACCCCGTATGGAAGAACGTTTCCACTCGGCTGGGCGTATAGGTGGAGTGCCCGCATGTCCCTCACAAACAAGCGAGATAAATCGTAAGGATTTCTGAATTTCTTCCCTCGTAACATATCTCGTGTAAGGCAAACGGTTGCGCTCTTTTTTGCTTCGAGCGGCATTCCTAGCACGACAAGAAAATGCCAACGTAAAAAAGAAAGAAATTCGCGGGGGACTGACGTCACGCTGTTTTGGAGTTAGTCCATTCGAACGAAACGAGCGGCGGAGACAACCATCTGCGCTCTATGAATAAATTTGTGTGTTTTAAACGGGTACGACTGATATGTGTCAGAGTGTTGCAAAGCTGGCAGACACTGACAATCTGGAGTGGATCGAATGAGGAATGCCTCTTGGATCACTCAGAATATTATGATGGACTAGAATGAGTAGGAGACAAGTGGGTAGTCAGTTCTCATCTAATCCTCCTAAATCTAAATCAAAATCTAAATCCTTTCTCATCTCTTCCATCCTAATGTAAGAAAAGACTATAATGAGTATGGAATAAACAATTTAAAATTATACAGTAACTAACCCTCACTCCTACACTAACTCGTAATTTATTTCCTTTGAGTTAGAGAGCGCAAAATAATTTAAATTATAGCTCACGGTTTCACCACTTCTCAATTCCGGATTTCATACTGCGGATTGCATCATTACCAGAGTAATGAATTTACGCAAATTGTCACACATTGAACATTCACATCATGAATTTAAAGACATACACATATTTTGAGAATGTTAGTTTTCAAGAATGAAATCCGTCGCACGTGGCTTGAAATTAATGTCGTAAATACTATGTTGCAATTATACAGATATGATATCACTCTACCACAACCTAAGATAAGCACGTTAGGAGAAAAAGACAAAAGTGGGCATTTGTTACTGCTTGTTCGACGCAAAGTGTAGTGTCGATAGAATTGTTCATCTTTTTAGAGGTCCGACTAATACAAACAATCGACAAGTTAGATCAATATGGGTAGCTGACGAATAAAAATCATAATTCAACTATCACAATTTTCCACCACAAAAAAGTTGTCGATAATAGTTTTATATGAGGGAAAACGCCAGTGAAAAGTAAACACCAAACGATGAAAATAAGATTCCTTTCATTCACTAAAATTTCATACATTTTGTTTTATTCTAACGCGTTACTATAACTTTGAAATAGATAACACCGCACTGCTTCATATATTATACAACTAGACTCGACTGGATGAAAAGGTGAGAGAGAGAACAAAGACCTAAGCGCAGAACCCCGAGAACAGGATAAAGAGGAGTAAGGTAAAGACATTCTTTTCCAAAGTGCACACATGGCTTACATAAAGGAGGAGGTCGAGGAACAATAAGACAAAGAGACTCAAAATCCTCGCGCTAACGGATCCGAGCTGACACGCAACTGGGCCCAGTACCGTGCCTTGCGGAACACACGCTGTCGAGAAGGGGGCAAATACCTCGCTGCAGACCACTCTTCTTGTAGAGCCTTCACACCTACATGGATGGGAGGAAGGAGGTGACGACTTGAAGTGAGGATAAAAAAGGGAACAAAACCATGAGACATCTCCCTCTGTCGACGTCCAGATTCCCTTTCGGACGTTCTCCTTAAGTGACATTGCTGCACAAACTCGTTGAAACCAAAGCACCTTTCGCGGGAAATAGCATACGGTGTTACGGGTTACATACGAGGGAGGGAGATGTAACACGAGACTAAAACCACGAGATCGCGATGCATTCTGCAGCCGTTGGGGGCTGAGATGAGAAGGTGTTAAATAAGATAGGGGCATTACTCCTGTCGATGACGACGTTGATCTCAAATCTACCAAGGATCGACTTATCTTGCTGCCCGGAGTTGAAAGAAAAGGATCGCGTTGAAGAACTTGTCAATCCCTCTGTTTTTAAATCTATACCAACGGAATCAGCAAAGAAGATCGTGCACGAATGCGCACCTAAAAATATAATCATACAACAATTGTGATCCTGGTGCGTATAGAAGCTTTAAATCCATCAAATAATACCACAGATTTCACATAAAACTCAGAGATTACACATGTGCTTAGTCTTCAGTTATAATTTTACTAACTTCCTTAGGTTACCCAGTCAGATTAAAATACCCACTTCAAAAAATTCTGAATTTCAAACGTTTAATTCCAAAGGTATAATTTTATAACAAATCAATTCTTACATCACGTGCCTTTCTCGGTTTTCAATTCAATAAAATCCGCACGTTCGTATTTCTCGAAGCTTAAATTGAAAGTAGAAATTTTCTTCGATAGTAATAATTTCGAGAAAAGGAAGGCTTGAAATTAGACAAAATTTCCTAGCACTTCTTGTTCTTTTCAGCAGAGTATTCAGAAGTTACGGCATTGTTTACAGAATAATAATTCATACATAAAAGATAAATTACATCACTTCATTCTCTTTGACTTAATGATTTTATAACGCCTTTAGAGGTATTAGCATTGAAATCTAACTTAGGAACAAATCAAAAGTGCACTTCGAATGGAAGTGTGTCTCAATTAGGTACAAATGTGTAGCGAATTCAGTGTGTTGGAAGTGGTCATAGCTCCTGAGTCGCTCGTTGAATATTCAAGACGACAAGAGTCCCAAACGCCTATGCAAACTATACATGGACAAATGTAAGCAACTCCTCTGAATTTATTTTCATATGATGCCGTTAAAAGGGACTCTCGAATGGAGGATCAAGTGGTCCTAATTTCACTAAATGAACTTTCCAGACCCTATGACGGCGTGACACGAATAAGTAAAAACACGAAGTAAAATTTGGGTTGACTTTGGACTAATTGATCACAATTAATGCAATTGTTCTTTGATATATTAAAACGTAGACCCTGAAGGAGAAAGAAATTTAAAACAGCTATCTGACTTCAATAATATATACTTTAAATGCTACATAAATCTATAAGGGGCAAAATCCTGAACGAATAATGTTAAAAAAGTACAAAGGTGTATTATGAAATAAACTGATGGATTAATTTAGTACATCAATCATATCTTTTTGAAATTTGCGATTCATTTATAGATCCATCAACTTCCTATCGTTTCCACTGACATTCCTGAATTCATATCTTTTCCATTTTAGAACGCCTAAAACTTCTTCTTTTCCATTTAATACAATTCATTCGGAACATAATTTAAAATGAGCTTGCCTGCTCATATTTATTTCGCGATGTCTTCTTTCTTTCCTTTCTTAGGTAAAACTGACATGATAACACATTAGTATTCACCTCCGTTTTATTATCCTGATTTTATAAAACATTCCAGAAAAAATGCAATAGTATTACCATGATAGCACTGAGAAAGGGATAGTTTTAAAAATGATATTAATGTAAATTCATGGAGCCTTTCAATATTGAAAAGAGTGTGCCAACCCCCCTTATAATCTCTTTCCTTATAGCCAATGTATGACGCGCATCCTGTGCTGAGAAAATTAATATTTGATGCAGTTTGTACTAACAGCTATTTTCCTGATTTTCTCAACTTAAGCAACATATGCACCAGAAGTCAACGTATAATATCTACCACTTCTTCCGAAAACGTATTACCTCTGAATTTGCCACGCAGATATAGCCTAGGCTTTGGTTTTCTTTCTACTAACCCATCCAACGTTATAAGCCACCCAAGTATCTTGGCAACACTAACCGATAAATCGTATCAATTATTCAGAATACGTGCTTTCTTTCGCTGTAACTGTCCTAAAATACTGTTCAGTGTAATGCAAAAGTCTGAGATTGAAATTTGAATTGAGAAAAATCCCTAGTAAGGAATACAGGTGAAATAATCGAGATGACGTGTAGATGAGTGAGGTCACGCAGGGGTCGCCGTACAAAGACGCACTTAAACCTCGCGGTTTCCCTCCATTTAAGGCAAGTGGCTTTCTCCAGTGACAAAGGCAATCCATATTGCAACACTTTCAAAGGGATAATGTAAGCTGCCTAACGAGGTGGCAAGATGCACCCTTTCACGAATAATTGGAGAACGTCTTGTGTCGCCGTTTTATGAATCTAAAGGACGGATGCGAATTGCCGAAAGAGCGATTGCGGGCATTAAACCTCAAGGATATCGACGTAATAAACAGCATCTCGCGTCTCCGATAACCATGTAATTTTAAGGCAGAAATTCCCTCTTAACACAGCCTTGTTTAATCATGAGCCTTTCTCGATTTTAAGGAATTTTACTGCAGTGTTTAAAATATTTTTGAGTTCAAGTGAGATTGAAAAAATAATTAAATTCTAGGCCTAAGTGCTACATTGATATACTACAATAAAAACATAATAATAATGATCCATAACTTAATATAACGGAAGGCTGTGCGGTACCACTGATGGCCTTTAGAAAATGATCGGGTAGTACGCAAATATCAGGTGAACTATTTTTACGATACGAACAAGAACTTTAATAGGAATAATAAAATTAAAAATTCACATTCAAAAATTTAAACTATATTAAATAACTGCTTAGAAGTTTAGAACCTCCGTTTTAAGGGATCTTTGAAAGCCAACGCTGATAATCAATTCCTAACGCATCTTCCATACCAAAAGCCCGATTTCATCCTTCCCGATATCATCCAAGAAATTTCAGTCACATCAGATTCAATTCCAAAAAAATTCCACCGATTCTAAATGCGAGGCAAAAACTTTCCTACCGATCCGAAACTTTCCTTCTCAAGAAACAATGGGATTTCTCGGAAGGCCATCTCTCTGGATCCCGGGGGAAAGATTTTCGCCGGAACAATCATTCATCCTCCCGCCGTTGGTCATGTATCACGGAAAAAGTGCGGCATAAGTGGATCCGCAGGATTTGGAGACCCGAGGATCAGCGCCTGGAGGGCACCCAAGACATGGCGGACATTTCTGTTATTTATCGCACCCACGAAAAGGTAACTTCTCCAGCAAAATCCTTTCGGAGGGATGATAAAACCGCAACGCCCCCGACCATCGTTTGGATTTCGACTTTTCCCACCTTATAAATGATGGATTTCCTTCCAGATGCCCCAGAAATTTGCTTTCTCTCGGAGATTCCGACGAGTGAAATATAACCGCCCACTCCAGACGTTTTATATTATTATACCTTCTATTCCCTTTGGAAATGTCTTCTTCATGTTTAAGATTATGTTCTACGAATCCAATTTCATACCGGAGTGATTGGGATATCAAGTCATATAGGTCGGTAAACCTTCCAAAATGAACTGACTGAAGTGACAGAATCGGAGTCGGATTGGAATTTAGATATTCTTTATTTAAATGAGAATCATCGGCAATGTATGCACTCCGTAAAATATATGAAAAGTTAGAATAAACCAATGCATGATACAGGTTACTAATGACCGGAAAAGAAATGGAGAAAAATCTCTGACGTATCCGGAATACTAACCCGGACCCTCAACGTGCAAAATGGGTGCTCTAACCTATTACAAAAATAAACTGGTATCTGCTGCGACAGTGCGTTCTCAAAAGGAAGCTTAATTCGTTGGAACATGCTGCTAGCAAGCAGGAGCACAGGGCTCAAGTCCCGACAACGTTGGACATAATTCTTTCATAGTGAATAACTTAAATACACGCAAGAAAAAAACTAAGGGAAATCTGCTTTGATTGAATTCTTTGGATAATAAATTTTACTTTTATGTTTAACCTTCATTAGCTGAGCTATGTTCATTTGTTAACTCATGTTTGGTCATCTACCTCTTTTCCATGCGCTGCAGTTGACAAAAATTGCGGCCCGTAAATGAATGCCACTCCTCTCAACCCCTGTACCTCCTAGGTCACTGTTCCCTCCCAATTTTGGTGTTGGCAATGAAGTGTTCCTCCCTAAGAATCCGATTCCTTCAGTGAATCCTCTTAAAATTTTCTCCTTCATAATTACTCCAGCGAGAGAAAGAAAGAGCAAAAAGCGAAAAAGCACTATGAAGAACTGAAGAATGATTGTAATCTCCGCAATGCATTTTATTCACGACCAGTTTTACTGCGTCATTGGCTATAATCTCCACGACTAAACGAGCAAAATGAAAGTAAATAAGACGAATGTTTTTCTCGCAGCATCAGTTCCCTGGCTGCACAACGGGGCACTTAAACAAAAGTGTAACAAGTTGCAAAGAAACAACACCGCCTGGAAGCAATTAGTCTTGGCTGAGAAGGGGAATTAAACGCGACCTGAAGATGCGTTCCCTGGGGAGTGCGATGGATCCTCTCATTAAAAATCAGGTCACGGCCGCACTTGGAAGGCATAATTTCTTTTCCATCGCCACTTGTAAAGCCCACAATGGGAGAGGACGGGTGCTGACTCTAAAATGGATATAATGACCAACGAGTGCATCAACGATCGCGCCAATATGATTTTCAAAGAGGGACTTTATTAGGCTGAGGGTGCCTTTACATATCAATCCACCCTTTTATTACTGCTCTGAAATGTGAAGGGAAAACTCCTTTACATGTGGATTAAAACTACCCCTACAAGTTAATCAGAAGATGCTCAAGATCCTTTGGCGGATGGCGTATAACCATTCCTCAACTAATAATGACTGATACAACGAAAATCGAGAAACGGCTAAGCTGCGAGTTTTCTTAATACGAAGAAACATCATTGTTCTCTCCGATTCCTGTAATAAATTGAAAAAAAGGACCCGAAAATAGATGGGGATTGTGAAATAAAAGTTATGATAAATTAGTAGGAAAACGGTAAAGAAAGTAAGTAGAAAGAGTAAATCTTGGTTTAAATTCATCCTCAAGCGTGAGTCACTATACTAACTTGAAATGTCAATAAAAAAACTTTTTATAGCGTTTACACGATAAGTTAATAACTTTTTTTTTAAACAGAGCCCGCGTAGTACTCAGAGAAATTAAAACGATACTCTGAAGTTTAAAATATTGGAATCCTTGGTCTACATAACTCATTGTTTCTTATATTAAAACTTGATAAATTATTTTGAGTTTACCACGGTTGTTTTGGAAATAAGCTTTCTTTATTCATTTTGAAAATTCTTGTACAGGCATTCCATAACCTCATCTTTTGCTTAAAGAAATAAATGTTACACGGGCTACTTTTAATTTATATTTTTATAGAAAACTTTTGTAAGTAAACTTGTGGACACTAAATCATTTTATTATGCTTCATTTAGGGTATAGCTGAGATTGAAAACGAAAACAGTTGAGATCAATTTATAAAAATAGTTTTCAGTGCCAATTTTACCACCCTTGAAAGGTCATTCAGTTAATCTTCAACATTAAAGCATAACCGAAGAGCCTCATGTTAACTGGAGAGGGAGCGACATCTATGGAGATGCACAGTAACTTCAATAGACAAACTTTTTTTCAAATATTCGCACACCGCAGTAGATGTATGGCTTTATTCTGAAAAATGAGCCATTTCTTAAACAATGTCTTCATATGGAGACACTTGCGGCCTTGACTGCTACCTAAGACTGACTTTGAATCGGCAGCGAATAAATAAATACTGCAAGATACCCTTTTTTATCAATTCGAGATAAAAAAGGGAAATGAATCTTCATTTAGGTTGGTATCACTGTATTCTTTAATCCAGGATTTGAGTGAAGCAAATTGAGGTGGCTCTTCTCCTAGATAAAACAATCTCTTCTTTTAGGGAAAATCCGAGAGAACGTCGCCCGATTCCGAAAAAATCCGTAGAAGACGATAAAAGAGAAGGAATAAGACTGCGATAAGGCAGAGTCGCAGGAGAAAAATTGCTAAAACAGCGTCCTCTGGTGTAGAAGATAAGGGGATTGTCTGCGAGAACTATGAATTACGAATTCAACATGTCCCTATTGTACGGACTATCTCCGGCGGAGGAATGGCGTCGCTGAAACACGACTTTACAGCGTCTCTGCTGCAATGTTGCTCAAAGAAAAAGACGCTATAAATACGTGAGGAGGAAATAAATGCTGACAACGTCACCTTCGATAATCAAATTTTAAACTCCATCAGATATTCCTGCACATCTTAGCAAAGAATATTAATTTTTCACAAATTTATTTGCATAAGACTGGTTTTAGCGAATGATCACCATCATCAGATGACGATGAAAGTTGAAAATATTCTAATTTAAATATGAAAAAGAACACTTCTGACGAATGAGTTAACTTCGACGAACCTAACTTCACTCGTCCTCAAACCCTCATACGTCGGGCGGCCGCCTGTGTCTCTTGAACATACAGATAATATCATAACTCATTTACTTCACAACTATTCCTTATCCTTTTTTGGACCTCCATTACGTGGTTATCATTATAGCAGATGTAATTTGGCCAACATATACTTATATACAGATATGGAACACCCTGAAAATCGAAATACTCCCCTAGAAAACCTAAAAAGTCACCCTGAAAAACTGAAAATATTACCCTGGATGAGACAGTCTCAATCTTGCCCAAATGAAGACGTTTACTATCATTAACATGCACGTAATACACCTTTGCAATGCAAAACTATAGGAAGCACTGCTCTTGGCACAAAACGGGCGCGAATGAAGTCACAGAAGAGCTAAAGAAACGCAGAATTGGAGTGGAGGAATAAATGGGTAAATTGGTGACATCAGGAGGGAAGACGGTGGGCGGGGGAAGAGAAAGGGAGCGAATACTTGGAGAAGAGACAAAGATAAGAATTACCTCGAGGACGTTCTGAGTCAGCTCTAACACGCGCTGTACTTCGTCCATTTAATTAAATTCTGCTTCGCAGGAATCAAAACGAAGGGTCTCTATTGGAAGGAGGGATGTTTTCAATGAACCAAATGCGAAAAGAGCACCAGAATGAATTTTTGCCTTCAAATCCCTTCTCAAACAGCAATTTAATGCTCAGACGCAGCTGTAGCAAGACTTTGAATGCGCAGTTGATTAGGATTCCTACCGAGAAATAAATACCCTGATTGCGTAAAACGCATTGCATCGATTGAGGGAACTGCGCAGAATTAACGTTAAAATGGTTGCGAAGACATCTGTTCCACATACACGGCCTCTATAAGATAGTAAGATATCTCAAACATTTTATAAAATTTACATCAAGTTATCATCAACTGAATACAGCGGAAAAAACGGCGCTAAAAATCGTACATTAAAATTTAAGATTTCTGAACCATCACATAACTCAATGGCTGTTTTAGAAACTCGAAAAGTATTTCATTCTAGCCTCAAAACTTCATATCTTTACGACATTTTTTTCAAAATGTAGAATAGTTATGCTCTCTGAGGTAGAAGTTTTTATTTAGAAAATCGTCGAAACTAAATTCGATACGAATGATGATTATATAAAATAAGAACCGCCCTAATAATCGATGAACTTCGCAGATGTCCAAAAAAACCTCAAGTTTCTGCCTAACAACGTAATGCACGCAATTGAAATTATTTCGGAAACCAAATAATTGAGGAAGAAATCCTAATCAGCGATACATTAATGATCAAAATCAAGGAGTGATGTATCCAGATGATCGCAATCCTTCCATTGAGCGCTTAATCTTCTATACCTCGCAGATCTAAAGGTGAGAAAAGTTGAAGGTTATGAAAGGAGGGCGGAGACGCTGTAACCCACTCGATTTCTATACGCCGATAACTAACCTTCTAACGGTATAACGTCGGAGAAAACGTGAGTCACGAGAGAAACACACTAACAAATGTCAGTGCAGAGATCCGGAATTTGAACGATATTCATCCAAAAGGAGTAGTGGCTTTTCGCCGCGGCTCTTAATTATTTCGAATAGGAAACACAGCGAAAAGGAGCATCCTATAAAATAATACGTCTAAATAATCCGAGGAGGAATTAAGCCGGGCATCCACTATGGAACTCCCCCGCCCAATAAACACTCATTACGGCGACAGATAACAATTGAAAAACTACCGAGAAAATGGAAATGGCGCGAAGCAATTTCCGACCCTGGGCATAAACAAGTCAAAACAGCCTCAGCCTTGTTAATTTACCCTTACCCTTAACGTAGATTTACGATTGGGAAAAAATCGGGGAGAGAGCACCTTTGCAGTGAGCCATGGCGGACCAAATGGGCAGGAAAAGAAAGCGCACATGAAGCAGTCCCAAAACACGAATTAAAACTCAGTGGCCATTCGTCCACATAAGGAGGAGAACGTTTTACTTTGGAAAGGCATTAGAAGAAGGGGAAGTTTCTTCTGGAATGAGCGGGAGGGAAGAAACGATACCCATCGCAGCAATTATCGGAACGACGGAGGAAGATGTGGAAAGGAGAGATGCAAGAGAATGGAAAGAGGAACTGCAAAGAGAAGAGGGAATTCTGAGAAAGATGAAATTCGATTTTAAGCAGAAAGCGATTTTACAGAAGAGAAATACAACACTCTATTTCCAAATTGCTATGTGGGTGTGAAACGTGGACCTTCAAAGGAGTAGAAGCTTTCGAGATTTAGAAATGTGGGAAAGCTAAAATGGGTAAAATTATTCCGTACAGATCTATCCGAAGAGGTTTCCTTAGATGCCTTTATATCACGTGAATGATATCTTTCGAAATATAGCGTAAATAACATCAAATGATTACTTCTTTGGCATATGGTTTGAGATTGTTTAGGGAACAAAGACGCCATAGCGGTTTCTTTCGAGTAAAACGATGTAGAAAAATATCGTATATAAAACATACCTGCGTATAAGACGAAGCATAGTTTACAGGACTGTTAAATTCTTAATCCATCGTAATAAATACAATGGAAAATCTATACTTCCATATCGGACGGACTCTCCTGCTTAACCCTAACACTTTACGAAAAGAATGACTCTTATCCGCCAGTACATACGCTAATACTTTTTACAAAGCTTTAACAAAAAATTCATTTAAAAATGATTGTAATCAAACAAACTTTAGAGCGTCCTATTCATTCTAATCGGCTTTTTGTGCCTTGGCGAACGACGAAGTTTTTCTGCATTGAGCCAATGAGGCGGGACACTCTTCATAATAAGAAAATTAACAGGTGGAAAGAGAAGTTTGAGTGAGTGCGACACACAATCAAGTCGGAGAGAGAGTAGCGCCACCGGCGGCGAGAAAGAAAGACGCGCGGTTCCCACCAGATGGAGCGCGATTCGCTGGAAAGACGTCCTGAGGGATGCGTGGGAGGAGAGAAAAGATATACAGACAGGGAAGAGCGAATTGATTGCCTGGCGGTGGGGGAAGGAAAACGTCGTTCATGCCTATAATTCACGCTTGCCCGACTTCCAATGGCTTCTTCCCCTTCCACTTTGACCATAATCATTTTCGTCGTTAGTGATCCTGCTTCCCGAGATATGTCCTCTTGGCGCCACTTTCGCCCCTCTTCTAGATACGCACTTGCGCTCTTTTTCCATGGGAAAAATACCTGCGATTACAATTGGGGGTTCTCGGTTCGTGTTTTGGGCGGAACTAAGATGAAAGGACGGAACTTTTGCTCTCCTCATTCTTCCAAAACAAGCAAAACTTCCGAAGATAGATTGCAGAGATCCTGAACTGTTTTTCGTTATGACATTCATGAAGAGAATTGAGTTTTGCTTTTGACTGAATCTTCCCCTAATAATCAAAAGCAGCGATTCCTAAACTAGGGTCCGTGGAACCCTTGGGGGAGCATGATATAATCCGAAGGGGTCCGTGAGCATAAAGGTTTTTCCTAATTAATGCAGTGTTTCGATATTTTCTGTAATTTTGATAAAAGGGCTTATTCAATATCCCATCGCATTATATACAATACTTAAACTGAAATAGAGGCGAATGAAGATTATGTATTTGAATACGACTTTGATAAATTCTATTACGAGAAATAAACGAATGGTCGGCAATCGAAGGAAAAATTAAAGGTCCTAGAGAAGATAGTTTAGTCAGATTTCATTATAAATCATTATGATGTTTCTCTGCATCTATATAGGCGATGAATGCGACTTTTCAAGAAGACCGAAATAACTACATTCGTTGAGATAAAGAATTTCTACAGTCTAAAGTGAAACGATTACGTCACTGATCTTAGGGCCTTAATGATACAGCTGAAAGGGAAAAGAATTTCGAAAGACTCAATAAAACGGGATTATAAAAAGATCCCTTGACGATTGTTTAAAAACAGACTGGATTTAAAGACTGATACTGGGAACTCAATCCAGGAAAGAAGCCCAAACACGAGGCCAAAACATCCTTCTTTTCATATTGATGTCATTGGCATAACACACAATGATGTCACCGGAATCGTAAGCGGTCGGAAATAGAGCGCTTTTAAAGCTCTTCGATTCGATACCAAGGACTCCTTGCGTATGGACTTCATTCATGACTCAAAATAAAATAAGACTCATTCGTAATCACTCAGATTGACTCTGCTCTTTTCTGACCACAAATAGGGTCTCGATTTAAAGCAATGAAGAATTACGTCTTCTAAGTTCACGAATCTAAGAGTACTATACTATAGTATATATAAATACAAAATTACCTTCCCGATCGCACTTAAACCCACGGCAGGGGAAATATGCTCCACCTTAATTTCCTGGTCTATTACTCTCGTATCGTTTCATACTTTCATTTTCTGTTGTTTATCAAGGATACGATATTTATCAAGGATATTTATACTTAGAATTGTGAATTGCTTTCCGGGTATTTATGTTATATTAGTCTTTGTGCAAAATCTTTTTACCTTCACGTTTTCATATGCTGAATCTCTTTCTCCGTTGTGATAGGACTGAGTAACGCTAAGATGTTTATGCCAATATAGTATAATTCTTCCTAACCGGTTCTGCAACACCGGCCTGTTTCCATTAAAGATTCGATGAAATCATGTTTTAGTTTATACAGTCTTTTCCAAGAGTTTTATGGTTTTTGACATGAAAACTGAAATATTCACCAGTTTCTGTATCTATTTGCAGCAATTTTATGTCGCTGTAATAATAATCACGAATTACAGCATATATTCCTCAATTTATGGTACTGTAAATGTTTCTAAGTTGATCGTACTACTGATGCACCACCAACGAACCACTCTGAAGTGTATTATCCAAGATAATTAAAGTAAGATGCGAATGGAAGATATAGTGATCACCGAAGATATTCTTAAACGGGATCGCATTTCGGTTATTTCTCTTTTTCACGATTTTGAAGAATCCATAAAAACGGAAGAGCGGCTCTGAAAAAAGAAAGAAAAGAGATTGACCTTTTCAGGGTCTTCCCTGGGGTGGACAAGAAACTGGCCGTTCTCGCAGCAAGACCTTTAAGTCTATTCTACTAATGGCCCATCCAAATCCATAACCCCCAAGACGAGCTCCTTTACAACATTGCTCCTTGGGGAGTAGAATGCATCCCGGGCAAACTATATTTTCCCGGCAGTCATGCTGCACTCCCTTTCTTCCTACGGATTATTTTCGCTTCAGTTAACATGGTTATCCAAGGAACAGGAAATTTTCATCTCTTACATGGATGTCTAGAAGACGACGGCTATTCTTCCGAAATGTTCTCGTATTGACCAGAGCAGACAAATTCAGAATTTGACAATCCACAAGACCATGACAAATAAAGTCGAGAATACGTTCGAGTAATCGTAGAACAGACCCAAAATTCCACTTAAGAGAAGGACGGTATAAAATTAAAATGATCAATCGAGACTTCGTTGAATATTGTGAAAATAGCAATCATCTTGAAAGAAAAACAATTCGTATATATCAGAGCAGATATTTTATTTCGAGCTGAATTCTATTCTCCTCAGGATGCCAACACGAAATATTTTGAACTAATAATCTGCTATAGAAGTTAAAAAGAGTTTTTCTTTTCAAGATGGAAGGACATTTTTTGGATAAGCATCATATTTTGATTTTGATTTACGTTTTCCTTACTTGTCTTATACCTTCTTATGGCTTTCTTATAATTAATACTACAGAAGTTGAGGTTTAAACTGGCCTTGGGCAGAATACTTAACAGATGTGAACAAAGGAGATAGTAACTTTCCACCAAATGACGGATAGCGTGGGCCTATTTTTGCAACACGTATCACTTCTCAAAAAAATAATGGTTACATAAATCATTTTCATTGAAAAGGGGGTGGTATGCATTTTAAAAATATACATATCATTTTCAAAAACTAAATAAATCTTTAGATTGTTACACATATTATTTTCATGAAAACGTACATTAATATCTATCTATTTACTTTAGAAACCTCAAGTGGTAAATGCAATAAGTCTCCTGGAGACAGTCGCCAGAGAGGCGATCCGTATTTCCCCCTAATTGCCCCGCAAACAGAGAAAGATAAAGGTAGAATTGTGAGAAATCCCTCTAGGGATAACTAGGACGGAAAAAATCAATATATTCCATCCGTTGGGACAAACATCTTTCCTATCTCCAACTCTCATAAGTTACCTAAAAGTTTCGCTCAAGTCGGAAAAATTGATCCTCCGCAGTTCTTTTCGGTCGCCAAAAATAATAAAACCAATTGCGATCATTTGGGTCATTTCCTGTAAAATGCCCGAAGCTTGGCTCCTCGCGGAGTTTGGATTACGGAATAAAACCGAAACTCTTGCAGCGCCGGGAAGTGGCGAAACTTTTATCTTCCTGAGCATTAGCTCAAATCACCCGACGGGGAATCTGTCGCGATTAAGATGTGAAATTATCGTTTCGGGAAGAGGCAGTCCGAAAGATCGTTAGGAGAAGCTCGGAAAAGTTTTATCGTATATCAATAACGGAAGGCAAACTCCGAAGGGGGAATTTTTAGCCACGGAGTTTGGAGAGCTACATTCAAACCGAGCGCGTAGCTCAACGCTTGGGAAGAAAACTTAATTAAATATGGGGGCTATTATCTTCCTTTGTTAATCATCTCTCGGGCACGAGTGCGCTATTAATATGGATAGCGGAAACTATTAACTCTTCCCCTCGGACGAAGAACACCGGCGGCCTTTGTAATCAAAGTCGGAAACTATGGAATGGAAAATGCGTTACGATTTCGGGAGTCTCAGGAAGAACGAGATTTTCCCGAGAGAAAAATGTATGGATTGCAGTATGTTTTTGGAAATCAGGGGCTAAGAGTGTAAGTTAGGAAAATATCCTATACTGAGGACAAAATATCCGGACTAAGGCATATTCAATCTGTTCCCTTGTTAGAAAAATGGATCTATTGCTGGAATAGGAATCAGTTTCACCTGATGTGGAACTAATCCAGCTCGAAACCGGTCTTAAAATAAAGCATATCAAGCGGAATTTTACACAAATTTTTATTTTTCTAGTCAGGGAATTCGAGCAAGTGAAGGCTTCATGCATAGATTTTATTTCTATAGCTTTCTGTATTATTGTTTTCGCTTCTACTAATGCTAATGGTGGATGATAAGGTATTAGTTGTTTGAGTTTTGTTTTCACTATACAATATAGATATACAATACAATAATAGATAAACTATCATATATTTATGCATGTAAAAAATAGCAAAATTAGTTATAAGATTTATGATAACTGAGCTTAGTAGAGCCATACACTAGAAAAAAACTCTAAATATAAAGGGAGGTGAATAAAAGTCTTACGAAAACCGGAACTCGAATCCGTATTTTCTGTTTGTCAAGCGTCTTATCCATGCAAGTTGTTAAAACAGAACTCAAAATAAATCTATACTTCATTCCACCACTATAGTGTTAAAATTTACGCGGGTTATCTAATATACGCGGGATATCTAATCAATGTTTTCGTTCTTACATCTCTAAACCTTGCATCATTGTAACATTTAAATTTGTCATTTAGGATATTCGTAAATAATCTACAATAGTGCTGTTATCCTTAAATTTTAGAATATGGATGGCATATCCTATATAGAAGAGAGAACTCCGAAATGCCCAGGAGGGCGGAACTCTCAAGTACGACTGCACAGGAGATCGCACAGCGGGGCGTAAAATTGGTAGGTCTGGTTGCCCTTAATATGTTTGCCATGTGGAGTGGATGCGATGGACAGGGAAAAATGGAGGAGCGTTTATAATAGCGTGAAGAAAGTCAGCCAAGGAAAACAAGGCGTAAATGAGGTGCTGCTTGATGGAGGAATAACAAGGCGACGAAGCACTCGAAATGAATTGCGGAGGGAGTGATTTTAACGACGGCATAAAATTACGTTTGGGGAGGCAGACGAACATTTATCTGTACATGCCGAAGCTCAAGTAAAATTGAGTTTCGATAAGGCAAAGGTACACCTTATGGAGATTTATACACTATTGAGTTTCCATTTTTGATCACGAATTTTTTTACCTTATTTGAGTCTCATTCTTGCTTTATCTACCAGTCTTCCCTGAGACGAATACTTTTCGGAATCGACCTTCGGGGCTTTCTCTTGTTGAAGATGGGTTCCTAGCTTTTCCCTATATTGGGAGATTATCATGGTCTTATCCACAGTTTGAGAGCGTCATAGTACCTCAACCTTCTGCCCGATAATCCTGGATTTATTACCGCATTGATATCTCGGCTAAGGAATAACCAGCATAAGGAAGATTGTTTTCACTGTTATTCGGACTCGGACAACGTATAGACTCGGAATGGTTTCAAGAATGGACATGAATATGTACAAAACATCACAATTTTACGAAGCATATTGGATAATATTCTTGCTTATCTGTAACTTTCTCGTAGTTCTTAAGGAATGCCGATCTCAGTTATGGAATTGCTAGAATTCCATCCGGGTGATGAGGTCCCGGGGTCGAGTACCGGCTAATCGGTTTTTTCCTGATTATTAGGCATGGCTAGATTTATTTATTCTCACGCAGCAATTTAGCTTCCTTGCCAGGTGAAAACGCTTGAGAAGAGCCTAACATAACTTTGATTCTTATGTTGATATAATATTTGATGATAATAATTTATGTGCAATGATTCTTGACATTTCCCGGCATTCACCCAAAGATGGGAGGAACCCCCTTCCAAAAAACTCCCGTTTATTCATCCTTTATGCAACTATTTGCTAAATGTATTTATTTATATTTGCAAGCAACCCATCAAAAGTCTATTACTCTGGCTTCAATAGCATCGAACGAACACGTGCTTGAACCAGGATTCGAACCCAAAACTTTACTGTTGGTATGCTAGAACGCTCCAGCACCACCATCAATCAATGGTGATATTATTTACAATTAGATATAATCAGGGCTAAGAGTATAAGCCTTTACCTTACACTTACGGACCTCGTAAAAAGATTATCGTAATGAAATGGGTACCATTTTGGATACCAACAACAGCAGAAACATGGTTTTGGCTTGTAAAAGTTATTCCGAAACGAATCAAATTCTTTCGCCATATTTTACGGATTTAAATAATCGGATTTCGTTTAAAACTATATATTTAAAACCTTTTCCACACCACGGCCCAACTTTTTCGCCTCGGATTGCGAATTTCAGTTAATTATTCCCCATTCTTCGAGGTTGTTGCCTTATCAACATCCCCCTCGCGATTATTCTAAGCGAAGAGTTCAGTCGATATTTTCTTTTTCTCGGATTTCTTTTCTCCAAATGAGCGCATTCATCTAATGAGAGCTCCAATCGGATTAGCATAATCCCTTAGGAATCCTTTGTGCATCGCAGTCCTTTTGTTCGCCATCCGAGTGGACTCCGGAGATGACTGCCGAGCTTGATTAGTCAGCGCAGAATGTTGCAAACGATGAAGTCTCCCAACTTGGATACTTTTTTCCTACCGCATTAATGAATATTAATGCGTTCCGAGAGATTCCTGTGCGTGAGATGTTTGCGAGCGGAATAAATATACGAAGAGGAGAAAAACTCCGCAGCTGGACAAGTCTACTCGATCGCTATAAAACATTCAATCCAGCCACTTTAAATATTTCCGAAAGAATTTCATAGTCTATCCCGATTACCATTTTATTTCCCTGTATACATAGGTCTTTCCTGCTATGGTGATGATTGGAATGTTTATTATTTGTTACTAGGTACCGGATTGGAGTGACATTATTTATTTTAGAGAAACTAGGACACTGGAGGAATAAACTAGGACGTTCACTATTTTAGGACAATTTTAACCTTTTTATTGAAAATATTATAAACATTACTTCGATTATTGATAAAACAGATATAAATTCTGATAAAAATGACATAAATATCCTTCTTAAAATATATTTTATACTTTTAAAACATTAACATTTTTATTGCTTATACGATTAAGAAAGAGTAAGAATGTTAAGTGAATATGTATCTGAAGATGTGAATCGAGTAACTAGGACAAGGAGGGCCCACTCAAAAACCCGCGAGGACGTCCGAGGATACCTCAGATAAGCTCTCAGAAACACGGACGTATGATCACCCTACACAGGATAAAAGATAATGTATTTTTCAACAGCATTTTTTGTGTCCCACACATAGTGTGACAATATAAAAACCTCTGAGATATAAGTGTGCTGAAAATCACATCCATTTTGAGCGCTCATGATCAAAAACTATATGACAAGAAATATTGCTGCACTAACGTTCACTTTTTCCGCTGATAGCAATGTGTCTTGTCAAGGAAAGCGAAAAAAACATGAGCACAAAATTTATAAAAGAAAAATAAGGGAACGTTAGGCGGATTAAAAAACTAAATATTTTGCTCAAAAAAATTAATCCGCAGCAGGATAAAAGAGAGGGATAAAAAAGAGTAGGATCATATAAAAAAACAGAACCACGTGAATGACGAGAGGATGCTTTGAAAAAACAACAAAACAGATATAATAAAAATGCATAGGTTTACATAGAGGGGACGGAAAATAAACTGCGAAGAAAACATACTCGAACTGATTGATACAGGATCTAGAAAGTTTGCAATAAAACAATATAAATATGATATAAGAACGATAAAATGTGTATCTTGAGCTGGTCGTCTTCGTGTAATTGAGTTAGGGTAAAAAGAAGCAATGGAATAATATGAGGAAAGTACTTAAAAATATAGAAATGTAAGTATTTCAAAGGAAAAAATCAAACGAATTGGTGTGAAACGTGTAAGAACATAATTAACTAAATAGAAAATAATAAAAATTTAACATAATTCACGCGATAAGTTCTTCATTTTTCTTCGCATTTAAAAAGTAAAAGAACCTCGCTGAGGTAATTTCTCGGGGAATCTAGGCCAAAGATGTCTTCCGTTGAAACTCACAGCCCTCTGTGAGATGCTGATTCGGAAAATACGTGGCTGCAATAGCCATGCCAATTTCCTACAGAATGTATTAATCATTTAAGCTCGTGATTAATATTGAAAGAAATATACACACCCATCTAATAACCGTTTAGTAACTTTCAGAAATCGTCTGCCGCTTTAGTGAAAAATTAGAAACCTAAATATAAATGTACGTAAAACCTAAGCTTTATTTAGTATCGATTCTCAATTAGAAAAAATGAGCTTGGCATGATTTTCAAGAGAAGTTCTAAAAACGTTTCCCTTTGAATATAAGCCCCTTAAATTTAATTATATCGGGAAAATAAGGCACATTAGACCATATGAAACCCAAAGAGAAAAGATTCCCAATCATATTGATTAGCATTGACAAAAAACTGAGAATAAGCTGTGTAAATACGTAATTATATACAAAAATAAAACATGGCAAGACCTATCTCTATGGCACTACCGGAGATAATATCGAATTGATTACTAATTATTTTGAGGGATCATTTTCATGAAAATTAATTTTGCTATCCTTAAGAAAACTCGTACCTCTTGGATAAAAGCCTTGAAAAAGAACATCTTAGGCAGGAGAAACTCGCTGCATACGGGAATAATCTTAGCGACGTAAAATCGAAGTAAACCTTTCGTCCTCATTACCCCGAAACTATAAAAATAGGTTGAATCTCATCTCCTCTTTTATATATTGAACCAATTTCATTCGGAAACTCGCATGGGATCCTCGCTTAAAAATTGAATGAGATGCTGGGAACCTAAGATGGAAACTTTCTACTGCGCCCATTAGCATCGTTTCTCCACCTTTTTTAATAATCCGATATTCGCCGTTGAAATATCATTACCGTCTCGCAGCCATCTCTGGCCGGAGGTCACGAGCCCCATCGCGAAGAAACAGAAGGGATTCCCTCATTTGATCTCTCCTAGATATGAGAAGTCGTTAGAATTTCTCGCCTCCAGAAGTGGCGGCCCCAATTCGAAAACTTCCATCCTCTTCTAATCCTCTTTGATCGGGTGACACTCTATTTCGCGTGATTATCAGCACTGGGGATTTGACGAGAGATGTCTGCAAGGATCCTAAGTATCCCTTTGTTACCCAGCAATGCATCGAAAAAGATCTTTGAAAACTTTTTTCTTCCGCTGACTGAGAAAATTATTCCCGCGACGGAACGCGTAAAAGATTATGCCGAAGCTCTCTTGAGGAAAACTACCTTCGGCAGGAAAGAAGTGGGAAATATCCTTAATCGAGTACTTTGCGAAGTCATTATCGCTGGAAATATTCGGCCGTTCTATGCGCAGGAAATCCGGCCGAACTCGGATGATCGAGCATGCGATTAACACGGCTCTGATTGAATAGATTAAAATATTACGGCGGCGAAGCGAGATTCAGGAAATGATCGATAGACGGCCTTCGTTTATTTTCGTTCTGTAATCTCTTTCCCTGGACGAAAAGCTGAGCAATGCTTGACCTCGATAAAAATGGCGCTTCTGAAAGAGCTTCTCATATTTGAAGAGCTTATTATACTGCTGAAGATCGCCTTGTGCGGCGATTTTCTGCAATAATATTCGTTTGGCAGTCCATGAATACGGAAAAGAGGTTATTCAGGGGAAGGATGCTGAGGTAAAACTGATAGCAGATCGATGTTGGCCAAAGGATGAGTAGAAATTGTTGACATGCACTTGCAGACATTTTGTTTTTACTATTATGTTCAGCTACATCTAAATATGTATCCTGCGCCACATTTCGGCGTATGGCAGGGGATTCTCATGACTCTATTTTCCTAATCGATTATTTACAGGTAGCACTCACAGGAAAAATGAAATCCTAAAGCGATTCGTATTTGTATTTGACATCGTCATTCCTAGTATCATGTCTCAGTGAATCTTTTTAATTGGCAATCCTCAAGTTATAGAATATGGTTTAGCTAGGAAAATAACTATCCCCTACCCAACTCAACAAATCCATAAAACACCGATTTTACAATGCTAAAGTAAAATTATTCTGCTCGACTCATTAACGCTGGAATTACTTCTTTTGCGACGAAAAAATAAACTGATTATAAGACCTTCACATAGACATCGATCCATTTAACAGATTTAAAGGAACGTTATATCGTCCTATGAAAATATAATAAAGATATCGATCTAAGTAATCAAAATGCTGACATATATTTTCACGCTGACACATCTGCCGTATATCTTGTGTTAATTTATCTTGTTGAAACATCAATGGAATCCTTTACAAAACTATCATGAGAATCCCAACCCTTGCCTTCTATATATTGGATTAAATATTAGGATTCGCATACTTCTTTCTTTCCAAAAATTATTCCCAAACAGAGAAGTGGCATTTTCTCGCTGAGGAAATTCCACTAACTACTTGAGCTAACTTGAAGAAATCGCAGTTTTCAAGAAAATAAAAAACACTCCAAAAACACTCCCACGTAGGGAGTACGGCGAGTGGATCCAGAAAATTTCCCGGAGAGAACCTTCAGCACTTATGTACGCAAAGAAGTCCTACGACGGCGGCAAAACGAGATTAATTCGGACAAAAGGGAGAAAAAAGATGGAATAAAAGAAAACCAATTAGGAAATACGTCGAAGAGGGGATCGAAGTAAAATGGGGCTAAATGGAATTGGGAGAAACAGGAAGTGGACAAAGGAAATTTCCAGGCGCACAGCGTTAAGGTACCATAAAATTCGTGGCGGAGTCGTGGGGAAGATGGCGTACGGAACTTTATTGCGACAGCAAAGAGAAAGAAGGCACAATAGTACGAAATGGCCGGAGAGGGAACGAGAAAAAAAGACGGCAGCGCCGAAGAATCGAGTGCGGCGAACCCACGAAGCATTCCTCAGAATTAAGAGTTTACACGAGGTCGAATAGGCGAGGAATCCGCGATATATTTCGCGCGAAAAAGAATCTGCGGACGGCAAAGTCATCCCAACGCTAATTGGATCGGATCTTCTCGGGAAAGGATATAGGATACGAAGTGGGCGTGGTCGGTAAATTTGATGGACTACTGTCGCGGAATAAATGGCAAGGGGTGAAATACAACACTATATGTGAGCTATAAAATTGATGTATGTCCCGAGGGGTCTTCAGGGAGCCAAAAAAGGGGAAATCTAACAGAGAGAAGGGAATGTTATAAAGGAAATGGAACACGGAAGAGTAGGATTCAATAAATTCTCTTTGGGAAAGATGCGCTAAGCTTTGGGTTAAAATATTTTCCCCTCGCTAGGAGCTCTTGGATGCTTAAATATGGGTTGTAAAACATGAAATATGGCGCCCATATTTCCGCCAATTTTATATTCCGGCGAAGAGTGTATCCTCGTCTCATTTCTTAGAGTCTTATTGTAGTTTTCGCGGCTTCGACTAATTTCGAAGTTAAAATATAGGAAAATAAGTTTTGACCTGGATTTTCAACCCCTCGGGAAATTTGCCGAGTAATTCTCAATTTTTCCTTAAAAAGTGGTATTTATACATTCATTGTAATTTTACATTTGAACTTATTTGTACTTCACGCTTTATTGTTTTATTATAGTTCAACTAAGAGGGTCCTCCTGCTTCGCTTGCTAAATAAATATCAATGAAATACGATTATATTACGTTATAAAGCATCGCTACGATTATGTTGAATTAATTATTATCTTATTACTACAGATTACAAAGTAATTAGGGATTGTTACAATGAAAAGATAAATTTAACTGGTTCACCTGGGCATCTAAATAACCTATGTAAATATTACGGTGACATTTAAAGCCTTCGAATTAGATTCGAAGGAGTTCATACCTATACAAGCTTTTATATTTACATCATCACGCATCATTTACATCATGCTATTCTTTACCAAAATAAGCACTGGGCAAACGCTTTCGTAGAGACCGTTGATATTAAAAAATTCTCTTAGATTTTTGGAATATTTCCTTTTGATTTGACTATCTAAAAATAAAGTATGAGTAGGAGATTCGCCACATTCAATTTTTATACTTGCCAACGCGGCATAATTTGAACATTAATAATAATGAGGTACCATATGCTGAATATTTTGACGCATCAATATTCAGAATTTTCTAAAAACTCCAGAATCGGTATTTCCCTTCTATTCCGAGATTTCCCTTCGAAGCCATTATCCGATAGGAAAACCCAATCCTAAACAACGACCGCCGGAGGAAAAAACAACAAAACAATCAAACTCCGAAAACCGAAAATTAAACTCTTTTAAAAGAAAACTCCTGTCTAATCCACCCCCTCCTCTCCTTTTGGCCTCTCCCCGAGTATCCTAGCACCTTAATTATCTGAAACGAATAAGGGACCGGTCTGGCGGAAAACTCCCAGAAACTCGAAAAGGCTACGGGGTGCGGAAGGTGGCTGAAAGAGCGGGGGAAATTGCGGAGAGAAATATATTTAGAGGAGAAGATGAACTCGGCTAGAGAGGGGGAGTATACACACGAAAACAAAAGCCTCTACTTGAGTAAACACGCTAGAATTATAGGCCTTCACAAAGCGAATAGAGATAGGAAAATAAATATTTTAAAAAGTACGAAGTGGAGGGAAAAACATAAAAGAATAGGAAAGAAGAATCTTAAATGATTTAAAGCATTTCACGGGAAATTTTTGTTATATTATTAGATGCAACATATAAATATGAACGTTAATAAAACTATTAATATGATAACATACAGGGGCCGATAACTTATCTCTAAGCAAGCAAGCAATACTGCCATATATCGAAGATTTATGCCACTAATTATGTAGCTGAATTTAGATGTGATTTAAATTATTAAAATTCATAATTGCTATTAAGTTTATAATTTAAACTCTTTCGGGGGGTTATGTCGTTTTGGTCCCTCTTATATTTAACCTCTGAAACTGCAGCAAGTTTGTATTTCACTTGGCAAAAAGAGAAAATCAACTGAAAACTGTTCCCTGGCAGTTTACCTTAATACAAATAAAAAGATGAGTTTTGTGAAAATAAGCGGAGTAGAAGACACACTGCAAACGCCTACACAAGGGAGAGCAGAAAATACTTCTAAGACAAAGGTAAGGAAATTAAAATAACGCTACAAGATAAAAAAGTAAAAGATTAAAGTAGATTCGAAAACAAAAAGGTATTTTTTTAAACATTGTTAAATAAAAGGAAAATTAAAGGAAGCTTTGGGTTCTAGTTAACATGATAATTTATTAAGACGGAAGGTTGATGAGATTACGCCTGCCGCAAGCTTACCTACTCTTAAATGCGTGAATGATGCATGATCAGGTATAATTTTATAATAACAGTGATGCAAATACATGGAAAATCACGGTAGGCAGGAATAGAGTAGTATATAATGATGTCAAAAATGATGAGGAAAAAGGGTATACTTATTATATTATAAGGGTATGATTTTTTAAAAAGATAATAAAAGTATGAGATATGGTAAAATAAACATGGAGGATGAAAGGTATTAAAAGAAGAATATGTAAACTTTCAATCTGTAGTCTCATTCCAATTTGAGAATATTTTTTATTATTTAACCTTCAAACCGTTCTCAAAGGGACGAAAAAAGATATATTCGCAGCTATGAAAGAGTGAATTACAAAAACGTCTGCAATATAATAACAGCCGAGCTATCCGATAAAGAGTGTAAAATATACGATGCAGAACGAAGAAATTTGTCTGAAAAATTCCTCCACAAGTAAAGAGCGAAACTCAACGAATCTCCGAGTACTTTCAACTTCCAGTGAAATTGTATAATTAATAGGTACTGACAGGAGAGAAAAAGGCAATCTGCCTCCTATCATCTAGACGCCTTATTCCCACTCCAAAGCTATTCGTACCTAGGTTAGAAGGGACCCTACAGGCTGCTAACTTCACGAAAAGTCGGGGACCTTAAAGTCCCTTTTTCAATTCGGATTGAGGCGAAATTGGGAAAACTGAAGCGAGGGATAAGAATGACAAACGCATTCGCCTCTGGGTAAACCGAGACCTCTCGGTCCCGTTTGACATTTAAACCTGAAAATGTCCGGAGAGAGACCGCGAGAGCAACGAAGCGGACTCGGACCCCTCGGGACGCCCCCCCATCTGTCAACTCCCTCACACTAGGAGGAGAAGGGTGAGTTATGAGAGGTTGTCAAGGGACAAGAAAGGAGGGAAATGAGGAGGAAAAGGAGGAAGGGATTGGTTGGGAGTGATTGGAAATGCAGGAGCAAGAATGTGGATGGCCAGAGAGGGGGAGGTAAAAAAGAGAGCTGTCACTTGCAGTCGTATGGTAGCAACTGGTGGTCGGGGGCACACGGAATTCTTCCTCTCCTTTGTTACGCTCTTCTCGCCTCCCTCACTTAAATTACTCTCCTTCTACACAACTATACTGCTGCAACTAACACGTCGCTACTAATTCAACTATCTCTTGGCTGTCCAGAGGTTTGTGTCGCTTTATTGAGGGATCTTCTCGTTTGGCCGACGCTCACTTGACCGACAGCTCATTTGGACGACTTCGATCGACCGATTTCACGGTTCACGGGAACGACACTTAATATTATATCACGGAAGAGTAGCGAAATAATTTTGTTTAAACTATCATCCACTTTTCATCTATAAACAAATTATTTTACATGTGTAAAAAGGAAAACTTGCAAATTGATAGGAAAAAGGGACTTGAACGGGAAATGAACCCGGAATCTTCCCGATCCCATCAGACTTGGTTCAAGTTCGTTAATACATGGGATTTTTCCTGGGTGGACGCCCATATGTGCAAATTTACCCTAACCCTCTCCCTTGCTAATTGTTGTTTCAAATTCACAATTAAATTATTGATATATATTATTAACGTAGCGTACGTTAGTGTATTGACAGCGTTGATTATGAACAAGTTCGATCGAATGTGATGATGATCAGTTTAGAGGAAGTCTATCAAACGACGTAGACTACTGGCATCCAGAGCGCGGTGTTAAATTTCATAGTTACTTCCACTACACCAAAATTCCAAAATTTTACCGAAATTGGATCGTTATCCGCCTATTATGAACTGTTTAAAACTTCCGCGTAGTAAAACGCCGAACTGAAAGGTGTGAAAGTTTGGAATGCGTACCTCGTGAGTCGTAAAAATGAGTCCTTAGGAATCTGAGGGCATTTTTCAACAACTCATGAGTTACAAGTAAAACAAACCGCCCTTAAGTGGCTACAGAATTCAATAGTTTATGAACTTGATTTGCTCTTCGGCAAACATAGGAAGTCGTTCAGAGCACGAAGAAGTATACACTTTATCAAAAATAAATTTATATCCTTCGTTGACCAGATTGACATAATCCAACTCATAAACGGCTCAATTTTTTGGAACAATATTATCTCCTACGTTTACTAACATTCATTTTAAATTCATAGATTTACTCAGGGCTCAACAATGTTTTCTTATTCATATCACTATTTTATTAATTAGGCCTCCACTTGAGCTCTTACGTCTGAAAATTCTTTATTGAAAATATAAACATACGCCCAGGGAACGAATTATAAAAATAGATTTAGCATCAAACCAAAATTTATCGACGCAACTTCAAGGAGATATTTCCTCAATCGTCATCGTTATAGTATTTTCTTCAGCATATGAAGCGCTTGATCTTAACTAAAAATCTCAGATAGGAATTTGTGGATTCTTGACTTAAATTCATGTTCAATTCAATTCATGAGGACCAAGAGAACTTATGTCTCTCGAGAAAAAGAAACACAACACATTCCTTAAATAAACGTGGAAAATATGCATCAAAAACCATTAAGGGTTGATTGAGAAACGTCTCCAGTATCAAAAACCAATGAAATACCAGCGAAGAGAAACTCTCTTAAAGTATAGAAGGTGCTCATCATCGGTGACGGTTTCTTACTCAGGTTTTCTCTGAAGCATGGACGGTTAATTTCCACGGCTTTTTTCTCGCGGGAAATTTACTCTCACTTTCAAATTGCATAGCAGAAAGCCAACCCAAAGCGGTTTCCTTATGGAAAGATGTAATCTGGAAAAGCATTGGAACGGTGCAAAAGCAGAAAACAATTATGGAGAATTGCAGGATTTAATTTCCACGCCAAAATCATTTTCTTGCGTATGTTATTCCAACATTTTCTTGTGTATATATATTATTTACATATTATTCCAACTAAACATAAAATTGTAAGAGAATATATGTTATAAATTTACAACAAACATTTTAGAATGAAATTTAATGTAGTTACTAAACTGTTTCAATCATGGATTCGTGTGGACAGTAGACTATAATGGAACTATAGTACCCTGAAACCACTGATGATATTTCTAATTAAGGTTTTAAAGAAATGCATCGTTATATTTTTAACGAAATGAAAAGAGCTCTCCGTAAAGAAATAAGAGTTAATCTGAACTGGAAAGCTTGTTAATTAGAAAAACATTCCTTAACTACCAGCGTGTCACACCTTTTCTGCCTTAGTTTAACACATTTACACTTAAATATTTCAAAATAGCTGTTTCAACAGATTTTAATGAGTACAAATGAATTGATTTACTCCTGAGTGCTTTCAGTAACGTATCAGCTGCAGAAAATAAGCGCTAATTAAGACCAAAATTCTTTCTGCGGGAGAAAAAATTCCGATAGCATTCTAGGTTAGCCCTAGCTTGTACGAAAATGCTCTGTGAATTATTACTTCCCTAAGCTGCGAAGCTTATTAATGCTTCGAACGCTAATGAGCCAGAAACAACACAGTGGAGGTGATATGCATGCAATTCCAAGCCACCAGAAAAACGTAACAAAAATAAATAGCGTTTTCTTACCTTGATGCTGTCGTAGCAGGCTGTCACTCTGCCGTTCTGGACTTCTACGTTAGCGGGCGGGTGAGCAAACTTGCATTCCGTGTCTGGTCTAGTGCACTTGTTCCTCTGGAATTCACGGCACACCTCCAGTTGGAGCCACCTGGAGTCCTTGCCGTTGAGTAGGTTGTTCATGTTGACCATTGCCATTATCTCCCTGACCACGGCTACAGCGTCGGCGGATTACCGCTTTTTAAGACCTCTGAGAAGCTTCCGTTGGCCACAATCTGCCGATGAGGTAGGGATCCGCAGTGCGGTTATGGACGACTTCAATGAGGGCCCCTCAACGTGGCCAACTTTGTAAGGGTAGGAAGGCTTTTAGATTCGGGAGGTTACGTCAAAGGCTCGAACAGAGCTCGACAAAGTTCCTTCTTTCTTCTCCTCTAGCGGATCTCTCCCTGTGTGGGACGATGCTTTAAAAACTTTCCTTATCGTAGGTGCACAAAAAATATATATCGTGATATATTATTAATATAGTTATAAGTGTTCGTGATCACTAGTTGATAAAACGTCTCAAGTTCCACCACAAATACCTCTTTTCGTTTACACACCAAATTGACTTTTCTCACTGCGAAAAACGTACTACGACCTCTCGCCCTTTCCTACAACTAGAATATTTCGTTTAAAAAATCGTTTGAAACGTATCTTTATTCATATATATATATATATAGATATATATATATATATATTTCTGTATGTGCATATATGGCAAAAAGAAGACTAGTAACGGAAAATATTTGATGAGAATGATATCACTGGACCTTAAAATATCACTGAATATCGAGTCAGCTTGACTTTTCTTTGAATAGAAGACGACGAATGGGTTTATTTCTTTTCTTTAGGAAGGCTCTGAAAGAAATAATTCACAACCTAATAACTCTTCGCTCTAAGATCACCTTTTCGCTTCTTCCTAGAAAGAACTTGTCGAAAGTTTTTCCTAGCAAATTTCGAGATATATTTGATCAGGACAGTTTTGGGAAGTGAAAGTCTTCACCTCTTCGTATCGATTAGAATATGTTTGCACACTCCTTTTCGGCTCTGTCCTTTGTTCTTTTCTTGCAAGCACGTGCGTGATCCTGGCAGACGCTGCTACTCTTCGACCGCGTGAGGCTGTTTCCAGGTGCAAGCGGATTGGGGGGGATTCCAAAATATCGGATCTCTTCAGCTATCTTTAGGCTCGGTTCCGCCTCCGTGGTGCGCTGGTACTTCGGCCTTTGGACGTATATCCTTATGAGAGAAGCAATTGCAGGAGGCTTGGGTTGGTAGCGAGACGCACACTTGTGAGGTTGCGGCGGTGGTCTTGGAGGAGGCGGAGGAGGCGGCCACTGTCTCGGGGGCGGGGTGTGCTTGGCGGGAGGGTGCGCGGCGATTCGGGGGGGCCTCAGGGTGATGGGGAATTCAGCGGGCGTCCTTCCAGAATTGTTAGCGATGCCTTCAACGGAGGGCTAGCACATGTTGGGTGGGCGGCCAGGGTAGAGCGAGCAAGCTGATTGGCTGGCCGGACGAGTTAAGTCTGCAAATGCGAGAGAAAGAGAGAAAGAGATAGTGAGGGAGAGAGGAACACATTGGCTGTTTACATCGACAAAACCCTGCTTTGCCGGGAAGTTCAATTGCGCGGACATCATTATTCTTCCTTTTAGACAATGTGGAAGAGAGGTGCTTGTTGAAGAAAGCGACGCTCGTGGTACATGCATAACAGTGACAGAAGGCTGATTAAGCCAAACTTTAAGCGACGTTAATTTTACATGTGAAGCGTTAAAGAGCTGTTTGGACAGCGTTAGACGACATGTAAGCACTTAAGATGCCCCTTTCAAGTAATTAGTCTTTTTTGGTAGACAAATGCCAGAGATATTTTGCACACCAATCAAGGAAAGAAAAGTTTCACCCATCACCTTCTCCCTTAAGAATTTGACAGCTTGGTCGCATCCAGGCGATACAACGATAGCCTAAAAGCAATTAATAATAGTGCTTTATAATCCTTACCACATTACCTTGACATTCACACCAATCAAATACATTTGTCCACAGATTCGTTCAGTAATGCTGCATCGAATATAGTACGCAACTTACCTGGCTTTTGACCAAATTTGACGAAATACAATGGAATATGATGACCTTTTACTAATGATCTTAGCATTATATACGAAATTAAGAAAATATGTACATTCACAGTGATACAGCTTTGGAAGCAGTTTCTAGCTCTCATGAATGTAACTTCACTTGGCCAAATCAACTGACCCTGAAATTACAGTCGGTCCGAATCAATGCCTCGATAGCTGCATACATTCCTCCTACAAACCACGCCCACCAATTAGAAATGATAAACCTAATAATATCCAACTTTCTTGAGAACGAAGTTTCACACCCTTACAACAAAATACCCAAGAATTACCCTGCCAGCACTTTCTCGATACGCTTTCATTTTGGCTAGACTCTCAGCTTCTGAGTAATCATTGAAAAACAGCCCTACTCCGTCCAGTAGCAACTATGATCATCACTTGATCACAATGAAAAAATCATAGTTTAACTGAGCGAGTCATTTCAAAACCACAAGGTGAGGTGGCGTGGTTAGAGACGAATACCTCAAATTCTACAGCATCCATCAATAGAGGCACCAAGGTTACTCCAGCGTCTATTTCACCGAGAGAATAGCTGAAAAAACGCTTTCGAGGAGGCGACGCGCGACCAAAGTAAATCTCCGGAGACCCCAATACCTCAAATTCTACAGCATCCATCAATAGAGGCACCAAGGTTACTCCAGCGTCTATTTCACCGAGAGAATAGCTGAAAAAACGCTTTCGAGGAGGCGACGCGCGACCAAAGTAAATCTCCGGAGACCCCAAAAAAGGGAAAAACGGAGCGTTGAAAAAGAGGTCAAACGTGGCTCTCGTATACATTTCCGTGACTTTTAGTGAGGGCGAACGCATAACGACAACCCTGATCTCCCGAGGGGGAAGAGGTATGTAAAAGAGGTGTGGCGAAGTTTGCCGTAGAGTGAGAAAAAGACCTCCCGACACGCAACGCCCGCTACTTTTAGAAATGCCCAACAAGGTAATTCCTGCGCCATTGAGCTCGCTTTTTTTCCGGCCGAGGAATAAGACAGTAATTACGTTCGAGAGCACCTCGGAGGTGTGTATTTTTATTCGGTTGGAAAAGCCGGCATAATAACGTGACTCATTGTACACGCGCTGGGTGAGATACGTTGGGGTTATTATTTTAATGACGGCTTCCCCGAAGGGGTTTCTTCGCTCCGATCGCTTAAAATTCTTCGTTTCCGGGAGCCTTATGTCGCCTCCGCATAATACCGGTGCATTTCTTTTAATGAGTTGACTTGGTCATGCTCTGACGGTTAAGAGTCAATTTTTACACGTCGACACCCTCTCTAGCGACGGAGAAAAATATCTTCTGCGGGTAATTGAGAAAAACATCCCGGTGCTTTAAATATTTGCATTGAATTTTAAAATATTAGCATTTTATTGGAAAAATATAAATAAAATACATGTGATCTTTGAAAGTAATATTTTGATTAATATTACTCTGTATAATAAACTAAATATTGTGATGAAAATTTACATGAATGTTAGGATATCTTGGCTTAGAGAGGGTTTTCTTAAGAATAGACAAACATTTTTCTTGATTTATATAGTTCATAACAATTATTCAATTGATTACTTTTTTCGTTGTGTATTGATAAATGCCCCATTTATTGCAACATTTTTACAATGATCATTATCATATACTCTTACTACGTCCTAACACATATTAATAAGTAATTTCCAGGATCTTTAAATATAGAGAAAGTCCCCCAAGAAGTTAGGTCGATGTTAATTTCAGTGAAACTGTACTTGATTGACTTTCCAAATAACCAAATAAAAATATTCACTCGTGGATTCTTTAGAGAATCACTAAGAGCGCATTATCGATTTCGAAGTATAAAGGCAAAGAATAACAAAAATAACATCCTCTCAAACGTAAAGTCCTCCCTTATAAAACAAATCCTCTAAGAATTCGAAAATCCACATGAAATTGCTGCAGGTAGGGAATTAACAGAATTGTTAAATCTCCAAATACAGAACGCAATTCTATTTTCCGCAGCATTATTGAACATTTTTGTACATAAAAATGATCAAGTTTAACGAAAATAAATGGCATTTTAAATAGGAATAATCAAATTAATTTCACGGGTGTTTCCGACATTGAAATTGTTCCACCGTGGTCCCCAGCGTTGTATTCTCCACATAAATAACAACATGCTACAGTGAATACATTCTAAACCTTTCACGCGAAAAATAAAATACACAATCCTTTGACGGAAAATACTCTACATTACTCATAGGCTAGAAATGGGAGTATTTTGCAATTTAAATCCAATACGACAGAGAAGAATATTACGCAAAGTTTTCATTCTCTCGATTCGGTTTTAAATTATTTTACCGTCGAATAACCCTGTTTTCCGAGAATCGACTGCGATTAAAATAAAGGAAAACTGTTCGATTTCTCGTATCGACGGCCAGTTAAATTGGGGATGTATTCATCGCTTTACATGAATTAATGAAGGATTCCCCGAATACGAAACGATGCATGATAAATCGGGATGTACTGAGGATGGTATCTCAACGGTTGGAGTACAACTTGGGCGATTTAATCTCTTGCAGAGAAAGATATGTTTGCTTGGGGGATAGATCTGCTAAATTTCCAGCCAGACGCGTAACTCAAAGGGATTTACGAGTCGAAGTGTTGTTTGCAAACACCACGGTGTGCATAATTCAGCGGATACCGAAATATTCTGCAAGAGTATTTCATGCTGGATGTATGCTTCTATTCCAAATCCAAGGATATATGAAACCGATTGTCATTCTGCAGCTTCAGATCAGAATCCTAAACAAGTGCTCAACAATTTCACAGAATGTAACAAAAAGGAAAGGTTAGCAGAGAAGCAGCATTTCTGATTTAGCTTCAGCAAAAAATATTTTGAGGGAATACATGTGATTGGCGCGTGAAACGTTGGTTACCCGATTACCGTGATTGGTATTACGAACCGTTCGATGAAATGAAAATTAATATCGAAATATGAATGCTTTTTTACCCTTTCAGTGCCAGTGTAATTGCTTTATACTTTACCTAGACACTTTTTTCAATGTTAATTGAGTATTTTTGTACACTGCAACTTATCTAATTTTACTTTCTTGTTTAATTTGACCTATACTTACGAATTGTTTCTTTTATAGAAAGTTACTAATGATGTGTTTGACTTTAAAGAAACTTTTTTGCTCTCAAACTCCGGAATAATTACAACGCTTATCAAAACTTTAATAAATATCAACATGATACTTCTAAACATTTGTTTTGGAGTCTTATGTGTATGTATGAATATGAAACTTAAGTTGATATTGGTATACTTGGAGTTCTGGAACTAATGAATACTAGCCATCACTATGGATGTCTCCCTAAATCGACAGCAAAATGAAATAACATAATACGAAATTTTACGAACGCAGTTCTCTAAATATTCGTCAAGGAAAGGTTTTTAAAATACATGACATGAATTTTTCCTATTTTGCACAGTAAAATGTAATCCTAAAAACGATAAAACTTTGGAAGCAACTATATATACCGAGTGAAGGAAATAAATAGAATGCGTCGACACATGGGGACATAAAACTCGCATCTAATAAGCCCAACCGCTTTAATGAGGCAGACGAATAAAATTATCCAAAAAAGGAACAAAGTAGAGATTCTGTTCGACCGAAATTAACGCTTCCGTAAAATAAGAGTTGAAACTTCGCTGTCGACAATTCTGGACATCTCCACCAAAAAGGCAATGAAAACACGAAAGAGTTGCACCGACGCATAACAGAAAGAACAAGCAGACCAAACAAAATAGCGTAACTCCGCCCACACATCGATACCCTTTTAATCGAGGGCATGCATATCCAGCCAATCGAAATCGCTATGTTCAGAACCGTATAGCTAGAAAAATGCTTAACCAAACGGAACAAATCCATTCATAAAAAGACGAGGAAAACGTAATATCAGCAGAGGGCAACAATCTATCTTCATCTCTATGAATATTAAACACCGCCTCGAACTCAGACCGCTCTTTTTCTAAATCAAGCATTAATATATACTTATAGATGTTCAGATGCAGTAAAACTGCACGTGAGGCTCCGATGGAGATATATTTCGAAAACACAGAACAATGCAACGTTCAACTAGAGTCCATAGAGTTCAACTCGTTGAAAAGGTTAACACGCTATCTGTTTACTCTATCCCACTTAACACTATAAGATGAAAAGAGAAGAATTAGACGAGACTTCAAGAACTCTCTAGATACCTAAATCTGTACCAAGTAAGATCAATTAGTTCAAGCGATATTTGGTGGAACTGATTCATGATTAAATGAGAAAAAACCAAAATCTGTGGACTTAGTCGGATTTTGTTTTTTTCTCATTTAATAATTTACCAAGTATATCAAACTAGAAGACCTCTTTTCGTTTTAAGGCGTGAAGCATTCATTTAAAAATTATAGATCCGAAAAATCATTCTATCGTTATCTTATGGAACAGATATAAAAAATAGTAACACTTCGGATATCTCCTATCTATCCCCCTTATAACGCGGTTGCTGAAAAAGAGTTTCATCCAGGATTTACTTGTTCTTTGGTACTGGGTATTTGCGCCCAATTACGGAGGATAATTGGAACCAAAATCTGGTGTGATCGGAGACTAAGACTGGATGAAAATGATGAAATAAAAGCAACTGAGAAAAAAGGAAAGGGCGGGCACACGAAGAAAACGTCACAAGAGACAAAAGCGAAGAAGAATAAAAGGTCTTTTATTTCGACCACAAAGCACTTGACGAAGTCCAATTTCCTTCGTGAAGACCATTGGTGCACGCCGGAACGGAAATATAAGAAATATCTCCTGGAGTGAGACAGATAGAAATTGTCATCATGCTCCAATGGGCATAGTGTACGGTCAAACAAATAAAAGGGGAAATGGATGAGTCCATAAAAAGTGTTTCTTGGGGAAGGAGAATAACGACCGTCCCAGAGTCATGAGTTTGCAATATCCCTTATCCCGAGCGCTATCAAAGAATCATTACCGAAAGGCATGAAATACTTGACCGGGTCCTTGAGTGGGATTACGATTATAAGGTTTTTCTGCCCAAAGAAAGGAAAGTAAAAAGCTTGGCGGAACTTTGAACACACCACAAAAACAAAACTTTCCGCACGAAAAAAGTATTACGCGTAGATTTCGGGGGATTACGCGAAAGTAATTTTCCTCCTGCATTCCTACCCAATGTAATGTCGATGATATCTTATAATTTAAAACCATTTTCAGTGGACATGCATGGATGCAGAAAAGGGTTGCAATTAACGTATTAACGTTGGGCTATTCTTCTTAGTGATGTAAAAGAAAATTATATTTAATAAAAAAAATCGTAGTATGCATCCTAAAAACAAAAATTTCTGCCACGGAATTCTTTCATCTAGAAATATAATTAAATCTATCAATAAAATGACAGTGATTTACTGAAATTTGATATAATTGAAAAAATTAATAAACGATTCTAGTGATCTCAATGCTAGAATATAAAAGTTTTGATGTCTATACGTCCGAAATACCCTGCGTTATCATTTGAATCCGCCTGGCTTTCCATTATTCCATAGAGGTAGCCATCATATGCAGATACCGTTAAATTTTTAACGGAGACCTTGGTTTTTATGACATTTCACCCATTCAGCTTTACATCAATAGGAACCTGAATACTTTGATTTAACGAATTAAAAATTTACTTGTTAATTTTACAATTTCCGAACGTCAAAAATGTAAATGGTAAAATATATAGCAAGGCTCAATGAATTAAAATTCTAGTACAAACTCTTTCAGGGATATATAACTATTTTCGAAATTATTGAAATTCTTATTAAGGGATTTACATGTATAGAATGTTCCACAGTTTCATTTAATGGTATTAGAAGACTTTTTAATATCCATCATGTTCCAACAAAGATATGATTCAATCCAACAGCGCAATTCAATTTATCGCGTCAAAATAAAAATAACGTACAAGGAAAATTCACTCGCTCAATCTATTCAGCGATTAAAATCGTTTTCATGACAAGTTTAACTAGAAACTCAAATGCGGTTTTATGATTTAACATATGGCCAGAATGTTTTAAACGAATCTAGCAGTTTCAAAAGCGGACTCCACATATGAGTTTGATTAATGGATAGACAAACTTACGTCAAGAAAATTTTGGTAATATAATTTATCAATGTATTGTTGTAGTAAAATATTCACAAAAAACAAGAACCTGTGAAAACGCCTCTTTAGAAATAAGAGTAGGTATATTATTAAAAATTTTTCAACAGCCTGATTGGGGCCCTCATCTGGACGAGGCCTTCAGCTAGACCCTAATTATAAACCCGCCTTTGGTGGTACATCTGAAGTTTATCAAAAACATGGATCATAATTGACTTGATTACCCACACTGAATATTTCTACTCGTTTTTTCAGTAAACCTCTGTATCTCGCGAGTTAATCAGTGCCCTAAGCAAGCCTGGCAATAAAACTAGAGCGGAAAACTTCCGCAAAATTTGGAAAAGACTGAGCATCGATCTCCTTTCTGAGAAGTGCGCAGTTGGAATCGTTTTAAATTCACGGAAGGGTACCAAAAACACCTGGCCAGCTGGTGTGCATGATCTCAGATAGGCGCAGGTGGCCACCGAGAAAGCGCACCGGGCTTTGGCTAGTGCAGATCCACATGCGATGGAATAGACAAATCCATTTAAAAAAGGGGGCGGGACCATAGATATCTGATAACTAATAATCTGCTGCTGATAAGGCTAATTGTGGCTGACAGCTGAATAAGACGATAACCACCTAAGCAATTATCTCAGACTTCGTTTCCACCGAAAATCCCTGTATATTTCTGCTTGATTTTGGTAAGTCACCAACTGCTGGGTTTCACAGGAATATGTACAATTTTGCTAATACGTGTAAGCTGATTCCAACAAGAAGACAATGGGACATTTTCTTTAGATAAACAGTACAAAGCGAGATGTTTCGCAGATGGTAAATTTTAACGTATGCAGAGATATTCACAATAAAGTCGTTAGTTTTTTTTATGCATAAGTCACTGGAAAAGGTAAAATAAGAGATTAATTCACTGACGGATATTTTCAAAACTGTATATTTTCCCTCTCCACTAATTTCCTTTGATTTTTTCAAATTAAGAATAGTATTATACTAAAACGATATTTCAATAAAACTAAAAATATAACTATTCGCCAGTTTTTTTTTGCTTAAGTTGATCTTATCAGGAGAAATCCTTTAATATATTCACCCTAATAATACATTATTTCAGTGCTTTGATCTTACTAATGAATCACATAATAAATAGGAATAAATCTTCCTGTCGAAAGTCTTGACATTGCACAATTTTCGTCCTTCAGACTTCTCATCTGTACGCTCTTGAACTATTTTGAATATTTCTAATGGGATAATTGAAGCAAACATTAAGTCTTTTCAATTCGATGTAAAAACACATTTTATATAAATAACATTCATATTTGGTAAAAAATTTATGTAGTAAAATTACTCTTATCTAGTCCCTCCTTAATGGCATATTTCTTTAAAATAAAATTAACTGGTGATAAAATATTTCTTAGAATGTATAATTCTGTGAAAAGGGAAAAAGATCTTGATACACTAAATTAAAGGAAAACAAAGAAAATTCTGTTGTTAACCGAGTCAAATTCAACATCTCAAACGTAACTCAAACAATTTTAAGAGGGTTGTCTACTAGCAGATGCTGATCAGATACGTGAGGAGGAAATTTACTTCCTGTCGCAAACGCATTCAGATGCTCAATCGTTACCAAACGAAATTACGTAACAATCAAACGTATATGAATCGAATATTCGATCCCCGGGGGAAAATAGCCTAAACTCGGGCCACTTATTTCCAAAACCCTCAATGGATCGACCAAAATGGAGCAAACGCTGTGTTTTTCGGGGCCCGCCTCCACTCTCTTAAGAGGAGCATTACGTGATATACAACTGCCCTTCAACATTCTCCTTCTCGCAGAAAGGGAAAAATAAAGGCGAAAGCTGGACCGACCGGTTTGCTTCAACCCCTTTCTGCAGCGCCTCCAAGTGGTAGAGAATCTCCCTAGACACGTCAGCCTTGGGGCCTCAGACCTTGAGGTGGACAGACGGCGAAAAAACCCGGGCCTCTCCTAAGTGATAGCCGAAAAAGAGCTCATTGAAGGTCATGCGCTCTCATTACCTGAAGGACAGCGGGTGGCAGCGATGACCTCAACGCTTTTTCGCGGGGATCGAAATGGCGGGAGCCATGTTGACCAAGTGGCGGCCATTTTGTTTCCACTCCCCCCGAAAAATCGATCCTGTTTTGTTTTATTTCCTTCCCCCCTTGGATCCGTTTCGGAAACGAGTGACCTCAATCTATGCCAATAAAGACGCCGGTCTTTCAATTCGGAGGCCTCCATCGATCAAACGGATTCCATTTATTTCGATTCGCTCGAATTAGAGCGGATCACGTGACGCAATTAGCGGCTGCGGGACTTATTCCAATTTCCAAACCATAAAAACATGATTGGACGTCAACGATGATAATGAACTCCATAATCCAACAATATAACCACAAGCAACAATCTATCCCAATATTCAACAATAAATCAAAATGATAAAAAATGTTCATTATTAACAAACGCCCGCATAGTAGAATCAACGACTAAAATCGTAGCAATAGGTGCTACAATCACTTACTTGCAGTGACTTTCAAGACACTTACTAACAAAAATAAAGATCTGTGCTTCGTCCCTAAAAATAAGCTCATGCATGTAATGCGGCAGTTTCATATAAATGAGATAGAAGCAATAAGCCCACAATTAAAATAATAGTGGCGCACTTTATGATTAACCGCCGCACATCAACATTGCGATAACTTTCCCCCGTTTCCCCGAGCTATTCATAACTTCCCATTACATTCTGATAGCTCACCTTATCCAATGGAACGCACCTATAATCTGGAAACCTTTCCAACCCTTTGCTTTCCTACCGTCCAATTTTCTCTCAATCGCATCTTTGATTATAACCCCTTTCCCGATAATTCCTACAATTCGTCTTGTTTTCCGCTTCATTTCACCTCAACAGTCCACTCGGTAACCAGAGTTTTTGCTTCGATACTATCATTTCTAACCACAAGATCGATTGGAGAAAGTAATTAAACAATTCGTACACGAATATAACTCTTAAGGCGGTGGTCATGACTGCGGCGAATGATTTTTTAAGTCCTTGTAAAACTTCTTGATTCCTTACAAATGAAACAGTTCCACGGTTATTACCACAATCAATGTACCGGGGATACGAAAATAATCTTAATACCTCAGGAGTGCCTCAGGGCAGATTTCTGGCAATATTTTTTAACCAAAAGATTTTCTGAGAATTACAGTTTTAGGTAATAAATGCAAAACCGCAAGACTGCAAGTTATTGTTTTCGTTTTCCTTCCAATATCAATAAAGAGGTTTTCATAAATGTAGCATATGATCTTTCAAGTTCCTGAGAAACTGATTTCTTCTAGATTCCTACACGCGGTTGACTTTAAGAAACATAAAACAGTTTCATGAGTATTAACACAATGCTTTTCCATGGAGAGTAACCCGAATTAACAGAATCGCTTTCGTGCATATTACAGCATTCTTCATAACAATGACTACCTTATTATGATTATGGAATTCTTTGCAAAATTGACACCTCGCACCTCATATGAATAAGTACAAAAAGTTACAATAATCCGTTTTTCTTTGAATGTAGAATTCTAGAACTTCTATATTCCACAGTACATGATAACGGAGAATAATTCAACGGAGCACACAAAATAGAACGAAAATGGCACACGATTCTGTTCGTGCTCTTATTGGGTCACTGTGCACTGAGTTAGTGAAGAACTGCTTAGCATCAGGTCAGCCGAGGAATGGTACATTTGGCCAAAGAAACACCGCCAACGCTCGAACCGAAAAACCAGAACGTCCTCATCCGGTTTTCGATCCCTCTCGCGATCACGGAGACAATTTCGAGTTGGAGCAGAAACAAGGGCAATTCACCAGCCTGGCACACTCTCCTCCAAAATACCACTCGGAACAAGTGTAACTAGAGCCAAATACGTGGTGAATCACCCTAACGGACACGAAATAAGCTTTTACACGTGTTTGACCCCATGGCGCCTGCCATGGCCCTCGGTGCATTGTGCAGGGTTTTCGGCGATTGAATTGCCCTGTGAGGCACAGGATGGACGATATGGGGCAAAAACCAAGAGAGCGCGACGCAACTAATGCATGAAATTTGGATGGCGCGTTGCTTGCCGAATAAAACGGTCAATGTAATTATCTCTTGCAATTTCGGATAATTTGCATGTAAAGATATACGCTCGAAAATCGAATACCCGGCGATGGAATCACCGTTCGATAAGAGAGTATACGGATTCAAATTATCGGGAGCAAAATAAGAAATTAAAATATGAAGCAGTGGAATATTAAGCTACTTGTCGCTCGACGAAACTCCTATAGATAAATTGCGGGTCTGATGTAAGACTTTTCAAAATTTCCGACATTTCGCCGCCAATAGGTTTTAATTCAAAATTTACGTTGGTTCAACTGTACCCGTATCCACGAACGTAACTTTAAGGAAAAGTATCTATAATTAGCTTATCTCGACACCAAGGAAGTGGTCTTAGAATTTTAAGAGCCAGGCTATCCACAGGAAAAGGAAGAATAAACCATGAACATTTCACAAGATTCACAATCTACAAAAGAATTCAGCGTAGCGAACGAACTTAAGCGCATAGGTTTCCTTTTCATGAATCGATTCAGATAATTATAAAGTAATTTCATGTTGATTACTTTCAGCACGGTCATGATGTGGCAACTCTGAACTTGTGTGAGCAGTTCTCATCGATTGTCTTCTAAAAGATATGGAAGAGAATGTAAGGCAGGCTTTATGATATATGAAAATTAATAGGAGTCACCATTATCATATATTTTATTTTTCAAAATTTGGTTACATTAGTGAGAAATTTTAGAGCAGATTTAAATAATTAATAATGTGAATAAACAGCTTCCTACATTAACAACATTTTTACTGCATGAGGTATTTAATTCCTATTATGATGGCTTTCCATGAGGTAATGCATTTCCATATCGTTTATTATTAAAAATTTCCGATATACTAACTGGAATAACTGTTACTGAAGTCAACTCAAAATCGTGAAGTTGAGAGTGAAGTGAAGGGAAAGGAAAAAAAAGGTTTCATTTTCAAAAATCTAAAAATGGAAATGTACCCCTTATATTCAGCATTTATGTAGAATCGCAAATGAAGTTATATTTTAGGGAAGTATAATAATCGCAACAACATATAATCGACGAAGATCCGACTAAAGGAATATAATAATGATTCATTAACATGTGGAGAACAGAATCAAGGACGATCAAAAGAAAAGACCAGGAAAATCTGGAGGAACTCTGTATTGGCAATGGCGAAGAATGGATAATATCACAAAGAAAGGAAAAAAGTAGAAAAAGACGCTGAATAGAATAAATGAGAGCTCTAAGAAAGATGGCAGCGAACAGGGATGAGTCCTATTTATGAAATGAACTGTCAGGAGAGTCAAGGAAATTAGATTGCAAAAAGAGGGATTGTGGTAAGACATTATATGAAAGAATTAGGAAAAGGTGAAGGCTGAATCATAGATCCTGACAGCACTAAGAGTGCATTTCTGATTTCAAGAACAATTTAATCCAAAAAGAAAAAGTCCCTTATGACATTTAGATCAATCTAGAGACATCCTTATATACTCCAAACATTTTCTTTTTAGTTTCCTAATTAAACCTATTTTACTTTGACAATGAGTCAGTTAGAAGAGGAGAATTTCAATGTTCACCCTTACCGAAATGCAGACTTTATTTATTAATTTCAATCCCCATAGCTAAGAATTCAAAAATATCCTATCCATCACCATAATCCAATAAAGGGCAATTTAATCCCTCAGCTAGGTATAATTCTCGATCGAGGAATATCTAAATGAGACATATTTTTCCATTAAGACTAAATTTTCCAAAAGCCTATCTCAATCACGTTGGAAGAATGCTCACTCAAATCAGCAGAAAACCTAATCAACGCTATCTCAGCCTGGGGAGCTATTTCCTCAGAAGATATTTCAAAATTTATCATCTAGGATGCTCTTTTTTATCTCGGGAGTGTCAAGGGAACGCGATTTTTTCCCACCAACGGGGGAGGTGGCTTTCAAGATCCAAAGAGATGGGGAGGAATATAAAATCGAGGAATTACAAAAGGAGGAAAAACTCCGGCTGTCACGCGACAGGGAGCGCCACCAACCTCTGGCGATAAAACAAACGCGATGCGGCGAACGCTGGACTTTTTCTGGGAAAAGAAGTGGAGTCCATGAGGAAAGAGGATGGCTTTCGAAGAATAGGGAAAGAAGTGGAACGAAAATTAAGGATAAAGATAAACCTACTATATCAACCTCTCTCTTCCAAATAGTGGGCTGATACAGTATAATGAACTTAAGAAATAACTTCTACCGCCTTTTCCTCAAGCAAAATGATAAACAATCGGTTCTGGGAAAGTAAACCATTATCTGAGAGTTCTAGGAATTTGGAAATAGGGGCGGTTCAGGCAGTGGTGGGAATAAAACTTTTTTAAAATAGGTTTTTATCTCTAATGAATATGCAACCACGCACTGCAGTATTTATCCCAATTTATCTCATCACACTTATTTCATTAATAAAATTTAAGGATCAAATAATAATGAAATATTGCGTGCTCCAATATTGAAATTTTATTCTAGTTTAATGAGTAGATCGTGGTTCCTTTACGTAGGTTAATTTTACGTTAGTACACTTCGCTACGTAAAAGAAGCATTTTATAAACGAAGCGGCAATAGTTTATTATATTCGAAGTTTAAAAAATCCTCTACCATCAACCATGGTACTGATAGGATTGTCTGCGAAGCAGAAAAAGAACTGAAGAACATGTTTTTGCCAATAATTACCACTGTATCACCACCTTAATTTCGAAACTCCGGATCAATGACACCTTTAAACCATATATGACGATATTTTATAGTAATTCGACGAATCAATTCAAGATCTTCAAGATTCACACCCCCTGACGAAGTCTTCGGAAATTGAGAGGTGTGGAAAAAGGCATTGATCTCGAAGGGAGAGAAAGAAATAGAGCAAAGGGAAGAGATAAAGGGAAGGAGAGGGAAAATCGCGGAGTGGCAAAAGCGTGCGATAAACGCAAAAAAGAAAACATTCCCGCAGAGAGAAAAAAGGAGGATTTAGAAGAGGGGAAGACGCTCTTTGTGTAGTCGAGCCATAGGGGATGCAAGTGGTGGCCGCGGAGGGTTGAACCGTCTCTCGCGCAGTGGTTTTTCGCACTAAGTGGGGAAAAATGCAGCGGAAGAGGGAGTGAATCTCCATCGCGAGGGCTCCGTCGTTGTCGTGGAAATGTTTTATTCCGAAGCGCATCCATATAACTTGGAAACGGATCACTATTGCAAAAATTACACAAATGAGTCGTTATCGCAGAGGTTTTGTAACACTTGTGCTACAAATGCAAAATTTTAAAATGGGTCTTAATTTTAGTTTCCTCTTCAGAGATCTGGACAGTATTCAGCCTGGATGCCACCTCGAACGTTAAATAAAATTAACCACCAAGAACTTTGGAGAGGAAATGAGGCTTAATACGCAAGGTGAGGTAGTTTGACTTCGTTTTCCTCCCTAAACCACAATACAATACACGGAAAAGATCCTCCCAAGAGATCCAATCAATAATAATTTCCATGGCTTTAATTTATGAGTGAGTACGATGAATAGCATTATTGAGTGTCATTGATGTCTCAGTAGCTTTCATATCATCACATTGCGACGAGACAGGAACAGAAGTGAATGAAAGATAAGTTCCTACAGAAACATATCTTCATATGAATCTCATTCCATTCCTTCACATAGTAGTCTTAGTCTTTCCTTCTTTTCACCCTTACACTCTATTCTTGTCATTCAAAGTGTACTCCACTCACTACAGCTAAATGTATAGCTGACACACTACAAAACTTGCATATCCTCCCAGCAGGAGAACTTGATAATTGGCAACAGCGGAGCAATGCTGAGCCCAGGACGCGTTTCCCGGAATCGATGAGATATTCTGTCGTGAGGGCAAAGAGTGGAAAACATCTGAGATATACACGAGCGATTTCGGGGAAGAAGTGCTCGGAAAAATGGGTGCCGTCGAAGATTGTGACGCAGGGGATGGTAAATGACGCCTTTTTCCCTCTACAGCAATGGCGAAGAGCGCTATGCCCAAGTGTACCGCGAGAATTGTTATTTCCGGTCAATTTGAATTTAGCGCTTACGGTTACTGCCGCCGCTGCAGCGAAACGGGTAACGCGCCGTTTACATTCAGCGGACATCTATTTGAAGTATCGCTGGGGGATATATTGAGGAGATGCGAAAGAACGACTGTCCCCTGTTTTTCTACATGCTGTGAGTGGAACTCATTGCCGAGTTTTTATGGTACGAGATGCTTAAATCCTTTTCTTTCAGAACTTTCATTCTTTCCTCATCGTTCGCTGTTCAACAGAAAATATTACATTATGCCTCTCGTTTGCTAAGTTTTTGATCGAAAAAGAGAAAGGAGTTTAAAAGTATTTTATGTAATTACGTGGATTAAGTGAATGTGTTTAGTTTTGGAATAATCTATAAATCTGTAAATGTGACCATGTGAAAACAATAAAGTGACATTTTGAAGTGAAAGGGGACACTAAACTGTGACTGTGAATAAATTTAATGTGTGAGATATATGTAATGTACATGTATTAGTGAGGGTACTAGGGAGATGATCAGTAAATTTGGTCTGCTTGTTGAGTCTTAATGCTATCTGCAAATAGAGTGATATCATCATACCCGAAAGAGACTTCTGTGTAACGGAAAAAACTTCCAAAACTAATGCTCAATTTCCCTCGCAATCTTTGAGACTAACTGGTTGGCCAAGAGTAACACCACAGTCCCACCCTTCTAAAGAAGTTCTTATTTCCTCCACGAAACCATTCTATATTTCCTTTCCGTTGCTACCTTGATTGTAAAAACATCTTTATATATTATTGTTATTTTTTTGTATATTGTATTGCATTGTGACAAGGGTTAAAGAGAAAATAGGAATTCTAGTCCCAACTTCCCCCAATAAATACGTTTGTACTGTATTGTATACTATTTATATCTATAAGTACTACTTCAATACATATTCGCAACTGCACCCGCCAACAATAGCTCATTAGATATCCGAAAGACTCCCAAAAGCGCTAAATTCGCGCCATTCTTCGTCTATTCCATTCTTCCTCTAGAAATCCGCGACAACGCCCAACAATCGTCGCGAAAGAGACATTTCCTGCGCTTCGTTAATTATTCCCCCTTTGCGATATAAACCGATACATCAAAGAATGGCCTCGTTACCCGCCACCAAAAGGATTAGTAATGGGTGTGTTGCCGGGAGGGGCGTCTGGAAGGGCCCCTACCGTGGGATTCCGCACCATCTGACAGCCAAAGAGTTTTTGAAAATGAAAAAAGAGCGTTTCTCCCCCTGGACTAACCCTCCAGGAAAACATACTTGCGAGCGCTCACAAAGCATATGCCTTTTCCGTACAAGGCGACACTCGCGAGGTATAACAAGCTGCTCTTGGGGAGACCTCTCGGGGGAGAGGCTACCAAAAAACGCGGTCCCCTCCACGTTTCTTCGCGCAACAGATTTTCACACTTATCCGCTTTTTTCACGCTCTTGCGAAAACATCGACCCCTTCTCCCCTTAATTACGAAGGGTTATTTACGAAAGTGGGGATGTACGCGGGTTTCCCGCTAAGATTCTTTCCCTCACCATGAGTGATCTATTATTTTTCGTCCATTTACTTTTGATTGTGTCCCCTGCGACCGCTAGATGACGAATAGGGGGAAGTCAAGCCTTCTATTGAAGCACTTGAGCATTTAAAATATATTGTCCCTTGCGTTGCACCTTTCTTGATGATGTCGTAGGATTTTTTAGATTTCTGATCCTCCCTCTTTCACAAAGTGTCCCATGGAGCTGCATATCCTATATTATACAGATTCCCAGACTTCAATTAAGATTAACACCACAAGCTGGTAGAACATTAGTCGAGAAATGGCTAATGGAATTTGTTTCTTCAATAGCACCGGTAAATGATGAGCTCAAACGTAACATCATAGTCAAGGCAAACAAATTTTCAGATTTACCTTTAGGAACAGTCAAAAAGTGGCTTTTTGGGTAAAATGAAATCAGGAGGAGGCTAGGTATAGCTGAGAAGCGGTGCGGTGGATAGTTGAAGGAAATATTGTTTTGTAGAAAGAACTGAGGATTCTAGTGAAACGAAATAGGAAACTTAACGCCAAACGGTGTTCCGTTATACAAAGGAAGGTGTTAGATATCGGAGACAAAAGGGAATACTACGAGATAAGAACTAAAAGAAGAAAAAGATGGATAAAAAATAACCTTCAGTGACCACCGAGGGTCACTGAGCTAGAAAATCAGTCAAAGTTGTGAACGATACAGACAATAGGATAGCCATGGTAAAAACTAAAGTAATGAAGCATGATCACCTTGTGCTATGAGGCGGAGCATGGTACTGCAAACTGAATCGAATCAAAAAAGGCACAAATAGTAGCTAGGTTGTTTCGCCTTTAGTTAAGATGAAACCTTGGATTGAAGCTCTTTAAATTTCACCTTAGAGAAGTGAGGTGTAAGGTAATGCCTGTTTACAGGACTGTAAATTACAAATAAAGAGAATTCAAATAAAGAGATATCATTTACACTGTTCCATTTCTGGTTAAGAAAGTTATGTTCCTAAACAGCATGATATTTATTGCATGATATAATTTTCTCGGGAGGGAAATAGTACTTTTTCACGAAACCACAGAATAGGTAAGCTAAATGAGCACGGTTCTGCAGCAGGGCGATTAGAAAATCCAAATTAGATGGAGCGAGAGAAAGCGAGATGAGATGACGATAAGGATTAGAGCGGAACCCTTTCCGAGATGGAATCGATCATACGAATCAGATCCTTTAAAACACGTTCGCTCTTTGAATCAACATCTTTTTCGACTTCTGTTGTTATTTCGAGCGATTAATTGCGTTCCGTGGAAGGCTTATCTTTGGATTTTAACGGCAAACATTGTCGATGGGATTAAGCGGAATTGGAGCGGAAAGTCGACGGGCCATTGAGACAACTCCTGTTTTTGAATCGCTTAAAGTATAATCAACGCCAACGTCGATGATTATTGCGGAGGAAAAGTTGTCCCGAGAAAGATTTTTCTTATCTTTATAATAAATCTCCTCCGAAACATGCAGCCTCGTTTCGAGGGACAAATACGAGGATATTTAAGCAGAAAACCCAATTCGTGAACATCAGAAACCGGATTACCGTCACGCTGTCACGGATTACATTCGGTGGAAATTTATTCTCGACGCAACCCTTATTTGATTATGGAAATGAAATGGAAAGGAGTGAGCTGCGCGGTGTTTATGCCTGGAAATAAGTTAGCTCAATTTCGAACGCTGCATTTATGGAAAAGCTCTGTGCAAGAACACATGTGATTATATGGACTTACTTACATAATATCTAGAAAAAAAGCTGACTTGAATATGAAATTAGAGGCAAAACGTACGCGGTAAACGTGATAAGATGGAGAATATTTATGAACTATCACCTTTGGGTTTCTGATTTACGAAAATTTAAAATAAAACATCCGAAGTGAAAACATCGAATTGAATCAATGACGTTGGATTCTGTGATAAAAATCGGTACCACTGAAAAAGGGATATTAAACTTTTGAATAGGGACTACAAGATGTAAAGATAGTAAACATTTATTTTCAAATTAGTTTTGCCTTTCTTTTCTTTCATTTCCTGTCAAAATTTTATTACGACTTATTTCTTCTTTTTCGAATTCCAGATAAAAATTCAACCTTCAACAATTTCAAAAATCAACTCAGGATAAAACATCTTTTTTCAAATTTTAATCGAAAGCTTTTCATTTCGTGCGTCATAACTTATTCTAGAGCGATGATCAGACAATGGAATGAATTCACACAAGAATCTACTCAAGCCTCGACAAAGCAATCTCAGTTCATAAATGAGGAATAAGTTCCCTCACCCTAACTTACGATATTCAGAGATTCAAATCTTTCCCGCGGTACACCTTCCCGCCATCCTTCCCGACCGTCATTCTATATTTATTCCTCTCGGAAAAGAGGCAAAAAGTACACCGAACAGACTCCCGAACTTAAGAAAAACCAAGGGAGAGAAGAGGAGAACTAAAACAAAGAGCCTCGTCCGCCTTTTGGGGATCGCTGGTGGGGATGGAAAGCATTTCCCTGAATTCTCGCATTCCCAAAACAAAGTGAGAACGCAGAAACTTCCTCTAATGGAAATTATGAGCGGGTCGATTCCCTCGGCGGATAGCTTAGCGCGGCTCTCAGCTACCGCCGACCCCTCAGGGGGTGTCCAACGTTACAACTCCCCTTTTTCTGCACTCTCGTTTCAACACTTCGAACCTTGAGTTTCCGGGAAGGAGAGAGGGGGCGGGGCTGCGAAACAACTGGGAGGTGGTGTCCGCCGACAAAAAAAAAGACGCCGGAATTTCCGGGAGGAGCCCGGAGGCGGATTCAATCCGGGAGAGAATGTGTCACGATATCCAAGATTGCACTCTAATGCGCTTGGGGGCTGCATTGAGGGTGCAGCTGCGTGTCCATTAGTAGTTCGCTAGAGAACGTGCGTTTTTATCCACTGGTACTTTATAAGTGCGATATTCTTCTCCTTGTACGAGATTGAAGGTTGGCACCAGACGAGAGAGCGGAGGCTAGCAAATCTGGGACCGGAAGATGCCATAATTTGAAAAGGCAGGAAGTAATTGAAGAGGAGCCGAGTATTTCATCATCTATGTTTAACATGTAAGGTAAATGATACATGGTATAAAAACGCAGAGATTAGGATAAAAATATGCAGTTAAAATGTGCAAGATTACAGTCAACTACCTTGCTGCTATACTTACGAGGGGTATCGAAACGGATTTATTTCTTTGAATAATACTTTGGATTTACTGAGAAACCCCGGCTACGAATCTAGAAATATGGATGAAATGAAGAAATAACTACTTCGATATCCTTTAGAACAAGACTGTCCATGTTACAACCTCCAATGAGTCGCATTTGCTCCTATTAGGACTTCGCGGGGCTCAGATAATTAGTCACTGTTCTTTTAATATTTCATCTCATAGCATAAATATATTTCAATGATGTTTCATGGTGTTTGGTGTAATAAGGTTGGTTGATAGGGTAAGTTGAAGCCAAAATTCGTTTATTTTTCATTCCATTATTGAGCATTAGGATGGAAAATTCAAAACCAATAAGAAGCTAGTCCACAAGAAACTAAACGTTTACAGTTATAGCACAAGAAATGCAATTGAGGTAAGGCACCATGAAATATGTAAAGATCATATAACTTTCGAGGCAAGAATTTCCGTAGAGAGCTTTCATTTCAGAGTAGGTGACATGTAAAAGCTGCGTGAATGAAATAATTTCTGTACACGAATTTGTTTTTTCGGCGCATGAAAAGGAGGAATAAGTCACTAAAATTTATCAAGTAAACATCACACGAGTGAAGAGGAGAAACTATTTATATAACGCGGGAGTTCAAGCGTTCCGTACGCAAAAAAAAATGGAATGATATAAGTACTTGGATAAATATTTATCCACCTCGTACTCATCCTTAAAAATCCTCGAGCGAAGGTTTTTGCGAAATAAAATGCATATCGTTGAGGAATGAAGCACACGAACCGGACTGGAGCTTTAAATTGGGCAGCAAATTAAACGTCGCAAAAACGTTGAAGGGCACTTTAGGCTGATCACCAAAAGTATATCACATCACCTACGATAGTTAATCTAGCGTAGGTTTTCCCTATTGAACGGAATATCTTCTGGGCATTGAAGAGCCGGTAATTACCTGACTAAGCCAATTCTATCCTCTTCCCAAGGGAGTCCTATGGGATAGCGTAGCAAACCGAGTTGTATGCAACATGTTTATTCGTTCGAATTAAGGAAAAAAAGCCGAAAAACGTGACCCGTTTCAGGCGGACGAGAATTTAATGTGCTCCAAATGGGTGCAGAATTAAAGAGTCGGACACGTAAAATGCTGAGGACGCACCTCGAGTGTCCCGAAAGAGAAACCCGCGGGGAAATAAGGTAAATGCTTTGTTTCCATTCACCGAAGTGATTGTCTGGAACAAAGGCTCCCTCCGTAAGCAGGCGGGAAAAGAAGCAAATAGAAAAACGCTCCGGGGAACGTTCTCCTCGGAACCCAAATGAGCAACATTAGAAATCGAGATTATATGGAATTAGCAAGTTAGAGGGAACGGGAGATAATTTGATGAGGAGGCAAAGGATTCGATCCTAGCTATTATACGCCTCTTTTTGCCTCCGGGTGTTGAGGAGTTTGATAAACAAAGACCCCAAAAGTAAGCTTCCAATGAATATTGATAACATCTTGATAGGATGATGATGTCCAAATACGATCCCTCTCTTGTATCTCTTCCCAAATGACACAAATTTAACTTCATTTGAAAATTTTAGAATCCTGTATCCTGCAAAGAATTAACGCTACAAAAAAACGGAGTTTGAAAATTGCAGGAGAACCAACAGATGTATAGCAGTAGTAGTCTTTTGGAGTATATCTATCATTAAATCAGACCCTCTTTATGGAAGATTTAGCAACTGAATATCAACATAAACAACGGACAACATTCTGTGCTCTTTCTGAATGAATTTGATTCGTTAAGATACCACTATATTCAAGCCTCCAGGACCCAACGCATATCCCTTTTGTATTGGAACATTCTCATTCAGGTGTTAGCTTTGAAGCGACAATATGACTTCTGGTTCGGATAACTAAACTTATCAAAGCTCATGCCGGTAAGATTGGTAAGCAAGCATTCACTGAATCTCAACTGACACCTTAACGAGAGCCACTTGTCTGCGGTGACATCTCATAACCCCACCGGTTCTTATGCAGAGAAATAATCACTTCTCGCGGCTGAAATGACGTCCAACCTGTATCCTTCCGTTACGTCACTGAAGATGTCTGCAGCTAACAGATGCGAGAAACCAGCAAAATATTCGTGAAATGTATTGGTAGTCGAGTCCAAAAAACAATGCAGAGAATCTTTCTAAACCGAAAATCTCATTGGCAGAAGCACCCTTTACTGTAATATCCAGGATTTGAACATGTGTCGGCATTCAGGCTTGCAAACTGCAACCCCTAACCAATTCGAATTAAAAACATAGCAAAGCGGGCTCCTGGAGAGATACTAGACAATCTTTGATTTCAAGTTAAAAAATATAACACCGATAAAAGGTCAATCACAACATATAATGAGGATATAGTACTTCCTCCACGGAAAATTTATGGTGTTCCCGAATAGCCAGGTGGGTATCGCGTTCGTCTGCGGTGAAAGTGGTCCCGGGTTCGACTCCCGGTTCAAGTCCAAATGTAGGAAATTACTTCAGCTGTAGAAGCACTTTGAATGCCATGGCAAAGCGGATGGTCCGCCACAAATGCACTGTGTATGGATAAACACACGAACTCCAAAAGACGAACGCTAAGTCCCACGGCGATGAAACTATAAGCCCATTTTGCGTCCCGGAAAAGTATCCTTTGAAAACATCTCTCAAAAGCGGCAGATAAGAGCGTAATCGTCTGCCGGTTCAATGCATTTAATGGGGATGTGCTCCAGAACTGGTTGCGGAACGATATGAAGAGTCGTTTTTGGTGCTCCTGAGATGGCGCGCCTCAGACGGCGCTGCATTCAAACCACACCAGGTGGTGCTGATCAATTACGCGTGGAAACCGGTCCTCCGCGGATGCTTCGACACCGAGAGGTCTCTGCTCGTTTCCCATGACGGTCCAGAGGATTTCGAGGCAAAAGCACGGATAAGGGGTCCGTGGGAAGTTCGCCCATCATGAAGTGACGGAATTAATGTGAATATCTCTTCGTTCGAATCAAATATGGCGAACCACTCTATAATGGTTTTGAACCACTATAAAGGAAGACCCGTAAATCGATATTCATTCAGGCAAGAGATTGATAAATAAGCGAATTGCTCACTTTGGGATACGAATGCGTTATCAGCAAGAATTGAAACGGCAACTAAGAGCCAACTAAGCTTCCGCAGTATGTATACATTTGCGGATTTCTCAGTCTATCGGAAAAATCTTTAAAAATGCTGTATTTCTCGTTACCTTCTGCGCATATTTAAAACGGATCCGTTATAGGTAGAGTAGCTTTTTGTTTTATTCCGCACTTGGTCTTCATCGTTCATATTCAACTTGCTACAAATACATCTTACTCCATAAATAACAGCGATCGTGAGATATACGTAACTGAAATGATATTCAACTATTCTCTAGCAGTAATTTATATTTAATATACATAAATGTAAATCCCGGCATAATATATTATATATTCACCGCATATTATTATGATATATTTAATATATTTCTCCGCATCTTTATACCCCACACAGCAATGTTTCTTTAAATAACTACGATACATTAAGTAGGATTTACTGTTTCCGACTTTAATTTCAACTTTCCTCTCCGTGGAATTTAACACTAATCCTTATTTAGGAAAGGTATTTTCCCACTAATCCGACACGCTGACTTAATTTGCTCCAATCTTAATTTATGCAGCGCATAAACTAAGCTTCCTTTAGAGAGCTATTTCAAAGATACAGATTCTTTACATATAAAAATTTGTAGCTGTACGAGAACTACATCATTCAAAGATTTTTGGGAAAAATTGTGAAAAAAGTGAAAAAAATAATTTAGCGATAAATGAAAGAAGATGGGACTAAATGTGATGGGTGACATAGAATTAAAACCCGTCGGACACACGAAAATTCGTAAAAAATAAATTACCTGAAACTCACGAGTATCGTCCGAGAGCCATATTACAACAATTAATCCTACCGGAGCCAACTAGGATTTGGACAATCATCAGCAAAAACCTCTCCTTTGGGGACACCACGCAAAATCGACCCGAACTTCTCCGAACGGCCGCAAAAAACTCAAGATCTCGCCATCGAGCACCGACCGAGGGCAACTTTCCTGCACCACCTCCGTCCCCTGACGACCATTAAAAAAAAAAAACCGGCGCCCAAACATTCATCTTCCTCCGCCATTAAAACAGACCTCAGATTCGCGCCGTGACGCCTAAACTTACCCTTGAGCGGGAAATCACGGACCGCACAACTCTTCCCCATCCAGGGTTTCCTCGGATCAATTTTTTCCCGAAGACCGGGGAAACAGGTTCCTGGATGGAGGAATGACACCCACAGGCCGACGGAGATCTAAACGCTGGATGTCCAGAAACTCCAGCACCACAAAACTCGGGACCCCACCCTGCTTCCGGAACGGAAAGCCCCTTTTTTGCATGTGAAAAGGAGGGGATGTGAAAAAGACACTTCCTGAGGGGGAGCCGTGTTGACTAGTATTTTGAATCATTTTGCAGGATCTTGGGGAGTGTCGGTGAGAGGTTGGCCAACACTAGCGGTGGAGGGCTGACAGAGATGTTGGGACAAAGTTTTGGGGAGATATAGAGAGATGCGGGGGACAAAAGGCCTTCATGATGAACTAAAATGGAAGGGAAATTTCGAATGAATAGGTAATCACCGCCATTCCCAAGCGAAGCGAAAAATGTACGAAACGTAAATTACTACTTCTCCATATACAGACGGATTGAGTAATAGTGATGAAGCAGCATACACCTTATAATAATCCTATATAATGATCAACGTCGTGTATAAATTTATATATCTATTTATCCGATGTCAGGTAACTCCCGTAAGAAATAGATGGAGGAAAACTTTGAACATTTATTTATAAACTTTCAAAAACTATTCTTATTTGATTTCAATTATACCAAACAGAATTGACATTTTTTTGGTTGCGAGATATTTTAGCGCTCTATGTAATCAGTAATTATTAATAGTTAAAGATATTTAAAAAGAAAGGCATATCAGTGAGCTTACTCCGAAGTGGATGAAAAATAGTCAGAAAAGAATAGATATATTTTTGTACAGCTAGTTCCAAAAAAAACTTACCACCTAAGCCGCAACCCGCATAACAGACGTGAAGCTCGATGAGAGCGAGTCTAGAGTTTTCCACGCATTCTATTGGCTCTTGGAAGGAAGGCGCCTTTTTAAACCGTTGTGAAACGCGTTGAAAGTATTTGTACCGTCTTTATTAGCACGACATCTAGTTTAAAATTAGTCTTACTTTTCACTATGTCAGCAGCATAGTATTAAAAAATGAATGAAAATCGGATTTCCTCATTTCGGCCAGATATTTCTGCGTAATTCACCTTTTTCTGGAGGCATCGGGTAAACTTACTTCCGCTGCTTCTATTATCAAATAAAAAATTATGTCATTGCAAGATTAAAAAGGATTATATTATTACGTTTTTAATGCTCTTGACGCCTACAGGACGAACTTTTAAATTTATTTAGAGGAAATTCACGACTATGACTCAAATAGAACATGAACGAAAACTCTGTAAGGAGATAAAGAATAATTAGGAATAAGAACACAATCAACAGTATGTCAACTGATTTATGTTGCAGAAAAATGCTATCGAGAAGGGGAGTATGAAAAAACTGCGAATCCTACTAAGGAAAGCAAAGATGAAAAGAAACTTTATCTGGACGAATACACTGAGAAAGAATCATTTTAAGTCGACCTGGTAAAGAGTAAAGAGCTCTGAGAATTAGACCCAAAACTTATTACAATAACGTAAAACAAGTAAATTACGATCAACTAAATCAGATAATTACATCGAATATTATAAAAAATTTAAATACCGCCAAATCAACTGATAGAAAGTAAAATATCAATTGGTGTGCTATCATCATTTTCTAAGGCAATTGTTTAAAATTCAACTTGCTAATTTAGTATTTTAGAGAATAACATAGATATTAGAATAGTAGCACTCTTTATTTAAATACTGAGAACTACAAAATTTTTTCACGTATAGAATAAAAAAAAATTGTTTACGACGAAATTAACGCCAGCATCTCGTAACACTTTTCCGAAAATATTGGTCATTGCCAGTTCCAGAAAAACTATCCCTTTAATTAAATCAAGTTCATGTTCCTTGCAAAATTATGCTGTCCCAACTTTTATCTGATGCTAAATCTCTTTCTTGCCCCGTGGTGCAAATTTTGACTCGATTTCTTTGCTGTTGAATTATTCTGCAATACAGAGAAGTATAAAATTTGCTTGATACGGCAAATAACGGAGCATTAGGTATTTTAGAATATATGTGTCAACAGGTCATTCTGTTCCTCCACCAGGCATTCGTGATGACGGTATCAGATGAAGCATTATGATTTTGAGATGAGATTTGACTGTTTCTGCCCAATTCGCGTCTGAGGTTTTACTAAGTCTTTCAGAGAGAGGGGAGGCCCTCCACACTGGCCCTAGGAGTATTCCCTATTCATTCCTTTGTTGCTTCTTTTTCTTTTGTTTCGTCCATCGAAAGGTATTGTCTATTTTCTCAAAGGAACCATAAAACGGCCGATGGGTGAAGGTGAACTCCGCTCTGAGAAGAAAAACCCCCTTTTCGGCATATTGTGGATGGTCGTATGTATGCGGGGTAGCGAATTTGAAAGCGCTAATGAGGATTCCCGACCGCACCCCTGCTGAGCAGGTATCTAAGGTTAGGGTATGGTGGCGGCGACCGATCACAAGTAAGGTGGGAAATGGTGGATCTGCGATTTGCAAATCTTCGCCGCGGGTATTCCCTTGGGGAATGAAGATATTCAACTCTATTTTTGAGGTAGACGACCTTTCAGGACTTCTTGCAAGGAATACAGTTTAAGATGGTTAAGAAACAACAGTTAGTATGGAAAATCAGAACCTTAAGACTGATTTGCATATTGCATATAAATTCCAGGTTTTCTATACTTGCATATTGAAGGTTTACATGTTAACACCTTGTTTATTTACATTTTCATTAATACCCCGCGAGCCGCCGTATAACGTATGTCAAGGGGTGTGAAAACACCCACACCACGATTTCCATTGTTATACTGAAATGATTTTCAGAACTATGCGCTAGGTGAAAGTGAAACTAATGATTAATGATCGCTGCTTCGGTTTCTGAATGCCTCAAGTAAAGTATATAACCCGAATTGTTTGAATGGTGCATAATATGTATAATGATTAAAAGAAAAATCACCGCCAATAATTATGAATGATGAGTAATATGAGACATGGAAGAATACGTATATACGAATAACAGACTTACATGAGAATATTCCTCTAATTCTCATGATTCATACCTTAGCTGTTAAAATATTCTTGGTTCCATATGTAATCCATTACTCCAACATTCACTCCAAGAACCTCCGTAACATCCTTCATCCTAGGCACATCATAATTCTCTACGAACTTTGCGAAGATGTTTCGAATTTTTAAGAATAGAAATGCAAGGAAGATCATTCTAGTTGAAATAGGACCTTCGGAAAATCTGAACGATAACATAAAGTTGACAATGTTTGGGTGTATCATATCAGAATTATAGTATCTCTATACATATTCTGCTTTTAAAGTGAATGGCATAAACTGTATTAGCTTATACTAAATAACTAATTCAACAACAAAAATGAAAAAAATAAGTAATGCTGCCTATTGTCAATTTATATCAATTAAGCTCCTCGTCAATGATTCTTTATTTATAAATATTGTTTTTATGCTTTATTTTGTCTCTATATTGAGCTCAAAATTTCGTAGTTTGAAATAACTTTAGAAATGAACAATGAACTAGAGAAATGCCGTCTAATATTTATTCCTTACGCTTACGAGAACCAAATCGTTTAACTTCTCTTACAACATCTATAATACAAAGTTGATAGAGCGTTGAAGATGATCTTACTAGATCGACTAAAGTTTCTATTATAATGTCACTAAAATATGAATTGAAACGTAAATACAGAATTGTAGACACTCCGCATATTCAACGTCGCAGAAACTTGAAGTTTATACGCCAATTACCGATAAATTGAATCTCTAAAGTTATTTAGAATAAACCATTGGCTTGCATAGACAGTAATACTAATGTTAGCAATTTCTATCGGTTTGAAAAGACCTCGGAATCTCTTTCCAAAATAAATTGCTGATAAGAAGATGATTTAGGTACTGGCTTAGTGAACTACTCCAACTTTCTTATAGAATTAAAAGAAGGTTGCTACAAAACATTAAACATCGCTATTGTATACAATTTCGGAGACCCTGGGGATAAACTGATGCATCAGAAGGAAATTTCTGAAAGTATGATGAGCCATCGACGTTATATCCTGTATATTTGAATGTTAACCATGTTTGACTAAGATATTACTTAAATTGGATAAATGAGTAGTTTCTCTGGAGGCTGTCATAAACGGAAAAAATATATGTTGGATGAGAAAATTGAGCTGAGTGAGTGAGTTATACTTTTAAAAGAGGTCGTTGCTCCTACTCAAAGTAACCAATTGGTCAACGAGGAACGCAAGAAATGCCATTACCTATTGTGATTTATCCAAAAATCTGGAATTAACATACCTCTTACACTTTAGGTTGTTAAATCCATGTGAGTGTATGTATTACTGTTGCCGTCGCTTCTCACTTCCCTACCTCTATCAAAACAGTCTCCCTCTTGAAGTCCTGGTGAATTCATTGCTTTAACCACTTCTTCCAATCACTCCTCTATCTTGCTTTTCAAATTTGTCATGGAATGTGGAGAGATAAAAGTTTCTCATAGCCAATACATTTTAAATACGAAGGAATATTTTCAATATCACCAAGCGATAAATATGTAGATAGACTAGCCATACCAAACCACCACCCATTCATCTCAATCATTACAATTCTGTCGAAAAATATGAGAGTTACGCAGGGCCAGCCATCAACCGAGGGGAGCAAAATTTCAACATGAGCCTCATATGCGCTTCCCCATGTGATATTACAGGGTTGGAATTACAGGTAAAAAGGCCCTGGGAAAAACTATTTCACCAAGTCCCTATTATTTTGCGTATTTTTAACGTTTTCTACATTATAATAATTGTAAACGTTATAATAAACAATTGAAATATAAATAATGTAGGACCAAACCTCATTCGCACTATCTTTTTGTGTATTTTAGAACTTTTAAAGGTGATAAATATAGCGAGAAGAATGTTTAAGAACGTAATGGTTTGTGACTGCAACCATTTCAAGAGGAATCCACAGAAGAAATCAAGTTTATTCGATTTACACTTCAATGACACCGAAAATAATTAATTAATGAATTCAAAATTAATGTGAAAGATGGTAGTCTCGTATCCGTCATCTTTATTCATTCAGGAAAATCGATCCTAGCACATTTTCTCTCAATTGATTTGGACGGTATAGTAAAAATTCCAACTGCATAGATGATAAAATTTATCGATTTTTTACGGATCGAGTTTTAATTTCGATGCTTATCAAATGAAACAAAATTTATCTAAAATACACAGAGAATGCCTCGAGACTTCATACTACATATTTACTTATAGATTTTTTAATGTATTTAAAGTAATAGCCTAGATATGACCATGAGTTTGCCTTACTTTACTTGTGTAGATTGCATTCACATAGGCTGTGATAAAACAGGTGATCGATATGGACTCCTTACGTATATAATTTTAAAGGCTAATAACTGCTCTCATCAACGATGTATAATATTATTTACTATTATATTATATAATATAACCCATCATAACCGCAGAGTTTTGGAAGCGAAGGCGTCAAATTCGAGGTCTATATATTTTTGGTCCGACACTGATTCAAACAGCGCGGAAATTTTCTTTCTCCCATCTCAGTGCTAAACATAAGCTCAGAGCGGCTCAGAGGCAGGGTTTGCGAAAATTTCCTTCAGCCTGCTTGTGCCTTTCGTCTCAGACTCGAATTTTACGACAGGAAGGAAAGGGAAGGGGGTTTGCCTCGGAATAACGGGACCTCGTGTGCGAGGTTTCCCTCTGTGCGAGAAGCAATGCTAGAATATATACTGATTCGTTATAACCATTTTATAATAACTGAATTCTTGCATTTCGACATCCGTATTGTTATAATACTATTCTGCTAGGCCAATGCCACCAAACTCAGGATACTAATAAAACTTTGCAATATTAATAAAGCAAATAAATCCATTTCAACTCTGCAGGCGGAGTTATGACTCAAGCAGACCATCTCCGCCATGTTTTTCTTCTCTCTCTCTCTCTCACTTCTTAAGGCTCGCTCGGAGGAAATTCACTGCCTGTTATGCGGGTTGCGGCTTAGGTGGTAAGTTTTTTTTGGAACTAGCTGTACATACGGATTGCCCAACGAAAACATGTAAATCAAAGAGACATTTAAATAGATAATAAGGGATGATTAGTGATCTGAAATTAGGAAGAAAGTAAAAGAGAAACGTGATGTAACTAATTACGATCAAAACAGAATATTATCTACTATTAAGTAATTATCCTTCAGATAATCTAGGTAGATCAAGTCAGAGTTATCCGTCTACGGAACTGGTTTTCTAATATTCAAATTTTACGATTTAGAAAGGATAGTTACGGGTGAGGAAAAATTTTCATTTTTAGATACATTTACCCTCAAATTATCGATTGAATAAGAATTCGGCGAACGACCTGAAGACGAGCAAAGAAAAAATAATAAATAGTCTTGAAAAATGGAGATATAATGAATTCCTATTAAAAAGATGCATAAGCAACGAAGTATAACATCTGATACGGAATTAAGGAAAATTACCGGCAAAATCTGAGATCGATACGAATCTTATAAAAGGCGCTTTAAAAGCTTGTGATTAAAATTCTACGGTAAGATGAAGGAGTCATGACCGTAGAACCTTGGCCTCACCTTGTAATATCGATAGAGAAGATAAAATGAGACATCGCAGAAATACAACAGAAAGCTCCGATGAAGAAGGCGAAGCTCTGAAATTTTCTTCCAATATTTAAATATGATTTATTGCTTATATATTGATATGTTAATAATACATACTAGGAACATGGATTTATTTTCAAAGTTGTCCGCATTAAATCTCTCTAGATATTTACCTCTTCTGTCTTCTTTAAACACCAAATTATCTAAAAGCTTACAGAAATGTTCATTTCGGAGGGATAAATCCTGAAAATTATACTCATATATTTGGTATGACTAACGAAACAATTGATTGGTTAAAACTACTTGATAATTAGACACGAAATGTGCCGTATAAATCCGCGTATAAGACGCAGCATGATTTCTGGGAGCGTATTCTTAATCTATTATAAAAAATAAGACGGAAATTATACACCATCCTATAGGACGCACTCTGATATTTAGCCTATATATTTGCGAAACAAATTCGTTCGATACACGGGAATACACGGTAATTGTTTCCAAATCGAGAGAAAGGGATTCACCGACATGAATAAGTGAGTGAGAAGATAGAAGGAGAATAGGGAGGAAGAGAAAAGACGTCCAGTTTTTCCTGTTCGAAGACGGTGTTGCATTCCATGAGACACATAGGCACTTAAGTGCAACAAAGTATGCCCTTTGAGTAACGCCCAGCCACTCTCAAGGATTTACATTTTCCATACAAATCTACAATTCATTCAATCCTCGAGAGGCAAAAAGTTAAGTCCACAGTTTGTTTTCCAGGCAGGCACGAACGTACATGCGTAACTTACAGGAACATAGACCGTGAGGTACGCAGTGAGAATGTGCCACACGTGCGATTTGTCTAACGGACGATTGCGAGCACTCGTTGATATGTGGATTTAAAGGAATACTCTTTTGAGACAAAGGAGTGATAGCAATGAGGAAAACTGACTGAGATTTAGCGAGAATCGTCTTCAACAATATAGATCACATTTCATTATGCTCTTGAAAATAGGTATAATTTAAGACTATGAAATTTCCAACGTTGACGTATGTCGTTCCGAATTGATGAATGAATAGTGTACGGAAAATACTGGTAAATATCCTTAGTCTGCGTTATTTCGCTATTATGAAGGGGAATTTGAATCCTGAGTTTAGCGACTTTTTGGCTAGTCACAGTATTTCTATGGGCGTTTTCAAAAGGAAATGGATAACCGTGCCGAAAGGTACTTAAAACGAATAGAGCAATGAGAGTACCAATTCATAAGAGGATAAATATGACAACCTTGTCGAGAACCAGTCGCCTAACAAAATTCAGTGTTAAGATGCTTAATTTACCGTTTTTTCGTTTCTCCTTGAAACCATTTTCCTCAATGAATTAAATGCTTGATTCTCACACGAAAATGGTAAAGGAGAGGAGACCGAGAAAATCTAAAACATGAAAGAACGTGGGAGATGAGAGAAAATGCCATGTAATAACTAAGTACTATGGCGACTTTCATCCACGTACGAGCAATGAGCAAACATCTCAAAAAGCGCACGGATGATATTGGCAAAGCGAGGGATAAAGCCCGTTGGAGAAGAAAGGCAAACTACTTTCCGGCGGCGGACTAAGGAAAGAGGCAGAATAAAATCAATTAAAGAGGCTTAAGGCGTGTGGAAACGACGGCAGCGATGCAAAACATCCTTCCTGGCCGCACTTCATCCGCAAAAAGAAAGTTTGAAAGAGGCTTTGGACGCAAAAACACGTCCAAACTTGTGTGGTACGTGGACCAAAATCTCTTTTCAGTTCGCTGGAACCGCCATCCGCTCAGCAGAAAGATGCAAAATCTGAACATCGCAGCGTAAATGATACGCCCTTTTCAACAAAGATCGTTTAATTTTCCTTTGCTGAAAAATCCGAAAAGTTGGCGGATAAGTTGGTCGATGGAGCGAAATTCGCTTTGGAAATTTCCGCGTACGAAATCTAATTAAAGCCGCTTACACTTAAAGAAAAGTGTTAGTCAAAAATAGCCTCAGAACTATACCGATTTCGGGAGCGAGTTTAAGTATAAAAACCAACGAAATGTGTTTCATGTTTTATACTTAGAATGGTTATTTGAACTAAACCAAAATATTGTTTGGCAAACAAATAGCTAAAAATCCCACAACTATAGTAAAGTAGAATTATGCAAATTATGGAAAGATGAGACAATCATATTTATAATTTTTTATCGTATATTTGCTTTATAATTTTTCTCTATTGTACGAGGAAAATAGTAACTGCAATTAAAAGATCAAGAATGATAAATGGAATCAATATTATTTTACAAGAATTTCTCGCGTATATAGTATGTAAAAACAAATGTATGTTCTATCCTATAGTGTATATGTGCAGTAAAGATGTGCATATATACACCAATAAATTAGTATTTACACTTGATTATGATGTATTTTCCAAATATATTCAGCAAATATAATTCTACTACCTAGCTCTTTTAAAGGAATCGTTCAAGAGTTTGTAGCCGAAACTATAGATTTCTAATTAACACCTTCATTCTGATACATTAAAGTAAAGTGGGGGAAAAGTATAGGGTTCACACCTGAACAACTGGGTGCGGCACTCGTAGCAACGAGCTCTCGCCGGATGAAATGAAAAACGGATGATTTCTTAGTGGAGTGCAGCTGCCGGAACTACTTCAGAAAGTAAAAACCCTCGCAAGAGTTGATTTGTGGGCTGTAAATCCGAATAGAGCAAAGCCATTATACATCCGTCGGAGCGCAGCTATGAGATGACAAGTTTGGTTTATGGACGTACTCTTTCATTTCAATACGAGCATCAAAGGAATGGATTCAACGAACATTGCCTATGCTTTCCTCTCTTATGCACGACATAAAGGAGTGTAGCCAGCCGACCTTGAACTAGCTCATGCGAAGAAATAAAAAGGAGCTACTTAAACTTTTATGACGAGTGTGTGCGGCGGTTCTCAAGATTTCTATCTCTTCGGTAAAACCCACGAAGGCACTAGGTCTGTTTGATTGAAACAGTTTCCTGATTAGAATGAAAATTTTGCGGTATGGATACTGCGTAAATAAACCGATCTTTGTAAAAAGTCGCTCTAGAATAAGAAATTAACTATCAGCCACCATTGGGGATACAATTTTGAATTTACCGGTCCTCTTGAAGATAGAATGAAAAATTAAGAAAAAATAAATCCGAACGTTACTTCCAAGCCATGATACAACGGCACAGGAGGCCCTGCTAAGGCGCCTGGCCCATAGGGATTCGCCACTGATTACATCTAGCTGTAAATTATTGTATTTACACGGTTATGTTTGTAAATGCACTACCACCGCCTTCTGTATCTATCTGCAGAGTGAAACTCAAAAGCGGTAATTATTACCATGCGGCTCGAATCTTATCATTCACTGAGGGAAATATTGAGAACTTCGGGACTAAACAGAAGGCTTACAAAATCGGAAGCATCATTTCCATTCAAAATACCACACCATCAACATCGGGCGCAAAGAAAGGAAGTTAACGACATCAGGAATTCCGTAGTTAAGGGAGCGAATGGAACAAAGACAACGTCCTCCTGATATCGCCGAAAGAAAAATCAACGCGAAGGACCAAACAGCGTCGCAGAAGCAATCCCATAAAATTACCCCTAACTGGGTTACTCCAGCTACACCGATGTCATTAAGTCCCCGGAAAAGTCGCTCGGAAGGTCTTGTAAAACAAATGAAGCCGAGATAAAGGAGAGAGGAATCTATATGGAGAAATGGCGGAGGGAAAAATGTGGAGAGCTGGCGAAAGAGGGGAGGTCGGTTTTGTAAGAGTGAGCCTATATAATCCCCGCTTTTATGTAAGGGAGATAAAAAGGGAGGTCCTCACTGCGTCGTTTTCCCCTTCTTCCCTTTCAATGAAGGCTACCTTGTCTATATCAATAGAAGACCACTCTTGCAGCTCTGTAAACTAACAGAGAGACTTCTCTGAGCTGGTTTCCTTCAAGGAAAAACTTCATACGCTCTACCTATGACTTGTCCTAGCTTCCTGATTCATATTCCAACTACTGAGTCTAAGAGAGGAAACAAAAAGATAGTTGAAATGGTGATAACCTTACATGAGAATTATTTTATATGGTATGTGTAAAAAGGGAATGTAAAGGCAGTGAAAATTACTAAATACTCTAATAAATAAATTAACGTACTTAGTCTTCACTTGCTGGAATTCTGCATTAGCCATCTTGAATAAAGGCTCTAAGTAATCTAGAAAATAGATATTTCACTGTGACTAGTTTCATAAACCTGATCCGCATACAATCACAGTTTTTCTTATTAAAATCGAAGGAGCAAAACCTAAAATACTTCTTTTATTTAATTAAAAATGGCCGATATCGAATCTCGCTTCATTTAATTTGTTACAGTTTTTCTTACGTCTAAGAATTTCTAGGAATGACGGTTCATTAAATTCTCGTGAATGCATATAAGTAAGAAATAATACGGAAGACTAATCGAAAGAAAATAGTACGCTGAATGCATAGAAATCCGACCTTCAAAGATTTAAATGTCTAGCTATGAATAAAATACACAGAATATGTACCATTCACGACGGGATGACGTTTGAAAATATTATTAGCTTATCTACGAGGTCAATTCTACGTTATAATTGAATTCTCTCTCAGAGAAACAGTAACATGAAAATATGGGTTTAATTACTTGAGCAACACTCTCTATGAAATGCCGTTTCCCTTCCAAAATTTGACTCTAAAGATAAGCTTTTACTATCTGAAGTATTAATGGAGCATTTAGCTAAACATCGATTTCATTCGAAGAGATAAGCTGTGCAGGTAATGTATGCGTTTTATTGCCAACTTTGAGCGTTAAGTTGGAAAAATACGAGTGGAAGAGGACGGTAATCCCGAAAAATATCGGAATGGGTCGCGAAAACAGCTTCTTACAAATTCCAGATATTCCACGTAATCCCCGACTCGTAACTGAGCCTTTACAACTACTGAGCGAAATTTCCCGCAGGTTATACACGGAGAGAAATTTTGTTTGGTCAGTGAAGAGATATTCCGCTCTTTCCCTTCTTCTCAGCTAATAGTCAAGCAAAAAGCGTGATAAGAGGTCATCGTCAAGAAGAGAGAGTGTATTCAAGAAATTATTTAAAAGAGATAATTGAGGAAATTTCCTCTATTTTATCAATTTTCAAACTATGCAACTACATACACAAAAATTAAAATAGATAATTAACATTAAATTATTCATACGTTGACAGTGGTTTAAAGCGGAGCAAAGGTAATAACTAGTAAGGGTACCCGGATACTAATCTACTATATAATGATGATTGGATATGCGTACCAAGAAGTAAGCAAGAATAGTGAAGGTTACATCAAGAGATTATTTATAATGGAGTAGAGGATTCAAAAATAACCTCGTTCGGTCCGTAATTTGGGTTCCATGGATGTACCGTACCACGGTGAACATTTAACAAAAGAATTTCATTCGCAGGGTCATCAATTACGGCGTCGAATAGAAAAAGAGGAGGCAAATGACCGAAAAATCGGATGGTCTGGCGAAGAGGATGCGTGAAAATGCAAATCCAAACGCAGAGCGATACTTTCCCGTTCCAATCCTCAATAGGGAGCGCAAATCCCAAGCGATAACCTAGCGTAATTTCCCCTTCGAAAGCCAATTTACATAGATATCCCTTCTCTTCGTTCTAATCCCACAGCATCCTCATTGGAGAAAGTCATCTTTTGCCTCCGTAAGGAGAAATGTCACCGGTGCAACGAGCTGCTGTCGGCTGATGTCTTATCCACTTGCTGACGCTGATGGCAGGGAAATTCGCGAGCTGTTCAACGGGAAAAAGTGCCGCCTAGCGGAACGCTGGATTCGACTTAAGGGGAAAATTTTCCGATGACTTAGGAAAGGTATTTCAGATATTTGCCGTCACTTACTTCATGAGATACCTTCGCGCGATTTCAGAGGATTTTTTTTTATTTTTCGAAACCCGTCGTTGAAATTTTCGAGAAATCCAATTCCTGCAACGCATCGAAATTATGCAATTCAAAAATTAACGCCGTTAATTCCATCCGCTTACTAAGTTGGTGGTCGATAATATTGGATATTATTTTAACAATAAAATGTAGTCTTTCTATAGCCAGGCAAAAATTTATTTTCATATATTCGGAGATGATGATGATATCTATGCATTACTTTTTATGATTTTCTTGGTAAGTTCTTTCCATATTATGGACATATGCAAACTAACTTTTCCGTGTCTAAAACAGCTGCTTGTTAAAATGAGAGCAAGCCTAATTTGAAAGAACTGAGATTTTTTTGAGGAATTGTATTAATTTATAAGAGAAAAACTTTTATTCATTATAGAATAAGTTACGCAGCAAAGGGGAGTATTTGTTCAGTAACATCTCTAACATCAAATTACCCGAAATATTCGATATTAATTTCTCAACAATTCGCATAATGACCCGTCAATAGCTCGGGAGGAAATTCTTTTAATTACACATCTCTCTTGAATTATTTTCTTCTGAGATTCGACACAAAAGATGAAGGAGAACGATTCTGTTAGACGTTGAGATACTGAGAAGTTAGAAAACTGAGTGCATCACCTCTTCCATTAAGAAAATTCCACTATATGTTGAACTTCTTTTCCTATGGGAATACATTTCCATATTCGGAGATGTTAGTGAGTTACGTGGACTTACTCCTGTCGAACATAAATTTCTCAGATATTCATGACGAAAAATACTTCCTCAAAGTAGGGCAACATTAAGTTCTGAAATAGAATAAGGCAGCAGCACATTCTAGCACGAAGGTATGCAACTGAAGTTTGGAAGGAGAACAGCTTCAGGGAATTCATTTTCGCAAAGAAGAAAATTTAAAATATTCTCTCCAAAACCACCGATTAATATAAGGAGAAGGGAAGCATTGCCTTTTGTTCCATAAGTATCGAATTTAAAAGGAATCATAACTGCCAATTAAGAAACTGTTTTTGCTGGAATTTGAAATCAACAATGTGTAGAGAACTTTATATATACTTGTTGTTCGAATTTATCTTTATTAATCGAAGAATTGGTATGGAAAGTCTAACATACCCGGGAAGCGAGCCCGGGTCTTCCAAATATCGCAAGAATGCTTATGCTACCTCATGAGCGAAAACAAGGGTCGATAATTTTCGGTCCTGAAAAGCTATGGGCCGTGAGAAATTGTCTTACCCAGAATTCATTCCGGATAAGTTATTGAATTTCTCTTCCGATTTTACATAAGTATTCACATCTCTAATGGGCGGACTTGGGAATAGATAGTCCCATCTTTAATTTAATTCTTGCCAAATTGTCGCACACATAAAATGGAGCACTTTCTATGCAATTGAATGGCAGGAACCCTAGGCTAGAAAATTCTGCCGCACGACCTCGACTGATAATAACCCAGACCGACCAGAGGAAATTAGAGATTTTTAAATTTTGATTTTTTCTTAGAATTTATTTTTTCTCATACTTAAATCTTAAGACATTAATAACAACCAGGACTAATTAACAAGTTTCGACTACTCACACCTTTATACACCGGTGAATTCGGGAATTCTAGCTCTTTAGAAACAAAAAGATCATGGACTGTGGATCTATGGACTGCTGGGGCTAGAGTTTGCCTACAAATGCGAAACTGAACAGAGAAAACAAAAGGATCAATAGCAATAAATTCGACGGAAGCAGAGTGGGAACTAGACCGCAAGAATTTTGTAAGCTTTCATCGAAATCGATAACCGTTATTTAACTAGGCTGATAAAACGCAGAAAAAGCAAACCTCCGCCGCAAGAGAATGTTCGCTCGAGAGATACTTTTTTCATTTAAACCCGCGCACCCGCCCAAAGTAACGTTTAAATACCTAATTAGACGCCGTTCCAGACAGGAACTCATTCCGGGCACAAATCCGACCGCCGGAATAAAGAAAAATTTTCCTTGGATGTAAAACTGAAGAAAATTTCCTCGTTGGGATGCGAAATTGGAAGCCATCCGACGCGAATATTTGGGCGGGTAACGGCCCAAAAGAAATCCCGCGAAATGTCTTAGGAACACGTATGTACGGGGGGAATGAAAACTTGTGTACCTGGTATGGATGAGGGAGGAAATAGCGGAGGAAGATTCGGGGCGATAGGGGCAGAAATAAGATAAGGCTGCCCCCACACGGGTGCTGCTTCTCATTACGAAAGGATTAGGTCCTCCCCACACCTCGGGAGCAGACGAAAATCGCCGGCAGAGGCGCTCCTCCAGGATAGCTCATTTCGACTGATGAAAAATTGATGCATCCAAGACTTTCTTCGCTCTCCTTATTAACTTGATCTCGAAAAAATGATGCAAATATATTACCGCCGATGAAATAAGATATGGAGCTATCTATGGGAGGAAGATCTGGAGGTATGTTATTACAGAGAAGCTTAACAATTTCATAACTTTAATCTATTTTATTTAAATATTTTGCAAAGTTTTTCGAATCTTTCAATTTCTTAATATTCATGTCCAATCAAAGCCATGGATTCTTTGTTTCGTGCATCTTCCAGGATATTTCAAATTATAACATGCTTTAGGCAATACATAAAATCAAAATCTATGATGGTATTCGGATACCAGAGTATTAAAATTCCATCGAAAATTTTCATCAGAAAATAAATTATCTTGAGATGCCTTGAGTATCGCATACATTCGATGTGTAATTGAATGGATAGCAACGGATTCAGAATCTTTGAAAAAATCTTCTTGGAAAGATTTCATTGGGATAGCAATAGAGACATAGAAGTACAGAAGAATTCTCGAAATAAAATCGACTGATTAGGTACTTAATGAGAAGTTTTTTATGGAACAAATGAAAAAAAGCCTGCGGAAACCATCTGTAAACTTAATTGACAGAAACTAAAGCAAGATAATCTCCTGAACACATATTTATAAAAAAATTGTGAAATAAATGAAAAATAAACTTAACTTGAGAGAGGTTAGTCCAATGTTGGCCTCTTTTTCGCCTAACCTCTATCGTCCATAAGTATGTTAAATTTCTAAAAACAGGAGAAAAACAACAGCATAAAAGAATTGATTTTACGTGGAAGAATCTTCCCAAATTAGCGTTGAAGAAAACAAAACCGCGCGTGGAAGGAAAGCATGATGAAGAGAGATCGGCTGGTAGTAAGACGGCCTAACGAGCTTCAACAAACTAATATTTGTTATTAACCCGTAATGATCATGATTACCATGATAAAGTAACTTAAAAAACTCGAAGAATAATTTACTCTTTGGTTGCTTCAAATATGCATACTGATAAACTTGATGAGCGATAACTTTCTGTCGTAACATTGCGCATTATATGCATTATATATATCCTAGGACTATGTGCGTTGTACAAGCTACACTTTAAATTAATATCTTAATTTTATAACCTCGTAAATAGGAGCCCCAGCAGCGCATGCATATCTGATTAAAGCAACGTATTTTAGAAGAGGAGGAAGGTGAAATACCATCAAGTAAGAAAAAACTAGCGATCTACTGGAGGCAAGAAATTCAATTTCCAAATTCGGAATAATCGGTCTACGAGACTAACTAGACTCGCCTATCGCAGCGCTCGCGTTGGGGGATTACTGCTACAACTTATAAATTCGCTTGTATTAAGAAACACTCGGGGCGGAGGACTCTCATTACGAAAGGATTAGCCCCTCTAAACCCATCCGCCGACGAAAACCGCTGGACCGGGAGATGTGCTCACGGTGGCCAACTCATCTCGCCCGGAAAAAAACAGACAAGAGTGACGGGGGAATTTTATTTTTGGGAGGCGTTCGGTGGGGTAATCTTCCTGCGTCTAGATACGCGGCTCTCGGAGATAAACTGGGCAAATTTGAAAAACGCCGCACCAATTTGATAAGCGAGGGGTGACGGCAGGAATGCAGCGGCGCATAAAATATAGATTAGGGGGAGAAGAGGGGAGACTTCTTGGCAATGTTTACGGGGAAGGTGCAGTAAATTCCCTGCTTCGCGCAGAAAGGTGGAAAAAATAAATATTCGAGACGAAATGCGGTTGTTCCGACACGGAGTACAACGTAGGAGAGGCTACCGAAATAATTGAGAAAACCACGGATGAATAAAATTAGCCAGAAGCCTCATGATGTTATTAAATAATAGAAATAAAACGAGAAAACGTTACTTAAATTATAAAACAGAATTTCGCACCCCTGAAAACTTTGCGCTCACGAAACTTTGAATTTGCTAGAAATTTAAAAACCAGAAGCCTACATCTTAGAATTTAATTTTTAACTTCCAATATTCTCGGTTATGCTCCGTAATCGTCCAAATTCGACGAAGAGATGCAAAAATGAGCTTGATGTGGAATTAATAAGATAAAATGAGGGATATCCAACATAAGTCTCTTGCCTATTCAAGCACTTGCATTAGATTCAATATTGATACGATTACTAAAAATTGTAGCACATATTTGGCAATAAAAAAATTAAAATCACCAGGAAATTTAACTATCCCTTGATATTTTAGACTTGTACACCGCATATCCTCGAGTCTATTACGCCCTCAAGTTTTGGAAGTCATGCAGGAGGAAAAAATATCGCGATTATAAGAAACTTGCAATCCACATACGGGCAGGCTTAATGATTGCCTACGAATAGGGAGTTAAGTAGAAAAGAGAAAATGTAATCATAGCTTTAAATATAATACTTAAATTAACCTTCCTCTGCAATACCTGCATTAGGATACTGAATTTTAAATCTAAGAATTTACGACGAACTCGATTTTCGGAAGCTCAAAAAACTCCAAAATATACATTTTCGATTCGAAAATTAACTGTATTAAATTAGGTTTTAAAACAGCCTTCAAAAGACTACTCACACAGGAAAGACGAAGTCAATATTTTTTTCTTCTTTTGAATAAAATTATGATATAGTTCCACAAATTATATCTGGAGTGAAGTTAATTTTCAACGGGTCCGGAAAATTATATCATTAAGAAAACACAGCATTTTGGAAACAAAAGAATCAGCCGCATTGTGCATAGTTTACTTTCGCGACGCACCATCAGCGGTAAAGGAGGCAAAAATAACATGGTCTCACACGAGAATATCTCCTAAATCCCCTAGAAAAGTATAACGCGGAAAAGTAATGCAAGCAGCATGCATAGAGCGAGCGGCTATTTTCTGGCACCGCATTAAAGTAGGTGCGCTAAATGATGATTGGCCCAAGAAAATGGCAAACTATAATAAGAGAGACTCATCTCGTAGATTCTCATTTCTTTAAAAACATTAATACCTTAGCATTGCGGTGAAACAGGTTAAATTTTGATGCTGAAGAGAAATGCCGACTGCGGTAGGAATGAAATTATTTCACCTTCTGAAATGGAAGAGCGGGCAGAGAATTCTCCGGTGTTTCTTAAACAGGAATTTGTAAATCGTCTGAATTGCGGTAACTCGCTGGAAATGAATATTCCCGAATCGGCTGCAGACATAAACTCGGATTTAAAGCGATTCGCGCTTTATTTATTTACCAAAACGAGCCAATTTCGCCAGCGGAATTTCTCCAAACCTCTGAATTATTACTCCTCTAAACGCCATCGAGTACCGGCGGAATGCCTCCTTCGGGCAATGCATCCGGAGTAATTATAAAAATAAATCTCCGATAATAGATGGGGTCAGCGAGCCTGAAAATAAATAGGATGCGAGAGACGTTCCTATCTCAGGGATTAAACACGCTTGCGGAGGCGAGCCCTCCCGTCAAGCAACCCTCTCATTTGCGTACTCTTCTAATAAACTATACTTTCGGGGCTGAAAACTTAAAAACTCCTTTTAATTTTCTACGCTCGTCTATTGCGCACTCTAAGTCTCTCCTGATTTATTTCCACGTTCGCTTCTAATGCACCGATGAACTCATGGTGCTTATTCACGGAATTCACTCCTTGTCAACGAGAAAGAGAGCGCTCTAAACAAATAAGAATGGATCGCTTGAGAACTTATGATGGACCGACTACACTTGGCTCGGAATCTCGCTGTTGTAAACATATGAAGATAGGAATTCTGGAAAATATTTATGGATTCGAGCCAAGAAGACGCTCGCTATCGATTTTAAATGCGGGGCTTCTTCATCGTTTACCTCTACTCGTTTCATTTCCAGAGGATGACTAACGTAGAGAAAAATAGTTCTAAGTTTTGTAAATAAAGTGATCAATGGCGCTTCAGTTTGGGCGTAAATTTCAGAAAATATGCTAAGATTACTTATGATTTTAAATTGTTTATATGAAATGCGCATTTCATAATTTCATATAAGAAATTGAATACATTAAGAAGCTTTACTAACTTGGTACTAGAAACTTAGCTATAGTCTGACATTTTTGCGTAAATAGAGTCCCGGCAGTATGCAACAATTTCATTTAGTTTCACCGTTCTCCTCTAAAAATAAGAAGGAAATATTTTTTTAATTGACTGATTTTGTTTTTTAACTTTCTGGAAGTTTAGAGGTTTTTCTTGGATTTTTTTCCTGCCAACAATAAGAATAATCTTCATATTAAATGAGATTATATACAATGAAGCATGAACCCATTGAGTTTATTTTAAAATATTATACTTGAAATGTTTGACTAAAAACCTCCAAATTCGTTCTTTTACAAAGCTATTATGAAGTATTATAAGCTATTATAAAATAAAGTATAACATATCAGCAACCAAAAAAAATTTATAAGTAATAATGAACTCTTATTGAACATAAAGTTATGCATTCCATCACAAATTATGTCCTAAATTTCTGCCCTTCCCACTTAAGAACTACTCTTAATGAAATGAAAATCGAAAACAGCAAAAGGAGTCTTGATTACTCATTTTACGAGTTTTACTCTCAAAAAATTCATTATGTTGACTTAAAGACACAATTACCAACCAAACCCTTTTCTCGAGCTATAACAGCGCCATAGGGCTTCTATTGTGATATATATCGCATGAAATAATGTAATACATTTCTCTCTGCGTTTTAAATGCATAGTAACATTCCGAGAGGTAGGAATTACTCACGGAATACATTTCGTCTAAAGCTGCAAGATATGCAGAGATGCATCATATTTAATAACGGAGATTATATGAAATAATATTAGCAGAAAACAGTTGTTAGTAAGAGAAGAGAATCCGTAAAATATAGATTTTCATATATTTTAAATCTTTGAGTAAGTATACGTTAGCATAACTTAAAAATTCGCTCTTACGAATGGTAAAGCAATAACAACGGGATGCCAAGGAAAAAAATAAAATGACTCTTCAAAAAATGATAAGGTTATCTCTGATTGGGGCTAGTCAGTTAACACACATAGTTGACTACTATTACCTCATCCTTTTTCTTTTAAATCCTTTCTTATATCTCTTATTATGTATGAAGTAAGCTTTATTTCAGCCAAAGATTTCTTCCTCAAATATTCCTTCCTAAGCTATTCTTAGTAATTAATTAAAGATTGAAGAGCAATTATATTGCTCAAATACTGTGTTTCATGAACGAAGGTTTACAGGAAAAATCTCATAATCTCAAACGGTGTCTTATTAGTAGAATTCCTGGGATTTTTTGAAGAAAGGAATAAATGATTAAATTTATATCCATTAGGGAGAAGTTGATTTTTAAATCTTTTGGAGAAAGGCACGAAAGTAGGAAAAGATTTCGCTTCACAGAATGAGACGGAGAAGGATTTTAATGTGACAGTTGAAGTTTATTATGAAGAAGAAAACTGAAATGACGCAAAAGGCGTGGTAGCATGTTGTCGCTGGATGTTGAAAAGCCCGTCTTTATTTTATACATTTAGTAAATTAAGTTTGGATCTTTTCATAGCCTAACTTTCCTTCATTTGGTTCCTCTGCCTGAGAAATGAATATGCAAAATGTAAATAAAAGGAAACGCAATTTTTAATTTACTTACAATACAACATTTTCAATTCATTATTAATATTTGTAAGAGATTAACTACAGTGACCAAAAATATCGAGTTCAATAATTGCATAATCATGGATTCAGTAATTATTACTACATCCCTACGTTTAACCATTACTACGTTACCATTTTACGATATTTATAAAAAAATCTGCAAATTCATGTTCCCCAAATCCATTCTCAAAGCTGCAGGAGACATTAAAAACTAAATAGTAATAAATTGAAGAGAGACGTAGAACATTCCCTCTAATTACCTTTTCGTTTTTCTGTCTATTAATTAAGAAGTAATAGCAGCACGTTTATTATACGCAAAAAGATCTCAGATGTATTATATATATTGCTCACGAATCGCCGTAATGAAGTAAGTTTCCCCACTCATCTCCGAAAGGATCCGACACGATGCTCAGAATGCAAAAAGTATGTTTCCATCGGCACTAAAAACTCTCCAAGTTATTGCCTCCCATTAAAATCTATTAGAATGCAATTACCTTCGCTACATAAATATGCGGTGGAAATCCCTCGGAGTCTGTGAACGCCTTTGAAACAAATGAAATGCCAGCTAACAGCGGGAGTACACAGCGTTTCACCGCGGAATAAAAAAGCTCGCCATCCTGGAGAAGCCATAAAAGAGGCACCCGAATGAAGGACGAGGAAGAAAGGCAGTTGTCTGGACGGTCCTCAACAGCGAGTGACCGACACTCGGTTGGCCGACAGGACTCTTGATCGATCACCGGCGCTTTGTACAGCCGACTGCTCAAGTATTTCGAAATTCACAACGGAGTTACACGGTTTCAAAATATAACACATGTATATACTTTCCACAGTAATTTACTGAATAAACACTGGTTTCGTAGTATACGAAGCCATCATCAGATTACCAGAACCCTGGTAACTTGATGATGTCTATGAAGCCGAAACCAGTAGTTATTCTATGACTTACGGTAGAAAAGTATACATCTGCCAAGAATATCAGGAATTTCCACAGCATGAAGGATTTTATGGCTTTTAAAAATGAACAACAAAAGCGAAACGGCTTAAGAGTATCATGAGGTGACCTCTATAAGTGAGTAGTTTCTGATACCTATTAAGGATTGTACAAAATGAAGGAACTTACACAAAAATCACAGGAGAAAACTGGTTTAATACTGAAATTTTCTTTCAGTGATTTAAATAGAAATGAATTTTAAAACTAACATTACATTTTTGGATTTATGAATAAATTATTCTGTAAATAATATTGTAATATCACGTTAGAATATGCAATAATGCAACAAACTTTGAAATTCGATTTATAAATCCCTGAATGATTCGTATTCTTGACACTTCAGTCATACGGTGTCCTCAAAATGGGTTGTCGGTGAAATTAGTGTCGGCCAAACATGCCAATCATGTAAACCCAACATGGCAATGCCACGTAGATATTGCAGAGAAGAGACATGAAGACACGCTGACATGCGAACCGAAAGAAAAAAAGGGAGAAATATGCGAGGGAGGAGAAACCGCTTTCCTCTGAATAAGAAAAAAGCGGGAGATATGCGATCGAGGGGAAGGTAATTGCAAGGCTAGAATGGAGGGATCCATCGTAATTAAGAAATTCGCGGGGGAAAATGAAGGATATTAAGGATGGAGATATAAAGACGAGGGGATGAAAGGGAGGATTTGATGAGAAATAAAAAATAGCGTGGAACTCAATGGGTGAAATTACGAGGGGGTCGTTCTGAAAACCTTGAACCCGCCCCTCAACGCTGGAGTTATCCACTGAGACTTTGGCGCGTACGCACTGGACTGCAGATTTTAACTCCTTCTTTAGCGTAGCGGAAAATCTTATTAGGGGAATTTTTTAATTTTCCGACCCTGCGTAAATATTCGATCTTTTCCTGAATTAATGGAAAGTCTCGCAAAATATTCCGAATGCCAATGGAGAAGAGAATGATCGATGTCGAGATAGGTTTAAATGCACGTAAGTACAAAGAAAAAGTAGGGGAAGACGCACACTTTGGAGTCACTTTCAGAAAGTAGCGGAAATTTAAATTTAATTCACTTTGGACGGATAGGAGAGCTATACGTGAGAATTAAAGATCTGTAATGCGATTTTCCAACTGTAAAAATTAATTTTATAGTGGGAAAAGCGCATAAGCTCGTCTGATATACTTCCTCTTCAATTCAGCTGTTCTTAAAAGATAAATGATAATCTTCTTAAAGAAGAGAAGATTTCTGCCGATTATTAGCACTGCATAATCTCCTCAGAAACGGCATGATAAAGTTAAGATGCAGATATTCACTATTTTACTTATTCACTTATCGTTATTTTTAAACGATTATAATCTATAGTTATGATAGTTGCAAATAAAATCGTTTGGTAGTATTCTCTGTATTTCTTTGATAATCGTATGCTGGCTATACACTATTCTGAGTTTTTCCTTATTGCTTTCAATACTCTCTCAATTTCCTCGAGGAAATATGAATATGGCAATGATGAATCATACAAAATACACGCTGTTCCATCCAAACTTCCTCAATTGCAATCAATCACTGAAAACGAAGTAAATATGATTATGAAAAAGCAGTAGCACTAAAAGAAACACCAGCTCTTGTTACCACCACCATGTGTTACCATCACATGTTACTATTTCATAAGTTTAAAGATAGTCATTTGTTCTTCTAACACATTGTAATTTCATAGATGCGAATATTAGAAGTTTGAATGTAACACCAAAATGATTTCTAAGTTTCGTCAATTGCAAGAGAATTTATTTTCAGGAGATAATGTCGTGAGATAACTTCTTTTACGTAGATTCTTCCTAATACAAATTTTAACAGTTATAATCGCAATTTCTACTACAAGTAAATCTTTATTTCTCTTCGCTATGGGCTCTTCTGACAAATGGAATTCATTATTTAACGCTGCGAAAACTGTTACTGCATTTCCTTAGATATTTTCAATCTGAATTATTCTGCCACTGAGGGAAAAAGGGGAAAATTAGCTCACTCCTCATCATGTTAGTGAGCTTCATTCATTCCCTCTCCTGAGCTTCAGCTAGCTAATATTGGAAGGTTAACACTGGCATTCAGGGAGTCTGCTGTATATAGACAGGCGAATTCATACAAAATAAAAGAACAGCAGCAGCCAGACGAGGGGCAAAGCTCGCAAATGGACAAGAAATTCGCGCACCAAAATTAGAGTTGGCGAGAGGCACGCTCAAGTCATAAAAATTAATGCATGAGGTTTGCTTATGATGAGACACACAGGTGCAGCAGGAGGGGCCAATATTCGACCGATCCTCTTCAATGTTGCCAGCAACGGATTCTAATGATAGCATTAATACGGGGGATGAATGTAAGTCGAAATTTCCGAACAAAAAAAGAACTAATGGAGAGGAATCGGTGCCAAAAAGCGATTTTGGAGAGACTGAGCGATGTAAAAATAATCCTCCGGTTTTTTCCGCCGGGAGAGTGGAGCGAGTCACTTTAATTCACTCTTTCGACATAATCTGCGGTTTTTTAGTTGGCGAGCAACAGTTGTCGTCGACTTTCCTATGGTGCAAGAGGAATGAGATGATAATCCCGCAAAATGGAATGACTTGGTTAATAGATAATACCCGGAAAAATGTTAACAGGCGAGAGGAAATAGCTCGCGGATTTTCAGAGCTCAACTGCGTGGATCCAAAATATTTACTTGAAAAACAGTGATTCCTCAACTAATTGACCTCTAGTGTCTATGCTAGACTGGAAAGGGAAATACCGTCCCCCTCCTGGGGGAGCTGGACTAATTTAGGGGAACGCTTGATGCAAAGAAGATGTATTCCATCATCTGTCTCTCAATTTATGGGTTCTAGATAGCTATAAAATTTACATTTAGTGGTTTCTATAATTGCAGTTTTTATTTTTCTTCTTATTATAATCCGCATTAGGTCGTACGGTTAGTGATTTATAAATGACGTTTGGATGCGTTGTATGGAAGCAAATTTTTAGTTCGTTATGTTTTATGTTTGGACGAAAAATTCAGAAATAAACACAGTAAAATGATTTCTTTCCAATCTTGCTTACTTGCCAAACAACATTTTCGACCGAACTTAACGTTAACTTTAGAGCACGGCAACTTATGATAAATTAAATCACATGGAAAAAACTCTATGCAACTATTCAATGCAACCCGACGGCCTATTGAAATCCCGTCGCCGTTATTTGCAACTTAAAGTTTAATAATAGTGATCACTTATACTTATTGGGAAATTTATTACAGAATTTCATGAAAAGCAACGTCACAAAGATTAGCCTGCGAGACGAAGAATATCATGAATAACTCATCAAAGCACTAAGTAATCCTTAAAGAAATAAATGGAATCCAAAGCCAAATGGCAGGGCAAAATGTCCTTGGAAGAGATGCTCAGTGAGGTGACATATCGCATCGTCTGGACAATAAGAGGAGTCCTTTTTTGGGAATAGCGACGTCGCGCAATACGGCGGAGAAGCGAAATTACCTGAGGTGAGATTGCGAGATATACGTGACACTGTGATGGATCACTACGAAAGAGAGAGAACCCCGACTGAGTATTCCACGATTGAATTGAAAGGAGGAAATGTACGTTAGGACGTTAAGCATTTCATTGCTATATTCATACATATTTATAAGCAAATTCCTAGAATTCAGTGAAAGGAAATTCGAAATAAATAGTTACCAATTTTGTCGTATGATATTATTATCTTCCCGAAACACATACCGCAAAATTCGTTTAATTCCGTCTTCCTGTGAGATTTCCTCCATCATAACATTCTATCACTAACTAATACATCACTTCCTCTAAGTAACTCTAAGAAGTAATGAGGGAAATTTAACGCGTTTATGTAAGCAGTAATTACCTGCAGCTTCTAAGTTAACTCGGTTTTTTTAGCTTAATAAAATACATGAGGAAATGAGAAAGATCCTTAATGTTTATCTCCCCTAGTCCTCTTCACGCTCTCGATTCCAGCTTTTCCTTACAGTTAAACGCTACGCTATTACTATTTAACTGCCATGTTAATCTAGATCGAAATCAGTAGAAAATTGAAGTAAGAAAATCAGAGTGCAAAGCTCAAAAAATGCATCGTACATTCTTTATTAATTATGATATAGAGAGCTATTCCACTTCTTGTCGTATGATTGGATGATTTCTAGAAAGGGGAGACATTTCGAACGCATCAAGAGGTGCAAAAAATCAACATCCTACTCAATACGAAGAATGAATCACAGCTATATCAGTGCAGAACGGATGAAAAAATGAGGAAATCACGTTTGAAATTTAAAGTATGATGTATACGACGAAATTTCAACTTTGTAGCTAAGGATATCTAACTTACTATCTCATTTTTGCTGGAACTCATTACTATGCTACATTAAAATGCAATAACAAGCAAAGATACTGGGAAGGCGGACCTCTAACTGCTTGATGACTCTAGTTTAGTGTTTAAAAAACGTCAAGTCATTCATAAAATGTAACAAAGTATGACTTTCCAGCTATATCATCTTACATTTATTTCAGTTAATGATAAAAAGCAATGCATAATTTTAAGATGTAAATTTCCAAAAAAGAATTATTATGGTTAAATTTACCTTGCTCTGTATGATAGGAAATGTTCAATATTGCTCTGTAACTTTTCTTTAGAGCATCGAGCAATCAACGATTGTATACATGTCATTTAAATATTGTACGATATTCACGATAGATACATGCCATTTCCACTAATTGCATTTAATTGTGTTCGTTTTATATTAATCATATTCTTCCTACATAACTCTTAAATCCCTACTTAACGATCCAACCTAAACTAAATCTATCACAGATCTACTCTCAAGGCATTAGATCTAGACAATCTACATCTTAAGTAATTTCGTCTTGAAAAATACGGCATGGAGGAGATGGACATTGACATAGTGGCATAAGACAGAATTTCCGAGAAGTCAGGTAAATAATGTTTCAACGAGGGTTGCGTAAATTGCGTTGCGACAGGGCAGGAAATATATTTCGTGATAAGCGCAGCGGAGCGGAAGGAAAGAGGTGGATTATCAAATGAGGAAGACAAGGGACGAAATTGCTCCGGACGTAGTAGTCTGGTGATAAAAATGTCGGAATTTCGTCTTAAGGAGCCTCCTTCTGGAGTCTTGGGAATGTGTTTTGCGTTAGTTACGGAGGAAAACAAGCAATGGTTCCTTGAACGACGCAAACAGCAAGAAAGGCAGGTCGACTACCTCTGCAACTAGACAACATGCTTCCTGGCGTCTAAAACTAGACAAACATCTCGAATGAGACTGAACTAATGTTAAATAACGTACTTCTATGTCATAAATGAAGTGAAACTATATTTCGGGATAGAATTCAGTGAAAATGAGATATCGATACAATATACATACAGAAAACATTGTAGATTGTTCTGAAAGTGTAAATTCATGACACTTCTTAAACACTCCTTAAGATAGCAAGGTGTTCAATTATTAAAAGTCGTTTCGGAGAATATTACACAGTTTTCTAAGGTATAATAATTCAATATTCACGAGCTCTGCTAGCTTTGATAAAAATTGACTACTTAATTTGATTCAATTACGACATATATTATTCATCTATAGCGTTAACTATTATTGTAGCTGTATGTTTTCACTTATTTTTTACGTTTTATATTAATATAACTTTTATTTATTTAAAAAAAATTGTTGACTTCGTTCTTTATTGTTAAATGAGTGGATCACTAACGCATTAATTGTATTTTCATTGATTTTCAATCCATTTTAAAAGCTTTGAGCTGTTAATATAATCAAAATGAAGTAAAGAAATAGATCAAATAAATTAGAATAAAATTTGTAGCCGGTTCACTACAAAACAGTGAAATCCCAAACCAAATAAAAACCATCGCCTATATCTTATTTTTAATTGGAAGCATACACCATTCCATGCCAGGAATATGTGTTCATACCTTCACGTTGTTGCCAAATGTTCTAAATTGTTGTTTTTAAAACTCTAGACAAACTACTCTTAAACCTATATAAAATTGAAATTCACGAATATTATAAAAATAAAATTGTTTATCGAATAAATAGGAGAAACTGACGAGAAAGTTTTCCTTCAATCCTCCTCTTCAAAGAGCTTGACAAAGTTTTACACAACTTCTATTATTATCATTATTGCTATGCATTTTTGTACTCTCTTGTGCAAAGTGTACATTGTGAGAACAGAAATACATCCTTGCCTTTTGTTTTCAATGAAAAGTGCGGAATTGAGTGAACCTCTCTCATTAGTCGGAGTGCACTCAACCGTTCCACGATCATATTAGTACATTAAACGGCTTAATAACCGGCTGAATCTCGCCGAAATGGTGACATTTTAATATTATTCCATCCCGATCCAATCCGAACGTAATGGAAATGTCCACCGGACCTAAAATAATACATTTCTACGTATTCAATTTTCCGAGATGCAAATTTAACGCGGTGAAGTAACAGAAATTCAGTATAAATCCCACGCCTACGAGAGTGTTTCACGGTTAATTTAAAACGCAACGTGTTGTTTCGAACAATTTTTCCAGGATAAATGAGATGGAATAGGTGAGACCGACTCAGTTTTCCATCGGTAAATTACTTTCAAATAAATGGGGTCAAAATATGGAGTTTTACGAAACTTGAAGTAGATTCCCTGCCGACTGAGATAATGTTAACCTAGAGTTTGTACGTTGGCGTTTTACTATTAATTTAGGTAGAAATTTTCAGAATTTAAAGTCGAAATGTCTGATAAAACAGACGGGAAACAAAACATAATCCATTTTCAATTGCTATTTACAGGAATATGGACGACAATGCTTTAAAAATTCATTCTTTGTTTTCTGAATATCGTATCTCCTTTTAATTTGACAGAAAATACTGAATATTATTGGTAGGGTTTCCTTTATGCATTAATTTTTATTTTATGACTTAAAAGGAAACATTCTAATTCTACATCGCAGATGTAGAAGATGAAATACTGATAAAGTATCGTTAATCATCAACCGAGAAACACTGGTAATTATCTTAGCCTATGGTCTGGGTTAGATACGGGGAACCTGCGGCCTTCAGCCAACATTTGGCCGTCTAGTCACTTAATCTACAAAGATATTTAAATATATTTCTCAAATTTTGCTAATGATGCCGAATGAATAATGAAGTTGGAGTTATTTTCTTACTCAGCGAATGAATTCGGTTACTCATATAATATTTTGATTTTTAACTATTCTAGTTAGGAAACAAGAGCGGCCTGAATATTTCACATGCGGCCTTTCTTATGAGACTAAATGTTGAATGTGCCCTTCCGAAGGAAAAAGGTTCCTCAACCCAACATTCCTTCCCTTAGCTTCAGAGATAGTGCAGGTAACTCCATAATTGAGGAGGAACATCTTTTGCGTCATTACATCGTTACAATTAAGAAATCTGACATTTTTTCCAAGCGTTCCGAAAGCATCTTCGAGGATACGGAGATGATTGTAAGTAAGACTCATATCTAAAGACGAGGCGCATTCAAGGGAAACGCGTTAATCAAACAACGCATAAACATTGACTACACTTTTAAGAAAAAAAGAATAGAATTGTCCATATTAGTAGCTATAATGTCTAAATCCGAAGTTCTTAGAAGTCCAATAATATAGCTCGACCTGTCTGGTACACAAACAGTCTTTCGGGACAGTCAAAGGAGCGACAGATTGAGCAGAGGAAGCGGAGAAAACACCAGGTGTTTCCGATCCGAGAAGGGTTTGGAAGGGTGATTTCCTTGTGGAAAAAAAGACGATCTGGAGGAGCAATGAAAAAACAAAGCAGTGGGAAGAAGAAAAAAGTCCTCCAACGCGCTTTTATGTCTTAAAATTGGAGACGAATTGAAGGAAGCACTCCTTCATAACTTGGGTCGAACCCAGGAAGGTATACTTAATTTTCATCGGAAGGGGACAGGTTTTTGCACGTAGATAACCCTTGCTTTTTTCTGAGGATTAATAAGAATGTCAGGTTTCGCGTCCATAAAATTTCGAAATATTGCTCTGAAAGTACGTTGAGATAATTTGAGGGAAGAATCATTGCAATCCATTTCGCTACGGGGATAATCCTTTTGCGGTTTAAGAGTGCAAAAAATTACATTGACGAAGAATCATCTGTATTAAGCAAAGCGACAAAAATTCAAGGCTCTCGTTAGTTAACATTTAATCAATGATTCATTTCAAGGGTCCGCGCATTTTATGTAATGTGTATAAAAGTAAAAGATGTATAAAAGTTTGTCCTGATTAATGTACTGATGAGCATCGCTCTCTTCTGTTATTTTACATCTGATAGTGAGTTATATAAATTAAATAATTTTAATACTAAAATATGCGTGAGTAATTTTATACTTAATTGTATCTGAAACCTAAATAAAATCTCTTCGTTAAATAATAAAATTTTGGGTGTTTGCAAAATGAGCAAAAGGGAGTCCTCAGCCAATTGAAGTTTAATAAGAATTGATACAGACCATCTTGGCGATCAAGTAACTTAAGTAAATATTTCTACGTTGATCGTTTAAACATATGATCAAGCTAAGTGTCAACGATTGGATTGCGCTGAACTTTGTTCCAATAGAAAAATTGCATATTCTTACTGTTCTGTCCAAAGTATGTGTAAAAACTTTCGCAAGGGAAAAATGACGCACAGTATGAGCAACTGATTACTTAGATTTTCAAGTCTGATAGGAATATTCCGCACGTTACACACATCTAAAAGGTTGATTTCTTTCCTCAAAATTTTCGAAAAAGATGATTCATAAACACATCTTAAGCAAACCTGAACTAATTTTCAAAACTAAACACGCAAACTGGAAAAAGAAAAATTAAGTCTCGAAGTATTTTTACATATCTTTCCTCCTTTCCTCACCAATACAAAACTTTCTCCCCGTATCTTATTTGAAGTTCTGCCATTGATGAATAACTAGTGATATAAATAAAAAATCCGAATTGACAAGGGACCCGACAGCAGCCAGTCAAAGAATTCCATCAGGCTTCTTCTATCTTAAAATTCATCAGTAAACAAGAGCCAAAGAAAAAAGGGGGCGATTAGATATTCGAGTCGCCGTCGTTGTGACGTGAAAAGCACAAACCGGGAGATGGCAGCACTGAGAGAAAAAAGAGGGAGGAAAATTCTATATGGGAAGACGGATGGGTGGCATTTTCCATGCAAATAGAATGCTTGTAAAAGCCTTGGGGATGTTTGCGGGGGTTGAAGGGGTGCGACCCCTTCCTTACAGATTCCAATCTTGAATGTTGCGCCTCAATATGATTAGAGGGGCCGAAGGCGAAAGTTCTGCACTTTATTAGTTACCACGGGGTCTCACCTGGAGATTCGGCGAATATTCGCCCTCCATGTTCGTTCGAGAGTTAACGGAAAATGGTCTAGACGATATTGAAAATAAAACGACAAAAGCCTTCATCTTAGACATAATAGCTGGAATCTCCGAAATAGAATAAGAACAATTGATATAGATTTAAAAGTGGCTGGCAGAATACAGATATTCAATACAATCAAATACTGTCCAACGGAAACCAAGATGAAATTTTTTTAAATTAAGTAGTTGTAAGAGTATTCACGTCAATTATCGAGAGAATATTTTAATTTATAAATGAAACGGAAATACAGTGAAATTTCTGAATGAAGGCCTGAACGCACGAAGAATTTCTGATAGTTTTACAGACTAATCCAATTCTTCCTAGAAAGAATTTTCGATGAAAAACAACACCGATATGACAAACTGGATATTAAGAAGAATTATGTAAAGTTTAATCAAAGATCAACTAAAACTGACTAATTAAGAAGTAGCTCAAACTTTCAAACGTATATAATCAGGGCTTGGATAATAGAGACTGTAAGACATTTACGAATACTTGTTTGGTGCAAAGATAACTGTGAAGAACTAAGCATCCTCAGGTAAAATTTGCTTTGTCTTTCTCTCAAGTAAGAGATCCTAAATGTGAGTAACAAGAAAAATATCATCATCGATGAATAATATAGATAAATATTCTATTCACTCAGAGAAAGGAAATATAACAATAATTACCGATATATGTTGCAGATATGAATAGATGAAAAGAATAATTTCAAAATCGAAGCCTCTCCTTTGGATCGAATTCGTATCAGGGATGATAAATAAGGCTCACGAAATCAATGGACATGAATTGCAAATCCCAAAAAGAAAACTCTGGGAATACATTAAATAGGAAATATCAGGAAAGTTGGAGTCTAATATCATCTTACTATTTCACGATTAAATACAAAATCAGTCCGTAGCATCAATTTCTAAGACCAGATTTTAAAATCGAATTACACACGACCAATGAATATCATATCATATAGACAGCATCCTACGTTGTCTACTTAAATACACGATAAATACGGTTATCGTAATTCTATCGAAAAATTAAGGCAGTTAAATTACCAGAAGTAATATTATGAGGAGAGTAAAACTTTTTCTACATACCCTTACTGGAAAGGGCTAATATTTCTATAGATCACCATAAGGCATCCATCAATGTTACACGGACTGAACGTACCTGGAAAGAGAAAGGAAATTCAGAATTAATAAACATGATTACTTTTAAAAAGCATGCAAAGAAACAAATATTATTGATTGAAAACAAAAGATAATATCTGGAATGAAACATGAGTTTCAACTAAAAAAGAGGAATTCTTTGCAGAGCTTCTCATATAATTGCTTATCAACAGAGTGGGTGTCACAGAAATGCGAGCTTTCTAAATAACTACAAATGCGTATTTTTATTAAAATTCACACCCATGAATGAAGGTAATATAAAAATATATACAACAGAAAATAATTTAATAAAATAAACTACAGAAGAATATATAAATAAAACTGTCAGTAATATAAAACTTAAAAGAAAACAAAAAATGAATTTCTGACGCGCAAAAATGAATATTTTTTGGGACTTCCGATATACTGAATATTAACAAGAGAAGGTGAGAATAAAACTTTTTGATAAACGTAGCTGATTACTGAGCAAAATATTTTGACACAATTGAAAATAATCAACATCAGGAAATCTACAGAAATAGATAAGGTTACAATTTCCTTTGCATTGTTATGGCTGGCAAAAGTGAAATAAATTTCAAGGCAAAGGAGTTGTTAATAAAAGCTGACATATTGTCGATAAGGAGAAAATTAGCATGAATTCAATCTTTTTGATTTACGAGATTTTTTTAGACGCAGCTGCAAAAATATTCGGATGAGTACAGTGAACGTCCTCACCCAAATCGTCATAAATATTCACCGCGACCAAAACTGTATGAAAATTAAGTACGCCTTCCCAAAGTGATCGACGATATATTCGAAGAGAAATACTTTCCGAGAAACCGCTCGGTCACTGAATAAAAACATGCATCGAAACACCAAGGTCGATTTGTATTCGGAAAAGAGCAAAAAATCTCAAAAAGCATTAGCGTACGACTGCGAAAGTCATCTCCTTAGCACTCTTCTTGAAGGACTGGCTCCCAAATTAAAGTCCTTGACTGCATAAAAATTACTTTGAGCATTTGATCGATGGAATTTTATAGCTTTTAATTTTGAGGGGGGTTGGCGAGGAATTATAAAATCGAGATGATAATTTACTGTGCACCTGTGCTGCCGATTATGTAAGTGAGATAAGTAATTTTGTATTTCAGATATGATCGAAGAGAAAATTTTTTTTCCAGAAGTTACGAATATAACCCAATCTCAACTCTGTTCACAGAATTTTCTCTATAAGCATATTTGAATATTGATATTGATTAAGGTAATGAAAAGAATGCCAAGCGAAGAACTGTAAGAGTTCATATATTTTAAAATTTGACTAGGTCAATTTGAATATTTTGAAATTTGACTTTTTAGCTATCAACAGCAACAACAACATCAACAGTAACAACTATTTAACATCAATCTTCATGATTGCCTTTTAGCCCACACTTTTGACGAATTATAAAATACACAAAACGCTGATAATCTTCAAATGATTTCGATATTTTTCTTTTCTTTATAATGAATCGAATACCAGATAATAATTTGATAGAATGCTGGTAGTAGTAATTTTAAGCTTGGAGTTTTAATTTTAATTAATCTGAAGTCAGGCAATTGGAAGATTGTATGATTTGAGCAACGCCAATCTTCCTCTTAGTAAAGGTATCTTGGAGGCACAAAACTCGAATGTTGAGAGGAAAGAACTTCTTGGCTCTGATTTAGACACCAAAGAGTGTCATTTGCAATCAATAGATCCTTCGCTTCAAATATGTAAACAGGAGTGCCCTTCCTTCATAATGATTCATCTGTTCTAAAGTTCTGTATTCTCCATCTTCAAATACACTGCATCCCCTTAATAACTGAACCAGCCTTTCCTAGCTCTTTATCTATTTAATGAAGACATTCTTCGACTACTAAGTCTCAGCCTGCTTCAACACTTCCTCCTCAGTTATCTTATCGAGGTCTCCTTTTCCTCGTCTTCCGTAAAACATGTTCTTATACCTTCCGCACATAAACGCCTCTTTTTTACGTTATTTTCATCGGACCGTAAAAACATACGAAGCGCGAATTGCGTTAGACACCGACTGAACAGAGCACTAATTGTCAATCCGCGCATTTGCACTTCTTCCAAAACCCGAGGCCTCGTAATCAAATATTTTGGCCAAGGTGTTTGTCAATAAAGAGCGATAAAATAAAAAAGATTCCCCGTTTCGGTTATCCACCATTTGTTACGAAAGTAAATCGAAGACCTTGGAGTTACGTCACCGTCCAAGATGCACACAGCGTCCAAGGACACTCCGCGACGAGAATGTCAAAATGGAAGGCGTCACCGAACTGTCGCGCTCCTCATATCTGCTCATTATTTAACACAAACACGCCGTCCATTGAGGTTCCAACATAACTCCGCATTGAATTGTCAGCCAACGTGAGAAAGTTTACGTCTCACGGGAATCGACGCTTTTAGTGGGGAGAAATTCCTTCATAGCGACATTCCGGACGAAAAATGACCTCAGACGGCAAATACTATTGGTGCAATGACCGTGACGTCCAGGTGGGCGCCTTGATTGGCCGGAGACCCATCAATACTGCGTTACAGTTTTTCTAGTCTGTATCATAGACGAGAACTGTAGTTGAAATCTTCTAATGTAAGATAAGAATCGTAATGTTTACCATCAGATCGAAAAATAACGGATAGAGTACCCGAAATGAGGTTATTCTCTCAATATTTCCAAAATTACATAGAATTTCATTACCATAAATCTATTGCTGACTAGAAGCTGGAACGCTCTATAGTAGGGCTACGCCTGCCTACATCATTCCTCTACGGATGACTTACACATATTTAAATTTGTATGTTTACCCAGCAAACAGTCAGTGGCGCATGGCAGAGGATGAATCAACACCTATCTAATACAATTCGCTTTTATAAAATTCTATAGGGGAAAAAAGACAACTCCGTTCCAGCAATTACTTCTTGCAACGTTCCGTAGGTTTCTCGCGGATTCGTAATCATTACTTCCTGATATTACAAAATCATTCACATCATCAATTATGATTTCTGTTGATTTCGTCAACTACCATCTTCTTCGAGAGTCAAAGAAGATTACATTAGCTGTTTTCCGCCTCATGCTATGATATACGATTGTCAAAGAAACTTAAAATTTATTCTATGAGCTCCTAGTCGTCACATAAAAGATACATACAAATTTAGCGGTTAAGTAATGAAAATAAGCAAAAAGATCCCAGAAATTATGCGGCATGTCATGAGTTGTACTGCAACGTATGCTTCAGGAAAATTACTGGAAAGTTAAGCATTAGATTAAAAACCAACCTAAGTATATTATGTAGACATAATTTCATACAATATGCAACAAAATTTTAGCTCTATGTAAACCAACCCACAGATGTAAGCAAAATGCCTTATTCTAATGCCTCAGAAAGAGTTCAATCACCTCTACAGACGCTGATTTAAAACCATGAGTTAACATCCGTAAAAGGTTAATTCACAATTATTATGCCACTCTTCCTCGTATAATGTATTCCAACAGCTGTTACAGAATTATCTGCCTGTAACGTCACTACCAAGTATAATGCTCTTACTCTTTAGAAGGCCAATTTGCATTCAAGCCACAATAACAACATGATCACAAACAACCCTGACATATTTTTCCACACGTACACTATGAGACCATCGCGAAGTATGAATTTATGGGATCTTAAACATTATATTTCTTCCTCTGCATTTGGATAGCATATGATTATTGCGAAATGCGAGTAAACGAATAACTTCGACTCTGAAAAGAATTTCAATGCATCACTTACACCCTGGCACATAATACTGCTCGGAAAGTTTTAAAATTTCGACGGAAGAGAAAATTCAAGTATTGCGAAGTATTGGAAGTAGTGTAGGCCATGTTCGAAAGAAGTTCTTATTTAGGTCAACCTAATGCATACATAGTCCGTCAGAGCTGGGAAGAAGTCCCCCGGGGCGACCGTTTCTGTGTGCCAATAAAAATGTTACGATCCCTTCGTAGAAAAAGTTCAAGCAGCAATACTGCGGAGTAAGATGGAAAATGAAATACAAAAATACAAGTGCTTGCTGTAGCAGAAGCACTTTACAGGCAGAAAGGTGATATCTGTGAAGACTTGAGGGAACAAGGGAGGTGTTTAAGTACCAACTTCACTTGCAACGGTCCTGGTTATCTAGGCGACGAAACCTTAGAGTCTGAAAGAAATCTCGCTAGAATGCACAGCGAAAAAGTCTTACGATGATATTAATTTTGGAGCAATATTTCATACTATGGAGATAGAATAGGAAAAGAATCAAAGATGAAAGGGTGCTTTACAAAGGATTCCGATCTGTTAACTGGTTGACATTTTTGTGGTTACAACACCAGCCAGCGAAGTAGGAGACCTTGGTTTGAGTCCCAGTAATTCCGCCTTTCCTCTTTACATTTTTATCCTTGGGTTTTAAGAGTCACGCCTCTAAGTGCAAAGTTAACTTTCCCCATTCCTGGGTGATTTACAATTATCTTTTAGCTCAGGCGTAACCATATGAAAATGTCACCACTTCCTTCAATTCTGGTGGCCTACTATTCTGATGCTAATGAAACCCGTGAATTACCGCATACTTAATGACGGTGACAAATAAAAAGGTTAAATTACTCTATTTGAAACACCCATAATGAAAATTTATTTTTCAAGCATATTATAAAATCCAACGGAATTACTTTCTAAAAACTGAAGGCACGCTTACCTACTGCACTTATATTTCGGAAATTAGAAAGACTAATTTAGCTGAGATATTTAAGCTCTCATTCTCCTGAAAGATGAAAACACTTAAAGGCTAAAGGTTTTCCTAATTATTTCCATCGGATAATCAAGGAGCATACATCGCTCATTACATCACTCTCGAATGAGACAAGCATACAAGTGCTAGCGATGCTGCTTACATTCACAATGTGAGGTTCTCAGGAATTCAGTATCATTTCGCGTAACTGCACTTCTAATTGGCGGGGAAAAAAGCAGGAAATATAAACCAAAGTTCGCGTTTCCTCTAATTTCCTCGCATCGAGATAATTCCGCCAAGTGCGCGGCTTTTAATGCGAAGGATGAGCTGATTTCTCTCCGTGGCCATCGTTCGAATTTAATCCCGCAGCGCAGTGCTAATCCTCAAAGCTAAAGATGATTGAAATCTCTCCTTTGTGAGCCACCTCAGGTTTATTCCGAGCTAATCCGTATAAACAGGAGAGCCGAAAAATGAAAACTGCGATACAATATCAAGCGACGAGAGGCTGTATTAAGTCGATATCAATTGGGGCGATTGAAGCTTACGAAAGAACAGAATGGGAGATCCACTGAATAAGAGGCAGCAGCCACGAAAAAAAGCAAAATTGATGCCAATAATTTTTAATTGATCCATTTTATTGGATGGTTTTTCCGATCTTTTATACCTTTTGAACGGCGATTTGGTCTTATCGATAACGATCACCGCAAATTTCGTATCCGACGAAAAGAATCGAAGAAAATTCCTTCTGTGAATACTAGTATAAAAGCAATGCCATCATAAATTATTCTTTCTATGACAGTCAACTCTCTACTCTCTGATTCCTGGAGCAACTATGTTCCTTTACTAATTCGGCACTGTTTTATAACACCCCTAGAATATCGGAATAAGTTGCATATGGTAATTGAATTATGTTGGTTGGTTATGCTGGATTTCTAATTTTGATTTACTGCATATCGAATTTTGTTAAAGTATTTGAAATTAAAAATCCAAGCAAATATCACTTAGGCCATATAAGAATAGCAAACTAAATTCAATAAGGCCCTTAAAGTGTAAATTTTCATTTTTTTTACAAGCAAATACAGTTTAAAGTTCTATAAACGTGTTGTTTTTCATGCAAATTTCCTTTTTATTCTTTAAGCATTATAATTTTCTCTAACACTTCTAACACACACTTTAATCTTTTGCCTGCAGTACCTTTTTAATTATCAATACTGAAATATTATCTCCATTGAAGTTATGAGAAATACAATAGTTTTCAACATAATCGATGATGCAACATTTATTACAAATATTATAAGAAAAATATAACTTTATATAAAATGTCTTAATCTTCTTCATAATTGTATACGAGTTGTTCATATTTGAGTATGATGCAATTTTTCTCTCTTACACATACTTCAGCTGTACTACGAAACAAAGAAGCAGGTGCTAAAAATATTTCCACGTATTCTTTCCTCATTCCTTGTTCAATACTGTTAGCGTGAGAGTTAGTTATCTCCAGATAAACAGCTGAAGTCATACGTTCGCTGGCCAGATCATCCTTCTTGCTTAACATACGTGGATGCCATAATGATGGAGGACTTATAGTCACAACCGAGACCATGCAGCTTGATCGACACCTACTTCATCGACACTTTGGAGGAGCATCCTATTACAGAGAGGACGTCTGACCGACAAGTTTTCCACATTCACTATGATTGTGCTCATTCAGTCATAAATAACTCTTATATAATAAAAACTATTGAACTTCTAATCGTAATTTTAAACAGATTGAAAAATCGTGAACTTAAAAATCTTGATACTATATTTTATGATAATTAATGCAAAAACAGGATATTTATAACAGTATAGTCCCACTTGTATGACCGATTCCGATTTTTTGGCTAGTTACGTCGTCGTTGAAACGTCTGTTAAGAGTAGAGTCAATCAGATAGAACTTGGAATGAGATGAAACCAAGCAGCATGAGCTGAAATACTTCAACTAGAGTTACTCATCACGCATATCATCCCATAAATAGATGAATTCATACTATAGCTAATCTGATCATCCATAAGCGTAAACCTTACTCATACACGACTGCTAATGGCTCAACACGAACACAACCACCTTGTCGGCGAAAGGTCGACCGCGAATATTCACCTCCGAAATTAAAACCTAAGATCCTCACCAAAATTGAAACTCTGCGGGGAATATCTGCGAATCAATGGCATAAGTCATGCATTCAGTTAATTGGATTTCTCAGTAACGAGCCTTAGGCTCACTTGAGCAACTGGGTGATAATTATCGCCAATTAGGCGACCTCCGTCTGCATCAATATTCCGCTTTATGATCGTGGCTTTCCTTATCAGTCGAAGACACGGTGCGACCTTTGTCTGGAGCACCGATCGCCAAGGAAAAGGATGCCGACTGAAGAAAGGAATGATGCACCACCCTTGTTAACGATAATGCATTCGAACGCACCAACGCTATTCGTAGAGCTACGAAGGTCTCTCTCGTCGATGAAATAAAACTCATTACTGTCGAACGTTGAGGTTTACTTTATCTCCAGATATGAGTATTTTTTAAGGAAATTGGAGTTAACTCAATCAGCGTCAAAAATTGTAGCAAGATTTCATTGCCATACAAACTTAAAATTCAAGAAAGAATTCAAAACTGAATCACTGTCATTCCAATCACTTATTACAGAACCTTAGACTGAAAAGAATAAGGTGAAACCTCCACGGATGATGACGGTAGGATATTTTCACCTGAAATCACCTAAATTGAAATAACTTTCTCAAGAAAACCAAATAGAATTATATCATTTGATTTCAGAAACATGGAATGCCACTAAGAAAATAATTCATTTCACTAATTTCAAATCTATTTCACGTATTTACTCCATGGAAAGGTAATCATTAAGGTCATTAATATAGACTTAGTGATTAATTTCGCTAATTTAATTTTATAAGCTTTGACGAAGTAATCACCGGTACTTCTGAGTTACTTCGCTATCATTACAGATAATGGAAGGTGAGATCCTCTAAACTTACTTCCTGAATTTCATGATCACGAATTCATCTAAGTTTTTACTTGTAATGAACTCTGAATACCTACTAACTTGAATAAGGCATTAAAAGTTCCCTGAAGATAAAAAGGGAAAACATAACCTTTTCAGTGGTTTCAAGCAGGCTAGAAACACAAGTCGCGAACTTTATAAGCCCACAAATAATTCTTTGAACAGACAATGGTATGAGGGATTAAGTAAATCAATATCAAAGGGTGTTATTTGTGAGTCATTATGGAGAAGTATCAATCAGCTACTTTACTACTCGGTGTACTACATAACACTTAATTTCTCCTTTCCTTTGTAGTAATTAATAAATAATTATGAAGAGAGTTCCATGGAATTTAGCTCTAATTACAATTATTTTTCAGGTCCTCCGTTTCATTTTGCTTCAAAATGGCGCTTTCTTTGTGAAGAAGAAAGATGAATAAAGCTTTTTAAAAGAACCTCATCATACACAAATTTTGCTCGAGTAACTTCGCAAACGAAGCGATGGAAAACGAAGATACTTAACTCGTCTATGTGCAACAAAATTGGGCAAATGCAAAAGGAAAGAAGCCTCTCTTTAACATGGACTTGCAATTTGTACACCTTTAAAACTCACTTTCCACCCGCACGGGTAATCTATACACTCCGATAGATCGATATCGGAAAACTTAAAACCAATTTTTAATTTACGAATCGCCGTAATTTTCCCTTCGCTCCTCGAGATTAAAACTCCGGAAAAAGCTCACCTTCCCGGATACGGTGGGCCATTCGCAAGATGTTACCGCGCATAATATTCCCATTAACCTATTAGAAGGAACGGATTAGGGGCTTTAAAAAAACAGCCATTCTACGGAAGGTAACTTTCTGAGATGAATATCCCTAGATAGCGAGGGAATTGAACGGTCGGGCTTATTCAGACGTATTTCCGCCTCTTCCTGCCTTCGAAAAATATACGGGGAAATACGCTCTAGAGAGCTCTTCGCGTCTATTTCGAGTGTAATACTCAACTTAATCATGTATTTCGGAACATGTACTGATGTTATTGAAACCTAAGAAAGGCGGCATACACTCAAAGAAGCAAGCGAGCGGCAAATTGAAGCTCTCGACAAGGATTAGTGCTGGAGGAAATTAAACTTATGATCATTACTCATTCTCGGATAGTTACATTTGGAACGAACGTTAGAATTACCGAAAATATGGTAGATGTGAAATGGAATGATACTTATGGAGGCTGAAATTAAGAGCAAAATTTACCAGAATGTCGTGATTCGGTTTGTAAACATACTTACTAATAAAAAAAGTATAGAAGAGTCGCAATTTAAAATATCTCGATTTTCAATCCCATTCAGAGGCAATTCAGAAATGAAGACGCAATTTCCAATGAAGATGGTGCTTTTTAATCTTAAATTTTCCATCAAATTCCATAACTGATCTAAACTTCCAAGTGCACATATTGTTGTATGCTTGGAAGTTTAGGTCAGTCATAATTCAGCCTTCAGAATATCTAATAATTTCAGAAGAAATTCGCAAATTTCTGAGTAAACTACAGTGAATAGAGAGAATATTTTAAAGAAGATCATAACCGGGTCCTGAATCACACATTACTATTTTCCAAATTCTGGCATATGAAAAATTACCAGTCATGTTGAGTCATAATAAGTCTTCTATTAGGAGCAAATAAACCGAATATTTATATTTAAAAGGCAACAAAGATGTCCGTGGCTTACCGGGACACATTTTGCAGATATTACAGAACGATTTAGTTACAACCATAGGGTCCTTAAATACATCCACGAAAATAATGTACCGATAATTCACATTCTCGACAACAAGAAAATAATAATAAAATAAGAATATCAATGGTCCGACCGAGTTGTGCAGAGCTTTATCATAATCTAAAAGAACATGCTGTAATTAATTTTTAAAATGGTCGTAGGAATCTTTCTAGTCAACTAGAATTTTAGAAAACGATGACCAGGGAGAGAAAAAATCAAGATGGCGCTCGCCGCATTCCTGGACAATCTCTCACTTTATTCGAAAATTTGAGGAAAATTAATGAAAAAAACTCTATCATCTGGAAATCTTGGTCCGTCACAAGCGAATTATAACGACTAATTGCGGAACACCGAAAGAAATCCGTGTATATAACAACTTTAGTAACAGCCCTACCTGGCGGCGGCTGCAAGAACTCACCTTTTCCAGGTATTACATTTCCCAGTGAATGTCTAACGAATTTCCAATCCCAATTCGCACGCGTTCAAAGCTATGCGAAACGCCCACGAATTAGAAAGTGCGATCGGCGTCTAGAGCATTTTCCCATGACCAAAACATAAGCGATGCGAACTCATTCTTTTATTTAGTCTATTGTCTGGTAGGACGAGACGCTTCAAGGAAGTTTGGCTGCTCAACCTTCACCTGGAATGATGAGGGGAAGGAAGGAGAGGGAGAGTGGATGAAACCAAGGACCGTTTCGCGGGAAACTAACAGTACAGACGCTGGGAGAATCTTTCTTCGGTTAGGGAAAGGACGGCCGATTCGCGCAAAATCGCCCAATATAAGAATCTTTTGGAAAACCTTAACATTCTTGTGTGTTCAAAACTTAGATATTGAATTGAATTCTTTCTATTTCTGTGCCTGGATTGAAATCACGTGAACAGAGCCGATTCAGGTAGTGGGCGACGGCCTACAGAAGTGATGATAAGTTGCATGAAAACTTCAAACTAAATTTATTAACAATGAGAGAGTACTAAAATGAAAGCATAGACGATAAAAATATCAACTAATCATATTTCATAAAGCATTAAGTAATTATTTGATAAATCTATTGATAAAGCTCTGAGAATAGTAAGATATTAAAAAGAACATAATTACAGTCTCATGTGATAAGTGGTGGAATGAAACCATCTTAAAATGCAGTAAAACATTAAAATACACTGTTCAAAGATAAAATTTTTACACAATCATCAGGAACTCAGCACCGATACCATGGTCATTAATAATATTTTTCTGTGGAGGGTAAATTTTAATTTTTAATGCATTTGAAGATAGTAAAAACAAATTAATGTTGCTACTTAAGTCGAGTTTCTTGGAAATAAACTACAGATCTTTTTTGTGCAAGTCAATTGAGAAAAAGTGAAAAATTAAAACAGTGTGCCAATTTCAGCTGATATAATATTCTGAAACAATTCTTAACGTCCAAAATGTTGGAGTTTGCTTGGAGAAATTTTCACATGTAGGACAGAGTATACTGCTGTCTTTGGGCAGTGATACATCTACTTCCAAGTACTGGTTTTGAGTCAACCGTTGAAAATTAAGAAAATGAGCCGACGATGAGCGGAAAATAATAAGAATAGAGTCTGAGACAAGCCATTTCAAGAACTGTCTTTCCGAGAACGATACGTGACGACAAGCTTAACTAGTAGTTCGAAGGATCATCCCCTTCCACATTCTGAAAGGCGGCTTGCAAAGTATTACTGTAGATGCAGATGAAATTGAAGGATATATAATTTGGTAGATCGTTTGTATGAAAATTTCCCCTTCCTCTCAAGATATGCTCCCTTCATAATTACAGAAAACTGTTAAATTTTGTCTTCGCCCCGTCGATTGACCCTCTTCGAGAACATGGAACGTTTTCTGTGCTATGAAAAAGAGCTAACAGAGATTTTTGTCTATTCATATACATTTTAAAACCATAACTATTTCATTTTCACTCAAAAACAATACGTATAATGGCGAAATTTACCTTATTTCACAATAATACATAATACAACAGAAATTTAGGTTCCCATCAGACTAACTGGAATCCTAGGATGGCCCTACATATATGATTTTCTTTATCAATTTAACTAATTCTCACTATTTCCTACAGTCGAATGCTGGAATTCAATGTTATATATTGAGGAATGAAGCTAACTTTTGCATCTTCCTATTTACAAAATGGTTATCCTTAAAATTATGTAGATTTCGCAAAAACATTTGGCTTTATGGAACGATTCTTTTCGTAAGTTTTTATGAATAATTAAATAAAAATAGGCTAAATTCTGCACTCATTACTCCAAAATAACAGGAATAACTCAGAAAGTAGAAAATCAAACTCTTCCATGTTCCGCAATTCACATTTACGATTTCAGTGAAAATTCGCCGACGAAATTGAAAAATATAGCGCTATAACATATTCAGAAACTTTTTACGGCGAAAATTAATGCGATCGGTGCATCTTTATCTGAGTATCTTGTATACTAGGAAACAGAGGGCAATTTTACTAAGTTTGACAAAATTACCTTGCCTTGCTGGGAACGGAATCCCGCTATAGTAAATCTCTTTTGAAATTAAATTATCCTAAGCACGAAGTCATCTCGTCCGTCGGAGTAACTGAGTAAAATATTCAATTACCGCTAAAGGTTTTTATAGGGAGTTCCCTCATTTTCCGCTAGGTGGCTCCGATGTCGGAAATTCAAAGTTTTGAAATTGCATTATGGCCGTGCGAGTGAACATGGTAAAAATACATTTGGCCGATGCTTTCATAATAGAAAATCACTTGTTAACTTCATTCGGCGAGACGGCTAAAGGAGCGAAAGGAGGATACGCATAGAGTGGGAGAAGAAAATGGACTGCAATTCAAGGTTTCCCTCCTCAATTACGTTCTCATACCGTTACATCTATTGCTAATCATTGTGGATTTCTTAGGTGTGCTGGCGGAAGATTATTTCCAGAACACATTCACACTAATTTAGTCCTTAACATCTGTCTTTCTTTTTAAATTTTCTAAGGCAGTAAGTTGGATGCAAGAGGAGACTCTTCAGTCTCATCCTAATAAAAATTTATTATTATAATTATTAATAAATTAATCATAGCAACACCTTTTTTAAATATCGGAAAGAGCAGAGTAATGCTAACAAAGTTGATGGTGTGAACAAGCAGTTTCATGATAGCGTAATGATTAGCGAGAAAACCATAAGTGTAAAGAACACAATGTTGCTAAAACTCAGTGGGATTTCGTAGGAAGAAAATCAATATGTTTCCCTCACACGATGCCTAACTTTTCGTGGCGACTTTGATCTTCCAACTCATCAACTTTTCTTCCGGGGAAATCGCGATTCCGAACACTTAATTTTCTGGGAAATAATCGCGCAATCAATTGCTGACGTTAAAAATCAGAGATAAAGCATCTTTGAGATTGATTTTGAAGAAACGGTCGCTTAGATAGGAATCATTTAAAGGTAAATACAGTCTGGACAGTAAAAAGTCTGGACTGAAAATACTATTTGGGACTACATAAATATCAGAACAAAATTTTCTTTCACTTTCTGCAATTGCACAGGTTCTTAAATATATGAACAACCTAACGATTGATGAGACACCCTATGAACGTGCATTTATTCATGTAAGTACGAGATATCAATCTATAAAAAAAGTCAGCAAACTGTTCTTAAATTCACTTAGCTTGATTTTCTTATCAGACAAAATTTCTTCACATACAAACTCCGAATATTAGTTTTGAGAAGTGCGCTAACGTTGGCTGCATGGAAAATGCAATAGCTAAATTTCTGCAGAACTTCTAACGGTGTTCTTGCAGGTATAAGTCGCGATCAAGGTTAGATGGTAAGATAAAAAACCTCTCGTTCGGCCGAGGACGTTCTGAAAGCGTATCTACAATCTAAGAACAGTCACGATCAAAATCTAGAATTAATGCAGTTATTCCTAAGCGGTATTCCCCAAAATAACACGAATCCTTGCATTGAAGCTTACTCAATCCTTGAGCGGAATCCTTTAGCAATTTGCTAATCTGGAATGGCTGAGTGAACTCTAAGTCAAAAACTAGGCATGTCAGAGTGTGACGAATCACCTCAGTCATCACTGTGTGATATTCCCCAAAAAATACGCATCTCCGCACTGAAGCTAACACTATTCCAATAAGAACTCGCTTCTCTGCAATGGAAACTTGGATCAAAATGTAAGTCAGCAGTTCACTCAGTATTCTCCGCCGCTTCTAACTTATTATAATTCACAACTACCGCAAGCTTATCTCGTCTTCTACGTCGGAATACGTGCGAAAGTCCACGCATGTCCTTTCGATTTCAACCAACTTTCGTTAGATATCAGCGCATTGTAATTAAAGTTCGCATAATACTTGGAGCTCGCGAATCGTGACCATGAAAAGCACGCCGTCGGACGAGATAATGAAAGCTAATACAGAGTTCTTGTGCCATAGCGTCTGGAAGCATTCAGAGCAGAACGGTTTCGTCAGAAAAATTTCTTTCGCGAGATTATGAAAAACCATTGAAACACTTCCACGGAAAGAAACGTGGGAGGAAAATCGCACGCATCGACGGAAAAGATGCTAAAATACAGTCGGAGAGTCTGGGAAGTGAAGCGCGCGATGGGTGGATCTCCTTCCGCCCAAATTTTCGCTTTCTTCACTTTCGCGAGACGGCGACTTTGCGGAATTTTTCCGAAAAACCCAACATGTCGTAACGAGTAATTGTGTGTGAGGACCTATGTGCATTTATTAAATACGCTCATTTAGAAAATACTCATAGATAGTTTCACGCTCAAGATTTCAAGATTATCAGCTTTTTCGGCCGACTTCAGTTACGCATTTGCATGTTTAATGTTGCAATATCTTGTATAAATGTAGCATATCTAGAAGAGCAATGCTGCATGGAGATTCTAAATGCCTTGAACTGAAACACACGTTTAGAATACGACAGTTAGTAGTTTTACGCTCAAGATTTATGGTTATCAGCTTTTTTGGCCAATTTAAGTTACGTAGTAGAAGTCTTTTTATCTTCGAAATATATAAAACTAACAAATCTTGATGAGCAGAGCTACGTGGAATATACTACGTACTCGATTAAATACACTCACTCAGAAAATGACATCTTAAAAATTATTAGTAATTTAATTTAATTCTTTTTCTGACGGATTTCAGATACGTAGTTGCCTGGTTTTATTCTATGAATGTATTTTGACAAGTTATGTCCAAATCACACAAACCATACTTTAACGCAATCTTCTTGAAGCAAGCCGGCTTATTCACTAAACTGCAATATAGCTAAATTCCACGATTAATTTCCTCAGCACCAAATAATAAATTCTTAGATTAAAACTGAACACTTTACGGCACAAATTGCTAGTTGGTAGCAGAAAATATCGTCGGTATATACTGATAATGAAAAACTCCTACATGGTAAATCTCCAATATGGTATCAGGAAGAACATTCCTTCAGGAAATCTACCTATTTCTGGTTTAAGCAGCAGAATCATTCGATAAAGTAAGATTTGTCCGGCGCCGAATCCGCTCCGAAAATGTCGCAAACTTCCCTCGGGGAATGAGCCTCCCGGCACCGAGCCGATTCCAACGCACGATCGCCCAAATCCCAACTTTAATTCCCTTCCTTTCACTGCTTCCCCACCCAACACCACGAAAAACTTCCAGATTGGACGCAATGCGTCAGCAAACAACCCGGCGATCAAACCATATGGACACCACCCCCAAGGAAGGCCCAAAAACCCGCATCACTCACCTCGGAAACACGCAAGGGAAAAATCCGCTAAAAGGTCGCACCGGGCACAGAAATCACACACAAAGGCACTGACAGTCACGAGTAAGAGGACTACGCCCCTGAAGCACAAATTCACTGGGGAGACCCCGCCTGCGACGTACAGACTGCGGAATCCATCTCACGAGATGCCCTGTGCCATCTCAGCGACTGCAAAGGAGAATGTCGCTTCCACTACTTCCACGTCCTGCCTCCCCGCCCGACGCCAACGCCTCCTAGCGGGAGAAACTCGCGTTGCCCGTTCCCGCCTTCGAAGTCAAGGGGTTGCGCGTCCCACGCCGGCCAAGATTTGAACCGAAGGAAAGGGACGCCATGTTGCGGAGGTGTACGTGACGAGGGTAATTGCGGCAGTTGGCAATAAACTCCTGTTAACCGAACTAAATTAACGTCGTCCTTTTGGGGCAAACGGCGAGCTCGAATTTTCGAGACTTGGTGCATACGAGGAATTACAAGGCAATTACGATGGTCCGCGCAACTTTGCCGCGGAATTGTGAAATAAGAAAATGTTGATGACAATTAAGAAAATTTCCGTCCTAAGTATCGGAAACAAATTTCATATAAAGAAATCTAAATCACTTGCATTAATTCGTTAATTTTATAAATTTATATTACATTTATATATTAAATTTGAATTAACACTAACTATTGTAAGATAAAAAATACCATAAATTATTAAAAATAACTGTTATCGAGACACCCAACAAATCTTTTCAAACGCAGATCAATGAAAAATTAACTCGCTTCAGAATCAAAAGGAAATTTTAAGTTAAGATTCCGCCATTATCGTTCGAATAAGAAGTTACTTAGAGTAAATTTCATCTGCATGGATGCCATTGCATTGCATTGCTATTTTCATTTCTTTGAAAAGTCTAAAGCGTTTCTTTGGTTGAAATTAAAACAAAATTTATAATAACCTTCTAATACCTGCATTGATGTAAACTGATTATTAAAACTTTTATGGCAAATAAATTAAATTGCCATTCGTATTTGGAACCAACTGATAGCTCCTCAAGCTAACCCCAATTTTAACAAAACCTATCACTACAAAACTTTAACAACTATGTGAAATTTTCTGTTTACAAACGACCTGCTTCTTCAGTTTATTCGTTGATGATAGTTCAAACATTTACAAACAAAGTTTAACCTTAGTAAGTAATTTAATAATACTGCACAAAAACATAAATACAGTTCTTTGAGAAGTGAGTCAGTAATGGTACCTGACAATGAAAACCTCATACGACGGTTTCCGAAATAATATCGCGAAACGAATCAACAACTTTATCTTATCGCTTTCGGCTAAAATATGACTTACTTTCCTCACCGAGTGCACAGCGGCTTCAAATGCAATATATTTATCACGATAAAAATATAGCTGAATTGAATCAAGATCCACCAGCAGCCAATCCTATTGGAGTATTTCGTGAAAGGCTTGTCTTCAAGTAATGTTTGAGAAAGAGGAGACGCCATTTTGTGAACAGAGAATTCAAGTAAATCTACGTGGTGTTAGCTTGAAGTATTGAAAAAGGAAGAAAGATATTTGAATGGAAAGCAAATATTAGCACATTACTATATTCGTGAGATAGTCTCATCCTAAAATTATGGAATATCACGTAAAATTGGATGACGAAGTATTATCAAAGTCACAAGAAAATGAACTTTAAAATAAATTAAATGAAAATCAACGCGCGAATTATTTCTATATTAGAGACAAAATCAGACAACGTTAGAAGTATTTCGGTATTATAACTAATTATGGGGTTATAGGAAGAAAATAATCATAATAATTTAATTTTAAGAACTTACACCACTATGTTCTTGTGGTGTAAGTTCTTAATATTCCTATCCAACACATTGCTATCCAACATATTGCTATGGATCTCAATCTCCATAAACAGAAGTCAATTTAGAAATAAAAATTTTGAGAAAAAATTCAAAGAGATTGCGGAGGCAAAGGAAATAACTACTTACTGAAGAAAAGTACAAGTCAAGCCTATAAGGAAAAGGCTGCGTTAAACCGACTGATAACAAGAGCAAAAAGATTTGAAAAGAAACTTAATAAAAGTAGAGATACACAGCCGTCGAAATAAAAAAAAAAAGTTGCAAACAAAACACGTTACAATACATATTTGACACGTGAAAATACATAGTTGAAAGCGTGCATCTAAAGCTTTCTAATTTGTGGGAGATCATCATCAAGAAATATTACTAATAATGTTTTCAGTAGGTCACAATGGAATTAGTTATACGAGAATAATAATTCTCATGAATAAAGTAGGACCTAAAGGAATGTGCCTCTTATTAGTATTATTCATAAAGTTCAAAATATGGGAACAATATAATGGAAGGGAACATAAAATACTACAATTACGTACAAAAACCGGCGATCCCGCAGCTTAAAGATTAGAACCTATCTATACAACTACGGCAAGACTATCAATGAAAGTTAACCTTAGACGAACTACAAGATGAGAATGACCTCAATTCCACGTAAACATTCCCCGAACAATGCGCATGCCACAGAAAAAATTAGTATGGAAATCTCTCAAATTAAGAACATTCGAAAGCTACTTTCAATGATGGAAGGGAAAGTTGGCAAATTAAATAGGATCCGAAGATAATGGACTTGATGTTAATTAGAGGAGACTACAAAGGCATGTGATGTAACGAGAAATATGATCTCTCTTTAGAGCGTGGGAGTCATTAAGAGCGACCAATTATCCTAACATTGATAGAAATTTTGATCCTCGATGTGAAAATCCGATTTGAAAGCGGATGGCATAAAATGAGACTCATCCAACTTTTTTATTAAATGCACAGCTAGACGGACATGAGAAATAAATCGCAATGAAGCGCAGACGAATCATAAGGCGATGAGTAAATTGCGTACATGTTTGGCATTACTCGAGGAGATATTTTTTCGTAATCTTTCATGAATGTACGCCGTCGGTAGATCTCTTATAGGTCACGCATAAAACCGCCTCTAGAGAGAGTTGAGTGTGAAGAAAATTAAAATATCCGCTCAGAAGATAAGTCATATCTTACCACATTTAATGTTCGTAATTTATAAAACAAATTCGAAACTTTCCCACTGTGATGTCGCAAGACTTAGGTTTAGACTTAAGAAGTTTATACAACAACCTTCAAGCTATCAAGCAACAACGCAGGAGGCCGTAATCTAAACAGAACACAATTTTTAAATCTCATAGAATGAAAAGTTACACGTAATTCTTTGTTTAAACAACACACTTCCGGATTTCGCTTTGCAGAAATGCAGAATCGCTTTGCAGAAATAAATATATATTATGTTTGATACATAAGTGTAAAATTTTTCAGTAAAACACCAATTGTGAACAAACAATGAAATGTGAATGCATGCTGAAACTTTAAATTTATAGTTCCGAGTACCTTTAATTTGCTTATTTTGCCTTACTTCAATTTTATGAAAATAATTTGTCCTAATGCAAAATCTAGTAGGGATATTTGGTAGTATTCACTACCCCCAAAAGAAAATGTCTACTAATATATGCACTCAAGTAGTGGCATACGAGATATTTACCCGCTATAGTTATTTTGTAAATGAATGATAATTACTGATACTGAATATTGAAACGAATATGTTCAAACATGAAGATGCTAACAATGAGAATCACACGAGCATACACTGAAGCAAAGAATAACTAATGCATTGAGACGGACGAAGAAAAGGACGAAGAAAAACCCGTTGCACAAGAAATAAAGCTTTTTGAGCCCAATTACTCAAACGTGCAACGCCAAAGTGAGGTTATGATTTGATGTATGCATTCCAATTTCGGGGAAGTAAAAAGATTTTGTGCAAAATTTCGCAGCGTTTCGCTAAAACCAAAGTTAAATTTACCCAAGCAAGTTTTTGTTCAAATAACGTTCATAATTGGACGAAATCTTGAGTTGTCTGCTCAGGAGCATTAATAATGGTTTCTTTCTTCTAGAATGCAAACGCATCTTCGGTTGATCCTTGGTGATTCATGAATGAACTGGAAAAAATAGCATTCGTCAACATACACAAGGCAATGCCCTGTGGTATGCGATAAGCTGCAGGAAGTGATATCTTGCTTATCCAAGAAAATTACTTCGAAGTAAAGATATATTCAAAACTGCTTTGTATGAAATATTGATATCATAAAGTTGGTTCAGTGACATTGTACGCACCGACCTCAATCAAATGGTGATCACAATTTCCGAGTAGATTCAATTTTTCGACGGTATAAATGCCTCTCAAAATACAAAATATAGCTCATACTATTTATTTGCGGAATAAGCAGGAAATTGAATGACAACCTTAAATATTTTTCCATATTTTTTTAGAAAACAGACCCACAATGACTCATATCTCGATGATTCCTAATGCGTTCTATAAAATTCTTCAGGGCCTTTGTAATGCATGGGTACACCGTTGGATAATTTTCATATTGAGGGAGTAGCCGTTTCATGCACCGGCTGCTACAATTCTTCGTCCTTTCCTTTTAAAGTGTTTCAAAGATATGAAAATCAGAAAGAGCGAGGTCAGTTGTGTAAGGTGGGTGTGGTGGAGTGGAGATGGGCGTTTGCACGGGCTCTATGTTTTGATCTGATCGGAAGTCGTAAATGCTGAAGAGATCTACGTGCGATGTACGGGTGACAGTATGCATGCACATACTGCCACCTGCATGTCACCCTAAGAATTAAATGATACTATTCCTTATATGGTGACAGCATTGCCTCCGACGGCGGAATTTTTCGAGTTTGTAGTCTTAGACGATCTCTTCTCCACCTGATGACAACCCAAGTTTCTTCTCCAGCTAAAACCCTTGCCAAAAAACATCCGATTCCGTTTAATAATGTTCTAAAAATAGTGAAAGGTATCAATAGAGAGGCTTAGATATAGATATTTCGAATCGGGGGTCTTCTGATCAGTCAGTTGGTGACACTTAGTTAGACAACTCTTATATTATGAGGTTCGAAAAACTGCGATCGCCGTCGGTGGATATCTCCACGACCAGAAATAATTAAAACACAACTTTGACACCTCATCGCCAAACTTGAATTTAATCTAAAACGTGGAATATTTAAGTTCTGTGACGTTGAAAATTTGTCTCTTCCATACTTTATTGTAACACTTTTCGGTGCTAAAATATTCTAAAACATGTTCCGTGGACAGGAATTCAAAACTTTAGCACTCGATCGACTTGTTATTACTGCCAAATAATTAGAATTCGGTTGCCTAAGTACGTGGATTCCTTTCATTATACACCCTCGGAAGAATCTATCCAATAGTTAGAACAAGTATATTTTCAGAATTTACACGAGGAAAATGATTAAAAGCTGCAGATTCCTCCGATAATTTATTCATGTGAACTTATCACATTCGAATGTTTGTTAAACCGTCGCTCATTCCGCTCAAGGATCTTTTAATCGACTCGCCATTATTCATAGACAATGGAGCTAACCGAACGTAATCATTTTCATCGAGCACCATAAATGTCAGTACCCTTTTAAGAAGCTGAAAAAACCAGCGGAGCGACGGGGATAAGGAAAAATCGCTTTTCGCCGTATCAATTCCAGATGATACCGAAATAGACGACGCCTGCGGCTGGCACTCCCACTGTTCTCACTCGATCCCGGTTCCTTTAGAAAGGAGGGCATGTTTGAAAGTGCCCTCGGGCTTTCCACAGAAATAAATAGTCAATCACTAACTTAACGCGAATCCGACTTGCTCTGATCGCACGTCTGTCATAAACGTCCTGCCTAACCACTTTTTACGATGGTTCTTTTCTTACCCAACGTATGCTGTGGGTTCTCTAGAACTGAGTCAGCTCATGTCATACGCTTATGTAAATAAACTGTCTGTGTTCATCGAAAACAACGTGATTCCGTGATCGTTCAACGCAGTCCTCCGCATCAGCTATCCTTTTTTGTAAGAACCCAATTCTCTCGATGGAAGTTTCTTGTTGATTATCAATTCATATTACGAGTAAGCAAGGATGCAAGGGTCTGCCGTATAGCAAAGGGGGCCCGGGTGCATAATTTTCATGGGGCCCCTTCCTCTGCCTCCTCTGTTCATATGATGTATTTTAATAAATAAAGGATGATACTATTGTGAAAAAATTCTTCCAGATACATTTTTTTAGAATTACAAAAATAAATTAATTAATTTTTTAATGAGGGCCTGTATGTTAGGCATCCACTGAATCTCATAGGCGGTCCTAGTTACCGGGATATGAGAACCTCATAACAATTGTTTGGGCAGAACCTACGGCCACATTAGGCTTATAGAAGCATATACACGTAGGATATTTAAATATTTTTCCAGTATTGTTTATTTCGTTAAGTGAAATTAAAATGGAAAATTTTCTACTCATATTCATTTAAGACAATAATTCACTTTCCTTCGTAGACTTGTATTATGTATTCGAATGTAGGTAATATTCAAATGCGGCCTAATGCTTTTTTCTGCGGCCAAAAGAAACTTGCAAAATACTGCCAAAATTAGATTTCAATAAAAAATGGTTTGATAAAACAATAGGCGATGCGTATAATCGATGATACATTTAAAAGAACGTCAAACGTACACATCTCAAACAGTACGTACACGGCAGATCTGATAACACAGAAAGTTTATAATGTATGGAATGGAATTGGAATTTGCACAAACTGAAATTGGTATTCGTAAATTTCGACTGATAGCGGTGGGAAATGAGAAGTTTCTTATCAGCATTCTAATCTTGTACCTGGGTTTGGGCAAAATAAGTTAAGTCTGAACGCATAAATGCCAAACTAGCTAAAAAATACACAGTCTTAAAACAGCCGTGAATATCCTAATCCTTGCGAAACCGCCTTCTATACTGCATACCAATTTTTCTAGTCAGTATGATTACTATGTAAGCAAATATTTATAATTCTAATGACTAATAGAGGATCACAGTAGAGAGGCGACCTAGAATGAGACTATTCTTGCAGTACGGAAAAGAGTACATAGGATTTATTTCCCATAAACCATCATTATAGACTAAAAAATTGGAAAATATATTACAATATAATAAAAGAAGAAAAAGGCTGAGAAAATCGCGCTCTTTTCGTTGAGGAGGGCCTAATTGCACGACACCAGTAACCTTCAATTTACACGGTTTCCATTTACATCTCTTCGTCCTACTTTCAGGATCAAAAGATGACGCAAGTCGGGGCGGCTATACACTATTTACCGAATCTACAGTAAATGGGAGGGGAGACTGAATGGCTGGCTTTCATAACGGGGCGAAATGCCAATTCTGCTCGACAAAATTGAATCGTAACGAAATGCGATGCTTCTCCAGTGGAAATGGTTTTATTTAAACTCTCCTGCGTAGGCATGCCTAAGATGGACGGAATGACTGCAAGTAATTACGAGTGTGTCTCCGATGGCTGCGGGAAGACGTCTAGCGATCGCAAGCATCTGATCACTTTTAGGGATTAAAATGAATTTCGTTCAGTTTTGAGTTCGGAGGGAAAACAATTAACGCTAAAATTGGAGTGGTTAAACGAATTCCAGTATCTGCCTGGCCTTCGAAATGAAAGATGTATTAAAACGGTTAGCATTGGCAGATTTGGGGGGATGACTTCGTAATACCAACAATTTGCTTGAGCTTGAATTAAATTTAGATTGTGAAGTTTTCCACGATCCTTATACAGCTACTACACTATCACTACGAAATGGGATCTTATAAGTTAATTGAAGATATTTTTAAATCACCCCCCTAGCCAAGATCGCGCCAAGGCATTGGCAAGCTTCTAGATTCGCCCCTAGTGGTGAGAAGAATGATACTATTAGTTAAGAAATCTTTCATTAGGATAGGGAATGGCGTAAAGTAATGAAGGATAAATTTTACAGTAGCTTCTTTAAATAATACATCTTCTGTTATCTGACTATACCATAATCTCATATTCCCTGTTAAGTATGGACATCCTCCAGCTATCTTTAAGTATATTTTCCTCACATTTATTACAGGTGAATATTCTATAAAATTCAGAAAATACGCTTCTATAAGTCTTAGATAATACAAGAATTTCCTCTTTCTAGCTCTCAACATTTTATAAAACCACAAAGGCGCTTGATGATAAACTAAATTCTTCATCCTTATGAATACAACCATTTCGGAAAAAGTCGAGTCAATAGTCTTACATTTAAATCGTAAGATATAAGGCTACATGAAACATTATTCGGATAAGAAAAGAAATCTGTATACAACATACATAAAACTTCATTGAAGACTAAAAATAAGCATAAGCATATAAACGTAATCCGGGCAAACATCAAAATCCAAGAGGGAAAAGAAGTCGAGAGTCGTTGCCAAAAAGACTGTGATAGCAAAATAGCACATAGCGACGGGTGAAAAACGCAAGACATATTGTCGTAGGTCGCTCAGATAAAGCGGACTATGAAACGGATGGAAACCGTGTCATACTCGACAAGAACAAAAGCGCAGGCGGCACATGAAATTGACATCACTTCATTTCGAAAAGAGATCCGCCAAATCGTTTAGAATAAAGCGTCACTCTACATTGCCGCGTTAAACTCAGGAGCGAGATGTAAAAAAGGCATAGCGCCAGAGGTTGAGAAAACGTGCTAATTAAGGTCACGAAAATTAGCGTGGCACGTCCGGTCACTCGGCCGATCGAATGGCGGGATAATTTACGAGGTAACGCAAGATGTCGATACACGATCAAATATAAGCAGTGATTGATCGAGAGAAAAGGGCTTCGGGGTTTGGACCTGCAGACGTATAATTGCAGATATTTTTGCTAGTAACTTTTTATGAGATTTAAAAAACGGCATACATCCATGCATATATCTGTATCAGTCACGCAATCCTGTAAAGATTCTCTTCGTATGCCTTCTCAATCGTTCTGCTTCCGTGATCAGTTACGTGATTTTCCTAACGTGCGAATTCAGTTTCAAAAATCTTGGAGGAAATGCCAATAGCGCTGCGTTATCCTTGTATAAGTCTCTCAACGTTGATTATAATATGGGAAAGGAATGATATTTACTTCTCACATCATCTTCGCTCCAATGATTCTCAAAATTAAATAAGGACAAATGGGTTTCGAAAGAAGAGAAAATCTTCTTAATAAGAAAGCAGAATCTCACATTTATATCTTGAAAACATTGTTCGTTATACTGAGATGGATTGGATATATCTAAGAATACATAATGTATAACATAACATTTTTAAAAAGTGTACCTAGAATTCGGTACTTTGATCTTCAAATTCGAATTCTTTGGCTGTAATTCGAAGTCCAATGTAATGCAAAAAGCCCAAGAGAAATAGAGGCTAGCCTTACCAAAGAACTCTTTAGATACTGAAATGATGATATTCGAAATTTTGCGGCATGAAATGGCAGGTTTCCAAACATAATCATATTGTCTGCTAGTAACATTAATCATGCACTCATCTTGTCTTTTAGTACAATTTCATTCCATATTTCCAAATACTTTTGAGGGCACTACGGTAATTTTTCAGGAGACCTTCTAGGTCACCCAATAACCAAAAAAAGTTGAGTTATCAAGAGATAAAAATGAAATTTTTTACATAAAAATTTTAGTCAATGTTGTACGTGGTGCATTACCGCAGCAGAGTTTTCATGCGTTAACGGACTAAATGCGACAATCTTAGCGTAATTACTTCAACTTTAAACCCATTTCTACGCTTAGTAAGAGTACAATAACGTATTTTTATAAGCTGCATATCGGTCAATCTTTTTGCTTCCCTTTAACGGCGCCCTTAATTTTTTTCCATGCCTTATTTGCATCTCTTTTACACTTCACTAATTGGAATGAGACAAGGACACTCGACTGCCTTTGGGCCTAAAGAACATTCGGCTTTGATCCAGTTCCGAGAAATACCACACTCGGATACAAAACGTATACACCTGAGGTGGAAAAATAACCCAGTCGATAAATCTAGAACAATTCAGCCATGACATCTGTCATAGTTCTTATTCAAACTTAAGTCGAAAAAAGCGCAGTTCCTCTCCCACCATCATCAATCCATCTCGCTTAATGGCCGCGCCGACTAAGAAAAAATCTCAAGACTTCGTCCTTCGACAAAAGCCGCGAATTTCGGCGAACTGCTCTTTTTTAGGTCGAGCTCATCATAAAAAGCGATCATTTTCCACGCGTCATTTCTTTCCAACGAGTTCTAATTATGCCTCCGACACTTTCTGCTCTTACAGCAATCACGAGGGATTCGATACTTCAAATATTAAGATGAAAGTCGTTTCAGGATTAGAAATATGCGTAAGAAAGGTAGATAAGAAATGAGCAGCAACTATTGATTCGGAATAATTTTATGTTTGAATGCATATATATTTTACTCGGATATGGCGAATGAGTTCTAGCTGAAACTACTTGCTGTTAGTCTGTTCCAACTATAAAGAGCTTCATAGGGAATGCAATAAATTAAACATACAAAAATAAAAAAACGCTAATAGCAAGTAATGTATATTTTGGTAAAATTCCGTTTACTGCAAACAAATCATTCAATACTTAATTAAATTCCTCAATATTAACTCAAACACTCACTTTTATTTCTTGCAACGCTTTCATCTCAATTCAGAAATAGCAAGAATAAAAATTTCTCTCAAGTTTCTTTTCCATTACCAGAATTTCAAAGTTCTTTGTCAATACTTTTCATTTTAATCCAATAAAAGAAGGTACGTGTGAGCGAAAAATGAACTTGCATTTCCTGTCGTTGCCCCAAAACTCAAGATCGTCTTGGAAAAACTAATTTCCGCAATGCTATTCTATTATACATTATAATTACCCAGTGTGCAATACGTGCAAAGTTACTCATTATCCTTTACCCTGTGATACTAATATTACTTTAGTAGATCATCTTACGATTTTCTCTGGATAAAAAAAACTTGAAAATAAAAAATAATCTACTAAGAACTGAAAAATGTACCCGTAATTTTTCAAAAACGGTTCCGAAAACGAAAAAATATTTTTAAATTTCCTATTTTGAAACCGAAGTTCTACAAAAATTCCTGGATGAATTATTGGTGTGACGTAATTATCGACTGCGCTAACCCTCATAATTTTAAAAAATGTACGTGAGGTAAATACGAAAGCGAAAGAAATAAGCTGCAGCGCTCACACTACCGATTGTGATATTTACCACGGATATTGCTGAATCTGTACACACATTGCGTGTTAAACGCGGTATATAGTCAGTTCCACCCAGTTAACGCCACAGAAGTTAACTTACAAAAGATATTCATTAATTAATTCAAGTCGAAGATGGAGGGATTAATATTAAAAGTAGTGGATCGATTCTGAGCACAACAGCAATCCTTCCTTAATCAGCCATTATGTTCCGGAGGCCCACGACTGGAGTAAGTTTTATCGAATGACCTCGACTTCAATTGAAATTTCAGCGAGAATGGGAGCGCTGAAATGTAAGTGGGTCGTAGTGAGCAATGGAAAAAGGAACGCCGACGGAGAAAAAAAAGAAGGAAAACATCGCGATCATAATGCGGCATAGCATAGGTTAGGTTTCCGCGAATAAGAGCATATCGAAAGAATTGAGCAATTGCACGGCTAATACGATGAAATGATACGAACGTATTTCATCTCAATCTATTAATGCGATATGGGCGACGCTTTCCTTTCTTTTTTTTTAATGAGGCTCAATTCATCGAGCGCTTTGAAAATATACGCTGCCGATGGAATAATCCCGATCACAAAGTAAAAACATATTTTTTTAATTGGTGCACATATCCGCGAAATCCGAAAATATGAGCGATGGAGACAGTATTCGAAAGAGCTGCTGCTTTTTCTCAGGTATTGATATTTAAGGCGTGAAATGAGAATAGTTTCTGTGCCCCGAAAAAGGGCTTTGTTGATGACTTCCTTGTTTTTGGTATAAAAATAAATTAGTATTTAGTTTATACTTTAAACAGATTATGCCCAAAAAAGGATTAAAATTGATTCTAAATGCAGCTTTGTTGAATAAAAATCCGATATAAATCATAGGACCTGCCATACCAAAAAGAGAGCATAAAATGCACCATTATCTTTAGTGTTTAATACTATAAAAGGGCAGATCTGCAAGCTATCCAAGGGAGGAGGCTGACACTATTTCCTTAAGAACACGTCTGCAATCAACTTCCGAAATTCCATTTTGTCGTGATAAATTTATTAAATTTATAGTGATCGTGGAAAGCATCAGAGTCTGATTATTTACGCTCCCTGTCAGATTCTAAGCAAATTGCAAGTACTTGCCATCACGTAAGATGGCAGAATTTTATAATCTTCTTGAAGTAATTTGATAAACTGTTAATTTCAAGTAAAATATCTCTTAGATTTTATGAAAAGTTCAGCATTCCTGCCCACTAACCTTCCACTATTTAACAATAAAATATCGCTAGCTGCTCTAAATAAATTCTAGGGAAAACATAGAATTGAAATGGATGAAATGAGAACAGATTAGTTTGAAATACTGAAAATATGAATGGAATACTGTCATTTATCTCAGATGCACAAGGATTTATGGCAATGCATCAAAACGAACGGACAGTTTATATTACATGGACTTCACAAAGGAAGGGCACCGCAAAAAAATAGCATTCCCAATAAGTGCTTAATTGAGGATGTATTGGGAAAAATCCACAATATGATACACAAAAGTATCACATAAAGCAATTGCATGTATACAGCAGCTACTCTACTGCGTAGGATAATTAAATCATCAGAAAATAAAGTTGATCGAGTGATAAATGCAGAGGGGAAGCACTTTTGACTGTTATTTGAAACAGTTGTTTTTGTGAATCCCCGATGAAAGCATTCCTGAATTTCATTAAGCAGCAGCTAGATAGGTAGCAGTACGTAATACTCAGGGATAGGACGAATATGCGCATACATTCAAAGCACTCAGATGTTTGAATTTAAATAGAATCCATGATGGAACTCGCATTTTAAAAGCTCGGAAACAATGGGTTTAGAGAGTGCAAAAACAGGGAGAGGCAGATAAATCATGTACGTCAATGTTTTAATTCTCAAACGGAAAGTTTATTCGATAATAAAACTTGCTATGAGATTTTGCCTTTTTATTTTTCGCCCTAAATAGGATGAAAAAATATCGCTCTATAGCGCAGTTTTTCTCTAAAGTAGAGCCAATAAAGAACGTAAGGCAAAATATCAATTTCGGTATAATAATAATACAGTTATACATAAAAAGATAGAGTAATTATCATGCTAGTTGAAAAGAAACATGATATATGATTAAACGTATTTCCAATGCAGAATATTTATAAGTAAAGATGTGAGAATTCGGAATAAGAAATATAGAGACCAAGAATTGAGGAGCATAAAGTAGCCTCATGACGTAATTCATAAGTAAATACATATACGCTCTACCTTAAATTACTGGATCATCAATAACATTACATTAAGCATTTCATCTAAAGACCGTTCCATTAGCATTAAAATATTCCTGAGTCTTGTAAAGGTTAAACGGAGAAAATTTGTACAGATTGTCACACATGTTTACTCGGGACTTTCGGAGAACAAATTTACAGTCCGCTTAATCGCAAGTGCAGGGCCGAATCGTACCCCGAATTTTATTTATGTAATTGAATGTTTGGCATTCCGAGCGCAGGCAATCCCGATGCTTTCTTCTCTCTCTCGCAGGCGGATCACGTATTCCAAGTAAGAAAGCTTGCTCGACCAGTTTGAGTTCGTACCTCGCTTAAATCAAAGAGAACGTCGAATTTCCAGCCCTTCAAACAGTCAGGGGCTTCTTTCACTCCATTAACATTTCTTCCGAAAAACCGTTGAACGCATTTAAGCCTAGTGTGGTCATAACATCTTGCGGAATAAGGTCATGTTTATATTTAATTCAAACATTTGATGATAAACTTACCGGTCCGCTAAAAAACCAACGTCTGAGTTACATTGGATAACAATGTAGCAGTGGCGGATTGATTTTTAATTTATTAGCGGAACGTACGCCTACGATGGCTATTAAAACAATAACTACCACAGAGTAGTAACTTCCAATATTTTAATGCGGGGATTTGAGGCATTTTTGTGATGGACCATATGATAATGGCGAGAATAAGCTATAGAAACAGCCCTGCAACGGCGAATTGACAATGCCAATAGTAGTTATTGCTGTTTTAGATTATATCGTTAATGTAGATTAATTAGGTACAATTATGTACGAAACTACAAGCCTTCCTCTTAATAAGTTTCCATATACGCTTCAGCATTATTGTAATAATTATTAAATGTATGTATGTATACCGCAATGCAATTGATTTTGATATGAATAAATGTTTGCTTCATTAAATAATTGTAATGATTATCTGTACCATCAAGGCCTCCACAATTCAGCGTATTACCGTAATATTTGAAAAGAGAGCAGTTTTAATTAGCTGTTTTATATCAAAATAAGTTTATTCTATCTAGCTAAGGCGTGAATGGAAAATCTCTATCAAACAGAAAGAGAGCATTTGAAACTCGTTCGAAAAGGACTCCACGCAATCTGGCATCGGACTGAGGACCCTCTTCGATAGCATTCAACTCTCCGGGATCAAGAGAACCTCCAGCAACATAGGAAAGGGGTCCCCAAAACTTCTTCCGAATTTCGCCCAACCTGGATAAAAAAGCACATCCACACACGTGAGCGAATACTTTGTAATCTCTTTGACACTCGTCGGACGAAAAATGTACCCTAGTTCGAAAACGCGAACCTGAGGGGAATTGTTATAAAACGGAGAGAGAACCAGACCCACCGACATCCCCTCTTCCGATACGCAGATTCCCTCCAACTCCAGTGCCCTTCTCAAGGCTAACCGGAGGGGCACATAGTGCGTCTGGGTAGACGTCTGTCCCAAGAACACCCTCTCATAGTCTGCTGCCCTCAGATCTCTCACCTCTCCCACCTATGACCACCTCTCGCAGCGGCGTTGCCGATTTTCGCAAATCGGATGGATGAAAAAGACAATTGAGCACTTTGTGCCAGGCGACTTTCCCGGACATTTTTGGAGGGTCATCGCTTCGGGCGGGAAACTGCGGGGACGGAATGCGACGCTCTTCTTTTATTTTCCGCGAAATATCCTCGACTGCCCGTATTTGGCGCGAAACTTTCCGCGCCATCGTCGGCACAGCGATCGGGTGGAATGCAGTCTAGGCCTTGCGTTTTGCGTTGGCGGAGATTTTGCTTAAGAATTTCCAGCGAAGTCCTCCAGAGACTTCCCACTTGCTTAAAAGTACCCCTTCCTGTATCTCAGAGTTCGATATAATGCTCGTCTATGAACCAAATATTCATTCATTCTAATCGATATCGATTCATCCACACTATAGAGCATCTCCCTAATCCACAAATGTGAATCTATCTAATTCATTAAATAATATCGCGAAAATTACCGGTTTCAATAATATAATTTATCGAAATTACGAATACGAACACAGATATGCCTTAGAAATTATATTCCAATGTCCATTCAATTTTCTTTTTAATTTCAGCCTCAAACTAAATGTACCAATTACCTACCTAACATGCTCTTTGCATTGTCATTCTTCCAAAGAACTACTTTTTGACTGAAAAATTAGCAACCTTGGCATTGCTTGAAAGCGTATCTCGAGTTGAGCTTCGTAAGTCGAGATTAAAATGCAGTATGAGTGAACGAATAAATAAATAAACTGACTAGAAATCAGTTTCCCATCTGGAACAGTCCTTCCGACAAAGAATTCAGAATACCACCTCATTAGTGAACTTGAAATCAATTATTTAAAACCATAAAATAATCGCTGACGTTCACTACATGGCTTAAACCTTTAAGTAGAGCATTGCATGTTAAGAGTACACACGCTATTCCCTATGGATCCAGCGTAATAACAGCAGTTGTATTTTACTCTCGTTTTTTTAATTCTCCTCAGCAAGAATGGGAGGCGTAACCATTGTGTCACGCCTTACTCAGGTTGCTAACCTCTGCATATGATCATGGAAGATGGCTGTCGAGACAGGGTTTTAATTAAATTAAGAAGCAAAATTCATTTTGTATCATAGTTTCTACATCAAATCAATGAAGCATTGTGACTTAATTGGTAACGAAGGTCATTAAGGATATAGTTAATTACATGTTTCGCAACGGTCAAGGAAATTAAGCTGATGAAATGAATGCTAAAATGCTACAACTTTCGAACATTTGAAAACTCAACTCCAGCAGCAATCTTCAGAAGGCTACGTTGATTTCTCGTAATACTGTTTAAATAGTCATTTTTTTAAAGATTATTTAACTACGGTTATCATTCAAAAAAGAGGTAACTAATAAATGAAAGAATAAATATGTGCGCATTTCTACAGGCCAACGTATTTCCTTATCTTCCATCTGAATACATTTTTCTCCGTTTTAGATTAGACCCTTGAAAATACTGCTAATTTTTATAGCATTAGATATATTTATACAACCATAAAAGCTTTCCAATCAATTACTTCAAGTGAGATGAAATTCGCGAATAGGAAAACTCATTTCCTCGCATATTAATAGGGAAATTGTTACGTACTGCCTTGAAATACGTTTTGAATGACAAACTAAATGTAACTCATGTATCAATAAAATGTATGTATAACCTTTGACTGATTCAATTTATAAAGTATTTTTTTACCCTAACATTATCTTAAATATTTTAAGAGTGAAAAAATATTTATAATAAAGTTATCAGCCTGATAACTGACTGCATCTTCAACCTATTACTCGCCGAAAGATTTTGATATATAATGAGACATATAAGACTAGATAAAGACTGTATTGTTCTTCCACTGCCTGAAGCAATATGCTATCAGTGGAACAATTTCACATATGAGCATCACCTTCACTCTATGCATAATATTTTTCATAGCGTTAAATGAGGAGTGACTACGATGAATGCCAATATTCAAGACAAATCAGTAAACTATACTATATATTGTATAAAATATTGGTCTTACGAAGTTTTAATTAGCACTGATTCGTCAGATAATTTCATCAAATCTTCATTTCCCTAATTTCGTCAGCAATTATTTATTTCCTCACTTTGGTCAACATTCATTAATTCCCTTTATTTTCTCACCGAAGCATTTTTCTCTCACAGCGTCGAAATGAATAAAGCTATCAGCAAAGACAAAGCAGAATTAATAGCACGCGATAGCCGATATCTAGCACTCCACCGATATAAGCAGATGCGAGAGAAATCGCTGAAACTAGACTACCCAGCCACTTATATGCCTTCCGAAAGTAATAGACCCATTAACCTTGGACAATAGAAAATTCGGGCCGCCTTACTCATAAGCACTCCGCGGAAATTAGCCAATTCCGAAAACCCAGCGGTGACTTCCTTTCATGCCCTATCTTCGATCGAAAGAGAGAGAGAAAAACAAGCGAAACGCACAAAGCGAAGAGCGAATCTCCGCGAAACGCAAAACCCGTTGATTTCCCCAGCGGGTGGCGGGACCGGAAAAAATATTAAAGAGGCAGGGACAAAGATGCATTCCGATTCGTGTCGGGACATTTTTCTCCCCCATCCTCACACCCAATCTTACCAACCCACCGGAAACAAAGAGAGAGGAATATTTTTATCCTCCGATTCCTTTATGCTCTATAGCCACTTTTGATCTCCGGCCGACTTCCAATCACCTCCCTCATCCGTCTTACGCCCCTCTATGCGTTAGCATTCATCGTACGCAGACCTGGGTTCATTCCCAAGGGGGGATCGTGATTCGATCCTCTAGTTGGTTAGGCGGGAGATGAAAAGAAGGGGAGAATGTATAGTGGAATATTAGATTAGGTGGAAGAGGAGGGATACATATATATATATATACCTGAGTAAAAGAATTGATCTTCTACAACAGTAAAACCCGGTTAAGACGAAAGTCGAGAGAAAAGCGCCTTATAAGCAGGACAGTGTTACATAACAAAAGGAAGGGTTCTTTTGGTCCTTTAATTATGAAATAAGTGCTCTACACCTTAAAAGCTAAAAGAAATCTTTCTTAGTTTGTTTTACTTGCAACGGCTGAAGATACACAAATAGAGAGTCAGCGAATTATTGCTGTGTAATTCTGGTGACATATGAATGTTGCAACTTAAAATATCCACAATCCTGTGCTTTCCAAGTGAATTTCACGGATTACTATATGACTCCTCGGCCGAAAATGACTCCGGAGACAGAAAACTAAATGAAGTCATTCATTGAAGAGAACTTCGATAAGCATTCATTCGATAAATGAAAATCATGTAATGCCACGTAATTATTAATCAAAGAATCAATTGACTATATTTGAGAGAACAGAAAATGAAGCATCACTTAAAATATCCATGCTGCAACCAATATTGCGCCTTCACGCAACCAATGACATAGAAAACGTCTGCATTGAAAGAGAAAAGGTCAGAAAACAGTCGCTTTAGGGTGGTATGGTTTTGAAGCTGACCCATGCGTCTTACAACGGAGAGCCTTACTTCTGCTAATGAAGATGTTGAATACAGAACATAATCCGGAAAATCTTCGTTGGTCGAGGTACAACTCTTAAGCTTTGCTTCCGCGGCTCTCAGTTTTTAAAAGATTGAGAAAGGGTTAAGGTATCGTTGCACATATGGGCGTGTATCTAGGAAAAATCTCAAGGAAAATAGACTTTAAAAAGTCTGACGGTACCGGGAATCGAACCCGGAATATTCCTCTAACCAGTCCGAACATTTTCTTCGGAACGGATCTGACCGAATAACTTAGTTGGACAAAGCAATCTCCTGGATAGAGGAAGATTCCAGGTCCCGTCAGATTTTTTTCAAATGCGTTTCTCCTTGGGTTTCTCAAATATTGATTCCACTAGCCATCGCTGACGATATTTCGCCTCATCTGACCATTGCAGGTCGTGCATAATCTCCAAAAAACGGTACACAGAAATCCGTCTTACATAAAACGAGGAGAGAAAGTGGAAAAGAAAGAGCGGAAAGAGAAGCGTGAAAAAGAGGAAGAAAGAAGGGGAGTTCATCCTCATTCTTGTCAGCCTCCTTGCCCTCATACACCCATTCTTCGGGGCCCATTCCGTGAACGAGGCGAATATAAAGCAGGCATTTTTCTCACACTCCTTTTTTTCCTTCCTTGCAAGGGTATTTTCGTATGCCGACGCCACCTAACTGCTGAAACACGCAACAGAATTCACGCCTAGTTGCCCTGCAAAAGAGATGCGACAATTGCGCGGTGACTTCGTTAAATATCTCTTTGATGCGAGGGATTTTTAATTTTTTAGGCCATTCTCCGCCGTGTCCATCAGCGACTTCCTCCTTTTTGGAATTTGGAACGCAGTAACTGAGACGCTCTCTTAGGCTCACCACAAGACTACTTAGAGCGGCGGATTTAGAATTATTTGTTGAATATGACAAACTACTAGACCACACACAGGCAAACTACATTTCACTGTCTGTTTACCGAGTGCTCGGACCTTCTCCCTGCTCTATATTTCAATATATAAGTCTCTTAAGACAATTCTTTCCAACATTATTCTTCCACGGCTCAGTTTTGTATTAACTTGAACTCTGCGGCACCCTGACTACTGATTATTTTAACCTAATTTATTCTTATTTATTTCAATCTAATTTGAACTTTAAAGGGAACTGAAAAAGAATACATTATCAATATTGGGATGATTTTTTTCGTAACGAAAGTACTAATTTCATTAATATTTAATAATATTGTATTTAATATTTATTAAAATTTTCGTTACAAATCATTATAACAATGATATATATCGCATGATTTCACATCTATCAATTTATTGTTTTCCAATAAAATAACATACAGTTGGTATTCCATTTAGCTTCTGAAATATCCAAAGTTTTACATTATTCCCTAATGAATCCATACTTCGTCATTTTCCAAATTTTTATAATTCATCCGGAAAAGCGCAATTTCTTACAGCCTTTTACTGCGAAATCATTTCAGTGTTAAATGCTTTTAAGTGTTATTTGCAATATAAATCTATAAAGATAGTTTATGAAAATGAAAGATATTGGAAATCTACTTAAAAATAAAACGAGCCAAGGGCTATACTGGTTAACCTCTCAAACGTTGGCCTAGAGGTTACTCCAGATAACATCCCTTCATACATCTCTCTCAGCATCATTTTGGTGGCACTTGAATATTTCGTAATATAGAAACAATAAAAATTACGGAATAGAATAATGCTGAAATTTTATTTGGATCTTTATTCAATGAGAATAAAAAAGCAGCTCCTCTATCAGCGAATAATTGCAACCAATACCTCGGATGGACCTCAGTACTGCTAGTTAGCAACGATTTAAAGTTACATCGGTCGAAGTTCAAAGGGAAACCGAATTTCTGTAAAAATACTATACAATAGATATATTTGCATCTCTTTGAAATGAATCGCCGTCATCATAAAATGGTGTTACTGATTCGATCTTCTGGAATTTCAGCAGAGGCCATTCTCATCACGTTCATGAGTAATACCAACTCTAAGTGCCATTTTAGCGACCTTGAATAAAATCTTTTTGAAAGGCTATCGGACTTAAAAAGAGCTCTTATCTTCAAGGAGCCTTGAATTTTTAAGCCTTGCAGCTGGAAAGAAACTTGAGTTTCATGAGTTGGAATGATCAACCGTCTACATCACTTACGGTGAAAAAGTTGTCCCTGAATAAAAATGATGAATTTCAATAAAACTAAGCACATATTTACAAATTCTCCCAGTAAATAAAATCTGAAAAGACTCTTTGTAAATGCTATGAAACATAAAATAGATTAAAAGCAACAATCTACTTAAAATATATCAGAAGATTCGTATATAGTCACGCTTCAGAAGCATTTTTTTTATTTCCTCGAGTTTGGAGCATACAAAGGACGAGAGTAAGTGAGATTATTTCAAGCAAAGGAAATGATAACTCCAATATTAGAGCAAGTAGAGAAAGAAAAGAGTAACATTTAAAAATTATCTATTTCTGTATCAAATATTTACTGGACAGTAATTTCAGAATTCAAAAATAAAATAATAGGAAAATGACCTAAAGCCGAGTTGGAATGGTCATTCCACATGAATCTACTCGGCTCCCTATTATTAGGGATTTCCGGGGCTAGAATATGGGTATACTTATTCGTCATTCATGTTTATATTCGTCAAATATTTAAATCATATATAATACCTCTCTGTGTTAAAGATTATTCTAACTTCATTATGATAACGGTGAAAACATGATTGCAAGACAAGTGAAATTATTTCCCGAGCGGCGATGAATCTTTAATGACCGTTTCTGTTAAATTCTAGAAGCTGGAATTAAGTACTGGAATCTTGCAAGTGGGAGATAAAATTACTCGAGAATCCCCGTAAATTCCCAATCATAAAAAGAGCACTTCCGATACTTTTCGCCGGCGCAACCCATTACTGCATGATCAAACGCGTGAACTCCTTAAGGAGGAAAAAACGAATTTTTTCCCGCTTTCCTTCGCGCCGAGTGCAAGGATCCCGAAAAAAAGAGTGCCGACCGGTGACGTAAGCGCAATTAAAACTTCCTTAAAACATGGCGTCATGCGCAGCGACCAACCCGCCTTCCAGGGAGAAAAAGAGAACTGCCTCAAGGACATGCGCAGTAAGTGCTTGGGCTAAGAAGATGGAGGGAAAAGAAGGCATCTGGGCCCTCGGTGCGTGGAATGGGGCCCTCTGTGGCAGAGCAATGGCATTATTTAACCTGTCGGCGAGTGACGGCGCCACGGCGAAAAATCTCCCGTCCGGACGTCTTTTCTGTGAGGTTTTGGGGGGATTGCTAGCGATAAGAAAATGGTGGATTGGAAGATGGATATTCAGAGACGATCGGAAAAACTCTTTTTCTGGAGCTACGCAAGGGCACCGACGGGGTGTTAGTGCAGACGATGAAATATATTGGGCTCTTTCTTTGTTGCAAAAGACGGCTGCCGATCCAAGTGCTTGTGATGAGATTCTTACGGAGAGGAAGAATGTTTATATGCCCTGTCTTTTACATAAGAATGAAGGTAAATTTGCGCATTATCCTTCCCTTTACTCGCCGACTTTTATCCGGTCGTATTTTCACTCAGTCACTTGTTTAATCGAGTCTTTTATTCTCTTTAAAATTCCGATAGAAACAAATTCGGAATCCCGCTCACTATATAGGCCTTAGGGAAACAAACATCTCCAATCGTTCGTAAAATCAGAAAAAAGGATATCTAAACATCAAGTTACTTTCTATACCCTGGGAAATGAGAATATATATGAATCACAAAGTGAAATGAGATTTGTGAAAGTATTCCTGGTAATGACATTATCTAGAGTGACATATCGCAAGCTCACGTTGACAATAGGATCTATAAATGTCAATTTTTTTGTCTCTATTTCATCTAATTAAATTGCAAATAAATTCAAAATCATGCTTTTCTTTGCATTACGAAGATCCGAAATAAAAATCGTTTAGATTAATGCCCTTGGCTACTTGAACAAAGGATTCGAAAAGTTACTCAGCATAAAAAGGAATAAATATGAATAAACTAAAGAATGAGAGGCTGTCTGATTTATGAAAATATATAGACAGATAAAGTTCCCTGGGAAAGTAATTGCTTATCACCATTTATGCTATAAATTAGAAAATATATCCTTAAAATCAAACAAATCCCATCCATATATTTATAGAATCTGAAATAAACGTCAAATTTCAGTGTACGATCTTCAAAACAAAGGATGTAAATATTTTTACGTTCAATGAATGGACAGTACTGTTCATTCTATTCAATTGGTTTTCCTTGGCAACTTGAGATTATTTTATCATCGTATATATAGAAGGAATAATATTTATTGATACACAAAGAAAAAATTGTGCATAAGAACTCATGCGCATGTATACATATACATTTACGATAATTATGTAAAAACTTGTCGATTAATTTATTAATTCTATGTAAATAAATATCCCATTTTCATTATTTCGTGACATAATACGTCTCTGTAAGTATAGACCCCATGAAAACGTACGGCACTACGATGCGCAGTACAAAGGAGAAGATGGTTCTGGAAACGTTGTCAACCTTCATATTTTGTTCTCTAGCACATTGGCTCTCGTCTTTCGATACTATTAACCCTAACTGTTCTCCTTAATCAACAAGTTCGTACTAATCTTTTTAATTTAATCTGCTCCTCTTACGTAAGTAAAACATAATGCATGTTACATTTAATTATAGTCGCATCAATGCATAAATATGCACTCATTATAAATTAATTACTAATAGGATCCTAATTTAACTATTGCTTCGTTGATTTTCTTTGGATTAATAACTTTTTAGATTCATTTAAGTGCTACTTAAGCAACTATTTAGACTGATTTAAGCGAAAAATTCGAGAATAAAATGCATCGTTCAACGGAGCAAGTCACCTGAAGGGAGATGGAGCCTAGGTTGAAATAAGGGGAAATCCTCAAATCTTACCTATACTGCCATACCCACAGGAAATCCTTTAGAGAAGATGGACTAACCGAAATGCGTCCACTACGCCAGTGCAGCATGCTTCCGCGAGACCTGTATACGGCAATCCTCGCTAACGAATCAGCAATCGAGAGAGCCACTTCAAAGGATGGTGGCATGCGAAGAATGAACACGAGTCCGAGAAAACCAAACACCCAAAGCGTTGATTACTCCACTTTGAGTAGTGCATCACTCGGGCCTCTCCTAACCGGATTTACCAAGAATGATGAGAGAGAGGGGAGAAAAAAGGGTTTGTGGGAGGGCGATAAGAGGTCGAGAGGCAAGAAGAGGGAAAGATATAGAGAGGAAGCACCCAAGGGTCAGCGGTGGGCATTGCTTAATTGATATTGATGACCCTTCGGGTTTCATCTGAAGAAGGGTTGGCCAAGGAAAGGGGGACCACTCGAAGGCGTGGGAGAGAGATTTGGTGCCAATGATTCCAAGACTCCTTCCCTTTGTTGAGCTTTGCAGGGAACTCAGACGGGCATTATAAAAGCCAATATTTCTCCTGAGTGAAAAATTGCTTAACGAAGCGTATTGATTGGCGAGGGGAGGCAGTTGTCGGGGAATTAAACGAGCGGCCGGAAAAGCACTTTCCACCGATCTTTTCTTTCGACCGGAAACGCTGTCGATATTCATTCTGAAACTTTCGCGAATTGTGAAATGCAAATCTTCGCGGAGAGTTAATGTATTGATTTAACACGCGATAGCACGCGGAGCACTTGAAAAATTTTCTCTTTGAGTCATATAATATTTCCTAAGTACGCATTTAAACTCAAGAATGAGAACTATTAATTATCTAAAACAAGATAACATTTACAAATATTTAATCGTTAATATAGATTGTCAGCAAGATTATTCGGAAATACTGTGAAAATTTAATATATTACAGGATAACATTCATCAAACTAAATACAGAATTTATCAACATACTCCAGATCAAAATTACGATAAAATGAATGTATGCAACACAACAAAGCAGGTGTTTGCACAGTAATCATTCAAATCTAGTTTGAGATGGATACAACTATAATTTGTGATGGCTCTCACTGTATAGTTAGCAGCGCACCATTAAGAAATTCGAACATTATGCAACTCTATAAAAATTAATCGGTTGAGAAGCTCGGCACCAATAGATTAAGAAGATAAGAAACTTACGAACACAGGAAGAATGTTTTGATGAGGATAATTGCTTGTTTTCACTCACCTGGAAGAAAAAGAAACCACAATCAATCAAATTATACTTGAAACTGAATAATAAATACACATATTTTATCAATATCCAAAAGTTTTACTTATGAAATTTTAAAAACTCTTTGTTTCACATGTTTTTAGAAAATACACATCCAGTAAGATGAAATTTACATAATAATGGAGACATCCGAAGACACTTTCTAGAGTATACTCCTTTAATTACATGGGAAAACATCATTATCTCCAATGAAGGTAAAGATTAATGCTCACTAATAATAACTGCTAAAATTAGTGGCGATGCCGATTTTTGCTATAAATGTCAACTACTTCCAATTCCAACCATCAAAAAGAGAAATAGTTGCATCACTATGCACAAAAATACATCTTAACGGAATGAAGAATGTACGTAAGGTTAAAAAATCACCAAAATTACTTCAATAAGCGGAACTCGCATTAAGGAGAGGAATACCAAAATTAGAACATGCGTGGCGAGAGATAAATTGTACGGAGACATTCCGGGAGATGGCGCCCATTGCATCACAAACGAGCGAATATCCGAATTTGACAAGGGCCACCCATTTCGCAAACGTTATGTTTTATAATCCCGGCGGCGTTTAACTGCTGGAACCGAGAGAGACGCCGCGCACGGATCCCGGAAACGCGGCCAATCACTCAAAAAAACAAAACATCGTCCGGCGATACTTTTAATCCGACGTCGAAAAAAAGACCGGCGGATCCGCGTACGTCTGCCGACAAAAAACGATGAGGAGCCATCGAATCCCAGTTTGACAATCGACGTCACAGACGCCCATTTGGGCAGTAAATTCCTCCGGAAGGGGATAAACAAGTGCGGCCATCTGCAGCCGATCTCTTCGCTCCATTATGGACATCATCCATTAACGAAAGGGAAGAGAAACGTATCCCATCTGTAAAAGGTGCGATAGCGGAGAATTCGGCCTTAGAAAACGGGGATCGACAAGCTCTTTAACGGAAACGATCGCGCAATGCCCGTTGACAACGGGAGAAAGAGTACGAGCAGAAGATTTCTCGAAAAAGCTTTGACGGCGAAAAAACTGCAATGGCTGGGACAAAGGAGCGAATAAAAAAATGTTCGCGATTGAGCCAAGGAATGAAAGGCGCGCCGAGTAAAAGGGGAGATTGTTCTTATTCGAAGCTCGGAAATTTCTCGATGAAAGACGGATTCGGCGGAAAGAAAGGAATTTGCTGGAGAATGAAACAAGTGTCGTCGGAGTGCGATGGATAATGAGAAGAAAGGAATAATTGTGGAGGAGGACATCAGAGAAACTGGATGGAAATGTTTCGCGAACCTCATTTCCTGCCGCGGGCGTTAAAAAGGTAACGTAATGCCGAAAACAAACGATCTGTTACTCCGCATTTACTCTTCTTTTTTCGTTATGTATGGCGCCGAAAATAGGGGTACGTGCGTAATACGAATCACGTGGTCTCTGATTCACCAGTGTTGAGTCAGGGGGTCAAGGAACCGATGGAATTCTATAAAAATACCTCCCAAGGAACATTGGCTTCAGATGCGTCACACAGTGTACATTTTAACATATTTACTCCGAAAATCTGAAATTAAATGTGTCTCCGCGGACTCAGAGCACTTTGATGTGCTTTAGCGCTTTAACGATCAAGTACGTTTTTTCTTGGAACTGATAATACTATTTATCAACGCTCTACAAAAAGGTATTTCAGGGTAACGTTATCAAGAAAGAATATAATATTTAAATAATGAGCTATAGTAGAATGGACATAGGACGTACACATGATAAGCTTAAACAACTCATCAAGGTGTAGTTCCAGAAAATAATGAAAGTAAAAAATTGAAAAAAAAACAACAAGCGAAGATACCGATTCAGTCATAATAAGGTTAAAATATGTTGTTTAATATAAATATGTTAATGATTGTTATAAAATAATTGTAGTAAATCATATTCCATGTCCTAATTTCGGAGTAGGGAGAAATATTTTGGCGAGAAATACGATGGAATTTACCCATCAAAAGAGCAAAATTCTGAATGAATTGTTTTGTTTTCTGCCGTTATTTTTATTATTATTCTAAACTAATAGGCAATTATTTCTCCAATTCAGAAAATAACTATCATAAACTTGTCATCAGCCGTTTGAATAATTGAATGTAATTATTCAAGCCTTTTCACTTGCACTTTTTGCTTCCTGTTCCTCATTCGTTTGCGATTCCACAATGCGATTAGACCTACAAAGCTCGAAAGAGAACGTAAAAATAAAACAGAAACAATAACTTTAATGCAATAAATATTAACCCGCGTGGTTAGCAATAATTTAGCACGAATCATCAGATACTTCCATAAAATGCAATCAAAAGGAAAATGGTTAGATATATTTGCGCATAAGGGCGTGCACCCAGAAAAAATCTCAAGGAAAAACAATTACGTAAAGAAAATCTCTGAATTAACCTTTTCACGATCCAAAACGAAGGAGTCCTCATTTTCAAACAAAAAAAAACACCATCTCAATGGTAACATAAACAAGCCTACGTTCAATCGAGCTCATATCAAAGTCTTATCTTTCACACCACGAAAATTAAAACGTTGACCGAGGAAATGTAAAGACGGTCACGGTGGTGTTTCGAAATTCACGAATCGGTCCCTTAAAACAGAATCAATCAATTCCACTGGTTCAAAATCGAATTGAAACTTGTCCCTAAGACATCTCCGAATTGTGAGGATCGGCACTTGTTCCGTCCAGGTGGAGATTAAGTTGAATGCAGATTGCGAACCCTTAAATAAAACAAAGAGCGCCTCGGATGAAAGCCTGCATAATTCAAATCCTATGTTGGCGCTCTCCTTCAATCAAAACATCGCTTTTATTTACATTTATGACGTCGCGCGGACATTCTTCCTATTCCAATTTTCATTTGAATTCGTTTGAATTCGGAGTGCAGTTGATACTCCCGAAATCGGTAAATATTTAAACGCTTTATTGCCTCGTAACTGATTTTAATGGGTCCGCGTGCATGGAAAATGCATGCCGAGGCTGACAAATACTCGGGTGGAAAAAGGCCTTTTCAATCAAGTGGGCGTTTTATTAACGTATGGCGATTAGATGCCCCCCTTGTTCAGCAAATAGTGATATTGATCGGGGGATGGTTATTTTCGGCCTTTGCTCAGTCGCTTCAATTACGCTTACGTATGACTCATTTATCGACCGCACGTACTTTCCTTGAGCGGCGCGCTTGTAATTTAGTCGACGAAATACATTTGATGATATTTACTTTAGTAAGGGAACTGATTACCTCAAATATTACGGCATGCACGCAGTTTTTACGATCCACAATATCAACATACGATAGCAAATTCACATCATTGCCATATTATACCTATATTACCATTGAATTTATAAGGCTAACGGTATATTATAATGTAATTGCTTTATCATTTTTAATTAATTCTTATTCTGTTTATGTTGTTGAAGTGTTTAATATGGTAATTTTTTAATTTTATTTTTCGCTATGCATATATATTTCTGTATAACAGTTGCTTCAACAGAGTAAACCAAGAGACTACCAATAGCTATCAGTGTTTTTATCTGTTAATATTTTTAAGAAAGCAAATATCTTTTCAATTCATACAGTAAACGTATCTCCATATCTTTCCTTTTAACCTTTAAGTTACATGCGTATCATCAGCCACTCAATCACTTAGACCAGCACTCATTTAAACCAGGTTATCCTCAGTTTTCCAAATAAAAATAGAAGTAGAATCATCATCATGTTGTATATGTTAGGAAAAATTTATATTCCACTGCTTTGGCCGCGACTTTGTGGTAGAACTCCAAGAATTAACAAGGAAAATAGAAACTTTTATCTTTCACCAACGACAACATTTATTTCACAACAACCGTGATTTCGACTCATGAAGTCACCATCAAGTAATGACGACTACTCTATGAGTCTAAACCATGGTCATTTTGAAAGAAATATTTTACTTGATTAAAATTCATCTTTTCCTGGTTTTTACATAACTTATACGTCTCAATTCTCTTTTCAAGTATATTACCAACGTTCACGGACTTTTCCTTCGCTTCTACTGACGATACGCTTGATGAAACCGAGTTTCTCAAGTTCTTGCTCACGTAAGTTTCGACATTGGTGTACCACGTTAGGATATTTACGTATTTTCATATCATACGCACCACCCTTCACAGTTATTTATTATCTCTCCCCGTTCCTCCTCATGGGTATTTTGGTACATGGCTGTTAAACGGTGGCCTCGGGGGCGGTGCCTTTTTCTGGGCCACCAAGTGCGTGCGTCTTTGGACCTCAGCAATGGCGAAGTACTAATCTCGCGTCCTCTCAAGGGCGTCCATGCATTTGTATTCTGCTCTCGTCTCATTAAGCTCCATTTATTTCCTTCGCTTATTAGAATTGAACTCTTTTGTTTCATCGCTCCAATCAAGCCCATATGAATTTCTTACCCAAAGCTGGTGCGATGTATGGCGGCTAAAACTTAATGTAAACACTCCGTGGATAATTTTTTCGAAAGCAAAAATTTGACTCATAATTACCGGTATAAAAATGATGGAATAAATATCAATGTGGGCAAGTTAGTTGAATATCTCGGGATCACACTCACGAATGACGAACTCGAGCGCACACATCCAAAAAATCTGTGGTAAAGTAAGTAAAAAGCTTGGCTTTATAAAGCGTATTGTCGGTAAAATCGAATAAAAGGTTAGGGAATGATGTTATTTCACCTCGGTCAGCCCCCATATGGAATATGCGGCAAGTATATGAGATCTAGCGGATAAACGGGTGCCCGTGAACTCGAGAAAGTACATCGCAAAGCAATATGTTTTGGTAAAAAATGCAACGATAAGAAGGTCAGCGTTACAAAGATATTTTCCGACACAGGTTGGGAATACTTGAAAGAAAGGAGACTATAAGTTAGGTTGCGACTGTTTGATAAATTCAGGGAAAGTACGTTACCTATCTGTATTATGCGACCCCTCTACTACTTCAGCAGATCCGGCAATGAGCGTTAAATAAGAGAAATAGATGCTAGAGCAATTCGTTTTAGGACTCATTCTTTCAGATACGTGATGATAGAATGCTAAAGAAGTAACTCAAACTATCGGTGTTTACATTTCGTACCACAAGCCGAGAGGCGGCTTGCAGGTTATTTATGTAGATGATGTTTTGCATCATTAGATGAGTGGATTCGCAGGAGGAAGATTCACATGGGGTCATTTAAATAGCATTAAGGCATTTCGCAATATCTGATGTTTTGCCGCACGTGCGTTTCATGTAATGCACTTGGAATGGATTACGTGAGGAAGGAATGCGGTGAAAACAAGACGAGTGGAAATGGACTGGACATCATATTCAAGTGGAATGAATTACGGGATGCACTCAAAGTAGTGCTTGAATACTATGCATAAAGGGGCGCTTCAAATCTTATAATATTCATAACTAATATGAAAGTAAAATATTCCGAAAATGGTAAACATGAATGCAAAATTCCGATTTTTAGTTCAAAAATAAACAAATATTATATGTGATAAATGATAAACACGAAAATTTCACAATAATCCCAATTTGTTTAAAAACGAAAACAGCCTACGCCGGGATTCGACTTTGAAGCCCCAATCTTATCAGGTTGCAAGCGTATCTTCACACGCTCGAACAGACGAAAATCATATATAGAAAAATGACGATGGTCTATGTTTAAAGAGCGATTAGTTGAGAATGAAAAAGGACAACTGAAAAAAATTCAGCTAGGTATCCTTAGTCTAACCTGAAGAGAAGACACATGTGAATCGTAAATAAAAAGAGAAAATTTATGGCAACTATGCTTGCCTAGTAAGTCAAATCCCTCTCCAAAGCTACTAGTAACTACTGGTTTACAAATGAGCGATTTTATAATTCGCATAAAAATGGGAAGTGCAGCTGAAAATGTCGTAAAACCTTAAGAAGCACATATCTAGTATGTCACATAACCAAAACCACGTTTCATCCTTAAGCTGATAACATTCCAGTCCGCAAAGACATCGAATATTTTGAGAAACGTTTCAATCGCCACTTCCTGTAAAACGGGATTCCCGAGAATATTGTCACGAGACGAGCAGCCAGGATGTGGAGCAGGAAAAAGGGAAAAAAGGACACATTTGGAGAGGAATTGAAGTGGGATGTGTGGGAGGAGAGGAAGGAATTTTTGGATGAGTGTTTGCCAAAATATTCGAGCGGAAAGTGGGTTGGCGGGGATAATTACCAAGGGTTGAGTTTGTTAGGGGGAGAACAGATGGCGGATAAACACATAAATACATATTCATAGGAAATCGGAGAATCTCCTTCTAGGAATTCGTATATTCTGTGGAATGTCGCTTTTAAGAATGGCCCATTGCGCGTTGACTATTAAGAAGGGGTCTTCCAGTTCGGGGCCACTCTTGCGAAATGCTCCAACGGCTAAGCATCGGCCATCTCGTGGGTGGAGTCGCGTTCTTGGAATAACCTCCGCTAAGATATCGGGTGGATGAGCGATATTTTCCTCGGGTGATACGTGTCAACAGCCTCTGGCATCCAGTTTCCAGCGTTCTATTTCACTCGGCTGGATATGCAGACTGAAAAGACTAAGGACCGGCGTACTTGGGAGCTGGAGGCATTATTCGTCCCGGCATCTTAGGATGGCCTCACATCCTTGACTAACTCAGAAATATGCGAGCCCAAGGGAGAACCTTAATTCATAATAAACAATGATTTATATTTAGGATAGAGTTCTTGGAATCCACCGAGGTGTTCGCAGAGAAAGGTTGAATGAACTATCTCAAGAAAATTTATTATCTAAACGTAAAAGACCGGAATCCATGAACGATATTCATCATAAGGTGATGATACTGATGATAAGAATTATTGGTAAAACCTGTCATTCTTGTTTAAAAAGAAATACCACTTCTAGTTCCCTTTTGACGACATTTAAATGGTTCTCAAACCCTTTAACGACGAGGCCCTCAGCTAGCGTCTAGCACACCAAAGGGTAAATCCCTGCGTATATGTAATTCACAATTTGGAAAGCAGGATCTTATATTTCAGCTAACGAAGACTTCACCTTTGTAGACTGATGATAACAAAGAATCTGGGACTTAACGAAATTCTTCTCATGAAATTGCTTCCTATTCTAAGGCTTTCATACCTCGTTTAGTTCATACGAAAGAGAAAATAACTTACACTATTCATTTGATTTCCAAAAATACGGTTCCAAAGTACAGGATTTGTAACTGGAGCGCTGATCGTATGATATTATCATCTGCACTACGGACTCAAATGCTTAGCTGCACTTTTGGTAAAAAAAATTCACTTCTTGGGAATGCTCTCCAAAGAGAAGATAAGAGCTGAGAGTGTGATAAGGTTATCCGAGTATTTGTACAAAGTTGTCCGACTTGGATAGCGTTAATTGAAGAGCTTTTTCCTTTATTTAAAAATTATATTTTCCGTTGCGAAGCATTCATCAGAGAGAGGTTTGTTTTGAGAACGGCGGTGAGTTGTATAAAGGAAGATCTATTGAGCGTAAACGGTTCTCATATAGGGGAGAAGTTGATGAAAGGAGATGTAATGATCGAGAAAAGAAAGATACGTTTCATCTTGAGAACCCTAATTAAATATATTTAAGTTCAGTAGTAAAAACAATTAGGAATACATTTTGAAAACGTTCCAAAGATTTTGTAAAATTATTTTTTAAAGCACATCTACACAATGACGTGATATTGTTTCATTTAAAATGAAGCACAATTAATCCATACCGTAGCGGAAAAACTGACTTAAGCGGAAAACATAACAAAAATTTACACATAAAAACATAAAGATCAAACAAACATTAACGAAAACGAATGATGCTGATTTTGCAATTCATTATTCTAATGCTCCCTTATTTGTATAAGAGCTATGTTTAGTACAAATAAAAGTATGCCGTCCTAATGACAAATAAACCAGATACTTAAAAATATCTATGTATATAATATATGTATATAATATAAAGATATAAGTGGAAAAGTGAAACCCAGCCGAACCTGAACTGAAGGAATAGGTGAATCTACTGTCAACTAATATCTGGAAATGCAATCGTAAACCCTACCTGATTGACATTTATATTGAAAAATTTATTTACTTAATACTGCGAATAAGGAGAACTATATACAGACAATTACATCGTTGAGAATTGTGTAGAGAGAAAAAAACGACAAATTTCAACACAAATTCGTACTCATCGGAATTCAAACATGATGGAGATTGTTAAGATGCATTCGTGTATACTATAAAACGCGTTAATAAAAAGTTGTACGGAGCGAGAAAACCGCTTCGAAGGAAAAGATTAAAAAGTCGATTAAGGATGCGATAAAGCACCGTACAGATAACTTATCAAAATGCCTCCTTCAATGCAATCGTAAACATCTTATTTATAATGTCTGCCGCCAATAAATACCTCACTCAAAACGAAAAAATCCTTTGGGATGCGTTAAATACGCGATCGAGAACTCCGACTGAAATCTCTCTCTCCGAATCTAATCTTTAAAATTAGTTTGGAAGCTAGGATGAAAGAGACGAGAATAAAAGATGAAGAGATGAAAGGGGAGGAGTTAAGCATCTGATCCGAGAGGTTTAATTCACGAGGCTTTCATCTTTTTTGTGAAAAGGTATAAATAGACCGGAGCTGAATCATAGCATGTGATGTTTCAACGCCCCCGACTTTGCACTTTCTCTCCTCAGCTTCCTCACGCCATTTCATCTCTACAAGTAGCAATAAGAAAGGATAAGTAGCGATAACTTTCAGGAATTAAGGGGTTTAGTTTCTTCACTTCCAGATTGATTAAACCTCGGCTTTAACAACGTCAGAACGCAACGCGCGAATAACCGCGTTGAAGACTTGAGCTAGAAGAGGCGGATTCGTTGCTGAAGAAATAGCCAACGAAATGATGCCTTACCCAACGAAGGAAAATTCGTTACGAAACCATATTCGTGAGAAGCAAGTGACGTTAATACAATGGGTATTTCCTCTAAATTGTCAAAAGAATGTTGGATAGAATAATAATCAATACGTATAACGAAACGGATAAGGAACATATAAAAGACATATGAGGGGACCCTAGGACGAAATAGACTTAGCGATCCAGATTACTTTGGAAAAAACGGCCATAAATATTATATTTGCACTCTTAAAAATAGAATGGATATTTGCAAATATTCATTTCTTAATCGAAGGAAGAAGGAATCTACCTGAAAAAGTTCTCTAAACGTTTCCCCATCCCTGCAATCTCTCTATAAATAATACTGAAAGGATTTTGTAAGCTGACAATTTGATGTTGTAAACGGTAAATTAAGTATATCATGACTTGTGCATTTTAATTTGTTTCTAAATTGTCTTACTAGGTAAAATAATAAAAGTATAAATGAAATTTATAAATATTGTAATATATCTGCATGATATACTGCCTTAGGGAGGTTTTAGATGGTCCTTCTTCTTGACTAGTGTGAATACAACGTGGGATTTTTCTATTACCCCTCCATAAAGACAGAGCTGTTTTGTTGCCTATTTTATCCTTTACATTCAAATAAAATCAATAAAATATATTGATAAATATTAATCATAAATCCTAAAAAACGTGAGCGAAGTAAAAAAAATACCTTTTTGCTAGTTAGCTACAAATTTCAGTAAGCAATTTGTTTGGGTTCGAATAAAAACTCGAAAAATAATCAATATGAGTCTTCCGCAAGTAATTTTCAATAGTAGCCTAACAAGCTAAGGACCCTAAGAGCTGATTCAAGTAAATCTAGAAGTCCCCTTTTGATGTGCTAACTCAAGCGAGTTCACCCTCCTTGGCCCATTTGGTGACTCATTGTAGGAAATTTTCTCTGAAATAGCTTACTTCTCCCTTATTTATTATATACAACTCCAGGCCACTCATACTCTTATGATTCTAAATTGCGTATTCCACAGAAAAGCTCTGAAATCACATGTTTATAAACGCAATTTCAGCCTCGTTTCCTGTTTCGCAATGATACGTATTTCGAAAAATTTCGACTAAGAAATGAAGCGTTGAGTTACATCTCTACGCAGTGCACTAATTTATGATTTTGTCTTCTGAATCTCAGCCTTAATTTGCTACTTCCTCTTAAACTTTCAGGGCTATCAATTACTCAGCAACATAAACTTTATGGCGAAAACCTCGTTTTTGGCAGGAAATCACAAATCCTCCTCCGCGAATTGTGAATCAACTCTTGGTTTTCTCTTTCCCAAAGAATGATCTCCTTGAGGAAACTTAAATTAATGGAAACATTGAGCAACTTTATTAATTTTCGTGATAAATTTCAGTTTCTGTTTAACAAAGAGGCGATCAAAAATCTTTAAATTTCATTTAAGGAAGATTTTTCAGGGACTTTCGTTATCGTAAAATTTAATATTATTCTTCGGAGCTCGGTAAATAATACTGAAAAATGTATAAACTGCTTCGACAAATTGATATTAAGTGTAGATTTATGATTTCGTCAAGACTTTTCTCAAATTAATTATAAACATTAAGTATTACTATATTCCATTTTTTCATACGATTAAGACTCTTTCATCATGATTTAAAAGAAAAGATTTCCAAGGAAAAACATGAAAACGATTTTCTATCATGTCCATTTCTCCTTAAAAATTTTTCTAGGTATACATTTTTACATGCAAAGTCATCTTCACCCCTTTCCTTAAGAAGATTTCCCGTAAATCAATAAAAATTTTAGATTCCTTTTTCTGATAATTCGGTAATTTTCTTCAAATTATTATTTCTACAAATAACTCCTATACCTATACCATATACAAATAACTCCTATACCTAACTCCTAGACCTATAAATCTCTAATAATATATACGATAAATATAAGCACTAATAAATATATACAATCCTTATATTGGCAAATGATATTGCAATATCTAAATAAAGCTTCAAGAGACGATTTCGATATCCATTTCCCATACGTTAATTTAACATATAATTTCGATACATCGCTACTTTCGATATAGTATGCGGTTCCGATGCACGATCTCCGTGCATAATTTCGATATGCAATTCTAAGGCAGAACTCCGATACCCCAACTCCAGCAAATCCTCCGTCATTTCGACATCTGCCAAATGATTCTCCTCGACAAGCGTCGCATTTTCCCAAAAAGAAGCGAAGATACTTGCGCAAGATCGTGGAATCGAGGGCTGCAGGAATAGCCAAAGGAGCACTTTGGGATGCAACAAGCAGTCAAAAACGATCCGAAGATGCGTTGTGAGATCAAAGCGACGTTAAGAGGGTGGGCAAACTACTCGACCATCCGTAAAATGGGTGGGGAAGAAATGTCCGGCGATAAAATTTAATGAAGCGAAACCTCTCTTCCCGCGCAATTAAATCCGAATATATGCGATGCATCATGGGATGCCATCTTTTCCGACAGTCCTCAATTATTCATGCCGGGATTTTTCCTCGTGTAAGTATACATGTACGTGCGTGGGTGCAATTCGCTAAATTATAAAAAACAGTACACCTCGAAGTATGATGAAAGAACCCTTGGTGAATTCCTTAGTACCTTAATGAGGCTTCTAACGGACTTTCACGAGTAAACGACATCCTTTCTTCAGGACTCCGAAGTCTACACAATTTTCAGAAATATGCAAGGAATTTTCTGGCGAGAAAATATTGTTGAGGTGCAATTATTTTTAAGGAAAAATAATTTTTAAAACATCAAATCGTGAACGCAAGTTTAAGGAAAGTGATCCTATCGGATGTTCATTTGTAAGGCTACAAAACATGGACTGAAACGGCGTAGTAGAATAGAAGACTAAGAATAACGGAGATCTGGAGCGTAACAATGAAAATAAGAAAATAGACAGACCTGAATATGAATGAAGAAGAACTTCTACGAGCAAAAGAAGAGAGTAATCTAAGAAAAACTGTGGAAAAGGCGGGGAAATCAGGCAGACTTACATGCATGAAAGTTAAATACCCAAATAAATAAATAAGGCAAATTGTAGAGAGTAAATATCTAGATTATGATATCTAATAACGGTGGAGGATTTCCTTAAGTAAATGAGATAAATTACAAGCTTACGGATATTGATGTGAGGAGTGCGTTCCCTTTTTTTTAAAAGGGTCCCGGGTTCGATTCCAGGTTGGAGCCCATATATGCGAAATTACTTCATATATTCTATTAACAACACAAGAACTACCAGAAAGAGCTAATCTCTCTTCGAGAAATCTTCGTTTTAGTCAGCCATTTATCAACATCACGGACATTTTTCAAAGTATTTAATAGAAAATTCCGAGAGTATTTTAAAATTCGATGTTTCACCAACATTGTTTTTCAAGGCTACGACGTCCAATGCCTGAACAAATACGGTATTGCATTAGAACTAGGGGCTGTCCAAAATAGATCGACAGCTAGCTCTACTCCATATTTCCCCTGTTTACGTAAACGGAAGGGAAGATTTATGAGGAGAGCATAGATAAAAAATAAAAGCGAGAGATACTTGTGTAGTGTTTCATGAATTATTCGCCTCTAAAGAGATTAAACTCGATAAAAGAGGAGGAAATTCGCGCAGAAAAAAGAGATTAAATTCTCCGTGTAATGGCTCGGACTTGAATGCAATTTGGGATTCAGGCGCTTGTAAAAAGCGATCTATCTGGTGAAAAAGGCATCGCATCGGACATAACTCTCGACTACCTCGCTTGAAACTCAGATAAGATCCAGAAAACCTCTACGTATAAGTCAGCGATGACTCACCGGCTGTTTTATTGACCGGATCAAGCCGCCTTACGCACACAGCGTGCGATAAAAATCGTGAAAATGGAAGCGAATGAGACGCAATACGCGAAACCTTGGCAAAATGATACTAAAACACCCCCGGAATATGTGTTTGTACCACAATTCTAGCCGGACGATGACTGAATGCTAATGCGAAGCTTTAAATGATACTCAAATTCGAACTCATTCACTTGAGAAATTCAAAATCCAAACTCAATTATAGTGGCGTAATTTGGTGGAAGGCAAACATAATGGAATGACAGCTGAAAATGATCAGCTATTGAAAAATAAATAAATCAAAAAATTATCATGAGGAAACTAAACTTTTTTAAGATTATTGCAAAATAAATAAAAGCACTGAAATGTGTAAAACTAGTTTCACACAGTTGATTTAGAAACAAATTCAGTCTTTTATCATCATATACCACGTGTGTATTTTTCTAGCTTTCATTCTTCTTCCTGGATTTTGCCTAGCTGCTACAGTAAATAAATAAACGCAAAAATATCAACAAAAAATTACAACGATCACCATCTGATACATAAACAAAGATTATTTACCTTCGAGAAACACCACTTAATCATAGATAATAGTACATAGAGAGAACAGAATCAATTAACTCCACTTTTCAGCAAGTCGATAAAGGGCTAACAAATTTCTCCGCTTGAGAGTTTTAGCTCGACAAAGGATTCTAAAAGATTTTTCCGCTAAGCCATTCACCACGGGTAATTATAAATAGATCATCTCTCCTATTCAGCCGACACCCATAGGTACGCGAGCAAAAAAACGAGCGGAGATGCATTAATCATCATCATAATTAATTGAAGTTGACTACGGGAGGTGAGAATAGGGATTCCATGGAAAAAAAGGATCGTTAAGGAGAACGAGATAGGAAACAGTAACACCTCGTAGGACACGCTATGGGAAAAAATAAATCCGCCCAATTCGCCGGCTGCTGAAAGTCTTCCTCTGACCGGACGGAAGTCGCCCTTCCCCAAAAATTAGACAGATTCGTCCATATCCACGAGCAACTGACGCAGAATTATTCAACCTTGACACGGCAATCTAATGATGCAGGGGTGCTTAGCCCACATGCAGACCTTCCGCCAGTGTTTTGCTACCGAATATCTAATTTTGCAAAGTCTTCCAACTTCATTTCTACAGCGGAAAAAAGGCACTGGAATCAACGAATCCTATCGTTTAAAGGAGTCATCTGATTACTATGCATGTGGTGTTAGTGATGAAGTCGATATCAGACTTAGCATTACATTTTACGGCCTTTCTTCCGCTAACCCTTGCTGGAGAATATGGGTAACATCAAGAATCGAAACAATGGATAGCTTCCCCCAAAAGCAAACGTGCTATCAAATAAGTGGATCAAGATCCTGAATATTTTATATATACTCTATAATATAAGGGCATTAAGTTATAATTTTTGTCGCCAGCAATATTTACGGCCTAAAATCACGCAAAATTTAATAATATACTACACAATCTGGTCAGAATTCTTTACTTTTGAATGACGTAGTCTTTACGAATAGATGATGAAATCGAGCTGGAAAATATTCACGATGTTCGCTCAGTTAAATATATGGAAAAAATCTATGATTGACTTTCTGTTACCGGCCATAGCTTGTATGGTATACGTGATTTGTTTAACTATATAAACATTATTAATAGTCAATGCATAGATAAAGCTTTTGGGTTAAGTAAAGACAGCAGTTGGAAGTAAGAAATGTACGAAACTGATTTTCTGCCTAAGAAAATTTCGAACTCATACGACTAACGAAGAGATATTAGATTCTTGTAAGTACATGCAAAACATACTATTTATAAGTTATTCTTTGAAATACTATCCATATTTTATAATTAACGAACTAATATGGAATATATATTCTAATTTTTATTCACATAAACGTATATTTTCCATAGTGATTCCAAACCGTGAGGCCTGCATTGGTTAATAGCCGACTAATTCAGAAAAACATCCTAGACTTGCTTTAAGGAAGAGTAATGTTCGTACAACATTCTCTTTAAATTTGCCATCGTAATGAATTCATTCTAAAAGAGTAAGACCTTATCTCCAGCTGACATGAAACACCGTTTCGTTTCGTTATGAATAATAACGCAAGCATTCATAAAAATTCATAAAATGAGCAAACGGTATGCGGGACATTTACATATTTAACTGCTTAAGCTTTTACGGCGACGTTTTCATTTACTAAAATCCCACTCCTTTCAATGTGACCCTTCAAGTATGGTTCAATACTTGAATGTCATCATCGCATTGAGTTTCTTGAGGTCAGTAAAGAGAGAAATTAACGCAGCATTTTAAGTCGAGTACGAAACACATTAATCTGTTACGGCGCCCTAGTTATAATTTACTGTATATATAACCAATTTCTTGAGTCGTGACTTCGTGGTAGGACTTCATGGAGGAAAAACGAAAAGGACCAAACACGGTATTTATTGCAAAACGACCGTGTTTTCGATCCACAGAGTCATCCTCAGGTGCCGAGACATCAGGTCAGGTCATCTGATGATGTCTCAATGCATCGAAACCATACTCGTTTTGCAATAAATATTGTGGTTGATAAAAGTCCGTCCTTTCCTTGCAGTGCAACTAAATTCCACTATATGAAACCCTTGCATTACACGCAATTTTATAAATTCTGCAATATGCCCTATATTTGTAATATGTATTCGCACCAGTTCATCTTCAATTCAGTCATAAAATATTCACAACAAAATTTATAGTTTTATATTAAGTGAAGCTAAGATGCAATATACCTACGCAGATTAGGAACTTAAATAGATATTTTTAGCCACACTGAACCCGCTACCAACCAATTTAGGTGGATTCAGAATATTTTCACTATGTTGGGTCAAAATTATTACCCAACCAGGAATCGATCCCGGTACCACTTTCACAGGTGCTTTAGAAATTACAAAATAGATCTCAGTCAGGGGATATTCGTTTTCTTTTGTATGCGAAATCGGAAAGAAACCTAAAAGCGAACTAGATAGGGAAAAAATGCAGGTGCGAGCAGTACACTTGGCATGATTTTCGCAAACGGCCTCGAGTATCACGAAGGAGCGATTATGAGTCCGCTTCAATATCGCGATAGAGACTATCGCGTCCAGCTATCGCCGTTTTTACACAGCCCCTGCAAACTTACATGTATATCGCTAACTAAGCACATGCGCTTCCGGTTTTGCCTACTTCCACGGGGCTATGTGACCCCCCCCCCCCCCGCTTCCGCACACGCGCCCGTTAAAACGCGGCGAAAAAAAAGGAGGAAAAATGAGCAGGTGCTGTCTGCTCCCAAAGCAAATGAGGGGATCCGAAAACGCATACTAGGGTGTGGCCCTGTTTTTTTAAGGTCTCACTCGCAGGGACTAAAGAGTCGTAAAAACTCGCTTTATTCCGCCGGGCGATCTTATCGTCACTCATTTTTACGGCCGGCGTATGAACAAAATGGCGAGGAAACGAAAATATAGGGGAAGTTCCTCCTTTATCCCGAGAGGGTGGGCTTTTTTAATACTGGATTTATGCATCGCGAATCTGTAAACACGGTCCAAACAAATACTCCTAAGTCCCTTGGCGACGAGACCCTTTCCCTTTTGCTGCGGAAATAAAGTCACTCCCGACCCTTGGAATTATTCTTTACGATCCGTGAGATTAAACTCTACGTTAACTTTCCGAGAAATTCTTATTACGATACTAGCTCCGACTTATTTTCATACCTGAGGAAATAACAAAATGCATTTTGCAAATGCAAACCGTTACAGAGTGATTGCAGCATTATCTGCATGGACTAAAACTTAACAAAAACTAACGCATTACGTATTATTACAGTTGAATAATTTTTATACATAACATTATTAAGGGTTACATGTAAGAAGAGATATTTAAGTCTCAATCACGCCGTTAATATTATATATATATCGCACTCCCATTGCATAAAAAACATAATCATAATAATAATAAAATATTAAATTTCTTATGGACGAATAAAGTTATTGTTTTCGATAACATTTCTCAAAAACGAAATAAAACGAATTTGAAATTCTTAAAACATAAATCCATCTTATCTACAAAAAATACTGTCAACTTGTATTCCAAACTTTTTCATGTTCACACCCCCTTGGTTGCATATACAACCGCCCTCGAATCATCGTCTATGGAAATTATTATCTATACTGCCTTCCAGTTTTTCTAGTTAATATGAAATCTGAAAACTGTATTTGAAGACGTTTAATTAAAGTATCGAATCGTATTTAAACCTTCACATCCAGGAACCCCGCATAAAGACGACCTGGAGGCTTTTCTTATAATACGGAGAAAAATGATGATTTCATTCACATAAATTTCATTATTACTGGCTACAAAAACTTAAATCCAGTATAAACGACTTGATCCAGGAATATTAAGATGCAAAATAAAACCCCTAATGATTAAAACACCAACTAAATCACTAAATGGAAATTTAATTGCCTCCTGTAATCACGTACTAATTAATTTAGGAAGAAAGATGGAAGTTAATGAAATAAAATTCCTTGGAGTGGATCGCCCCTCTAGATTAATCCAGAATTCCCAAGGGGAGGTATTGCCTGCATTGGGAATCACTGTTTACACACTATTCCGCCTTCATAACAGAGTCAATATAAAGTTTAACTCTGCATCGACATTAGACAAAACGTGTACTACGATTCTTTTTCTTGTCGCACGTTGCAAAATACTTCCTCAAGTCTTACAGCATCGCTACATCACAAGGTAATTACTTAAGCATTTGATGACCTCATGCATGGACCCAAAGCAACCACGCAGGGATAACATAGAGCGCGACCTTCGGCCAAATTAGACGAAACACAAACTAACCCTCAACTCCAAGCAGATTCTCCTGACGGATAACCTCACTTTATTATTCCCTATCGGACTCAACGACCCCTCCGTATGCCGACACCAGATTTACCGCCTATATATTCTCCCTTTAATTCCTTTAGTTTGGAAGATCTTTACATAGCATTAGCGATAAATTGCACCACCTCAGGTGAAACACTGGCGGGAAAAAGAAGCCAAGGAAAGATGGCCACGCGGCGCAAGGGGGAGAGGAGAAAAAACTTCCAGCGAACTTCGATATTACCACTGCCTCGAAAGCAGTGCCACTCTATTACCTATTCGGGCAAAAATACAAGCCATTAATTCAGACCGCTGTGGGATGGGGGGTTAACGGTGGGTCGGGAAGGGTAAGGTTTGGGGGAAGGGCTATACTAATCGGAGTTTATTGCCTCAAAGTTTGACTTTAACTACTCCCACGGAAGAGAAGACGAAAGCGAGTGAACTTATGGGAGATCGCGGTCGGAAAGCGTTAAAGTTGAGCGAAGAAATACTAACAATGAGACGCCGAAGACTTTGGACGGAATATGGAAGGAAATAAAAGAGAACAAAGGATGTGCCTTGAGGATTGCTTCCTCATCAATTCGAGCGAGAAAAAGAGCACCGAAAATCCCCTCCTTGCATGTCCATACGTTCTGGTAAGGCGTTTACCTCCACAGGCGAAGGGGGCGACACGCTAGAGGGTCGCGGAGGAATCGTTAGAGATTTGAGACGATACTATAGAGCAAGGTTGTCCAATATACACTCTGTTCACAATTCCACCTGCTAAAGCTTTTTCCCGTCAATCTTCTAGAAATTTCCGAAATGAATTTCGTTCTAGGAAAATCGAATCCTTGGGTAAATTAAGAGTAAATTCAGGAAAACATTACCTAAATATTTAAATACCATTTAAAAGCCGCCTTTTGATGTGAGGCAGGGGAAAACCATTCTTTCTGGAGTGGGTTATACAATCATTCTTTGAAATTATTCTCGTTTTAGCAAAATTTAACTTAATTTGATCACTAGCTACCTCGTACGTCTGTTTAATTTATTTATGTTTCACGTTTGTAGAGGACTTAATCGATATTTTGCGAAACCCTTGCTACGTTGGTCAATTCGACAATTAGCTTAAAATAAGATCAATAGATCCAAGAAAAATCTTTTTAAGAACTCATTCTTTCCACGAAATATTTGAGAGAAAACAAGATAAAGAAATACATGCAGCGTTTTTAAACACAGCGAAATGCGGCCTGCAGAGCATTAATGTAGTTGCAGATAATAGACTTCGATTGTGCATACGTTAGTGGGCTCTTTGACGCAAGCAATCAAATACAAGCAGTAAGTAAATATATCTAAGTATAAAGTTGTTCTATGTTACGCGAAAATTCGGAATTATCTTACGAGAGAGTGGTAATAATGGAGTCAGACGATTCAATGAAATATAAACTGCAAAACGATAGATAAGAGGTGAAACGATTCAAGGGTTTTTCATTGGGCCGCATGTTTGATGAAATTCCTAATATGACCCTCAGGCCGTAAAGGTTGGAAAACACTTCAATAGAGGGAGTTTAGGAACGCAATATGTCTTGGGGGGCAGCGATCCGCTTCCGGAAATCAATCAACTCTTTGCGGTCATTGCTTTTGAGAAATCCAATCCTTACTTTGTCGTTCAAATAAATTTTCTGCTTTCGCTTTCGAATGCTAAAATTCAAAATAAACAGGTTATGACCAAAAGTAACCCATAATACGTGGAATTCTGGAATATTAGTGAATTCTCACGCTACATTCCGGATTAATAGATATAATATTTATATTTATCTTTAATTACATGAATGAGAAAAACGCATCTTAAAATTACTTTTTTCTGCCTTCTTCGTATTTGTGATATTATGAAATATACCCGGTGAGGTATAAATGGATAATTTTGGTAACTTCTAACTGAAAGGCACACAAATTTTTATTCATATCATATTCGAGCAGCCTCTACGTGGACTGATTCCAATCACAGCATTCTGGTTACTTCAACGACCAACTACCTCACTCCTCATCTTGAGGAGTGAGCCTCATACCCCTCTAGGGCTTGTGATAGCATATGGTGAAAGGGCTGAGGTTCAAACAGGCCTTTGGGCTTAATACTACAAAAAAACAATGCAATATTGTAAAATATAGTTAGTACCATCTACACATAGAAATCTAGACGTTTTGTATTTTCTAAGCGAGCCGTTCAAGGGTCGCTAAAATGACATTCCAAATTCAGGGAAAGAGACACATGATTTGACTCGCTCCGGCGATGCATTAAATTCGACGGCCGAGACGTTCAAGGAGCGCTGGGGCGAGACGTCCGAGGGACGCGTTGGCGATCCGTTTGAGGGACGCGCGTGAAAAGGGCGCTACGCTACTCCGGAGACATGGATGGAGTAGTACCCGCTCAAGCCGTAGGGTGGCGCGGCGTTCTTTGCGGTTAGGGAAGGAGGGGGCAGCAACCACGCCCAGTCGCACCCCACCCTACAAAAACCCCTTTAAGTTTTGTTCCCACCCACGCCATCAGTTTCTCTTCTTTGGGAAAGAGTACTCACCCCTTCCGCTATAACGGGCAATTCTAATAATTAGAGGATAATTAATGATTTGGTTTTCGGGGCGTAAAAATGGTTAATGAAACCAGATGCGCGCTTAAACAGTCACTGGCGATTCGAAAAGGAAAGGTGTGATGTTGCGCGGATAAAGGAGATGATCCAATTGCTAACGCCGAATCGCACTCTGATTTTGATCACTCGGCAACTAAACAACTCATAAACAAAACACATTTTTCGCCATGTATCGAAGTATTAAGATTGTAACCCTGCACAGAGTGGTGAATATAAAGAACATAATCTAAAACTGACTTTAATGGCGTTATTATTAGCGAAGTTAAGTATCAATTTTGCTATTTAGCTTTAAATTATAGTATTGGAAACTCAACAAATGTTGCAGAGGAGAAAAGTCTGACAATTAGCAACTGAACCCCAATCTTCTACTATTTGGATGGATTCTACCAGTAAAAGTCAACTTATGTCTACATATTAATACTATTTTTAATAAAATGTTATTTTAATGTAAAGCAGTTCATCGAAAATGTCAATATAAACTTATGATGGGATGAAACTGCCTGCTTGGATAATGATTGTGATGTTATATAAGACTATTCACACCATTTCCTGTTATGATTCTATTTTTAAATATTACGTTATGTATATTTCCTCTTTGATAACAATTTTAATATGACCTGTAACTCAAAAACTGTAATGTAATTGTTGTAACAGACAAGAAACCACCTTGCAAGCAATCTTTTCTTTGTTCTTTTAGTGATGCAAGGGTTATGTATCAATAAATATTCTATTCTAATGAACTTTAACCAATAACAGTAGCAAATAAGCAGTGATAGAAAATACCTGCCTGAGAAAGTCCCAATACGTATTTCAAAAGCTAATCTATATATTTTAGGGGCTGGAAGAATACTGACACAGGGCAAGTAGAACACAGTATTCTTATGTATGTATATAGTATTAGGTACATCTAAAAACTTAATGCCATTGATTTATACATCCGAAATTAAAAAAACTAAAGCTCAGTTTAATTTCAGACTGTGAGGAACTCGTAATGATCATTAAAACTTGCGAAAAATTAGCAAGTAATACAGTAAAACTGATGAAGTTAACACAAAATACAATGCTAATATAAAAGAAGATTCATTCTGAATTTAAATTTCCGAGCAAAGAGAAAGCATTAAAAATACTGACGTACTTGAGCGAATCATCTGCATAGCATTATGAAATATCCTAATCTCCAACGAGATTGCGGTGCCCAAATGCGACTAAATTCCAATGAAAAATCATATATGCTTTTGCAAGGGAACCTTGGTGATATGAATCTGGAAACAACACATCCGTGCGATATAAAGCTACAAAAGCCACAGATAAGGACAGACAGAACAATCGAAGGGCTTGTTTTTCTTTTTGGAAATTTGGATGAATGAATGGAGCGAAATGAAAAGGTATCAGCCGTCGCCGCTCTTCGTAATCCGGACTCTACATGATTATTTCAAATGAAAAGCACTCGAATGCAATGCCGAATGAAAACGAATGACGCTATTCCAGCGATTTTCACGTTCGCTCATAATTGATTTAGTAATGAATGCAATATCTCGCACCTCCAGTTATTATAGAACTTTTAGAAGTAGAATTATTTATCCTATTCATAGAATTATACTAAACTACATTTACGTAACACATGATGATGTTATGAATGAGAAAAAGGATTGAGTTGAGTAAGATCACGTGCCGATGAAGGTCAATTGAAAAAGGGATTGTAAGAGAGTGAAATGTTAGTAACTAATTTAGATTCAGAATTGGGGTACTTTCCTAATAGACGCACCGGCATGTTGCGTCATCTACTACTAGCTGCATGATAGTGAATTAAGTATAACTAGAGAAAATCGTGACCAATACAACATTTAGTAGGTTCAGACGAATGGATGAAGCCTAAACACTAATTGTAAGATGGTTAATTGGTAAGGGAGGGTTAAAAATACCAATTTAATTTTTGGATGTTCCCTGAAAAGTAACTAAACTCAGAGAAAAGTATCGCTAAAAAGTAGTTAAAAATCAAATTGCTTTAATTGGCTTCTTAAAATAGAATATCAATCAAGTATTAAGAAATGAAATTTATCATATGAATTTTAAGTCCTTCATCGACAAAAAAAGGCTATTTTACTTAAAGGTCGCTACAATATAAAAAAAATGCTGCTATAAGAAGGACAATCTCGCTAGAACTAACTACAAAATATTAAATTAATTACAATAGGGAGAAAATGACAGAAAGGACTGTATAATTGCAGTGAATGTATCTCTAAAGAGAAGGGAATAAAGAAGACTGAGGATAAAAATTAAATAAAAGCGTATGCGTCTGTAGTGGATCGAATTATGCGGGAGGGTGCATGAAGGGATATTAAGAGGCTATTTGAAATAGAATACCGTGAAGGTTACGTATAATTACGTACGTATAAAGAACTCTGCGAGTTGTACATTTCTCAATTTCGGTCCTCATTAAATCACCGTAAAAATACACTCCGATTCGCAAGCTGAAAGCGAAACGGATGAGGAAGACATGTGTGAGTAGTAATACTTTACTGCGGCAAATACCTAAGCACCCCATCGTAACTCGATAAGTTTGTTGAACGAATGAAAGAACAGTAAAACGCCGCAATAAAATGAAAAAAAATCTTGTTAGCGAGCAAGTAACGAGAGTCGCAGCTGCGTTCGCAATGCCAACTCTAGCTTCGACACGGAGCTTATGAATTAGCAATGTACTACTAATTAAGCTTAGCGAAGCAGTTCATCCTCCCGCATTTGCACAACAACATGCCATATGCAGCACACATTTCATAGGAAAACAATCCTCTGTGGTCTGCCTTTCAGCCGAGCTTGAGAAATCTCGCTACCGTACAAAACACCTCGGTCACGGATTTTTCCGAGAAACCAATTAAAATATCGGCTCCATTGATCAACCCTGTGGAAAACAATGCGAAGGCGTCCTGTTTGAAGACTTTCTTCCCTTCATCGCCTTTAATTAAACATTTGAAAGCCTAGCTCGCGTCTCCTTTGGAATAAGTCCAGAGGAAACAAAGGGATAAAATGCATCGGTTCCCTCCGAAATTAAAGTTTAAATGATTGACGTCGCTCTAGAGTGACGGAACTCTTCCTCTAATAATTACATTTGTTTACGATGGAACTCGAGAGTGTTGGCGTCCCATTGAGCTGAAGGTAATAGGCCATCGAAAAGGATTTTTCACGATTCTGAAACTAACCGGGGACAGTTGAGGACCTTTTAAATAAAAATATATCAAGGGAATCACAATCACGTCTCTGAGAAGAATTACAAGAATATAGCAAGGATTTTCTTTGAAAATGAATACTAGTCATTAAGGATACAGCTTATCTGGGGGATTTTCGAAACTAAAGATATTTCTAGCGAATATATAGATATTACGAATCATAAAAAGGAAGAATTCAATCATTTAAAAAAATCAACGTATTCGGCTAAAAACTTTATTCGTTTAATATGATTTCAATACTTAACTTCCTGATGGTAGAATGAGATAGTAGTTAGTCAGATATGGGGAGCTTGAAACCCAAGCTTTAGAGCCTTCTAAGAACGTAGAAAGAAAATAATTCCTCCAACTAAAAATTATTTGTGTTCTCAGTTACGTTTTGGCGATACTTATCCATTTGAATCAATGGAACCAACCAACTACTATCATCATTATAAATCAAATATACAAGAAGGACAAAGGTGAAAACAGGAAAAAGCTTCACAAACATTCTACGGTTGATTCAAAGGCCCCGAATCTTCACTTGAAACTAGTGTTATGATGAATTAATTACGACAGGAAACCTAAATTTAACAGGAAATGAACCTTTCAAACCTATGATAATTATCAAGACACCATAAATTAAAAGTAACTACTTAAATTCATGATAAACAGTGCATATACACAGAAAGTTTTTAAAATAAAAATATTGTTAATTTTAGATTAAGATGGTACTGATATTAAGAAGTTAATAGAGGGGATTATTTCGTGTTTCACTGAAACAACTAGTTTTAACTACATGTGCATTCAATTATGCTGATGAACTATACGATTCGATAATAATTCAGAGATACTGTATTAATTCAATTCCTCATCCTTAGGTTACGTCTTGGGAGAATCTCTTTCAAAGAGATAATAATTCAATTACACGAGCTTAACTCTCCTCGTTCTTCATAACCAACCTCTTAGTTCAATTAGCGCCAGTTTTAGAAGATGGAGAATCCATAACCACCAATTAACGAAGTCATTTTAACATCACTGCTCACCTTACAGAGCTCTTTACCTAACGACCTTCCATCATGTAAACATTTCGACAATTTTACAGGTACTTCCTAGAAAGCCTCGGCCGCCTCCAACGAACAAACATCTGTACGTTGATGTTTGCGGTGCACCAAGTACGGGAAATGGTTACCGAATGTTTACATATAAATCCCTATTGTCATGCCTCACTCTGAAATGAAGGCAGGGTTCTGCAACATGACAGGCCGCCTTGTCGGCGTTCCCTGGTGATTCATTAGGCTCCCACTCGTTCCCATCCGACACTATTCTCTCGTCCTACTCCAGCCAAAGACTTGACACCAAGTTAACTCATTTTTCCCAACTTCCTAGCGAATAGACCATCAATTCTCCCCTTTCACGTTTAACTAGTCGCTTACGACCTACGCGAGAACCAAACGTGGAAAATATAAAAGTATTTCAGATAATCGGACAAAGTATTATAGATGGCACTGATCCTCATTATCAAACGTACCGAATAATTTAATGAGTTTCCTTTTTAAAATCGATAGGACTAAGTTAATGATTACATGCCCATATACATAATGTACTTTCATTTTAATTAAAAGCATTTATAATTAATTAATGAAGCACTCATATAAAATACGAATTCGTGAGATTTGTCTGCCTTTAAAATTAGAAACTGCATAGTGTGTTTACGGTCTTCATTTAAAAATTTCATCAAATATTTTATGACAATAACATTATAGGACTTAATTATTCATAAAACTAAAACAACACTGCTATTGCTTGTTATTTGCTCACAAAAGCTGCTGTGCAAAGAATTCATTAACTTTAATTTTAGCTTCAAATCATTACGAGGAAAAATGTGTTATTATTATCAATGGTTTTCTGTTTACTATTCACACAAAATGATGAATTTCAGAAGGATTGACCAACAACTTACTTATTTTCTGTTTGCTCGGAAACGCTCTTCAACGAACCCTAAAATCTTAAAACCCATTTATAATTTTTAATATGAAAACATCAAAGGAGAAATTTGGAGGCATATTTTATAACGATGGTTCGAAGTATCACTTAACTATCGAAACTCAAATTCGTGCATATAAATGGCTGAATTTCGGACAAAATTGAGAGTTAAATTAAGAACCATCATACGTTTAAACCTTCACAAATAATTTATAATGTAGACGACATATTAATACTGTCGTAAAACTTATACAACAAAAAGTAGAGTACATACAGAGTTCAAAAGTGAGAAAAATTATCAGTTTTGCAAAATTTGCAATATTAGGTTTAACTCCTTTTAAATGCCAGCAAAAAATGCAGGCATAATAGAAGTTAAAGCCCTCGCCAGATGGATTAAATACTTCAACTCCCTTCTAAGATATTCATCCGAACGCATAAAATAGCTGCTACGTGACGATGCTGATTCAGACTCTCTTAAGTGGCCAAATATTATCGACGAGAAACATTGAGGAGTTTCTTTTTGGGCTCAAGGACAGCTTTCCTGTTTACATCAATCACAATTTCGCAGCTGAATTTCCAGCGATGGCAAACACACTGAATGGCCAGCACACAATTCGAAGCGAAGGTCAGAAAACATAATATGCTCTACACTTCACGTCTTTGGATCACAAGTATTCATAAAAATGACGATCGTACGAGATAAGAGCGTAAACAAATTTTGAAGAAACCTCGTCTTGATGATGGAGGTTCTCGTGGCATTTCTCCAGCGCTTAGAAATATTAGATGAAGAAATCTTCGATTTTTGCACGAAGTCATAGACGTTAAGCATCTGAGGGACAATCTTTGTTTGGCGGACAAAAACATCGCCGGATAGCATCGTGTAACCCATTTTTAAACGACGACGGACATGTGATCTCTAGTCACGGGCATGGCACACAACCAAACATCACCTCAATCGAATACAGGCTTCCTTTCTCCTTTCATTGAGCTTCATCTGCCTTGGTTGGATCTATTTATATCTTAATGACAGGCCGGATTTAACAGGCCACGTGGTATATAAAAGCGTGATAATGATATCAAAAGGAGAGGCTCTGTGTTTACAAAATTTGCATTCCGAAGAGTTTGAATAATGGCAGAAGTTCCTTGTCGTTAAAACGAAGTTTTCTGCATAAATGGTGGACAATATCATATACTAGTTGAGAAAATATATCTAGTTTTAGTAAACATAGTCACTATCCTTCGAAATATTCTATTTATTATAAAAGCCAAGGCAATGGTAGAACTGAACTACCTACAAAAAATGGCACCCCAACATTCAAATTAATTTTAAAAATATACTAATTAACTGAAAAATTAAGTAAGCAAGGATGAGCGTTCGATTTTAAAATTCAACAAATATTTTGCTCCATATTTAGCATTTCAATTTTCAACACTACTTTTCGCTCATGCTGCCAGCATATTACTTTCCTAAAATTTTATCATACCATTAATTACAAATTTTATGGCCATCCTTATACAAACTTTAAGCATATTTAATGGTCACATCACATACCTACGAATCATCAACAATCTTATTGGCTTACATTCAAAATCTGTAAATTGATACCAAATTTACGAAAGTTTCATTTGTTCAATGGATTTTGGTCAGTACTCATTCGGTGGAAAATCGTTACGCAAGACTTAAGATTCGAAATATTTAGATTTTCGGAAATTCTAAGAAAAAGAACTTTGAAGATCTGACCTTAAAATCTTTTTGACACAAAAATAAAATAATATCTAGGGGAAATCTAATTTTCGCTGACTTTGACCAAATGCTCATAATTACATAAAATCTACGCTTCTAATGATGAAATTATTAATTTAAAACTGTATACATACGTAATATAAGAAAAAAATGTTCCATAATTTCCCCTAAACAAAATTTATGAAGGAAAGATCCCTCAATTCCCAAGCCGATCCCTGGTCAGGTCGCAGAGTATATTTCATCCCCGCAGCGTAACTCTTATCTCTCCTCCTTCCTGAAGATCCTATTTCCTAAGCAACCGTATCATCCACACTCATTTTTTTCCACCCACACCGTCATTTCACGCATATATCTCGAATCGCCACGCCCTCTGATCCATCTTCTCCTAATTCTTACCCCCTTTCGCGAACCATTTGTCATTTGTCCTTGGATTCAGTCCTGAATCTCCCACCCTATTGTCTCTCTGCACACTTCAACACGCCAACCTACCAACAAAGGGCGAACTTACAAAAATAAATGCGGACTCCGCGAACTATCTCATATCGCCGGCATATATAATGCAAAGGGAGTTTGTTTTGGATATCGCGTGACTTTGCCGACGAATTGCATGGGGACGAATGCGGAGTTCGGAAGGAGGGAAAAATTGCTTCCGGATGCAAGTCTGCAGTCGCGGCCTTGGATATATTTTTAGAAGAAGTGTAGAACCGAATCAGGATAAGTACTGCAATGTTTGATAAATAATCCTATTCGGCGCTTAAATTTCCTCTTGGTTTGGCAAAATAAACAGAGATTAGGTTTATATAATAAACAAGATTAGATCTAATTTCTCAGGATCCATATAAATAAGGGTATACAGGACTCATAAAATGATCGCTTAATAACAGCATTGTATAAAAACAGAATGGTGATGTTTGAGTATTTACATAACACAAAAATTGAGAATAAAATTCGAATACAACTCCTGGATAACAAAATAGGTAGAGCAGAAGCGGTCAAATCCAAAAGCTGTTCCGGAATCGATTGCAGTCGAGAGCCCGTATGAACCGTAGCTGTAGAAGCACGTTTATCGGTAATACTAGTAATATAAGATTAAGAACAGAAGCATGAATCTGAGGCATCGAAAGGGTATCACATAGAAATATATAACAGGTTAAGCCAAAATATGTCCTAACCAATGTAGAATGGGATTAGCAAGAAGCCAGCGAAACTCAATGATAGTAAAAGCTGATATTCATAGCACCGTGGGACTATACTTTCTACGCTGAACCTAATTACAGAGCAGACTATCATTTAAATTCATATGTGAACGCCTTGAAGTGCGAGCAGAACTCCGATTCCAGATGAAAAAGAGAGACTAAAACGCAGATGCGGAAAAAATCACTTTTCCGCACAAAGGCAGAATATCTCCTCGGGCATAATACTTCCTCTGTGCCTGAGAAAAGAGAAAAATGCGATAAAACGAAAATAAGTACGTACGTAGGACATCAAGTCGGAAGTTTTCCCACCCCCGCCACGGCCCATTTAATGGCCGCTGGAAATTCGCTCTGGTATCAAAGAGAACGAATATCCGAGAGATTTCAAGGAGAGAAAAAAAGGGACGGTTATGAACGACATCGCGGTGAAAAGGATTTGCGCCTCAAAACGGTCGTGATGGAGGTGGGCCAGATATTTGGGAGGTAATGAGAAGGGTGCTGCTGGCACTAAATCCTCCACACGTCGCATGCATTTCGGTAAGTGACATAACACAACTCTTCATGACCGGTGGCTGGAAATATGGCGGAAGACAACAAAGTAAGGTCCTTATTAATAATAAACTCTTGGCTTGAAATGAGAGTTGAGGTGCTTAAACTTACGGTTCGAGGAGAGAGGTTATTTGGCGGTCCTAAGCACCCGTGACGCAATATGATCTTAATATAGCGGGTGTAACTGAGCTTAAATTTTAAGCGCTGAGAAAAATGTCTCGTAAACGCATTCGTTCGAAAATTTAGATTGCAGGCTTCGGATATAAAGATCGCTGATTGAGTTTATGACTCTTGTACTCGCACTGTTTTCTTACTTTTCGCTTCACGATGTAACATAAAAGGTTGAATTATATCACGAGCAAGAGATGCATATATCATCTCCATTGAACTACGCACTGATCAACATGTTACGTCAGAGTATTTGTAAATATTTGTTTTCTGCTCTTTGTAATCAGAGACCCAAATGATTCACTCCGTGATGACTCATGTATTTGATTTATATTTAAGAATAATAAGAATATCAGCACAAAAACTGTTATACATAGGATAGATAGATAGACGTTTTATTGGCGAACTTAGCCCATGTAGGCTTCTTTTCAAGTAAACCAAGAAAAATTCCATTCAATTGCTTAATATTTTCGTAAGAGATTTTATTAAGTGTTAAAAACAGCGAGTAATGGTAGAAAAAGAAGATCGATAAGACACCAGGTAATGAAAATACACAGAAAGGAGCGTAAAGTAAAGGATATACAAAAGGTGAGAATGGGAGGCAAAATAAATATATACACTATTTATGCGTCATAAAGGTAAACGTGAATTATACAGCTTCGCAACCAGTTGAAGAGGACTGAATATGGATTGCGCATAATATATATTTATAACTTATATCTATAGGTATACTACCTAATAATTATGGAAATTATGAGAAGATAATCTCAGCTGAAACTTCGCTGGATCATCTCAGAAAGAATCTAACTGATATAAAACAAGGAAAATACCAAAATTATGATATTATAAAAAATATTGGCTGAGGAGAGGGATAGCAAACACTTAACTTTCCGAATATTTAAGAAGGATAACATTCTGAGAAAGCCAAAGAGGAAAGAAGCTTCAATAAGAAGAGGATTACATTAAATCGACGGAAACTTAAGAAGTATAACGGAGTAATTATTTCTTCGAAATTCGTGCGGTAAGGATATTTATCGAAAGCTTATGGATAGTGACACGGAGAAGAAAAGTTTGGGCGGATGGGATCAGAAGTGAGGAGGGATTACAAAGAATTGAAGAGACAACGAAACTTCCCGGAATGATTAGGATCGGAAAAGTGAACGGGGACATCATCCGAAAAAGTGGCGAAAGATGAAATCGAGAGAAAATTGGAGAAGAAAAAAGAAAACGTTTCTCAGATGAAATAAGAGGATGTGACAAACTAGACATGGTATACTGTCACAGATATCTCAGTCGACAAGAAAAAGCACACATCACGAGTCTTTCGTTACGTTCGCCCAACTGCAGAAATTTCCACGACTTCTTCAAAACTCTTTTCTCTACATCAGGGTTGTCAAACATGAGGATATAATGCGCTCCGCTGATGATCTTAAACCGTCCTTTTCAAATCGGATGATTAAATTTACATCTTAGAAAATTAGATAAAATATGTTTAACACATCGAAAAATCTTAACAGTTCATCGTTATATTGTACTTGTATGGAAAGAAACTTCATTTCTGTATCGAATTGCTAAGTATTCTATACGTGTGCGCATTTTTAATTATGTGAATAGGCAATTAGTTACTTTTACGTGCTTTTTGGTACAAAAATCTGCATAATGATTGCTATTTAAATTTACGAAGTGCATATACGAGAGAATGGCATTATAATTTAATGGATCCTTATTCGCCCTCTTTTTTGTAAAAATTCTTGTGTGACCTTCCAATCTAAAAGGTATAACAATCTAGATCTATGTAATTTATTCCATTTTCTCCGTACTTCCCATCTGTTTTATCCCAGAATTATTATTCTTAACACAACATAGTCAATCACATTTCAGAAGGAGGATCATGCAAACGTAACGACACTAAGGTACCGGGTTCGAGTACTGACAAATATGTTTTCTTCTTGTTAGGATATGGATAAGTTTATCTTCAATCTTGTTAGGAATTTCACTGCAATTGCCCAACGAATGGGGCGTAAAGAAGAATATGGGAAAGCTAAATAACTTTGCACTGCCGTCAATCAACTTAACTTTCTTCCATTGCACTCCTAGATGAAGAGTTAAAGTCTTCTAACATGTATGTGTCCTCATTTCTCACAGAACTGATTTCATCCTCAAACAGAAAAAAGTAAGATTAAGGATATACCAGTCCTTTCGTGATATCTCTTTGAAGGCATTTCATAGTTTCTTTTGCTTCGTGAAACCATCAGCTCAAAGACTCCCATCTATCAACGTCCTTCTTTCCTTAGATCCAAATATAAAATGTACACAAAAAAAAACATAAGAATGATATGACTTAAGCCATGAAAGCATGGAAGGACGAGAAAGTACCCAGGAATATGGTAAAACAGCTGCAAAAACAAATAGAACTCATCCCTGAGCGAACGAATTTCGGTTGAACATCGAGTAATATTTGTGACATGTCTTTAGTTAGGTAATAGGACCAATGATATTTTTATCTCGTTTTCATTAACATATTTTTTAAACGAAATGAAATAATTAAAAACGGCGCTTTGAAAATGGCATTGGGATGGAGAAAGTAAAAGGATTATATAGATCAGTAAACTGCAAACTGTGTGCCGCAGTAAACCAGTGCCAAGGGAGGTAGTAAATGTGCCGGTAAGACGGTATTGTTGTTCCAAAAAATCTCGCGACCGTCGAAAATTTGAGAATATGCATTTTAATCGTATTATAATTTAAAACTTTGGCAGTTGATGTACGTATTGATATACAAAGCTAAATTTAAATTTTGTTGGTGAGGAGAAAAACTTATACCCAACCCATGGGGTAGAATAATTACACTGATTTAGGCGGAAATATCGCAATGGTCGACGTTTTTGTCTTTGATTAGAATGTGTAACCATCAACTGAGCAAATCACTTGGTCGAGTCAGGTTGAGTCCCTCTGTTATAGCATTCGTATCATAATTGTGTAAAAGTTACATTGACATCTAATCAGAGTGGTATTTTTACCATACTCTTCGTCGCCCACTTGTCTGTCGCCTATTTGACTAAACGATGAGTTGACTGTCGCCTTCCTTGCCTCTGAAACTCTCAGCAAGTAATCTACCCGAAATTCTAAACTTTGAATGGCGTCCTTGTAAAATTTTGTGACGGCCTGATATTGGAGACAAATGCACATGTCTCAACGCCATAAAAGCGACTCCAAAATCATGAACGGAACACGTGCGCCCCTCCAAAACCGCAAGAATTATCCTAAATTAGTTACGAGGCTTGAATAGTACCCCCGGCATCCCCCTTCAATAACTTGCCCGAGAATTTTAAGTGTGCTATATTTGCTTCGGTGGGTGAAAAAATAACGCGGAGAGGAGGTTTGTGGAGCACAAAAATAATTCTCCGTTAAATAACTCGTCGTAAAAAGCCGTTCAAAATGTTCCCTCAGACTCGTTTGGAAGACTCCCGATGGCCATCCTAGGGATATGGGAGACTGCCGATCATCCGATTGGGAATCTAACCAGAAGAAGAAGTTCATGCTATGAGGAACTCCTTAGTGTAAGGAACCGATAATGCGCAGATAAATTTCGCTAAATATTTTATAGAAACACTGTATCAATCATCAATCAAATAGAAAAAATACTATCATCAATCAAGAAGAAATTTATAGCAAATGATGAAGGTTTTTGAAGCAACACTAGAACAGATGAAACCTTCCTTGTGCTTGGGAAGTCTTTTTCATAGAAAGGTACAGGAAGATGTAATATGAAAAATATCAATAGCTAATGAAACTTACTTGAGCCAAAGAGTATTGTTGACGAAAGCATGAATGTATAGAAGGTGAATGTACAAGAAAAAGGTAGAAAAATCCTTATTCTGGAGGTTTTTGCTCTAACCGTGTGAAACATGGATCCTAAGTAAGGAGGATATTAAACGGTAAGCCTTGAGATAAGGCTCAGGGAACTGGATGATCACATAAACAAGGAAGTACTGGTAGATAAAAAAGGTTGCTAGATGGAGAGAAAAGGAACTCGGCGAAAAGGAATTAAATTACAGAAATAAAACGTAGGCAGGGGAAAGGGAGGATCAAATATTGAGAGGTGATGGATTCCGAAAGAAGGTAATTGGAGGATGTACGGAAAAAGACAGTGGGTAAAGACAGAGGTAAAACTAAACAGATTATGTAAAGGTTTTGGTTTGTAGTATCAGGTAGTGAAGGTCTTCAGTAGGAAAGTTTAAGGCATATGTATGGAAGATTCATGCCATCGATTCCGATTTTCATCTATTTACTCACACAATATGAATTAATAAAAATATTTTGATATGGAAACGATGGGTAATAAAAAAATTGAGAAACTATATTTAAATGAAATATGCATGAAATAATCAGAGAAAATGTTAGAATCAGATTTGACGAAGATTATCATTATGACTGAAACCTGCTTTGAGAATAAATTTTGAGGAAATTACGTAGTACCTACATCATTCCTAGAAATTTAACCATTTTAGACGCAAAATCATTCAAGGATCTAATCAGATGTGTTTATAATGAGACCACTTACCATCAAGAGTTCTCTAAACTACGATATTTAAATACGCTGAGATGGACATATACTTGTTGGGATACGTAACTCAGATAATCCGGAGCATTACTCGTCTTTTAGCAGGGAAATTCCGTTTACTCGGCACTGCGTGGGATATCTTACGCTGATGGTCTGTTCCCGTGCACACCATTCCCACACCTTCCCTCCCACACTCTCCCCCTCTCAACTGGCAGGTCTCCACCGACTGCCTAAAAGTGTATGGATGTGATGGGGGAAAAGGGCAAAAAAAGTTAAGTCAAAGAGGAGAGAGTGAGAAAGAAGATGAGATAGAAAGGGAAAGAGATAGGAAAGGACAGATGGACTGATGGGCAGACAGACGAGAGAGGCTATCGAGGACGAAATTGCTACTAATAACAATAATTTATCCACCGGAAATGGGTGATTCTAAACGTACCCTTTCGGGTAGGTTATAGAATTCAGAATTTTCTCAAGATAAAATGTTCATGCAGCCACCGATGATATCAAGTAAGGAGAGGTTAATTATCGTATCTTACGTAAAAATAAGAATTCCGAAGTAAACTTACAGATGATATCACCATAATAAAACTTGCTCTGGGAGAGAAAAACGAGACCCAATTTCATACTAGACGACCGTCATAAAGACTACTTTTAAGAATTTACTCCTCGAAAATTAAGTAATTTAATTTATTAGCATACACACAGAAATTTGCGCTATATATTTTAAAAATAAGTATATGATCTTTATGTTCAAGAAATTAAAGAGAGCGAGAAGTAGCGAGACGTTGAGCGAGATGTTTGAGCAATAAGTATGTACATCACTCTTTACCCTAAAAACTGAGTTATATTAACCATAAGGGATATTATAAACATACTAATAGGATATCAACTGATGTTACTTACTGGCTGAAAAGTCAAGATTCACAAAAAATCACAAAAACTGAACCGTAGTAAGAGCCAGTCCAAGATAAAGTTAATAGTAAATTATTTTTAAGTCTTGCTGTCCTAAAATTCAATGATGAATAAGAATCGTACTTAGTATGGGTGTATACATCTTAAAGAATAGAACATTTTAAATTTATATCTTGTGAAAGGTAGAGAAAATATATATAATTCATTTACTTTTGTCTTAATCCTGTAAATTACTCTGTTAACATTAAAGCTACAACTATGCTGAACCTCATCATTTTCTCTTTATCGAATTCTACAGAAAGCGTTATTAATAGGGTCATTCTTCCGCAATAACGTGAACTATTTCCGCTCATTATATTCTGCCTCAGTGAGGAAGACAAGGGCAAATTACATCACTCCTCATTCTGCCTAGACGCCTCATCACCTCTTCTGGAGTAACTAAAGGTGGAGTTGTCGACAATCCAAGCAGTGTTCGGGTTGATGAATACACACAATGATTTACATCAAGAGCTTCTCCGATGAAAATACCAGATAACATACACATATAAGGCCTTTACTTAGTTAGGATACCATCAAGAGGAGCATGAACATGACTTGAACACCTTACTAGAATCAGGATTCCATTGCTTGATTGCAGTAAATGATTCTCTACAACTACCTATGTACTCTGCAAGCCATCGTTAGGTGTGTGGCAGATGGTGAATTTACTTTCCAAATCGATTACTTTTAAATATCGTTCTCGGTATAAATGAATTCCTGAATCGACTGGTACAAGCATTTAATTCTCTAATATACCTCGCAGTATCAGAAAGACCTATGTGACAAGCAGGGCGCATAATATCGGCCACATCTTCTAACTCTCTGAATTTATTTCGTAAATTAAATCTTTGATTGAACCTTCTTTCTTAAGATTCCCACTCTGTCTCAAGAATCATCCAAGGAACGCACACCGATTTTAGAGCAATTCTTTATAAAACGTATTGCCTATGGTTTTACCTTATCTAATTTACGAATGAATTCTCTAACGCAGTAAGGAGAAGAAATAGCTGTTCTTATACCTCTTGATGTAAGAAAAGAAGCAAAAGAGGAAGTTGAGTAGAAAATGTAGGAAGCAAAATCTGAACTAAATGGAATGAGGATTAGGAAAGAGAGCAGAGAATGAGGAGAAAAGGGGAAGGAGGCGAGAAGGGAAGAGGATAAGGAAGAGGTTAAGAAAAGAAACGTGGCGTGCAGGCGAACCAACGGCACCAAATGAACTCCCTCCGCCGTACTTCGGAAAACTTTTTCCCTTCGCCGGAGTTTAAGGCCGAAGAAATTCGGGAAAAGTGCGGAAGGAAAAAAGCGAGATAGCGGGACTTGGGGGAAAGGCAAAAAAGATAAATTTTCAACTCTTTTCCTCAGCGGAGAATTTTTACTCGAAATCGAAGTCTTAGCTCGGGAACTCGCTTATATTTTGTCCCCGGAGCAAAGTGATTGGGGCGGGCGATATGAGAGACGGAAGGGGGAAAGACACTTCTTTTCATTAATGAATGAATGAAGCGGAGACATATTGCATCGTAGGGAGATGCGAGGAGAGTTGGACGGAGGAAATGGTTGTGGGAGGGAGGCTAAAAATAAGACGGGGCCGAGAATAACCCGGAGGGATGCTGAGGGAGGAGCAGGTGCTAAGGGCGGATGGGTGAATGGCGATATCTGAGGGAAGATGGACCCATCTTCAATTATCGGGGGAGGAATTTAAAAAAACGGATTAATTAAAGCCGTTGAGGAGTACGGCTGATTTCTAGTCACGAGCATGCACACTTCGGCGAAGCGTTAAAGGTTAAGAATTTCGTGCGTGGGCGGGTACCGAGGAAATATCCGGAGAAAAGCGAGCCAAAAAATTGGTGGGCCAAATTTCTTATCCGCCCACAACGTGATGTTTCACTTGGTTCCTTCATGATTTCCACGTGATTTTTCTATCGCGTGAGTTTTAATAAGCGCTTACAAATTGAATTTGTCTTGATTCAAACTTATGAAATGCGTAAATTTTAATTACGACCCAGAGTGAAATCGACATGACAGGGGCTCGAATCAAGGACCCAATCATATCGATCACTTTAGCTTCTCCTTAGGTTATCAGCTACGCGGCTATCCGTGCTGACTTATACATCTTTCCCTCATCTACTAGTTACGGCTTTTCTATTTGGTCCCAATATTCTGAAATTAGAAAGGAGAATATCGTATGTACCCGTGTATTAGACACATATGTTCCACCAGAAATTAAGTAAAAAAGCAAGGAGAATCATATACGAGGGTATAGATTTCCCGAAGGTATTCATTACAATGGATCAAGAATGTAGTCCCAAAACTCTAGATGCGTCTTATAAGTGGGAGCGTTTTTATCTGCAGTAGTAGACAATCAAATCCTTACTGGTTAGTCTACTGAGGTCTCTCTCACGATTAACCATTTACCAAAACACAAAATAGCATGCCAAAACCAGGAATAGAACCTGGAATAAGTAGATAAATAATCGAAATTGGTAGATTAGAACAAAAAGGAATTTGTGAGATGTATGAAAAGATGAAAGTTACTGTAACAGATGTAACATCCTTTCTAAGGAATAGACCTGCCCACACTTCCTCCAATTCCTATTCTTTGGCTATCACACCGCAAATTCTCCATTTATCTCTCTTTCCTGCTCTTAGAATTCTCGATGAAGATATTCCAAACGATAGAAAAAGGAAAACTTATCTCATAAAAGTTTCAGCTTTACAACTTTCGACTATTTTCCAAAAACCTTATTCCTCAATTTTGTTTCAGCAACAACTCCTTTTGTGTCAACTTTTTTTCTTAAATAGCTACTCAAACAAAGAGTGAGAAAACAAAGACGTAACGGAGGAGAAAAGTTCCTTCCTCAAACAGTACGACACTCAAGTCATTATTATTTGATACCTCAGCCGATGAAAGTTATTCGTGCAATTCGATAGACGGAAGAATGGGTTCAAACATACGACGACTTGAATTTCCTGCTTCGACAAAGGGAAAATTCATAGTGTAAATATTGAGATCACGATCACGCGGCAAAACATATATGAACTACTGAGGATACACGGCTCAAAATAAGACCACGGAGAAAAAGCAAACGGAACGACTTGAACGAAATTATAAAAGAAATATCCATCCTTTCCCTTGTTCATATAAAAGAAGAGCGATTGCTCTGAACTTTCATTTCCCTTTACATTGGAGTGCATACGATAGAAAGAGATGTTTATGGGATTTAATGCCTAACTAAATACCACATGATTTACTTATTAAATATTTTTACTAATTCCGCCGTACGCTGGAAAATTCTTACCACAACCTTTTTATAAATTATTTATTTAAAATTTGCACTGCAATTTGGCCTTCTGGTCAGATGGCAACGCTAGAGGGAAGATTAACTTATTAATGTTAAAATTAAATTTAAAATTGCCTGACATTCGCCCGAAGTCGGCGATTTTGATAAATTATGACTGAAAAAACTAAGCCTCATGAAAATTTACAATGACCCAACATCTTCAAAGTGTCATCTTCGTATCACATATAAGGCTGCTTTATATTAAAAAAAGCAATAACTGCGAACTCTGACGGATATTTATCAAATACGGATCTACATAAGTATTCTGTATGTGAAGAAACTTAATCAAAATTTAGATAATTGCAGTAATACAAACCTGTACTAGGATACACTTTTACTACGCATATCAAAAGATAGATCCTTTCAGACAAGCCCTAGAATGTTCTTCGTAAAACCTTTGCAGTACAAGTAATTGTAATACTTTCAAATTTTTCGCGGTAATTAACGATTATTTAATGAAATAATTAACGCTTCGTATTCACCACTGAAAAACCATAACCCACACTCGCAAGTCCTCGTTTGTACACGAAAAAAAACGCCCAAGGAGTTGAAAACGTTTAGAAAAACTTTGGTATTAGTAAAGATGGCAATTTATTTGTTGAAACACGAATTGAGGAATTTCCAAATCCTTTCTTAGAATCTGAGGCGGGTGCCTTCAACTAGGGCTTCTAAACTGTAACGTTTTAACGCGTCCCTTTTATACAGCGAGGGGAGATGCATTCTCGTCTCTTCCGAGTAATTAAAGCAAAACCTCTCTTGTCGTCGTGAGATGCGTGGGTGTGGGGAGTGGGTGGAGTTGGCGCAAGAAGCGACAGTGTGCCACGTATCATTACGGGAGACTTGCTGCCACTTTGGCGAGGGGCAGAATTTGAACCGTTAAAAATAATCCGTGGGGAGAGGAAACATCAGCGTGGTGAGGACGATTCCACCGCGATGCCAGTTTATTCCTAAGACGCTACACTTCTCAGAGCATACCATTGGAAGGCATCTTTCTAACTTGCAGAAACCACTGCGTAAATAACACAGAGCTATCGGATCTCTTCAAATTTATAAATAATTTAACGTGGATCTGGCATTGCAAACAACAGCGACCAGTCTACATTAACTAATGCTGGATTTTAAGATATATCCATAAGTTTTATCGTAATAGAAATAAACAGTAGAAGAAACAGGGAGTAAAGGGTGACTAGCAAATAATACTGTGTTACGTGGTAATGATAGACGCTGTAATATTTTAAAAGGAGGACATATAGTTACGAAGTAAAAAGGGTAGTATTTAAAAAGGAGAAACGATAACACTGACTGACAAGGGGAAATAGCATCAAGTTAGAACAATATTGTTAGAATTTATTTATTACTTTATTCTTTTGACGAAGCTTAGCTGTATTGCGATTTGAAAAAATAATCTGAATAAACACTTTCACACACTTCAATGGGATATTTAAAAAATGCTTTGATATCTCTCGTAATTCCGCAGATGGGGGTGTTAAATCGAACCCTGGAATTTCACCAAAGGCAAACGCGCCCACTTGTCTAACCGGGAAGCCTTCCAAACATTTGTCGTTTGAACACTGGGAAAAGTTATATTTACCACAATTGTTTATACTTTCCACTATGAAGGCCGATCTAGAATCCTGAAATCTTGCATGAAGCATAAATGATTATGCATGAGGTAACTATTGTCATACTATTAATTACCATAACATTGTATGTGTTAGTAAATAAATACATGTAACGAGTAAAACAATACAGATACATATTTCCAGGGTAAATACATCAATAAAATCTGACATTTACACCAATAGCGAGGTGATGCTAAACGTATATTTGTGAGAAAAAAAAATTTCCAGCAGACCGAAAGCCTCATTTCGACTTCAACAGTAAAACCACAATGCATCCTACCAAATGTGTATAGTAATATATTACCGTTTCGTCGTGAATTCCTCAATCCGAGAATCACGAATATCCTAGCTTTATACGCGTAACATCGGTTTATAAACTCTCTGGAAACAAGTGATTATCCCGAGGGCGCTAAAGCGACTGTCACCTGCGCCGAGTTATTTTCTGTTCTAGAAAGTAGGCTAGAATGATGCGGCCATGTTTCTTCGCCACCTCCGGGGATTAATGATCGTGCACCGACGATGGCTTATTGGCGCTCTTAGGCACCCATGACGCCCTTCTGCGCCACTGCCTCATTACTCCTTCGTCCTATGACCGCTTTTACTCGTGACCGTTTGGCCTATGAATGAGCCATTTCCATGCGTTTTTCCTCTCGGCAGAGAGAAAAGTAGAAAGTAATTCCGACACTCGAATAAATGCGTGACATTATGGGGATCTTAGGGTAAACGGTCGCTTCTCAATCTTTCTTTCCTTCACGCACTTTATACGTATTGGAAACAGACTGTGAGGCACCCTTAAACCATTTGCTCGGTCTTCAGGATGCTATCCGCACCTGTTATTATTAATTCTCTGTATCATTACAAATAGGTTTACTGACAATGAATAAACACCATACTATAAAAACACGAAGTAAAGAAAAGCCAAAAAATCATAAATATTACGATAAAAGAATGCAAGAAAAATAATAGTGATGTCAATAGAACATTGAGGGCTTCGAGTGAATAACAGCAACAGAAACGCAAGGAATAAGATATAAAATTGGAAGTCATGACTAAAGTTTCTCTCTCTGAGGCGGTAGGATTCATTGTTGCTAATTTAGCGATTTTGTGGCTAGATTCAAAGATTCGTTCTTTTTAAATGACATTTCACACTCTATAAAGCATTATTTACGACGTCGACCCTTCTCAAAATACTCTCAATATAACATGATTTAATTATTTTTAGATTGAAATAGCATTAAGTTCAGTAAATAAAAGACTTAACAGAGTCGCTTTTTGGGTCGATTCTTAATATACATTTCATTTGTGTAATTTCTGAACTGATATTCTCTTTAAAAGCAAATTTAGGCTATTTTTCTTAAATACTTGCTGGCGACATTTTCTTCGGAGTTGGTGACTTTTAACGACTTTTCATAGTATATCTATTGACATTTAAAAAATTAAATTTGCATCTCTGATGAGATTAATCATTCGCTTAGAGTTTTCATTTTCCTAACTCTATCGCTTAACAAGACCTGTATATCGTAATTCAACTTACGCTTAAATGTATGTCCGACATGAATTTATACGCAACTTATATACCGGCCTGCAGATACCGATCTTAACTTGGAAAATTTTCATTAAAGGAAAAACCACTGCTTTCAGTAATTTATCCAATTTGTACACTTCACGTAGGCGTACTTTTCCCGCAGAAAGTGAAATCGAACCACGCGCGTATATGTAAATAAAATGCATCGACGCTGCATTCCTGCGTACACTCGGTGAACAGGAAACCATTAATTGGCAGCAGGACTTTCCCCACGAAAGGGGATAAATATTTAGGGAAGAAGACTTTTTTGGCGGAGTCAGTTGTCGAGTGTAACAAAGGGACAAAGTAATTCCGATGGGAAAGAATTCGTAGATGCTATTGAGTTCCTATCTGTCAGCATGCCTGTCGCCTGCCCGTCTCTTATCCATCAACCCTTCCCATTCAATTCCCAATCATTCACCCCCTTTTATCCCTCTCTGGAAGACTTCCAAAGTTCCCTCGGTATGCCAGGCGAATATAAGGTAACACCCGGTATGTTCATTGAGACGGCTGTAAGTCTTCTGCTCCCCACTGCGATTCCGATTGTTCCTGCGCTCCAAAAACACGCCTCGCACTCGTGAAATATTTTTCCGGTCATTTGTACTCGTTGGACCATTCCATTAACCCTTTGAGGGCCATTCCTGACGCTCATCCAAAAATAACGACTGAACCCACTGCCAGATGTATCCTCCTTAGGAAGAATCCGAGTTAATATAAATTAGATTAGAAAAATAAAATTATAAACGTATAATTATCCTTAACGCCTCAATCTGATCCTGATAACTAAGTAAAAGTCACCTTTCAGAGATCAGATTGCAAAACACAATAATCATTAATCTATCAATAACAACCCAGCATGAATTAATATTAAATCTAAAATTTATTTCCAACATAGTCGATGTGTGACTTGGCTGCAAGGAATACAAAACAATAAATTCATATAATATTCTCATCGAGATGCTTTTCAATTAAAGTCGAGATTTCTTCAAACTTATTTTCCCGTAAATCACTGGAATCTGCGTTGTCTTTTACCTCATTTTCAAAGAAACAAAAATTGCATAAATAAAAAAAGAACGAAGATAATTTTCAATCGCAAATAATTCACGGTAAGAATTTTAGGATAAAAGTTTTAATTCGAAATTAATCTCAGCTAAATGGTTCCGGGCATGTGTCGAATGAAATTCAAAGAAAATTTTTACACGAAATGAAACATTATAGAATATTAGAAAGAAAAAAAACTGGATGTGAATAGGACAGTAATTTATGAATTTTTCTCGTCAGTTTATAATATAGATGAGTGAAAAGAATGGATGGAAGCGGAATAACAAATATGGGGGATGGCAATAGTGTCGGAGGTACTAAAGAAGTATACCAATAAAGAGCTAGACAAAACTGGTGAAGAGATAAAAAATGTTTAATAAAAAAAGAGAGTGAATGTATAGATGAATTGCTATGTCAGAAGAGAATTGTGAATGCAAGGATGGGAAAGCCTGGAGAAGTACTGCTGATAGACGAATCCATTATCGTACTTGCCTAAAACGGAAAAAGATTGATGGATATGCATGAAGATGGGATGAATGCATGAAGAATATTCATAAATTCTATAGGAAAGTACCGGTCACGAACAAATTTCTCTGAACATCAGTAAGAAACTCCGAGTCAGGAGACGTCAAACAAATCAGAAAGGCAATATTGTACACTGTCCGCAACTAATAACGAAGTTTCTTCTTCGCACGTGCCTTCACAAGGTAGGTACATGCAAGCGAAGGTCCAAGGGCAGCAGGAGATGCCTTGAGACTTACGCAATCGACCGTCTCGGGTTCGAAAGCCGGCGACTGACTCACATTCCGAGCGATAACCAGTCCGACTCGGCCGACCACGCCTTCGGCTATTGAAAACTATACCTTTTTATTTGGCAATCCCACCTGCGAACCGTATCTGCAGTTCCATCTGCTGCTGGTTGAACGACCTGACGTGGCGCCCCATATATGCATATCTAACTAAAAAAACTCATAGCATGCAAAAATCCATTTAGATGATAAAGTCTCCTTCCTGGAAATCGTTGCATAATTAGCGGTGGCTTTTCAGAAACATCAAACTGCCACAAGCACTTTAATTCATGGCAATGTTTTACGTTCGTTTATTTTTTATTAACCGGAATATAGAACGCGGATACTTGAAGAGCTTTTTCATGTCTAACAGAGAAAATGAATATTAATAGTCACTTTTTTATCAAATCGTCGAGAGTAAGCAGGTTAAGGCTGCTAACACTTGGCCAACAGTATGAAATTAATGTATTGTTTCCAGCATTACGCTTCCACCGCCTATTGTAATACTAAGTTTCAAATGCAGAGCTCATTTTTACTGGTTGAGTCAACCTGTGATCTCACAGAAAAATGCCAGCAGGGGATTGAACCCCAGCCTCCTGCGTGGCATGCAAGCCCCTTCACCGCTAAGCCGCCGAGACTTAAAAAAATATTTATTCGAATTTCTCTCAGCCTACTTCATGTAGCGTGTAATAAGCATCAAAAACTGAGGATAATGATAGCTCTTTCTAACACTTATCCATAAAGGAGCAATTTGGAAAAAAATGGATACAATAATTTCATATCAATGATTCGTGTAGAAAAATTCATGTATCACAGGCAAGTTTTACTAGTACCTTTATACAAAACAAGGTGAATATTATACCCTATTCTGCATTTAGATCATTTCACCATTTTCCCCAACATGGAATTCCACAAAGTATTCATCAACTGAACCTATCGAAATATATTCAATTCATTAATATGCGGAAGATGGAGCCTCCAATACGTCCGTCTTTCGGAAAGAACTCCCTCAAGCGAAGAATTTGCCCATCCAATCCATCAACTGCGTAAGGAAGTTCATACGTGACCGAGAGCAAATTGTACTCGGTCCAAGTTGCTTCTCTGACTAATATCCTTTATCTTTCCACGGCGCAAAAATTCCTCCGCCCCCGCACCCCATTTTTTCCGAGGAAGAAGCGGTTTGAATGCGACTCGGATTGCTCTGGAATTCCACTTTCTTCCCGGGGAATGTCATGAAGAGTGTTGAATTACCCCGCACGCAACCGCGACCATTACTCAAGCGCACACACTATCTTCGCTCCCTAATAACTTTTGCGAATATTAAAATTCCTTTTTGCGAGTTGTCGTCGTCAGGAATCCGGGGTACACTTAGCGTCACGGTGGGGCTCTCGTGGTATTCCACGCACAAGGGTTGCTTGCCGAGAAATTTTAAAACGGAAATAGAAAGTTAAAAAAAAGAATTACAGTTTTTGTAAAGAATTGCAGATTTCGACTGTTAAAAATTGCTGCATGATTGGTCTTTCCTGTTTAAATTCTATGACAAATGTTACTCATATAAACGAGGAACATAGTGATTTAATGACAAGGAGTTCGGCTAAAGTACTGTAGCTCAATGAGTAGTAGTAGTATTTTTAAAAATCCTTCCACAGCTGAGATCATTTCGCACATGTGGGCCCCTCCGGGAATCGAACCCGGACTACCAAAGATGAGGGCGTTGCCCAATCGGCTATGCGGAAGTTCCTGTGACTCAGTGAGTAAAGCTGGAAACTACCTCATTCCTGTTCTTGCCTTTACTGCGTTCCAGTTTTCCAGTAAGTACACATATCCTATGGGCTGCCTTTCAGCTAGCACCGTAGAGTCTATATCTCAAATTCCTTACTGTCCGCGGAAAAAATCCTTAAAGCGACTATTACCTTCTCTACTTCTTCTACCAGCATCTTATTGTGTCATTTTATTGCTGTATCTAAGTAACAAGTCTGGGCGGATACGCACATAATAAATAAAATGGCTCCAGAGAGCGTAGTCACCTTTATTCTTACAATTTATTTCCTAATTCAAGGAGAAATTTTAAATAATTCTAGATTTATAAGACCAATTATTAAGAAAAGAAACAAACTGATTTACGCTGAATCTTTTTCAATTCACAAATACAACGCTTGACTACAGGATTCCACATTCTACATCATAGATTGCAATTTCCATTTTTTCAAATTTAATCGGAAAAATTATCCAAAAATATTTCCGAACACATTCCACATTAGTATCCTTGAAAATGAAAAACGGATATCCAGATTACCTGTCAATTACATTAATTGAATTTTCTCTGCCTTGTAACTTAATTTCCTACAACTGCAAGTACTGCTAAAACTTTCTGAATTTTTTTCTTCATGTACTCGACAGGTCGTGAAACATGTAGAAAGCCAATCATTTTCCTAAAATTTCATCTGCATCTCCTTTAAAGTATCTGGATACCGCATCCAAATTTATCCAGTTAAGACGAAAATAAACTAGATAAAAATCTAGCAACTTATAACTTAGGTATTTAGCCAGTAGTTTTACACAAAATATCTCGTTTTCGCTTAAAACCTCAATGATTCCCAACGTTTTAAATTTCCGTTTGCTAAAGCGATACACCCTCTAACTGAAAATATCAATTCCGGCTTCAAGATAGAAATTGTGATGCAATTTGAATCACTGAAGCATGGCCACCAAAATCACCGAGCTCTTCCGGTAAGAACTTTCAAACTCACAGAGCTCACTTTCTAGTTCTTAATATCGGTTCAAAAGCTGATGACACAATTTTAAAAACTTTGGTATTCAATGAGAAAGTTGCTTAAGATTTAATGTAAACGCATTCGCCCGGAAATTAAGCGAAAATTCCCTTCGGAAATACGAGAGGAGGGAGTTTCTCAATCATAAAATCATTTTCGGAAAGTCACTCATGCAACAAAATCTGGGGAGACTGAATTTACTGAACGCCGTCGACTGAAACCACAAAAATTGTCTTCTTATCGGTAGTTCAAATTTTCTTAACACTTCGAAGAAAGATAATACCAAAATCAGATCGATTATGGACTTGGATGCCGGATAGGGTGGCCAGGTGTAGCATTTTATGGTATAAAACTTTATTAGAGAATTTAATAAAAAGTCTTTTTCAAAATTTAAAAATGGGAACAAATAATGCTCTTTTCCTATACTTTCAGATGCAACTTTTAATTACTAGCCTTTTCAAATGTATAAATAAATTATAAAATAATCAGTGGATGGTTTTACAAGGTATTTATGGATGAATACAATATGAAAATTATCATGCAAAAATATGAGAATCTGCCTAATCAATAGCATTCACAATCATTAATCTCAAACTAAAATATTCATTTTCTTTAGAGGCTTGATATTAATTTTTATAATTTAATCAAAACTCGGTAAACTCTATGTTCTATGCACGTACATTAAGAAATATAAAATTATGCAGGTAATTTTGCGTTGTTTTTGTTTAAAGTACGAGTACTCCAAAAACCAGTAATGAATTCTCGAATTATTCCCTATTTATTTATCCTCCATTACCATTAACGTCACGCTAAAATGGAAGAGATATTTTAAACGTAGAATTATTATTAAAAGTGCTTCAAAGTTTAGCTTTCCCACCGGAGATTGAACCCGGGATCGCTTTCAGCGAAGTCAATTCTTTTGGCTATCATGGAGCCCGATATTCTTTTCTTTCTATTCCGTTATGTAACACATCGATGTAAAAATTATTACTCGAAGAAATTTACCGTATATTTCGAAAATAACAATCGCTTGTGTGATATATCTCGGACGCTAATCATCGGATATGGAATTAAGGATTGAATGACCAAACACAAGGGGACTCGAGTTATAAAAATCGCCCTTGGGAAAGTGCGATCGATTGTGGGGACATTCTATCGCGGAAATGAACGCGCGCATTATCGATTTGAGAATCCTTACGACTCTCGAAAATACTCCGACAAAAGCCAGCGGAAAAACGCGACATTAAGACGCGGCGGCGAAAAAATAAAACGGCCGTGGAATCCAATTAAGCCTTGGACGGGCGTCAAAATTAAGCAAAGACATTTTAACGCCGCTCCTATGAATCATCAACATCCGCCTTCTGAATAAAAGAGGAGGATATGCTTTGAAAACCTTCCTTTGCGGACTGTAAAGATGCGTTCAGAGACCAACACGATATCTTAAAGTGGAATAGAAAACGGATTTTAAACGACTACGTAACCATAATCTATTTCGATCTAAGTAGAGGGAAGAGGGTGAAGAGGTAACTGGCTGCATATAGTATTGACTTATGAATATTGTGTTATCAGTGACTAAAAAGCGAACTCGGATTTCTTTTATTTATGCTGATCCTGAAGAAGAAAACCATTCGTTTTTATATTTTTTTAAACTTTCCACAAAAGAGCTATTAAATACAGCAAAGTTTGCAATTTCTTTGATATAAGAACCAAATTATTTATACGAAAAGAGAGAGAAAAGACCGAACAACTGTGAGCAGAAATTTTTACTCCTAATTAGCACGTTATTTCGGTGAAATACCTTACATACAAAGTAATTTCGACTGTGCATAAACGATTCTCATAAAGTGAAAATTTGATTAGATTATTATATTATATATTATTATTATAAAGCTTAGATTATTTCCACTAAGTCGAGCAATGATAACACCTGATAGCCAGAATGTTGAACAATATGTTTGTGTGATATTTTAGTGGGCTAGACTGGACTAAGTTATGGGTGGGTATTCTTGAAAATATTGTAAATAATGCTATTCGTGTAGTAAATGTAGTAAAAGAATCTTGTTAATGTATTCTTCTCTTCTCAATAAGATATGCTATACCGGTATTTTCACAACGAAGCGTTTTTGAATATTATCTATACTTTTATACGTCCATTTCTAACGTTCTTCACGCGGCATCTAGGATGGCCTGAAATTTCCCACTTTGATGGCGTCAGTGGGATGGGGACTGTCAATCTCCTCTTTTAATCGAGAAGTAACTATTCTAGCAAACAAAGGAATGAAAGCCTCCACGTGTAATATCTTTTTTACGCTGAAGCTTAAGCATCTTGTTACTCGCTTGCGTCACGGCGGCCATAAACTTTTGCCCTAAAAGGATTTCTTCCTCTCAGAGATAATTTAGCGACGATTCTCATCTGCAGCTGGTAACAACGTACTTTGGAGAGCAGTGGGCTCAGTATAATTTTCCTCGGGTACGGTAATAAATTCGATTAGTTAATAAGACTAATACTTCAATTAGTTGGAGAGTTTGAACGAACTCGTGAATGGATGAGGATCAGGGTCGAATTTCAGGAATCATAGCCCTAGGTGTAAGGACCATGGGGGCCCCAAAAGGTCCTTAAAAAAACCAAACGACTCTTTTTAGGCCCTTTTAACGGCAAGACTCTCAGATAGTGCGCCAAATAGTCAATCCGTTCCCAACGTGGATAGAAATGAAAAGCAAAATTGAATCTACGATATGATGAGTCTATAGTTTCACAGTGAAATAAATTATACGCTTAGAACTCGACAAGCATTTCGAACCCTCAAGGGATACGAGTACCCCAAGTTGGGAACCCCTGGCGTAAGCCATAGCGCTGAATAGGAAATGAGGCTTACTAGGCAAGCTGAGGAGTGAGGGAAAAATACAAACTACGGCTTTACGGAACGAAATCCTAAAAAAATGTCTTGCAGCCTGCATAGAGATTGGATGAGAGCAAGGGTATTATTTATCGTAAGACCTTTACTATTAGCTAGTGGGGGCGATTCGTTCTTTTCTACTTCGAATCGAATTCCAATAAACTTGACTGGATCATTCAAATTTCGAATCGAATTGAAGAAATATTCGATACAACACACGAAGCTTAGTCCATTTGTTTCTCGCAAAATTCCTAACAGGAGCGCACATTTTCGTCGTTAACAGCTAAAAGAGCATAACAAATTCATATTAAGTAAACATATCAGATGAGAAAATAATTCGTAATTATGGTCGTTTTGACTAGTAAATTAGTTGTGATTAGAAGCCTACTTCTATACAAATTTCAAGCACAAAATTCAAAAAAGATTGATTAACAATTTTTCACCACGAATTTTCGATTTGATTCAAATCGAGTTCTGCAGTGTTCGATTCGGATCGAAAATTATTTCGAAAAATATTTGGATTCGATTCGTAATTTTGTATATTCGCACATTTCTACCATCAGTAATTAATCACTGGCGCTAATTATTAAAATCGTTGCATTTTGAGGAACTTCTTAAGTGTATAAATGAAATTATAAGAAGCTGCTGGAGGCATAAGTGGTAGGTCGTCAGAAAAGCGTCGATCAATCGAGGGAAACCCGATGTTGACATAAAAACTTGAGATGTTTTATAAGATATACCTAACATATGCATTAAAACATTCACAACCATCCTCTCTGCTCCCATTGGAGTCCTATTTAGCGACAATTTCAAACGGACAAAGGCGTGGACCGCGCCCACCGAAGAGGTCATCGGAGCGAACAGAAGAACGGGAGGAAATTCTGTGGAGTGCGGCCGCACCCTGAAACACTCGTGGAGGAGCGGACTCATCACATTAAGGGGTCGCCGGGGAATTAGTGTCGGAGGGAAATTAACGGCGCGACCCAGAAGATAATTAGGGGCGTCAAGTAGCGTTCTTAAGGGAGAGTGACCATTTGGGGGGGCCAAGAGTGCATCACACGGAAATTTATTTTTCGAGGGCGCCTTCGGCGGAATGGAGTGGAATACGGCTCGGTTTATAGCCAGACTGCTAACTGCTTATTAAAAACGCAATTTTATTCGACGCGATGGGGAAAAGTTCGTCCTTTTTAAATCACGCCGCCGTTTCTTCGAGTGGACATCAACTCAATGGATTCGCATTTTCCGCTCAAAGTTCGCGCACTAGAATATTTGTGCACGAATAGCAAATGACGGCGAATCTCGCCGCTCGCCACTCAAGTTTTATACGACGGATACTTCACGAAATGTGCAGTTGGTTCCTATTCTAGACCATCATCCTTTCTTAGCCTTGAATTGATGAAAAGTAGATTCCACAAATGTTTAAGACGCTTAAGTCGTACATATTCCTCACAACAACTTAAAACTAATCGAGGCCAAGAAGTGAATTTTTCAAAATGTAGAGTGATAGCTAAGAAAACGTAAAAATATAAAATTCAGTACCGTAAGATCGATAAAGCAGACAAAATAACCTTTGCATATTTATCAAAATAGGAGAATATTAATCAAGTCTTAATCATAAACCGATAGTAATCATAAATAATTATGCTTAAAGTCGGACGACGAAGGTTCGAGAGAGGCATGTGATTTGCCCAAATTTTCCAAATCCTTATTTACGAGTAGAAACTCAAAATAAAATTTATGAGATATCTCCGATTTGAATCAATTCTTCACCATAACACCTTACAAGTTTTTACAGCTTTAACGGTCATTAATAGACAACTACTTTTATCAACTATAAAAACTTACAGAGTTTCAATAACCCGTAGGGAGAAGGCTGCGAGGTTGATATTTACCTAAAATAAAAGAGTAAAATCATCAGTATCAATGTAATTCAAATTAAAAACTTAACAGTATTCCTAGCAATAATCTCAAATGTAACAAATAGGAAATATATAATAATGTGAGCAAGGAACACAAGCTAAATTTTAGAAAATGGAGCCTCAGAAGAGCTGTGTTTGAGTCCCCTTATTTAATTCATATGATTAAAAAAGTAAATAATATACAAAATTTCTAATTTGTATATTATTTACTTTTTTAGTCATATGTTTTGATATGGAAAGCCGAGATGGCACTAAATGTAATATAATAATGACATTCAAGATAAATTTAAAGCATTCTCTTTCAAACAATCGTTGCTTTACAGTAGTGAATAGAAAGGGTCTGACTAATTTTTCCTATGGTCTCTTCTGAATATTTGCCCCCGTACACACTCACAAGCTTCCACCTAATCATTTTGTTTGAGAAACAAAAAGGGTTCGAGCAAGCAAGGGTCTATTAGCCGAGGTATCTCCGCGGTCGAAAACTTCATCAAGAGAGTAAGAAGAAGGAAAACAGAAGAGGGGAAACATAACTCCAATAATCCAGATGGAAATAGATCCTCAAGTTAAGAGAGGATTGGAAGCCGCAATATCCTGTACAGATAATCTATTCAGATTGACACGCCCATTCGAGGGAAAGGAGTACGCATTAGTATGCATCCCGCGTGATACCCAATCGGGAGCCGAGAAAGATTGAGCGGAGGTCTTTCAATAGAAGCGGACCCCAGGGCCCTTTGCAAGGGATGAAAGGAGAGGCGTGAGGAAAGAAAGGCATTAAACAACGACGGACTCTCTTTGGATGTCCGGACGTTATACCAAAAGATGCTTCGAAGTACACTCGGGGAGAATTTTCATTCAGTAACATTACGCTTTGACATTATGTTAAATATTATTTTGTGAGGTGTCTCGAAGTGCAAGGGCTCTAAACTTTTTCGGTTCATTTACCCCTTTTAGCACTTTTAAGTAAATTATTATGGAACCTTTTCATCAAAATAATAAATAAATTTTAAGATAAACCAAAAAATCAGCATGGAATTGTATTTTATCAGAGCATTTTTCCTAGAGAATTTTTTATAGAGTCCAAATAACAGTAATAATGTTTATATATTATTCTACATAATTAATGCCACTAGCAGTAGCATTGGTAAAAGGGCTTTGACAACTAAGGTCGTTTTAACGTGAGCTAACACTAGAAATTGAACCCGTGACCGCTTTCACCGAAGTCGAACACGCTGCCCACAAGGCTATTTTGGGAGCCCAATTAATGTTACCATGTAATATGTCTCTTTATTATTCATGATAATTTATGGAAATACTACTTATAACTCAATACTTTGGTTATTATTAAAATAGCGAACCAATTAAATTTTGCCTTGTATTTTATTAAAAAAATCTCATTTTAACTCTCATAATTCTTAGTGAGGACATGGGTCTAATCTTTGCGCTTAAGGCCCCTGATGGTCAAAATCCGCCCAGCAAAAGCCCCTTCCGGTCACCAAGAATTGACAACTCATGGAACGACCATGAGACTATCAGTGACCACTGGTTTAGATGCCTATCAACACAACTTTAAGGGATCTCCCGTCAGGAGGGTGAAAGACTCAAGTCCCAAAAAACCAAGTTGGTCGACGCGCCCTACTAATAGTATTTTCAATTATCGAGGGAATCTCCTGCACTTCTTTCTGATGGCTAACATATTCATCACTGTTTTATCGACGACCTCCACACGATCGATACTTCCTTCATCAGAGCGGTGCCCACATCATTAGATATTGGGAACCGATGAAATGCTCGTAAAACATCCGCCGAAGCGTTCCTCCCGCTATATAATTGATTAAAAAACTTAATTAATTGCGAAAATTTCCGCCACATTGTTCCCGCGCCGGAAACGATCGTGTCGATCTGTGCATCAGACTCGAACTTATTAATTGCTGCCGTTTGAATGGCGTTTGGCCCATCCGGCCTCTGTACGTACTTGCAGATCCCTCTGCGATAGTTCTATCCGAGATCGTTCGTTTTCTCATCTCAAGACGCGTGTAATCACATTCAATTTCTAAGCCTTCATTTATTCCTCAAGTCTTTTTGGAGGTAAAGTCACAAATAATGCTGGTTCAGATGGTAAGAAAGTAAGTCAACCGTCTTAAAAGGTGTAAGTACTTGAAATCAGGGCGAAATTACCTAATTAAATAAGCTGAAAACATAAAACGATGAGTTTTTTTATGATAACGACGGATTTATAAACAGAACAGTTATTAGTGAAGTATTCGAGATATCCATCGATGATGGAGAAGATGAACAAAACACAAGAATTAATAATTATTATTATCATTAATGAGGTATTCACACCCTGAAGATAGCGAAGTAGGCAGTGCGTTCGATTTTGTTGAAGGCGTTATCGGGTTCGATACCCGATGGAACAACAAAACCATAAAAAACAACTACCAGATTGGTATAACTATAAAAATTAAATATAACAGGCTAAAAAAGTAGCTCAATCTTCCGGTGTTTACATCCCCTGCCATACGCCGAATGGCGGTTTACAGGGTATTTATGTAGATGTAGATGAATCGAAAGAGTCAAAACTTAATTCAGCAGGATTTTACATCTCATGCTTAATCAAGAAATATCGGAGTGAGTAATAGTCATATATGTCTGTAAAGCTCAAAGGCTGCTTGGATCTTCAACTCGTCCGCTATTAGTTACAAAAGAGCCTTTGGAAGAGGCTGAGGTGTCTAAAAAAGATGATGACTCCCTTCTCTAGAATGGATCCTGAGGAATAAGTCCACGTAAGTAGAGGACAATAACCCTGATATGAATAACAACTTCTATAGCATTCAATAAGGAGTATGCCGAGATGAATGCCACTATTAAGTACTCAGTATCTTTCATATTGTCACGGCCATGTACAAGAAAGAAATAAAGAAGAAAACATCTATATACTGCACTAAAAGACAAATGAGACATATTCTACATTCTAAGATATACTAGCAGGAACATCATATTAAAATAACGCAAAAACTATCACGATAATGAATCATGAAGACGAATGGCATTTTCGCGACAGTTCTCAGAGAATATTTCTAGCATTTAACCAAGTATTTTAGAACCTATGCTCAAGTATCAAGTATCTCTTCCATTATATTTCTAAATTTATACCAAGACAAAGCAGTGTCGCACTAACAACTTATATTGACGATATCAGACCCATTGACATGTCTCATCACATCAAGCGCTAAACCGCATATGCTCTGAGATTTGGAAAAAGTAAATTAGAATAGAAACAAAACATTCGTGACTGCACGGTTTAGAAATGCAAAGAATCCTCAAAATATTTCCTAAACCATCAGCGATAAAAATGGCAGCCGAAGAACAAATTGACGACCCGAAAATTAACTGGTTTATGTTTACTTTACCCACCAGATTTGGCTAACCACAAGAGATCTTTGAGGAAAAGATTGAAAAGGAGTAAAAGACAGGTTTATTCATAAAAGGAGTCAAGAATAACAGCATAAATTGCCGACCTGGCTGGCCTTAGAAATACAAACAAACGCTGCTGGAACGGGATGAAAGAAATCCCTCTTCCTGATTCAAACTAAAGCGGATTGTATTCCGGACAAACAAAAATACGGAGATATTTTCGAATTAAAAATAGCGCTTTCTGAGAGAAAGAAAGATCGCTCTATCTTCTAATTATAGTGAGCGGTCTTTGGGAACATTCAAGTAATTTATATTTTGAGCTTATCTGTAAAAAGATTTAGCATGGAAATGATATGAAAGATGATACAGTTAAATATAATATTATTTGGTTGTTAATGATTATTCGGGAAATTCGATAGATTCCGACCAAAACAAGAATCTGTTGTTTTGAAACGAATGCTACGTAAATTACGCTTCTACTTTACGTGTATTTTACACGAGTCGCACAATTTCCAAAAATATTGATGCCTAGGAAAAGAAAAGGATCCAGCTGCTATATTAAACGAATACAGTACAAGTCCTGTGTATTTCGTTTCCTGATATAAAAAATGTATCTACTATAGATCACTTTCGTCATAGTCTCATTCATGGCAGTGACAATACGAAATTCGTTTTAGAGGGAATGATACTGAATAAAGAGATTCATCTTGATTACTATTTATTGAATGTGAGCATCACTGTTTATTCGTATGGCTATGGATCTACAGTTGCATAAGATTTTCTTAACCGTATTGAAAAAAGACCACTACGTACTTCCACAGTAGGTTTTTAGCTCGACCTGTTTATTCAATATGTTGACATTTCTAAACATGTCAACAAGTTGACGGAGCAATGTCGAATTACGAAGTGTTTTTCTTTTCAAGATGTTTGCTATGAAATTCCACGAGGTCATATTTGATAATATAATTTTACAAGAATTTATTCGCTATATTCCCTTCATTTTATTTATTTCTTATGGAATGCTGTGAAGTTTTATTCAGTGGACTATTGTATTGCATATATGTGGAAATATCCCACTCCCAGCATTCTGTCTCAGTGAGGAAAGCAATGAAAAACTACCTCATCTTTCCTAGTAAGACATTTCTTCTTCAGAGCTTTTCAATTCAATGTTGGAGGTATTCAGGATCAAAGCGGTCTTATGGTCAAAGACACAGGGACAAGGGGCGCAGCCAGGTTGTGTATGGGGAGGTCCAAGATGCCTACTTTTCAGAGACTGGTATATTCATGCACGCTACATTCTACAAGATAAATCAATTCCTTCAAAAATACCCCTAACAACAACTTCGTTTCAGCTGAATTCGGAGCCGTATTCTTCATATCGGTGTGTGTGTTGACTAACGCAAAGAAGTGATTAGCAGCATGTAACGCCGAGAACTACGGTTAAGAAATTGTCACCTTCAGCAGAAATAATAGCACAAAGCTAGTAATAATCATATAATCGGAATCAAAATCGCTTTTAAACTATACTAATGACATCTACCTTGAAGAATTTATCCCTCTCGCGGGAGTTTGAACCCCTAATCCTCACCCCTCGTTGAGAGGGGCATATACACGTCGATCGGTTTCATAATTGCAGATAAAGTCTGAAACTACGGAATAATTTATCTCGAGATCTGCGAGAGTCCGCGAGACTTATCATTCGCGTTGGGGAACTCATTCGTTGGCGCGTCACCGAGTTGATGACGCGGGCAAGAAAGTCCTTATCGTTGGGGCGGCGTGATAATGGCATCGGGACGGCGATAAGGCGTCTTGATGGAGAGCGACGCACGCGAAATAGAAGCCGTGTGGAGAAAAAGTCGCCCGCGGCGGGCGGACAATGGCAGAGGCGAGAAAATTGTACCACGGACGAGAGTACATTCGTCCGGACAAAAGGCACATAGAAGAGAGAGCCGGACTTTGCGCTATCGTTTCCGGGATGAAAAATGGAATCGAGAAATAAAAAAGCGGTCCAAGAACGAATGTGAGGATTCGCAGTGGAAAAAGACGGGGAGAGCATAAAGGATGAATCGCAAAAAGAAAGCGTAGTTGCGTTTGCCGGCGGCGCATGAATGATTCAAAACCCCGAGAAAGTAAACAGATACGCAATTTATTCTTATCGCTTGCGCCGAGGAAGATAAATGAATGAGCGGCGACAAATTCCCCGATGTATAAAGCGGAGGAATATTACCCAAGAGGAGCGAAAAAAGAGTCGTGACGAATCGCCCGGGAAACGCAAAAAAAACAAAAGCTTTGAGCACGATTTAGCTCCGTAAGGATCCTTGTAATTTTACAGAAATGAACCGAATTCTACGACGACACTTGTTCAAAGCACTCTGCGGGAAACGCACATGGACCTCGAAAATCGCTACGCAATGTATCTGCATTTAATTATTTTGCGAGTGAATCTTAGAAAGAGTGATGCTTTCGAATGCTTCTTATTTTGGTGTTCTGGTTGATGTAAATTGGAACAGGACTGTTAATGAATTAGAGGTTGAAAGCACTCCAATAGTCGTTGATCTAACTTCTAGTTCTGCTTGACCTAAACGTTCCTTAAATTCATCTTTCCTTCCTTCCTATGTATTGCATCGATTTGGTCTGCCATGTGGGAGAAAAATGTCAATATCTCAACACATTGATTCCATTTACCATGTGAACATATCATCGTAACGGCCTTCTGTATCTATATTTACAAATTTTCAAACGATTAAAGTATGTATCCATTCAGCATTTCTCTCCATCGTATAAATCTGCATCAGAAAAAAAACTTGTTCCTAGCAAGAGCGGATTAACAAACTTGTCAACGGGGGGGGGGGGGGGGGGGTGATTTAAGACCGTTTCCTAAGGAACTCAGCACCAAATATATTCTAAATTTCCATTTGTAGTGAATAATGTAGTAGATGTATAGCAATCCTGGACTATTATGATTCAAGCATCTTGTCAGACCCTAAATTTACAAATTGCACAGTCATCCAGGGGTAGAGCGGTCGCCGCTACCTCTCGGATCCTCCAATGATTCCAAGCAAACCCAGGTCTCTTATAAACTCTGAGGAATTTCTCGAATTTATACCACTAAAATTTCCTTTATAATGCAGCTTTTAAATCACTGATGTTCAAAACCATTCAAGCGATTCCACAGGCAGTACAGGATGGTGCTGATGGATATCTTTTCATTTATCTTCATAATGACTCCCAGCTAAATTATGATTCACAAAAGAAAGAAACAGTAAATTTTCCACACCATTTAAAAGTTACCGTTTCTATCTTTTCTAGCAACGGCCTTTATAAAGTTTCGCAAAAGCAAATCGACTTCATCACTATTAATCGTCGCTCATTCACAAATGAATCCTGCAAAACATAGTTATAGAGAATGCAAATAATGCTTGAGATGATTCGAAATAAAACCTCCATAGAAAAATAGTATATCAAACAGGGATTACTAAAATAACTTGAGTAACAACTTAAAATTGCATATAATATTTAGCTTTAGTTCAAAAAATATGACGGTGATTTCGTTACGGAATAAATATCCAAAGCTTTTCCCTTCACAGGGAAATTTCTTTTGATCCGACTTCAGAGCCTGAAATACGATTCACTCACAAAGCATTCACAAATATTCTGCGCAAGATTTACATTATGCCTCAATATAAATAGAGCGCTCACATCCGATTAATTCGCAAAAAAATATTTTAGACGAACACAATAATAAATTCCGAAACGTAAGAACCTCGCGCACAAAGACTCTTTCAATTTTTACGCTTTTCTCGAATGACAAAGATACAGTTTATGCATCACAGAGTCCACCTGCGGGCATAAATCGAGATATCTAAGCAATGCCACCGGAGAAGAATATTTCCAAGCATTTTCAGTTCGCTACTTCAAAGGGTTATCCTCGAAATTGTGCATAATGTAGTAAACGCGGGCTTAAAATCCGAGCTAACCAGCTCGAGCCATTATTACTTGAAAGTAAGTTCTCTTTAGCGATTTTTCGGAGAAATTTCAACGCGAAGGAACTCATAGAGGTCCTACAAAGCGGCGCGCGGCTCAAAAGAATTTCCCGCTGCATCACGCTGCACCCCTTAGAGCGCGTCTTCTATGTATTTTACGCTGCGCTATGCAAACACCCCATCGCGAGCCAATATTTACCCTTTTTCCGAAAAACCTGTTCCGGTGTATCGGCGTCGAAAACTCGCGCTAGTTTCATTTTTACCGCATGAAAACAGTTCCAGGATAAACACTCGCCGCGAAGATTCTAACACTGCATCCCTAAGCAATTTTAAACGTACTTCAAAGACTTCCACCCGAATGAGCACGATTTTGCGCTGTGTTTCGATGAGCGCTTTCTCCCATACAAAGCCAAGTTCAGCACCCTTTCTCATCGAGATGGTTCAAGTTCAAAGTCCCGTGAGTGTTATGGTAGCGACTCAATGCATTTTGCCTGAAGAAATATTATAGCCATAATTTTGCAAAATATTCCCCTTGTGTGGCAGTTCCTTGATTATTACTATAGAAGATTGTGTCTTCTCGGAGCTCCGTGAATCTTAATTCATTCAATAATTAATAAATAATTCCATATTACCGGGTAATGCTTCAGAAAATATTTAAAAAATCTGCGTAATGTATCCCTACGGGCAAATATCGGATTTTTCGGGCCTTCTATAGCCCGAACTCGGGCTTTCAAAGTGGCGGGAATAGGTTTCCTAAGGATTTGCATCATGAATCTATGTGTAACTGTTTCTGAAATATAGAGGGGATGGACGGAAAATACTCAAATCATATACAAGGATATCAAAGGAGAGCTGATAATTTTTAATTACAATTTTTTCCCAAAGATTGTAAGCATATATTATGGATGATACATTAGCATATGATTCTAAGTTTGTATATCTACATAAGGATGTTAAGAATGGTGAGGAATTTGTGATGCACATCTGCTTCCATGAGCAATAAAACGATGAAATATAGGAGTTGAAGATGATAAGGTTCGTCGCCGGAAGCAGTAGATTAGTGATGACTAGTATGCCTTTCACGATTACCTATGATTACGCAGCATTTATCTACGTTCCTTAGAATACTCTCAGGATAAAGAAAATGAATGCAAAAATATTCCATCAAGTTTACCAAGAAGCTTCTACCCAAGAAATTTAAAATCTGCATATCCACTAGTTGCAATGCTGCTCACGATAAGAGGAAAATAGACCTTTATAGACAAGTGGGTAGTGGTTTAGCATTTCGTGAAAGCGGTCCCGGTCTCAATTCCGGATAGAAAAGAAATGATTTGCTTAATTTTACTAATAAAAATACATGCTGTGCGCGCAGGCTGTCTGCCATTTGAATATCATCATCGTTAGCTACGAATACATCCCGATAGGATGAAACACAAATAGAAAACTCACGCTAGTTCGTTTTGTACTGAAAATCTTGAAATATATCCAAAGATCAACGTGTAATTTCGTTTATAGACGCGATATTACAAACTGCTGGTGATATTAAGGGCAAATATCATATTTGCACGAATCTAATCCCTTTTTTTATTCTACTTCGTCCCAGAAAGTAAGCAAAATTCTAAACTTCCATTAGATGATATAATCGATGTATTCATGTTGTTCTGTGAGCGAAACTGAATAATATAAATATTTATACATATACGAAATTTGCAATCTGAAAGAATCATTTTCCAGACCTGTGGTGATTATTAAAAGCAAACAAATTGTAGAAGGAAGAGGCAAAGGAATACGTTAACTAGCTGCAATATCAAAATGAATATAATGATCATTCTTTATTTAAATGAAAGGAGCATTTTGTATAGGTATCACGATAAGTTTTTGCTTATACAACTCTAATAACCACTTAAAAGGGAAAAATTGGGGGAAAGTCTCGAAAAAAGATCATCTTAGAAATGAGTTATTAAATATTTTTGAAATTAGATAAATACTTCTATACTTCCACAATGTTAAATACAAGACCTGAGGGAGGCGCATTGAGTCAACACTTGTCGTGGGATTTTGTTTTTAACTTTGTGGATGCAAAGAAGATTAATCAATTTTTACTAGTCAAAAATAAATATAATCTTCAATTTTAAGACGAGATTTAAGCATAGTTAGGTCCATCCCATGGTTAAGGCCCGTTTGAGTGCTATGCAATGAGTAGGTTGGCTCATTAGCTTGCTGTCTCTAGCCGGCCCTGCTCGGGCTAACATGATGATTCTCCAGTTCAATTTATCCAAACGGCAGGGTGGGAATGAACTTGAATGACCCAAGGAATGGAAAACGGGCGAGAGAATGAAGAAAAGAACAAGGGAATAAAAATGACGCATAAAATACTCGACTCACGCTCTCCCGAACGACCTCTCATCTGAGGGAGGAAAGAAAAACTCCGTCCGGGGGAACCTTATTACGGATCCTTTCAAAAGAGGAAGAAAAGGGATGGGAATAAAACACGAAGAAGGAGATCGAGAAAAAAAGAAGGACGTAAAATAGGAACTACTTTGGGATTACAGTTGATGCATACTGAAAAGGGAGACGCATGCACTGACGAATAAGTCAAGACTGATTTGCAGAGTGACTCTGCATTAATCAAGGAGAAAGCTCCATTGGGTGGTGACGTGGGCGACCGCCCAGGGATTACTATTCACAACGTTACACTAAATCAAATGTTGGCATTACTATAAGCAAAGATATGTACTGAAATGCAGAGATATCTCGGCTGACGCAGGTAAATCGTTCCATTCCTTAATTTTTCTCACAGTGAATTTGCAAAAACACTACCAGTGAACTACGACATCCTTATACTTAATAATACATTCTATTCAATTCTGATTCTTTTATGAACTTCCATTAAAATATTCTAACTTTTATCTGAATTCACATTCGTTAGCTGATTCCTAAGAAGGTACAGAGAAATATTCGTTTGCCCAAATAATTTCATAGCAGGTCTGCATCTTTGCCTAGATATCATTGTATATACAAAGCCTAGGTATAAATATATAAAGCTCATTCATTTCTAGAACTGTTTCTAAGATATGAGAAAATTATCATCATTAAGCAGCTTTAATTCTTTAAACGCTACCTTAAAATACTCAGAAATGTTTCAGAGAGTAGGTTTAATTATTCCTGGTTATACTCGGATAGACCACCATTAAAATGGTAAACGATCTTTAATTCATGAGGAAAGAGAAGAGAACAACGAAAAATGATATGTCAATTACTATATGTCTAAAAGCTTCATACAGCACATAAAAGTTTACACTAGAGCCATGAACATTACAGTAGCAGATAATGTACAACCTATGACAGCGCGATTGTTATTTAGAAACTTGTTAAAAATATGAATTCCATTAGTTCGCAAGAAAAATCATTTTCAACTCCAAACAAAGCGTCCAAAAAACCCTCTTCCTCGCGTAATGCATGCATGAGATGAATCGTATTCAGTCTGAGTTCATCTTTGAATCAACTCTCCAAAGAATAATCATAAAACATAATTCACTTCCCCAATACTCGGTTCTACAGAGGTAATGAAGTTTTATAATAAAGTAACTCGGGATCTATGAATAATAAGGAACGACGCAAAGGGCAATCGTGCTCATGACGCTTAGACAGGGAGAATATAAAAGAGAGGAAGGAAAAATGGCCTTTCTTACGATTGGTAGATAAAAATAAAAAGATATGGAGGAAGTAAGGGTCACGAAAAAGGAAAGATTGGGAGGAGGATATGAAAATGGCCTTTATGCGTTTAGGAAGGCCAAATCTGCATGAAAAACAGAGGAAAACTATGGCTTGCATTCGGGAATATACGAATTTGGCGATCGTAAAAGATTTTCGGTCACAATTGCTCAGTCATTGGCCATCAATTTTCTAATGCAAACCTCATGGTAATAACATTGTAGAACTATATAAGGAAATGAATTTGGATTCACTTCCTTGAAAGCGTATATGCACGCAAAGAGAGCCTTAATTCAAGGAAATAGACAAATACTATTTCAGTGGTCTATCATTTTGGTAAAAATATACTTCTAGAAAACTCGAATTTCAGAAAAAATAATTTTCGGTGTACAACGTAATTAGCTATATCCAAGAATAACTCACGATTTCCCAACCATTAGTCGAGTATGGACACCAAAGCAGTGATATTTACCTGCAAGAAAAGAAAAACGTCATTAATATCAGAAAAATCAAATCCCATTCACTATAATATATCAGACACATTTAGTACTGATCAGTTATTTGATATTAAAAAAAAATCATCGAAGAATAAATTAAACTACACTATGTTCATGCATAGCTTCAAGATCGTAAATAGAGTAATCATAGTTTATCAAAGATGGATGTTAATTTAAATGTGTTTTGCACCCTTAGATGCTCATGTACCCTTCCTAAATTTCACTAGACAAATCCGTACTCCTAACCTATCCGAAGCAGAGACAAATGGTTAGATTTAAGAAGAGACTATTAAGTCTCACCCTTAAACGCTTTATTATCATTCAAAATATTTCCACAAGGAAAAAACATCTTTTACCAAGGAATCACCATTAATACGAATCACTGTGAATCATTACTTTCCGAGAGTTCCAAAACGAATTCTGTTTATAAATTACAAAGGATCGGAAACGATCTCTCCCCAAAAATCCCAGTCGAAAACCTTCGCTAAGCACTTCCCAAATTCCGCAACCGCTTCATCCGGATATTTACGCCGAGAACAATAAAGAAACAGTGGCGAAAATATTGGCCAACACGTAAACACGGCGAGAAAACAAACGTTCAAGGTTCGGGCATTTGCCGTGACCAAGGAGGGTAATTATTTTCAAGAACGGGCCCCCAGACAACAATGGTCTCTCAAGGTCGCCGAAAAAGAGGATGGAATCATAAAAGAACCACAGGTCATATCCAACAAGTGCCCGGTGGATTCAATCTCGAGGAAAAAATGCACTGAGATGCCATCAGAAATGAAAGAGTGCGGGCAAAAAACGCCCTTTTTTCATCCCTCGCGTCATTTTCCCGCGCTGATTTCGCCTTAATCCCTCAGCGGAGGGATCCACCGTTGAGTACCGCGCTTATCTTCGGAGTATTTGGGGATGGTTTGAAACGAAGGAATGGATGGGAAATATCGAAGAGAAAAGTGAAGATGGAAAGGGAGGAAAAAATCCATGGATAAGCTCCGTATTTCGACTAAATCTTTGATTTTTCATAATCGATGCTAGTCGTACATAAACTTAAACATCTGCGGGATAAAGGGGGTCAGAATAATTTCACTTCACCGTTACAGTTTCTGCATTGGTAAAAGGGTAGGATAATTTCACATGTGTAGCTTTAGGAGAAAATAAACTTATGAAAAATTCGGCTAACGAGAGAAAAATGCTAAAATACTATTTAGTAGTTTCGTAGTGAATTTATCCTTATGCTAATTATATAAACCTCATGTAAGCTCGTGTACCGACAAGTGAAGAGTGCTAATGAAGCAGATTATCTGCGTATCACATAAGAATAGATCTAAATATGTGGATAAATGGACGAAAGATAAAATCTTCAATAAGTTAAACTTTTCTCATTGTAGCTTCGTGAGTTGGCTGCCCATATGCAGGTTGCGGCGAAGTCAGAGCCACAATTAGATATGCATACTTTCATAAAAACGGGATGAGACTACTCTAATTAATAGAGAATGGATCTGAGAATCCTACCGGAAAGAAAAAGATCTCGTTCGAATTCCATTCACATGACTATTTTCATTTTAGTTTTCACAGGCGCACAGCTTCCCTTGCCAAGTAATTTGAAAAATCCTCTCCTTAATCAAAACTCATTTGCTGTTTAAATCCATGCATTGTAATGTTTAAAATAGTGATTTAAAATTTCCTACAGCTACGAAACGATATGCGATCGAAAGGGGCGTTAAAAACACGGAGTCTAAATGGAAGGAAGGATAAAACGGGGAAGAGAGGAAAAGGGAATGGAAAAGAATGAAAGGGGAGGGACAACAATGGCTCCGACATGTCCTTCGTCTCGAGTACTCACAATATGGCCCTCCCATCACGTCACCTGGGGAACGTAATTCAAACGCGAAATGACTTCCAATCATAAGAGGGATTGGAGTGTGGTTGGCAGTTCAATTCCTACGCACGAAAAGCAGTTCCCCCACTTCACCCTCGGGCTCTTTCCCGCCTCATCTTCGCACCGCGACGCATTTCGCGCCCTTTGTCTCCCTGCATCATCCTACGTTACCACGGAGAAGAGGACCATCGGAAAATGAGCATCTCGCCTTAATAAGCTGCCGGATAACTTGCTTTTCCCGATGCGCCCGTAATCCTAGCGGTGCCTCAGAAAAGGCTGGAATCGAACAAAGAATATTAATCTTGCGCTCCGAGAAAAATAAACCAAGAGTAGTAGTCGAGAAAGAACGGTTTTTCAGGCGCTTAATTTTCCATTAATTCTCATATCTATTGGACGGTCTAATTCAAAGCGGAGTTCAATCTATTCAGTTTATAAATATTTTCAATTTAAAACGAAATTCATCGGTTAAATTTCTCTATCGACGAATTTGTCTGTAGTAAAATTAATTTCTGACTAGATTTTCAATATTCTTCGATGTCATTTCCAAGATTCTTTTTAGAAAAGTCTGGATAAAAAACCGTGTGTATGTAATATCGGAAGAACGGTTCATTATATTATTTTCAGCGCTTTAGTAAACTTTTTAAACTCGAATCATGAAAAAAATTTCCCGAAAATAACACGCTAAAGGACATACTGACAGATACTTTTTATTCGGTATGACCTAAGTTTTTCACTCAATTTAAAGACAAAACTTTTATTCTAATATAAGATGTGATGAGAGCATTGTTAAAGCTAAAGGATTTGATAAAAAGTTCCCGCTGAATCACTGAGAGAGATTAAAACATTGGAACATTGAAATTTATAATACATTCGTAAATTTAAATATCATCTGCTCTTCAATAAGTTATTCAGTAGATTGTAAAGCTGTCGATAATCATATATGGTATTATCTTCTGAGTATGAATGGAATGAAGGCTGATTTTCTGTCTGCTTTTTCGGGATACCGAGCCAAATCAAATCGGATTACAAAGCATTATATGAAGATGCATATACCGATTAGGATAAATCACGATAGAACACTTCATCAGCACAACTTGAAGTGTTAGAGCATTCGAACTCAAAGGCTTGAGAATCCAAGGTTTAATATTTCAATCGACAATAATATTGGAAATGAGTCATTGATTAAATGATGAGTATGAGTAGTGTATATCTTTTAACAACAGTGGTTTACATCCGTTATGATATTAAAACTAATTCTTACAAAGGCTTCCTACCCTTTTTCATGGATTTCATAAAATATAATGGTGGAACAGAGGTTGGGTGGAAGAGAGGTCACTTCGGGCCTAGCCCAGCCGAATAAATGATCAATTCAACATGTTAGAAAAAACATTAACATGACAAAGCTGGCCGTACAAAGGAAACGTACGGGCTCCCGTACAACCAAGTGGATAACGCGTTTGCCTTTCACGAAAGCGGTCCCGGGTTCGATTTCCAACGGGGGCCAATATGTGCAAATAACCTCAGATGTCGAAAGACTTTTAAATATACTACAACTGATAAGGATCCAATTAAAAATTAGATCTACATCCTCTCTGTATCGACAAGATCTATACAGCAACAATAAATTTAACTCCCTTCATGCTTTTCACATAGCCTTAGAACCCATAACAGCTTTATGAATTTGACCATTGGTAATCAATCCTCGGATTCCTTCATATGAACTGAATTCTGCAATACGTGCAAAACGCAACTACACCAGTTAGTTTAACATACATCGCCTCGGAGGGCAAACTCCCAAAAGGCCAACGATTGGAAGATATATTGCCGCAGGAGATTATTGTATTCCGATATCATAGGGGCCGCAAACACATGTTAATACAGCTCGATGCTTGCGCAGATGCACTCCATTACCTTATTACCCGACCAACGGAGAGGAATTTTGAATTGGGAACGGCGCATTCATCCAAAACTAATCCCTCCCCGGAACGTAAGCCCGGACTCCTCATTTCCGAATGCAGTTATTCGGGGAAAAAATTCCAACGTGTGGAGAGATTTATTGAATACATAAGCCGATTCGGTATTTCTAGGAGCTTGACTTGGTCGGGGAGGCTTTATTTTGCCGCGGTGTGTGTGGATGCGATTGAACCGATATTATTTCGGGGGAATTTCGGATTCGTCCAAGAAAATAATTCCGAATTGAGCCCTAGACAAATTTTACGCATCGCCTGCGACTGCGTCGAAATATCGTATGAATTTCGTTCCGGAAGAAACGATTCCATTATGACAACGCTAAGTGAAATCGGCGGAAGTTTCGATAGGAGAATTAATCTGTTTTGTATTGAATCCGATTTGAATTCGTCTAATAGAAGAGGAAGCTGAGTTAGAAGATATTCCGCCTAGGTCGAGGAGGAAATAGAGTCCAACTTCGACTTCGCTTCTTCGAGACCTTCGAATTTGAAATCGTATAATGATTTGATTGCCTACGGATGATAGTAAACGAAAAAGCAGAGAAAAATTAGAAAATGACACAGCGCAATGGAAGATAGTTGGTGGATACAAAGCAGCATCATGAAAACAAACAAGTATTAAAAAGTCTAAAATAAGAATAAATTAAATGCTGATGTAAGAAGTACTATTTTGAGAAGCGGGAATGCCCATAGGTCATATCTTATGAAGGGAAAAATACTATTCAAATAATCAACTGTGGTGATAAAATCGATTTTGGAAGGCTTTACCGTATGGAAAACCAGGACCAGGGAAAGCAGAAATAGAATAAAACTTTACATATTTTCTACATAAATTTGAATATATGAGGAGAATTAATTGATACTCCAAGACGCGAGAGTGCCTTACTCTGAGTTGGAACGGGAAAATTAAAAGATTGAAGGAGACTGGTTGTGGCCAACGAAAATGTAGATGACAGAAAACAGTGGAGGAGGATCATTAAGAAAAGAGCCTTCTTAGTTCTTAGCGAAAATGGGAGCTAGAGTATAATATCATAGATAACACCAAGATACCCTATCTCTGAAAGATTCTAGCAATTTACTTCTAATTTATTTCTTTACAATTAATTCTACAAATAAATATAAAAGAAAAGACTTTTCCTTTCCATCCAAGGATTCCAACCTTCAAGTGAAAGATAGGTCTTTCAAGCAAAACTAATTAGTTTTGGAAGCCCTCATTAAACAAACGATGATATCTCGAGAGCCAAATTAATAAAGAGACGTAGAAAATTTCGATTTTTCTTCGAAACCAACTTATCTAATTGATGAATTCTGCTCCTTCCCAACGGAACTTTCTCTTCACGGAATTTTCTCTACAAAATATAACGCACATTAATATACTATATATATATTTTCTTAATTTTTAGGTTCAAATCGCATGTTTATTTTAATACTTAACTCTCCTTTCAGAGAGTCAGGAATACCGCAGTACATATTAGCACTATTATTTATCACGGGAAAATGCTCAATGAAATATTCTTTCAAATTTTCTATACTTACAACTGCAATTAGCCACTTATGTTAATAAATACCACGAAAATATGAAAGAGTATTGTCATTGACGAAGTATACCTTACTGATGACAGATTTCCTATCGATTTCAAATCATAGTCTCTATCCATAAATGAAAATCATTAGAATGCAGATCGATAAAATAATGACTAAATTTAACAAATTAGAAGGTTGAATGTTACGGCTGATAGAACCTCTCCAAATATTCAATGCATCCTGCCCATCTCTTAGAGACCTAAGATTCACCCTCAGAATTATTTCAGTATTTATCCGAAGAAAATGATTAGTAAAGAAAGAGGTCTGTTTGAGTGGTACTCATTTTGTAGCAACTGAATTTCAAAAGCATCTCCGCATTTCCTTTGGCAGCGGAGAAGTTTGGTAATGAAATCGGAAGCGATTGACTTCTAGAGATGTAACTAACATCTCCCGCAGCGATCTTGTTTAAGTTCTTTGATACTCGTTTACGGGTCTATCTTTGACTAGAGATCCACAGACACTGGATCCTCTCCTTCCTGCTAACTCTATCAAGAGAAATCTTGATATTCCGTAGACATACTTGGGGACTTAAGACTTCGCATGCCAATTTTCAATTTTAGAGCCAACTGGATGGGAACTTCATCAATCAGAATTTCATATTAATTATAAAAATAATTATTGAAAAAGAAAACGATTAGGTTGAGTATCCCGGCTCTAAGTGACATCTATCATCTTCCTAAAGTAGAAGAATACTATTATTCTTACCATAAAAAGTATATGAAAATAAATTAGTATTCTTTAACCCAAGATGATAGCTTACCTAATGAAATAATCTTTGGGTTTTCCTGCTGGTTGGGTTTTGGTGTTTTCCATTGACTGTTTTTTTTTTCAGTGACGTCGGTTTTCTAGATCTACTCACCGTATGAGCTCTAGGGCAGTCACCTAACGGCTCAAAGATCATTTTAAATCTTTACTTTAATACAAGCCTTGTAAAAATTCCTTCTCTTAAGAGTTTTCTCAGGGATCAATTTGAAAAAAGGCTACATGCAGCTTCCTTTCATGATCAAGAAAGGAGAGAAGAGTCTTAGGGTAGAGAAAGCGCAATGACCACTAGTTCCGGTGTATCGGATATCCAGCAGAGGGGTACAAGTTCGAATTGAGATGTGAGTGAAGAAAAGCAAACACAATGATTGTGAAGATGCTGGCGCCGCCAACGAGTGTGCGCTGAGACTTAAGATGAAGATGCTTCAGACACTCGGTTCAATAGGATGAATATCGATGAGTAAAGGACGAGGAAAAAATCAAAAAAAGACAGTTTATTTATAGTCATAGAAACATTACTCGGAAGGCATTTACGCGAAAATCACTCTCGGAGCATTTATCATTACCTTAAACATGGTGCTACTCTAACAATTTATTACTGCGAACTTGCACAAACAAATGAGTGATTTATTTTAAATTATCCTTATTATCGCAGGAAATTGATTACATAACGAAGAAAATGAATTGCCCAACGGAACCTAATGGCTTCAAGTCAAATTTCAAGGGAAAGCGAAAGAAAACGTTGATTAATGAGAATGATTTGCCCATCGCAAAAGCATCGTTTAATTACAGGTGTCCCAGCAAAAACCGGAGGAAACGAGGGAAATAATGATAAGCTGGAAACATGACATACTTAACAAGATACTAATTTAAGAGGTAGGTAATAAAGACAAGTATTTTCATTTCCGATTAATATTTCAATCTCAAGTATGATTTGCCTGCATGAAAGATCCTTGACAGTCCAAGCAATTTGGTGAAAAAGAGATCAATTTAATTGATTTGCACAATTAATTTAACATGGTCATCATAGTCTAGATCAAAAGTGGGGAACCAGCGGCCTTCAAGTCAAATGAGATTTTTCTGATCCTTTCATTTATTTTTGATAATGAGTCACTTTCTGAACCGAACGCTGATATTTAATGATAAACAATGAATTTAAATAATATTCTTCCCAGGATTGCTAATGCCACCAAGTAAAAAGCAACATGGGGAATATTACCTTTTAAATCATTCAGCAAATGAATTTACTTCTCTCATTTACAATTTGGTATTAAATCAGAGCCGGATTTTGATTCGATTAGGCCCTAAACTGTAAAACATAATGGGGTCTCTTATGTGTCCAGCTATCTTTTGTAAATGAGGAATTTTTGCTACTTTTCATGCTGATTATTTGTTACATGATAATTTATGGACATTTGTGGCAAAATATGTATTTTATCAAAATAATTAGAAAATGTATGCACAAGAAGTTTTTCCTTAAATGTTTCGGGGGGCCCAAGAGAGTGAGCTCCTATGCTATAATTGGTTTAGATTACACGTAAATCCAGCTCTGTGTTAAACAATATGGGTAAAGGCATTATGCAACTCAAAAGGAGCCTGTTGGTTGGATATAGAAAAAAGGTTCTCCAACCCTGGGATAGGCGAAGGTATAACGATGCAAATATTTAATATGTTAAATATCTCTGGAACGCATTATTTAAAAATAAACTTCTTTTTAACCAGATATGCGACTGAATTTTTATTTCTCCAGCAGAAGAAATTTAGACACCTAAATTACGCGCCGAATCACAAAAGAAACACTTCGATAGAAAGAAGCAATAGAATTTTCTACGCTTAAGTTTATACATGCTATTTGACTGAATCTGAGACATATTATTTTGGAAAGTGGATACCGAAATTTAGACTAATAACTTTTCAACGCAGAGAATTCAATTTATGTTCCATACAAGCTAAGTGTAAACACACACATTTCAGCAACATCCAGGAATGAACCAATATTTCACTTTCAACGACCATCCTCGCGATTCACGTTAAAAGGACCCGATATACCGTAAATTTCCATTCAAAACAAATTTCAGGTGCTTTACCGAGTTGCGCTCCATCGGCTCTTTCTAATTAATGAGATCGGATACTTTCGATGCGACTCAAGACGCAAATTGGATCATAAACTCCAATCTACACATCTTACTTCCCTCACGAAAATAAAAGTCCCGCATGAATAACCAGCTCACGGTTTCGATGCACGCGTGCTTAGGGCCGTAAATCACGGAAAATAGGGCTAATCCGTATTATCGATAGGAGGCCGGATTTAAATTCCCGCAATGAATTTCCGTAACGGGCGCTGATGTAAAAACGAGCCGCTGGAGATGTTGCATATCTCAAGGCACAGCATGGCAAATGGGACTGGAAAATGTACTTAAGAAGCTCGCATGGCGTATTCACGTGAAGAATGTTTGTCTATGTCAGGATTTGAGAGAAATTCTGGAAGGAATTTTCAAAGCCTTTCTTAGGATAAATGCGACAAAGGGAAATTTGGCATTTACGCTCGATTTAGCATATGCTTGCGAGAGAAATATTTATTTGATTCTTCATACGTTGCGATCAATATTACGCGATATTAAAACCTTCGCAGTCAGTGGCTGCTACTCCTGTTGGTGAGCATGTCGAATTTGAAGTCAATGGCCCACTATGAAAAGCTTCACATTAATGTACTCATTGAAATACATTTATGAAAGAGAAATGAATGAATAATTTATTACTGCTAACTGTACGATACATATAAAACAATTGTGGACGAATCATTCTCACAGTAGCAATATGAACGCTCTCTAATAATCAAATAACTTCCTCTTGTCATGTTAAGTCAATCGAAAATATGAATAGAAAGTTTAATTAATATAGAATACATTCACCTCGCGAAATTGCGTATTTGCGTAAGAGTACACTTTTTAAAAATTCAAAGGATTTGTTAAAAATTCAACTGCATTTTAATTCATTTTATTTCATAGTTTTGAAATATTATTTTAACCTGAAGAGTGAAAAAATTATATAGTTGGGCAAAAAAATTAAAAAGAAGTGGCTTAACAAAGTAGGCCTGCGCATGAAAGCATAGAAACGCAAATATGTAAATTCTAATTTTTGCGATTCTCATAAATATATTTACATGAAATTTATCTCGTGGAGAGCCACAGAATGATGCGGCTAGGAGACTCACTCTCTCTCTAACTCTAACCTACTGTTTACGTATGAATGTAGGAATGCAATAATTTTGTTTGGTTTTATAATAGATGCAGGTCAATAACTATAAATTGAAACAATCATGAGAACAATTTTATGCTTGTACAACAACATTAACCCAAAATTCATCTGAATTAATAATTCAAGGAGAGGCCTAATCATGGGATAAGTAGATAAAAAAAGTGCTTAATGTAACAGAGTATCGAGAAAATACGCTGGTACCTCGTTAAATTATGTTGGATATAGACACAGATAAGTACAAAAAACATATCTTTCTGAGACTCTACCCTGACTTAGCTGCGTGTAGCATGCTCGAAAGACGTTTTCCAAACCCCTTTGAATAAAAAATAAGGACTTTGATAATTCAAAGACATTATAGATGTATAATAGCCTTTGTGTAACTCACGTGATGTTCGGACCAGGTTACGAGATAATCTGTAACATCGCACATTACATGTAATATTTATCTCCTCAACGAGCTATTCGTTTTGGACTGAGGTAATTCTTCTTGTCTACCGAACATTTTCTATCGCGTGAGAAGTAAAAGAAAGGGCCTTAATCGCCTCCCTCGCCCCCCCAAGAGAGCAATACCAACTCGTATGAAACTCCGAAAACGGCCCAATGCATTTGGATCACCTCTAAAATAACTTCCGAGCGGAAAAATTAGAAAAAGGTGAAAATAAGAAGAAGCACGCACATTTCCGGTGGTAAAGCCGTCAGAATGACTTAGGACGAACATCTCTCACCGAGAGAAATTCCTTCGCCGAAGAGGGGACTCCGCCTTTAGCACATTACCGAACGTCTTTCGGGGAACAGAAAGAACTGAGGAACCAAAATAGTGGAAATTCACAACGTTTCCATTCAGCAGGTAATAGAACATTTAAGAAATATTTCTCATGATCTTTCCAACGATATAGAAAAAATTTGGCAGCATTTACTGAGATTTTATGATGAAAATGGAAGTAACGTTGCGGAGTCTTGAGTTTAATTTCATCCCCGAGAAATTGTGAGCTCATTATTAATACCTGCGGATTTTCTTTCTAGAGCGGAGTGACAAACAGAAAATATTGGCCTTCTAATTAGAAAATTAGTGGTTAGAAGCGACTTCAAACCATCGAAATCTATAAATCAATACCTTAAAGAATCTCACTTTTAATCACTATTAATGTACAGCTAGTTCCAAAAAAAACTTACCACCTAAGCCGCAACCCGCATAACAGGCAGTGAATTTCCTCCGTGCGAGCCTTAAGAAGTGAGAGAGAGAGAGAGAGAGGAAAAACATGGAGGAGATAGTCTGCTTCTGTCCTGGCTCCGCTTGCAGAGTTGAAATGGATTTATTTGCATTATTGATATTGCAAAGATTTATTAGTATCCTTAGTTTGGTGGCATTGGCGTAGCAGAATAGTATTATAACAATATGGATGTTGTAATGCAAGAATTCAGTTATTATAAAATGGTTATTACAAATCAGTACATATTCTAGCTTTGCTTCTCGCACCGAGGGAACCATCGCACACGAGGTCCCGTTATTCCTAGGAAACCGAGGCAAACCCCCTTCCCCTCATAAAATTCGAGTCTGAGACGAAAGGCACAAGCAGGACGAAGGAAATTTTTGCAAAATCTGCCTCTGAGCCGCTCTGAGCTTTTAGGACTGAGATGGGAGGAGGAAAATTTCCGCGCAGTTTGAATCAGTGTCGGACCCAAAATGTATAGACCTCGAATTCGACGCCTTCGTTTGCAAAACTCTGCGGTTATAATGGGTCGTATTATATATTATAATAGTAGATAATATTATACATCGTTCAAGAGAAGAGTTATTAGCCTTTAAAATTATATACCTAAGGAGTCCATATCGATCACCTGTTTTATCACAGCCTGTGTGAATGCAATCTACACAAGTAAAGTAAGGCGAACTCATGGCCATATCTATGCTATTACTTTAAATACATAAAAAATCTATAAGTAAATATGTAGTATGAAGTCTTGAGGCATTCTCTGCGTATTTTAAATAAATTTTGTTTCATTTGATAAGCATCAAAATTAAAACTCGATCGGTAAAAAATCAGTAGATTTTATCATCTATGCAGTTGGTATTTTTAATACACCGTCCAAATTAATTGATAGAAAATGTGCTAGGATCGATTTTCCTGAATTAATAAAGATGACGGATACGAGACAACCATCTTTCACATTAATTTTGAATCCAAAATGAATTTTTTTGGTGTCATTGAAGTGTGAATCGAATAAACGTGATTTCTTCTGTGGATTCCTCTTGAAATGGTTGCAGTCACAAACCATTACGTTCTTAAACGTTCTTCTCTCGTATTTATCAAGTTCTAAAATACACAAAAAGATAGGGCGAATGAGGTTTTGTCATAATGCTCATTGAATGCTACTGTAAGCTATGAATGTAAAATTTTCAATTAATTTTGAATGCATACAAAACTACTTGCATTGTTTATATTTCAACTGTTTATTATTATCACGTTTACAATTATTATAATGTAGAAAACGTTAAAAATACGCGAAATAATAGGGACTTAGTGAAATAGTTTTAGGGCCTTTTTACCTGTAATTCCAAGACTATAAGTATCACACGGGGATAGAAGCACATATAAGGCTCATGTTGAGATTTTGCTCCCCTCGGTTGATGGCTGGCCCTACGTAACTCTCATATTTTTCGACAGAATTTTAATGATTGAGATGAATGGGCGGTGGTTTGGTATGAATAGTCTATCTACATATTTATCGCTCGGTGATATTGAAAATATTCCTTCGTATTTAAAATGTATGGCTATGAGAAACTTTTCATCTCTCCACATTCCATGACAAATTTGAAAAGCAAGATAGAGGAGTGATTGGAAGAAGTGGTTAAAGCAATGAGTTCACCAGGACTTCAAAAGGGGGCCTGCTTTGATAGAGATAGGGAAGTGAGAAACGACGGCAACAGTAATACATACACTCACATGAATTTAACAACCGAAAGTGTAAGAGGTATGTTAATTCCAGATTTTTTGATAAATCACAATAGATAATGGCATTTCTTGCGTTCCTCGTTGACCAATTGGTTACTTTGAGTAGGAGCAACGACCTCTTTTAAAAGTATAACCCACTCACTCACCTTCTCAATTTTCTCATCCAACATATATTTTTTCCGTTTATGACAGCCTCCAGAGAAACTACTCATTTATCCAATTTAAGTAATATCTTAGTCAAACATGGTTAACATTCAAATATACAGGATATAACGCCCATGGCTTATCATACTTTCAGAAATTTCCTTCTGATGCATTAGTAATTCCCAGGATCTCGGAAATTGTATACAATAGCGATGTTCAATGTATCGTACCAATATTTTAATTCTATAAGAAAGTTCGAGTAGTTTACTAAGCCGGAACCTAAACCATCTTTTTATCAGCAATTTATTTTGGAAAGAGAGTTCGGTTTTTTCAAACCGATAAAAATTGCTAACATTGGTATTACTATCTATGCAAGCCAATGGTTTATTCTAAATCTTACCTAACTTTAGAGATGTAATTTATCTGTAATCGGCGTATAAACTTCAAGTTTCTGCGACACTGAATATGCGGAGTATCTAAAATTCCATATTTACGTTGCAAGTCATATTTTAGTGACATGATAATAGAAACTTTAGTCGATGTAGTAAGATCATCTTCAACGCTCTATCTATTTTGTATCATAGATGTTATAAGAGAAGTGAAACGATTTGGTTCTCGTAAGCGTAAGGAATAAATATTAGATGGCGTTTCTCTAGTTCATTGTTCATTTCTCAAGTTATTTCAAACTGCGAAATATTTAGCTCAATGTAGGGACAAAATAAAACATAAAAAACAATTTATATAAATAAAGTAAACAATCATTGACGAAGAGCTTGATTGATATAAGTTGACGATAGGCAGCATTACTTATTCTTTCATTTTTGTTATTGCATTAGTTATTTAGTATAATCTAATACAGTTTATACCATTCACTTTAAAAGCAGAATATAGAGATACTAATTCTGATATGATGCACCCAAACATTGTCAACTTTATGTTATCGTTCAGATTTTCCGAAGGTCCTATTTTAACTGGAATGATCTTCCTTGCATTACTATTTAAAAATACTATAAAAAAATTTAAAAAACTTCTTCGCAGAGTTCGTAGAGAATTATGATGTGCCTAGGATGAGGGTGTTACGAAGGTCCTTGGAGTGAATGTTGGAGTAATGGATTACATATAGAACCAAGAATATTTTAACAGCTAGCGTATGAATCATGAGAATTAGAGGAATATTCTCATGTAACTCCGGTTACCATCCGTTGGTTTCTATTTTTAACGTGTTCTTCCATGACTCCTTTTACCCATCATTCATAGTTATTGATAGTGAATTTTCTTTTAATTATTATACATATTATGCACCATTCAAACAATTCGGGTTATATAGCTACTTGAGGCATTCAGAAACTGAAGCAGCAATCATTAATCATTAGTCTTATTAAACATTAGTCTAGCGCATAGTTCTGAAAATCATTTCAGTAACATTGGAAATCCTGTTGTGGTTGTTTTCACACCCCCTGACATACGTCATACGGCGGCTCGCGGGGTATTAATGTAAATGTAAATAAACCAGGTGTTAACGTGTAAACCTGCAATATGCAAGTATAGGAAACCTGGAGTTTATATGCAATATGCAAATCAGTCTTAAGGTTCTGATTTGCCATACTAACTGTTGTTTCTTTACCATCTTAAACTGTATTCCTTGCAAGAAGTCCTGAAAGGTCGTCTACCTCAAAAATAGAGTTGAATATCTTCATTCCCTAAGGGAATACCCGCGGCGAAGATTACAAATCGCGGATCCACCATTTCCCACCTTACTTGTGATCGGTGGCCGCCACCATACCCTAACCTTGGATACCTGCTCAGCAGGGGTGCGGTCGGTAATCCTCATTAGCGCTTTCAAATTCGCTACCCCGGATACATACGACCATCCACAATATGCCGAAAAGGGGGTTTTCTTTCTCAGAGAAGAGTTCACCTTCATCCATCGGCCGTTTTATGGTTCCTTTGAGAAAATAGATAATACCTTTCGATGGATGAAACAAAAGAAAAAGAAACAACAAAGGAATGAATAGGGGATACTCCTAGGGCCAGAGTGGAGGTCCTCCGCTCTCTCTGAAAGACTCAGTAAAACTTCAGACGGGAATTTGTCAGAAACAGCCAAATCTCATCTCAAAATCATAATGCTTCATCTGATACAATCATCACGAATGCCTGATGGAAGTTAGAACAGAATGGCATGTTGATGCATATATTCTGAATTACCTAATGCTCTGTTAATTGTAGTATCAAGCAAATTTTATACCTCTCTGTATTGCAGAATAATTCAACTGCGAAGAAATCGAGTCAAAATTTGCACCACGGGGCAAGAAAGAGATTTAGCATCAGATAAAAGTTGGGACAGCATAATTTTGCAAGTAACATGAACTTGATTTAATTAAAGGGATAGTTTTTCTGGGACTGGCAATGAACAATATTTTCGGAAAAATGTTACGAGATGCTGGCGTTAATTTCGTGGTAAATTAATTTTTAATTCGATACGTGAAAAAAAATTGTAGCCTTCAGTATTTAAATTGTGCTACTATTCTAATATCTATGTTATTTTCTAAAATATTAAATTAGCAATTTGAATTTTAAACAATTACCTTAGAAAATGATGATAGCACACCAATTAATATTTTACTTTCTATCAATTGATTTGGTGGTATTTAAAATTTTTGTAATATTTGATGTAATTATCTGATGTAGTTGACCGTAATTTACTTGGTTTACTTTATTGTAATATGTTTTGGGTCTAATTTTCAGAGCTCTCTACCAGGCTGACTTAAAATGATTCTTTCTCAGTGTATTCGTCCAGATAAAGTTTCTTTTCATCTTTGCTTTCCTCAGTAGGTATCGAAGTTTTTTCATACTCCCCTTTTCGATAGCATTTTTCTGCAACATAAATTAGTTTACATACAGTTGATTGTGTTCTTATTCCTAATTATTCTTTATCTCCTTGCAGAGTTTTCGTTCATCTTTCTATTTAAGTCATAGTCGTGAATTTCCTCTAAATAAATTTAAAAGTTCTTCCTGTAGGCGTCAAGAGCATAAAAAACGTAATAATATAATCCTTTTTAATCTTGCAATGACATAATTTTTTATTGGATAATTGAAGCAGCTAAATTAAGTTTACCCGATGCCTACAGAAAAAGGTGAATTACGCAGAAATTTCAGGCCGAAATAAGGAGATCCGATTTCCATTCATTTTTTAATACTATGCTGCTGACATAGTAAAAATTAACACTAAATTTAAACTAGATTTCATGCTAATAAAGACGGTACAAATACGTTCAACGCGTTTCACAACGGTTTAAAAAGGCGCCGTCAGAATGCTCCTCCTTCCAAGAGCCAATAGAATGCGTGGAAAACTCTAGACTCGCTCTCATCGAGCTTCACGTCTGTTATGCGGGTTGCGGCTTAGGTGGTAAGTTTTTTTTGGAACTAGCTGTACTTACATCACGCAAATTTGACAAATTATTCCACAATATAATGAAAAATCGGCGTATAGACGACGAACACTATCGTTATAGTCGAGGTTAAGTTACCTTTCTCCCCAATAAGTTTACGCTTGAAGATAGGTCTCCGCAATGATAAAAACTTATTAGCTCCAGCTGTAGTTTACCCTTGGTTATAAGCCCAAATATTCTACCGCCTGAATTTTTATGTGATGCATTTTATTTATTCCACTTAATTCCCATAAAGGTCACTTTATCGGGCATAATCATTGAGAGTACGGTCACAAACAAGGGATGAACACGAAAATTTCACACAAATATTTTAAGTAGGAAGTAGCCTGATACCTTAGGATTGATCCTGGAGTTAATCATCTAATGATAGGATTGCTCGTTTATGAAGGAATGATAATAATAATAATTAATAATAAAATAAATAAGTAACAATTAAAGTGAGTATTACGCTCCATATTTTAAGACTTACTTTTTACTGAAGTTGCTTTTATATAAAGATTTACTCCCTCATATGTATATATGCTTAAACGTTCGAAAAATTTTATAGATACATGAAAGTGTAATATTTATAAGTAGTATCAATAGCATAGTTTATTATAAAATGTTACGCCGCCATCTAAAGTTATCGCAATTAAAAACAGGGACACATTGAAAATAATTAATCAAACTTTCATCACCACTCTGAGGAATGTCACTAAAGCATAGCAATCTCCATAGCAAACACACACACAAGGAAGAGTAGATGAAGAAGGGACGAAAGATAGAGGGAGTGTGACGACACTTGAGGGAGAGGGGAGACCTTTCAGGTTGAACGGTTATTGCTTTTCGCTCCAAAAGTCTCTGGTAAAGAGCGAATGAAAGGGACGAGAAATGGATGAGAAGCCATCTAAAGTCGGGAGACCCGGATGAAACATCTCGATTGCTTATCTAAGGCTCCATTTAAAAGGTGAGAGATTTCCTAATGATCGCTGAATTTGGGAAAAAGAATGCTAGAAAAACTATATGACGGAAGCGTAATTCACGGCTCGATGATATGCTCAGGACTCAGATGCTGTGGAATATTCGAGGAATTCGTTTATATATATCTGCATCTTTCTCAATTGATTGAAAGGATATATAAGGAGAGTCAGGAAAAGATCTGTAGATCTTCTAAAACCTTGGGGTTGATAGAAGTGAATTATCCCTATCCCATACATGCGCTAAAAGTAACATCTTTCCCGTTGCTATTTGTAGAGTCCTCTCTAAGGGAATGTTTTTCTATAAGGATGTAAAACATGGATATGATTCTATCCTATGAAAACGAGAATCTAAATATTGGATGCCTATGAAACGTTGTTTGTGAAAAAAGAGCTGGGAAAATGGAAACACAAACGACGAATTGTTGAAGGGAGAGAGTAGGGTTCCGATCAAAGAATGAAAACGAATGTTAATGAAATTGGCTAGTGAAATGTCAATAGGGATTTAAGGAATTGAAGATGAATTGCGATGGCAATGACAAAACATTTTAACTCTTTTTAAGAGTATTATAATATTTTGTAATGCCTCTACTTGTTAAATATTCACTTATTTCTATCAGATATAGTGCCACTCCGAAAGCATTCAATTCATTCCATTGCAAGTTCAATATCTGACTTGTATAAAAACCACCGTTAATTTCTGGACATTTTGTTTCCGTCGATAAACAAGAATTCAGCTTACGGAGAAAATCAGATAAACTTTCGACATGAGGCGATCACTTTTACAAACCTCGAATGCTCCTCACGAGGAGAATTAAAATTCACGTCCATCCGTGGAAGATTAAACCCCAGCGTTGTACGCCCATCTCGAAAAAACTTGGGCGGAAGGATTACACGCAACTTAATACCAGCGCACGTATCCTGGACAGGTGCAAAGATCTCATTCTTGAACCCAACAACTCCCTCGCCGAAAGAAGGGTTTTATTTAACAAATCCGGCCTTAAAAATAAAGAAGAAAAGGGAGCCGTAGGTATTCAAAGTTGGGAGCGCGACCCAACTTTTTCCCGGAGGCGGTAAATTGCAACTTTTCCCCAAAGTACCCAAAAACTTATCAGCCTGGAAGTAAAAAGACGGGAAAAAACGTGGAAGTGCTCGACGAGCTTTACTTTTCGCTTCGGTTCGTGCAAGTTGTGCTGACGAATGGACGGAGGGGAGTGGCGGTGGGAAAAATATCAAGGCGAAAGGTGGATTAGAGGGTGTAAAGGGAGGGAATTACCCGAAGAGGGTGGCGCGATATCGAGAGTCCATTCTTGCAGGCGTATCACCTCCGCCTGGCACAAAAGACCAACGACGGCAAATACTTTCAATCGAAGTTCGGAGATGGGCAGTTTGGGCGGAGAAGGGAATGAACGACAAGAAAGGGAGAGGTCCCATTTCAAAGGACAAAACAGAGAGTGGATAATGGAGCTAAATACTCGACTTGCTTCGGAAAACGAACGGATTTCGCTCAAATTAAATCGATTCTCTAGGCCGGAATTTCATTCGTTAACCTTCTCCTTGTTGCATGATCCTGAGATTTTTGTAAAACGTACCATATCGATCCCAAAATAATGAAAATTCAGGACGATTTTCCTCTTATTACGGTTTCCTCCGATGCTACAATTTTCGCATTAGTTATTCATGAAATTATAAATTTTGTCCGGATGTGATGTTTTTAAGAATTTTTTACGATTTTAGGAGACATAAAAATGCATCACAATTTTTTTTTTCAAAAATAAACCTCTCCAATGCTTTTCCCTAAAAGGCGAGGGTACGGCAGGTTATTAACTTGGTGAGAGTAAGAAGTCCCGAGTGAAAGAACTCGCTAAAAATAGAGAAAGAACTGCCTCAGAGGTTCAAGAGAACATTAAAGCTAGAAAATAAGTCACAAAATAGCAGTTTTCGTAGAAGAAATACTTTTCTTATACAAATAAAAATTCATAGATTAGCATATTAGGCATCACATATATATAGAACTTAAAAAAATTAATAAATCATATAAATTTAGAATGGCAGAGAGGGATTCATCATATTTTAAGAATGAGTTCTTATGTTCTGCAATAGATAATCAGTAATCAGAACAGCGACGTAAATATAAAAACAAGAGCTAATAGTAAATTAGGGTAGCATAATTCAAGGAATATGTTCAGCAAGAGAAAAACTTCATAAATGAAAATTTATATGAAACTGCAAACGAACATATCCACACCCTTATCAAGGTTAAACGTCCAAAATCACACAGAAACTTATGGAAAAACAATCCATTGGAACACAGAATAGTGCGTCGGATCGATCTAAATTAATTTATAAACTAACCGTCTAATCTGAATAACCCCTTTTCCTAAACAGACCAAACAGTAATCGCTTCTCCTAAGACGCCATCTCTATTTATTTCATCCTCCCCTCTAATCGGATCCCTAGCGAACGCAATTGATCGTTCCCCTTCTCGTGAAAGGAAAAAAGGAAAACAAAGCCTTCTTTCCTGTGCGAGGAAGCATTGCTGATTACACTGAGGCATAAAAGGGATTTGGGAGTGACAGAAGGCTTAGAGGGCAAAGCGAAGTACGGAAATCTGTGCGCGATGTAGTGGGGATGTGAAAGGAAGGAAATCCAGGTGGAGGAAGAAGAGACGGGATTTCGTGCAACGATTTGAGAGGAGAAATCGTATTGGAGGGGAATTCATCTGAGCATTCCATCCTCAGATGCTAAGCCTATTCAGACTTCTATTAAAATATTACGGATCTTCTTATCGACGCTCCCTACAATTCCACGTCTTTCAAAGTGGATTTACATGTATTGAGTATATCTCCCGCTTCATTTCGCCCTTCGAATTCCTTCATTTTTTATTGAAGTCTATGAAAACTGTAGTGGATTTTGACCGTTGTATAGGCGCCCACTTCAAGCGACGGTTACTTACTTTCTCGGCTTTTGTTTGAGAAAAGCGAAAGATTACTTTATCATTTACACCAAGAAAAACTAAAGCATACTAAGTTTAGTTTGTTGTAAATTGACATGTAATCAATGTTGATTGAAACGTAAATTATTAACCGAATTCTTTCCGTGATGTTTTAAGTAAGATAAATTAATATTTTAGTGCTTTTAATATGAAGTTCTAAATTCCGAAGAAAATAGCGTCTTTCTTCAAATGAAAGATATAATTGTTTCCGATGTCAGAAAATCAAAATTATTTATCTACGTCTTTATCTTTAAAAAAATGATAAATATTATATTATCCTACGACTATGTTGGAAAAAAAGATGATCCTTTCGAGTTATTAAGATAGTTTTTTGCTTCTAAAAACAAATAATAAACATTGGGTTCGTCAAGCTATTGTCTAAATGTCTAAACATTTTCCTTTCGGTCGACCTCTATCATATTGATAGCCAAGAAAAGTCTCAACTTTACCCGAATAAAAGGTCTTATTATTATTTATTAGACGAACTGAATCGAAATACTGTAGTGATTCACTTCCTGCGATAACTAAAATAAGCTTCAATCAATTTTCCCTCCATATTTATCGCTCGAATAATCAATTCCATTATCGCAAGATTTAAAAATACTGACGAGTGAAGAAGAAATATCTACGGAGACAAAAGCGAATCGAGAGGCGTCCGATATTTGAAAAACCCGCATCGAATGGCAGAGACGAAGGCCTCATCAAAACCTTCAACAATTCCGATTGCAGAAAACATTCAGGTGCGAGAAAGGGTCGAAGGAGATGGGAAAAGAAGGGCATTTCTATGGAATGAGCAGAAAAGGGATGGAGAGACGAGGAAATAAAAAATTTCACGATCAGAATGAATGCATTCGATGGCGAATCGAAGAGCTGAGGGATAAAAACACGGACGAGAGAATTCGCAGATTAGAAATAGGCGCCGCGTTAACTCTCGTTGACTCTTCGACGTTTTTCACCAACTTAAACCGGAATATATAAGTTGGAGTAGCAATAATACCGATTTCTTTATATTTGAAAAACTGACAGAATTATTGAATTGACCCTATTAAATTAGGATGGATCGGGAGATTGCTCTGTTTAATCATTCAAGTTTTTCGTTTATAATATTGTATATGTTACAAACTCTATGGTGTTGAATATAGATCAATTTTCATGAGTCGAGAAACAATCCGACGGTTTTCATCTTAAACATATCATGATATCGAAACGAAAACGGTTATTTATTCCCTTCCAATTTGCGGTTATCAACATTGCGCATTTTACTAGAAAACAATTGGAGGATAGAGTACTAATTATATGTAACGACTTACTACAGACTGTAAATAAGTAAGGATTTCAGTGAAACGTAGAACAATCGACTGAAAATAAAATCCGTTCTCTCATCATCAAAAAATTAACATGAGAGAAATTAATTTAATTAGATCATTACCACAAAACTTGTCCATGCAGAGGAGTCCCCAAGATCATGGATTATTCAATTCACATTTCATTAACTAACACATAGAACCCCTTTCCTATAAGGATAAAAAATACTCGCGTTAATCCGCGGAAAATAGATATTGGAGTTGGGCGGTGAATATCGACCACGAACCACTTATGCAGCCCTATTTCTACTTGACCGTGACCTCACAGAATAACTCCCAAACTACGCCAACTTGAGGTACTTTTGAATGAGCTTCTTAGGGAATGCGCGTAGGGTGATGCTTTCATTCCGAATAAGGCGCATCCAATCAGATGAAATAAATAGATCCCCCGCCGGCTGCGATATTGAATTAAATCGAAAGAAGTGAGCACTGCCTCTTTTTTTAAGCGCGTACTCTTCTAAGAGCAAGTGAGCTACCTTTGCATGAATAAACGCCTTCTCTAGCCTCATTAGTCCGAATACAAAGCCATTCGGAAATCGGGAAATTTCAGACTCTGAAAGCCATCTAGCGAGAAGTTGGGGAACGAGGCGGATATTCAATTTCTCTTTAATATGAGAAATTAATAAGGGATTTCGCTTAAAAAGATTATTTTGGCCGGATTTGCCGGGATATCATGAAACAACGCCATCAAAAAAATTAAACGAGATGAAAGCTTTGATGGAGTCTTCACCTTGTGGAAGTTCATCAGAAAGAAAGTCAGTAATCACCATGATCGGATTTTACGCGGAATTTTATACAGCGATGATTTTTTGCTGATGAAAAGATGAGTTTGAAGAGGGCAAAACATCCATCAACGAGTTTCGTAAAATTAATACAAAAGCATCCACATATCTGTGATTTCTTATCGTGATATAAACGTTCTATAATTAAAATGCTTGCATGAAAACTAATTACATGAATCTCAAACGAAAGAAATTCCGATATGTTATGTTTATGATATTGGTCACTTTTTGCTGTTAGATAAATTGTCTGTTACCAGCTGCTACCAGTACACCATGATATATAAATTGTTTTATATATTATACATGTATGGAGAAATATTTTATGTATAAAAACTAGCAGCTAGATTTCTTAAGATGAAATACGCGATTGTTTATAGAATTAAGAAGCATCTTGAACAAAGAGTTAGTAAATATGTAGCAACGTCTGTTAGAAATACTAAAAGGCATACTAAGCACTGGTAGCTGGGGTGAATATTTACAAAAAATGGTTAGGAGCCCCTGTCCTAGATCTACTGCGAAAAACCCAAACGTAAATCCCTTTAGTTGCTCGGTAGCTTCCTGATACTTTCCAAAGCGCACGACGTCAATAATCCACTTTGGAATAGAGCATTTCAAACCAGAAATTGGATACTGACTTCCTGTTGCTTTTATTGCCGTTAAAAAGTAATTCAAAAAATTGCGACAAATTCTTCCCTTACGGAAACAAGTTCAGCGATTTTTTCGCCTAGGATAACGCGAAAAATGTCGCGCGAGGAGGTCTAAAAACGGCTCACGGCCAATTAAGCACACGCCGTTTACCGATATTAAAGTTAAATTAGAGACGCAATTTCGAAAAATTCGCAACGTGAATATCGGCGTATTTTGGAGGGCTCACGGGGTTAATTTATCCGAAAACGTCGGAGGAATCTCAGCGCTTCTTTTTTTAATCTAGCGCCCGCTAAGTTTGTTAAAGCGATGGATGGGTTATTATGGATGGAGTTAAAATGATTACGGCCATCATCAGCTTTCATCATTTACATCGGAGAGAGTAACAATCCATCATTATGTCATCCGAGCATACGGTATCGCAAGAATCAAAACTACTATTTCCCCACAGATGATGGAACTGCAGGAATGTATCGCTCTCCTTAGAGCAGATCTAATATAGATCACATCTGCATTCATTAGTGCGGGTATAATTAAGAGTATTACTGTAGATATACCTGCGTAGAGCGGGAATATCTGTTTACAGTGACGTCAGAATTACCGATCCATAAGTTAGCATATTGGCTAATACTCTTTTCGTATTTGTTCGATAATTACTCGTTTATGAGAGATAATTTGCTTCGAAACACATTCATTTGCCACGTACGTAAGATATCTACTTAACAATACCTTCGATAGCTTACAAAAAAGTAAAAGTTTACGAAAATCTTAAATTATAAAAAAATAAATAATATATTTAATTATAGAATATTAATTTATCCTTTCCATGAAACTGGTATTCAAATCATACCAATCAAACGATTAACTTTAGTATCACATTTAAAATGATGTAGCTAAGAACATGATGAACCTACTGCAGCCCTGACACATACACCCTGAAATCCATTTGTCTTTTGCGCGAAAATATAAACTCTATGTAAATTACAGACGTCAAATCCACGACAGTGGGCTGAGCTTAACCATTAAACAATATTCTCCCAAAGAAAACTTCGGAACTAACACGTCAGATATTGATTTCTTTTGTCTTTTAGTAAAAAATAACTCCGTTGAGACACTTTGACACACCTAGCATTGGAGACGTGTCAAAAACTTCTAGTATGGATTTTTTAACGATATCACTAGAGCCATCTACTACTCGAGCCTAGCAACACTGAAATCTGAACTGGCTCCGTGCCAGTTTCCATCAGCGTATACAAAGCGGTTCATCTGGAAAGTCGTGTTTAAGTTGGTGCGGTAAAATCCCCTACCCTTCAAGTACCGAGTGGCAATAAAATTTTGTTTTAAAGTCGGGGAAGTGCAACTGAAATAGCCGCAACGGTGCTTGTAGATTGCGGAAACTGAAGGGCAGTCATGATCCTTTTTTTGCTGACAATGAAGAATCCGCGAAGCTAGGAAAGATGGAATGAAGTGATGGACAAAGATCGTGTATTTTCTAGAGGATAAATTTTGTATTGTTACTATGGAGAATTATTTAGAAAATATCCAACTCTTGTCAGGACGAGGTCGAAAGGTTGTTCAGAAATGGTTGAACTCAGGTGAATGTTCACAAAGATGCATCTTTCAACTACGCGATCTGTTGTCTAGCATTAATATTGCTGAGTATCAAATGGAATAAATCCCGAGAGACATCCTTTAGATCTATTCTGGTATCAAAATAGGTCCATCTGTTGACCACGCTTCATGACCATAAGCTGAAGTAATGATAAATTAAATTGGTGATGCCATTTATTTTTCCATTGAGAGATGTTATACCTAATTATTATACCAGGGCAACATTTACACATATTGAATATTCAGAGGCAAGTAATAATAAATATGTGTAAAAGAGATATAAATTAATTTTTCCTTAATATTTCGTCAATTATTCCGTCTCAATATCTTATAATCCCATCATAGTGGTTGTACGAGTACTTGCAGCTCTTAATAATTTTGTTAAACGTTTTTTTTACTTCCAACTCTAATATAAATAATTTTGAATTTTGTCTGAAGCTTAAAAATGAGTAACATCAAGGCAAGTACAGTTTTGTGAGCGTTGAATTTTGAATTAATTCAAAGAAACTTACAGAATTACCCTCTTGTACCTGAGCTACTTATTCCTCGGATGAAATTTGAGTTCGACACGAGTTCCTCCAAGTTCTGAAGGGTTTCCAAGCAGATAAGTGTATCATTTGCAGAGCTGCATCGCTTGGATATTACAGCGGCAACATTACAGACGTACATTGCCAAAGCATGAGCGAGATTTGGAATACTCGCAAAAGAATATCATCAAGCAAAAATTTCACCAGAAGATTACACGACAGTGAATGCAAGCCTAAGCCAAGTGATGTAGAAAGCACTAATAAGTGCGTTATACCGAAACTTGAACGAAGTTTCCGAGAGATGCAATTCTACCACAAATAGTTACCGATGAGCTGCCGAAACGAGCCTCATTATATCTAACCGATCTTAAATCTCAACTCAAGTCATCGATGAAGTGAATAAATTCACCGACGATGTAAAAAGTAGTATTGAAAATCACGAAAATGATGCCGTTTCCGAAGATGACAGAGATGGTGAAGGATGCAGAATTCGAATCCAGCGGAACCGTTAAGTACCTGCTTCCGTCATCAAATGTTAATCCCTCTCTCTTCGACGTATTCATATCCAGGAGCGACTTTTTACCTTCAGATAACCCTAGGACGAGGAAAACCGTTCTCTTGCCGGCATGTTCGATATTCGCAACCCTGATTGGATTACGAGATGACAGCCATCTCATTGAAAAACGAAGTCTGACGTTGATAAAAGAACTTTCAGCATAAATGGAAAGGTTAAAGCGAGAAAAAACGCTGGACGTCTTAAGGGGATATTTCACGGCGGAGTGGCGAGAAGAAAAGGGAAGTTGTCACAAAAAACAGTATATCTAGGTTGAAATCGCGAATTTTCGCAAGGCTGGCGTTCATTTTTCACAGATGGAAGAGGTGATTAGAGAGGAGAAATGAAAGAAATGCGCCTGCGGATTTATAGGAAAGAAAGGCCATAAATTACCTCCTCGCGTCGGGAATGTGAGACTTGCGGAATATATCTTCCAAAATATGTATAAGTTAAAAAGTTAAAAGTATGGAGATTGGAGATTTTATTCAAGAATGGAAACAACTTTTATATTGTCTCCGAGGTGCCTTCGATAATTATTTTACGAGCTATGTAACTGCTGAGAAGTTTCGATATTACACAAAAAATCAAACCATTACCAATAAAAGTCAACGAAAATTAACTACTTAATTTTGATTCCATTCTATTAAATGTTAAAATATTTTTTACATGTAACATATTGAAAATATTTTAAAAATCCATAAAAGAGAGACAATTAGCTTGCCAACTCATCTTCACACAACCGGAGCAATTGAAAAACAGCTTAAGAAGTCATCAATTGATGTGCTACAATAAACGGGAAGGATTTAGAAAAAAAATACAGTCTTACAATTTAATCCCGAGAGGTTGAAAGCAGTTGCAAGCTATTTTTCTCTTTCTTGAGAAATTTGATGGAGCTAAATCATTTCGACGAATTATGGTTGAAAATTATTCTTCAAAAGTATACAAAATATCACAAAATACATTCATTCGTTATCGAAACTTCCTTTCGTTATAGAAAATAGTAAATTGAAAGTAAGAATTCTTTCGAGTTTAAAAATGAATTGGAAAATTTATTCGATAAGTTAATCTTAACAAAAGCGAAGAATGGAGAAGAACTAGAAAAAAGTCACACCAAAACAACCTGACGTCTCAGTCCTAAATTTAAGCTAAAGACGAGAGTTTTCCGAGAAAGTGAAAGGAGTCAAAAACAACCGAGACGTGAATAAGAAGCGAGGTATATACGCCATGTGTACAGATTAAATAAGATGCTTTAACAATTTCGGCGAGAATCGGAAATTAAAATTGAATCCTTCGGGAATTCACGCGCAGATACGCTTTCCTGACCGAAGAGTCAAGAATTGAAACCAACTAATCCGAGAGAAAAGTCCGCGGAAAAACTTATTAACGACCGTTCGAAAATCCTCGATAAACTCGAGAGGAAGGTATTCAGTTACGAATGAATTTTTCCGCGGGGCGAAATGGGCTTAACGTGACAAAAATTTCACGCCGCGATGAATAAAGCAATCAATATCCCGGAGGAAAAAACCTTGCGCGGTCTATCAGTATGCCATACCACGAAGAGACGCTCTCTTCCGCCGAAAAAAAGAGGCTGGGAAAGGAGGAGAATCTTTAATATGTTCCTTCTTAATTTTGCTTCAGTTTCAACCGGCGGGAGATTTATGGAGACTTGCCTATGCCTTCTTTCTTCGCTTCTCCCTTCCGAATGTCTTCTTTTCTCCTCCTTAGCACGTTCCCACCGTCTTCCATATCCATCCTAACCATCACACCCTAGAACCCACTTCCTAACGGATACTCTTCCAGGCTGTATTATGCCATCATCGTACTCAACCCACACTCATCACTCAAATATACCCATTTTATCTCGGAAGAAGAAAAAAAATTGCCAACACCCTCAAAATCTTCCTCCTTTCGATCCAAGACACCGACACTCTTACAACCGATTTGATTCAATACCTCTCCCAGTTTATCACGCTCGTTGACTCTTTTATGAACAATATAAAACCATATCATATCTCATTACCCAAACTTAACCTATCGACTGAAAATATTCTCCCTCACCCCAAGTATGTTTCCTACCAACTCAGCCAAATGTAACCAAATTAGCGATGATTATATTGAGCCCTACAACCACCTCTAACAACCCTAATGAAATCCCCGTAACTCACCAACCCGATCGAAACTGTTATACACAAACGTATTAAACAGATCTTAAAGAAATTCCGATACACTATGCAATTACTTCCTCTACATGAAACACCCCAAATTTTTATCCCAAATCCCCGACAGGAATCTAACCATATCCTACCAGAAAATTCTCTCAACTTCATAGCTTAGCAAGTGTAGAATGCGGTACTGAATCGAGTTCTCAGTTGAATGGTAGCTCATATTCTCAATGTTGAATCACTGGTCCTTAGGACTGCGCAGTTTGAGAACCACCCACTTCTATCTAACATCTGAGCAACCATCTCTACCTCACCTACCTTTAAATTTACCAGCTCTACTTTATCTACCTCTGAACTACTCTACCACCCCAGCATTGCACAACGCAATTTCCCCCCCAAACCCAACCACACCCCTGCGGGCATTTCCTCCCAACACCTCGTCCACCCACACGTGCATCATAGCGGGGGCCCATCCATCAAAACGAAATGAAGGTCTCGAAGAAGGCGGAGAATAAGTCCAGAGACGCCGTGGACGTGTTTTGACTGGGAAAAGAAAATGGGAGAAGGGAGATCAATAGCACTCCCTCCGAGCAGGAAATCAATGCGGGAACCGGTTAAAACCGCTTCATAGGGTCGCCCGGAGGGGATGGCTGAGGAAGAATCGGCGGCCACCCGTGCAGACTCTATCGGACGAGGAAGCGTCGTTTAATTGCTTCGGGGTTAACCTGCTTTTATTTAGCCGCCGGCGGGTGGTTTAAACGGCGGCCTTCGAGCGTGGGATTGCGGTCTTCTCCTCCGATATCATGCTGTCGCGGACACGCGTTTTACGAATGGAATCAGGGATCCTTGGAGCGAAAAAGAAATTCAAAACTACCATAAATCTATCTCCTGAATGTAAAAAGGCGTTTGCGATACTGTGCAAGAACTGAGCCTGGCCTGCGCAGGTTATGTCAAAAACAAAATCAACAACACCTGAAGAACGTCAGATAGCCACGTCGGTGGTTCTGAACCCTTTCATCCTTTGAATTCTGAAAGTTAATTTTGCAATCATTTACAGTAAAATCAATAGAGTGAAAATGGCTGCCTCCGCATTCAATAACCAAATTCAACATGTTGAATGACTGTTTTTAATCTAAATAAATAGGACACCAGGTATCCATTTATCGAGACGTCATGTTATTCAACTGTTATGTCAAAACCAATACTATTCACAATTTTCATCTGTTTAAATCAAGCCGTAAAAAATATTAATGTAAAATAACGATAAATTAAAATCGGCTCTCATTTTTCTATCTCATTCATAGAATTAAATTTCACATTCAGGGAATTTTTTTGACCGATTATCACGCAATTTTCAGTAAAAAACGCGCGTTGTGAAAAATATTTTAATATATTGAAATTATATAATGTAAATATGTAGTAATTAATAAGTGGATGTCGTAAGTTTAATCTAAAGATCAATATTTCTAATACTAAACACTGTATCGACCAAAATTCGAGGAAATATTCATAGAAATTGTAAAAGTGACTCACGAACCAAGAATATCAGCACAGCTGAGAAACCAAGACCATTCGACTCACCTATAAAGAAGAAGAAAATTAAATTAGTAAAGACAAAATAAAATAAAAATTATTAAGATTATTTAATGATATATAAATAATACTATAAATATATAACTTATTGCATTAAATAGCTGTAATGCTTATGTATCTACCTTAAAAATGAAGGTTCCTTAGAAAAATTGGCAATTGACAACTATGGATGAAAAATAAGAATCAGAACAAAGAAATTAATTATTCGAAGAAGTTACAGCAATTCCAACTCCTGCCAATAATCAATTCTTTAAAACAGTAATTTTTAATATGCAATGCCTTCCTTAATCTTGATACAAGTGGAATCTTTCTTTTCGAATGATGTAAACAATTTCATTAATATTACCAAACAATGTTGATGAGAGATTGTAATCTCCCTTGAAGCTAAAGGCGATCGGCGTGTTTCTTGCCCACTAATTCAACAGTCGGAAGGGCAATCAGTGATCCCTCTTGCGATACCAAAGTAAAGACAACGAGAAAGGACATTTCTCTTCAGTATTATCAGCGATCGAACCAAAACGATAGCAAGTTCAATTAAGTCCATCTTGAAGAGGAATCGCAGCGATATCAGGTTGATCTAAGGCAGTCGAGCTCATGATCAGTTTCCAAACAGAAACGATGCGTAATTATAACAACGGATCGTTTTTTCAAAGCTTTGTAAATTGGCTCTTTGTGGAGTGGAATCATTGCGACGATTAAAACTTCGATGGTCGTGAAAGCAATCCATTATGCCTCCGGAAATCGAGTGATTCCTTTGAAGAGATAGATTCTCTCTCTTTTTGACCTCAAAAGGGAATAAACTATGACTGGAATAGACTCTATATCTGCCACAGAAGAACCCATGGAGTGCAAAAAACAGACCATTTCGTTTTGCCTATTTCGGGATAAAATCGCAAAAAAGAGCTTCAAAGCGACCGGTGAAAATGCCGGCTAAAAAATACCTCTTCTTTTCCTCTGCCTTTAATTTATTCGAACAGAAGAGCTAAATAAGTGGATAATTTGCTTTGAAATGTATGTGTACGTTTTCAGGCCATTCTCTACGCACACGAATGGATATTTAGAGAGCATATTTATATGAGCGCGAATGGAGTGAAAGTGGAACGTCTAAAGAAGATTCATTACAACTTATGAGGAATGTAACAACTTAATGAGGGCTTCCTTACGTTTACTTACAATCCTTACTCAGTAAGCCGCCGTATGGCGTATGGTAAACCAGAAAGCGTTATTATTTCCCGCTCCGATTTCCACTTCGCATTCTCATCAGGTTTAACAGAAGTTATATTTAATAACTTTAGTATAATATATTTCATTAATGATAACTTCTATATAAGAACAATCACGTATGATAGAAACATTACACAGAGATTATTTTATCGGAGCCAAAAGGAATTCCCTCAAATTCTACCGGAACAAAACCAGCATTTTCATTAAACCGGAAGGAATATACAGTAAAACTCAGTTTATTAGCTTTTCAAGGGATCAATTGAAAACCGAATTATAAGCGGGAAAGTAATAGCCAGAATATTACAAATGTGTATTCCTTTCACATTAGAAAACAGAAGGGAAGGAATTTTTTGTGCTTTAATTTTCACGTAAGTGACTTTCATCTTAAAGAAAAAAATGAATCTTCCTAAATTTGCCTTACTTGCTACAGCTATAGATATCTAAAGAATCCGTGTACTACTGGTTGCCTTCTCGTCATTATTTTAAGAATGGTCTGCTTTTTGCATAAAGGGTACTACTGTCTTTGCTACTTGATTCTGATTATTTTTTATTCTACAATTGAGCAATTTTTAATAGATAGACAATTAGGGAAGAAAGACGTACACAGTTTTCGCTGTATCGACTTAAATACATAAGATTGGATGAAGTGGATTGCAGTGCATCTGGGACGGGCATAATCTTATAAAAAGGCAGAAAAGCATCTTAAGCGGTATTTTTACCATGAGATTACTGTGAAAGAGGCCATACCCAAAAGAAAACCTTGTATAAATAGCGTCTTAGGATAGGATAGCGTCTTAAACAGGAACACTGTGATCATTGTCCGAGTCTTGGGTACAAGGAGAACATTGGTGGACAGTATAAAGAAGTCCTCGTCACAAAAGCAGAACCTGAGTCCGTAGAAATGTTGACAATCAACGCGGCGAATCTTCCGAAAGAGAATGCATAATTGACCCAGAAAAAGGCAACCATATCTCCAACCGCAGACGCTCTTTACTTCTGAGAACGATTCTCTCAACACAATTCGGCAATTTCCGCTGACTATCCCTCTTGAAAATTCGAATCACAAACCCTTTTAAGTCCGCCCTCTTTTGGGCCGGGACAAAGGGCCGTGAGGTGAGCGACTGCTAAGTGTCGCCAGACGTGCATTGATCAACTCACGGATCCGCTAAAGTGCACGGCAGGCACGTTTGAGATGGCTTTCGTAAGAAACTCACGTAGCTTGCGTACCGCCCAAGACGGGGAAAACGAGAGCAATTACTCTTCGGAAAATATTAACGCTCTCGAAGAGGGAAATTGAATGCAAATGCGTTTGTTTCATAAGCGGTCGGACGTTTGGGAGAAGATTCCTGAATAACAGAGGGAATGGATGGCTGTGGAAATAGACCGCTGGAAATTGAGAGGTTTCACCTCTTCGATGGATAGCTTAAAAGGAACTGACTTAGTGTTTGGTGAAGCTGTCTCCTTCTGTTTTCGATGAACATTTTTTTTAGTGATGCAACTAATGGAGACGGACTACTTTAGAGGCGTGAAGGAAAACCTCGCAGCATTGGGGGACTCTACAAACAAAAAATGGGGTGTATACATTTTGTAATCCTCCTATATTGTGAGGTTTATATCAATACAAATACCTAAAAATTAGACTTATTCGTTAACCGTAGGACAATGAGCAGGGAGATCCTTGAACCCATACATTTTAATTTATCACAACTTCAAAACTCTGTGAACGTAAGAGGTATGAAAAATAATATTTCTAATCTTCATTATTGATATCGGTAATTTTATTATTTCGATTAGTGATTTTTATCATTAACATTCGTATTATTAACTATATTTTCAATTTTATTAGGTTTTTTATTATTAATCTTTGTAATTTTTATTATATATTTTTCAATTATTATTATTTATACCTCTTATATTTACTAGAAAATGCTAAGGATCTTTATAGATGGGTAACTTATTACTCTTTCTATTCTCGATGAAAAAAGGTATACTAATGTAAGAAAAGAAATTCGGAACTAGTCAGTGAATGAATTGGAGGTTTGAAATCACATCGTTCGTCGTTTTTCGGATCAGCTTCTTCCAAGTATAAAAGGTACCGAGAAGGAACAAGATTACCAATTTCTAGGAATCACCCCTAATCAGTCCCAGGAGACGGCAATCTTGGTTCTTCTCGGTACTTTTTGCACTCGGAAGACGCTAGTCTGACAAATGACTAACGGTATGATTTCAAACCTCTAACAATATTAAAGATGAGTCTACCATTACCAACCTATACGCTCGTTAAATGATTTGATATCTTTGCGTGAACATGAATCAGAAGCAATTTCTTCGCATTGCTTCAAACTAAAAATTCAAGAGGACATCCCTCATCACAACTATAAAATGACTCGCGAAGTGACAATCTACACACTCTACAAAAGGAGCAGCGAACTAAATATCACATTTTTCCGAAACGCCATTCCCTGAAATTAACTTTCCGATAAAAAGTCGACTAAATTAGTCTCCATTCATTCCAGCAGGATTATCATGCGCGCGAATTTTAAGGGAATACCTGCGCCGTTTACCTTCTCTGCTACAGATAACTTATCCGTTTACGCGTCGGAAGATAGAACGCTGGAAAAATCTCTTTTTATAGTCGCCAAGATTCCTAAAAAAATGATGTCATCGACTCGAGATCTCATTCACTTTTCGTAAATATTCGCCCGCGCCTCGAATTTGTCGGGAAATAAAGACAGCGGCGGGCGGAGCGCGTATTTCCCCAAACAGAGTTTTTGCCGAGAGAAAAAAAGGCAGTAAAAAAGTCTCTTCAGAGAGAGGAACAATATAGAGCAGCGAATTGAAATAAAAAGCGCGAGCGAAAGCGCTGCTTGATGAGGAACTCTGAAAGAGACATTTACTCCGAAGAAAAGAGATGCAACTGCGCCCCCGATTCATGACAAAAGAATATCGAAGATGACTTTAGGCACGCATTTATCGGGATCACGATTAATTCCGATTGAAAGCTTTGGAAATAGAGAAAGACCCGGATATCTTCCTCCGAACGAATATTTCCTCCGCAAATACTGACGTTCTCTTCCGAAGACGATCTGCTCCCGGAATTTTTTTCGCTGAGACTTACTGAGATAGGTTTCTCGTGTTTAAATTCCTCACTCCCTTCCCATAGGACATTTGATGGTCAAAATAAAGAACGATTTGAAAGACTGCAATACTTAGAATTTTTAATTTAAACCATGGATCTCCAACCTGCGTGTTGCATGCATCCCTTCAACCAACTCCTTACGGACCAGATCATTGTTCTTTCCTAAAACTTCCATCAAATATACTATAGCAATACTTTAGTAAGAATAAAGTAAACGCGCATTGGAATTTACTATAAAAGGATTCACTATCCTCCTATGGCATGCCATTCCATAAGAAGTGACAACCATCGGCGAAATATCATTAGTTTTAAAATTCAACGAGATACACACGTTATCCTCATAGGAGCTAATTCTGTCCGCTGAAGAGTTAGGACTTGGACAGCCCTTATTTATATTAGATTCTTCACAAAGCGTTACATTTTCTCAGTTAAGGAGATTGTATTAAATATTGCTCTTAACGTCGTTAAAAAATACAAGAATATGTGCTACTCAGGTAATAATATTTTAGGGCATCATCATCAGACTTCTGATGATGTCACGCTTCGAAACCATGCTTGTTAGGAGCGTTCATTTATCTAGTACTTTTCATTGCAGAGTAATAGTACTGAGAAACGAAAACAATAGCAACCACAAAATGAAACCAAAGATATCGACTGTTGAAGCTTCTGTCTACGAAAATTAAGGTAGAAAGAAAGCGTTTTAACACAAATCGCTTCACTTAAAAGTCACCCTTTAAGTAGGAAATATAAATTTGCATCACAAGAAAAAATCTTTCTCTCATCAACTTTCCTCCATCGCCAACTACCTTAGAAAATATAGTGAGTAAAAATTACGAAAATAGTTACTTACATACAACTCTAAATCTTTCAAATAAACAGAAAAGTCCTCTCTATCACTATCATACACACATAGGATACACTATAATTTTTCAATGGATATATACACAGATAATCCACTTCTCTTTGGAACTCCTTCCGCGAGTTCGAACCCAGATCCGGGCTATAGATCAGATTTAAAAAACGCTCAACTTCGCCGACGGCCATTAAGTTTATGAACGTTTTAGCACCTTGACTCCATTTTTCTCAGACATTTACTAGCGCGTAATACCTCCACTCTTATTACGTCATATTTTCCGGCACACTCATCGAGTCGAACAGTTAGAGCGTCGCGTGAAATGATCAATCACGAGTGGAACATTTCAAGGATCGCATAGAAAAGAGATGAAGATAAAGGAGGCGAAAGAGAAGGAAAGATAGATTGGTGGGACGAGGATAAAGGAATAACGAGACAGCAGAAGTGGGATTTTAGAGGAAGAAAATGATTGGCAAGGACACACGTGGTGCAAGAATAGAAGCGGATGGGGAGAGATGAAAGGGGTCTTCACAGAGGGAATAGAGAATCTCAAGTGGGAAAGAACATCGCACACAAAAACAGCCATGAATTTACTCATTCTAAAACTCTTGCTTACCGTACTTGTTCCATTCCTTCTATTATTAACACGTATGTGACTAAGATGTTTCTACTTCCATATGATAATAATAATACGTATTTATTAGGGCGAGATTGACACTAAATACATCTTACACCTAACCCTTCGTCATCTACAAAATAAAATCAATGTGTTCAACCTTTGGTGGAACTCTACAGTACCCATCTTGAATAAAAACTCTCAAGTAATTTCCACAATAGAAATTTTATTGTGACTAATTTTGTCACAGGTATGACATATTAAAGATGAATGAAGAAGAATGAGATTGAGAAGAAAGGATGATGCTTGAAGATATCTATCCTTTGACGAAACTACATAGTCGTAATAATATCTATTGTGAAAATTATCTAGTCTTTATTCGAGATGCTTCATCATATAAAATTTGAAATATCTCCATGAATGGAATGTATTTCATTTTACTTATAAACAGGATAGAGAAAGAAGTATATTTCATTTATTTTAGTCCAAAACTTGTCCATGACTGGAATAATATCAGAGTTACTAAGGTATGATTGATGTTGGATGATTGTTATTAGATGTTACTAATATTTTCTTTATTTACTCATTTTTCCTCCCTGTACTTATAATAAAATGGATGTTTAGGGGCATCGAGAAATAAAGATATAAAAAATAAGATGCAAAGAAAAATTATAGAAATATATTCTATAAAAAATAGGAAATACAGTAAAAGAAATAATTTTGAGATCAATATGCCTTGAATGGTATATTCTTGCAGAAACCAAACATTTCAGACTGAATCACTACAGCGATATTCCCCTAACGCCCTATTCCTAAAACGAACGTATCTGTGAAAGGCAAACACGGCAAAGATCCTCATTCAGCTCCTTCGTTCACAATCCCGTAAAAGACGGCACGTTAAACTTCCAACTACGAGGAGAGAAAAAAACTCGAATCAATTGAGGATTGAAGAGGGGGAGGTGTTGTTATGAAGAGACTGGGGTGTGGCACTCGGAGAAAACGGCATCTATGGGAATCTAGAGATAGTGAGACGCAAATCACTCCAGCGTGAGGGAAACACGAACAAAAAAAGAAAAGGAAAGAGAATACGTTTGTCGGGGACGCAAGTGCGTCTTTGAAAGGATTCGTACATGTGGAAACCGGTTTCTTTCAGAACCACCGGCAACGCACCCCTTTGCTACCGTATAATGCGAGGGGTTAGTTTTCTCGAGAATGGGCTCGCATTATATGTATATATAAAATAAGACGATTCGTGCAGGAAAAAAACGCATGAAAAGGGGGTTAACCCCGGGGGAGAAAAGCACGAAATCCCGTAGAGACGAGTTCCTTTTTCTCGGACCATTCTTCAAGTGCGTTCAATAACATCGCGTAATGGACCAGATGAATGCGGAGAAGGGCTTCGAGATGTATTGGAGCTTCTCTACGTTGATCCTTTAAGTTGTTAAGCAACGTCTAGGGAGTTTATTCGGTGCGCTTCTTTAAAATGCGATGTTATGCAATGAAATTTGGGCTCCGCGAGGGAGGAGTGCTTCCGAAGCCGCTTAAAGTAATTAAGAGGAAATATTTCCGAGGGAAGCTCCGGGGAAAATTCATGGCTTATTTTTCCCGGCATTACTAATCCCTTCTTAATGGCTTGGTATGTCCAGAATGCTGGATTTCCGAGGACCCGAAAATACTTTTACGTCGGTTGCCCTCACATATCTTGGTCTCTAGGGAGAGGCAAAGTGCCGGACTAATCTCGGAGATGTGCCCTTCGCCTTATCAAGAGAAATCCTTAAAATGCTAAACAAAAGCTGGCGACAACAATTCCTGAAGCAGAGCGTATACCGCAGTGCAAAATTTACGGGGCGAATTAGGGTATTAATCATTTGCATCACAATGTTATAGCACAGCTCTAATTACAAGTAGCTTGTGCAATCTATTAATAGACAATAATATTCTTGATATGGAAATCTTACACTAGTTATCTTTTCCTGAATATTCTTAACATAGAAAAAGAATTTATTCATTTTCCATCCTCATACCAATAAATGGGAAGTCTCAAACAGAAGAAGATTAGCATTTCGTTAATAAATAAAATGAGTATAAAATGTCCAACGCAACAAATGCATTTATGGGTATATAAAATTCGTATAATTTTTGAACGAGTGTATTTAAACATATATAACCCGACTTGTTGCCTAGTTAAGGTGTTTGCATATGAATAAACCATATGAATCAACCAGAGACTGCGTTTAAATTAAATTTCATGATTAGTTAAACGCAGAGCAACGAGATTGACTATACTGTCTTTTTCTAAGCATATACATTTTAATATGTTTTAAATTTCTTCCAACCGATTTTCCGAGAAGCAATATTTAAGTATGAACAAATAACTACATTCACCTGAATGACAACCACTGTTTATATGAAACACGAAGTCTATTGCATTTTAAACTTCATCTAAGAGCAAAATCTTTCCACGAATACACATCTGGCTACCAAATTCAAATTATCCCGAAAGTCGTAGAAAAAATAACGTAGAGTAAGCGTTACACGATTCTGAGTGTATCAACACCAGGAATTTTGTTAAATGATCCAACAAAACGCCATAAGCTGATGAAGATTTGCCGTAAACATTCCACGAATTCAAATTAATTTTTCACCTGCAACTACAAATCTTGAAGCACAACCTCATGCGCACATTTCATGGATTCCAGTTGAGATATACGACGTAAAATGTGACTAAGATCTGAAGAAGCGCCGTAACATGAAAACGGAGCTTCTGCCATCCGTGAAGCAGAAAAAATTAGCACAAGGTCGCTTGGTTAAATATAATTCCGAAGGTAACCTGGTCGCTAATTTTATAAGACTTTTAACAGCAGGCTGAGTATGAAAATGAGTCCGAAAATATGCAGATTATGCAACGTAAATAGTGTGTACAAGGAAAAAAATTTAGAGCAAAATTAATTTCAACATAAGTGAGCTATCCCAAAATTGAGGTCGAAACAGAGAGGACTTGGTAATTTCAAAATGTTTTATTCAGAAGCATCAACATTCATTTCCTAGGTAAAGCCATCATATGTTAACTTTAAAGAAGATACAATACCATTAGTGGTCAATTAGCACGATTAACGCTACAAATTCCACCAAATTTAACAGGAAGTGTAACTACAATTTTCATTGACGATAAATATTATATTCAACGTTCCTGTATTAACTGATTAGCTCACAAAATGAAAAAAAATCTTCCACCTGAATAATTCCCTTGAAATGAATGCTAAAATAAACCATTTTAACTCTCTCTGAGCCATTGCTGCTCCATTCTTCAGATGTATTACCAACCTATTCAATAGCATGAGCTCAATATTGTGTGTAGCGTGCAAATTCTATTCCTTTCAATTTTACCTATCTTAATAATATTTTGACCATTCACAATATAACAATTTCTACTTTAAAGGAGTCATTATTTATCTGGAAAGTCACTATAAGATATAATACAGTATATAAAATAGATTATATAATAAGATGAAGTAAGAGATGAATATATGAAGAGAAAGATATAATAAGTGGATAAGAATGAGAGGATTCGGTGAATAATACAAGAAAACACTAGGAATTAATCCTAATTACGTAAAAGAACAGTGCATGCTATAAATATTTCTGAACGTGATATGTATCATTAGAAAGAATTGTTTCATTTCGCCCACTTATTGCATAATTATTTAATTTCTACAGCAAATCCTTAGCGTATTTTTTAATATTACCTAATTTATGATAGTTCATAAATCTCTCTCATTTTTCGGGATTAAAAGTTAAATGAATATCGGTGTTATCCAAATTGATCAATTTTCCAATTACTTAGAGAACAGCCATAATTATAATTTACGACCAAATAAAAACGAGAAAATAAATGCTTATACACAAAATAAGAACTGAATGAGTCAAACTTGGCTTAGCGGTCAAGGTGGAAATTCCAGCCGAAGTGCCAAGTTAGATTCAGCACTAATTTCTGGAAGAATATCCCTGAAATCATTTGAATGGGAGCTGACGTCTAAGGGTGAACGGACAAAAAAGAACAAATACAGTTACGACCGATTTGGCACGAGAACCCTGAGAACGGTTCCAGAATTAAATGAAATGGTCGAACATTAACTTCCATGAAAATAGATCTGAGGCAGATGGAGAGAATTATCAGATATTTTGAATTCGAAAACAAGTTAATTTCGAGCTTCTTTCTCTTCGTCCTTCAAAAGAAGTTGACCGCTATGCTGTAACAAGGTGTCAAATTAATTTCCATCTATATTAACGTAACTTTCCCTAGCTATTATCATTTCAAGGGTTTTGAAATAGATAAAATAATCTGTGATAAATATTAAACCTAAAGACTCCGTTTTCAGTTTTTAAACTCCACATTGATCAGACTAGCATCTTTGAAAAACAAGGAGTAGTTCCAACAGCTCAACTATTAAGTATTATTAATACAACTCCTATGAATCGAACATCTTTCATTCGAAGAAACAACTATGAGGTAAAGTAATTACTTAATTTATTCACACCAATATATAAAAAGCAAGAATCTCGCGTAGTTTTCATATGTCTTAGATACATTTCGGTGATTAAAGGTAAATTTCATATCATTTGCTTTAATTAAAGGTCTCTATTTAAGCGAGATTGAGAATGAAAAGTGTCTTCTTCTATCTAACATGTTGTCAATGACATTACTAAAAACAGAAATAGGTATGTGTAAATAGAAATAGTGTGGAGAACTTTAAGAAGAGTGGGTGTAAAGAAATATAAGTTATTATCTTAAGAACAATTATACACAATAGGAAAATATCCACAGAGAAGGGGTGTGTTAAAACCTGCTATAACCTACTGATAGTGCAAGCTAAACGTATGTAAAGGAAGATTGTATAATCACAAAATGGATAAATATATAAATAATGGATAATAAAGATGGAAATCACAAAAATAATACTAAGACAAAAATTATACAAAATGTAATTAAAAACTGGACGCATTTCAAACATTATAAAGAGAAATAAAGGAACTTTAAATAGAATATTTAAATAGATAAGGAATAAAAAGCAGTCTTCAGCTATGCAATACGTGACCTGATATTATATTTATAAAAATATGAAAAATAAGCCAAGTTACTTCTCATTATAGCCACGTTTTTCTCTCATCTCGATGACTTTTAAGCTACAATTCAGGGATCATCTATAATAGCAACATTAAAAAAAAAAAGAAACTGACGTCTCTGGACCCGAGCGAATGAACTTCTCTGGGTCGTGCTACATTAAAAAAAGACTCCATACTGATAGCACCCTTTTTAAGTACCGACACGTTCTGAGCGAGGATAAATGATAACCGCCTCTTCGCGGGCAACGGGTTGGCTTAATAGAAAAAGGATGGGGAAATTTGAAAATTCCGACGGTACATATACAACCCTTGGGCCCTTTTTAGAAAGGCAACACGTGTCCCCGAACACATGTGTGAGCATCTTTGTGAATCCAATAAGAGGGGATTTAAAAAAGGATGGCCACCGTCCAGATGCATGCGCTCTATCGGATGAAGACGTTGCGACCCCTCACTCTCGATGACCACCGAGTGCGTCGATTTCCTAGACGAAATAGCTGCTGGACATCCGCCAATCTATGAACGCATAGTCACGCAGTTCCCGACCTCTTACGCAATCAGTCTTTCCAGAAAACCAAGAAGTGGGGTAAAATGGTGAATGAAGAGGGTCTCGCTGGACACTTGCCCGGGGGACCTATGCTAATCCTTGTACTTCCATTGCCACAAATAAAAATATATTTGACTTTTCTTTCTTTGTCTCTTGAACTCATATGGATGAGAAATGTCATTCTAAAGACTTAAAGTAATAAAGCAATTCTCAGAAAAGAAATACTTGTTATACTAAGAAGTTCGTAATCATTTATACTGTGCCATCTAATCTGTGTATATCTTTTATCACCAGTTTTGTTGAAGTGCCAATAAGATAATTGTGTGTTTGATATTATCGATCATTTACATTTCATCCCTGTAAGTGGTTTTCGTCCCAATAACACTGGTTTTCTCAGTAACCCATCATGATATTAAGACTTTTCTGCCTAAGGTGGCGTATGAGAATGTGAACGAAGAGAGAGAGGGAGAAAAACTATGATAACTCATCTGAAAGAGGTGAAGAAGAGGCAGAGAAATCAAACATACGTTTAACAATTTAAACGTCCACATCGCGAAAGATGTATGCAAGCACAGAAGAGTATAGATAAGCGAGTAAGCGGCATACAGCGAGCTTACACCGTAAGAGAAGAAGGTAATTTATATTAGTACATACATATGTGATTGATATCATAACTACTCCTCTACAACTGTAACTAGCGATAACTCTTAACTCACGAGGATTACCACGAATTAAAGGAGAATAGGTATCAGAAATAAAGCAAGGGAAGTGTCAAACAACATTAAATGACAACATACATTTACTGTTTTAACAGTCAGTAATAGAAGTCCATATCCATGGTATATGTGAGTATATAAGTAAGGAGTTGAGATCCACGTGAAGAATTTTCACACAAATGATTCTTTTCAACAGCAAGAAACCCAGGGTATTACAAGTCACGTTAGGAAAATCTTATTTGATGAAACAGATCATTCTCGGAAATCCTCTATTTACATCGATTTATCCTACTTCTCTTGCATCAGAATCAAACACTAAAGCACAGAGTTTTTTCCGAGTAAATAGTGTGTTTTTCAACTATGATCCAACGCAAACAGCCATTTTATTTGGTGTAATTGCTACTTTTAACTAAAGGGAAGCGCTAATATTTACGTTGAGAATCAGCCGAATATAATTGGAATTAGGATTTCTACAAAAATTCAAGTGTTGCTCTAAATTAAATTCAATTAAATGCAATTGAAAAAGGTACTCGTGATAAAAAAACCTCTCGAACGAAGATAAACTAGAAACAGAAGCATCACAGTTTACGGCGAAAAATACACTTGGACGTGTATATGTACACAGGATCAAATTCCAATTTCGTTTAATTTGGATTACGTGATATGAATGAAGGCTTGCTACATACGTATCACGCATTCGCACAGCAGCTGCAACGTGGTTTATCACTCTCAGCAGCACTAACTAAGTAGGCTTTGGCAGTTCCAACTGAAAATTTATTTACGATCGACTATAAATGTTTTACGACGTGGCGACGCTCTCCGGTATTATTTTTAAGCTCGATATACTTGGAATAGGTCGCAAGAAACGTCTTCGAAATGGTACAACTTGACCTCAACCAATTACAAGCGGTGCAGAAAGCGGAATTAACACTAATGCGTGAAGATGCTCGTCCGCCCACCTGGATGCTGCTTTTCCGGAGTCACGCTCACTATGACAAATCCAAGACACGAGTTTGCTCTTCCTATTAAAAGTTCCTCGAAACAACATGGAGTGCCTGAGGAAGTGTTTACTTAGTGAATAGCTATTCTCTAAGACATTAGAAAACACTATGAAAAGGAAATGAAAATCCTTCTACAAGAATGAGCAATGATCTACGACATATGCGATTGTCAATGATGCTGCAAATCTAAATTAATAAAATTACGAATTTCATCGTAAAATTATTTGAAGTTGCAACCACAAACACCTTTAATGAAGGTAACTGTGAAAATGGGGTAAAAAGGGCGTTTAAAGATGTTCCAATATTAGGCTAACCACCTCGGTGAGGTAGATACTATGCACCAACCCTTTAAAATCAGATAAGGCGAGCAAAATAAGGGAAACAGTAACTAGGGCTGATCCCGGTAAAATTTTCATGCTTTTTCAGTAAAAAGGAAACATTCCTGCATAGAAAAACAGTGCTTTATTTGTAGATGTCAAAAGTTTATAGCAACAATTTAATAATATATTGCTAAAGCCTTAAATTAGTGAGTATAAGTAACCGAGTATTAACCGAGTATAAGTTTATGTTTTAAATATAATCATAGTTTCGGTGATTCTAACCTTAAAATTGAAACTTTGGAGACATATTGAAATATCTAAGGAAATAAATCCTAAAACAAGCAGACATAGCGTGACATAAGAAGTTGATCGACGTGCTGGAAGATAATTATTTGAAAAAATAAAGAAAGTAAATTATCCTCAATTATCATGATCACAAGAAAACATATATTTCGATATCAATAAGCTACGCAACGTATGCACTCCTAAACGAAAAGATGAAACAATAGGATGGAGAAGCATGAAACAACAACGCATCATAAATTTCCAATCGCTGTACTTATTCTTCATGTCTATACCGAGGGAAATCACGAAGTAACCCACTTAGTTCTGGCAGTATTTCACCCTCATTAAACGATAAGTCATCTTGGATCGGCACAGAGAAACAATGGCTACAAACGAAGGAAGCTCTATCAGCAGCTGGTAGCTCATCGCTCGACTCCCTCATTCACACCGAATACAATGACGCAACTTCACACTTGAACCTGAAAACAACGTGACGATGAATCCAGAGAATTCTGACGCGCCATTATCGGCGGAAATAAAAGCGCCACTTCCGTCGGTGGATAAAAACGAAACCGGAGAGAGACGCTGGAACAAATGCGAAGCGAAAATAAGCTTCCGCAGGGCGCGTTGGAGGCCAAGTCGCTAGGTCGCAGTGCTAACTACGTAGACGTCTGTCTTGGAAGGAAAAAAGCGGTGTTGAAAGATTTGGCTGTGGGCGGAGGGTAGCGTAGGTGAAGGAAAGTCACGGGATCTCTTAATGACTCAGAAGCACGGTAGCGGAGATACCTCCCATTTGCAGGATGAGTCATGCTAGATTTGACGCGACGTGCATTAATGTAGAAAGGAACGCTGGAAATAGCTCTTATCGAAGCAGGTGGAATCTAAAATGCTGCAACCACGTCCGTCATCTCTAGGTGGGGAGATTAACTAATTCTCTGCAGAGGAAATGAGGGATTAAAGGTCACGTTGTGAAGAAAACGGCACTTTAAAAATGAGGGGTCAGTAATAAGGTTATCTAGTACGAGCTAAATTTAAGCGATCTATATTACATACTAATGTGCAAAGATAAAGAGGGTGCTAAAAATATAATCAGACTATCGTGATTGCATACAAAGAAGAATAGGCTATCCTTCACAGTTGGATATCCGAAAGACGTAAATGTTTAAGTATGTATAAAATATGTGCACGCCACAAACACGTACACCTATCAATTACCCTTCGCCAATAACACTTACAGAAGTGGTTCTAAAATAGGGGTGCGCGAATTTTCTTATAAATGAATTCACATAACTATTAAGATAAAAAAGTAATAGGAACAATTGTTTTCAGGCTCTAAATCTTGATGCATGCTGAAAGTAGACGAAAAGAAAACCGAATAAAAACTCAATTCTACGATCTTGATTCTGATCCGCAAATAACCTAAAAGATAATCATTTAACATAACAGGGTAAATAAATGAATGTTTCCTGAATAACAAAAAGAGAAATTTTTTTTCTGCCAGAGAATTTGTATTTTGGCCTCTTAGAAAGAGTTAATTATTTAAAATGGAAGGTCTTATTTGAAGGTGGAATGTTCTCTAAGATAGCATATCAATGATAAAACGTGAATTGAAGTAGACTTATTAGAAAAATTTCGTCGGTTTCATACGGATTAAAGGAATAACCCATACAGAGGAAGATTTTCACCAATGTTAAAAATCTATCAATGCATTTAAGGGTTCACATACATTCCGAGTAAATGTTCTAACCGATTAGAAAGTACGTACCTGAATGTAAATAGGGTCATGAAAGAGCGAATAGTTAACAAATTCATTTGCTACCAAACCCAACGGAAGATTTCCTGAACCTATAAATAGTGGATGAGACTTGACTGCAAACAAGCCAAAGAAAACACAGTGAACTAAACCTTCCAGTGAGGCAATAAAGCAATAAATTCGAAAATAGTTTTCATGGCCGGCATTTTCTCTCAACTGCGAAAAAATCCCCCGTGGACTGACGGATGGAATAATCTTCACCTTGCAATGCTAATTCCCTTCATATTATTCAGTTATTTCTATCTCTCGGGTTCAAGGATCTGTTCCTTAAGACGAGGAAACAGTATTGGAAGGGGCAAAAAATAACCCGACGAGCAGCATCTTGAAGCATTACTTCCTGTAACTCAGAATGTCAACGTCCTCTCTGAGACGTGAACCTAAAATCTCAGAACAGAAATAATGCGTTCCACTGAGCCACAGAAGTTGGTCCAAACGGATTATTTATGGATCGTGGTATTTTTATCCTGATGTTTTTGAATCGAAAAAAGCATAAATCGGGAGCGCTGACGGCAAAAGGGGACTTTCAAAGTGTTATGGGAGTGAAAGACCATCTTGCGCGACCTAATTAATACCTTCCGTGCCACCAGGTGGGGCAGCGTGAGTCTTTTTCACATTACGCATGGATTAATGGAGGTGACCTTCCGTAATATCGAATGCATCCAGGCCTAACATTTCGAAATAAGGAACTACACATTGCGCTGGATGAGAGTCGTGGTGGAAACTTGTGCCTCCTGGACAGTAAATATACTATCGTCCTCAGCAGGAGTTTCTGATACTTCAAGGTAAATTAATAAGGCATAAGCTTAAAATTAGTTCTAAAGGTAGAGTGTTGTGTAAGCCCAGTGATCGATCATACCAAGTGAATTCCAAACTGTGTAATGCGGCACATTGGTGTGACTTAAGAAGAGGTAAGCGTTCCTGCTTCATGCTTAAAAGCAAACTGTTATTCTTGTTATTATCATTTAATACTTATTACAACTATCAATAATTGTAATTAATTATTTCACAGCAATAACATCCTCTTCCTTCAGACAGGATACAATACAATTTTAATTCACATTTAAATGTAGCGAAAGCTTCCAAATTTCGAATCCGACTAGTCAAAGTCTTCATCTTGCGCCCCAAAGCGAATTTGCACCCTGGGCACGTGTCTCTTTTGCCCCGTCCTCACTGCGGCCCTGCCCTCGATGAAAGAACTCCTAAAGATAAAAGGTACAGGATAATCTAACTAACAGTTTCAGGCTGAACTTGGTGGAACGTGAAACACAAGACTTCAAAAACAAACTTCAACAGTAAAATAAAGTACTAGTTTGTTTTAGAAGTTTTGCATTGTTATAACTTTCTGAAGCCCAAAGGATAAACCGAAAAGAAAAAGATTGGCGAAGAAAGAGCTAATTAAACTATCACTCAGATCACGTGTTCCTCCGCTTTTCGTGCTTGGTTAGTTAACAGTGAAAGAAGTGGATTCGACTCCCTGACACATTACTGACTTTTTCATTGGAGCTTATAATGATAAGAAAAAGGTAATATCGTGTGCAAACCTTTAAAGCCTTAAGATCACCACATACGGGTAATTTATCTTCATATAAATACAAGTTAAAGTCTGAATCTTTTATCAATAAAATTTTAGCAGACAAGGACGAAATATGAAGATGTACTAACAGATATCGAATGCAAATCAAACGAAATTACAAGCAAATTAAAATATGATATAATTTCTTAAAGATTATACATAGAAACAATATAGAAAAATAAACAAAAAACTCAATGAATTTTACTAAATACAAGACGGAATAAAATTTTAAATACTTGTAACATTATGAACAACAATAATTCATGATATCTTTAAAAATCATAGCAAATTCCCACATTGACTGAAATGATCACTAAGATTAAAATAAAACAATGAAACAGCAAAAGTCTATGATAATTACGACAATAATTAAAGGAACAATCCCATAATAAATGAGATTTTAACATTGATTTTACCCAATAAAAGATCAATTCCCCAGCCATGAATAAGGCCAATATTTATTTTATATGGGAATCTAGGACGAGTTGTCCGCAGCGATCTAAAAAATCGCCCCAATAAAAAGATCCGAGCGAAGTGTCAGAGTAAGTGCATGAGTAATTCTCCAAGATCTCGAGGAGGAATTTCGTCGAGTCATACGGCTTTGCATCGGTAAATCGCACTTTCCACCCCATATCCTGCAATATCTCTCCGAAATTGACCTTTAAATGGAGAAGTATACGCCTTAGTACTTCCCTGGATATCTTTTTATCTCTTCGAATGAGAACTGACCAGGTAGAGCCGGATCGGAATCCTGTTTAATAATGTATGAGTACCTAGGAATACAATGAATATCAAACAATGGGGAAAACAGGGGCTGCCATTGATTTGGGATCGAAATCCTCGGACCCTTGAAAGATTCATTCCGTTAAACCTTTAAAATCTCTCGCTTTGGAAACTTCTATGGCATCCTTACTCGCTCTCCAGAAAACAAATTGGATGCAAAGAACTCTGGGAAATTCCTAAAAAAATCATATCCTTTTCAACCTGCCGATCCAACTTTAACTTCGACGTTCCTTCTTGCATTATGGAAGGGAAAAAATAAATGGAACAGGAGAAAGCAAAAAATGATTAATAAGACTATTTTGGGATGTATCCGAGATATTCCTGTGACATGCATGCAGATCGGCATTAATGTTTTTCATCTCTGAATTATGCCCAAGGGACAATCGCTTATCTAATGGTAATAATAACTTCTCTTTATTATAATGTAATGCTTCTATCGGAAATATGAAAAGTAATAAACGGGCATCGTACTTGTATTTTTACCGAAATAGTAAGGTTTCAGATAATCCAACCATTTAGGATAAGAAGACTACAGGAAGGCGCTCTTACCAGCTGTGGATAAGTCCATTAATGTAACATACTACTTTGAAATGAAATTAGTAAGTAAATGTACGAAAGGTAATAATTAAACATGAAACCAAGCGCTGATGAATAAATAAGCATGATCAACATTTTCCTAACAATATTTCTCAATCAATGATACGTGAAATGTTTTCATTTAACGTAGAAGGGATATTTAGGAATAAATTTTCAATAAAAACCAATTCCCTTTCATTCTGTAAAGAATATACATACACGATACATTTTTCCAAAGCAATATCACAGGATTTTTTCGAAACAGGAAATCGGAGAACCTCCTGGGCTGATAAATAAAAGATAAACAATCTCGGATCTTTGATCGGCTATGATCAATACCTAGAAATCCAATCACCCCATTTATTAGTAAGCAGCTAAGGCTTTGCCGATAATAAGTGCGCTAACATAGGCGCCGTTTCGCAATTGTTTCCTATTCTCATAGACGAGGCCATTGTTATGAGGAAGGACTTTCTAGAGCGGTGAGAAAATGGGGAATAACGGCGAACACAAAGAGCCTTCGTTGCAACGGAATCACGATCTCCTTGGAGCAACAAAAAGTTTGGTAATAACGTCGCTGAAATTGCGAAATCCTTTGTATATCTAACAGCTTGACCGCGAAAATCTTTCTCGTATGTGCGGAAACATTTTGTAGCGAGGGTAAACAGCTCGTAGAGCAATTATTCTTGCCTTTACCAACGTTTCAAATACATCCCTATTTTATAGGGTATTCGAGCGGCAATCATAATATTCTAAACCAAAGGAAGTACCTCGATTTTCAGCGAAATTTATCACGATGAAAGTCGAACGCGATTGTTTTAAAATATACAATCACCGTATCCGACAAAAGGATATCGATTTTTAGAAAAGAACTGATGTATGAAAAACAGAAATGGATGCAGAAAAACAATAAAACTATCACATTTATTATGTTTACTATATTATTTTAATTTTTAAAAAAGTCTAGATCGTAGTGCATTTCTCTTTACATTTCCAAATATATACGATCCGAACCTAAGTCGACAACATTTTCACTATCTCCATTAATATAAATCAAGCTGATGTAGAAGAGGTACCTAAATCTATAAATTTGTAGGAAATAAGCAATCAGAATATCATAATCTTTCGCTTTAAATGTTCATTACATCAAAGGTAAATATATTTATTATTATAAAATATATTTAGATAAGTCCAGTGCCCTTGCGGGAGACGATATCACCCGCTTCAGGAACCACCGAAGGCCTCAATGCCAGATCTGCGTGCGGTAGAATTTCCTCAGATACATTCTCTTTCGATACACGGAATGAATGAAGGCTTATGAGCTCAGAATATAAAAAAGAAGTTAATGTAAAAGAATTCCGAACGCATAGGCCTACGAATGACTCCGTAATCCCGCGGAAGGAATGGAACCGAACGATAAGACTTCCTGGAATACATTCGATAGAGAAAATATCTTCCAGACCCTTCTTAACTTTCCGAATAAAGCGAAATTGCGACTGATTCGAAGTAGAAAGCGGAGAGGAAGGCAAAGGGCGATAAGGAAGTATGGCGGAGAGGGATATGTATCCCTTGGGAGCGAAGTGGCTGCGAGAAATTAATTTATGATGGCCTCCTCGAGAAGAAAGGAGATAAAAAAGGAGTTCCGGAAAAGAAGCGGAGGGAGAAGAGCGTTCACAAATGCAAAAATCCCCACCGCGTTAGTGCAAAATTGAGGTAGAGAATGCGAAAACAAACCTAATAATAACAGATACGGCGAGAAATCGAATCGGCGAGCGATAGAATCCCAAAGCTCGCGATAACAAGAAAGTGATAAAAGTGGCGGAGAAGAGGGGTTTAATTAACGGCCGTGATGAGCAGGGATTTGTGAGGAAAGAAAAAATATGGAGGAAATAATTTTAACAGTCCCAAATTCAGAAACCCCTCTCAAAATTCCGGGTTCGGGAAATAAAAGACGGGGAGGAAAAAAAGGCTTCCTTCGGTCATGTTCTCTTCTGCGTGGCCATCTGAAAAATCGATAGTGTGCCAAAGTGCTCTTCTAACGATAGAAATCGAGGAATTTTTCCCAATAACACAACTCTTACTATTTTAAACTGTATTTAGATCTAGTTTCAAACTATACCCTTACTCTTTATTTATCCATTAGTGTGTATATATATTAGATTTTACAAATCAACTTTAAATATCTTTCGCTCTCTTTTTCTCTAAATGTAAATCAACTGTACCTTAGTTTTCGATTAAATTTGTACGTTTATATATAATGGTTAAGTGGAAGAGAGGCTATTCTGAACTAATCTCACAAAAATAGCAGGATAACAACATTATGAATTGATAACTACAAAAGGTGAAGTACTTTGGAAGTCTGCTTATGAAGTAGATCACTCATAGAATGAGTCTCATATGCATGGAAAGTATATAAAACGCCAGATAATTTTCCCGGTACACTTTGGAAGTAAACAAATAAAAAAATAGAGCTTCTGTCCTAGCAATAAATTCGTTGGACAACCTAAACATAGGACGGCACTATGACATTCATTTGCGTTAAGGCGATAAAGCACATCGATCACAGGACGCGCTGCGAACTCCGCAATGACTGCAGAGAAGGCTGGATTAGTCCCCTTAAATATTTGATTCCGGGCGGTGAAAGTTGCGCGCGTGATTTTACTTTCACGTGGCCGAAGCGACTTGTATTTTTTATTGAGAACTCGCCCTCATTGTAGTCCTTCCGCGACGCTTTCTCATTAACCGGCTGTGTTTGCGCGGAAAGAAGTTCAGGGTCGTGCCGTATGTGGCACATTTGTCTCCCGGAGGAGCTCTGTAATGAAGAGCAGATAATTGAAAATAATGGAAAAAGACCCCAAAATGAGAACGACGCTGGTAATCAGGACGTGCATACATATGTAATGCACTGGTTCGAGCATCGACAAGTGAGTTTACTTCGCGAATTTGATCATTTATGGGCGCCGGTTGTTTTCAAATGCGAGGAATTCCAAGATAAGAAGAACAATTTATGCTCGTATTCATCTTGACTCGATTCAATAGATACTCTTTTAGTATTTAAGTTTGGTGGATTTTCCGCAAGGAAGGTCTTATTCGAGTATCTAAAGAGAGACACTTCTTAACTATTCATTTTCAATCCCGCGTTTACCTCAAACGATCTTGCAATTTCTGCGTTCTATCCTGATTATATAACTGAAGTGATATAGTGCTCCCCTGTCAAAGAAAGGGGTTATATTTTCAAGCTGAGAGTACAAATTAAGAAAGATTTTCTGAACTGTCAACATGTGAATGTTGAATGTCTAAAATAAAGACTGATGTGCCAAAACAAATGGGGGGCATGTATTTGATTACGTCCAGTAAAATCAGGTGGACTGATATTCTAGGAAATCACTAAAAATATGAATTAACCAGTGAACAGTACATCCAGATTTCTAGGTGAAATAAAAGAAAGCAAATCATATCACAGTTAATAAAAGGCAATGTCCTATGATCAGAATTTTGTAAATAGAGAGGATAATAACAAGCAGAATAAGATTTCCCATTGGTACCAAATATTAATTAATACATTGATATTATTGACAGGACTCAATTTGTTCTCTCATTCCGGATGCTGTTTGTGCGTAGCTACACACCAGTACATTCGTTAACCTATCGAAAAAACTGTCATCAGAGATATTTGTCAGCTGAGTTACTAGCTAACCGAGGCATGATTAGATTGGCAGCCATGCTCACCCATTAAAAATAAGTAATTGTCACCCTGGACGTATCTAAATTAAAATGAACATGTTTAAGTTATTTGATCACAAAACGGCATTTACTTTATGTAGTTTGTTAGACGTCAGCTTAGAAAAACGAAATTTAGTTGCTGCACTAAATGCTGTATCGATCCTTGATATCGGCAAGAAGAAAAACTCCGGCGCAGATAGTTGAAAGAGGTGGTTAGGAGACCCGCATCTTGAAATAAACAGATCGGTCTCATTCGAAGAGAAGAGTATTTGCTATGCACGCAAGTATTCGTGAGGATCGGAGAAGAAAATGGAAAGCGGGGAAATTTCCTACAATTGATCAAGTGGAATACTAATCCGAATGATGAGGCAGGTGAAAGTGGGCTCTTCAATCCCCCGAAATTCTCATCGAGAAAGGCGGAAATAAGGAGGATACAGAATGGAAAAGGAGGTACAGATCCACAGATTCCTTGGTACAGGAGAAGAGAATATCCTACCACTTTTCCCATGGTAAGAGGAAGTTGAAATGCAAAGAGGTGAGATTAATATGAACAGAATCTCTTGATGAGTGTCTCAGATCTGTTCTTTAGAGCTAATTGAGTGCCATAAAGCTTCCATTGTAAGTAAGATCAAGAGAAGTAACAACCACAACCGAACCGGAAATGATTCGTATCTGCTAATACAAGTTGAACATCCACAATTTCGAAATGGGACTTAAAGTTGTTTCGAGCATGGGAATTTTCGGGATTTTGGAGTACATGATTCGGAGGATTTTAAGGGAATTGAGACTAAGCGAGACTTCCTAATGAATTAATTTTTATGTGACATAAGAACCAGAATAAAATCGCAAAAAGAAAAGAAAAATATCGTACACTCATCAAATGAGATTGGTGGATCAAGAACTGAATCCTCTAGAGATGCAGAAGAGACATCGTACTGAGTGGACTTATAAAATATTTCCTTCGATATCATTAGTCTCACTCCTTAGGGTTTCTGTGTTAAAAATCTCTTTTATCCTACATATCGTCAATATTTCTGAGTTATTACCGCAGTTTATATAATCAAAATATGGTATTGAAAAGTGAGTTGGTAATGCCCGGATTCTATTCCACGCTCTGGTTCTAGTATAGTTTTGTAAGGTGTTCAGAAAAATGGCACCACAGTACCAGTACTGTAGTATCGCCTTACAGCACCACAATAGACCCACATCAATCAACTCGAAAAAGCTACTTAGTAATTTTATAATAAGCTAGATAATTTGAGATATACTCCAACCACGACACCAGATAGTACCATTATTATATCTGTAATTGAAATAATTAGTTCTAGAATATAGAATATTTGCCAATAGTTACAGGGCACTGTTTCAGTATTATCATACTTATAATAATGACAAATTTTTACATCAAACTGAAGTCCCGTTCCTGAAACATCGGAAAGAGCTCATAATACAGAAATAGAGACTTAAACTTGTATTCCCTATTTACGCATAGCGCCTAAATTTCGATTTCACACCTCAGCTGCCAAGTCTGACTTCATTTCCTGACGGAACGTGGTATGTTGAAGGCAGCAAAATCGATATTAAAAGCCTCTGAATAGTCGGGAAACCATAAACATCTAACATTCGAAGTACTATCGGATATCCCAGAAGTCGTTAGCACATCCAGCTCTAATCTACCCACCTCCCTAGCCTAACAGGAATTGCTCAACAGCGTGTACACGAAGTCTTGCTGAGAGAATAACCATCTTGTGACACTTGGAGACAAGAGAACAGAGTGCGGAATGGAGACACGTGCGAGGGGAGCTCATTTTTTTGGACACGGGCTTCCTCTACGACTTCCACAAAAGCGTTTCGTAACACCTCCGAAAAACTCTTCCTTGCGTAACCGACTGAACTGGAGCGTGCTCCGCCTTTCCCTTAACCTTTGGGATCATTACACAATTCGTCAGGTAGCCGGCGCCTCACTCACTTTTCGCGCCTATCTCTGCAGCGTTCGACATCGATACGCGCCAAATTGGATGCAGAGCTGTCAGGGTGGCATGTGTGACATGGTAACTGCTGGCGTCGAGACGGACCGTATCGCTGCAGACGTTATCGGGAGGTGGCACGGGTTTGCCGGAGCGGTAAACTATGTTGCCGCTTGGTTAGAGAGCTGCACTCGACGGCGCGAGACGAAAAGGGTTGAATAAATAGATGCTTCGAAAAGGGAGGCAAAATTATTTGTTATCCCATAAATGGTCTAATGAGTTTGGATTTCACGCGCCGCGGCACCGGAATGGAAATTCCGAAATTAAATCCAGCGATGATTTTAAAATCCCTCCAAGATTTCCAATTTTTTGTTCGGGCATTCGCTAATGGCGACAAATGCATGTCCGCTTGGTTATATAGGCGATAGGTATACACATTATATGCAGAGTATAGGTAGGTATATACATAACATTTCGGGTACAGGTAGCTAAAAGATTCGAAAAGATGAGGATAAATTCGGAATTTAAATAGTCGCAGGTGGTGACAGCATTATTACTGAAGGTACGATTACATTTCTGGTTGCTGAAAATTACAATTATAGATTACTAAAAAGGCAACCTCTCATAATGGAATGGAACTCAAAATGATAATTAGTTTATGCCTTCGAAACCGGTTGCATGTTCATTTTGTGGTCATTTTGCCTCCATAACTTTAATAAATTATGGATAAGATACTTTGTTTGACATTTCTAAAACCACCTCATTCGATAACGTGATAAAGTGTGTTTGCAACAACTTGAAGGTAGGATAAATTATTAACCCTATCAAAGAGAATCTTTAACGTAGCCTTTGTAAATGATATTTATGTAATACGTAAGAGATATTTAAATTTTAAATTATAATTAGTTTGTTCCAGCATTTACCCACAGAGAAAATTCCATTTTTTCACATTTCCGACGCTTAAAAATATTAAACGCGTGAGTCTGAGGGTGTATTTCTAACAGCCAGAGGTAACTTGCAATTCAGGAGAAAATTCTCAATTGATAGCGTGAGAGAGCTATAGCTATTCATCTAACTTTCCCATTCGCAATGCTTGCTGATTGCAAAATGCATCGCATAGAGATAGAATTTATGCGCGCCGTACTTCGTAAACATACCTAAATTAGTCATCCCACATAAAGAAATGCTGTTGCTAAATGATGATTTAATCTTCTACTCAACATTCGGTGGATTAGCTCTATTGTCTTAATTTTGCAACCCATTCCACTGCGATGAACTTGAGTGAATATATTCCCACAGTCCGATAGACAATAGAGGAGAAACTGTCCTGTTTTGACAAGCAGGATATTCTGCAATGGGTGTAGCAATTTCATATTTACTGGTGGACATTATGTCTGTTGTACAGTATTAATTTTGCTTTATTTATTAGGACATGCTACAATAAGTATAAAACTAATAAGGATCCGATTGCATATCCTTCTAGTAATTAGTCTTAAAAAAGTCAGCAATAGTTATCAAACAATCAATGTTGTTTCTTTAATTTAATTAAACAGATTTAACATTATTAAGGTATTTTTCTAGGTACTGAACTTGTAATTTATTTTATTTGTTGTGTAGGTTATATGTAGTGAATATTATTTGGGAGTTTGTTATTTGTTCCATGTTAATATTCATAAGGCATGCTTTAGATAACAGCTTTTTTTCGTTATTACTCTAGGTAGGCATGTTTTTCACCAACCTTTTTTGTAGCTGTTTTCCTGCTGTAGATATACAAGTATTTTCCCAAGTTTCACTTAGTTTTTCATTTACTCCAACTAAGTTTTCGAATTTAATTTCGTACTTTACTGATAAAATCTATTATACGACTATGGATTAGAGGAAAGAGGAGGCTTAAAAGTCTCCGTCTCGGCCAAATAGACACGTTATTTATTTATAAATGTGTGCGTGTTTAAGACATGAGGATAAATAAAATACTATGTCTATACGGATAGAATTTCCTCTCGCTAGATTTACACCAAATGTTAATCTTTGAAATGGACGTGCGAAGCAAAAAGTAAGGACCGAAAAGTTCATGTTTTCAAAACGCCATCTTCGTACTAAAATCAGGCACGGTTCACCTCTGAAATTTCATGTGGGCGAAAGGTTTTTCAATATTGGGTAACATTAGAAGAATTAATTTCCTTGCGCGAATTTTACGAAGTTCTCGAGAACCTGATAAGGAAAATGGGAACGGCTGAAATCCAATTAAGAGGTCTTTGATGTGACATGGAAAGGGAAATCCAGAAAAGTTTAAAAGTGAAATAAATGAGATACAAACAGCGGGGTGCTTTGTCTTGAACCATGCGCTGTTTTACGGGGCGAGAAAAATGAAAAACACCCGTCGATGATGAAATAACACTTTTTTGGGCAAATAAACCTCTTTTCATGAATATTAATCCAAATAATTTCGTCGGCAGGCAAATTTCAATTCGGGGAAGAGATCCACGGACGAAAAACAAGGCTTAAAAATTCAAATCTGCGTTCGGACATTGTGTCGATCTATTTGCAATTTAAATCCTGTAATTAAAAGAACTTTGAAAGAACAAGAAAGTTCCGATTCACATTTGGCCTTTGAGATAACACATAAGAATGGTAGGGAATAAACATTGTGATATTTTCAGCGTTTTTCACTTTTAAATTTTACTGTAGCAAATATGCTAACATTAATTTATCTGAACATAGCCTTCATTGATATATATTTCTAAAATTACTTCAAGAATACGTTAGTAAGAGCTCAAGCTTTCCTCGAAGAAATTAATTCTTGGGAAGTGACTGTTGGTGGAATTCAAAACTGATGGTAACAAGATAAAATAGGAAACTTTCAGTAAGATCACGAATGTAGTTTTGAAAGAAAGATCATTCCTGAGACACGAAGACCAAAATGTGGAATAATATTTTTAGTAAATGCAAGTTTTTTTTTTCCTTTCCTCGCAAAGTCTTCGTCGACTAATGCGTAACGTAGCATTACATTAGTGCCAATGTATTAAGAAAGGTGATTGGTGTTAATAAACCACATACCAGACGTCCCTGGAGGCTCACAGAGTATAAATCCAGAGCTATATTAATCGAGCTACAAGAATCTTCAATTCAGTATATATCTTTTGAATTCTTTTCGTGGAATAATACATTTACCAATTATTCTAAGGAAAAGGTCATAATTTTGGTTTAGAATGGAGAAAATATATCTTTCGTTTACTTTCTCACAGTTCATAGCGATAACATGAAAGCCAATGAGAAATGCCGAATAATCGTATTCATCCTGGTTACCCCTTACTGAATGCTATGAAAAGTGCTATTCATAGGTCGTTGTGCTGCTCTTAGTGGAACGTGTTTCACTCAAGACACTCCGCTCATTGAGGAAAGGAAACTACTTTATCATGCCTAGTAAGCCTAATTCCTTCTCTAAAGCTATCTATCTATTTCTAGAGGTCTTTTCGCTGCTGCCAGATGTGTCTATCTTCTGCTTTTCAATTCTACATTACTTTATAAACCCAAATGACTCTTTATTTCCTCTGCACATTCCTTCTTTGGTATTGCTTTTTCTTTCGTTTCCTAGAATCTTCCCTTCTAAAATTCTTGTAAAAATGTGCTGTGTCTTATGATATGAATAATGAATATAAATTTCCATCCTTTCATAGTTTGCAATAATCTTCTCTATTCAGCGACCTCCAGCAATACTACACAATTCGTTTTCCTTTCTATTCATCTCGTGCATGTAATCCTTTCTCATATTCACATCTCTACCGATTCTACTTGTTGTTTTACCTTTTCACCGATGGTTCAACTCTCACTTCCCTACGGTAACGTGCTCCACACAAAGGTTTTCACAAATTACTTCCCTACTTCTTTATCCAAATGTTCACAAACAAGAAAAAGACGAACTTTTATCGCACTGTTTTTGCCCGAGTCTATGAGCCGAAACCTTGGCCACTCTTCAATAAATCTGTGTGTTTGTTGAAGGTTCTTTATCTTGTTACTGAATTTAGCTCTACCACGAAGTCAAGGCGCAAAAGGTTGACGCTATCATGTTTGCTTACTAATACCCTAACTATAAAGCTATTGGTTGCAATAAGTAGAGGAAGTTCAATTCTGGGGAAATTCCTAGTGAAACTCATGCAACAGCGAGGACCGCTAAGATATTCATTACAGCCTTAATTAATTCGAAAGATAAGCACGTGAATGAATTCATTCATGAAGACAAATCTCGACATCTATTAAGCCCTCCACATTAATATTTCTTTCTCTCGTAAATTCTAACTCCATACGAGAAAAAACACATTCCCGCCGAAATCGCCATTTTCCGAGATTTTCCTCTGAACCCCTGTTTATATTTCATTCTCCGGCCGTATAAAAAAGATAAACAAAACACGCGTCAAACACAAACGATTGTTAAATTCCTCGGATTGCCCATTCACGTCGCTTTATCGCGGCACGCAAAGCCCGTATCAAATACCGATCAAGACGGCGAATTCCCTCTGCCGGGGAAAAAATGAAACATCCCTCTCGAAAATAGTGATTGCTGCGCTTACTATCGCACGCTTTGGAAGGAATAATCCTCATCAAGAAGGGAGGGCGAAAAATCCAGGAGGAGATTAAAACTGAAAGTGAAGAAGGGAAAAGGAATAGCGAAAAAGAAGAGAAGAAATGGTGTTTCCATTAGAGCTCTCAAGCGGCGAGTGTTGGACCTGAAACAACTACGCCCCGGGCAAAATCTTTTCTCTCCTAAGATACTACTAGAAAAATCCATTCCTCCACTTCAGAGCCGTAAAATTTCTCTTAAATAAATTTAAAACATGATTACATTAAATTTATAAAAATTTAAAAAGTTTAAAAGATTAGCTGTTACTACTGAACGCCTTTTATTCAAGAAAGACTAAATTAAATATCTTGAATAATGAAAAATCATTTCTTTATCACCTTTCGAAATTATCAAAGAAGACTAATAAATGTTTAATGTGATGAGACACTATTCATATTCTGTGTTACGTTAATCGTGATACACGACCATCACTACCGAGAATTTTAAATTTAGACTTGCTAGAGGAAGATGGTGAAAGCATCGTAATGTCTGATACGTGTAGTACCTGATATGAATGTTTCATCCACGTTGAAAATATTTACTCCCTCTATGGATTCAATTTTATCGATTTATAATCGTTTGGCTGAGTGTTTAAAGTAATCTCTCGGGAATTAGCTGAATAATTACAAATAGCCTATGATTTTCGATTTATTAAGGTATGCTAATTTTCTAGAGACATATTTGAATCATTTTCTAGTTTTCTGGATATATATTTGAATCATTTCGTTGGGATGCTAAAGACTTTCATACAGAAATTTCAAATAATCCCACTCGTTTTCACGTAAAGCAAAGATAAGCACTCTTTGAAGACGTCATTCCTCCAATCAGTTCAGCTGACGTAACAATACGAAAATCGATGGAAATAAATAAAATGAAAAACGGCACATTAGAGGGCTCTGGATCACGCTCCCGCATTAGAACTTTCGGCGAGACAAAAATAGGAATCGCAACATCGGAAATTCCGGCATTTTGCCATTGGAGGAGGGTATGATTTGGAGATTGCAATGTCAGGTCGACAAACACACGCCACCTATAGGATAATGCTTTTGGGCGGAAAAGGTAGTTGAATGGAAAATGGGAGGATAAGTTGGAAGGGAGTAATCCTCCTTGTGTAGGTAGGTTCGACCGCATGAGGAAGACATCTGCCACATCCGAGAATGTCGCCGCAGCACAGCTCCGTCGCATTGGTACGTGATGGGAAAGCACAAGAAGCCCCGACTGAGGCCCTTTGTGGTAATGACGAAAGAAAGGAAAATACAAAGGCGAAGAAAAAGGGATAACGAAGTGGATGCTATTGCAGGGAATGTTCGATAATCTGGATCAACTCTATGAACACACCTCTCGATAGGTTCAAATTCCTTAACCTCTCCAATACTTCTTGCTAACGAACTGCTTCCTTTATCCAACTGCTTTCGTTTTTGTCTTCCACTCCGCTCCCTAAAATCCAGCCTTCATTCCCTATTTTTAGCAATATCTACCCTGTAAATGTTGGACTAGCCAAATTTTTTTTCTGCTTCGTTTTGCTACCGACCCTACCAACATCTTCTGTCTTGGCCACGCCCAGATCTCAAACACCTCTACTATTTTGATCTCTTCATTTCCGCATTTCACACCCATCTAGATTAAAGATCCAAACTGAGGATTTTACTAAACATAAAGAAGTTGTCAAGGTTGTCACCTTAGATTTCCGCAAATGTATTTATAACGTGACACTAATACTCTAATACCAGATAGCAAGAAATCCTAAAAACGATTCTTGAATGACGATGAGGCTAAACATTGTGGCAGTCAAAAAGAAATATGTCTGTTTACAGCACCAAAAAAAAATCAAATAGTAAAAAATATGCGAAAAGAACTTAGTTATAACATAAAGTAGGGGTGCAACATCGGATGCAAGCAAGGATGTAATTATTTAATGCAGGATCAAAGAGTTTACTTTCAGAGCAGTGGAACATTTTGAGCATCATTTGGGAAATAATAAAAATAAAAAGGTATAATAATCAAAGGCACACGGACCACACTCTGAAAAACTGCTTTAGATAATTAGAAGTCATTACAGCACAGGATTACATTAAGTAACCGTCCAGTACTTACAGCGATACATACATTACATACCGAATTTGCGGAAAATGCATCAACAGAATTGGAAAAACTATTAATTTTCATGAGTATGAGAAAAACAACTTTTCATCAGCACTGTCTATGATTTTGAGAATTTTAAATCTAGAAAAAGTCTCTTAAAAGTTATCGTTATTTAAGCATCACTCCTTTACAACGAACGGATGCGTTAAAATTCGGTGCGTGCGTGAGAAAGTACATCCCATGCTATACCCAATATCCATTAAATCCAGCCATTCCTATGGCCGTATAATGGCTGTACAGAGCAATGAATTGAAGAGCAAATGTACGGCGAAATCGGAAAACGTCTTCCGAGAGAATTGAACAGAACAAGGAGAAACCAATTTTTCGGATCGTAGAACAGCAACTACGCGAACATCCTCAGCCTCAGATCCGATTATTTTCTCGCGTTTTAACCCTTTCCGTAGCGAAAAGTAATGGAGAAGAGGAAGAAATGAAGCGGACAATTAGGCAGAGAAAACGGAAAATCAAGTGGGGAAAGAAGAAATATGGCATTGTAACGAGAAGCAAAGAAAGACAAAGTAATCGAACGAAGGGAGGGGTGAAAACAAAAACGAGGCGAAAATGGGAAAGAGAAGGACAAGGTGAGAACGGAAATAAGGCGTAAAAGAATCGATGGAGAAAAAATAAATAGAGAGGACAAAAAAGGAGAAGCGTGGAAAAGGAATTTCAGTGGAGACAAAGGAAAGAGGCCAGGCTAAGAAAGGGAAAAGAAAATTACACGAAAACAATCATTGAGAGAGAGATGTGAGACCACCAAGACTGCCGAAGAACAAGCAAAGACAGGATGCACAAAAATTACTTCTTATGTTAAAATCCTCGAGAAAATAGGTTGGGTATATCTTCTACCTCTGGGCATTCTCATGTGGCCTAAAATTTCCTAATAGAGCCCTTTTCTGCTTCTTGATAACTTATCCCCCTTCTGTATCATCCACCAGTCTTTGTTACCCTCGATGGTTTTCCCCTTGTACCTTCAGTCGCTTCTTCAGCCAACTTCCCCCACTTAGTAACTTACCCACACATTTCTTCTACCTCCACCAATCAAGACCCTAGCTTCTTCCACCATTTCCTCGTTACATCAATCTAATTTACCTTTTCCCTACTATTTTTACACATATCTCGAAGTTCACCAATCTATCAATGTCTTTCTTTCAGAGTTCACGTTCCACACCCGTCTAGCAAAACACTCGAAAAGAATGATTTCACCAACATTTTCCCTTTCCAAGATTATCTGCGTCAAGTTTCTTACCCTTCATTACTATTGCTCGAAAGTTCTTCGACTGCTGAGATCATTTCAAATACATAACGCCCCCACCGGGAAATGAACCCAGGACCGCTTTCACTTTTGGCAAACGCGCTATCCACATGGCAATCCGTGACTCCTTAGCGCTTTTCTCCGTTCAACTCTTTGCCCTTCAGACAATAAAGGAAGATCCCAGCTCAAGTTGGGTAATAACCGTATTTGATAAAATTTGAAAACTTCCTTGTGATATCTCGTGAATCTATTTCTAGAACATCAAAGCCACATCGGTTGAATATGTAATCTATTTTATCAAGTATTTCATCGTCTATTTTAGTATTGCTGACTTTGGTACTATTCTCTCGGTGCCTATCACAACCTCAAATTTTCTGACTAATTTTTTCATCCAAAAGACCTTCGCTTTAAAATGTAGATTACCAGCATTGATTATTATTGATTAGCATTGATTACCAATTGCAAATCTCACAGCGAATCAAACACAACGGCTTTGTCAACTGTATATCTTACCCCACCGACTATGACCCACGAAACGGTGATGGAAAAAAGCTTATGAAAAGAGAAATATAGGAAAGAGAGTGTAGAGGCGAATGGAGAGGCATTATAGATAAGGAAGGAAAAGAGGGGAGATGCTGTAATCGAGTGCGAAGCAATAAGAGAAAGAGAGAAGGGAAACGTGCCAAGGAGAGGAGATGGATGTAATAGAAGGATCTAAAAGTTTACGAGAAGAGGAGCATCTGGGAGGAGAAGCAAAACAAGGGTCGCAGAGGTGTAGGTGAGGTAATTCGAAGGAAGTATGGGTGGAAAAGGTTAAATGGGCGATACGGAGAGGTACTTATAGTTGCAATTACAAAAAAGGGGAAAGGAGAATGGGAAAGAAATGGAGCGGAGAAAGAAAGAAAAAATCATAAATATCTAAAAGAAACTATCTCCTGAATTTGTTTTCGTTACAGTTGACTGATTCTAGGGGAAAGTAAAATATATCGCAAAAAACACTTGCATCATCGGAACCTAGCGAACTGTGTTAAAATGTATGTAATTTCAAGGAATGACTCACGTTACGAAAAGAGTAAACGGGAAGTTCAGTTTTTCTAAATAATCCCGAATTCTTGGTTTAGATGGTGGATATCAACGGGGAGATCTGCAGTGGTCCATTCTGGCTGTAACGAAGCCTTTAATACTTTGCTGGGTTTTGTAAATATTTATAACCGAAAGAAAATATATAATCATTAGTTAAACTGTTTATTATAATATTATGTAAACAGTATATCTCCTTTCTGGTCAGGATGGATATTAGCCTACATCAGCCTTTCTGCTTTATTTTTCGAGTTTAAGACAAACCCACGGAAGAAAAGGGAAGTGAAATAATTGTGCATGAATAGGACACGAAACCAGGTTTTACATTTATTGATGCTCTTAACCAGATATTCCTTGAAAACTTTCTTTTAAAACCACTTCCTTTAGGATAAATACTATATGATAGAAGGAATTAATACGGAGGCACATGGATTGGTTGGGATATGTTAGGTACTAAGATAATTTCCTAGAAGTAAAAATTCATGTTCATCTTATAGAAGTAAGTTTAAGTGAGTATTATTTGGTTTATGTGAACAGTTTTATCTGGAGGAAAAGAATCTCCGATCTACTACAATAACGAGAGTGAAGGTTTATGCGAATCAGTGACAAATCACAAATACCTTTACTATTTGAATCAAAAAGGAATAGCCAATTGACAACTAAAATGCAACTAGCTTCATGCAGAGAAATTCCCAAAGAACTGCGTTTTATGCAGAGGAAAAAATGGTATAAAGGTAGATAAAGAGAAATATGAAAAAGAGAGTAACTGCCACACGTGTAACAACACTCTTTGGCGAATGTTGATCTTAACCAATCTTACGGATACCTTAGAACAACGAAACAAACATGTCCTAACGAGAATTCGAACCCGATACCTTAGTGTTTTTAAGCTAGTAAGTTAACATATACTTTACGGAAACAGGATAATCGTCATCCCGAAATTAGTGAATGTCTGGTTCACCTCTGATGATGACAGCTTAGCTGTCAAAATACGTATTAGGTTTTACTCTTTCACTGAGTTTATCTCAATATTTTTCCGGTTTCGGAGTTTCATTTCTTGGTGCCTGGGATAGCTCGTTGGCTGGCTGTGTTCGACTTTTTCACATCTACATTCGCCATAGCTTCATTTCCATCATTTTCCCCCAACATTACTGTCTGAGACTTACTAGAGGATTATCTCGTCTAATAATTCCTTCGAAAGTAAGAAATAATACACCTAAAGGAAGAATTTAAAAACACTGACAAAACTAAGAAATGAACGAACGGGGAGGTAAGGACTGAAATTTTGAAAGAGACAAAGCGACGGTAAAGACAAGGGTAGAGCTAAGAATTAGTTGCGGATATTAAAGAAAAAGGATAAAAATACGGGGAGAGGATTGCGAGGAAAGGAGAAAAGCGAAAGAGAGCTCCTTTGGAAAGGAGAGACGGCGGTAAATCGAGGGAAAGAAAGAAACGAGGTAAGAAGATCCGGGAACGTGAGAATAGGGAGTGGGTGGGAAAGGGGTAAAAGAGGGACGGGATTAAGGATTGGCCCTTCCACTGATGAGAACGCAGGCGTGTAGACCTGAATTACAACAGACTTCGTCTCGCGCAAATAAATAGGCGACGCTTCGGGATTTCTCCCCACGTGCTGAATTAAGATTGGCGATCCTTCCTCATCACTCCTCTACGACAAAACGAATAAAAGTACCCCAGCGAATTTTTCCCCTAAGGCCATTACTTCCCTTAAAGTCATTTCGGATTAGAGGACTAAGTTTCGCCGATGCGGCGATCTTTAAGGTTTATACCGATGCCTCATAAAAAGGAGAGAACTTCCGGAAAGTAAATAGTTTATTTTTGGGGGAGAAAATTTACTATAGGAGGAGTATTTATACAGCGATGGCTCACTTCTCCGAAGTCGTTCGCAGCTGCGAAGGCAATACTCGTTCTCGGTAAAATGATTCGCATTTATTCTGAGTTCCTTTACCTTCGAGTAGAGTAAATATAGATCGTCAAAGAAAATCTATACTAGTCTTTTTAGCAAATGCAAGACTCTCCTTAGCAGGCCCAGACTAAAATGATAAAAAATAACAGCATTTCCCAAGAAAAGTAACCCTTATTATACCAAATACAGCTCTCATGAAACTGTAACTAGTTACATCACAACAGAAGTAACTGTAATTATAGGATGTATGAAACGTAAATGTATTACAAGGGGTATTAGAGGGATATTCTATGAATAAGGTCTTGTTGTTTTCTGTGTTCTAATACTGTGTAAATAAAGTGACGTTATTACAGAATGTCAATTTATGGAGGACTTCTAGTGTAAGGGATGTGGAGTGTACTTGTGCTTTAAAAGTTACTTTATAATGTTTGGGGTTGCCACCTGAAGACAATCAAGCAAATAAGTAATAAAATAAATAAATTGGTTGAGTTTAGTCATTTTTAAGTGGTCTTGTTCACGAATAAATTCTACGCGGAATGGATAGAAACAGAGCATCTTTTGATCTTTTAATGGTAGAGAAAGAAGCTGATTACTGCCTAGATTCAAAACAAGTAATTAGTGGTAATTTTCTTGTCGCTTAAAGATGGAAAATATTACGGAAAAATAATGCTTCCATATTACAATATTCAGCATAACTACTTCAATCATACAAAATCAAATTATGCTCGGAGGAATTCTCCTTGCCATGGCACGGTATATCACCAGAACAGAATGTCTTATTCTCGTAAAAAGGCCCCTTCTCGATCGAAAGGATCCTAAAATTAATTAGGTTAACATTAAGTCTTCTCCGAGGGATTTACGATCTCAATTTTTAATAATCCGAGATGAGACGGAAGGGCTAAGGAAATATTTGGGAACATATGTTGCCACTGAAAAAACGCCCAAGGAATGAAGATGCCGCTATTGACAAAATAATTAAATTTCGCAAAGGCTCTTTTACTGCTTAATCATAAAAATCCCTAATTTGATCGCTACCTCGGGACTACCTATCCTCGTAAATCAAAAGGAATATTACGAAAATGTGACAATTTCGCGAAACTGTTTCCGGAGAAAAGTTCTCGAAAAACCAGATTGATTTTACTTTGGTTCGAAAAGCGACCGATAATCCGAAAAAAATGAACTTTGGGATAGCCAACGTCTGAATCCACAAAAGCTCGAAATGTAACAGGTTCGAGGATTTTTTAAAATTTCTCAGCGAAGAGCCGTAAATCAAAACGATTCATTAAAACGGCAGAAAGGGTACATTTGGTCGAAGGAAGTTCTGAAAGGCCCTCGTTATAAAAAACATCTGCTCATTAAAACTATGCTGGCCTACGCCATTCATCCAATCAGTCCTCTTTGCCTCGCTGTTTTTGATCCTTATCTATTCCATTACGCTATATGAGTGAAATTGTCTGATTGAAGAATATTTTTTCGGTGAGTTCATTTGGCCTCGTTTATCTCACAACATCAATTGAGCAAAGCAAAATAATTTGCGATGGTTTCGATTTCAACTCCATCGCATTTCAGCCGTCGTTTTCTTAAAGTTTACTGTGTCCTATATGAAATAAACAATATTTAAACTAGAGAAATAATTGATGACGTAGATGTGTCTTCTATTATTAAAAATATGTTTTCTATTCCTTTTTTCTTTTTTAAAGTTATGATTTTTTTCTGAGCAGTAAGCTACAATGAGGCAAGATGTGGCACTTAAGTAACGGAAATGGTACAATTTCTAACTCACAAACATACTGATGAAAAATGTAACACACAATAAAATAAGCATATCTTTTATCCAAATATTCACAACGAGAAACCGGTTCTCTGACAATACTAACTCATAATTATACGTTGCAGTACCATCCTAGAACTGCAATACCGACTCATATTTACAGCTCAAAAATTTATTGATGCAGCGGATGAAGCCCTCAAGAGAAGGGACAGAACTTAGAACTAAAGCATGGTCCTATAAAATAAACGACATATAGGAACTGTAATTATTATGCATTTACGGTGAATTTCATCTCCCAAAAACCAAAAATATGTCCCTTGTCGAAACAAAGAATGCGAACAAAGTTAAGCGTAGTACGATATCTAACTAGAAGAAAACAAGCGAAGTTATTTTACGAGAAACATTTCGAAGACGAATTCGAAGTGGAATTCCCACAACGAAACTCAAAGAATCAGTTAGATTCAAGCTCACGTTTCTGACCTTTACGAAAGTTCACATGCAATAAAACTCACCTAAATATCTGAGAAGAGATTCAACTCAACACCTTTCATAGAATAAAAGAATTTTCACCCGATGAGCGAAAAGCTTTCCATGGCAAATTCAAGAAACGTGATCTAGAACCATGCTGCCATGAATTCCTAACGATTAAACGGAGGTATATTTAAATGAAAAGTAGACACGATATGGAACAAAAATCCTGCATTATTTTGCAATATAACGAAGTATCTAGCTTTTAGATAGAAATCAAATATTATCGATGTTAGCCGAAATTAATTCCATAGAGTGAGGATAATAATCCTACCTCTATGGTATTACAGAATCAGACAGAAGATAGAGAAAAATCGAAATTTTCTAAAGTTATAATGCAAATGATAGCAATATTCTCAATAGTCTAAAGGGTTCACGGGACGTTGAGAAAGTGCAGAGACATGAGATTCCAGGTGAATCGAAATGGCATAAGCGATCACGGTATGCAGGGGAAGCATCCTTGTCGTGATGCATTAAGGAAGGAACCCGGCGGTGAAAGGTATTCCAAGCGGCACGACCCGCCGGTGATTGAGTGGCCCGTGCTACGCGACGCTGCCATTAAAAAGAAATCTTCCAAGTACACCCATAATCCCTTTCGATTCGCTAGCATCACCAAATGAAGGGTTAGCATAGCTATGTATCACAGGTTGGAATCGATAGAATTTGGTTCCACATAATGTGAAAATGTCACTACAGTAGTTTCATGAATTGTAAGGCTTCAACAAGGATACGTTGTATCCTTTTTTGTATTTAAAACAGAAAAATTGCTACTATCACATGTGTATTACGGTAAAAATTCAAAAAACTTTACCCTTCTCATATTAGAGTTGCAAAGTAAGAAACTAAAATGATCCTTCTAAGGGGTATATCTTATATTTAAACAACCAAAAAAAAAACATTAAAAAACTCAGCTATCTTCATAAAGATTTATTAACAGGCATATTCTATAAGTTTCTAAAAGTTTCACCACAAATATTACGGCGCTTCGGCAAAAATATTAGTACTTGCTGACCCCACAACATTGATACAGCTAATGGAACATCCTACAAAATCGATGAATGAGAAGTTGTTTTTAGTTTGACTATGGCTTTATAATAATGCGTTCTGAGTAGAATCTTGATCCGTTTGAAAGGGTATTTTCGGAGATATATTTCGAAATCCGTTTAAGTAAATGTGATTGTTGACGTAAGAACTCAGCAAAAGAGATTATTCCAGAAATAAATATCGGTTACATATTTTGGGTCATAAACCACGTGGCAATAAAATTTGGTTTCTTGTCTGTAAGACAACACTGTTCCATATGCTTATTTCTCCACATCTACCATTTATATTTCCTCCTCGAGATTCAATCATACATACCTCGTTTGATTATTGATTTAGACGCATACAAAAATACCACTTTCGTCATTCGGCTCAGTCACCCAAGAATGAAATACCGACCCTTAATTCCTCCACCAACACAATAAGTGCACTCCGAAAAAGGTTCACGCCCGACTGAAAATCATTACTCCCCGGAGTTGGGGACAGTCCGAGAATTTCCGGCACGTCTGATCACAAGACGCCAGGGAAGGAAGAGGTCAAAGGAGAATTCGCAAGGAGAAGTGATAAAGAACGTGGATGGACGTCATCGGTGGGGGGCATTAAGGCAGGATTCCTTCCGAAGGAGGCCTTCCGGGGGAGAACGATTTTTTTGCATTAAGGCTTCAACGCTCCGCATACTAAATCTCAGCCCAAGGGCCATTTCGGATAAAGGGCGCTACTTTAGCCAATGCTTCTTTTTATCCTCCTTTATTACGGAATTTCCATTCCGGGTTAGATTTGAATACTTCCCGTGTATTTCTGCCTTTTTGTTTTGCGGAGGTAATGCTTTTAAGTCGCCATCGATCCATGGAAAATTGATGGCGACTGCGATAGAACGCGTGTAATTAGCGGCCGACGAAAACGAACCCGTAAATAAATGTTGTTTCGAGGAGGAAAAATTATTTGAACGATCTGCTCTCTGTATCCAAGGAAACAGTAATTTCTAGCAGGGCGACTTGGGTTAAGGGACAACGTGGTTTTAGCAGTGTTTATCGACAAGTATGGGAATACACGTCTGACCTACGATAGGGTCGAATTCACAGGACTACTGATTACTATTATCACTTTTTTTCGACAATTAAAAATCTCTCGCTATTTGTATCGATATCTAAGTGGAAGAACTTTAATAGCAGGCTAAAGTGCTCTCATTCGGAAAGAGAAATTTTCCGATTATCACTCGTTAGTATCTTATAGTGTATTTCTCCAATGCGACAGGTTTTTGAACAATATAGAAAGAATCGTTGATAGCTGCATTATGTATTGGGGCTACGATTAGCAAAGTTACGTAGTATAATTTAGCTATGAGCACAACTGCATCAGTCTATAAGCCAATATTACTAAAATACTACCCTTTTAATTTAGGGTTTTTAATGATAAATTTCCTTTATCATACTTATGGTTAATCGTATATTTATCAAAGGTTTTCTATTTCTGCAGCATTATAAAAATGTTTGGCTAAATCAGTTATTTCAGATTGATATAACTAACATTCTGATTAGAAGTTATTATTTTTTAAATACGCCTGAATTTTCTCATGAACAGAATGTAAATGTATATAATTATAAAGAACGCATCGATGATTTACCTTAACAGAAATTAATTGTGCAAAAGTTGGACTGAATAAGCCCAGTCGTACGGATGAAGTCAGTAAAAATGCGCGATAAAGGAAAGATTAATTTTTAAATAATTCCCTAAGCCAAGAAAACTAAGGAAAGACTTAGCGATGGGGAATAAATTTCTAACAGGAAGGTCGTATAGAGACAAAAATCTTTGGCGGCCCAGGAGCTAGGGGGCTCATTTACTTATTTATTTTAAACGAAAAGAATTGATTTATAAAGAAATAAATGAGTTTTTCCTTATATTACGAAACAATACGAATACATAAAAATCGGGGAGAAAGCACCATTCAGAGTTTCCTATTTCAATTGTGTATTTTCACAAAAGTAAAAATAGAAGTATTTTTTCGAAATGCTTCGACAGCTGCGGTCACTTCACACATAAGAGCTCCTATCGGGAATCGAACCCGGGTTCGCTTACACCAAATACCTGTAACCCACTCGACCATTCAGGAGCCCAATTTTCACAGCACCCACCGTAATTCAGCATTTGTGAGTTGCATAAAAAGCCTTTCGCGGATTCGAGCCACGTCCCGTAGTTTGGAAAGCCCAAACAAATAGCCGTCCCTTAAAGGGCATTACCGGAGAAGGGGCGAACATAAGTTAAGGGGGATCGCAAGTACATCACACGAAAAGAGTCTCATGATTCGTCTGATTAATGAACCGCCCACCGTTAACGAGCGCAATGAATAAGAAGGGAGACGACTGTAAGGCGCCACCATAACGACTAATTGATCGCCTCTCTTAAAGAGGACGGCCAAAGGCCACCTCAAGAGGACTAACGATTTTCTCCTCCCTTCGGTGTGATTTCTATTCTCCCCAACCACCAGAGCGTTTGGAATGTCAAAGCGGGCATAAAAATTATCGACCGTCTTTTTTCTCCGTTTATCCTTATGAAAGTCGGCTCCGAAAAGGAAAACTTCCCGGGGAGCGAAACCCGCATTTGATCTACGCCAACGTTGAATTTAACATAAAGAATGTTTCGATGCGGAGAGCGTTGACCCGTAATATTTTAATAAGAGTACCTCAATTTTATTGATCCTTTCCGATAAATCTCCGTGCATTGCGGCTCATGCGGATAAAAGTTCCTTCTTTGCAGTTCTCTGGTTATTCTTCGCTCGACGCGATTCCGGTTTGATGCGTACCTTCGATTCACAGTCATTACTTGATTGCGACTTGATTGAGAGCAAAACCGTGAATTGAAAAAGGAAGCGTTGATTGCGAAGAATGACTAGACATTGTCTTTCTTATTTCCAAGGATTTTTCTGAATGCTGAGGCTAAATGCAGTTTATTCACGCTGTATGAAACGCCGCTTAGATGGAAAAATTCTTAGATATAAGGAAGTCGTGGGAAAGAGTGAAATAAACGAAGTATGCAAGGGCAGTAAAGGACAACACGGAGTAGAATTGTGAGATAAAGAGCTAGTGGTTCGCTAACTTTAAAGTGGTACAGCTTCTAGAAATGCATTAGTATAAACAAATCTTTAATTCATTCTTTAATCGTAATTTAAAATTCGATTTCGAGTATTAGATATAAAGCCATAAAGGATATATAGATATAAACGATCAAAATCTAGTGATATGTGAAGAGTATGATCTCGAAGATAAAATGACCAACCCTTGAAGACATCTTCGGAATGTTAAAATTCCCCGTCTTAAACGAGTGTGGTATCAGCGAGAAAGGCGCCTGGCGTACGGATCGACATCCAGAAACAAACGCGAAGAATAGCGAGCGGAAAATACTCCGCAAAATTCCCCACCAGAAGACGGTCTACCAACATATGGCTGCTCATCTATTCCGCACGGAGAACCACATATCTGCGCCGAGAACAATAAGGCGCGTGCGCGGGGGGACGGGGGGAGGGGGCGAAAGGGGAAAAGAATGGGGTCGGGGGATGGGGAGGAGATGCCAGCGCCTCTGTCGGGCAACGCGAGAACCCCCATCCCTCAGAGAGGAATTCTTTTTGGTGAGGGGAATAAGAGAAAGATGAAAAGGGACAAGGACATTCCCTCCCTCGAATGGAATGAGAGTATGCATACCCTGGTGACACCCCGTGGGTAGCACACACTCCCCCCGCAAGGACCACTTGTTAAGTACAACACGTGGCCATGCGTTTAAAGAAGAAGAAGATTCTTCTCGAGGCCTCTAATTACCTCCGGAAAAAATGCTCTCCTTGCGTCATTGAAAATCCTTCTTCCCTCGCTTATCAAAACAGGCCGAAAACATTTTTATATAATTCGGTTTCCTGCATCTTATGCACTATACAATAGAACCTGAATTTCGCAGAATTTCAATTCGTTACTATTTCATCGACGAACTTCAATGAAATATATCTCTAGTGATATATCGTACGAGAGCGATATTTCCGTTTTTTAATTGCGTTTTCCCGTATTAGTAATGAAGTTCTCGGTAAGATCAAGAAACTTCCGCTACTAGACCGCTCTGAAAAATGTAACGTACCGAAGGATGGTCAACTCTACCCTAAATTATCGAGTTCATAATAAACCTAACGAAATAAAGTTACACCTACATAATTCACTAAATTCGGACCATCATAGCGAAATTACATCACAATTAATACTTGGAAAATTGTTTTCAATAAGCACAGATTTACTACATAATTTTTGCTTCACAGTTTAACTACGTCATCGGGTCAATAAGTATGAAAAAATCATAGAAGAAACATTGATGGAAATGTTACCAATCAAATTTTGGTCAACAGTTTACAATAAAACGGAAAAATTTCGTGTCTAAACCATTAACTTTAATACATTCTATAGGACCAATACCGGTTGTTAATTGAATCATCAGGAATACACTTTTTGATGAAACTAAAAGTTAAATATATACATGGGTATACGTATATTATCGGAAACATACGGAAGATATACCAGATCGAATACTTTAGAAATCATCAGAGAGGAAAATAAAATCATCCTTTTAAAAAATAGTGGAAATCTCAATCCAGTAATATAAACAAAATACTGTTTATCCTGTAAAGTGAAATCAGAAATCGACAGATTTGAAGTTTAATACTTACGTAAGAGTTATGTTACATGTAACTCCACAGCGTAATATCCATCACACTCATCTATCGCCATCTTAACCCATCCTTACAGTGAGGTGAGGAAAAGTAATTTAATGGATTAACACGGAAGACCAAATCCTCAACGCGAATCATCACCGCTAACTTTTCAAGAGGAGATGGTAAAAACGGAAATCAAGCATCCGAAGCCGTAAAACCTCTTATTATCGCGCATTGGGCCTAATCTCCAATACGCCAAACACAATTCGGAGCGTGCGTGAAAAACAACGCGACACACAAGGACTACAAATTACCTCGACGAGCAGAAGCCATTACAGAAGCGCAAAAACAAACGGCGTTATCAGGAAAGGAAAAGTAGGAAGAGGTCACAGGGTTGCGAGAAATCCCTAATTTGAGGGATTGTTCGTAAATGCGCACTAATTCCCGAAGCTTTCGCGCAGTCACTAGTTGGCATCTGAAACACGGCAGAATTTTCCTGGCGAACTAAGAACTCAGTAGATAACAGATAGGCAAATAAACAAGCGGAGGAAAGTCATCGAAGCCCACGGGAAATAATTCGCGTAATTTGCATGCCCATGAACGTCTTATTACGTAACTTTCAATTACATAATTCGAAAATTTGTTTATCGTACTTTTTCTCTTTGATTAATCTATGATTATGATCGAGTATTCGCTAAAGCTTAAGATATATATTCCACATGCAGTTAATGGATAAAATTCCCCGACGTGGACTGAAAATTTTTGCTATTTCTACGAAACAATTTCTTATTTCTTTTCGATACCTTCCCCAGATATAAAAAGGAAGGCTCCTATCTGGTAGAAACAATTGGAAGGAAAGAAGGCTCTTTTTCACCTTCCTCGGGCTTTTTCTACAAGAGGAAGTTTTATTCCGTGGAAATTCATTTCTACTATGATTTTTTAATTAGCTAGAACTTTCCGTATTACAAAATTTACATTCATATTTACAGTCACCTGTTTCTATTTAATTTAAATCCCGTTTATCACAATTTACCCTGTTTCCCACGCAATGCAGTAGACAAAAAGTGCCTCTGATACTACTTACTTATTACGGTTTTCCTTCTCCAGCACAATGATGGCTGCTAGACATTGCCAGTAAAGATTAGCGTAAATGGAGCATACTCTCCAATATATACATACAGAAGAGGTTAAGACTTAAAATTCTCTTCTTCCATCTAAGCTGTCGTCAATGACGTTGATAAAAAAATGCGTAATGTATGTGTAAATAGAAATAGATTGGAAAACTTTAGAAAGAGAGGATATTAGAAAACCGTCATAGCTTAGGAAAAAAGATTTACTGCAGGAAAACTCCACGAAGAAGGGGTGTATGAAAAACCTTTGAGAACTTATTGATAGTAAAATGTAGATGAAAAGGAAAACTTAGTATAACATGGAAGTCACAAAACCATGACAAAAATTAAATTATATAAAATCAATAATTGGGCAAATTGCAATCAATCACTTATAAAGTGAAAACAATAGCAATCCTAAGGAAATTAGTATTTTAAATACACAACAAAAACGTCCAGATATAAAATCAATAAAGAATTGTATTCAGTTTACAGTAGAGTAATTAGAATAAAGATTAAAGAAAATACGGAATAGGAAACAAGAATATTCCAGAGTAGAGAAAGAAGATAAAAATCGAAATAAAGGATGAAGAGGAATGCATGGATAAAGAGCTCCTCTTTGCTAACACCCTTTCGCGTTCCGATTGGCATCCGTTCGATAGAAAGCTTCGAGTGACGCGCTAATGCCGAAAGAGATACCCCCCAAAAGTACGCTACCTATGCTTTCGTTCCATCACACCCTCGAGAAAAGCTGACTATTTTAGCGATTGCCTCCGCTGAAATATGGGCCCTCGTTACGCGGATTGGATGGAATGCATTTCGCCGAGAGCATTGTCCTGCGCTTGTGTTATTTGACGCAGTTTCCTGCGAAACAATCCTTGGAGCAAGCAATTCCTGTGGTTTCCACGTATTATTTGGAGCGTTATGCCAGAGTTGGATAATCCCCATGGTGCAGTTTAGCTGATCATCACCGGGATACAAAATTATAATGCGTAGCCCGGATGAATACAGGAATCTATTGCTGCCTCAAACATCAACCGATGGTGGTTATACGTTGAACTGCATCTACTGCCAGCAATAGGATTCTTGTGGCTATCTCAAATAATCCAAGTTTTAATCTAAATCAAACAAACACAAACCTGTATCGGAAACAAGAATAAATTCCACCAAGTGTCGCATTGAACATCTATATAATAATCACCGTTGTGTGTACATTTATTTATCCAATGTCAGTAACTCCCGTAAAAATACGTAGGAGAAATATTGGAATATCAATTTGACGTACTTCCGGACGAATTGAAAATTTGAAAATTAAAGATTCAATAGAAGGTCAAAGACCAAACGTTTTATGCATTTTAGAGTACAATTATACGAAAATTATAAAGATGTTATGAATACCTATTCATTAATGTAATCGTGCATCGTTAAAATAAACAATTGCGTATTCAAGCAAAGTACAGCTTCATTTAAACAAGCAAGCTATGGAAACTTCTTAGCTTCTCCTTGCGAAGCTTCTTAGCAAACCTGAAATTTAATTTTCGGGAAAAAAATTTCCCTAAACAGGATTTGAACCACGGAGGATGAACTTTTGGATTAATCTTTGGAAATTTGGAACTTTCGGAAATTTGATAATGAACTTGATAGGTTATAATTAAAGAAAAAGGTTGGTTACACTAAGTTAAGTACACTAAACCTTACAATAACAAGCTATATGGTGTATTCAATTACGATCCTGAAAACTTAAGGGCAACAAACTCAAAGAATAGTTCACTTATTAGGAGCGAAACTGTAATTTATCTCAGAATTAATCATTGATAAAACATTTCGTAACTATGATAAGAGGGTTAGAGTTGAAACAATGCTTTATATGATATGACAATGATTGAGTGTACTCAGTATATTCCTGGCTGATTTTCCTGGATTTTTACTCACAAGGAAATAAATACCCTAGTGCTGTACCAGCCTCCACATATGAGATTTTGCCACAACCATTGGGACCTTCAAGTATCAGAGCGGACCCAAATGAGAAGTGTAATTATTGATCGTATCATCAAAGATTAGTTTCCAAAGCGTAGAAAACAAATAAAATGTACCATAAGACGGCTCGTACAACCCCATCCTTTTTAGAACGCTTTCGCAGCAGAAAAGAGGAAACGGAACGATGAATCGAAATTAAAACAGAATACGGAGAGCAAAATAAATATACGAGAATTAACCTTGCCACAGCGTCTCGGATTAATTATCCAATCTCGCGACAGAGTGAAATTGAAAGATAAATTCGGTCCAAATTTTCTTCGGAAAAACAACAACTGCTTTCCAAAAACATCGGTTGGATGAGAAATCAAAGGGACACATCGCAAGGCCTTTGATCATGGAAACGAGAAACAAACACATCCCTGGAGGTATGGAAGTAGACCAGGTATCCGCGAAATAAAAGGGGAATATCCAAATCCCACCCTCGGGCGTTGATGGCCATTTCCTGGGCCATCATATTTCCAGAGGGTTAACAGGTGACAACCGATTCCACAACTCTTTCGCAGACGTTGATCAATTAGGAAAAATCTTCCTCCTTCTTATCAACGCGGAGACATGGAAAAAAGGGCCCCAGGAATCCGAGCTCGGGGGGCAAGATTAAATCCTCGCCGGTAGGAGGAGTTGAAAACGGCAACTCTGTCACGACCGTTCACGAAACTTCGCTCGCAGCGAGCATCCGCTTTAATGATATTCATTACCTGCAAGGATCGTCTGGAAACTAATTACTTTTTGCGCTCCCTGCCACGAAGAGGGTGTTGACTGAGAAAAAGAGTCAAAACAAGGGATGCGCGGTGATAGACGAGACAGAGATGGAGATGATGAATGAAAAGGTGGAAGCTAATGGCCGAAGAACAAAAATCCTCCTTTTAAACGAATAATGAATAATGCAATTTATGCATTTTCCTCACTCGGGGGAGCTTTCTTCTTTGCGTTCGCTCACAAAGCGGTGCCGACACACCACCCGTTCGAAAATTCACGTTCAAAGTATAAACACGTACGTATCGCTGCTTAGATACATATATTACGACGGGACTGTGAGAAGTGTTTAACGTAAGCTATGGGAAAACACTATCGAAACAACAAGTAGATTTCTCAAACGAAAAAGAGAACTCAACACTACTGATTTATAACATTTACATACAATTTAATCGCTTTCCCACTAATTTCAACTCAAATATCGCGGAATGCGTCATTGTTTATGAGATAGGTAAGTAGATGGAACAAACTTAGCAATTCTAATGAATAAAGGAATGTATCTTAGAATGCATCAGACTCGCGAGTAAAGTAACACTGTCCCTGGAACTGAAACCTTCCGATTTATCTTAAAAGAGGACAGATCTTCATGTATTTAAGCGGTTGATGGATATAAAATCAATATTTTCCCGCAATGGTATATAAATATAACACACAAAACACAGACTACTCCAGCGAATTCTTTTGACAGAAAATGGAAGGAAAACAACTTTAACATCTGAGCACGTCTATTTTAAAGCATTCAAATACCATTTTTGTTTCTCTACATTTAATTAAAAATAGCAAAATAGACTTTGATTCCTAGCTTATCCTATCATAAATATGACGTTTACATAAAATATTATACTGTGACGTATTTTAGCATAAGGCGAAATAAATTGTAAGGAAACTTAAAATGTTCTCTAGATTCAATTTCGCACCATGAAAGGGACGAATTAGAGATAAGCTTTAAGATAATTAAATATTCAAGCTTAATAAAATGAAACTCTAGAAAAGCTTAAAGGAAGGAATATCAAATAGGAGACGAAAATTTTATATTCTGTTGCGATGAAGTTTTGGAGGACTGAGAATTTCACTTAAATGGCATTAAAAGTGAAAGTAAAGTCGTTCATTTTATGACTTATAATATACAATCCTTACAGATAAAAAAATCTTTCAATTTCAATCGTAATAGAGCTGTATAAAACGGATAATCGAGTATTAAATGGAAAATATTGCGTTGTGGCGAGTTCTTGGATAATCATAGCTCAGAGTCCATTGCACAAAAATTCGGTTCCGGAACTTGTGCAAACTTTTTAAAACTCACTGAATCTGAGGAGGAAATTTCAAGCCAAGAGGAACTTCTCAGAACGAAAGATGATGAACACCCCTATACAAATTCTTTAATCCTGACATTATTACTTTGATTACTTTTCTAAAAAGATAAACATCCGCGTCCATCCGATAGGTACCATCTTCGATTCCATTTGCTCATCTCGCATAAAAACGAAAATGTGAATAACCTAAAAATAATCAAAGCGAGATAGAGATCATTACAAAGTAATTCATTCTTTTAATTATACTGAGCTCGGCCGGTTTAATTTTCCGAGAGCGGGAGAGCAATGGCGAGGTAAAGACGCCATTAAATCACGACCACCGGAATATACGGCGAAAATCACGGATTGCGAGCACTTGGCAGCGCTCACAGTTACGAAGCTCGTTTGATTTACTAAACGGACGGGAGAATCGCCGGAAATATTTAATTCTCACCGCTCAATAAATCATAGCCATGCAAAAGGAGACAGGTGTGAGTCTGGGGTGAATAGAGCGTGGTATACAACGGTATAGGGCACGAAGACTGCTGAGCTTTGGAAAACAGCTAAAAGAATACAACATTATTCATTCTGGGTACACAAATTAAGAAGCTGGGATGGCTGGACCGACGTCAGGGATCACACCGATCTTCCAGAGTCCTTTCTGTATTCGATATTAACATCCGTTTTTGTTGATGATTTATCTTTCACTAGCAGAGATGCCGTAGAAACTCAACGGGGAAATAAGGGGACATAAAGGATTTTTACCTCCCCAAACATTTTATGTGTCTCTGACTATTATTGAGAATATCAAATTAAAAAATAAAAGTTCTGGAAATTAACAATTTCATACGCGTAGTTCATTATGACCCTCCGTTCATCCTAGATTTACTTTATCGGTCTAACATCTTCGGGAATCTAGCAAGAAAGGAAAAATCATGAGGATGGCTACCGAATGAAGAGCTGACTACTCTTTGTAGTACTGACTACAACTTTGGATGATTAAAGCGATCATGGTCAAATAAAAAACCGAAAGGAATTTCTACGCAAACTTTGTTATCAATAGCTATCAGATTTGCGATAGTTTAATGAATAGTTAGTTAGTAGATAGTTTATAATGAATAAATTTCAAAGCCTACCTGACATTCATCCACAGAAAATTGTTATCAACGTTTTCTTGTTCATCACAATAAATAGGAAGTTTGAATTCAAGCAACTAAATCAATAAATTAAGATAAAATTATGTGTGATAAAGGATGAATACAAATTAATTTTTTTACCTCAACTCTTGTACTCATTCTACTCAGTAAACACCTTACATATTTTTTTCTGTAACTAACCACACGTACTCTTTTAATATTATGTCTTTTATGTTGCTTTCTAAATTTTAAAATAATAATATTTGTTGTTTAATTTCTTCCCAGATATTCGCTACCCCCCTGACATTCTCCATAATATCTTACGTAAGCCCATTAATGTACCATTACTGCCAGTGCGTGACTCACTCTCCAACACTTTCTCATTTTTTACTCTTCCCTTTGCATCATTTTTTGCGTATTCAATAACTGAGGACGGTAATGAGACTTTTTCTTGTGCTTCTCTAGATATTTTTCTTGACGTGGAACGTTTTAAGATCAACATTTTCCTATTTCGCAACACTACTTCATCCCCCTGAGCTGAGCTAATATTTGTCGCTATGTTTACCAATGTGACTCAGCATTTTGTTTCATCTGATGTTATTGAATACAAAGTAAGAACTTTTTTATACTATTTCCAACTTGTTTTTTGCCGAGGGCATCAGTTTGTCAGTTTGCGTAAAATTCAAAACCGTAGCACGCATTTTCGTCGCTTCTACATATCGTCTTCATCCGATAAAATATGATTGCAAATTTATAAAAAGAAAAAAATTAGACAAGATAAAATAATGGTAATTTTGATTAGTAAATTAGTTACGGTTAGGAGCGTACTTGCAAAAAAAAGCTATATAAACTTCAAGTAGAAAATTTAAATATGGGAGTAATGAAAACAAAATTTTCTAGAATTTAAATTTGACTTTTGAATTTAAATTTTAGTTGAGCAAAAAATTATTCGATTCATAATTTCGAATTTTCTCAAAACTAGTGAAAATTTGAGCGGTCTTTCAAGTGAACGTGACTAATCCCTCCATTCCGTTTGAACTAATTGCAGCATCAATCGTGGCAGAAACAGTGCCAAGTATTTCCCTTTCTGGCCATCGGGTCGGATCCGACTACATGCGGATGGCGTAAAAAACGCCTCCTAGATTGGGGATTAGGGAGAGAAAAAGCGTCGGAGAGACAGACGGTTGGAGTCAAGGACATCTCCTGAGTAATCCCCGCTTCGTGATCCTTGTCCAGTAGCACCTTTCCAACGGATTGAGCAGATGCAAAAATAACTGCAAGTTAAACGACCATTCTTGCTATGCTTTTACCTTCGCGTGTTACGGCGATGGGCACTGCGCATGCGCACGTGATATAGAGCGCGCTGCAGTAGGATGCAAGAGTGACTCACCTCAAGGTGAAAGCCTTTGAATAAACGTGTTCGAAATGAGCTGGATCCTTGTACTGATCTTTTCTGATATCTTGTAAAATAGCGAAGGGAAATAAATCAAGCTTACTGAGAGCGAAGTGAAAGTGGCCGAATAATCTCTGATTGTACAGACAGATATCTTTCTTAGGTGTATATTTATAAGGCAAATACAACACTCACGTCAGACTGAGATGGCTTGGAAAATTTTTATTCCCTACAGTGCTCCAAATTTCCCTGTATCGGTGTCATTTTATCCTTAAATTCATTAATTTCTGGGTATAAATCAACATATTCAAATAAATTTTTCTCGGTATTTGAATACAGGAATAATAATAATAATATAATTTTAGAATGCTCCTGGTTGGAACTACTAACCATGAATAATCTAACAAAATGAACGAAAGAAATAAAAACGTTCAAAAGTAAAGTCATTGCTAAAATTCTGAGCAGTCACCCATACTCTTAAATTTTGAGATATAAGCACCACTTTGCGAGATTATCTTACACAACATATCGATCTAAAAGACAAATTTTCACAATCAAGGGAAAATACGAGTCACAGTAAAATTTTAGGAAACAGCGTTCTACTAACTCGGAACAGAAACATGGGTTTGCCTAAAAGCTTATCCAGTTCCTACATTAGTAGGGTGTTCAAATGTCTCGATCTTTGGAAACACAGTTTCGCCCAGATGTCTCGCTTATTCTAATAAATTCATTTTTACTGACTGACTTAAAGAAGGATTTCTTAGGGACGGAAGACATGTCGCAATGAAATATTTCGATGTTAATGGCAATCATAAGAGCATGCATAAGCCCCTGTCACTGAACATCCGTTTGGTCACTGAACCCCTATTTAATTAGGGTGGGATTACACGAAGATCCCTTAAAAATAAACATTATTAATAGGTAATGCTTGCTATTACAGACTTCAAAGCGTATCCAACAGACGGACAAGTCGTTCTTTATTACGCCGCCAAAGAATTCTTGTATGAATTACGGCTCATGAGTTCGAAAACAGAGGTTTACTGAATCCTAGGTCTCGGACAGTAACGCGGTATTTGACGGTCTAAGACTCCGTCTAAGACAGCCGAGCAATTAAATTCAACTTGCAAATCCCTTCCGAGTAGTACCACTCTGTACGTCGTAATTCATAACAAAATCCTCTCATTATTTCCACCATTCCTTGACGCTTAATTACCCCGACGAAGAGAACAATATCGAAACGTCCGGCTTTTGGCACCGCACCGTTTTGTGAAAGTCTTAAAGAAATTCGTGCTCAACGAGAAGATATAAATCACGGAGTGCAGGCGGCGGATGGATGTGACCATTATGCCTTGGGGCGAATTATGCGATCGCTTTAATTCCGTTGGATGAGAAGAGTTGGTTAAGTGATGGCTGGTGCAAAAGAAAGGAGGAGCGGTGTCCTTCACACTTGGAAGAACCGAGGGGAGAAGTGATGAAAATTCACGGCCTCTACCCACAGGCGTGCGATACCTCCTTGACAGTTGACTGCTAAAGCGGCGCACTTGAGCCGTCGCTGCTGAAATCGCATAATTATCCATCTTTGCGTCCGAGAATACCTAATATTTTATCGGTCTCGACCACTGACACCAGTGACCTATGCTATTTCGGATAGTGACGTGGGGAAGAATTTACGAGCTGATTTCGGAAACAAAAGAAATTTCCATCGACTCTATAGAAAAGATTTAACGTTTTCCATATTTTAGCCCGTCATCCATGAAACCCATTGCTCGAATATGTGCATGTCGCTGCAGTATCGTCAGTAATGGTCTTTCGACCATTCGCAGACTAAACTGCCGACTTCACCAGCGAATCAACTAACAATAAGACCATTTTTCTTGTATTCCCTTTAAATACGCGTATACCATTCCCTTTTAGTCCGCTCATTCCCTTTCACTACTATTAGAAGCAACCTATGTAATCTGCGAAACACCTCTTGATTTGCGGCAAGACTACACAAGACTGAATGCTCAGTAAGAACATAACAATCAGTTTCTCCAATCTCTTACTGTCTCGTTCCATTCGTGAATATTTGGAGTGTCCTATTAGCATCTATCAAGCATCTATCAATCTGCCCTCATGTATATCCTTAATTTTTCCTGAAGTGTGTAAACACACATCCAATAGGTCTTCCGAGAGCGTATAACTTGTTCATTTTCTTGCATGATTATAAACAGTTAAAAAGTCATCATTTATATTTTTTACATTTATTCTTGTAGTCCATTTTTGGTATTCTGAATATCCTATGCTCAAAAATCACAAAAAATATTTTCCAGAAAAATATTCACTTTGGCTAATAGAACCAATTACTACTTAGAGTAAGGGAAACTTATTATTTATTAAAATTTAACTCGTAAAATAGACAATTTTAATTAGTCGAGGATAAATCGGTAATAATTGCCGTTTTTGTTCCTTTTTCTTTCTGATGTTCCGAATTTTTTCAGAGAAGAGGTAGCTGTAAGCTAAGAGATAGTGAAAATAAAAAAATCTCTTTTCTTTTCAAGACTTCCGCATTTTTCTTTGAAATAAACACTGGCGCAGCATTTCTGAACCCTTAGCCAGCTGAAAATCAATAAATTTTTCCCTGACTTCCGGGTGACCTGGCCTTCAATCCGAGATATCAATCAATACTTTCCACTAAAGAGTCACTAACAATTTCAGAGGAAACACTGAATAACTATGTGCGATAAAGCTGTCACGCAATAACAGGAGGAAATCGTTTCTCGAATTAGCTAATTGTATATATAGGAATCAAAAATATATACGGTTGTTTAGAGATTTTATTGTGTCTGAAAGTTACCAGTATTACGAAATGTGAAAAGTTGGTGAAGGGAATATCGTAATAATATGATTGTAATTGTCTTGTAGTTAATATATAACGGGGGGATGTTCTGTAAATCTTAAAGTCTTGTAAAACCTTTGTGATGTTCTAATATTATTTGTAAATCTGGAATGTTTATGTGTATAAGACTTCTGGTGTTAGTGATCGTGGATGTGTTTGTGTTATGTGGTTTGAGCTGCTACCTGAATAAATTAAATCTGCAGCGTATATATAATAAATGAATAAGGATTCTTAAAAATCAGATAAAAGGTGTTCCCCCACAAATCACAAACCCATCCTAGAGTGCAGTGATATCACACGAAGAGAAAATAGCAGTAATAACAAATGTCATTTACCGAAATGGAAAGGGTGACCTTTGCCGAAATAAATTATGGACAGCTATAAAGAGTTGTCCAGAAATAGATGAGATCGATGGTCTCGTTAGGGAAACGAATGTCACGTAGGATTTCACAGGAAGGAAAAAGCCACATCAAGACACGCGAATGAATATTCAGCACCTTGCTTTGGTCCAGGAAGAACCTAAGCACGTAAGGATTAGTATTAGGAATGGAAAAGGGTTTGTGCGCTCAAGGAACGTACAAAAAAATTAAGTCGCGAAGGAGTGCACGGTGACGACTAAGCCGAAGGAAGCAAATAGAAGGAAAGGTAATGGAAAAATAATGGATGGAAATCCACGATTTCATTTCCTCGAGGCAGAAATTGGGTTTATGCACCCTGAATTATTGACCCGAGAGGTTTTATTAGCATTTCGTGCATCTTCGACTATGATCCTTCCAAGACTCCCACCAAGAAGTGAATTCCAAACTGTATACAGGAGCATATCTTGGTTTGCCTTACAGAAACCATTAAAGTAGAATGCGCTTTTTCACTCGACTGTATGACCATGGAAATAGAGAGAATTTATTGGAACGAAAAGGGGATGTATACAGCAAAAATGCACTGCGACTATTTGATTTTATTCTTTTTCACTGAGGAAAAATAATTATTGGGCTAGATTGTGTTCATGATAAAAATATCGAATAAAAGGTTTACTAAACCGCTTAAAACGCGGATTTTTCCAGTCTAATATGCACTCTATAACCAATCCTACGCCTCAGTCGACAGACCGAAAATTGTTCATATTATTCTTCCGTAACTGTATACCTGGTAAAAAATGCTATACCATAGATTGAATTATGACCAATTAAGTACCTGAAGAAGTCGGTCTCTTGGTACGAAAAATAGACCGGTATTAAAATTGTAATGAAAAATGAACCAATATTGCAACAATAGTTCGCGGAGTTCTATACATCCACGTCTGTTGCAAGAAGAGCATACTGAAGAAGACTAATTTCAGTTTTCTAGGTGTAAAGCACTTATTAAAATTAAAAATTTAAGATTGAAAACACCTTCGCTTTTGTTTCCTAATGTAATAAAAATGATATTCCAGTTATATCCAGTAAATAACGCGGTTTTCAATTTCTCCCCAGAAAGCGGGTTTCACTATGTTTTCGAATTCGTAAATCAAGAATCCGTCGCCTCCTTAATTGAGCGACTAGAAAAAGCCATCTCTCGAAGTTAGAAACATTTAGCTAGATTCCAGAAAAAGAAAACGGTAGACCATCAGTCGTGAGCGCGGAGAAAATGAAAGAAGTGAGGAAAGCGAAAAATAATAAAGGAGAGCGAGTGACGGAGAGAAGCAATAAAGAGGGGAAGTGAGGAATGGAAACAAATGAAGGTGAAGAGGGAAACGGAAGGGATGCGCGAATAAGGGAGTTAAAAAGGAGATAAGGAACCCTCATCAAAGTGACGCCACTGACCTACATAACAGCTAACGGATCTCTCACGGACCGCTGAAGACTCTGAGTGACTCACCTGTGGAAAAAAAGAGAGAAAGAAGAGTTAGATTTATTTTTCACGCAACCATGCCCGTTTTGGGCTTCCAAATGACATTTTTTGATCCACGAGAGATGGAAAAGGGAGAGATAATCCTAACGAAAGCATTACATGAGAGGGGCCCAGGGGTTATTCATTACAATAATAAATTTTTTCATACCTCGGGATCAGAGAGAATATAAACGTGACGCTAAAATTAAAGATATACCTTTAGTAGTACACATTAGAGCAAACCCAGTAAACAAACGGAATCAACAACACACTCTTATGATAATGTAAACCTTTACTACTATAGGAATGGCAAAATAGCAGTATAGTTATAATGAATATTTATAAACCTCTATTTTAACATTGAATGGAACTCTAAATTGGGTGATAAATATATAGTAACCTCTATAAAATTACAGTAATACAGTTCAAATACAAGATGAGTCCAAAAAATCAAAGTGAGTCAATGAACCAGTTCGTAAATTTTCACCATGATGTTCTTTAAATATAAACTTCCAGGTTTCCTTACTGACAGAGATATATCTTCAGGTGAAATAAAAATATTTTTACTTTATATTTTGCATATACCTGTAAATGACTAAATAGATGTTGCTCAGTAGAGAATAGGAAATTCTGTGAAATTTTGACAACATTATTTTGTGTGATCATGAAATTTACCCATTATGTCTGGAACTATTACCTTCTTGAGTTTAAGGCGTCAATTATTATAGAAACACTTAATGGCTTAATTATACCGATAAGATAGCATGAGTATTTATTCAATTGATCGTATTAAATTCAGGTCTCTAACACAGAAGAATTTGTACGCTATATTTTGTAAGAAGAACGGGGAAGGATGCCTCTTCGAAGTAGGCTGATAGATTATACATTGAAATATTTGCAGATGCGCTAACTTACTTCCTTATGTTGAATTTTCTAATTAAGCTAAAACCTGTTTGTATCGCATAATAAATCCACACTTCGTTGTGGAATGAACTACCAGTATCCCAATTACAAATATAAACATATATATTTCCAAGGGCGAAGGATCTGTGGCGATGACGTCTTTCTTAATGGTACTTTTTTGGCTCTTCCTTGAGAGCTGGAGACAAATGTAGCCACGAGGAATTTACGACGTGTGAGGTGGCGTAAACACACAAATACTCTCCTCGGAACGAAAATGCAAATAGGTTCGGGCGCAATATAGCCTCGCTTCTTTCCATCCGACGCGTGATTCTGCAGCACTGCCAAAATACCCACTGCAGGCACGCCCTTGCACAGAAAAAAGAGAAAACTGCATCTTCGGATGAGCTATGGATTAAGTCCCCGGACGATGATGAGATTTCATTTCAAAAAGGGCTTAAAAATTTGATGGGAATGATGCTGCAACTTCGCAAGACCATCTCATCTCCTCCTTCTAAGAGCCTTAATCTCCAAATCATTCATTCCGATTACGTAACGATGATCTCACATCTTACAAGTCTCCATAAAAATACGTCACGTTCGCCAAGTATTTCGTATGTGAGTCAAAGAAAATAACAGAATGAGCTCATCAAAATAGACACTTATCAGAGATATTATCCTATGCATTCTCTAAGGAGCGTAAACACAAGAGAAACTGGCTTGAAAACATAGAATACATCAATCAAAGTCATGGGATGTCAAACATGTCGATTATATATATATTATGTCGATTATAACTTTATTTATTTATTTATTATACTTTAGACTACGATTAGGCACGAGGCCAGGTGGTAGCCATTCCCTGTGGGGGGAGGGAAATATAAAATATCCTGCCTGGTATTCACCCAAGTCGAGAGGAAAACCCCCCAAAACCTCCCGAAGGCAGTGAGTAACTTTAGGAAGTACTCATTTAAAGAATCGTTTGAAAATAATCCATGATACAGAAGTACGTCATTTTTCTCAATTACTGCATAATTTTACATGCTATAATTATAATCATACTACATTACTATCTACTGAAAGCTATAAAGTAAACTGATATACAAAAAGTGCTTTTCTTAGAGCTGCTCAAAAGATTGGCTTAAAATGTTACAGCCAAAAGTACGTATTACAAAAATGAAATGGTACATAAATACACAAGGGAATGTATTCATGGAAACACCGCTACGTCTGTTATTTTATTTACTTAAGTAAAAATTGCATTTGAGAGCGAATTTGCAATGCATGCAATCACTTATTTAACGACACGAGTAAATATTTGGACCATTCTATCCGTGAGCAACACAGTTTTTCGACCTCTCAAGAATTATCCGCGAAGTTATCCAATGTAATTGCAAATGAGTACCCATGCTGAATATGGGAATACTTAGAAATGGCTCGATCCCTGCAGAGGGATGCTTAGGAGAGTGGAAATTGGTACATCTTCGAGAGACTCATTCCATCTTAATGGAGGCGATTACGCCACCCGGACAGTTACGTCGAGGCCTGAGACACTGCACTAATTTTTCGCCAGGAATTTTAATGTCTTCAGTAAATGAAATTCCTGGTTAATGTTTACCCTCCCACTTAACACAGTTGGGCGTGTTTATCTGAGCGCGATGCCAGAAAGAGAAAACGGCTTCTCCAGCACTTCCTAATCCCTGGATGCACAGCTGGACATTGCGAAAATGACGGGACAATGATGATTTGAAAATTTCGAATAGGCCAGCCAAGAAATTTTCATTTGAGACGTAGAAGAAGAACTGTGGACCTTTAATGACATTACTTAGTCACACAGAGAAATAAGTTCATACTTTCACTAGGAAAATCACATTTGATCGACTTGAGCAAAAACAGCCCCTAGAAGTGTCTTCGATGGCATACTACTAATACTTCGATGACATACTACATAATAACCCATTGAAATTCATTCCATTTGAAGTCTTGAATTATTTTACGGTCCTCCTAATATCCAAGTGGGCTACACGTTTGGCTTCGGTGAAAGCGTTCTCGGGTTCGTTTCCTGGTGGAGGTGAAATGTATCCAGCTGTCGAAGCGATTTTAAAATTACGACAACTACCCAATAAATTTATACGGTAATATTTTTTATATCTAACTTTGAAGTACCTCTTCCAAAGGTAGAAATCACTCTTTTATTATCACTGATATCACCTGATGAGAGAGAAGTAAAAACAACTTTTACATGTTACCACATAACTTTAATCTTCCGCTTAAACTTCAATCTTTCGTTTCTTTATTAAAGCTCTATACTAATGTGAAAAAATTGTGTTTTTATTCCTCTCTAATCATTAAGTATTACCATAAAGTTGAGGCTTAAACAATGGATTTCGTTGATATCACCTCTTTAGCGCCTCATACATTACAGTAAACCAGCTATTCTCATCCCATAACGTAATAATAGTAATTCTGTAATTAGTTTAATACACTGAATGCGTCACTGAGCCGAATATCAAGAACCAAGGTTGCCCACACCGGCAACCCTTTACTTATCTAAACATTTCTCAGCGAAGGCAAAAAAACTGGAAAAACGACTCAAACCAGATGATTCAAAGAATCGGAAAGCCATTTAAAAAAAGATCCGCCTCGTCTTACGCAACGAAGTGTTTACTCTCTCATAATTCCATCGCTGGAAGTGCGAACCAACGAACCAAAAGGCCTATTGTACTCCGGCGGCGTCTTTTCGCGAACCTCTCGGTTATTTGCCAGGAAAGGCAGCCGTAAAGATGAGTTGCTAACCTATTAGAAATCGGTCGTTAAATCTGCAGTGGGAGATCGCCCAAAGGCATTATTTTTTGGCATTCGAAAGTGAAAGTGGTCGTCCCTGGCCCAGTAACGAGGACAGCCGAAAGAGCTGGGCCAAAGAGAGGCGAAAACTAAATAAAATCCGACATCTGCATAAAGGACGTGGAGAGGTTGACAAATACGGCTTTCGAATCCGAGAGTGATTTACTTCTTGCAGTTCCTCGGCTGATGTGCCTGGCGTTCATGTCACCGAGACGTGACCTAATTTACGCCGTTTCCGAAACGTGGAGGTGTCTGCGGTACTCGAAACCTCAGAACACGGCTGCGAAAAAGAGATTTACCGCTTTTGTAGGCGGCTATTTCCTGGTCGATACTTCCTAGATAATCGTGGAAAGTATTTCGAACAATGTGTCAAAAGCAACACTTGGGAAAGACAGCGATTACTCTTTCCTGGTGCGTGAAACAAGAAACAACTTCCATCGTTATAGAAAAGTATTTTATTTGAATCGCTGATATATATACGCTGTTAAATCAAATGAAAATTTATCAACTGTTTCTGGACAGCACAGTTAAGCAAAATTCTACATCTTGATAGTCCTGAGGTATTATGATTTACGTATTAAGAACTCTTAAAAGTGGGAACAGATTCTATCAAAAACAAAGTTGGAAATAAACATTCTATAAAGATGAATGCTTTACGTGAAGGTAGATATGTGCCTTATGGAACTAATTGAGGAAAAACGGGTATTCATGTTATGAAAGTTTTAAAGATATTCTACAGCCTATAAAAGCATTTAATAATCTGATAAGAGGAGAGTAATATTTCCACTGAATGAATATGTTTGTGACGAATTATCTTAGAGAGTCAATTTATTAATGGAATAAAAAATTTGACATTTGTAAACTAGTTTCGAGTATTATGGGAGAGCCTATTTGCAAGCATGTCAATCGCTATCAGCAGAGACTCTTATACGTTTGTTTGTTTGCAACTAAAAAGACTCAGCACCTCCGACACAATTCTATAAACAGCGTAGCAAAACACAAAAGTGTACTTCTGCCAAAAGCATGAAAATATAAGTTAATAAAAGAGAATTTCCTTTATACAACATCTCGATTTTGGCCGTTGGCTGAATAAATAATAGGAAATAAAAACTACACGATAGAATCCCTTTACTAGAACTCTAGTTAAAGGATTCTCTCATGGAGTTTTTTAATATTAATAAGTTCTACAAAGTTTCACCTGACTCTGTTTCTTTTAGTAGGAAATATTTTATAAAACGGATTTAAAGATCCTTAGTTTCATCGTCTCATCAGTCCTACATAATCGTCAATTTGACATCGCTTAAGTCCTCATTATGATTCTCACTATCCCTTTAAAGCCTTTACGAAAACAAAGAACTTCATCTGTCCTGCGAAAAATCAAAATAAGAAAAGACTATTCCCTATTTCATCAGAAAACCATCCTCTCTTGCTAATCCAACAACTTCTTACGCAACGGCACCATCTAATGGTGGAAGATTTTTATGTCACCCACTCGAAGGATAATTCAGCGCTTCTGACGAGGACTATCATTTTCCGAGAATCCTGCGCACTTGGGAAGCAATTAGGTTGCAAATATTCAAACCGTGACACCGAAGTATGACTCCATCGGTTACGCAACTCTCCACATATAGAAGCATGATCTTATTAATCATAGCCGCGCGCTCGGATCACGAGACATCTCGACGAATCTTTCTTTTCTCGAGCCGACCGCCGGAATTCTTCAATGAAAGCCCGGAAGACTAATAAAGAAAGGATGGCCTTCAGTGAGGCTGCCAACTCTTCAGCAACGGGAATGGACGTCTTCAAACTATCAATAACCCAACAGTTCACTTCCTGTTAGCATCCGCGATGTCACCGGTTGCTACAGAGAGCTCCTTTCAACATTAACAATCAACGACCATTTCAATCAGCTTTGGTGACGAAGATCTTCACCATTTCAAAATCACATTCTCTGCTCGAAGTCAAGCTGAAGCAGAAGATTTTCAGAGGAGAATATTTAAGTTCGAACGTCGAATCTACCCAAAATAGTCAAAGTATATTCCAGAATCATTAATTAGTAGAAACTTCGAGGTCAGAGGAAAATGGGCAAAACTATACACTTCCACTGATAGAGAAAACTGGTATCGCTCTAGCGGATTTCGCGGAGGAAGTAGTGAAAGTGGGCGGGTCTGATCTTGAGATGGAAAAGCTGGCTAGAAAAAGTAACACAACGGGAAATCTCTGATATGGCCTAGAGAAGGGGAGAGGTCAAGACTAATAAATAACACTTTTCTCTTTGCTTTCTTGTTACTCCAGAACCAGAGGCAACATATGCTTCACAGTAACAATGTTGATTTTAAGTCATTTTTACACGATTCTCCTCAGTTCAAACTACTAGAGTCTAAAATTCGCTGCATATGATTCACAATTATGTACGCTGCAATAACTACAGTGCCGGGTCTAGACACTTTCAAAGAGTGGATATTTAAGACAATGTCCAAATGAAATCATCTTCAATTTACTTAATATATGCCATCTAGTGATAAGTACAGCATATGCGTGGTATAGTGATCGTAGAAAAAAACTTTCATTCAAGCTGCTCATCAAATTCTAGAAAAATTGCTAATAGTATAAAAAACATCCAGGGGGTGATTGCCCTTTCCCAACCCCTGGATGTCAACGGATACATTACAGTCGATTGGTTGCTACTTAATAATGATATCAAAAAACAGGTCAGTAGATTTTGGTTTCTATGACTGCCAAAACCGGTCGTAACCAACTATCAAAAGGCAATCAAAGTTCGGAAATTTGTCACTATTGACTTTTTCACTATCCCAAATCAAAAATAATACATTAGTCACCGGAACCCAACAGCAATAAAATTTCATTTCAACATCTCCCATTCTTCCAGTTCTTTGAATTCCAATTAAGACCCGTTTTGGAAGTCCGCCATAACCCGGCGTCGCCCTAGACATAGGTCTTCATTTCTACCTTTCGGTTGGCAACACTGTGGAGGGGCTAAAGAGGGGTAAGAAATTGAGGGGGCGTAACATCTGCTCTCTTTTATCTTGGCTTCAATTAGGGACAATCCGTGACTCCTTCTTCCTTTCTGAGAGCACGTTTTGGAATGAATTTATTGGAGATAGCGGAATATGTGGAGGAAGGCCTCCTTACTTTAATTGGATTCGCCCAAAAACTTGTTATTACGCAAGATTTTACGGGAGGATTGATTTTTTTAAGAGGCGATCTTTACGCACGCAAGACTACGTGACGCTACCGATTGGATTGAAACTTCAACGTGCAATCAAAAGCGATACAAATATAACGGAACCAGGGCCGGGTATTTAGCGTTAGGCTCATTAGACAACCTCGGGAAGTTCACCCAGGTAAAGCTTTTTTATATCATTAATGCTTCCACCTCACGTAACCTCTCCAAAAAAAATCCTGATTCTCGATAGACCATAAAAAATACTTATATGTTAACATAACTAACCACGTAAACCTCCGTTTAATTCAATTAGAGCATTTTTAAACTGAGCTGCTGAAAAAGAAGCTTGAATCGACTGACCTAGTTTACGCATTATTCTAATTTCTTAAAGCCGATTTCCGTAAAGGCCCTAAAAGTACAAAGCTCTGACTTCAACAAAAGCTCAATAAAAAACGAAAGAATTTCTAAGGTGCCGTTTAATGAAATATTTATGATGAAACACTGAAGTACTTGTAATCTTCAGCAGCAATGCAAAACATTGCGTCAGACATAATCAGTAATATAGATGAATATATCTTTAGCGCAAAATTTTTACGCTCGATATTAATATAGAGTAAAACATATTTAGAACACTATCACTCATAATACGCAGTTTTCTCCCGGTCCCGGTCTCACTCTTTGTGAGAAATGTACATCAATGTTCAAAGAATATGATGTAGGACAACCAGCATTGCAAAACCCGGTTAAAATGCTATCCCGCTTCGAATGCGGATTTCATACGGACCGCTGAAAGCGACTTACTCGGTTTTACTGTTTCTCGCAAATCAATACGAATACAAAATCCAAAACGTTAAATCTTCTATACTTATAGAAGAATGTAATCTCACACACTTCGTGCTACTATAAAAATCTACAGTTTCAAAACATTGCTCTTGGATGAAAACGGAGAGAAAAGAAAACAAAATAAGCCGCTGGAGATATCTACGAGTCTTCCTGCGACGCCTACGCAGCAGCAATCCTAAGGCATTATGAAAGCATATGACACGTTTCAGAATGTTACCAAATATGGTACCTATTGTTCCTTCTGTTCATTCAACCGCAATGACACTAAAGGAAACGCATTTCGAGATTAGAAACGTTAACGATGCTAATGTTTTCGAACGTTCTAAAAAAACCTCGTTAAAGTCTTAGCGAAAGAGGAACAATCGCATATATGCGAGAGATCCCCGCGGAATCTGAGCGAAAAACAGTCCGGGAATTTATTTATTGCCTTAATCCTTCTAAATGGCATCGTAGCCCTTTTCGGAGAGAAATAAAAGATCTTCCGAATTGTAATTCTCGCTCTCTGACACTTTCCCAAACCTATCGCAGGAAGAATTTTCCGGAAAAGCGTTTATCTAAATAAGAGTTTCAGAGGTTACGCATGGCAACGGATATCGGTCGGCAGATAAGATTAGAATGAACGTCGAATCCGATAAAACGAAGCTAACGCATTTTGCAGCCCAAGGAGCTGCAGTTGAAAAAAATGGAAAATCGTTGAAAATGGGCTTTCGGGACTGGAATTTCCAACAAGCACGCCGAATTAGAGGGTAATGACACTCACACTGATTCACGTATGCGTTGATTATAAAGGATTGTCAGTAAGAATCCACGAAGCCGAATGGCTAAGAGTCGTTAGGGTTGGACCTCTGACATACTCGTAACACTAGAAACCTCTCGGTGTGCCCTTTAAAAAACTCTCGGTTTTATATTACTGACACGTTCACTAAATTCTGAATTATCCACAATCGGCAACTCAAAATTTTTATACTATCCCTTACTCCTATTTAAAAGAACGTATAAAAATTAAAACTGATAACTGTATTTTAGAGAATATTCCTAGGATGATACAAATTATTATAGAATACTGAGAATTACTCGCAGTATCAGCTAGCATGGAGATGAATCAAAGATAAAAATGGTTGAAAACTGGTTATACTGACATTAACTACGGATATTGTTTCACCAGAGATTATAGGAAAATCTTACGTTTAGAACGTATTGAGGTAAATATGAAAAAAAATTCCAAATAACTCGAAGAATACATTTAGATGTACACTGTTACGTGAAAATGATCTAAAACATAGTCTCCTGCTTAGCTGCTTTTCAATATGAAAAACCAGCTCAGCTCGCTGAATTAATATAAACTCTTACCCATGTTTTAGAGCCAGTAAATGATTGTCAATGCAAGAAAAATTCCCACGCTATAGATGTATCCATGGTTTCTTCCAATACTTTTAAATGAAGGAAAATAAAACACTTTTTCCTAAGCTTCCAGGCAGAGCCTTGGCATTAGGAAGTGATTCGTTTTCTTTCTTGAAGGCATCGTTATCTTTTGAGGAAAAGTCAAAATTGGATTCATTTTGAGAAGGACGATTCGGAGAAAAGAAAGGTAAGACTCTTACGGCACTGATATTGCTCCGGGTATTCAAAACGGAATTCCATCATTCAAGGGTAACAGAGTGGGGAATCCGTGAGATTTGGAGAAGAAAATCATTTGCTAAACAGTTACTGCCTCATTTGTGTTCATCCTCCTTATTAAAAGAAGATTCTCGTAAGATTTAATCTGGCGTTTTGCTATTCTAAGAGAATTTAAAAGGCATAAACTTTTTCATTATTCAACATCGTATTCGTCAATCCATTTCACAACTGTTTAGGCTAGAAAATCAGTATCGAAAGAAGTACATCCTCATTAGTTTAAGCGACTAAGAATATTCCCAAGACCTGCAGAAATACTTGAAAATGATTGGACTAAAATGAAAAAGTCAAATTTTTTTATTTAAAAGGACTAGTTAAATTCCTCTGCACATTAACTTTATTTAAATAACACTTTTTATAAATGAGGAAGAATGATAAAAGGTCTATCTAATCTAATCTCACGATGAGATAAGAGTCATTCTCTAAGTGTCTTGTGTCTCCGTATTCTATGATTAATTTTTCTTGCTCCTCACAACATCTGAACCATCCAAAAATCATGCCTCTCACAAACGATACATTCGTTCAAATACATTAATTACATCATTTAAATTTATTCATAATAAATCGCCCCACTAAATAAAAATTTAGTATTTTAGTCATCATCGCACATCCATCCCCCTAAATAATAAAGAAATTGCAATGATATTTTTCGAATTCTCTAAAACGGAATTCTCTCGAAAACCCGTCACGGAAGAGGTTAAATCAACCTTGGGGCATGACATCCATTTCCCAATTCCCTATTATCCAATCTATAGAATCTTTCACCATAATGACATAGGCCCGCTCTTCAAAATCCGAAACTCGTGAAAGGCGAACTGAAAGTCATTCCGCTTTAAGGATCCGGGTTCAGGCCCAAGCTGGGAGCTCTCAATTTCGCGCTCGGCCTCGTTTACCGTTACTCGACCCGATAATATCGGAATATCGGGACAACTGACAAATGGATCCGACGCCTTAGCAGAAGGACCTGAGTTGACCTCAAAGCCCACGCAATTCATCACAGCGGAGGTGATGATGTGAGTGATGACGTAGTCCAAGAAAAACGAGGTGACGGTCAGCGGACGAACCAAGCTTTCACCTTCACGAACAATATGCCACCAATCGCTATCCATTCGAAAAAATAAACACCTACGGATCGTTCACCTCCATCGCCGCATTTCAGGTGCTCTTTAGCAGGCCTCGATGGTGTATGCCAACGTCCCGGGTTCGGTTCCTGGTTAATGTATGCTTCCTAGTGTTCGTCTTTAATAGCTTAATGGAAATAGTGGACTTTCAAGACTAAAATTTGGCGAGTAAATAATAATGACCATTATTCTTTTGAAACTTTCCGAATATAAAGGTCTTTATGTAGGCAAGACTGAGACTGTAATGTTTCTTCTTTCCATCTAAGCTGTCGCTAACGATATTGATAAAAACCTGAATAATTTATGTGTAAACAAGAATAGAGTTGAAAACTTTAGGAGTAAACCTGAGATATAATCTTAGAAAATAATGAAGAAATGTCGGAAATAAATAAATAAAAATAACAAACGGGTGTGTGGGTATGAATGAAGTAAAGACGCATTCATTTTAACGAGTAAAAAACATGTTTGTGAAGGAAATAACGATTAGAGAGCATGATACCACGTAAGCATACATTCGCATCATCCGATTCTTAAAGAAAACCCGCCAGAACGCCACTTGATAAAAAACAATCCCTTCTCTGGGGAAATATTTACGTAAAAAAGCGTAGTACAAACCGTTTCACATGTCTCCCTGACAGACTTTCATCTTAAATGAACACCTGTTGCTCAATAAGCAGAATGAGGGAGGAAAGGGTTGGGAGAGATCCTTAAATGCAGGTGATGCTCCCTCACATAATTACGCCCACACGGCCATGCTTTACGTGATGGACATGACTTCCTCGAGAGGCGAATCATAAAGGATGAGCTCCCTATACTTTATCCACATCTTTCCCATTTTCCCCTTCCGCGTGGTGATTATTCAACCGGTGGAAAGGTCGCCCCAATGCTCCGTACCATACAACGGCATACCCCAAACTACGGCCCGCGGAATAGAGATGTACCGTGAAAGGTTCTTACGTAAAACAAACGTCTTTAGTGGGCGAAATTGGGGATAGAAAGTCTGAGATATCATTCATACCAAAATGTAACTTAAGATAGGTCAATGTAGAAAAATTCGTCACATATTTTCAACGTTATTTATTCATGATCTTAATAAAAAAACTACTTAGAGATCCTTTCTCTATTACTATATGAAGGCATATTTCTTTTTTACGATTGATATATCAGCTATTACGTTTTTACAACGTTTGTTTCTACCTTTTAGTCTAAGAAAAAAGAAATAAATTCTATGCTTTGTTATCACCATTACTCAATTTGATATGTCAGATGTGTATATGATGTAAGAACATATTGTAACACAATGCATTCCGAATTTAATTATATAAAGTTTACTTCGCTTGTTATAGCAGCATATATTTCTGCATTTCAATAGTTATAAAGATGATTCATACACGGACTACTAAATATCAACAGAGACATTAAAAGCGTAAAGACTCTGCCGGTTACTGAATCTGTTTCTTCTCGAGAAAATTTTCCATAAAATAATAAGATAGACCCTCTTTAAGATACCAGATCCCAGCACCATCCATCCATATATATATTGCAACCAAATGATTGTGATTGAGGTTGATCACATAGGAAGGTAAGTTTTCATCCTCTATCATAAAAGAAAGTCTAATATTTTTCTGGTAATACACGCATAGACTAGAAATTTTGAAATAAAAACATCGCTTTCTCTATGTAAAACAATGGATTAATAATCCCTCCTTAGATTGGACGACGTCTTAAAAGCGTAAAGATAGAGATAAACTGTCAGTGCAATGACTAAAATTAAGAGAACTGTAAACGCGAGATAAACCAGTGAAATGGAACAAATGTGCAATCAAATTCTACTTCTAATCCAACACTTCCCGTCGGTTATTTCTAAGTAACTGTCACACGAAGAAACGGATTCGTAGAAAGAGAGTACAACGAGTTGGCCTTGTTTCTCGGATAGATTTATGAAGGAAATAAAATGTTGGATCAGAAAGCAAATTGCAGAGGTGATATCATGTGAGACAATACCAGGCGATGATGACATAGAGATAGCTGGAGAAAGTTTATTAGTAGAAGTGTGCGCGGTCTGACTTAATTGATTACATAATTTCTGGGAGAGTAATTCCTTATTCTTTGCTTTACTCTTTTCACTTGGAACATTAGAAAGTTGACATGAAAGCGGTACTTGGCGAACCTCAATGCAAACTCCCAGGCAACAAAGAGTATCGCGATCATAGAATGTGGTGAGCTGTAGAGGAAGTTAAGAACATAACCTCTTAAGAAGAAAATTATGTGAATAACCTAATTTAAAAAGTACCAAGGAATTTTGTTCTTTCATGAATTATAATAATTTCTATTGTTTCATAATATACTTAATTTATTTTCGGATCTTCTGCTTACTTTAACTGCTAGTATTCTAAATATCACATCACTTACACATACTTCTACTACTGATGCAAACTCCCTAAAGGTAGCCCCTTCATTTTAAGTAAAAAGGTAAAATATATCTATTACCGCTCAAGAATACTTAAATCCAGAACTAGTTTTTAATAAAAGATCATTATTATAATTCCTATTTCTATAAAAATCCTAATTTATCTAAAAATGATGCACTCTCCTAACCTGAAGTCCTTTGACGTTGTACAAGATAATAATACGTATATATAACATTCCAAACACACTCAAATCCACAAAACAATTGTTTATATATGCCACAATAACGATAGACCGCAGATACCCGAAAGCCCAAAAAATTCCTCTAAAAGAGAATGAAGTAAACTTCCTTTCCATCCATCAAAGCACTCTTTTCGCATCCCAGAAAAAAAGACCGCCGTAAATTTCCAAAATCGCATCAATAAATGTAAATATCCATTTTAACCCGACCAAATCATGAGAGATCGACTTTATTAAATTCCCTTCTCCGTCCGAAAACTTTTTTCCTCCCTTAGCTAAGGAAAATTTCGCCTCGCCTGCCACTTTCAATCCCTTCGAACCTCCGCAGCGGCATAAAGAATTCCTTCCTCTCCGAGGAAAAAAACCTTTTAGGAGGAGTAAAACCAGAAGATGAAGAGTCGGATCACGATCTTTCACCGAAAAAGCACGCGTATTCGCCACACGTCGCTCCGAAAGAAAAAATTGAGGTTGATGTATTTCCTCTGCTCGCAAAAGGAAATCTTTTTGAATACGGCCGTGAATAATTAGGATGTGGGGGAGGCAAAGATGATCCTCATCAAAATGTATTAGGCGCGTGACAGAGGCTCGCGAGTTGAATCGCGGATTCCTCGTGTCGAGAGGAAGGTGTGCTGATGCCCCTCGAGTTTCCCTTAGGCATGGAACTTTTTTAAGTGCGCGAAATCGGTTGCATGAATCACTGGTAGACATTAAAGCGATTCTCGGTTGCGTCATCCGGAGCTGACTCGTGGATAGAGAGAGCTGAATGTACGCAAAGGGCGCACTTGCAGAAATTATACTCTTGCCGACACCCGTGGTTCTCGGAATATTAGTTTCGTTTGACATTTTCACAAAACGATTCTAACCTCCAGGGCATTACTTGGGGATTTATCCCAACTATTTGTGATCAGTGAACCGTGATTTTTTTACGTCGAATCGAATTGAATAAATATTCCATTCGATGCGTTTTCCGTTTGTTTCTCGAAAAATTCCCAAATTGGATATCACATTTTTATCTTCTACTTATCGTAGTTATCTGCTAAAAAGACATAGTAAATTTAGAATGATAGGAGGAAAAAGTTTAAGTCGTAATTATAGTAATTTTGATTAATAAATCAAGTTGTGTTAGAAACGCGCTCATATGAAGTCTGTCATGCACATTTCATTTAGAAAATTAAAATACTAAACAAAAAATGAGAATCTCCGCCACTTAAATTAGAATTGCAGTTTTGCAGATACAGGCTCGGAAATTTTCGTCGGAAAAAGTTCGTGTATCTCTACCAAATCTATTCATTTCTTGGTCCCACCGATTGCTACCGATTCTCCGTACATGACCAAGCTTTGGTTTGTATTCATTATTCTTATGTCAGGTGCGAATCCTTCCCTGCTCTCCTAATTTCATTATTCTCTTCTCTAGTCTATACAATATACTTACACCTCCTCCATGACTAAATAAACCAACAGTCAAATCAAAAATGTCAAAATACTAATCAAATACATGATACACCTAGTAAGTGGCCGCAAATATGGACTTCCGCCGGGAATCGAACCCAAACCGCTTTCACAGAAGATGAATGAATGCGCTGTCCACTTTGCTATCCAGGAGAAATGATTACGAAAAATTTTTTCTGTCCATTTCTTCTTCCTAGTTTGGTACGTTCATTTGAACACGTCGTTCGAGTGATGGACCCACTCTTTTAAAATCCACTCCAGTCCAGCTTTTGGCTTAAAAGTAAAGCTGTTTTAGCCTACTTTCCCAAAAAATGAGAAAGTAGTCGCGTGTGATCGCCAGGTAATCCCTGTTCACTCAGTGAAAACGATGCTTTTCCTTTTGACAAATGCGATATGACGTTCCCCGACACTATTGGAAGCTCCGCGTGAACAGCGGAGATCTAACTTAGAATTTAACCTTATAAACGTCCATATCGTTGTATTTCTCATTATTAGAAAGACAAAAATTTCAAATAGCAAAAATGGAGGGTAATGAATCTGATGTTTCAATTTAAAAAAAATACCTATTTGATGTTTTCCCTTTTTTGCAGCTTGAACATTGTATTTATTGAAACAAACAAGTAGTAGTTAATTAAATGACGTGGTTTTTGTATCAAATATGGCTAAATGAATTTAATCATCTATTCATAAAAATGCATGATATTCGCAGGTGCGTTGAGTCAATATTTAGCGAGAGATACCACACAGAAATTAATTTTATCGAGGTTAAAATAAAAATAATTTTCATAAGCCATGAAATTTCGTTAAATGCTAACTTTCGCTCATTGAGTATCGAATGAAGCCGTGTTTAAGAAAGAGTTTGGCTACTTAATTTTCGTGTTTTGATTTATTTCGACTCCTCCATTTCCTCCTTTCACCTGAACATAAAACACTTTCCTGTAATTATTTCGTTAACATAATCTCATTTACAAATACAATCAAGATAATATGCAATCACAGTATGATGTATGGATAAATTACTGCTTCTAAATGAAGACAGCCACGTCATTTTCCTTTCTCTTTTCAATTTTTAATTCCATTTGATCAGTCTTTCATTGAAATGAAAAGATTGACTCATCAGCTTAAATATTAGCTTTCAGGGAAAACTGAAAATAGATATCGATGGGAATAATTATTTTTGAAAAACTGTATCCTCAATCAAAGTCGAAAAGGAATCAAATTTCCTCGAAAAGTTATTTTCGCCCAGCTATTCAAATTCGGGAAGCCTTATAGCAATGCCAAATAACATAGTATCTATTGAATATTCAATTCAACGAGTATCTAGCAAAATTATACGGAATACTATCACTTGTTCTTCGGAGACCCTTATCACGGTTATCTCAAGAGCTCCATTAATTGAATAAGCGAAAACACTCGAGAACCTTTAATACTGCCATGTCATCAACGGATAGCATCGACTTTTTATGGCACAAACTTCGATCATCTCCGTATTCACATTCTACAACAAATGCCTAATTCTGAGAATTTATATTTCGCACGAAAGGTCGGTAGGTGAACGAGGTGATGGCATTTTACTGGTGGAGAGAAAGGTACGTTGCAGTCCCAACTCACTTTCTAAAAGCAGCATACGTGATGGGACTCGAAACCTCATCCCTGCAAAGATTTCTTCTCCCCAAAAGATTCGTGGGTGACATCGAAATAATGAATTGAAGAGGAACATCTCATTTCCAGAAACATTCAAATTATCTTTCTTTTTGCATCTCAAAGAGAAAGTAATTTATAATGCACTCATCATACGTATCGTCCGTAGACGAATATGTATCTCTACAATGGCGAAATTTAAAAAGGGAGCAATATAATTCTCGTTTTCAGTAAAAGGTACCGTTTGTATCATTCTTTAAGACAAGTTATCCAGTTTGGGGTTATTTTCTAGTTATTATTTACATTAGATAACCTTTAGTACTAAGCAAACATATTTATTCATCCGATGTTAGTAACTTTCATAAGAAGTACAAGGAAGAAATTTTTGAGCATAAATTTAACGCACAAAGAGACAGAAATACGAAATTTAGGGATTTTTGCCATGCTAAATTAAAATCCGAAACTAAGAGTGAACAAGACAAAGGAAACACAAAACATTGTCATTTCTGGTCACTAGAATTTCACTGACAATGGTGCATGAAGAAGGATCTTTCCATAGCAACAAAATAGTAAGTAATCGTTTCTCATATAGTCAACAAGAGTAAATTCGTTATCTAAAGCATATTTTCATATAAGGCCTACTTTCTTAGGTTATAAATTGAAAGCATTAGGAGCCATCAAACTCAACCGCGATGAGCTCACCAACTGGAAATTTCCCAAGCTACTGGTCAGACTGGTTAGAAACTTTAGATAGATAAACATGCGATGTTTTGAAAACTAGGAAGAACGATACTGTGTGAATGATAGAATACGTAATTTAGAGCTGTTTTTCGAATTTCCAGAGTCACACTTAACGACTCATATTAGTGCCAACGAGGAGACCAAAAGAATGTAAAAATAAGAATTTACAAATAAATACCTCACTTTTGGAATGGAAAGAACGAAGGCGTTTGTCTGCCAATTAAGTTGAAACGCCTATAGAGACTGTAATTGATTCATATATTAGCTGATACCTCAGACCTTAGATACGCCCAGAGTAGAGAAAATTTTCGATAAATTTCATGCTGAAATTAAATTTACATAAGCAAATGACAAGACCATCTTTAATCCGACGATCCCTATGGACTCTGTAAAGGTTTGACTCGGTCAGAGTAACGGGAAATTGAAAGGAAAAAAATTCCTGAGTCTTACGTATGTGCCACATGATACACGACAAAACATTATAAGCGTGGCATCGTTATCAACTTTTTTGTTCGTGTAATCCCAGGCTATAAATTTTAGCTTCTAAATGTTTTTCTGCAATGACTTTATACGGCCTAACATGCGTCATGACAATAATTACCACATAATTTTCTTCTTGAGAACTTTTTAGGCTTATTTACGATATTCGTCGCGAGGTGGTGAGGAAAATTATTCCAAACATACCCCTAATTTTAAAAGAACGATAAAGATTTGAATTTGAAAAATCGCTCAAATAGATGGCAAATAAAATCGTTAAAGGACTTAGTAAAAATGGTTCCTATTCATCTAAAATTTACCGGTTCCGATTCACGGTGTGAACTTAGGAACACAATCTAGCACAAAATAAGGCAACGAAATCAATGCTAAGGAAAACCAGACATGGAAAAAGATTGACAGGTCTGGGAACTCAGATCTTCAACTTTCCGGGAGAAAACTTTTGAATAGATATCAAAATTACACCGATGAATTTATATCATTCATAGCACGAATCATACATTGACACAGATTAAACAAACAACATTGGAACAGAAGGATAATGTGGCAGATCTTCCAAAACCCAGCATTTACTTAAATCCCTAATGTTATCGGCAAAGGACTCAAACCCGAAAAAACCGGATAGGCCACTTTGGAAGGACAACATCTACACTCTCCGCTGATTACACGAACATTTACACAGCAAAACAAATTACGCTTAAGCAAAAGCCTTTAAATATTTCATAGATTAGCTGCTAGGTCCGAATGAGACGAAAAGAGGTTTTAAAGAGCAATGCAAAGAAATACGGCAATGAAAATAGAGGAAAGGTGACGGAATAAATGAAGCAAGACGGATATAGAAGTGGAATATCAGCCCGCATACCCGTAAGGTGAAATATTCTGAGATCAGCGGGACTAAAAATACTGCGGTGAAATTATATGTTACGTATTACAAAGTATAACCTTGGACTGCGGCCAATATTCTATTTGCTGCACCTTTTACTCTTGCTTCTCTATATTTGTAAACGGCGGATTAAATGAACATCATTGCCTACACTAATGAAAGAAAGAGGTTTATATATTCGCCAACACCCGGTGTATCACATCCAATTCGTATTTAGATGGAAACAACTCGTGAGCATAAATTATTTAATAATATGCGCATATGAATAGGTGAATCGAAATTACCATGTTAACTTCGCAGCCCATTTGTATTCTCATTGAATGCTAAACATCAAATTAAGTAGATTAGAATATTAAAATTTATATTCGGAATGAAAGTCCCAATATGTTTTCTATGATAAAAGAAATTTCAGTAGTTACAAATTAGCTAAATAAATATATACCTATTAGTGAATTGAGGAGAAAAGCTCCTCCCTTGCCCATGATATTTTTCTCTGGAATGAAATATTTTAAAACTCATTGGAATTCATCTATACCGATCCAAAGCATGAAAAGTGAATTCCCTTTCGTGAACTCTGATCCCAGAGTGATTCGTAAAATTGGCTAGATTACAATTTTTTTCTTCCGTACATCTGAGTAAACGTAGATCTGTATACCACTAGTATCGCTCTCTTTAAAAGCTCTAATGTATTTGTATAAATTTATTAATATATGAAATTAACTGTTGGGTATTTTGTCATGTCATGTCATGTATATTACCAATAAAAAGTCATATATATAATTAGAGGGGCCCTTATTATAATTAGAGCATTAGAAGTGCTCTTTGAATGACCTAAGCATGCAATAGTTTATCTAGAAAATCATTTATCCTCTCATTACAAATGTTCTGGACGTAAATAAATATCCAAGATGCGCATCTGATGAAAACTCATCTCTGATATCAAAATACGACTCAGTCCGCTGTCACGTACAGACAGAAAGGAAAACGCTCTTGTTTATCTTCGGAAACCTAAATTGCATCTCCTCCTCCGGCATGATAATTTGCCGCGTACAAGTAGAAGTCAAGGCCGTTTCGATAGAAATCCTTATCTTCGCTTCATTTCTCGAGAGTACCATCAACGTCCAATTCTTCGCGAATTCCTAAAACTATTCGCTAAAAAATTCACGCACATCTCGTCGGCAATAAAATGTTGGGCGACTTAATGATCTCCTCTGCATGAGCTCATGCCATTACCGTTAACTTCCCTCCTTTATATTCCATTCAACTCCAAAAGGTCTTGTCGCCATAAAATTCAACCCATCGAACGGGGATAATGACTCAACAATGACATTTGCCGTCCAATTGCAGACGAATGGCAGCTGACCGCGAGGGGACCCAAAGAATCAACACCTACGCACAAGTACATTGAGGAATTAACTCGCTTAAAAGGGAAAGGAACTCGTCAAAGCATCCATTAAAAACCATCTTCAGTCGACCTCCAAGGCGGCAAGAAAGGTCAAAATGGTCGGAGCGAGCGCCTCGCAGCGGCAAGACGGGGAAAACCATTGCGCTTCCCCGCCATGTTCACCCCACCCTATGCACTCTATGTAGGCGACCTTATCTCGAAAACTTTCCTCAATGAGCGCACTGTTAAAGAAGATTCTGCGCGACTCCTATCTGCTTCACTACACGGTTGCCTTCATAGCGGCTCACGCGTTGATTTCCGGGCTTGATATAGACTCTGGAGCTTATAAACAAATGGCACAACTAGGATAGCAGCAGCCGTGGGACATTCCGTTGGGAGGGCACAGATGATATCTCCAGGATTAGCGCCTCTGCTTTTAAAATAAACGTATCTTGGGGCTACTCTCTGGAAAGTGGCGGAACGTGCCTAATGCATCTCCCGGCATGTTTCTCGAATCTTTCTCGCTGATCGAGCGTTTCACTCAAACGGAAAAACCAGCACATAAGTACTGATTAAGCTTTCTGAACGAAAACAATTAGATGAAGAGATAATGAGTCTTGCTCTTTGTAGCGGTCATTAAAAATGCAAGAAATATACTTCTTAGAAAGGGTTTTGCTGTAGCTAAATGACTTTAATTACAAGAAAGCAAACTGATAATTAATGTCAATTTATCTCCATGAGGTTGAGAGAAGGAAAGAGGTTTCACTACTTCTTAACATTGTCTGATAGGTATTAATTTCCTGAATGATTAGTGTGGATTTCAATCCTGGAAAGTATGTCTCTTAGACATCGTTATGCATAATATGCTATGCAAATTGTAACGTCTCAAAGCAAATGATTAATAGTGCTGCTATATTGTCACATATAACTTGAAAATAATGGTCGGAAAAAAATATTTATTCACACAGAAATAATTCGTAAATGGTATTAATTACAAAGAGTAATTATGAGTATCACGTTAAATAAGAATTGAAGAAAATTTTGTTTCTTAGCTGCTAATTAACGGTATATACTCTAACTAACAACTGAATGTATGCTTGCATCAAGTACATTAATGGATAATAACCACCTCCACTAATGATTAAACAAGACCCACGATTTTCTCAATCCCTGCAAGCTTTCCAAATAAGCAGACCAAAGGTGCATAAATATTAATCTACTTTTAGATCCAAAGGAAATCGACGAAACGGAAAAATTCAAGCATAAGTTTGCATAACTGAAAATAAACATTATTCTGAGCCTAAACAACGAAGATCAAAAAAATCCGTTTACGATATCAGCGAAACTACGAAAATAAACCACGAATTTGACAACATTCATTCGAATTGAACACCGCACTTTTATGGAATCGTAATAACCCCGTTGATTGAAAAAGCAGAAACGGAATCAACAGTGCGGCGGATTCATAAAACCAAGCTTTGTAAGGAGAAAAGCTCGAGCCATTATCACAGAGCATGTTATTCAGACAAAGTAATCCAAGTTGGAACTGGTCCAAAGCGACATCAAACGGATCTCCCCTCCGACTATGGAAAACATATTCAATGATTTCAATTATATTTCATTCCGAAATAACCCGGCAGCATCTGGTCCATTTAAGAAGTGGAACGTCTCGGAGCGCTTCTCAAAAAGACCATTCATAAGGTCGTATCGCAGACTCATTTCCTGCCGAACAATTTACATGCGTGGATTTCTTCCTACAAGGAGAGGCGATACAACCTCTAGGTTTAAATAGAAAGCGCCTTTCTACCGTCACACATGGCTTACCGTGGACCACGCCCGCTCTTCCGGATGATGAAAATCCGAGGCTTTTACAATGGAGTAGAGATTTCGAATCGAATTATTTCTATTGTTCGAGAAATATTTCGAACCGAACGGACATTTGCAACACTGCAAATCGAATAAAGATTTAAGTGGGACAAAGTTAAGTTTACGCTACTCATTCCTTTGTTTAGTTATTCAGTTTGTACAAGAAATTAGTGAGTCATACTTGTATGTTAAATAAGCACACCTCTAATGTACTAATTTAAGTCACTATAGTTTCGCAGCTTCATCTGATAAATCCTAATTATAAATTTGCAATGATATTTTAGTGAATGATGACGATAAGCAGTAGACGAAAAAATCCAGACCCCAATTTTAAAATTTTATGGTAAGAAAAGGATAAAGCATCGAGTCGAAAATTTTTATTTGAATTTTATTCAAAGTAAAAAAGCACGATTCGCGCATTACATCATCATGGGGGTGGGCTAATGCCTTTTGTGTCTAAAACGGCGCACCTCTTTCTCACCAGTTTGGATTTGATCAGATTAAAAACGCCTTTATTTGGGCGTGAACGAGACTAACAAAGATCCACATAAACATCACACAATTCTACTCTCATAGCAAAATCAGCCGCTTTAAAGGATAAATAATCGAAAAAATGAGGAATTTCGCATACCTCAAACACGATTTCGCTCTATTAATATAAGAGGTAGTGCTTTAGAAGGTTTTATTCGCAAAAGAAAAGAGAAAAAGCGACAGTTAAAAAATATTTTTACTGAAATTTTTCACTCTTCTCATCTGTTTCATCCGACAAAATCAAACATGTCTGCGATGCATGTTCCATTCCCAACCCACAATGTTGTTTGCCCTCTTACCCCTTCCTATTTTTGTTTCCTTCTCCTGAACGGTATATATACAACTTGTCTTCGTCGAGATTCTTTCCCTGATGATGACACTATGCATCGAAACCATGGTTGTGTGTGTAGGTACGATGTGTGGTTTTATATAAATTAAAATATTCGATCTATTATTCTTTTTATAATTCTTATATTGCTTTCATTAGCAGAAATATTAGTAATAAAATTAGGCGAAAGAAATATTTAAGCTATTCAAAATAAAAAATCATCGGGTATATAGTGATATTTTAATAGCCAACGAAAATGTTAACCGTCAGGGAGTGGTGGTGGCTAGAAATCTGCCGTCTCAGAACGGCTGAATCCAATCGTGGAATCCTCTTAAATCCCGGCCCACTTCTCCGGAGGACTTGCTAAGATTGCGATACCGACCAACTCCGTACGTCTACACTTATCTTGCGCATTCCGAAACAACCCTCATGTTACCACTAACAGCCCCTCTTTCTCCTGACCACTGCTCAGCCGCACTATCTCCTTCCACGTACTATCTTATCCCTCACAGAGCATCCATCTTATCTCTCTTATTATTATTAACTGCTTGAGTGGGAATCCCGTCAAACGATCGAAATGGGTGAGGGAATCACCCGGACCAGTGCCGACGCAGTGGGCGTTTTCCCAGGGAGGATAGGTAAACCTCACAGTGAGTCAACAGGGACGACCTTTCTATCTCATTCAAGAACTTAGCTCGAAAATTTATGATCGTAGGTCCAGGAAGTTGAGCTTCATTTTCCTTATGCTATCTATCATTGATTAATTTGACGTCTTGAATAGGCTCAGGATCTTTTCATTGGAAGACCGCCTGTGAAATCATCGGACCGAACCAGAGCTCCCTTTTGCCTCTACTTAAAAATTCTGACTGACACTAAGGTACTTAAGAAAACTAATTTCTTCTCTAAGTAAACAACAGAAGAATTTTTTCCGTCTTAGCTTCACTTGTCAAGATTTATGAGAAGCGAATTAAAATAAATATCTGACTTCGTTTACGCAGACGCAAAGACTACATTGAGCTCCGGAAAATTCTGCCGTGGGTAGTTTCTGGGCTGATAATAAAATGTATACGTTGCGGCATTTCAAGATTTTTGTCCATTTTCAATGCAATTCTTACCACTGAACTGAGTGTTTCGATGATCATAAAATGAGCGCTTTTTCGTTAAAGAGAGGTCACATATAATAAACAATGATATAATATTTTAATACCTCTAACAACGGAAATGAAGTCAAAAATGTCCCGGGTTCGCATCACTGATTTCTTCACTCAATACCCCAAATGAAACGTCATTTTATGAAGATTTCGTTTCGTTCTCTTGTTACAAATACAAATATCTTTAACACTGTTATAATAATAATTCCTAAACAGATAAAATGATACCTTTGTCTAGTTTCGAGCCTGACACTCTGGTGCAGGGATTAGCGCACTAAGTTGAGTAAAATAACTATTTATATACTATATATCTTTATTATGAACAGTCGTAGACAGTTACTCGCATTTGGGAATTAATTCAGCCGATTCAAATTTAGTCAGCGTTCTATCTTAGAAGACTAGGTACCGTATTCGAATTTCGGTTCGGACGTAGAATTTTATTAGTTTATGACCAAACGTTTCATCTTGATTATCCGATCATGGCTGCTGATCTGGAATTTGAAGATAAATAACGATAAATAATTTTTTCGTTCTTCCACTGTAATTCTTTTCCGTTATTTTATTCTGGATACTTTATTGACAACTAAACTAAGTTTAGCTAAGCGCGCTTGTTAAAGACTCCAGCCAATAAAGAGTGAAATATATCCGTAATTGTGAAAAAGACGCTCTCGCAGTACCAGAATGGTCTCTGAACACGCCCTGCCCATCCTCCCACATACTCTCTCCCTCAGGAATCGCTCGCATCAACAAAGTGGTTACAGAAACAAACGAAGAGTGGTAGCGCAAGGCCCATGGGAGACGAAAAAAGAACTGGAGATGGAAGAGGAGAAAAAGTGGAGATGTAGCGTAAGAAGCCTCTGGAGATTGAGCTGAATTATGATTGGTCAACAGCATCCTCTTAGCAGAGCCGAAGATTCCATACCATTGTTTATTATGCCAGAGTTTTCGATTTGACGCGTTATTCCCGCTCTTTTATTCACGTAATCGGTTAAAATCCAAGAATATTTCAGTGACGTAAGCTAAAAATAGTAACGTACCTAAATGCATTCGAAGGAACTTGGAGAGTAAACAAAATAACACGGGCAGTTGTGCAACGAGAGATAAGACGACTAATTTTTACATTTAGCTGTAATTTTCGTGTTAACTCTTAACCACAGTACGGGTCAGGAACGAAAAGATTGAAATTGTGGAAGAGGAGCTACAATTCGAGGCAACTTTTTGAGTTATTTTAATATCGTCAAAGCTGTCGCTGCGGAAATTAATTTGGGATTTCATGGTAAAGCCTCTTGGTAATAAAGCACGCCAGTTTTACACCTTATTAACTCTCTCATCGTAAATGTATAGCAAATTTTAGGAATGAAGATAACTGCTTCTCACCAGTGGATGAAAATTGAACTTGGATTTGGGCACCGAAGTTTTCAAACACACTCATAGTCACTCTATAATGATTATCTTGGTATACTTCAGTTATTTATATCGCGCAATTTCACTATTCGTAAGAATTCTTTCCCTTTGATATGCACTTAAACATCTTATAGGAAATAAAAGGTTATTAATATCGTATCTGGATGAATGTAATATTTGTGTCTCTCTTGGAAAAAGGTAGGGAAAGTTTTATCTTTCCTTTGCCTTTGACTCCCAGCAATTTTTTCTCGTAGCTACGATAATATGAAAACTACTAAGTTATGGGATCTTCTGATTAATGGCATTAATTTTGGTAACTCATAATTGAATGCTGTGAAAATTGTTAATCATATAATCGTTAAGATGCGTGAAGGGTTTGACGTTCAAAATAGTCCTCAGAATGAATGCTTTACAGACAACATATATGAGTCCAGACTAAGCAGTAATATTTTCAATTTTTTTGACAGCTGAGGTCATTTCACCCATAGGAGTCCCCACCGGAAATCGAAGTCAGGGACACTTATGGAAGACGAACGTGCTACCCACTTGGACATCCTGGAGTCCCCTCTAGATTAAGTTTGAAAGTTGAGAATGAGCCTAATAAGAAAGGACATTCATTTGGGGATACAAAAAAGATACACCATTTCGGTCTAATTAAGAACTAACGTTAGCCGAAACTGAGTCTGTCATCAACATCTCAACAACGAACGAATAACGACCGCTCCCTGTGGTACATAGCTAACCTCAAAGCTCATTCAATGGCTAATTCTTGAGTAATCCATCGACGGGGTTCTTATTAGAGAAAGTTAGCGGGATTCATTCCCAAGTCTGTGCTTAGAGGATGATTCCATCTTCACTTTGAAAAAAGATCACTCCATGACTCACGCCCGGGATTAATTATTAAGACGACGGGGGACAGAGATGGGCAAAAGATGAAAAAAGTAAGGGGAGAAATAAAGAGAAAGGATAAAAAAGGGAGAGAAGGACATTAGGAGGAGGAATTTTAGCCTCGGGAGGCTCCGAAAATGAGAAGATTAAAACTTTCTTCCTTTTTTCTGAATTAGAGATCATAAGCTTAGGGTCCTACATAACACCTCTTACGCATTAATTGATGGACGGTGATCCTCCATTTCCCCCACGAGAAAGAGTGGAAACTTGGCTCCAACTGCTGCTCCTTTAAAACGCATCGCATTGTTATTCCCGAAAAAGCGACGCCGGGACGAAATTGCTCTAATAAAAAGAGAGAACGCGGCGTTGCTCTAACTTATAATTACCGTCGGCTTGGTAACAGAGCCGTGAACAAGGGAAAGAGTATTCTACTCTGCTCTAAGGAGCCATATAACAAGTACTTGAAAAAGAGCACACCCCTTCTGACTTCCCTTTTGTTCTAGTGCTCGTAATTATGCTGCATATCTTCAAAAGAAATTTTTTTATTTATAATCCAAACTTTTTATTTCAAAAATCGTGGATCCTCCACTCTCCTTGTTTCAATACTTTATGAAAAATGTTAAGAAAATATATGCAACTAGAACAGAGAAAGGAGCACTTGATACTCGCTAGATAAAGGCTTATCGTTAATTTTATAAAAGTAGAAACACTGATGATAAATACATCAGTGTTTCTACTTTTATAAAATTAAGTCATATGAATATGTATAGTATTTATATGAATATGTATAGTATTTATATATGAATAGTATTTAACCTTTATAGTTGACTAAAATGCTGAATTAATTTCTTTTACGTCATCCTCGTCCTCTATATTAAGTATACTTGATTCATTTCTTTCAAAGGTAGTATATATTTTCAAATTTTGCGAAATAATAACTGTAGTTAGGAATATGAAAGGTAGACGACAAAGTGAAGAGATGACTTTAAGGAAACTTCATAATTGTACAACTCACACAATTTTGCACCAATATTTAGGCTTTATACGGATGAACCCTATAAATTTAGAATGGTTAACAAGACGTTAACAAGTCGGAACAAGTTTCGAGTGAATCAACTTCAGGTCTTCTGTAATCCGAAGTTATAAAAAAGGTAATATTAATTTATAATATTCTTCTAATTAGCCCATGGTTCAAAAGACATCAAGTGGGAAATATTTTAAACTGAAATATCTAAATTTGTTTTAAAAACTGTGGTAATGTTATCTTACGTTAAAGCTCTATAAAATAACAGACTCTCAAATTAATTTAATTAATAAAAACTCTCATATTAATTTACATCAAACCACGATAATTAAAGTTGCGGTTACTTAGGAAGAGAAAGAGAGGATTTTCCTAAATTACCGCACAGGACATTAATTCGACATTTCTAGGTCTTCGAAAATATAATTTACGAAAAATAATTTTCGCATACAAATTCCGGTATGCATTTGGAAAATTACGTACATATTTTCACAATTTTGGTTGACAGTGTTTATCTAAGATGTAATTGGGAGTGACGGAGGAGAGGGAGTGGCGAGATCATGCGGATGTTGAGAGATGAGAGGGAAAAAAATAAACAGAATGCGCGGGAGAAATTTGAGAAGGACACGGAAGGGTAAGGAATGCGGGAAGACCAAATGTGAGGGAAAAAGCAGAAGAAAAAAGAAGAATAATTTAAGGTAGCGAAATGGTCTATCCAGGAGGGAAAGTACACCGCTGGGCTAACTCGCCAATTTCTTTTGCAGGAGTGACAGATGCGGTGAAAGCGAAAAAAATCAGGAAGAATAACTGTCAAGGTAATCATGTTAAATTTAAAGAATACCTTTTGTGGAGATGACGAATACTGAATAAATTAAGCGTACGCATTTCGTCTAGAATTGTGCTCTATGACTGGTATTCCAGGGCATGTGAATCCGAAGAGAGTGTCAGAGGACTAGCAAGCGTAGACTAAACTTTTGCTAACTTACAGTCAACCAAAATTTGAAGAAGTTAATTTTCTCTTTTGTGGCAATATAGCAAAGATTTTTAAATTTGAATAAAGTGCACGTATCAAAAATTTCCATATTCTGAAAGATTCAGTCATGTATAGTGAAAAAGTTTGAAGGCTAATAAGAAATGAGAATACAAATACTGATAAGAAAAAATTGGTAGACTGGAATATTGAAATGAATATGAATAACCCGCTCCCGATTCATCCCTGGTAAATTCTAAGCAGATGTATCGAGATGTTAAAAATCATATAGTTGAGGCCGACGTACATACCTCCAAGGTTTGATAACAATATTTGAGCTGAGTGAACAGCAAACACTTTGCAATAGCCAAACATTCGAACAAGAGGCTCGAATAAAACGAAACAAATCTCATCCGTTTTCTTCGACGCCGGATCGATCAAACAAACATGGAGAGACCTCGGGGCGAATGCAGCGCTTGGAACAACAATTTAAAATCGAGGATAGGGAAACAGCTTAAAAGGTTTAGAGAGAAGAGTTTACTCAAACTAATTTTATAAATCAGTAAACTGTGAAAGAGAGAGGATTCCTCCATGGGCATAAAAGGGGAGGGACGACCAAAAAACATTCACGCAGTAAAGTCGCTTCTCGCTTGAGAAGGCTATTAGCAACTTTAATCTAGGTAATCAGTTAGTGAATCAGCTAAGAGTACTCATAATGGAACATGATGAGCGAATGGGTTAGAGTTCTTAATAAAACGAAGTATTTATTGCATAAGTACTTTTTCAGTGAGCAAAAGATGAAAGAATAGAAGGACAGTAATAAGCTGCTTCTTCATCCATTCAGAGAAGAATTTTAGTCCTCTTTTGAACATAACATGGTATTTTTTGGAAGTAATTGCCATTTTAAGAACTACCGCAGCGAGTTTTGGAAGGCGTCAAGGAGCGATATAGAACTATAATGAAAATATTTAGCAAATGATAGCGGTACGGGTAAAAGTTTGTCCTTGAATCTTTACTTTGTGTACTCCTACAACAAAGTGATGTATAATTAGGAGAGTAAATTACTTAGGATTAGTCTCATAAGTACAGAATTTAAGAGAAAATGATACTTGACAAAGAATTCAAGCAAAAGATGCAAGGGAGCAACTTCGCATTCTACTAGAGGAATTAATAGCCTAACTATGAATAGCTATTATAATTCCAACATGGACAAAAACTTCACTGATAACGGCGCCAATTCCCAAATCCTAGGAAAGTTCACGGAAAAAAGAAACAAAAATCAGATCCTCATCAAAAAGGATATTCCGCCAATAATATCACTCCTTTCTCGCATGCCGCTAGAATTTGGGCTATAACTCTAGCAAGAAGTAATTCTCCCCTTATCGCAATACAGGCTCCATTTGTATTCAGGGCGGTGTATTCACCGCAAAGTTTTGATAACGGGAGAACTTTTCGGAGGAAAGAAAATAAAAGCGCTCGGGTCACCAGTATTTTAAGCACAATTTGTCAGTTCTGGGAGGAGATCACGTTGACGGAGGATAAAAGAATGGCCTCTTCTTTGAGCTTCGCGGATCCGACCAATAATGAAGTTTGGTCGCGCCTCTAGAAGAGCCATCCGGAGGCTCGGCACGTCTTGCGACTGGGAAATGAGTCCGCGATAAAATAACGCTGCAGGCAGAGGTGGAAAGACTCCCTGTCTTCGGCGAATAAATTGGGATTTAGCGGAGAAAGGAAAACAAGTTAAGGAAGGAAAATTATAGCTGGAACAACTGCTGAAGTGTAGATTACCTCATCGTGATGTACTTGATGAATAGCAAATTACGAAACAACCTGATTTTTCTCTATTATTTCTCTAGCTGTATTATTAGCCTTCTATAGAAGATTTTGTAAAAGGTGAGATGGTAGTTTATTGATAATTTATTTGATTGAATTTGATCTTCTCAGGAGTTGATCTTTGTTACCTGATCAAAATCCGTATTTTGTCTCTTACATTAACAGTTGACTTATGTTCGTCTCTAATTACGACGATGACTTCAATACAATAATCTATACAATATAAAAAACAAAACAATAAATAAACAAAATTTTATAAAAAGTGAATCAGATGAGATAATATGCTAGAAACTCAATGTCTTTTTTATTACCAGTTTGTTCATTAATCGTATCTTACCTAAAATCTTATGGAAAGTCGGTTCATCATCGGAATTAATCAAAGTGTAAATACAGGATACAACTTTTCTACATTTTGAGTCGGTTGACGGATCCTAAAATTTCATTCCCGATATCAACTCCTATACAGATAGATGATTAACATCCAACGAGGTTAATTTCCTTTCTTTTTCAATGAGTGACACTTTATTGGTAGATACGTTAGATATTTACCTCAAAGGGTTTCGTTAGTTTCGTTATTTCCAAGGACAGTGAAATTTTGCAACTGCATTTGAAGACTAATTTTTAAAAAGCCATGAGTCGATTATATATTATTATTTAGCTTCAAAAATAGATCTACGCGTTGAAAATTCCGAGAATTTTCCTATGGTTTTACGAACTTAAACTATTATTTGTCACTCCTCACTTCTAAGATCAATTTTCATGTTTCTCCAGGTAACATTGAAAACATGGTAAAACACAGCTGCGACGTATGTAAACTTTGGATACAACAAAATACAAAGGAAAGAATCTATAATTTTCTATCCACACTTTCATATTGGATTGTCTCCAGGTTTGGATGCTTTGATTCTAAATTTAAAGGACAATAAAAATTAAAATCAACCTGAGATGATAATGAACAAAAGCGACCAATTAAGAAACTATTTTTACCGCGATTAATTAAGCGAATTTCACGACTTGACATTGAAGCCAGTTATTCACGAAAGATACTTTGCCAGAGTATTTGTCTCAGATGCATAGTTAATGCTAAAATTAGGATGAATTCTTTGAGAGAAGAAAAGATACTCAAATAGCAATAAAACTAGATTCACGATTTTTCTCTTTGCATAAATCTCATCGTACTACGGCGAACGAACAAAAACCTTTGTTTTTAGAAAATGAATCAGGATAAAATTTTCCCCAAAACTCAACTGAATCATCAACTAAGCCCATGAAAGTTTCTCGATTACGAATGACTTATTCAGGAAAGGACTCCAATTCTGAATTCTCAACGAAAAAAGCCTCTGTTGGAGAAGTAGAATCCCAGGGGTTTATCTGATGATGACATTACTCGAAGCTATGATCAAGTAATACAGAATGACACACTTAAATGGGAGCGTATTAGCTTCCTTACGCTACCCACGTCGGATTAAGACGAAGTTTGCCGAATTTTCTACGATACGTGCAGCAAATGGCGACTATCCTATCCAGCAACTCGGTGGGTATCATTAGATCGCTAACTAACAATAGAGAGCAACTTCCTCTCAGAATGGTATTGGGATTTTCGTCATATAACCTGTAATAATTACCTGAGGGAGAATGGGACGCGTAAGTTAGAGAGCGTTATCAAACTCTGAACCAGGTTATTGTTTCCTCGACCTTTATAAGCAAACAACCACGCAGCGAGACAATCCTTACGGATGATATTTTTATTCTGAAAGCATAAACGAGATTGCTTTCTGCAAGTAGTTTCGAGACTCCCATATAAAACACGAAATCAAATTAGAACATAAAGAAGCCCTTATACGTGATTTAATCACGGGGATGAATAATGCGGGAAAAATATATGAGACATTGTTTCCAGATGTCCAGGTTTTCTATGATTTACCGGACAGCTTTCTTGGTGTCCGGAGAAGCAGATTAATTGGCCTAATAGTCTCGACTTGAAGCATGCTACTTATATTTTCGGCATTGATAAATTGATCGAATAAAAACATTAAAGCTTAAATATAACCACGCAAAAGAGTTCTTCATGATTCTATATCGTATGAGAATAACCGGAAAATGTAAGCGCGAAATTTATGATGAACAATCCCCTGCCCTTTCTTTACTTGCTAGTTGGTTGAATATTAAACATTCAACAACAAAAAAAATGTATAAACATTTACCACTAGAAAAAATGTCGGTGCATTTTACAACAAATATAAATGGCATAATCCACATAGTGAGATTTTTCGACGCAAACCGAAACAAGACGTTAAGCGAGAATATCTACCTCAAATAATCTTCAAGGAATGGGTTAGGCTTAATGGGCAAATAATCAAATTAAATTTAATTCCGCAAGAGAAAACATATTAAATTCATATATTTAACTAATCATGCACCCAGAATCGGATTTTATAGGATACCTTGAGAAATATGTATACATTAATTGACTTAATGGTTAAATTCAAGCGATGCGGCCTTGATGTCTTAACAACAATTAATAATAATTATACTTTCTCGGCAAAATTTTTTCTTAAATCTTTAAATTTTACTGCTGAAGTACGATACTCTTATTATTTCTGATGAGTTTATTATTTTTGCAGAAGCACATTTACAACGAAATAATAACCACGTTAACAAACAAAATTTTCTGAAGACAAATTCAACACATCTCACTGAGAAAAGATCAAATATATCTATAATAAGCAGCAGGAATGCTTAAACGGGTGATATACTCAAATGAGAAATGAGCTACAAGCACATGATTCATCTTCAGAAGAATAAGCACACGGGAAGCACTCAGCTGACTCTAAATCACTAAAATAAATTTAAGAGCCGAACAAAATTAAACATAAGCAAATGACAAATAATTTTGAATCGCAAATATTATTCCGGAAGAGCCTGCTCCAAGCTGTACCAACTTGAGGAGTTGAAGTGATTAACAATTTTCTTTTGATCACTCGAATTTTACTGCGCCTAAAACTGCGAGCGAGGCAGGAAACGCGAGTGTATTCAAACTGTGTACTTAAATTTCACAGTTACCATTACTGTCAATCTCTGTGGCAACGAAGAGGAGCCAACTGGTATGGCTCGACCTTAAGAATGAAACTAAATTGGAGATATTATGAGAGGGTATTTGGAGCGAGGAAGAAAAATACTAAAAACTCTATTTTCCCCATCAAAAGATCCCCCGCTTGAACATGACAGGGACATATTTCTCTTCCCGTGCCAAGAATCGGCTCTTCTTGGAGATCCGCCACCACCGCCGATATAGTGGGGAGCATTTAGAAACACAGGATTTTTGAACTTATAAAATAAATACCCCTCTGAATCCCTCAATGAAAAATCCTATTTTAAGCTCGGTCGGATATAATCTCTCTCGGCGTAAGAAAAAATTCCAGAACTTTCGAGGAAGAGTCGCGGAGTAAGGATATCTCGTTTATTCGCCGTTTGATATACACTCACCGCGCAGGAATTTTGCTGAAACGTGGTAAATCCTTATAATTGGGAGGACTTTAAAAATAGCCTTCAGATCTCCGTACTCTCGTCCCTGAGTCACTGCGGTCTCAGCCAAAAATCCAAACACCCACAACTCTGAGAAGTAAGCTCACTGCCGTCACACACGGACTGCATGAAAAGTGGAATAAAGCCACTTTGGGAAAAAGCCGAGGAAAAATGGGGAGAGGGGTTTTATCCATATAATAGAAGCGAATGATTGGAAAGCAAATGTGTATTCTACCAACGAGTAATGAAGGTTTTGTATTGTGAATTATATAGTTCAAAAGAATAATATCGCGTATTTGTATGTTTGCGGTTTGTTATTACGATTCATTCGAATATTTCTATCTTAGTCATCTTCACAATTAGTCATTTTACTTGATTAACAGCTACAGAATCACAATTCCACTCATGACACGCTAAAAATGGGGTTTTGCTTTACTTACGCCAAATGTAAAAAGTATTTTTTGTACATTAATATGAACTAAAAACTGATTTATACGCACAGACACATCTCATACTCGTAAAATCTCATTTTCTATAATACGACGATCCTTCGCGTTTTTTAATTTCATTTCTATGATGAATAGAAAACCTGATTCACAAAATCAAGATTAACCAAATGGCAACAGGGATTTAATGACAGAGGTAGCTAATCGAGGATATATTTTAATACTTCTCGAGCAAAATATTCAATAAAGGAGCAAAACTCTAGAAATTTGCAAGGAGCAGTTGTGTTGAGAATTTTTTAACATTTGCGCCAATGTGTGGTGCAGAAATATTTACAAACAATTCACAAACCCTCAAGGTTTCACATCGAAACTATCATAATTTTTTGGCGATACTTTAAGTAAGGCTACACAAGTCTGTAAGCACAAGTAGGTAAACACTGCTTTGAACCAACTTTTTCAATTGGGGTATCAGGGGTAGATAGCAGTGTTATCGTTAAATATGCTCTACATATACGAGACACGTATAGAACAGCACCAAAATACTTCCCTCTTCTGATATGCCACGGTTTATGGGTAAAATAGAATGATAAGCGTATTTTTCATCTATCACAAATAACCTCACTTTTCTCATGCTCTCCAGTATATCTCTGTCTATACACAACAGTATAACACACGAGAAACCCAGCTAACTAACATAAGCATCAGAATGCAGGTAAACGTTGGTGATGAAAGGCGCTGAAACACATGAACAACCATTTATTTCCATCGCTTGCAACGGGAATACTTCTGAAAAAAGTTGTACGATCTATAATGACGAGTTGCAAGGCGTCGGTCAGTTACTTCAAGGACGACCCAAGTGCAGTTAGGATTAAATTGGAAAATTGCTAAACGTTCACGCGCGGTGGCGAGCAATAAAGAGCACTTTTGTGCACTCCTACAGCTGATGAATAATTTCCAACGAAACAGAATTCCTCATACGATATGTAATCAACATCCATAAAGCGATTTCATGTCTTCGAGGCTCGTGAAAATGAACGCTCACGCTTAAGCAGGAAACGAAAACTGCAACTGAAGTATTTGCCGTCAGATATGAATTCAAAAACAGACTTAAAAGAAGTCGACTCAAAACGAATGACTAATAAATCTCCTTATGCCACAGCATCAATGGAACCAGTTAATGGAAATTTTTGTTAACTAAATTAGAACTTTATTCACAGCTAATAAGTATTAAATAAGTTACGGAAGAGAGCGAGTCGTTGAAGATAACGGTAAATGTTTGAGTGGGGAAAAGATTCCTTTGCATCTATCAGCATCATTTTCGTATTTAAAATTGAGATCAAAATATTTCCGAGAAGCACATCATGCAAGTAAAGACGGCCTATGGTTTAAAATACATTGATATAATTAATCTGAACGCAAAGCAAGAGGTAAATACGTACATGAGAATTACCAAAAAGCTAGACCAAATACCGTGAGAAATATACCTAACTAATACTTGAATCTAATCACTATATTTTTAATGTTTATAATTATCTCATAATTCTAATATTAGACCAAAAATGGAAATTCATTTGTCATTACTCCTCGAAGGTACTCCTTTATATCATTGATAGTTAAAGCTAAGATTTTCCGCTATTCGCTTTTTAACGTTTTCTTCCTTAAGTAAACATAATTTAAATTATATTAATTTGCATAATTTGGATTAGCTTGAAGATTTCAGAATGAATAACAAACAATTATTTTAATTATATAAATATATTAACTAAGAGAGAACGCAGCAGAATAATTTTTAATTTCTCAGAGAACTCTCAACAGACTATTCCTGTAAAATGCCCTCCAATTTTTCCGTCAAAGCAACGGTTTTCATTGAATTCCTTCATTCTGCTCCAATGTCGCATCTCACCGTAGGATAAATGTAGGGCGAATAAATATTCCCAGAAATAAATTCTTCCGACTCCCACCTCCGCATCCACCCACACCTGCGTATCATTTCGTAACCCACATCTTATGGCCGACTTAATCAGCATGCTTCAAAACCGAGAAAAAAAGCGGCATAAGTAGTCTATTTCCGACGTCCCGGTGTATTAATAACTGCTCTCCCAGTGGACTTTCAAAGTATAGGACGGGAAAATAGTGGAGATATTCCGTGAGTGATACGAAGGCGCCGCGTGAGAAAACCGGAAGCTCGGCCGTGGAGGCTCCAGTACGTGGCTGCGATCCGACCACAGACGGCTCTCAAAGCACAGCTGGGATCCAGATTGATGGCGCTTATAATGGGAGCAGCGTATGTCCACACCCAGTGACCACAAGCACCGATGAAAGCAGAATCGAAGCGCGGATGTTCCCATGCGATTGGATCCGCCGATTTTTCCATGCGATCAATCCCATCGAGAAAAGATGATCATTCTTTCGATTGCGATTAATTGGCGAAATTAGAGACGCGATTTGTATTGCTTTCGTCGCTAATAAGGAGTTCTTTCGAGGGCGATAATTTGAAGATAACGCTAATCAAATACATCAACGAAAATAAATATCAATGTATTGAATGCATCACTAATATAAATAGTAAAAATGAACGCTCAAACTCAATTCATTGATAAAACAACTAAATAGTGTATGAAATATTTCATGAATGTTAGAACCGTTATTTCGGGGAAATATAAGAATGATCTTAAAGTTCCGCGGTGCTTGACTTGGTTACACCACTTGTGTCCATGGATATCAGTACCACTAATTTTATTTTTACGGACACTTGTGATGGACAAAGGTTGACAAATGGATAGAAATACCTAAATTTATGCTGCTTAGGAAAAATTCCAAACTTTATCCTAAAGATCGCATCCGTAGATATTCGTTAGAATTAAGAGAAATTAAAAGAAATACAATTCCAATATTTTCTGTATTATTCCTATGAAGCAAATACCCTAATTCTCTCATGAAAAAAAATTTCCACTGTAAGAACATGAGTTAACACGCTTCTAATAATATTAATTTGGTGATGATTCAAGTAAGTTTCCATGAAAAACCTGAATCCTACTTTGAGTCATCCCTTGCATGTTTTAGAATGACCTCAGAGGCCAATTTTCTTAAAGCAAAGCTTCCTTTCATTTTCCTCAAAGGTTAAAGACTATGAAGGGTCACGGGGGAAAATATTCATTAACTCTGGTTTGATTAAGTCACGAAATTAGTCACTTTGGTTATTTTTACTTTTGCCGTAATTCTGAAATAAGCCTAGATTAGACTAAGAAATACGGAATAAGATACCTTAAATACAGCAAATTTGCTCAGAAATTATCACTTTTGTCGGAGGAATAGTTCACACCACAATAATTTTCCCGTTCTTGGCTTGATTTTAAACAATATTCCATATAAAATTCACTAATATCTAGGTCTAAAAACCCTATGAAATGCATTGATAATTTGACACATCGAAAGTAGTTTGTATAGAGGGAAGTACTTGGCTCGACCTGAAAATTATATAAAAGAATGAACCTGATAGAAATCGGTTCATAGCCGAGAAGATCTTTTAGAATAAAGTAAATAAACTCAGACTATAAATTATGAACCCATTAACATTTTCAAGTTATAGTTAACCTGTGCGTAGCGAAAATGATATTCGCAAAATCCTACTTGCACCAGGGCGTACAAGTTGCCTTTTCTTCAGAACAATCGAACGCGAGCACCATTGTGTGCGTCTGCGACGAAAAAAGGAATTCTACCGAAAACATTCCAACACCTTCGCAATGACTTTTAATCACGTGCAGACATATGACGAGAGCGGCTTCCGCCAACCCTCTAAAAATGAAAGGCGAAACAAAGCGGACACGATATTTTTACCGCGTGCACGTGGATGCATCACCCCTCCCTAACGAGTGGGAACTGGGTGTGGTCCTCTCCCCAAAAGAAATCGGGAAAAAAAGGAATTAATAAAATGCGGATGGAAGTCCTTATGGGGACCGACTTCCTACTACCCTTTGGTCCTTCCCTAAGAACTTTTGGGCCTCCCCTTCGGCTGTTCGTATGATTTCGCCGAACCTTTCTTCCGCAAACGTCAAACATCTGCAACAATCCATTTATTTTTTCACCAATATGGAGAAGATTTTCCGCATGTTATCCGTACACCAGTCCGTAATCCAAATGGCGGCGCACTGACTCCCCATCAACAAACACTATTTGTTTCCACGAGCAACAATATATCGTTGCCACAACACTAACCGAAATTTTGCCATAATTTGCCGCATAACACACGTAATGAAACTGTTTGAAGCACAGGGAGGGACATGGATCAACTAGACATTGCCATGAAAAGAAAGATCATATATTTTTGTCATATATATCTAGGAGGTATGATAAATTTAAACTCAAAATAGAGAGAAAAAGGATTGGATCTTGTATTCAATCCTTTTCCTTTAGTCATATCGGCAGCGGTAGCACTGTAGTTGCATGATTACGTCACTTTGGGGCAACTTTTTGTAAATATGTTTCATCAGTGAAACCTATCTACAAATCTTCTTTCCTGCAAGACTCTCAAGAACAATGAACCGGTAAAACCAAAATTATTCGTTAACATTAAATTAAGACATAAAAATGAGATAGAAATAGATTTTATTCTAATCACCACATGCCTAAGTCTAAGCAGAAGCAACTTAGAGACATCTATGCGTAATACAGTATATACTGAGCAATTTTTGATTTCCAGACACCTAATGGTCTGCTATATACGACTTTCTGATACTTCGATGAAAATCAGAGAAAAAAGATGCTAGAACCAGTCGATTCAAGAATTCCTTTTGTCGAGAAGAGATGCACGAAAGTAATCGATAAGACAAGTAGAGTCATGGTTCATGCACCTCCTGCCATACGCCTAAATACGCGGTTTGTACTCGTGCAGATGTAAGCTATTCTTACACTGTCTCGTTGATAATTTAATTAGGGAATGCAAAAAGAACAGTGAATAATCATTCCATTAAGTTTAAATAAGATCACCCCAGGCAGGTGCAGCGGGAGATGGACAATTGGACGTCAGTACTTTAGCAATAATTCTTGGAGACCTTTACCAAGTGGAGTCGCGTGTTCGGACACGTGGTTTTCCTTTGGGCGTCCGCAGAATTCCAAGCGTATAATTCGACGCCCAAAAGCCGTGGGAAGCAATCGATGGAGTGAAGAGTAGACAGGCGGACAAACACGGGATGGACACTCATCATGAGAAGACAGAGGTGGGCGGTGTATTATTTATAGCCGAAGATAGGAAACCGGGATGTCCGCTCAATTAATCCTCTCTTTTTGATGATCACACCACCGAATACTCAAACAGATTTCCGCCATACATGGATATATATAGAAATAGCGCTCATAATCGAACGGTGGAAGATTAAACATTGAAATAAAATAACATGAGCGTTGGTTATATTGATGACAGCACTTATAGACTGGTAATACAGAAACGCTATAATTGATTGTGTTCCGTGAAATCTGGTGGATCCTTATTCTAAAAAATCCCGAATAAATACGAATATACTGAATGTCCCCACGTTAATCAAACGACCATGGCTTCGGGGCAGAGTTGTTTGAAGAAATAACCTGAGGGCAGTATATTTACATTTCCCAGTGAATTTTAAATATACACTAATCATGATGCATGATTTTGGTGACAACACGTCATTCATTTTATATGCAGTCCTTTACTCCAAAGCTTGAACCTTAAGATTTTTTGATAAGTCTATCTTTCGCTTTTGACGTAATTTTACCTAGTATTTACTACTGCTATTTTGCAGATTTATCGCTAAAACTTGTACTGAATTTACAACGAGAAAAATGTGATCTCTGTGTATGCGACAATTATAACAACGGGATTTCCTAAAAATTAACATATTTTCCGGAACTTCGCAAGGGCAAAAGTCGAATGAATTGCTAATACCTAACTCAATTTTTTTCTCATTACTAATTCCATACGAAACATATGTCACATACGAAAGGTTCTGACTCTGATCACCTTCCATAGCAACCCGCCTTCAATCATTTTCTTTAGCATACCTTCTCAAAATCTGACCCACCCATCCCTGCCTTCGTTCTATCTCCACAATCAAACCTCTTCCGAACCACCAACAACGCTTCCTGGTTATAATCTCATCGATCTAACACACTTTTTCTACTTCCATGTGACTTCCCTAATGTTTTGCTCCATTTAAGGACTTCAAAGGTTGCGACTCTTTGCCGACAGGGATTGCCTTGACAAAAAGGGTGCATTTGATATCGCTGAGATCCATTCATAACGTGGGCGAATATCCTGGACAACTGCGTAGTTCATATTGCGACCATGTGATATAGTCAGGAATGAGCAGGTAGATTCTCTCCAAAACTTTGAGAATCAGATCACTGTTCATCAAAATTTCTAACTAATAAAAATCATTAGGGTAGATTCCCTGATTCGAAACTAAACTCACTTTAGAATTACATTTATTGATCGCAATGATTTTCTATATGTAGCATGACTGTATCAGTGCTTACATGGTTTAGTGATTCGATTTTGAAATAATTTAGAATGTATCTTTAAATTTCGCAGTTACACTACTAATGTAAATATAGTGATCAATATTGTGCTATTATATTATAATGGAAACTCTGCATCAAAGACGTTCCCAAGGAAATTTTATTTATGATTTCCAGCGAATAGATAAAGGTTTTCAATCAAAACTAAACTTCAACTGCAAACTTGGTTCCTCAGTAACAGGGAAGATTGCATTTACAACGCATTTCGGCAATGGAAATTTCCGCAGAGACATAAAGGTATAAAAGATTAATTCATAGAGAACGTGCGAACGGTTAATTTAACGGTATGAGTCCCGATATTTTGAAACTCACCGCAAATTATCTATGTTTCTGAGAGATGTAAATAGTAAATTACAGAGTAATATGGAATTTTCCGCGAGCGAAGTCATTGTAATAATGCAATCATCACCACGTACGAAACAATACCGTAGTCATATTTTAATTGTTATAAATCATAGGTCACTGAAAATGCTCCGGAACCCTTCGCGGGACAAACGCTCATTAACATTGAACTGCCATTTGAAATGAAACGACGCAAAGTGAAAAATTGAAGAATTCGAACCAATCGCTGCCCTTCAAAATGCATCATTTGGGTCGAATATATCGTTTGAATTATAATACCGAAATTGAAGGAAACAAAAGCGTTATTTGAACGTTTCAATCCTACAAATAATTGCGGGTTATTTATGCGTTGAACAGCGTCGAAAAATTGGAAAATTACGAAGCGGAATATTTTCATCTATGGAGTATTTGTTCGACCGCTCGACGGGTGTAAATAATGCAAAATCGGAGAGATGGAATGCGGGGACAAATGAATATTCATTAACAAAATGTATAATGAATGGGCATATGGCAGATAGACAATCAGTCGGGGAGAGGAAGTGGGGAGGGGCGGGAAACGGATGGACACTCGTGCTGACGAATTCTGACAGCTACGAAAAGAAAGAAATCAGCCATTGGGGTGGAGATGGGCGCCGGGTGTTGTATTACGGCGAACATCAATCAGAAATAATAAGAGAGGGGAAATTTGCCAAAGGAGAAAATTATATCGATCGATTCGACCCTTCCGGACAGAGAAAATTATTCCATAATTATAGAGTACTGGCTAGTGGAGTGCCCGGCGTCGCACCGCTGAAATATAACATTTATCCCTTTCGTAAAATATTGCTGAGCGCTGAAATCAAATCGGTAAGCAGACAAAGCGATAAATTTTGCATCAAAATATAAAATCGCACGGTTATAGAGATCGTGATTCGAGGAAAATTGATATGTTATTAATTATATCGATGTTTGGGTGTATGAAACTAAATAAAAGGAGTCTTTTTCGGCTAAATTGAAGATTTAAATTCTCCTCCTCCTAATAAAATTTGATTTTAAATAAATGGAGTACTAAATGTAACTACAATTCTCCTCTTCCATCTAACCCATGATACGTGAGCAAATAACGTTAGATACAAATTAATATGCACATGAATTCCCTAATTCAATTTCATCGAAGTTTAGAGTTTTGACAATAGACTAAATTGAAGCGCAAAATCAGATAAGGAGTTTATACAAAGTTATGAAGAGATTATGAAAAGGATAAGAGTGATGAGAAAGAGAAAAGCCACTTGGATGTGTCAACTTCTACATAGTGCACAATCAGCATGAAAAGAATACAAAGAGATGATAATTGGTGAGGAAGATTTAATAAGAATTAAAGAGCGCATAGTGTTTGCGGAGGATAAGGAGGACATGTAGAACAATACAGAGTTAGTTATATAATGCAACCAAAGGTGATACTAGTAGTAGTGATACTGGAGTGAATTTTTTCCCAGTACAGCAATTGGTATTCATTATAAATTGAAAATGATTTTCCTAAGAATAAAACCATTAGCTTTCGTTGTACTACGCTTTTCTCTATCCCATTTTGAATATTTAAACATAGGCTTCAGAGGAATAAATGATGGTTAATTTTTCGAAGCTACTGATTAAAGACAAATATGTACAGGAAGGTAAAGATACACAAATAGAGGTTTATATAGTCAGTGTTTTGGATTGTATAGTTTGCACTTATTTTCTCGTCTTAAAATTATGAAGAAAATTATGTTAAGCCAGCTACTTAGACCTGCGCACTTTAATAAGAAACAAAATATTTTAAGCAGCTACGCTGAATTTTAAAACAGTTTTTGGAGAATTTTCTCTGTCTTCTCCATGTCATGAGGATAAAAGCAGTGTTCTAAAAATGATCAAGAAAAGTTCGATGAGAAAGAGCTATACTTTATGGGCAGAGTTGTGCGCGGAACACGGAATTACAATTACGCGATGATCATCATCAAGGCAAAGAGTAAACAACGTGGAAATGGCGGCGAAGTTGGGAAACACGCTTGCACAAGGAATAGACAAACACCTATGAGACTCGTACTTTGCATTTTAAATCGATCTCAAAATAACTACCGAAACCTATCTCACGGTAAATTACGCCGACGACATATGTTTAGATAAAAGCTCCGCATGAATCATCTACTTCAATATACGACCAGAATAATAATTGATGTGATTTTTAAGTTCTCTGAGCGGTGAAATTAACGCAGAAAAAAAGACAGAGGAAAGACATCACTGATAATGATGTCATATCGATCTAAAAGTACTCACTCACTGCTTTTATTTTCTTCGAACGTTCTCTTGTTTTCATTATTTCATTACTACACATCATTATTTCATAAAGTAAGTATTTTACATAATATATAGAGTTATTTTTCCTTTGTGTCTCATTATTTAGGAGTCTAATACATTCCTGTGCGCTTTAACTTCAACCAAACTTAATCCCTTTCTGTAGGTATTTCAAAATTCATCACAACCAATTTCCACAGAAAGCTGTTTTAATATTTATCCTTAACGTAAGAGAATTACACGATAACATACATTATTCCGTAGAACAAAGGAACATTAACGTGAAATCGAACGGACCACAACCTTTACGATTGAATACTTGCATTGAAAAAATGATGTTTATAAGACCTCTTGATACATAAACCCATGATATTTACGTAATTCAAGGCGTGGGATTGATGCAATAAGATGAATAAGATACACTGCTTGTATTAAGTATCAAATGAGCCGCAAACATTGTTTCATTCGTTGCCAACATTTACGCCATTAACGTTGCTTGGATACAAAGTAGTTGGGTAAAAACAGATCAAGGAGTTGTTTTAGAGAAAAGCAAATGGAAGAAACGCAGGCAATTAAGTTTGAATAACTAAGCTAGAATTCAATATCTAGATGATCCACAGCACTGATGACCATTAGCAAGCAAATACTATTATAACCTACTATAGTACACTTGGGAAGAATGAAACATTCTCGATCAAATAATTTGCAACTCTCATCTCGCTTCAAATCTTAAGATGCCATTTAGTATTCCACGCTTATAGAATTCCTTTTCATTCGGGCGGTTTGATGATAAATCTGAGCCGCAACCTTTTGATCGAAGCTAACAAAAAGATATCGAATCAAAGATAAACCTATCTACGAGCACTAATATTTCAGATCGAGATATGAAAATTGTGATGAAAATATACATCTTGAATGTCACTAAAGATACAGATAAAGTATCGATTGATAATCCATCTTGACAAAATCAATCTCTTCTCTAATACGGCAAAAAGTTGTATAAGCCAGGATTGGAGAGATTAAAACATTGTGTCATTATATGTGGAATTTTCTGTAACGCACAGTTTCTATGACCGAGTAAGGAGAGATCCAAGATATGCTTCGCTGAGTGAGACGGAAATGTTTATGCAAATAGCATTTCTCTGGCGTCGCAGGAGTAGTAGAGCGACTTGGGCGCGTGCAATAAAAGGAAAAGTCAACTTCCTAACGGGATCAGAGAAGTCGTTAAATACGCTCATATATGAAACATTTCCTCGATAACGCTCAACGATAGCGGCAATCTCATATTTCTGCTTGATTGATGTACTTTTAGTGCTCTTAATGATGATAGAGGGACATTTTTAAGTGCCGTTTAGGAGGTTGGCCTACGATTGTTAGTAACTTTCCGGCGGAAAAAGGCATCAAAATTAAAAGGACGGAAACTTCCAAAGACATTTGGATGCCTTATCATGCTTTAGGGCGGCAACGCATATGAATCCGACCAAAAGATGGAAAAGAAAACAAGATTTACGTCGCCCTAAATGAAACACTATATCATAACCTAGCATTAATTCTATAGGAGCACTTTCTGATAACATTAATTACTTACTAATAATTATGCTTGTATTATCACAGTAAACGTCAAACACAGACATTTACTACAGTTTCAGTTGATATTAGGAGGACCATTTAAAACAGCGGGTGGGCAAATATTCCCAGATCCGAAAGAGAATTTCCTTTCAGCACCCTTGCATATAATCAATTAATAGGAATCTTCCAGTTAGTTTGAGCAACTTATCGTAATATCTTCATAGAAAAAACGGAGTAGCAAAAATCCTGTCAAAAAAAGACTGTCATTTGCGGCTATATTCCGAGCGTAGACCTTTTGGTGATCAAATAACTGATGCATTAAGTTAATATCATTGCCACATTAGTGTGAAAACATGATCGTAGATGAGTTTCCAAGGATATGAAACTGTTTAATTAGAGACTTTAAAGCCCGGCTAATGAATTGGAGTAAATTACCTCCGTTTCACTCCATCCGCAATGTAATTTTTGCCAGTTAATTTTCATCGTTCAAACAAATCCACAAAAAGTGTCATTGCCTTCAAATAGAACCACGAAACACGATCAGTTACAACATTGAGTGAATAAGGAAAAAATCGAGATTTTTACACTGGTTTTTATTGAAAAGAATCTAAAACTAAGACAAGATGGAAATACTTGGGAGTACCTTCATGACGCTTCAGAAGCAAGCAACGATATCAACCACAAGTTTCTTCCTCACCCACGCTTTCTAAGTCTCCGATTCAAATTAAGCTTCTCCCGTATTAAACCATCACGAATATTAGAGCAAGTAAAATACAACGAATGCATTTCTCAATTACCCTATCGAATCCAAAGCGCGATTTTCAATCGGAATAATTGGTTCGTAGATTCGAATGAATTCGCGTGGACATGTTTTGACACACAAGTGGTTATCAACAGTCCGTCCGGCTCAAGGTTGACACAAAAATGGAGAATAAGCATACGTCACGCTTTGATAGGGAAAGACCTGAAACCGCAGCGACCATAATATCAGCGGATTTCCGCAGAAAAGAAGATACGAGGACATATTTACGCTTGGAAGCGGAATTGAAAGAGCTCCCAAAAGCCTCTGAAAAAATAGTGTGGAAAACAGAAATGAGCGAGTTCGTATCGGGACTAAGTGAATGAAGAGCGATTTCAGTGGACGGAAATAGTTTCCATTCCACACCTGAGCCAGTCCAATATATTCCCTTCCCTTATATACACTCCTATCCCTGAAAAAGTCCCTATAAAATTCCTCCGATGTATTGAAACAGCATTCATCACCTGAAGACTGCACGGTTCAATTTTGGTAGAATGGAAACCGATTTACCTCGACTACTGACGGCCTCCAAGTTCAATTCTCATAATCCGTCGATGTTAAAGTTCCTATTTATGGAATCTATTCACACAAAAATCATACTTTAAGGGCTATTTGTATACATGTACGAATGCATTCTGTATTCGAAGTGTTCGGAAGGTAATTCGGATATTATAGATTAGGATAAAAGAAAAAAATTAATATAATCAATGTGATCCATCCTCATTTGGTGGAACGCCAGGGAGAAAGAATATTTTATTATTCTTTGTAGTTTCAACAAAACAAGTTTTTCAATCCGACATTTTTCAACTCAAGTCATTTCCTAAGCTAAGAAGATGACTTCAGTTGAAGCCAGTTGAATGAAAAATAACTTCTATGGAAACTACATAATAATTTATTTCTTTTGAAAATTTATAGTTAAAGGCGATGAACTATCTACCGATATAAAATACCTCGCAATAGCGCACATAAGAAAACCTTTCAAAACCTCGCACATTACAACGGTACACCAAGAGCTTGCTCAGGGTCATAAGATTAAGGTGCGCTGTTGTACACCTAACCTGAATAGCCAACATGACCTCAGACCTGCAACGTACTCATGGTCATGAAGAGAAAAAAGTCAATCTATCGACTCAAGATTTAGTTTAATCCCCACTTAAACCCAATGAAATTCGGCTAATGAATCTCATCTAAATTGACCATCCATCCCCTCCACAATCCAATTGGTCGCAATTTTTATTCGAGCAAGGCGAATCGAGAGCAAAAAAACTACACGGAACCTCTACTTTCGGACGAGTTGCGAAATGCGATTCTAGTCTGTTTTCCAGAAGCGCAATCAAGCCGACTGCGGCGAAAAAAAGAAACTTTTCGACAACGGCCATAATTAGCGGAATCCGGTGTGCATCGAAAGCTGTGATAAATCAATCGTGAACTCCCTTTTTCGGGAAATAGAAAACGAAGAAGACGAAGAGCGTCGCATGGGAAAATATGGAGAGTTTCCATATCTCATGTGCGACTATTCCGATCGCCCATGCCAAAACTCTATTAGTATCTCTATGTGTATCAGAATGAATGAAACCCTTTTTAATCTTTTAGAGCAACGCAAAATCTGTTACCTTGATTAAAAATTATAAAATGACTGGCCAAGGCAATGCGAGCAGCTAGTTTAAATATTTAACGCGATACATATTAGATACTTGAAAATTTTTAATTTATCATCACAGCCAAAAACTATTTGAGAAATCGATCTATTATAAATCGAGGGAAACAAGTATTTAATTACAGTGAAAGCGAGGATATTTCCTGTGATTTTCATAATGATAAGAGACTTTACCCTGAGTGAATAAAATTCCAATTAATTCAATCAAGGTCGGCATGAGATTTTGGTTTGAGTTACGGACAACTTAATTAAATGATTAAAAGAATTTGAGCCATAAAAACATGAATCATGAGAGACTTACTAAATGATTCGTGTTAACGTAAAATACACGCAAAGAAAATCACTTCGAGGTAGGGTAAACCAGAAAGTCCCACCTAGGCAATTTTAAAAACATTAGCAAAGTCCTAAGGACGTATGGAAATTTTCATGAATAATCGTTTATTGAAACAAGTTTCGGAGACGATTTATATCGCAAAATATGTGATAATCCTATCTCAAATATCCTCATTTTTAAATACTTGAAATATTGGGCAATAACTCGTCAACTGGAACAGAAATAACGAAATCACGAGGACTGCGGTAAGGACCGCAACTTCCTACCAGTTTCCCAAAAAATTCAAGCTTATCTGTGTTAGGAAAAAGCTCGGAATAATTGCAAACCGCAATATTCTTCACCTTTCCCGTTTCTTAGAAGGAACGTTTCTCAACAGCCTTGAGAAGGGCAGATTCTTATTTTTTTTCAGGATTTATTTGGGAATATATTACCGTAGCCAAGTATATAAACCATCGATAAAAATCCTCAAAATGGAGTTTGCATTCACTAAATTTAGCAACTAAAAGATTTAAGAAATGTATAAAATCAGAAACTAAGAAATTGCAGCAAATTCTTATATGCCTAAGAAGCATCAGTTTGTTTGGTATTATTTCATTCGTCACTTTATACAAAGGAAGTTTTTACTTATTTAGAAATTAGGATATGCTGTCCATGGAAATATATTCTGAATAACAAAAGAATAGAACGACTACGTGCTATATATAGAGAAACTATATTTTTTCTGCTTGAAAACCTGATGTTAGGGGCAAAACAGTTGCTCCAGAGGGAATTAAGAGTTGCTATACTATTTATTATCTATTACTCTTACTATACTCTGATAAAACAATCTATAGTCTTCGTGACTGAGCTTTTAAGATCCGAAAAACACTTTGTTTATCTAACAATTCATCTAATAATTCACCGTTTCTTATCTCTTCGTATATTATCGTAATTTCAAAACATTTTAAGCTAAGGAACTATGATCATAGTCGATTCACATTAAATCACAGACTGCATCACAAGACGAATTTTGCACCAGATTAAAAATAATAAAAACTACATTTGACGTCTATTGTAAATTTCAAATATATTTCGAACCTATTGCTGAGGATTCACCGTGAACGTTGAATCTTACTCTACTTCCCAGTATAATAATCTAACTATACTATAGTTGTATAACCAATTTAACATTCAGATAAGGTATTATAATCATACTAGAGAAGGAATGATTAATATAATAATGATACTTTAGCATCTGAACGAAATTATTCGAAGCATGAATCTCGCCAATGCCTATTTTACTGAATTGCTTATTTATCAAACGGAGCCAAAGTGACCACCTCACTCCGAAAACACTGCATATTTCCTATCCTAAGCCCAGCTTTCCCGATCGCCCCTTCAGAGAACCCGATGGTCTGTTTGAAAAGGCGATTGGAAGGTTAATTAGCGTCCGTCGGAGCGGGGAAGTTGGCGTCTGCGAACCTCGGTAGTATCGGGCGCTTCGCTGGGGACGTGATCGAGGCGTGAACCGGATGGAACCTCCCCACACCACCTAACGGAAGCCGAGGCCGAAATGGCGTTGCCGCGCCTTGCAGCCGCATCCGGAACGCGGCAGAGAGGAGGCAACAATGGGCATCAACAACTAAAGCGCCGCCTCTTTTGTGGGCATTGTTCAAAAGGGAGGAGCACTCGGAGGAATGCAAAAGTCGAATGCAAGAAGAGGACACGCCTTGGAGATAAATGACATCTTTTTTATTTTCTTTCGCGGAGGAGCAATTTGGAATCTGGTCCGTTTAGCAGGGGAGAGCAGTAATGCGCTTTTCGGACTTGGTGAAAAGTTCGTCAGAGACAAAGGAAGTACTTGCCGAGTGATCTTCTTCTCTGTAAACAGCTTTTCATGTTCCAACCGTAAAGAAAAATGTCGCCTTCTCCCGACGGAGCGCAGGTCTTAATTACTTGATTAATTAATTACCCGAGATGCAGCAGTTCGTAGATGAGGTTCGCGATACTCTAGACGGACTTTAAATATCAATTAATTCATGAAATGCGCGGACAATTAGGAGCAAAAGTGGTCTGGAAAGTGTCTGCGAACTACTTGCTGAGACAAGCAAATCCCTGCCCTGTCAGCGAAATATCATTCTAAAATAACTGTAATATGATTTCATTACACGGCTCACTAACCGCTCATTCTTAATGCAAGATTTCAGACGGACGGCAATGAGCTTTATTTTCCTGTTCATCGAAATATGGACTTCCCATGAAAAGCCCAAAAGGAGTTATTCTAATAATCGACGGAAAAATGTCTGTGTTCGAAAAAGATTAAAAGTAGACATACGCAGTAAATAATGAAAATCCTTCGAAGAGTAAATTAAATGAGAATTTTAGATAGAAAGTTGATTAAAAGAAATAGAAATTTAAAAGGGTACATGCATAGGGTATAAGAGTGCCAAAAGAAATGGTGGAAGGAGAGAATAGCATAGAAAGAGATTGAATTACTAATGACTAGTGACGTAAAATGTGTTAGTTAGAAATAAAGAAGCCAGATTCTCAATTTATACTGACCAGAAGTACTAAAATTAAATAAAAATCACTACTAATCACTAAACTACTCACAATTATTCGATAAGTCGACGATTACATAAAACACTGACTATTATATTTTGCTCTATTTCCTTCTCTTCCGCTTTATCGACGCTCCGTAAAATTCCTTTTCGTTTCTCAAACAAAATTTTGTAGGTATCATTCAATAATAATTTCATTCGTGAAAAATCAAAATAGTAATATACGAGTATAGCCCCATGACCTCGCAGCAAAAAGCAGATAACTAACGGCAGATTTCGCAGAGTACAGTTAAGAAAGAAATGAAAAATACCTTCAGCCTAATAACCACATATACCCTCAAACATAATGAAACTTAAAAGAATAATTTAATAAATTTGATTCCAAATTCATTGCAATAAATATCACTTACACACATGCATATCTATGTAAGCAATTCAGAGTTAACTGATGGAAGAAAATCATGCAGATCATTCCAAAGTTAATATAAATCAGTAACTTTGTAAGAAAAAGATGAAAGCATTAGCCATTTTGGGCGGAAACGACAAAATCTAGAGAGCCAAGAGACACATTTTTTCACTAAAGGTGTTTACACAATAAACTTGAAGTTTATTCGTCACGAAAAATCAGATAAGAATAATTATAGTATTTGAGTTAGGATGAGATATAGCGAACGGTACAGACATCTTATTAATCAAAAGGCAAATTAAGACAACACAGAAAATTTCGTTTGGATCTATTTAAATGTAATTACCTGCAGGGATAATTTTACGTTATTATATCAGGCAAGTATCTAACAAGGAATATATTACTTTCAATGCTTTGGGAAAATACAAGAAAATAACCTTTATATCCCTCATTAAATTCAAATTATAACTGCCGTGCTTATAATGAACTCAAGAGCCAAAAATAGCAAGTTTATGCGCCGAATTCCTGAGGGATTCGTGGTCATGGCTGGCTCGCCAATAAAAGCAAAATCAAACATAGCATGGGTGGAAATTTTTGGGGAGAATATCTTGATTCTCTGAGAAAATATCCTCATTCTGTTACATTGACGGATGATGAAAATCACATTACGTGAATGGAACGGGTGAAAGTTTCAGATCTGTGAGATCTGTCTATAAAAAAGGAATTGGAGGAACCGAATTATTGGGCCAGGATACACATTTCTTCGTCTAAGGGTCCTTACAAACATCTCACAAGAGTCAGATTTCAAAGAGCTTGTTATAGAGCTATACAGCTTTTTAATTCACATGACGCTACATCTAATCAAATATCATATGTTTCATTACCTAATTAGATAGTGCTGTTCAAAAGAATACAAAACACGATGGATTTCGAAATCCTTGATTTTGGCGCCATAACAACTATGGACGCTCTTAAAAGGCGTATCAAACCAAGAACTACAAACTATAATTCCATTTGGAAGAATAATTGGCATGCATCAACAGCAAGCAGAAGAAGCAAAAGCTTACCGAGCAGATTGGGAGCACCGCTCAATGATGGGCGAACAAGCCGGTTCTTCCTTCAAACGAAACAACACTTCATAAAAGCATTGAATGTCAGCGAAAAACTTACAAGCATAAGAATAATGCTGCGGAGAGAAGATTAAAGCATTTCTAAGGCGAAATGAGGTTGACAACCTCGCTCATTGAAATTATAGCAGTGAAAGCAAACCATGAAGCAAGTTTTACACTTGACCATACATAGCCGATTCGCTGATTCCAGGAAGGATCAGATAGCAACCACCAGACAACATTTAATATTCTTTGAAAATACTTATCTCTAATAGCTTACAATTACAACCTAAAAGCACACTCTTTTCATCTGTTTTGCCAGGGAAATTCTGTAAACAAATGCATGAGAAGTACAGCCGATGATGGGAGAGATGAAATTCATATGAAATTAAAAACATTCGCCCCTCATAATAAATCAATCCAGAATCGATATAAATGTTAATAAATCAATTCTTTAGTGAGATGTGAATGAGTTTTCTTTTGAAGGGAGATTTTGAATGCGTACAATGAAAGCCGTCGGATGAAAAGCTCGAGAATCATGCAAAACAAAAATGCAAAAGGTATCGCGTGGATATATGAATTATGTAAATTCCATTCGGAATATTTTAATTCATAATTATATTCGCGGAACCTTTTCAAAAACTTGGACGAATAGGCACGAAAGTTAGGAGAAGATAGAATGCGATAAAATATGCATTCAGAATATTTTACGCCAAGATAATACATATACGAAGGGAAACCTCGATAACGATTCAAAAGAGAGAAACTTTAACTAATGGCTATAAATATTGCACAGCTGTAATTTTTATTTTTAAATTAACAGGGACCATTTCACAAAAGTGAAATCTCACCATTGCTGCGCTTTTGAGTAATAGTATAAACGTCATTGTAGAGCTGCCACTACTGATTTATATATTCTGTATATTTCTAATTGCATAAACAGGTTTGCATATTCTTGGACATTAATATTACACAATGACTATTACGGTTGACACAATACCATTTGTAATTCTCAATAAGGCAATGAAATGTGGGCGTGTTAGCATAAGTATATGTGAATTCCTAATGCGGTTAGATTAGATTACATGATGAATAAATGTGACAAAAACAAGAGAGACAGTCCGTAATCAATTAATGAACGAATATGGACGGAAAGTAAGGTAGCGTGACTAATATGAAAGGGAGCTTTGTCATATGAACTGAGTGGATGGAAATAGAATGACGAAGATGTTTATACGGATAATATGAGTGAAAATTAAGAAGAAACCAACAGAAATCCGAGCAATTATAATAAATGAGATACCAAATGAATCTTCGTAGCTTGAAAATGAAAGATGTTTTACGTATATATAATAGTAAAAAATAATAATAATTAGGTGTGTGCGAATTCTCGAAATATCGAATCGAATGATTTTTTTGTCGACAAAAGTTTCGAACCGAATCCACATCTGGAAAACTTCAATCAAAACGAATACAAATTTAAATAAAATTATACTTTCTTAACCCCTTTTTGTTTTGATTTTCAAGTTTTCTATAAAAAATTGTTGGGCACATTCTATAGAACTCCAGTTTGGGAATTTAACGAGAAGCAAGCGAATAAAGCATCGTGTATCGAATCGAATTTTTTGACAGTTCAATTTGAAATCCGATTAATGTGGTCAATTCGATTCGATTTGTAAAAGTATGATTCGCACAACGTTAATACTAATATACCATAAAATTTTCACATAATAATATAAAAATGTGTTAATATCTCAAACGAAATATACATAAAAGAATACAATACAAATAGGAATCATGGAAGGGCACTGAGAATAAACGAGAAAAATCAGTTGCTTATCCAGAAAGAAAAATCACCCGTGATATGCACGCGTAATGTATAACTCTAAATTATAAAGTATAACATCAGCCGAAAGTACAGTATAAGAGAATTTATGAGCTCTTTCCCAAGAGAATTCGCCTCTGGAAACAATGAAAATAATAACAGAAATTAAAATGGCCTCGCTGAACCAGATAACATTCAAGCCTATTCTCCAAATCTAATTTTACCGCGACAAAATAATTATCCTTTTCTGCGCGCCGTAGCATCTCAATTCTGCCGCAGCCGTTTTCCTAAAGCATCGTTTCCTTGGAAGGCTACGCCCTTAACACTCTTATGGCCTTACCAAGTCATTCAAACACGTTTTCCATCGCTTCCTTTTGTCTCTACGGAGATGACACATGCACCGACACCCTCATATTCCTATCCTTTTTATTCCTCTATAAATACGCCGAATTAGACCGCCGAATGCTGCCTTCTTAATTAGATTTCCCGAAACGGGTCTATTGCGCTATTTTACGGCACTAAAATTTACACCTTACACACCGAGATTAAATAGATCCGGCTGTAAGAAACCGTCATTCCGCTCACGCGATTGAGATAATCTCGGCCCCGAACGGGACCCCATGGAAAGCGTTCGAATAACCCCAAAGAGGCAGTTCCGCGATATTATAAGCGACAATTAGCCGTGGTCCATGAGGCGATAATGTCTCGGGATCAGCGTGAAACAGTATAGGTCGGGCATTCACGGAGAGCGAGAAAGCAGAGGAAGGAAAGAAATTTGCATATTTATTTTTCCAATATTCGCTCATCCGCAAACGGCTCCCTTGGGCTGCACAATTCTTCGAGCAACACGCAGCCAAGGACTTGGTTTTATGAAAGGAACTTTCTGAGCGGAGCAGAAAAGGATATCGACTGTACTGCGGGTGAAAAGAAATGAATATTATTTATCGCGCCTTTAATTCAATCTTGAATTTTTTGAGGGTTTAGATTTAGAGATCGTTTTTCCTTTCGATTCAAAGGATGACCAATTTGTGTATACGACGAGGAAACTAGTGCGACACTATCTTTGCACTCTTCTCGACGTGCAAATACATTGAAACTCCTACTTCAAATCGTAAATTTACTCGTTTATTTGCGCGTTTGCGGCTGTATAAAAATTTTAAAATGTTTGCATTTACATGCTTAAAATTGCCCTCTAGTCGATACTATCAATTTTCTTCCAGATGAGTTTTACAAGACACATGTAATAAACAAAGTACTGAGGAACTAAGAAAAACATTGCAGTGTAGATCAATTCATCAATGAAAATATATTTAAATGTGTTAGTATATTTCAAATTTTCTGCTTTTTGCCTTACATAAGAATTAATTAAATTAATACTAGCTCCTTGCAATATCTGGAATAATTTTATCGTACCATTTTGGAAGGAAACGGTATTCATAACCTCTTTGCTTATATTAATCCTTATAGCTAGATTGAAGGTCGTACATGCATTATGCAACAATTTAAATCTACTCCTTCCATAAAACTCAGAGGCTTCTGCACCTTCTGGGAAGAAAAATTAACAAATTCGATCATTTAACCTTATTTTCATGATTCTAATAGTTTTTGTGCAAAAATCTTTCGTGTAATAAATTTCTAACTCTTCCACTCATTTTACTATTGAATAGGAGGAAGATACGAAGGAAATGCGTAAGCTAATGATGGCATATTTACCAAAGATAAGAGGCTTTTAGATACTCTTAAATTGATTTATCACAAACATTTTTATTCCTTTGTTCGTCTGATAATTTAATTTTGGTAGTTCTAGTTTAGCCTCTTTCCCTCAGTTTGTACTCCACCAATTTTAGTTTTAGGGAGTTTAAATACAGCCATTCGTCTCACTTCAACTAAATAATTTAGTGCAATCAACTTAGGGGCTACAAAGCGCTGGTAAGAGCAACAACGTTTTATACTATCATACATAGAATTACATCGCCACTCATACGTGTAATTTGGCATCCGCATAATGTAAACACTGCATAACAATGAGTAAATTCGTCAAAGCACATTTCGGTAACGAGTTAAAAGCTGTAATATCCGAAGCTCAAAATTTCCCTCTGTAACGTAATTACAAACGTCAAAATAATCGTCAAGAACCTAATCAAAATATATCGCCGCGAGACCGAACTGTGCTCTAAATACTCGCGGAAGAATATTAATTATGAACTTTTGGAAAAAGCTCACGCCTGAGGTCCCCTTTGAAATCTAATTCCCGCAATGGTTGCATCTCGCGAATTGTGGCAAATCGAAATTTAGGAACTAGAAAACGTTTATTTTGACGGCTTTTCCTGCGGCGTCGAAAGGATTCGCCGGAATGCTCATCCACCCGGAATTTTCCCAGCAACGACAACCGAAATAAATTAAATGGGAAATTTGAGAGCGGAGAATTTACATATTTCCACTTTAGTTCGGCACTAACGCTGCAAAAAGGCCCAAATGCAATCACAATCGCCCCCGAGTACAACGCTTTAATTCCAGGAGTTTGACCATCTAGATCATAAAACCCTCTGAAATGCACTCGCAGTTGGTTTTCTCTCGTTTACAGTCCAAGGATGGGTTCGTGATTCCAAAAACTTAGCTTTCATATACAACTTCTGACTAAAGCACTTAAGAGTGAAGCAGTCTTTTCATAAAGGCAGAAATCAATTTTTATATTAACCATATTTTTGGACTCCTCTATGGGTTCATATTAAGAACTCTACCTCGATACAATCTTTTAAAAATAAGTTGTAAAATACAATTTTTTATATTCATTCTTCAATTCTCTTATTTTATAAATTTTGAGAATAACTTTTTTTATAACTGGAATTGAATTAATGTTGCTTATGTTCTTATTGTACTGCTCTGTAATAATAACTTTTGTGTGAGCTAACACGTCATTGTAACTATTCTGTGCTCTTATAGGTACTCCTTAAAGCACAATCAACAGAATATTATTATTAATACCATCGAATTAACAGCAACAAAGCAAAAATTACTCGGAAAACAGATAAAACTTCTTCAGAGACATATTTTTGGAAATGACAAAATATTTCCTAAGATAAGATTTAAAAAGCTTTCGCGTAAATGAAAAAATTGACTGCACGCAGTTTATTTTTATGAGATAACTCCTTTGACTTTGGAAGCAAGATTTCTGTCTGTTCAAACCGGTGTTTGCTCTAACTTTCGATAAATGATGAAACATAATGAAGGAAGAATTAATGGCGTACTAATTAAAAGTAAGGTAATGAAGAGCGATTCGCTTCAGAAATTATTGAAAAAATAATGGAATCGGATTTTCTTTCGCAGCCAACTTCCTGCGTAAATTTGAGGAGAAAAAAAATTTTCTCTTGAATCATTATGGATTCAATATAAAAGTTGTTAAGCAGTATTTTGACTCTTTTTAGAAAATGTAAATAAAGAATAAAATAAAAAAGAATCAAAAACTAATATCCGTACATCTAACGCTTATATCTATTTCTAAGTAAATGACAGGAAAATGCATTTGCCCCGCTAATGTCCCGCGTTTTCGTCCTGCGACGTAGTAAATGTCCCGCTTTCGAATCATCATTCTCCGGACACCATACCTTCTCTCGCGTCACAAACATCAAAATCCCTTAGCGAAAATATATAAGGAAAACACAAAAAGGGCTTCGTCATCACAGATTAGCCATTGTGGCGTCCAGACAGTCGTCCTCAATTCCTCGTCTGATACTTATGGTTTCACCTTGACGACAAATTTATTCCTCTGCATATTCCATCGAGAAACGCTTTGGCGGAGAAATATATCGGCATAACCGTCTAAAAAACGTACCGCACATTTCTTCCGCGCAACCAACGGAGAAAGCATAAGAGCGTTAAAAAACGAGAGTGAAATAATTTCCGAAGGAATCCGCGAAAAATCTTTCCGTCATGCAGACGTGAAAAACTGAGTCAATTTTGCGCGATACTTTCACCTGCCCTTAACCTAAAAAAAATCACCTTGCCTTTGAGCGCCGGTCCGTGTCGCGGGGAAACATTACGAATCTCCCTCACTGCGGATTGAATCATTTTCTACGCTTTCTTACTGTCGCACTGTAAGTAAAGGAAGTTACTAAACCGTCCTATTTGAAAACGCATACTGTTAAATACATTACTGCGCAAATTAATACAAAGATGCGGTATCTTAACGCAGTTCTACCCAACTGGTAAACCTTTGGTGGGCCTCGTATAATCTGAGGGTAACATATACTTCAATATTCCTATAACATGCGTGCGTGAAAAATGTTTTCGAGAAAATTTTATCCCAAACCAGTTGTTCTCTTCTTCGATTTCAATTTTTTTACTGACACTCACAAACATAAGCTTTCGCGTTCCGCAGTTTGAGTCAATACATATGGCACGAAGGAAAAGAGCTGGCTGTCACTTCTTTAAAACCATACTACATCGATTCTATGCAAACATAAGAATCGTATTACCTCACATGACCATGAAAATGTGTTTAAGTAGCCTACATCGGGTACAATGGCTCTTGGCGTAGGAGAAAATTTTTCAAATAAGAAGGGAGACTGAGATAAAATATGGTCGATAAATTTAATTTAAAACATTCTTCAATGCGTTTATTAAAAATTAATTTTAGAGGACGAGAAGTCCAAGAGATCCCTCATGAGGCTAAAAAATTAAGGAAAAAAATACAAAAAAATTAACTGGTGTTCTGGTGACCATAGTTCCCAATATTTTCAATCTCTTGGAGGCAAGAAAATTACTGCGGACCTTAGATTCCGAAGCTACTCTACTACTTCCAATAAAGAGCTCTTGGTTGCAGTTTATCTGATTTTTTTCATTTAAATGGGGAAATAAAAAGGGAAATTCCGCTAAGCAATTCATAAATCGCGAAAACACAAATTCTTTATTAAAAATTCAGAGGCTTACGAAATTTTTAATAATTAGTGGTCACAATACAAGACAATATATCTGGGAGGTACTTATAAGTTTGCTGTGCAGTCGCCCAGGCGCGCAGCTTAGAAGAAACTCAAATCTCCAGCCCCTTTTACCGTGCCCTCAAGACTGGTGAACCCTGAATCAAGGAACCTTGCCGGAGACTGATTTTTAATGGTGAGTTTTACGCAGACAATATGCGACAGAAGTAAGTAAATTAGGCAAATGGAAGTAGTCTAGGTAACTTGCCAAAGGAACGCTGGTTGGATATGCTCTTGAATTTAAAGTCGATGAAACATAAGAATTCAAATTTTTAGAACAATTCACTTTTCTAGAGAAAATAGCACTATTTTTACCTGGGATTATTTTTTCATCATCACCGGAATAAATCCTTCATCCACTCAATTAGCTAAATTTTACTAAATTTTCTTTCGGCAAACAACTCCACAATTTTCGTGCTCCGTTCGTAAGGATGATGATTAATATAGATTGATTAGTTAATATTTCAGTACGGCATCGCTTGGATCGATTATGAGCTCGAGGTCGTTCAAATACGGGCCTTAGGTGCTATTATTTCGCCGTAGCTAACTAGCTCGAAATCTTTGACAGGAGAAGCGGAGCCAGAGTAATTAGAAATTCAGCACTGACATCGAGAACGTACGGGAAGCAAAGAAAACAATTGATGCATAAGAATACACTGCGGAATTTCAGCTATCGACGTACACAATGCTTTCATCACCGAACAAGTTCTAATTTATGCAATTATGCACTCTTAATATTAGGTATAATCTGCAAGAATATCTAAAAATAAAAAAAACTCGTTGTTTAAGGAAACGCTTACGAATAAACAGTTTCTCCTTCAGTCTCTTACGAAAATAAGTAAATGATTTCGGTTGACACGTAATTGCTTTAGTACTATCAAGAAATTTGTCGACATTATTCCAAGTTTTGGGACGCTTTAATCTAATAAGACCTTGTTACACTGATAAACGGCCCTTTATTACGCTTCCACAATTAAAAGCATCCCTCTAAGCCCTTTGACGATAGTATAAACATATTTTCTTATCACAAACTGCACTTTAATAATCTTGGGTTTCAAGAAACGCGTTATTTAAAAACGAATAGCATTCCTTCTCTTTTCTCTGAACAAGAAGATATATTATATACGCCGATTATCATCCGCAATTTATATTAGTAATTAGTTATTAGTAATCAGCCATTGTCAACGGATATCCCAAGAACCTCCAAACCAGTGCATTACGAATCTCCTATGATTGACATCAATACCAAAAAGTTCTTTTAAGATATAAATATTAATTACAGCACTTAAAATTATTGAAAAGAAATTTTTTCACTTGAAATTCATTTGCTTATGATTTTAGCGATTCCTGCCAACTTTTTCAGAGAAAGGCACTGGGAATAATACCGCATCTTTTTCGATCCTTGATGTGCATCATCCGACCTAAGGTAATATCCTAGATCGATTATAAATAACGCTCCCACAGACTAAAAACGAAGTGATACGAAGACGATTCGGATCATAGTGCTATCTTCAACTACAGTGGATAGAAGTTATTTACATTTCAGCATGGTATTGAAACAACATGATGACTCGATCGATTTGCTGAGCTATGAAGGCCAGGGAGACGTCGTCTGTCAGAAACGTCCTCAACGCCGCAATAATTATAGCTTCCCCTCTTGCTGGCAAACTACGGTTTCGCCTATCACCATAATCCAAATATTCCCTTTGACCACGAGGAAGAGAGATTCTGTCGCCATGTTTCCATCGAGAAGCACGTACGGGTTGAGGTAAACTTCCCATCGACGCCAGACAATACTCTAAACACGTAGCGCTGCACCGATGGAAAAACTACTGCACAAAAGAAACCGCACGACTCCATTTTGCATATAAAAGTAACGCGGCGATAGATTAGATAACTCTTACTTGAGCACGCCCTTGAACCTCTTAACCTTCTGTACTTCTTTGGCGATGTAACTCCGCCGGTTTCCCCAGCGATCGCCGCGCCTTCGCCCGCGTCCCCTCCGCCTCCGCCCGAGGAGGAAATTTACGCACCGAATTAAACCAAGTGATTAAAGGGAGAGATGGAGATATATGGGCGGCTGAGAAGAGGGTCTGAAGACTGCGATGGGATGCATAAAACAAGCGAGAGGTCTGAAAGCAGCTCCAGCACCTAACCGCTGAGCATTCCGTTCTTGCAGAAAAATCCTTTGCTGGCGCGATACGTCAATCCGGGCTTAATTTTTGGCCGGAAAAAATTGTGCGGCACACTTAGAGATTAGTTTTGACGGGAATGTTTTATTGAAATTTCCGGGGCCTACGAAGCTCCCTTGCAGAAAAGATTTTCCTCTTCGATTATTCCTATAGCAGACTTCAATTGCAAATTCACAACGTGAGACTGTCATTCGTTCTAAAAGTAGATTTAATAATTAACTTCGGTTAGATATAATGAAATCGCCATTCCTACGCACGATAATTTACGAATAAAATGCGAGTAAGACAGAAAACGGAATTAGATCCTTCCTAATTGTAAACACAAAAAATCTTGCAATACCGTAACTAGCTCTTTAGCCATAACCTGTGTTTTCGGTATTTGTTCGACTATTCAAAAAGAAAATTTGACATTTTCCATGAAATACATAGAAACCGAAATGACTGATAACAGAATTCTAACATATCCCTGCAGTATTAGTGAAAGGTCTGAACCTTCAGTGCTTTGTATCGAATTTTATACAATTTTGCATTCCTTTGTAGGCATTTTATTTATACTTTAGCCAACAAAATCGTTAGATATGTATGCAACTGCAAACATAAAACTTTCAGATTCGCAATTTTAGATTGTTCTATCTAGAGATAGACCAATCGAAAATGCACCATATTTTTAAAAAATCCATCCTTATTCTGAGACAAAAGATTTCCGCTATGTCATGTTAGTTATAAGTTCGAGGAAGATTCAAAAAAATAAACAAGAAATATAATTTACACCTTCAAAGATATTAGGATGACACTGTTCTTATTTAAAATAATCGCATAAACATGAAAGTATAAAAGACAATATGTAAATGAAGGCATACTGAAAGGCTTTCGCGCACCAAAAATTTCCACACTACACACCGGAAGTTGCTAAGATCTTTCGAGCATTATCCATGCTTAGAGAGAAACTACAGCCTACTTGAGCGATACTCTATCAATTTCCGCAGGTCCTCAAGAAAGGAGTAAACCCCAATGCCACCGCCGAACAGCAGCCATGAAATCTCTCGGCATCTTTCGGTATCGAGCCCTAATTCAAGCGGTCTCCACTTCGTAAACCCCTGGTTGAGAACCCTTGGCGGCGCTCGCCCTCTTCCTGGCTATGCACCACTTCGCGGGGAGTTGCGGCATTAAATAACCGGGAGTGTGGGTGAGGGGTGTGGCGCCCGATGGTAGGAGAGTACCCAATTACTACGTACATGGCCGCCCGGGTGCAAGGGGGCTTTCCGCCGGCGGAAATCCTTTCAACTCTGCTGAGGATCCAAAAAACCACTAGTGACGTCAGTGGCATCACGATGCGCATTTTGTTCCGCAAAGTAATAATTAAATGAGCCAACTTATGTTCTCGAGTCCTCTTCCACCGCTGCGGATATTACCGACACAATTCACGCAACTCTGGCAGACGCGCCTAGAACAATAGTGGGTGGGCGTGCCGAAGCCGCTAGAATACTGATTTAATACCTAAATATCTGTCTCATTACATAAATGAAATTGAGTTTGCCTGCGGGGTTCTAAGGAGCTATTGCCAGTAAACAGTTCGAAATTATCCTTCAGTCCCTGGAGAGGACATTTTCACAGTACGAGAGGTCTGCCGTACTTCTCCGTAATTGAGCAATTACATTTCGGAGAAGCGTCTATACTGTACTTCTAGGAAGGTTTATGATGCACATCCCTTTCAACAAAATATCCTACTGTCAATCCTCTAGCCAGACGAACACTGCCGGCTTCTCATTCGACGAAGGCCAGATGTAACAATAACATCAGTCATATCTATATATTTTTCCTTTTGAATTATATTCCAATAATGTATTTGGCATAGATAATTATTTCAAAAGAGAATATTTTTCACCAACTTGCACATTCAATTTTGACTTCTCTTTTCATTAACATATAATCAATATCGGCGTGGATTGCAGCTAGGTAGCGCTACGTTTCTTACTACAATCATTCGTCAACCATTACTTGAGTAACATCATTGGTCAAAATCTAAAATAATTCGATAATTATAACATTTTTGTAGATTATCCTCAGTGTCGTTTGCATTGAAAGTCCTTTCATATCCGTTATCATAATTTGAGGATCTAATAAATGTATCCGAGAAGAGAGTTTCGAAGACTCCCTGTCTGCTGACTCCCAGACAACTGTCTGGGGCCGGCCCTGCGATCGGACCGCATCACGGTGCGGCTACATCATAAGATCTGCCCCTTTGATTCGTATTTAAATCAATTTAGCCCATAAAAAGCCCGTCGTTGACCAATTGAGGGAAGATTACGGCAGCCAACTCATACAGCACTAATTCCTTTAATTATTGCACTTCTCGACAACATCAGACCGTTTGTGCGCTAGATCTTTCGTACAAATAGATATTCGTGCACTTTGAGCAGAAAAAACCTCTCGAAAGTCAAATATTACGGTAACAAATTCTTAGAACGTAAAAAACATTGTTTTTAGCTCAAGGCTTCACATACTGCGCTAGGACTGTCGTTCAAACGCATTTGAGCACTGTAAAAAGCTCTACATGATCCAATAGAGGAAAATTTACGGGACTCAATTCGCAGAACGAAAAAACCTTGAGTTACATCACTTTTCGTGCAGCGCTTGGCAGTGCGGCTGAGCCTCGGCTCGGTTGGCAGGCAAAGACGGCACGAATCGCGGCGCTGCCTCTCGCCAAACCGGCGGAGAGAGAAAATGCGGCAAATCCGATAAGCCGTTTCCTTTGTACACTCGACGGAGAGCCGATATCGTGACTGGCGAAAAGATCTCTGAAAAGTCGAGACTCCGTGGAAAGGTATCGAGAGAGCCGGAGAGATTTTCACTTCTATAGCGGGGAAGGAGAAAGTCCACGGGAGATTTTATACACGGAGGAAAAACCACAGACGAGAGATAGCCGTCGTCTGAGAAATCTTTCGACCCGCCATGCTGCGGAGGACGGCGGATGACGAAACCGGTATAAAAAAACGCCCGATAAAAAAAGTCCGATCACGAGCGTAGAGAGCGTGGGCGTTGTTGAGCCCAAAAGACCGACGGGCGGAAAGCATCGGGAAGAAAGCAGAGACAGGAAAAATGCCTTAAATGAACGTACTCACCAAAACATATCCCAAAACCAAAAACCCCAGAGCAAACACCCCAAATAGAAAAGGCTGTCAAAGGAAAACACACACAACTATCCTAGCATCCGTGAGGGGGGGATAGATAAGGAGGATTGATAATAAGGGGGGCACACAACACACAAGATCACTTTTCCGCATCCACACACCTGCTCTCTCGTACGGATTATCTTGGGCTTTTTTGTCACTCCCGGACGCGTCGTCGGTTTCGATGCCGGCGACGTTGCAGTCTGCGGTGCGGCGATGCGGCGGCAGCAACAAGGCGGTGGCAAACACACTTCTCTGGTAAAATTAGTCCGGCCTCGTCTGCCGACAGGCTAGCAGAGTCCCCATTCGAGAGGGAAGCGGGGGGGAGAAGAGAGAGGGTAGGACGATAGGAATCGGGAGCAGATAGATAAAAAGGTATACTTAAAAAACGCGCGAGAGATTTTGCACAAGCTCGCGTACTGGGGTCACTACAGAAAATGCGAGTGAGGCAGACTAGAGCTTACAAAGGGGGTAGACGGAAAGGGAAAGGAAGGGGAGGCGCGGTGGAGGGGAGGGAGTTGCGCGAAGGAGGAGCGGAAGGGTGCGGCTTGGAAGGGGCGATTCGGTTCCCTCCGCCGGTCGACTTCGGCTCTCTTCGTCTGCATGTGATTGCGCGCGTGTGTTAGGCATGTGCGTGGGTGGCAGTCGGCGCTGCCAACCCCTCGGATTCGCTTCCACAGAAACGGAGTACAGGTGTCTATTTTGGCGCTATTTTCATATCACGTGACTACGGAATGATGCGTAGGGCGTGGGAGGAGGCGGAAGTCCACCTTGCCAGCGCTGGAAATGATATCTTCCGCGGGAATAAGAGTGTTTTTCTTTTTGTGCTGCGTACACACCCACGCACGGATTTATTTCGGGCGGAACCGTGGCTTAAAAGTCCTATGTCGTTATATATAATGATTATGTACACCCGTATCTTTTGGGAGAAATTTGTGCAAGTTCTCTAACTAACACTAAATCCTCTTATTTACGTACACAAAGAAACATGCTCTAAGCAAGACTAGAACTCAGGACTAAATCTTAGCCCCTAAGCCAATGCTTCTGAAAACTTACTCAGCGGAATATTTTTAAAATAGTCAAAGAAAGAGCTATTTTTGGAATTAATATTATCTTGCGACTTCATAAATGACTCCGAAAATTATACATTTTGGTATTAAGGATTTGTTTATCCTCATATAAAACTGCAATAAATCAAAATCGTAGAAAACCTTGTACTATTACTTTCAATTGGTCTGGGTGAATCACGCTTAGGTAGGGATAGCTGAGGGCCTTTCCGTATATTTTTTACTTACTTATGATAGATTTTAGCTGACCCTTCTAATAGATCCTTGAGTCTCGGGTCTTTATCTTGACCGCTTACGACAAATTAGGAGAGTGAAACGCATTACTCAAAATTCTGAAGAAATTAGAAAATCGATAAAATGACGAAGTATGGAGTGATTTTAACGACGTTTTTGTATCAATTGGTTTAGTGTTTATTTGTCGTAATACAGAATCGAATTTTGTTTATCTGCTGAGATGTATAGTTATGAATAACTTTGTTGTCTTTGAAGCAATCTAAGAAATTTTACTCTTCGTGAAAGTTCTTAAAAATTACATTAATTGGTGAAATTAATAATTTAATTATTGCAATTTTGCGGCAGTCGTCGTCAAAATATAACCCTGAGATTGTAAAATTATTTTCTTTTAAGGATAGTCCATTTTACAGGATATAATGTTGAAAAAAATCACCCCACCTGGCCGTAAGGGATGTTTTGATTGACGGAGATAGTAAAACGCAGCGGTGTCTATTAATCTAAAGAAAAAATAATTTATTTCTTTTCTAAGGATTTGGCCTAACATTCCTTTTTCCTTATGTATGTTATTTAGATAAATTTTATCGCACACCTGACGCATTGAGTTGTCAAGAAGCGAACGTTACAACAGACAAAAGCCTTTTAAGCGATAAAAGAGTAGCTGATTTATAATAATGCTGGTATAAACTCAGGCAGGCATATCCTTCAATCATATAACCGTGAATATTTCTGTTTATTATAGCCCTAAGATAGACGCAGGCATTCATGTGTGGCTCCCGTGTGACTGCAAGGTGATGACAGTGCGGCATTTCCCATTAGATAAGCATAACGCAAGGACGTAAACATACTTGCTTATTAACATCCTGACTCATCCTCAAATGGTACAAAATCATTTTCCGGAACTACTGATTTATCTATGCATCGGTAACATGCATGTTCAATGATGACATTAGTTTATTTGTCCATCAATGAATTATCTTTGTAACATCTTAGTCGTAATCACAAAATTAGTAAGAACAGAATACGTTCTAACTTAAGAGTGCAAATTGTACATAAATTTCAATATCCAAAATTTGCATTCCCTCAGCAATTACGTTTTCAAATATATTACAACTCTCACATAGTGTAGTATAAACAGAAAGAAATGTTCTGAAACTAATATCCTTATTACGTCCCATGATAAAAATCTTCTCATGCTATTGTTCAATATAATATTGCTATGAATTTTTAAATTCCGGTATAAGAAATTGTTGATTTTTAGATATATCAACGATTTTAGTGTACTTAAATGTATCTGGATATAGATCAGAGCACTAATTATTTACAATGGGTTTACCTCGATAAATGTACACATATTAATAATCCAATGAAGTATCACGATATTCCAATGCTAAGATGATTGTTTATTCTGAATACAGCGAGTAAAGCGAAGAACTATTATAAATATTATAAATTTATAAATAATTACAATCAAATACATACGACTTAGAAGTGAATATCAGCATATCGTTTTTAATTGATATTGATGATTATCTAGTAAATCATATTGAAATAATTGTAACGAAGGACTATCCGACTCCCCTATAATAAGCAAGACTCGAAATTAATTGATAGATCGTACTAAAATGCATATCGCGAAGACTTATCTGTGAAACGAGCTCCCCCAATTGGGGCGTTGGTCTTTCAAGTGTCACTCAAGATATCCTCGGTCAAACAAGAATACCTTGTTCATGGATAGGGTGAATTTTTATCATACAAGTGACATATGTGAAGGTTTTCTCTATCTTTAATTAAAAGCAAAAGCCTGAAGATGAACGAAGAGTTCGAAACGTTGGTCAAATATCAGAATATATTCAGTGAAATTGCGTCTCTATTTATTTTCACATCGATAATATAGAAATAAAGTATCGAGAGGACTGACTTTACTTAAAATTATACTCTCAAATTATAATAAATAATTCAACCAGTCATTTCATTGCCCTCAGATAGAGATATTCTATGATTTTCTCTAGTATCTACTTCTGAGGTTTTCTAAGTGTATAGCTGTAGTATTAGTTGTAGTGTTGTTAAAAGTGCTTCGATAGCTAAGGTCATTTCACACTTGTGCTCCCACCAGGAATCGAATCCGGGATCTCTTTTACCAAAGGCAAACGCGCAACCCACATCGTTATAAGGAAGGCCCACATCAGTAGATTTCTTACATCAGAGGATAAACAGAAGTGAAGGATAACGATAATACTGGGACACGTACCCATTTCTTCCACTTTCCGGACTGGTATTCTATTATTTGTTTATTTTTCACTTCTCTTTATCCATCGGCTTTTAAGGTCACACATCTACTATGCTTACATTAATCTTTTACATCTACATGAGCAGGATTAACATCTTTCTCCATCCTACCTCATAATAACCGTCGTGCATATATTTATTCATCAGATGTCATTAACTCCCGACATGGAAGCAATTTATAAACATTAATTTCACGCACTTATCTACGAGATAGAAATATTAAATTTATAACTTCGTTATATTTCCAAAGAGCTACTGCATATCGATATATTTTATCCAAATGATTATGGGCTCGATCCTGGACGCCTCGAAAATACTTTCATAAGAAAGTTCGTTGTCGTCGGTTGCAGACTCCTTTTCTGTAGCACGATCGAATTAGAAATGATTGCACTATGAAATCTAGACGAGTACCAAAATATAGGAAATTGATTAACATTCTTGTTCTGGTAGTGTTATTTCCCTTTGAATACAAGACTGAGAGACCTAGGACGAAAAAGAAATTTTTTACAATTTGTGTTTACAAACTACCAGTCCCTTTGATGGCTACGGCGATTGTTGAACTTGACTCTCATAGGATTATAGGGAAAAGATAGTGCCATCTCTTTCTTTCTATTATCCCATAGATTATCCCCAAGTAGATTTTTTATAAGTTAAATCTAGTTCTTTCATTTTTGACGGGAATTCACCAGTATATAAAGGCCATCTACAAAACTGAGACACAAGTAGGTGAATGGAAGGTACACTTTCCTCTACCTTATGCCAAGGAGCGCATACATTCCGTCAATCGAGAACTGTTAAGAGGAAGATGAGTGGTATCGGAACGGGCGGAATTAGCGATGCGGCTACGGTTGGCAGCATCGTCGGGTATAAAAAAGGGGAATCGGAAAGGGAGAGTGAAGGAGAGGTAAATACGCGTGGGAGGAGACGCACAGCAGCCGAACAAGAATTGGGGACGACCTCACTTTCAAAGGTGATGCTCATCAGATCAATGGAATCTTTTGTCCATCGCTGTCATGAGCGATCGTATGATGCTTCTAGTATCTTCCGTTATGAGATGCACCGAGAGAATATAAGCTAAATAAGCACTTGGTTACACGGAGAAAACTAAAACGAATGGGCTACTTTCTATTATCAGGTATCACTATCAATTGGTTTGGTTAGTTTTCTTACTCTGTTGTGAGGATTTTACTCCCTTACGAGTGCCAACGTCGTTGATAAAGATCTTTTCGTTTTTAATCGTAAAAGGGGAAAACTTATCTGTTTGCAATTAGGTTGTCCCGGCCCCTTTCAAACTTAAACCATGGTAAAAATACTGTTTGAGACGCTCTGTCACCTGTTTATGAGGCGCATTATTCCCTATTCCGGATGCACCGTAACCAGCCAATGCTTCGGCTAAAGCAATAAACCGAAAATTGCTATCGTTATTCTTCCGTAAAAATTATAGAGTGAGATCATCAAAATTAATAATAAGAAACAAAGGAATTCGGTCTCTTTGTACAAGAAGCAGCCTATCCTCACGAACTCTCTAGATATCTACAGCCGTGGCAAACTAATGAAGATTCTTTTTCGTTTTCAAGATATAAACCACTCATATAAGAGTGCCAAAATCCCTTCCCTTTTATTTTCTGCTATTCAACAAATGAAAATGTTTAATATTCCTCTTATATCGCGATTTAGATTCCTGAAAACCGTCTCAACTGCGTTGTGCTGTATATTGAAACAGTGGTATTTTTGGTCCCGCAATAACTCAACATGAAGACTGACCGAGAGACATGGCGAATATCTATAGAGGATTGACAGAGGGGATTAATTAGAGTAGTTGGGTTGGGTTGGTGACAGGAATGGCATCCCTACTATAAAAATCAGTAAGAAATAAAACATGTGAAGAGACGGAGAGATCCGAAAACAGCACACATTTCGGAGGCCTAAGGAGGAAACGTGTTTTTCTATCCTTCCAATTTCAAAGTTTGTGAAGTTCGAAATGAGCCCTCGGTTTGGAGGAAGGATCATAAAACAGAGCCTATGTCTTTCGCAAAAACTGTCTGACGCTAACGCCGGCTCCTTTAACCGCCTTAAATCACCTGAGCTAAGTCTAAGGCGAAGGAAACTTCTATTTACAGAGCAATTAAAGCGTTGCGGTGAGGTTATGACGGACTCATCAAGGCGAGAAATAATTGAGTACTTAGCTGCTTTAGTTGCGGAAAAAAACTCTCGGATGCATTTTTCTTTATAAGTGAAGCAACTTATCACGGCATCATCCTATTTCTCCTCTTTACCTTGCAGAAATGCATTCTAAAGTGGAAGATATATATCACTAGAGAATTTTGATAGACCACAGAATTGTAATTTCATTCCCGAATTGATAAAATTGATAAATATCTCTTTACTAAGAACCATTCTTCATCATTTTGTAATGAATTACCTAGGAATCTGGTTATCTTTGATAATGATTCGATATCTTTCAGTATTTGAATCCGTTAGTCCGTTGAGATGGATGGGTAAACCAAGGCGCATTCCATTCAGCTAGCAATTAATAGCAGGATATTAGATTTAGATAGAATTGCGAAATCATACTCGTAAAAACTTTCGTTACATCAAAGTACGATCATAATAGTAGTATTTTTAAGAATTGATTTTCTACTTCGACAGCTAAAGCCATTTCGTATATATAGGCTCAGAACGCTATACATTCTCTATACGCTAGAAAAAATTAATAACACTTCCCAAATACTAAAAGTTTCTCATGGATACTACTGTCAAATTTTTTGCTGTTGATACAAAATTTCGATGCGGTAGCAATACAATAGTTTAAAATGCAGAGGTGTGGGTATTCTATCTTCTTCTAATGTAATTATTCATTCAAGGAAAAAATATTTTATTATCATACACTGCAGATTGAGTATTTCCGAGGCAGCCCCACCATATAAGAACACTTGAAACACACCCTCAATCTCTTTACTAGAAGTCTTATTCAGAGAAATATTCCACAATAACGTCACTATATTAAAAAATCGAGAACACCACTAAACTACAAGACGTAATTTACAGAATATTTCCCTGATATCTCTGTTATTACATGTACGCTACATATATCCTATAGTCACAATTACTTCCTTTAACACTCACAGTTTACAATGTTCTTTTTCAGGCCAAATATCACTTCAGCGTTTTCACACCTTTAGGCTTAAAAATGTACAAATAATTACAAAATTGAACAAATTCAGTCCACTTAATTACATAAACTACAGCATCTACTTTTAAACTCCTTTCTATTTACCCTTAAGGGTTTGAATACCTCTTCAGGCAATATATTCCATTACTGAACCCTTCCTTATATAAATGAATACTTTGTGATATCAGTCCTTTGTTTCCTCAGTTTTAACATCAATCTGTGACCCCCACTCGTACTTTATTATGCGGTTCATCTATTCCGCTTTTTAACTCTGCTTTTCACATTATTTCGACGATGAAATATTCGCTATAATAGTATTAAAATCGTTCAATTTGTAACATTCTCGTACGTATAGACCTCGCTTTACACAAGTAATTACATTTCCGTATTCTTACAGAAAAGACGTTCTTATAGGAAATAACAACTTCTTTCCTCACTGTTAACTTCCTCGGGCATCCCAAAAAGCCCTCTTTCGGAAAATAGGAATTCTTAATCAAAAAAGAAACGCGGGAGAGACGTAAGGAGCCATTAAAGCCGAAGGAAGACAAGCAGATATGAAAAAATGGACGGTACTCGGAATACATAAATTCGTTCCCTCTGGAATTAGATACGAGCCGAATGGAATCAAGGGCTGAAAAAAATGGCGCGGAAGGAAAGAAAGAAAGGGAAAAAACGCGACAGGAATGAGCCGTACGTGAGATAAATATGCAGCGAATGCAAACGAAGTAAGAATGGAGGGGAGGAAATAAGAAAAAATATATATAAGAAGGAGTAAAAACGGGGGAGAAAAAAAGGGGGAGATTTTATTATCAGAAGAAAGAGAATTGATGGCCGAGAAGAAAATCGAATAGTGAGGAGGCCTCGGAGGAGAAATATGAATAAAAAAGGAAGTGCGGTGAAAGAGAGGGGAAAAAGTGAAAGGAGGCGGGAGGGAGTGAAAGTGGGGAGGAAGAGGAGAAAGAATTGGAGCATTACTGGCGAGAGAAAATGGAGAAATAATAAAGAGAGAAAAGTGAAAGGGCCATTGAAGAGTGAAAGGAGGTGGGGAAATGTGAAAGTGGGGAAGAAGACGAGAAAGAATCGGAGCATCACGTACGAGAGAAAGAACGGATAAAGAGAGAAAAGTGAAAGGGGAAAAGTGAAAGTGGGAAAGAAAGCTAGAAAATGTCGAAGAATCTGAAAAATTAGAAAATGACGAAAAGATAAAGGGAAGTATCGAAGAACAGAAAAAGAGTGAAAAGACAGGATTCAAAACTTTGCGGTAAGAAAAAGGTCTTCCTAAAATAATTATGGCGCGCTTGCTAATCAAAGACAGATGAATTCTGGTTGGCGAAATGCGGGCAGAAGAATAAGGCCGGGATGAGGTAAAGAAAAGATTCATTGGCTTAGGAATTGATTAAGGCGTTAGATTTCCAAGAATTGAGATCGTTCAAAAGGAAAAGCCGTTAAACAAGTGAAACGGTAAGTCTTTTAAAATGTTGAACGGATCCAAAGAGCTCGCATCGCTGCTGAAGACAGCTTCAGCTGTCCGACGTTGTCGACTCGAGGATGTTATAAGGGCATAAAGTAGACTACTTCTGACTCGAATGTCAGAAACATCACGACTCCGCTTATGAGATTCATTTTCACACAGGTGCTAAGATGCCGTGCGGGATGGGAAAAGGAGGTTGAGATCTTTAGGAAACTAAAAGAAACGCTTGATTCCCTTCAAATACCTTTGAATAGATTATTCAATCAACGGATAACCCATCTAAACTTTGGAAGAATGAGGCGGAATTTGCAGTAGGAAAGAAAATAAACTGTATTGGTAACAATTCTTCTTTAACAGTATCGACAAATAAAGGCAAGTAGATCCTATGATTGAATCATCACGTAAAAAAATTAATCATGCCAGTCCGTATCTCTCACGTATATATTTAAAAATCTTTATTGAGCGTGAATAAGAGTGAAAAGTCTCTTCTTCCATGTAACCTGTCGTGAGTGGTATGAATAAAAACGCAAATACTGTAAAAGTAAATAATATAAACAGGCTAAAAGATTAGTATAACATGGAAAGAAAAAATCGGCATAATATGAAAATCACACGAGTCGTAATATAGCAAAGATTTTAAAAAGGCAAATCAATAACTGCTCACATTGCAAAAATTACTTAGAGAAAACAATAAAAATGAAAAGAAAATTGTTGCTCGTCCTCTGTGTTGGGTGCTACTACGTAAAGTAAATCTTAAATTTCTGGAACAGAATGTCAACCGAAAACCCCCAATAGCGTCAAATGTAAATTTGGAAATACTGAAAGTTTCAGACTTTTCGTTATTCAAATCAGAGAATAATTTTATGATAAGGACTGTTCCCATTATTGTATAGCTTATCTTTAATATACAAGAAACATTTTATACACACTTTGGGTATAACCCATGCATTCTCAGTGATAAACCCGTTAATATAAAAATAAAATTCGACTCTACGAGGAAATTTAAACGCATAACTGTTTCCCTTGTTTTTAAGTTTCTAGCTTCCTTTTAACAAAAAAAGTCGTGAGGTATTTTCAGAAAGAAGGTTCAAGATAAGGAACACACTTAAACAAAGAAAGCGCGTGAACTAATGTCGACGCTTTGCGAAAAGCAATTCAAGATGTTGGCAGATTTCTTAATGGAGGAAGAACTTGAAGAGGCTTATCTCTTTCTGAGTTTTTTCGAGGGACCGTTACTCCGAACAGCATTCCATTCGATGCGAAAGAAAAATATTAATTTCCCGCCTCTCTAGTCCCAGACTAACGTTTTAATCTGCGCTCTCCTGTACGCGAATCTTAAATCACGTCTCAAGGATAATAAAACTACAATTAATTTCGTGCGAGTTCAATTACCAGAAGGGCGTTTCAAGACGACTGCAATCTGAAATGCACTCTAACTAGAATTTCAAACCAAACGAACAAAACGGGTGGAAAAACGGTATTATGGAAATAATAGATGATAGTTAGGGGGACAAATGAGGATATCGGAAGTAATTGAGATTGAACAAGTGGCAAAATGGTCTTCGATACAACTGAATTAACGGCTATTATAGGATTTTCTTCAACTTCGTCATAATGCGGAAAAAAGTTTTGTGGACCCACAAAGGCTTATGAAAAGTCATCATTATAGGTTCTTGGGTGAACCTTTTCTTTTTAAAGTTTAATAATTAAAAAATCTTACGATATGCTAGACTTTCAAGCACCCCCAACACTAATGCCATAATGGCACCTAAATGGACAAGTAGTTACCTAATTCAAATAGCAATAATATCAAAAATTGTTCATGTACAAATTAAGGATTGCCCGATGCAAGGAATTTTAATTTTTCAATGTTGGAGATTTTTCGAGGTAACAGAGAAAAGATAAAAAAAGATTCCCTTGATAGATTAATACGGATTTGATTTACATTTACATTAGATCAGGTTAATTTTGAAATATTCATGCGAAGTGTATATTTTCACAATGGTAATTATGAAAAAAATATCAAGCCTTTAATTTTTCCACCAATAAAAGGAACAACATAAACATGACCTTTTTAAGGATTCTATCCTTTCCATTTAGTTTTATAATATTGTGACAGTTACTTGATGTGAAACCTGAGTTCGCTTTCTTAAGAGATAAAGTTTAGAGAGAAAAATAAGGTTTTTCTTCAATTTCCAGAGGGCCAAATTCAAAGTTATCGATTCTCGAATCTTTCCATTTTGTTCTTATCGAATGATATTTGGCGAAACGTCATTTGAAGGTAATTTATTTCTCTTTTTGTTGAAGGCCATAATCTCAAGAGCTATAATTTAAAGGAAAAATCTATTGTTGATATTCCTTTGTATGCTATTTAATTGGTAATTGAAATATTGTATAATTTCTGCTAAGAGTTATCTATCTGTAATAAAGTCTGTCAGAAAGAAGGTATAATATTTGTATCGTAATAGTTGTAGATGTAGGTAAATGAAATATAGTTTGCGATTTCGTATAATTTACTTAGTATTTATTGTAGCACTTTGTCTTTTATTTAGAGTAAAATAATTTTGGCAGCTTTCACCAGACTGTCAATCTGCCATGAATATATTCATAAAAAACTAAATAGAAACAAGAATGATTTAAAGTACCCTTGATACAATATTCCCTAATTTGCTACGTTACAATTCGAATAAAATAAACAAGATAGAGTGAATTTCTAAATTCCATCTATTTCTCTGACATATGACAGAAAGTTTATTCCTGCTGATATTTTGTATCTAAATTTATTACTTTTCATGAGTTAAATTGGCACTTAAAATATCGCGAAGAACTATTTCGATTAAAAGCTTCTGAGACATGGAGAAGAAATGTACAGTCCTAGAAAGGAAAAATGACAATTTACTCGAGAGATATGCAGGGAAGTAACAGTCTGGTAAAAGTAACTTCTTATTCATTTTGAAATTGGCTGGTAGTCTTAGGAGAACCCCCAAGAGCTCAGAATTTTAATGAGGCAAGAATAGACCTCATTCGCATAGTACTTAAAGGAGACTTATGTTAGTAGAACCGTAGTATGGTTAAGGAAACAAAATTAATTGCGGTTCTATTTTCTGGGGGGAGACGGAAGACGCAGCTGGAATAGATATAGCAATCTTATTTCGAGTTCATATTTTTTAACGACTCCCAATCAAAAGAGAAGGGCACTAGACTTAATGTCAGATGACCTCATTCGGGGTTGATTTTTATTAGTGCTTGCCTTCACGATCCGCACATTCCACAACCGTGCATTTAACCAATATAAGAATTTATTGTTAAATATTCGATTAATTTTATATTTGTAAATTATAGCAGCAAAAGATATCTTAGTTTTGCACATATACTGCTTATTTAGAAATAGAGGATGACTAAATTAAGTTCGTTTTTCTGCATATTGCATACCTATTTAAATAAACATCACGATTCAGTGGCATTTTTATTACTGTACTCTTCTGTAGAGCTTAGGCCAGAATGGAAAAATAGCCTTTCTTCCACCTAAGCTCTACAGATATTACATGAAAAATACTAAATTAATTCGAAACTATTGTCTGTAATTAACTTATATCAAGAGAAAATCTCGAAAGAAACGAAAAGCAAACATTTTATAAAATCTAAAACATAAAAAATAATAAATTAATAAAAAGCAAACATATATATAGTTTCAATATTTGTAGAGAAAATTTAGGAATAATATTCATCATCATGGATATCTGGAATCAGCATAATAACTTTTAAGAAAGTAACAACATAAAATAAATAAAAATTTCGTTGAATTTTTCACATGATGAAAGACGGGCTAGTATTTTTCCATTAATGACATTTTTAACGAAAAAAATTTCAGAGTTTTTGCATTAGAAGGTCATAAAAATCAATAGCTACGCCAATACAAAAATTCGTAGACCATAACTACTTAGCTAAATCATTGGGTAAATAACCAATATACTAATCCGGTACAGCTCTCAGTACTGTAACAGCATGACGACCAGATTATTTAAGCCCAGTGTTACATACCTACACACGATTTGCACGAACCGTTCCTTCTACAATGTAAAGAAAAATTCTTTGGCCGTAAACCGCTTCACTAAGCAGCGAAACCCGTAAGACCTTCGTAAGAATACTCATGAACATCTAATTAGAAACATTTCCGCCGTTATCATCTCGCAACGCCCCCTTGGAAAACTTGGGAGTGAAGTAACGATCCCGAAAAGCGGAAGGGAAGGCAGAAGTCGTTAGTCAGCCGAACAGAGCCGCTGTCTTCCGACCACCAACTTAGAATAACACGGGCACTTGATGCGTATCCGCATGGAAAAAAATACATCAGCACTCCGGGAAAACTCCTTCTGAAAATGCAACAATCCAGCCAAAAACTTCACCGCCATGCTTCCCAATCAAAAGAGGAAGTGAAGAGAGACCCCTCGAGGGGGAAAAATGCGACTGAGAGCTACAGGTAAGCTGAGGCAAGAAGGGGAAATGATGGACAAAAATGACGCCTGAAAAGAGAGGGGAAAATGAAGGGTTGAAAGGGAAGGGTGAGGTTCACGTTAGAGAAGGGTTTGAGTGCACGAAATACGGCTCTGTTATGCAATTTCCGCACTGCGTTTTCAAAATTAGTCCCCCTCCGATGACTCCCTTCACCCTTTCGGCAGCAGAATTTGAAGAGAGAGAGACAGCGCAGCAGAGGGCAATACAGCAGAGGGTAATACAGCAGAGGGTAATACAGCAAAGAGCAAGGCAGCAGAGTTAATGGTAGTAGTAGTAAAAGTGCTCATACAGCTGAGGTCATTTCGCACAACTGCGAATCGAGCCCTGGACCGCTATCACCGATGGAGAACGCGCTACCCACTTGAATATGCGGGGGACAGAGATGTCTCATCTATGAAATAGTAATATGAGATTAAATTGACACTCATTTACTAGATAGTTTTGATTTCAAAGGTCTGAACATCTTACAAATTTATGCACTCTTCTAATCTTCATTAGATTAGTCTTTCTAAGTAGCTCTCGAGTAGCACCCGCTGAAGACGCTTTTCACGACACCGAAGGAAAATCGAATTATAATCGGGATACTACTTTTTTAATTTTAGGACGTTGGAAAAGATAAGGGATTTTTATTTCCTTCTCACAAAATCAGTCATCGCAAACAAGAGAATTAAAAGAAACCCTTTCCGAGAAAAAGTGAGGCAGGAAAGTCGAGCGGAGGATGGTGATACAGGTTTATATAAACAATTTTTGGTCCATCAAATAAGGCGGAGGATTGATCTGAGAACGGGAAATATACGCCTTATAAGAGGGAAGCAAAGCGTCTTAAACTGTATTTTTACCGTGTATTTAGTTTGAAAGGGAGCGAGAGAAAACAGAGTATTAATCGAGGGCGTTTTTAACGGGTTTTACTGTAAAAGTACGATTAGGGTAGGTTTAAAAAATAACAAGTTAACCTTGCTTTATTGGCATAAACAAGGGTTTGGTGAAAACTTACAGCAATCGCTAACCATGAAGGCTAGTAAGGGCACATACATAAGGCATTTCTTATTTCGAATCAATACTTCCTTAACTATATTCATGCTGCATTTGGAGTGAATAGGAGCGTGTCCGAGAGAAAAACACGTATCAAGCGGTTTACTGTATATATGACTTTTACTACGACACAGAAAAGCATAGTCTCATCACTAGCAAAGAAAAAAAACCAGAAAATCTGAAGGACTGCTTATACAAGATGCAATTTCTCGGCCTTGGTTCCGAGTAAGACCAAAGGGATGCTCATATTCACTTGTCACGCCTACGCTGAGCTGCGTTCAATGCGTCTCCTCATCTTGCACTCCCTAATTTAGAATAGACAGCGAAACGCACGCGAGAGAAGAAAGGCGGATCATTTTGATGATGCACCACTGGGCTCGTACGACACCTAACACCCATTATTTCAGTGATTCACAAACTTAACGTTCTCATTCCCTCTAATGTTTTCCATCTTTGGGTTACAAGAAAATTACTGCGGGATCTTAGCTTATGGAACTACGCCACCATTGCTAAGGAGTTTTAAAATGCGATTTTTCTGATTTTCTTAATTTACACGAAGAAATGAATTCTGTTCAATTTAAACGAAAATATTCAATAAATAGTTAGGGGGTTCTTAATAAAATATTGCGCGGCCGACCACACCCACAGCTTAGAGGAAATCCTAGTCTCAGTACCCACTTATACAACCAAGTTCCAATAACTTGCAAAGAGTTCGTTCCTCTGATTGACGCTACTTAAAATTCTACAAATTCTTCTTAAACTGCTGTGCTGACGAGAAGCAGTAAAACTATTTGAAGACTTATTAGCAATTAAGCTAAATATTAGAAAAACAAAAAGCAAAACGAATAAAACGACGTTATCGACATAAAATAAGGTGTTTATAGAAAAATATAAATATTTCGTTTCACAATGTGAATGTATGTGATCAATAATATAACATTTACTTATTATATTGTAATTATAATACATGGGGTTGTATCGTAGATAATTTATAGTGCTTATGACAGATGGTAGATTGCTAAAATCATTTGTTAGCTAGGGAAGTAATGCTATACTTTTGACTCTGGAAATGTCCGTAAAGATTCATATGATAGGGTAAATAATTATGCATGAGAAGACGATGAAATAATTATTGTAAATCTACATTTAGTATGTACTCTTGACTGCAGTTAAGCTATAGGGTATATTAAAATTTGTAGGTAAAGTGTTTAAGAGTTAATGTTAAGTGGTTGAGGCAACCCGTGAATTTTTCATTCTGCCGCAATATTTAAATAAATAAAGTAAAACCTGCCCGAGTCCCGCCATACAGGCTCCTAAGTCCCACTGGTGGGACGCATCCTACCGTTGGTTGGGGAATACTGAATTATTTGATGCCGAAGCGTGAAACGCTCTCCGCGGGGTCTTCCTTCGCACGCCCTCATCTTCTCATACGTGTGGAGGAAAGTTTCTCGATTGCACCAAAATTATTCCTTTTATGATACCTAAGTTCTAGACGACGAAAGTTCTCTTACGCTATAGTGAGGAAGGTGACGCCAACACAACGAAGAGAATGGTCTTAGAGTAACAAAAAGAACACATCATCTCAGTTAAGATTTGTTTGAAGCGTGAGATGTATGCAAGAAAATAAAAGCTTGCTTATTATACACATGAAATGTTGGTGCTTTTACCGAAAAACGCAACATATCTGACACGTAAACGTAATGCGTTTCGCACGTCACAATTTGAAATGATAAAGAGATCTGAGGAATCGAAACTGAAAGAAATATTAATCGAGTAAGGCAATGAAATATACTGTGTACTCACTAAAACTGCAGCAGAAATTATAGTACTTTCCCCGGTAGGATACTGTTGGGATGATAATTACCTGAAAATAAAGAAAACATAATTTAGTGTGTTGCTTATCATTCACGTAAATTAGTGCTTACATAATAAATGGGAAATCACAAAGTAACACCATAGAATGTAAGTCGCATTCAGGATTAGTTATTTATATGCGCAGTTCGATCAAAGTGCGCCTCTTTTCCTAGAGCGATACAAAGCGGTAAAAAGTTAAGTTACGAGTTTAATTCGATGCGCATATTCCTCATCGTAAATATTACGGCAGTGATAGTCACACTTATTTCTAAGAACGCCTTTTGCGTTTACAATCGCAATAATGATGCAAATCAGAAATTTCTCTACATATAATTTCTCTTCTACATTGATACCCTGAGTCCAGCTATCGCCGTATGGTAGGGAGTGTTTACTTCGATATTTATCGATATATCTATTACTTTTGCTTGTACTATAGTGCATCGTTCTTGATTAGATTAAATTTGCAAAACGATTTGTCCTCTCGTCTCTTGTTTCAAGTTCTTCGTCGACCGAATACATGGAATGGAAAGGGCTTTCTCAAGAATTTTAGAAGCTTTATCTCCCGATAACTTCTCTCACGGATATATCCTAACGAACGCTACACGAAGCCAAAACGGAAAAATCCACAATAATATTTTAAACCGAAAGAAAGGATTCTCATCGACGATGCTTTGGCATGGGTCCAGAGCGTCTCCGAAGACATCGAGAAAAGGCAGCGATGGATCAGCGCGGAAATTTACTGTCTCAGAGACATGAAATCCCGGAGAGGAATCTGGAGATGAGTAGGGTGAGTAGATGGATGTAGCCTTTAAGGAAAAGGGAGAGGGGCTTAAAACGTTCCCGGTATATACGGCCTAAACAACGCTGCCTCCAAAAAATTTCGCAGTCAATTGGATTCATCCCATTGCCCGCGTCAAATTAGGATTCAGGTTTTAAATTTGCTTCAGAAACATGTGATGAATCCGCGAGGCGGAGACATTTGTGAGCTCCATAACTCCGCGAGAGGGGGAATAAAAAACGAATTTAATTCCTCACGCGCCATTTTTCCCAGACGGCTTATTAAATATTTTTATGAAACGTATTTCCCGAGAGCTGGAGAAGATGGAATGATTTTTTCGAGTTAAACGCCCCACCCCCTCTCGTTCTTTCTCATTTTCATACGCCATTCGAATTCAACTCAGGTAAACAGAGAGATAAATAGTTTCTCTTCGTATTATATGCGCCGTGCCAAAAATTTTCGGAACAAATGAGACCTTAAGAGAGGTGAGCTGTACGGGAAGATCATAATATACAAATTTACATAAAAACGAAAAGCAATAAAAAGTTTCAATCAAAACAGCTGGGTTATTCACCGGCGGAAGATAATGCAGTAAAAAAAAATGTGATACATTTTGTAGGAAGAAAGATTTTATACAAGGAAACCGTGCATAAAGAGCTGTATTTATTATGAACTTCATTGTTTTGCATAATGTTTTCAACGCTTTGCGACGTTCCGATACTCAAAAATGTTGTTTCGTAAATTTTAACGGAATGATAAAATACTAAAATGCGTTTAGACAATATTGTACAGTTCTACATACAAGTTCTACGTTCAATATTTAGAAATCGTAATGGAAATGTAGGGAAAACAACAAAAGCTAAAAATTGTTGAAATATTCTATTAAAAGGTTATGTAAACAGATACAAAAATACATCGTTCATAGTGCTTAACTCCAGGCGTGGGTCTATATGTGAGAAATGGCCTGAACTGTCGAAGCACTTATAAAATTATACTACGAAATGCATTCATATCAATAATTGTTTATTAAAACTCGACGGAAAATATTATTCACAGAATCAAACTGCTTTTTTTTACGCGGATGTTTTCCACTTCTGGCTCAGTGACGTAAGCAAAAGAAAACTACCTCACTCCTCATCTAACTTCATCCCCTCTTTAGAGCTTTTGATAGTGGAGGGGTTGAGGTTGAAACCGAACCGGCAGAGTACTATAATAATAATAGTAAAGCGTCTTTTTTCGGGATAGATTGAGACTAAATAGATCTTCTTATGATATATCTTTGTCATAAAACAATTGAAAGGAAGAGATAGCTTAAAGAAAATTACGTAGAGGTAAATTAGTTTGTGGGCAAAAAACATAAGCTAGTGATTAGAAAAGCCCTGCCACAGCAGGAAAATACGTGCAAGAAAAGATGTGTGAAATACCTGCAAAAAATTCAGGTAGTTAAAAACTAAATTTTACGGAAAAGAAGCGTTATGTCATTTAAAATCATTAATCAGTACATGTACTCTTGACATAGCTAATACTAAAAGAAATACGTTTGCATAAAAGATAAACAGAAAATGAACCTCATGAATTGGAAAAAATTTAGGTTACAAGATGTGTCAGAATGAAAAATAGCAATGAAAAAGGAAAGAATAAAAATGTAAGTAAAAAATTCCCTTGTAGTAACCAACTTCGTCCGTGTGCGAATCTTTAACGGCAAATCATCACAACTTCAGCAGGAATCGGATAAAACACGAATATTACAAGGAAAAAGGAGGCGACACGCACTTGCCCCTTCCGGCAAAACGCATAACCTTGAACCGAAACAGCGCTCTTTTTAACCAGCGGAGAACACGGAAAGAAACCCTTGTTATGAAGCAAATCGGATTATTCGGGCAGGAAGAAGAGGAAAAGAAGAAGGAGAAAGATGAATTGGATTAGCTGGGAAAGGGTTCGGGGAGGAGAAATTAGGGTTCGTGGAATGGAATCACCCCAAAGTCGATTTCATTCGAACCGTCCGCTATACGGAATCGATTAAACCTCGCCCGGGTTGGGGCGATACTGCCCCACTCTTTGCCCCCACTCATTCCAGAAGCTACACACAACTTCCCTAACCTCAAGTCTCGACGCAACACGAAACTAACCCTGGATGGGTAAGGATTGGAGATGAGGAATTGGAGGGATACAGGGCAAATGCGGGCTCTCTTAGTCAATATAGCCGGAATGGATTAAATCAGCCCCATGCATGGCAGCCGAAGGCTTTCGAGTGCTAACCGCCAATTTCTTCGACTACGATGTTTCCCTGTGTTATACGACCATGTCCGACTGCGTTTTCAATTGGCAGCCTAACAGACTTTTAACTTCATTTGTCTTATTTTTCTCATTTATTATGGGATCGACTGATCAGTATTATTATTAAACGTTTAAAATTCGAGCTTGTAATAAAGTAACGTCGATGGTTTCGGCCTTTGCTTGGTCGTTTTCTACAGCAGAATAAAGTAAACTGGTTGAGCAAACAATTTAATTTATAGAAGACCACAATACAAACACGACCCAGGTTTCGATGCATAGTCCCATCATCAAGATGTGACCTGATAGTATTGTATAAGTTAAATTGTTGGTACAATTTACAATTAGACAGCAGTTAAATTTAATTCGCAAGATCTTTTTTCGGTTCTAGAGCTACAAATTCTGCTATATTTTCCCAGTCCGAGGAAGTGAAATTTTTCTATTTTCGGTCGTTAATTCTAGTTGGCAGTTCTCATATACCTTATGTACAATACAAATACTATACTCATATAATTTGGTTTAAAAACGATAAGATGCCCAGATAATTAATCATCTGTTAGAAATATTTGCTCTTAAATAAACAATTTTTTTACATTGGAAAATGTATCGATGCAACGAAGATTATTAATATATCGTGAAATAGTAATCCTTTAAATTATCCTTTCTTCTTTTATGAGTTCACCGATATATGAAACTAAGAACTCACTTCTAAAAAGAGCTATATGGAACTTCCGGGAAACTATTGAAATAAACGTGCAATGCCGCGACACTCCTAATGGATGCATCCATTTTATAAACGTGCATAATAAACAAACTATAATATACAAATAAAACAGACTATGGAACAGAGAATTGACGACCATGCGATTCGATAGAAAAACAACGTATTTCATTTGCCATAAAATTTATAATAAACAGATGGTACATGCATATCAATTATTTCTAAAATCATTTCGAACTATTTAAAATTCATTATAAACTATAACGAAACGAAATATTCGAGAGAAATGTACGATTTACGCACCAAGGGTCTCGCATCTTCTGTTAATTCTTGATAATGATGTTTTCATCATGTACGCTCTTTATTTATTATCAATAAATGATCAGAATCTGCTGCATAAATATATCTATATCATAATATAAAGTTGTGTTAATACTAAACTTTCAAGAATATTGTTTGTAGCGAAAATAATAAAAATGCATAAAATCAGCATATCCTCATAATTAGTTATAATTGATAATACAAGCAAAAACAAATTTATCAAATCTAGACAAGATTAAAGGTCATCTACATTTCCCTGTGTACCCTGAAAACTGCCTTTCAGCGTGTAGTAGGGTGTGCATGCACCATGACTAGACTTTCCTAACAGATTGATTTCGCATACTGTAAAAATGAAATGGTTCTACTATCGAGGTCAGATTATATTTTCAAAGTTATTTTATAGGCTATATTCAAATGTAACGCATAACTTAAGTATCAACTGTAATCTAACTACAACTAAATGAACACCGACATGTTATCATGCCTCCAACCACATATATAAAAATATAAAAAGTATTTTATTGCTATTGTAATCAAAGCAATTTTCCACGGGTGACGGATTCCAAAGAAAACTACGTCACACCACATATAATCTACACAAATACCATTGTTTGTCGGGGGGATTAAGAGACTTGTTTTCATACTCTTCGCCTGGTTACGCGACACTTTTTTCCATCGAGTCTCTTGTTTATTTTCTCCGATATTTTCGGCCGAATTGGTTAATTAATACTTTTAGGCAAAAACAACCCCGATAATTGGGAGTATTTACTCAGCCGGCGCAAAAAAGTTTTATAATCAGCCGCGATCTCATAAATCCTTTGAAAAAGCAATAAGCATTAAGTAATTAGCGAAGGGATATTTTTTCCGCTTTTAGCGCGGTTCACTTCGCGATAAATCCACTTAACAAGAGGATAAGCCCGTGACAACGAAAAGTGATAAATGTTTAACAGACCAGAACGGGGTGAACGAATGAATTAGTGGAGGCCGCCACACAACAGATTTATAGTTCCATCCTATATGGATTGAAAACTCTTGTCTCTTAACCCAATCATCCGTTGGAGTGAACTCCGAGATAAAGCAATCTCAATCACGGGGGAGGAAAAATTACGGCGCCGAAACAAAAAAGAATCCGAAAGGGTTTAGGGCGATGGTCACGATTCCCGAAGTCTCCGAAGAGGCGGCAAAACACACCTACGTCCGACCATATACACCCACAATCATACGCCCACATCCAGATGTTAAATGGACCACTCGTCGGAGAGAAGACCCAGTTGTCATTCACTTGACCGGAGAAGGGTGCTCTGGATTGATTGAAAATAACAGTTTTTGCCCATATATGATATTGAACGGAATCTCATTATCTAATATTAAACTTGCTCTCGAGTGGGTTGAATGGATGAGATTTTTAGCATCAATCTTGCAAAAAATAAAGATGTTTTTATTATTATTAAAATTATATATACTTGCCCCTCAAATGACTGCAACCTGGCTCCCTATTTTCAATGCGAGAAAGTATTTTCAAGTATTCAATGCGGGAAATTTTGATGTCTTTTGAATAAATAAAATACAAATTAGAAGCTCACACTTCCAAAAATTCCTTTTTGTTTCCTTCGTCTAATGATGTTCATAACATCACAAGAAAAGAAGTTCCTTTTTTTCATTAATTAATTATCAGCAATTATCCCATTATTTAACATTAGTATAGCGTCTACTTTTCGTTATAATCAGTCGTCTATAGATGACACGTTCTAATATTTTCAGAAATAAATCTTCAGCTGCAATCGAAAGTCCAGGTGGTTTCATACATTAAGCAGCAAATAATTGGAATGGAATGCTGTATAATATTTTCAGAATACTATAATATGGAACGAGATACTATATGTTTGTATATCTGCTATATTCTAATACTATAATTTGCCAACGGTAAATAAAAAAAATTAATTGATTAATTGTCAATACTAGGCGAGGATTTGTCCCGTACTGTCTTACATGAGGATGACAATGATATTTGTACGGTCCTTTACATAATACTTCTTCAAAACTTTCTTCTGTTTATAAAATGAAGTATTAATAGTTATTCCATAATACCTGCACGACAGTTATCAACGGAGAAAAGTGCGCAATAAAAAGGAAAATTATGCACACCAGTTTGAGATGAGCGATATCAAATTCCTTTAGACAGAATATTTCGCAGCATCACCGAATTTAAGATCACCACATGTATATAATCCGATATTTTCGTACATCTTTGACAAAGTACCTTTTTCGGCCATTCCATTTCCAAAAATCACCGAATCGCATTTTGGAGAGACCCTCGGATTAATCTTCGCACCCCACCCATCTCATACAGCCCAATCACCTCCAATATTTCTCCGGAAAAAGTGCCCGAAATTATTCGCCCGGATATACATTTTTTCGATAGGCTAATCGCGTGAGAGGTGGCGCTAGAATGAGAGTGCACATGGCGTAGTCCCATCCGTCACCGAAGCAGGGCGGCGGAAAACAAGGGCCGGAGGATATGTGGGGGCGAAGGGGTTGAGACCGGTCAACTGGCCGTAAATATAAATACCCTCCCACCACATTGCAGGGGAAAACTGTCGGGGATGGTGAAGTAAAATAGTGGAGAAATTCGGAGTTGGGACGACAAAAGAGCCCTGGGGTGAGAAAAAGAGATGCAAAACGACTCTATGATTAACGGCCGCCAGCATTTGACACTTAATTTAATAGACCGCCGAATTCTGGGACACTGTTAAATTGCCGACGTCTTCCACTAGTTTCCCGCGCATTCGTTTCACAGTCATTGCTGTGTGCACCACACGCTACGTAGACGGGGGAATTGCTCTCGACCGGAAACGATTCCGCCCAAAAAGCGCAACGCTCATTAAAAATAGCGCTGATAAAGTTGATGCCTTCTTTCTTTTTCATTGTGCTCTAAGTAGGGCAATTATTTCTGCCCTTTCCCACTGCTTTTTTATGAAATGTCGATCAAAAGTTGCGCTTCAGAAATTAAAAGAAACAAATCAGATGGAAAGTTTTAATTTTTAAGTATTTGATGCCTATAAATGTTTTAATCGTACTTTTTCAGGAAACAATTTCCTAACTCAGAAATCGATTGGCGCATGAAGTCGAAAATTAAAAAATTAATACAAGAAAATAAATAGGTTTCAAGGACCGATAATACCTCCTCCACTATTCCAAATTAGGTTCTAATACGTTCATCAAGTGATTAGATAATTAGAAAAACTAACTTTCGAAGTATTTAACAGAAAACTAAATGTAATTGACGGTGCTCGTATTTTCCTTAACATTCTAATACAAATTATACGGGAGTGGCAATGGATCGGTGAGATTTTTTTTATTATGTTTTGTTGAAGTTTTGTGGTGTTCGAATATTGTTTGTAAATAGAGAGAGATGCTATTTTGTAAATTTTATCTGTAAAAGACTTCTGGCTTAAAGAATTGTGGACATGTTTTGTTTTAAGTCTTCTTAGATTTTAAGTTACTACCTAAAGAAATTCAATCTGTGGCGTACATACAATAAATAAATAAAGACAAAAAATAATTTTGAATCACGCAGTTTATATTACAACGATCTTTTGTTGTGTAACTAACAAGCAAAACTTGAATTAAAGGACTCTGCCAAAATAAACTATACAAAAGGGCCAAAATTTCGAAAAGCGTATTAAATTTCCATTATCAATTAAGAACGAAATACTGAATCAAATTAATACAGTTTGCACAACTTCGATGACAATTTTCTTCAGTTAAAGTTTTCCTCTCTTATTTCCACTAACAGACTCCTTTAATTAATAAAAAAGATAAACATTCCTGCCATGAGTCACTAAGCTGAGATGTCTACCAGAATTAAGAATGCAGGCAGCGTTTAGGACGAAAACAAATGCTTAGTTATTTAAAGAAATAGAATTTAGAAGTAGGAGAGCCAAGTCTCTTTATTTATAGCTCTGCTCTATGGAGACCTAGAGACACTGATACCAGGAGCAAAAGAATGTAAACAGAAGAAAATATCTCGAAAATTCGGGAAGATATAATCTGAGATAAGAATTTGGGTCTCTGAGGCAGCATAAATCAAGAGTGAGGATAGACAAAAAGAGATATACAATCTATTTATTCCGTATCAATCATATAGTAAAGGAAACAAAGTTTGCCCTCCTTTATTTTGACGTAAAATTTAACCTCTATTCGATAAATGAATAAGAGGTAGTCGTAATTTTGATTCAAACTACAGCGATGAACTTCTGTAGACGAAGAAGAGATATACAAACTATTTATTCCGAATCAATCAAGTCGCAAACAAAACAAAGTATTCTTTCCTTTATTTTGACAACATTTAACCACAACTCGATAAATGAATATAGTATAGTCATAATTTTAACGTGAACTTCTGCGGTGAACCTCCTTTTCGTTTGTTGGGACACTATGAAAATAGGGTAGTTGACTAGCATTTACACAATATGAATTAAACGTTTTCATTATATTACATAGCAGATTTATTATACAGAGTTTTAGAGTTTAGAGTAAGTAATAGAGTATATAGTACTTGTTCTATAGCAAAACTAATCCAGATTCCACATCAGCACATTTTCCTTATGAGAAAAAGGTCATGGAGGAAACTAAATGTAAGATTCTCTTCGTAAAACCAACTGAACATAAACTCCATTGAATAAAGAATCTGAATCTTTTATGTAATTTTAAGCTACTGATTCTCTCTACGGATCCCGAAGAGAGAATCTGTACCGTAATTACTTAGGAATCAGTCAATGCTACGGATGGAACTCAATCTTTTTACATTCTTACTTATAACTCATAAAAAACATTCCTGATAGTCACCGTATGCAACCCCAGCTTGTATATTATTATAGAACCTTAGATTTAATTATTTATTACAGTAAATTTCTGCGTACTCCTTAACTAACAGTTATTGACTAACCGGTTTTTTTCGTCACAATACCGGTAATTATAATGGGTCTTCCATTTAGTAGCTTGACATCACAATAGAACCAAAGTATGAGGAAAGCAAGAAATATAATGAATGGGTAAATACGTTCCAACTTCATTTTTTTAGTAGAGGAGTTATAATTTTCTTTTCTTAACTTATTATTAAATCATCGATGACCGATTAATAAAAATAATACTACATGACTTAGAACTATAAAATAAAACTTGCCCTAGCATGGTTTCCTATTTACTTAATTTTTCTTAGCGAAGACGGTAATGTTTAATTTTCCACATTTTCTTCAAATTATGAAAGCGCTAAAGGGCTAATATAGCTCTTTAAGAATGTTTTCCTATGCTATGTAAGCTAGGGATCGTGCAATTCCGGTGGCAGAATTATTGCTCGCGTAAAAGAAACACAAAAACACTTTCTACTTTAGGCGGCGGGGAATTGATTGCTTGTGGACCCCATCCGCAAAACTTATAAGACGATCCTCGAAGGAAATATAAGAGCAGTGGGAAGGAAAAACAAAGGGCGAAATTAAACCCTTCTTCATATACTCCCCGAAAAACTTCCCGACGAAAAGACAATCGTCATCGGGCGTGACAGATCCCACGCTAAACAACATCTCCCTCTAAAACATCCCAAGGAACTAATATTAAAGTCGATGCCTGTTCTAGCGTGACAGCTTATACCCGAACATATGTGAGGGAAGAGAAAATCCATCCCTATTTGGCGTGGAATCCCAACCCTCCGACTCGAGATTTCAACCCCCGTTCATCTTACTTCCACCCTCGGGCACCCCATTCCACTTTTTCATCTGACGTCAATTCGAGGCCTTTTTCCAGGAGAAGTGAAGAATAAACTTGTGGAGGCGTGGGGTGGGGAGGGTGCGGGAGAAAGGCGATGCAGTGGTGTGGGAGACAGGAACTCATAAGCGAGGTTGGCTTCAGGGTGAAGGCGGGAGGGAAGACAAGGGATGCAAAAAGTGCATATGCGTGCCCGAAATTCGTGAGGGAACCGCAAACATTCCGCTCTTTAAGATCCATTGTCTCTGCCATTCCTGAGAATAGGAAGAAACGCATAGAACAGAGTATTCCAAAACAGCCCACAAATAGTCTAAACCATCTCATCTATTTTCCCAAAATTATGCGGCTGAATTTATATCTCAGACAATTTTAGAAACTGATTGTATAGAACTATAGATACAGTAGATGCAATTCATAGATTACCTGCGTCCACGAAAACTATCCTTGTTTCGAGCAAAAGACCAATTCTTTTTCCGAATTTCCTAGTTCTGTCTTTCGAATTTTGAACGATAAATTTGGATATTCAATTTCGTACAAGCAATTTTTGGCGCATACATGTTAGATTAAAAAAGCACTGTGAAAATAAAAAAATCCTTATGGAGTAATGGAATTATAAGAAAAAGATAAGATACGATACATCTGAAAAGAAGATACGATATGTAGGATGTCTTTTGTGAGTTAAATACGTGTTCTTTTTATGCATGAAATTCGTTCTTTAAATTTTAGGTCCATAAGATTTGTCTTACCCAAGGAGAAACGAAATAAATGTTATCTGACATGCAACCGAAGACCAATACCTTTCTCAAACTCTAAACATATGGTTAGAATAAAATTTATAAATAATAATAAAATGGATAAATTTTCCTCCACGAATTCTCTAAATCAAATGTAAATGCGTCTAAATTTTTTAATAAAATTGCATATTTGAATTCTTTTATGTACACCATAAAAAAGGAAGTGTATATAATGAATTTCTAAATGTTCCCTTGGTTTACATGGACAATAACCTTTAGCTAAGGATAATACACGTATGGAAATTTAAAGATATAAGATTGATTTTAGCAATAGATCAGATAATCAGCGAATTGCCAAAATAGTCCCACTCATCAAACAGATTAATTGGCATATTTTCACAGGGTTGTATCAATTTATCGACATCTCTTTTGTCTATAAAAATCCAATAACATAATCATTACAAATCCGTTAATTATTTATAACTTACACAGGATATTGAATCAAATAGCTCTGTAAGATTCCACTGATTCTGAGACATCGTATTTTGGTAAACGGATTTCTATTTTTCCCTTGGATTTGCTACATTAATCTCCATGGCCAAATGTTATAACCCTTGCTTCACCTTTATTTTTTAAGAATTATTTATTTTCACTTTTTAACATATAATAACAGCGACAAATTTAATCGGGCCGTTCTCCATATCTGGAGGAAGAAACAAATTAGCAAAACTTTGATTAAAATCTAATTAAACCCCCCTAAGTTAGTACGATACTATCTTAGTTCTCCTTCACCTAACTTGATAAGTCACGCATTCTCGGAGCAAGTTAAGGTACTGCAACATAAATAGTGAGGAATAGATGCAGCCGTAACTTCCTCACTACGACTAAACCCACCAACTTAAAGAGTTACCGCAGAACGTAGTGCATTCTGCACGTCGTTTGTAAGCGTGTTACTTTATGTTCTACACCTTATAGTATAATCCTGGGGCTCCTCTATTCACGATAGTCTGCGGATAAGTTCAATCTATCCAATTTTCGTGTAATTGGTAGCAGCCGAAGAGATTTTCTAACACGTGTGAACATTGACAAAGCGCTCTGGAGACAGTGCTCTTCCTCTGGGAAAAGAGATTAAGGAGGTTGATATATATCTAAGACCGGTAGAACTTTAGCTTGCATAAATCATGCATTACGATAAAACTCTTGGGTAAGGATATATGGATAGGAGGAAAATTGCGCGGTATACGGCGGGTAAAAAGTATGAGGTTAGCCGGTGTTTTTCGCTTGCCCCGCCATAAATTTACTCCATCGAGAACTTTTATTCCCAAAAATGTTCTGAGGCTCCTCAAAGGCGAAATTCAAAGGAATATCAAATGGGAATATTTTGACTCTAGGGCACAGTATGAGTGGTTATAAACCAGACAGTGACTTGACGACCTAAGACTAGTTGAATTTTATTCCGAATCCTGCATTATGTCAAATCGAAAGTTTTTATCCAGGCAAAGACCAAATAGCACCGGGAAGATTTTTATATTCATACAGTTGAAAAACATGCTAAATGGACTGATATATGTATATAATAAAGTATGAGCGCATAACCAAAAAGTGATGATTTAGGTATATAATTAAATTGAAATGAATCTGTGGTTCTTTATCTTCAATGAAAACAATATATGTAACTATAGTAAACTAATTCATTTATTTTTGAAAACATACTTTTATTTTTTTAAATCCATACGCCAGCGCCATCCGTCAGTAAGAGGAAAACGTACGTGGGAGTTAGCTTACCATCTAACCACTTACCACTATCTGTACATCTATATCATACGTACGTACGTTTGTGAAACAATTTATACCTAGGTTTATTTTTATAGAAACCTGAATGATGAATGAATTTTGAATATGATCGTGAAAATAAAAATGATTAGGTCTTGGTTAAGAGTATAAGAGTAGAAAAGGTAACGTCTACTCAACCTCTATTATTCTCGACCGTTAGTAAAAGACGATGACATCAATTTTTTCCCTGCGCACCTATGGCATAGTGTTTTTTACGCTTTCAATAAATTTCTTTCAAAACCAAACTTTTTTCATTGATTAAATAAATCTTTAAAAGCAACGATGTTAGAGTACATAACAAGTTATCTTAGTCAAACTCCGCTGCAAATCGTAAAGGTATACGAGATGATACTATAAATCATTTATGTATATTTTCACAATGACATATCATACATTTCTTCTCGGCCTTTAGTATAACACTATCGCAACCTCTTTTTAAACCATACCTTTGACAAATAAGTTTCTGAATGCTCAATGAATTCTAAGACGAAAGAATGAAATGTATTTCGCTCAGGGTTTCTTTCACGCGTCTTTACATGTTTTCTGTATGAAACGCAAACACGACTTGGGGTTGATTCGAAATCTACACATCAGTCTTCTTAGGACCGAAATCCGTCCGAATAGCCTCCAAAATAATAGAATCGGACCTTGAGTTAGTGCAGGCTTTGGTGCAAGACTTTTACGGCAATTTTACGTCTAGAGCGGCAAACCACTATAATTCCCCCACATTTTATCGCTCGGAAATAACGAAGGAGATGATTACAAAGGCATATATTCATTCGAGGAAAACAAGTCAGTTCGGGAACAAAATTAGAGCCGGCGAATCCCCAAGATTAAATTGAACCCATGCTGGAAGACGCGCAGATTCTGAAATATTTATTTTTTCCTTTATATGGAGTACGTCTTGGAGGCAGTCGTCGACACCCACGCATTCCCCCAACATAGCCCTCGGATATATCCCTCACTGCATTTCTTCTCACCCATTCCAGAGCACACTTCCTCGGGGTATTGGCACAGGTCCTCTCGAAGGGGAAAGAGGGATTGTGGGATGATCAGCTCCCGGATCAAGAAATAAAAGCGCGGGAGAAATTAAATATCGGAAAGGGGATAAGGGAAGAAAGGAGTATGTTAGGACAAGATTGCTAACTCAAAACACGAGTTGCTTGAATGCTACTCATGACTTTTTTCCGTTGGACATGTGACTTTTAATTTTCTTCCTCCGGTCCGGCTTTAAATGCACCCCCTAATCGATATGGATGCTGCACAAATAAAATAGGGAAGAGAGGGTCCATTCATTTTTTCATCGCATTCATTATCTAGTGTTAAGGAGTATAATAATCTAATCCTACCTATGAGTAAAGAAAGGAACTTCTTTTATGGGAATGAAGATGGGACTATGAATTGAAAGGAAAATAGTTATACAGCCTAAGAAAGTGACCTAAAGTACATAATTATGTAATGTTAATTTTGATCTAGAGGTAGATAGATAACAGTGATAATACAAAAACTATGTGCAAGTTATAGGAAGAGCAGGTTATCCTTTTGGTTGCTTCAGCAAGAGTGGTGTCTAATAACATAAAATAATATTGATGAACTCAGTTTAAAGAGCAATAACATTAACGTGGCACAGATATCAGTGATACTGCAAACTTGTCATATTGTGCGGAAGTTTCTAAACTAAAAATATTAACTAAGAATCCATGATGACATGGTTTAGGGTGAATTTCCTCTTCATACCAGCTAAGTTTGGTCCACAGCATTTTAATGAGAATGGAGGACAGAATTAAAGCGACGTATAGCTGCGTCGAAAAAAATTAACAACACACATTCAGCGATACGTTATTAGTCTGAATCCCACATTCCTGACTTCCTACTGTGATTAATACAACTTATAAATATATACAGATAGAATTTTGGGACGAAAATGAGAGCAAAATATTCCCGATTAGCTCGTCGTTGATTAATAGTATTTTCCAAAAGACGAGATTGAAGGGAAAGACGATAAGGCATATTTTTTTTATCAGTAATGCTGGTGCAAGGTAGTTACCTTAGGTTAAGTTAGTATTACCTTGTGAACTAGAATCATTTGGTACCCTGCTAATTTCAGACAGGAGGTCTAGAGTTTGCCATCATTCTTCAAGTTCATTTCTGAATTATTTAAGAACAGTAGCTGAACTGCCTCATGATTCTCAACGAAGAATAAAGTGATAAATACCATACTAATTGTAGTTTACTAGACTCGGAACAAAACAATAATTAAAAAAATATAACTTGTGAGAAGGAGGAATAAACACCAGCTCATCGAAAACATTTTGTTCATAATTCACACTTCCTAATTTTCATATCACTTTGACAGGCAATCGTTAACATTATGATGTAAGTGAAATATGAAAATGAAGGATTCAAATTGAGAAAACAGAGACAAAGAAGTTGACTAAACGAAGTCCTTATAAAGAGTATAGAATTAAATCTTCACAAAAACCTAAGCAATGAATACATTTCAACATTTTCTTGGTGTACTTCATTTTTGCTGAATATGACATTTAATCCCCAAATATTTATTAACTACCTGAAAATGGGCAATAATAAAAAGTTGTCCTTTTGTGATGGCAAAACGTGAACGGAAAATTATGAATTTAACTTCAGATAAAAAGCCATTCATCTATTATCATTAATTCCTTACAGCACCATTCTTTAACGTAATTCTGTGAAATCTTCGAGGAAATAAATGAATTCGACTTCCACAATGGAATTTATTTTCCGGACGTCGTCGTTCGACTGACGAATATTTATCACATTTGATTTATTGGAGTAGGAATCTACACACAACGTTGAAAATAGAATTAATCACGGAATTTTCTTGTGGTACTTATCTCAACTCCGTAAAATGAGTCCTATTTTAATTTTACAAAAGAATAAAGCCTGCAACCGGTTAGTCGCTCCTTCGCTTCCGTCAGTCTTTTACCAAAAAGATCACTCGTCCTGAAGAATTTCATGAAAAAATGTCACAAATATTCCTGGTTCTATTAAATTAATAATGATGATGACGATTTGCAAGTGTTTTCAACAACAAGTCTGATATGCTATTTCAATACTTACATCGGAAACCCCAAACGTAAATTCTACCAACCCTACTGAAGATACCCAAATATCTTTTAATTTGTTCGTTCTTCAAATCAAATTACCGGACAGTATTTCAATGCGACAATTCTCGAAAAACGTCACGAAGATAGGCATGTAATTCATACGTAGTAAGATACCGTACATTCGCGGGAATTTACAAAACGTTGGAGAAAATAATTTATAACAGAACGTAGTTTTACTACATATAATTTTCACTTGATACACACCCAATTTGAAAAATTAACATGAATGGGTATGAAATAACCGGGCCCAATACCAACAATTTTGAATTTTACGAAAAAGCTACGTATAGTTACGTTGCTACAAAATGTTGATTGCCACAGAAGCATTGTATACATAGGAAAAACTTTTAGTCTACCCAGCCAATTTATATGCATGCCTAAAAAGGATGATTATGACATATTTTGAGACAACAATTTGTATGCATATGGTATTCAGTCTTTCTATGTAGTTCATAACAAGTAATAAACGTAATAGATTGTCATAACAACTCATTCGTATTATTATACTGATAAATCTTTGTAATTTTGCAGTCTGTAAATGAATAAACTTGAAAATGCTTACTTTTAGAATCAGGGATGAAGTGAGCAAGATTTCTTTCTGGATAACTTGTCCGCAATTTAACCTTCCGTGATATTTACAATCTTAATTGACGTCGGTCACAGATCACCTTAGCTTCAAAACCTACAATGATGTTCAATCGCAATGCATCATGGTTGTAAACACATCCATGATGCTTTGCGGTCAAAGCAATATGGCGGATGTGCATTGGCATTAAATTATATGGTAGAATACAAATAGCGCTCTGGCATCCAGCAAAGGATCATTAGGGAAAGGGTCAATTGGTTATATAAATTTGACTATTGACTTCGATTCACCATTCGAGTTATACACTTCAATGTTTTCGGGAAGGCCTTAATAAAAATATTTAAAATCGCTGTAATGCATTTTAAATGGGAGAATTTCGCACCCGCATGTCACAGTGCATTTGTGGAACCCACAGTCATTATGTGGCAGTTCCTGGATTATTAATATAGAAGACTGTGTCTTCTCGGAGCTCCGAGATTCTTAACTCATTAAATAATTAATAAATAATTCTATTTTACCGAGTGATTCCTCAAAAAAGGTTCGAATATCCGCGTAATGTATTCTTACGGGAAAATAATCGGATTTCTGGGGCATTCTGGGCTCCGGACCGGGCTTTTTTTAGTGACGGGAATAGTTTTCTTAGAGATTTCTACCTCGTAGGAATACAATGCAATTTGTTTCATATATTTAGGTGAAACCGTTTTTGAAATAGAGGGGCACGGACAGAGGGACGGATACTACGCAAATTATATGTAAGTAAGGATAATCATATGCGTTTATATCTATGTATATGATACTATTATAAGTAAATTATAGTGAAGTTTCCTGGCAAAATATTTTATTTGATCAAAGCTAAAAAAAAAAAAATCCGAAACTACTAGGAAATCTCAGAATTTAAAAGTTCCAAAACTCACGGTTGAAACTATTTCTCTAGTCCACAACGTAAATGACTCTATAAGTTCCCAAATTACATTTGAATCATTATTTAAAGATGATAGAAAGGAACCTAATTCGTAGAGAAGGGCCACGGAAACTTTGGAATACGCCTTGGAAGCTTTATTAGAATGAAAGCGAAATGGAAGAGAGCTGTAAAGAGGAGAGAGAAATGGAGAAAGGGGATGGCGATATTACACCCACACGCCTTAAGATTCCTTTTGTTCATGCGACGTCCCCTTCTTCAGATTGCCAATCGCCTTCTTGTGTTGCTCTACGTTCCGGCTGTGGGAAATAGCTTTGTCCCTATCACTTCCCTCTCTTTCCCTCACTCTCATTTTTCCTTCTCCTCTCATATCTTCATTTTCCGAGCTTTCTTGGGGTTGGAAATAAAATTAAAGAACTACGTTACTGAAATAACTCTCTCGAATAATTTCTGCCATCAACGGCAGGATACGGTTTCACAATTTAATTGGTAGCAAAAAACGGAAGTGATTAATCACTAATAATTATGTACGATTTGTAAATGTCTTTAAGGTCTTTATTTAGGCAAGATTGAAACCGATAAACCTCTTCTTCAATCTAACCTGTCTTCAATGATACTGATGAAAACATAAATAATGTATGTTTTAATAGAGTGGAAAACTTTAGGAGTGATTAAAAACATCCTAAGCTATTAACTCAGTGAAAGATCGAAGAAAATTTCGTATGTTCTTCAATAAATAATCGCTATAATTCAAACAAATGCATTGAACTAATAACTATTTGATTATAACCATACAAGAGATGCAGAATAGTAGTAAGATAGTTATTCTCCTCCATAACAAAAACTATGCTGCTACACATATATGTTAGTATTCCTGCATTTTGGATGGATTAACAGCATTGCAAAAAGAGAAGTTCTTCAAGATGGAGAGATCCATAAATTTCTGGGATAGATAAATGCTACAGAAACGAAATATTCTGCATTATTATAACTGCCCTCTTTCAGATGACCACCCCATATACTCGTATGTATCATACAAGTAAATTCTTACTTCCAAGATAATATAACGCAGATTACACGTATAATTAAATTCATATATAAAGAAGCAATTAATTAAATTTACTACCTACAAAATATTAAGAATACACACAATTTGGACGATTTTACAAATAAAAACTTTTAAAAGTAGTACGTCCTTGGTCTTTTATGGTTGTCTAATGTTTAAAATCTCGGTGCAAAATCTTTCTCAATATTTCTTCCTCGAGAATAGACTGAAGAAAATGAGGGAAATGTCTAAAATATTTAGGAATATATGCTGAGCAAGGCTATTGTAGCATGAAAATATGGTTGTACGAATAACATAACATCATTACTTTGAGTTATTTTTTCTTCAAACAGCTTACAAAATACAAACTGTTCTTCAGGAAACTTCCAAAATAAAAAACATAGATGTTTATAGCAGAAGAAGAAGACCATAAAATAAACATGCTATCTTAAACCCTTCTTTATGGTCTGCATAATAAACTGATTGAGCTAATATTCTATTATGGAATCATATTTTCCAAATTTAAATTCTAAATCGTATTCTTCGAATCAAAATTTTCTATTAAGGGGAATAGACCTTTACGCAAAGAAACGATCGCATGAAAAGAATGGAGTGGCCGATGCTAGAATAGGGATCAAGCGGAAAGATAAAAATCTCCTAACGAAGATCTCATCGAGGTAAGAAGCGATTTTGTGTACTTCCTTTTCCCCAATACACCACTTTCATACGATTCCGTGAAGACTAACATTTGGCAATGAAAACAAAAGGCGGAGGAAAAGGGAAAAACTCCTTGGCTTGGTCCGTAGGAATAACGTTACTCCCCCATGACCCAGGGTTCATCTTCCCTGGAGAAGGGAAGAATCTAATCTGGGAAGAAAGGAAGGAGAGACAAGGAGAATCTTTCCCAGATGAGGAAAGCGAGAAGAAGATGGGAGGTTAGGATGAACCCAAATACATTGCGAGAATAATTTATTGGATTTTTCGCGAATTCTATCGGATTGGTTCCTTTTTAATATCCCAAATAAACCCAACAAGAATGGAATGAAATTTATTTCCCTCCTATACAGAACTCGATTGCCGTCTGCCCTGTTTGGTTTCATGTTTGATTGAGGCGATATCTACCCTTTTTTATTAGAACCGACTAATATTTTCACATTAATTTCGCCGCGTGCTTCTCTTCAAAGAGTCAAGGGCGATTTGAGTGGGGTAAGTTACCCATCTTGAATAAAGACCCTTAAGTATTTTCCTTTTCCTTTATTCAATATTGGGCGCTACAGAATTCCACCAAGTAAAGATTGAACATATTAATGTTATTCTAAAGGTAAATCATCAGAAGATAGAGGAGAAAACAGTAGGCTATTCGAAGCTATCTATTTATTGTCGGGTAGAATAGAGTTAGAATCTCATAGAATTGTATAAAAGGCAATGTTTGAAATATGTAAATATTTCAAAGCTTTACTCTTGCACGCCTAAAGCATTGATTACTCCAAAAGAAATATACAAATTAATACATAATATATTAAAGTGAAACATATATAACTAATAAAGTTTTTAATTGTAAAGCGAGCGATTAACAAAGAGGATACTAAACATTACCCATGATAACTTAGACAATACTTGAAAGCATTTCTTTTACATAAAACTTAGCAATTTATCAGAAAATGTAAAGTAGTAACAGAAAAACGCATAATTCAAGCAGTATAACATATTCATCCTAGATTTTTCTTTCACAAAATATTATCAATTAAAACTTTTAAAGGTTGTAACTCAATGGTAGATATGATAATTATTCTTGGTAAAGACCACCAAATATTACATTTATTGAATTTTTGCTTAATCTATATCAGTATTATTTTAAATTAATTTTGAAACATAAAAGGAATAGAATCTTCTATCCTGATTAAGGCGAAAAACATGAATGATTACTGAAGGAATTCTTTCAATGTATTCAAGGAATCTGTTCAATGAAAAGCAATCTAAAGGTAATAAAAGTGAATTGTTTATCTTCGTCTGTATGAGTTGTGTTTCCGTAAATTTAGATAAAATGATTCGTATTCGTTGAGCTAGAGTCAGAAGCAACAAATACTTACGCAAAACGATGGTAATACACTTAAAAGAGAGTATTAAAGAATAGAAGCTAGAGGCAATAAGATTGCAAGTAAATAAACAGTCATTTGGGATATGTAAACTGTAAAATAATGAGCAAATACAATGAATTTACGTTTTGCTACATAAGATTATGAGACGAACAGAAATATATTATGGGAAATCGCCTCTTCCGTCATACGGCCTGTTGGTCTAGGGGTATGATTCTCGCTTTGGGTGCGAGAGGTCCCGGGTTCAAATCCCGGACAGGCCCGATTTTTTTTCCTTGCCGAATAATTATAAACTTTGTTACCTTTTACACCAATATTATTAAAGGGTATTTACTAGACCCTCCTTTATTTATTTACGAAATTTCTATTAAGTATGGCCATAAATGACGTGGTAGGAGAAAGCCGCGGCCATACTACTTTAAAGCCTTGTTTTAATCTTTACTTCCCTCGCATACGAAGAATTATTTCTAAGTGTTTATGAAGATGCCTCATGTTACAAAATGAGCTACATTATTAATTGCTTTACTTCAATTTTTATCGCATATTTACACATTTAATTGCTTCTAGCGATATGACTGAATATTGTATGTCCTCAACGTTTTCGAGCAAACCAAATGAGAACGGAATAATCTATACTATTGGAGCTACTGCAGCTTTGCTGAAGGATTGCTCTGCTAACAAATTATGATAAAAGACCTATTTTTACTTATTTTCGGAATCCATTATGCAATACAGATTCGGGTAACAAGGGTTTTCGTAGATAATCGACCATATGAGGGGACGAGAATTCTTTAAAATGATCCAAGGAAAAAGGCTCGTCTAGCTTACTTGTTAAAGTTCTTTGCTCTTGAAGCAGTTTTAAGCTTCGAAAACTCGTAAAAATTCGGCTATGCTTCTAATGAGTACGAATAATCATCGCTAGGCAAGGTATCAAGTACAAATAGCAATGCATTGCATCACATATGCGTGTGTGTGATAGTAATAGCTTTAGTAACCCCTCTCCTCTCAATATTTGACCGATCCATCTCCTTTGTCGATTTCTAATTACTTTAATTAACACCCTCTTCTCCCCAATCATCTCTCGCACCAAGTCATTATTTGTCTATCAAAGCTTACTTCCACCATTCTGCGCCATACGTACATCTCGAAAACCACTAACCCTTGATGTCCCCTTATCTTCTTAGGTCCAGGTTTCACACCCATACTAAGGAAAATTTCTTATCTTTTCTTTATTGATTTTATCAATGCCCTTGTCATCACTAGTAATTCCAAGATGTTTAAAATGTAGTAAAAAAGAGAGTTTAAATATTCTTAAATGCCATTAGGAATTCGATAGATGGAATAAAATACAAACAGAACAAATGGAATTTAACATTGGACGGCGAATTTTCAACTGATGATAGAGCAGTGATGGGGGAGAAAAGGATGAGGAGAAACAAATCCAGGGCGTGTGAGATGAAATCTTGGGGCAGAAAGTCTGTCAGTGAGCTATGAAACGAAGGAGGGAGAGGACTTACAACGGGACATGGCTCTCGAAATCCGGAAGCCATCCCCTGCACACCCTTCTAAAGACGTCAACCAACGAGGCAATTTCTCTGCCTTATTGGAGCATTCTGAAATTCTCCCATTACCGCTCCCGGGAGATGTGTGATACCCTGCATGCCCCATGACGAGCCTTAGTTTGTAACTGCGCAAGATCTTTCGGAGGCTTATCTCTTGCCTTGACTCTAATTTCAACAAGTATTCAAACTTAGAGAGACGCACTCATAGCGAACATTAGGAATTTCGGAGATATCGTGCCATTTGAAAGTGTCCTAGATTACTTTGTATTTCATTTCTGTTTCACGGAATGTGGAGGGATAGAATCTGTTGTCGTTAAATTCAGGACCATATTTTATTTTTACTTAAGGATGAAACTCTTCAAAACAATGGATTAGAAGATATCCCACGTCTTTCATCTGGAAACAAATTTCTATTTTCAAGAAGGATATGCTGCTCGTATTTACGCTATATTTTTAACACTTTATGACAGCGTAAAAATTGGCTATTCCCGTTAGTATTTGAAGTTTGAAGTATTTTACTTAAAATTCTTTAAAATGGAGTAGGATTAAAAATGTGTTTTATTCGGGCATCATTTTAATTTATCCTTATTTAAATCTATCATAATGGGTTTGGGAGATATTAATGGTTCTTGAAGTCGGAATTATTATTATAATATACGGGTTTGGTATAATCTGGGATCTATTTTAATATTTTATATATTAAATGTAATGGCTTAAAAACCCTTACCGTTATGTTACGAAGAAAACGGAAGTCACAGCTAAGCTAGAAAGACGCCCTACAGGTTTATTCGAAGTAATTTTAACTCACCAATTTTTAAAACATTCGGGTCAGAGAAGACCACCGATTTCACAGTTCCAAAACATACGCCTGACACTCAGAATCGTGACCCCATAATTTAGAATCCCTCCCAACAGCACTCGTCCAGGAATTCGTTTAATAAATCCTCCCTTATACCTTTTCACCAATAGGGGGCGATCCGGACGGGGGCCCCGAGAAATAATAACACGGGCGGAGACCCTAAAAACCCAAATAGGCATCTCCGTGAGGCGAAAAAATGTCCCCTTGGACTGGGACAAATAACACCCGGACGGATAAGGGAAGGGGGAGAGAGACATATTGAAGAAGGAAGCATGTGTGTAAGAAAGAGCAGGTGAGAGAGATGAAGTAATGGCAGGAAGGGTGGCGGTAAAAGATTTCTTAAAGGGGATGGCAAACTTCATTCGCCGCTATCACGTGATGAGAGATTGGCTTGAGAAGATTGAGAAGTTTCCGGGAGGAGGTGCGAAAAAATTCTTTCGGAAGCGGTGCCACTTTGTTTAAAGTGAAAAACATGTCGCTCGCTGAGAAGGTGGCGCGCATCGGAGGAAAATAATGAAATTTTCTTCTGGAAACGACCTCCCCGTTTACCTTACGAGAGATCTGTCGGCGATGGACGTGAAATCGAGTTAATTCGGATGTAATTTCTGGAAACAAAGAGAGCGTCGAAGGAGATGTAATCCGATTGCCTAAGCAGATACTTATCAATTGAATTTATTCAAAGGGAGATGATGAGCTCTTCAAATCCAGGGGACTGATTTACCTCTCAAGCCTTATAATCTAAGATAACTTTATTTGGAACCCAGCTTTCCCGTTACACTATCATCATTCAGTTCTTCTAATAACACATTTTCTCTCTTTATGATGAACACAGAATTGGATTTTTTAAATATGTAGATTCTTATAAACCTGGATATGAAAAAACTTAATGAATGAAAAATGCTTAAATCCAAAAACGTTTTAAAGCATTGTATACTAAACTGTGTGCCGATGAAGTAATGTGTCGCAAAAAACTTGAGAGGCTAAGCGAAACTTCAACTGTGCTGCAAGGCGCTTTAAAATTTTTCATGATAAAACTATATCCAGATTAATAATTTTGCGGATATAGATTCCTCAAAAAATATTTTCCTGATTTATTCAATATTCCTGTTTTGCAGTATTACGGACTTACTCGCAGATCTATGAAATATATTTTTCAATTTTCTGCGCCATAACCTTGGGTAAATGTTAAAAAAGTTCAATACAGACTTATTCATACTTGCAAATTTCGATGTATTTCGTGTTCGATGGACATCTAGTGATACTTTAAAGACAAACGTACCAGCAAATAAATTACAGCATTTATCGAATCACTAAATTCTTTAAAATATCAAAAAAATATTTTCGTGACCTTCGAGCAATCAATAAAAAAATTTTCACTTAAATTTATTTGCAAAAACCGTCGAAAAATTAATAGCGGGAGACAATGGGAAATATCTGAAACGAAATAGATCCAGCGGAATGAGAATAAAGTCAAATCAAAAACATAATTTTCGTCATTCCGACGAGTTCCCTTCATGACGAAATAAAAAATCTGTTTTCATTTATAAGAGCGGAAGAAACGCTTGCGTACGATATCATTTCAATTATCTGGACCCTCGAAACGCCATAATTAATTTCCGGGACTAAAATCGAGGATTTTCTTAAAATCGTACTCTCTCGATACAGAATCATCATCAAACAAACCGAAAGGGGCTGTCGATTTAACTCTTTTGTTAGTGCCGCACCCATCTCAATAGCATTTCATCTTTATTCTTAAATCATTCTCTTTGCGCATTACGTAAGATCCCAACCGTAAACGCTTCTTTGACTGGAGGGACGGCAAAGAATCAACGATAGGGTCCGATGGGATGAGGTGCCGAGTGAATATTGGAAGAAAGGGGGGCTTTTGGGGGTGCTTTCCCCATTTCATTTCATTCTGAGTTTTCATCCTCACGGTAAACTTAACATGAGAAGAAGCATGGCGTCTTTAAGGTCGGGATTCCTTGAGAGAAAAAGATCGAAGTCTGTGGGGCTTCCAAGCCTTAGGAGGAAACGAAAAAGTGACCGTAAATAAAGTACTTCGAATCTAAAACAGAGGATTCGACTGCAGCCATTCTTGATCTAAAAGATTTCTTTCGCACATGACTGTATTCGCTGAAAAAATGACAAGATGAACAAAATTGAAATAATGATAATAATAACAAAAGTCTTTATTCAGGGTTCATCTTGAGATTGAACTTATGAATCTCTTCTTACATTTAACCAAATGTCTGTGATTATTGAAAAAGAGATTGTTAGGGAACGAAATGCATAAGAAAGAATATATTTAGGATTTGCAAAAAAAAAGTAATTTCTTAGGAAAAACTAAAACACTCAAAATACTCACAAACGCCCATAAGAAGGGGGTGTGAAAAAGCAGCTGAACCTGATGACAATAGCAACTAGGATTTAAAATGAAAAAAAGAAATAGGAAATGGGATAATGTTATCATATAGCCCGAAAGATAAAAGTGTAAATCAGAAACATACAGAAAATGCTAACAAGAAGCTGATATTGAATTTTAATACCATAAACAACGGTAAAATAAATAGGAACAAAAAATAATATGACAGATGTAAAATGAGAGAATTTGGAACAAGGACCAAAAAAATTAGAAAAAGTATGAATACACTATTTGCAAAAGTGCTAAAATTATACTAGAGTTAATGTCAAAGTATCAGTCTGAAATGAACGAAATCGAAATGATTAGAGCGATAGTCGAATCGTCTACGAAAATTTTAGAGGATGAAAATATTAAAATCATAACGCAAAAGTCCATGAGGATCAATGCCTACCAAATGCGGAATCAATGTGTGGTGTCAGCGCATTGCTTCAACCCTTGATATTGCTATTAATGACTAATTGATGGCTCTTCGAGACCGGATTCGCCGGCTCCTGATTGAGGTAGCTACTCATATTCATCTCGGTGAACACAGGATAATTAGGTTTCCAACCGAGGATTGAACCTGGTACCGCTTTCACTAAAGGTGAACACGCTTCTCGCATGCATATCTATATTTCAGTCGCCCTAGTTATAGAGAGTATGACGGGACGAAACGAAAATAAAACTTCATCAAAATTATAAGACGTTACTGACATTTTCTATTGTGAACTCTAAGTGTCCTGGTCGGAAAATTTCGGAGCCAAGAACCCACAATCTAGAACCAACTAAAACAATACTTAGTATCTTCTACTATTTTTTCGCCGAAGACTATGTATTACAAAACTAAGTATTATACTTAACTAACTCAACTAAGTATTATACAAAAAGCTGTAGAGAATACTAATTGTTGTTTTTAGTTTGATCTTTTCTATTGTGGTATCAGTAGATGCTGTTGGAATGGGTTCTATGAGAAGACTGCCAAAATGAGAAGAACTGAGTCCGTAATGACTGAGTGATGTATTAATTTGAATATTACTTTTTAGCATTTACGTTAAACACAAGTTATCCAGTAAGTACTTAGTTCTCAGAAATGTTTTCAGCCGATATGATAAGAAAAGATGTTCATCGCATTCCAAAACTACGAGAATTGTAAGAGAAATACCAAAGTAAAAAATAACCGTTTCGCCTTATGAAGGGACAAATTAGCCATTAATTGAAATTTTCTCGTTTGTTCTCGACGAAAGGGAATCGCAAAAGATAAAACAGAAAATCGATTGAGATGAGGAGTTAACGTCAGAGAAGATGAGCATCCCAATTACAAGCATTAATCTAACGAAATGAGAATTTTGAGTTCGGGTCGGATTAATCAATTTCTCAACTCCTCAGTGTACACCTATTCTGAAATATCTGATATTCCCTTACTTCGCCAACCTCATCACTCATATCTCTCACCCCTTATCGGTTTTGCGTATTTTCTCAGGTGGATTTACCCTAGATCGCGATTTGCCAACCGTAGCAGAGACTATTAATGAAATTGAGTTTTCATTGAAGAAGATTAGGCCTCTGTGAAGGTTAAACGATCTCTAGAAAATGGGCGAATATGGAGTGTTCCGACGAAACTGAATTATCACGGGGAAAACGGTGAGTGCCTTCTGCGATGAATCACTTTACGCTTTTGGTTTCCTTGAATGAGTGATCATAGCATTCCTTTGAAATTAACTCGTGTTTACAACCTCTATCGACTGCTCAAATTTTCGGTTGCTACTCCAACTCAAAGTGTTTTGAGTATTCCGTGATTTATCCAATGAAATGAAGGTCTATTGTTTCGAAGCAGAGAAGTCTTTGACTATGAAAAATCATGCGACAAATATGTCTCCATCCACAGCATGAGGAGCAATATAATTTTAGCTATTTCCTTGGAATTTAGGGTGTAAACACAAAACATTAATATCTGACTCAATGGCATATATTAGAGGAATTATATCCCTGACCTCACAATAGTGAGTTGTCGAGATTCATAAGTTCTACAAACCCGAATAACTCGAAAGGGATTTTGAAGTATATATATCGTCGTATATCGTAATTCTCCTTAACCAAGGTGTTCTCCTTGAGGGAAATTTTGTCAATAGAAAATGAGATTTAAATGAGACTGAAAACCATTTATAATAATATTCACATGATAACATTTCTTACAGAAATAACTCAACTGAATGGAAGAACATATTAAAATTTCATGGAAAAGATTTTTAGCTGAACACCTTCATGGAATTATTTTAGGAGGAGAAAAAATTTTATTTCCTACGCATTCTTTGAGATCGAAATTTTGTTCAATTCTTGGTAAATATTAGAGAATATCCATATGCAAGGCATTCATTTAAACTTATCAATTCTTTATTTCAAAAATAACCTAACTTAGATATTCCTAACCAATGAAGTTCAATATGAAGTGCCAATTCGCTTAGTAATAGTTAGGCATAGTTAAACTTGTGGCATATTCGCAGAAATGAGACAAAGACGAGAAAATGCGTTTCTTTTCTTTAAGTTGCAATACGAATACATTACATTAGATACTGTCTCTAACTCTATCAAGAATGAAAAACGTGTATCTTAGTCGTTCGTCGATGTAAGACCTAACCAAACGGACCAATAAAACCAAACGTCTCATCGGTTGGATCTGGAATAGGGTTAGCAGTCTACTGCTGACGTTAAACATTTTCCCATCGGTGCATTTAATTTTGATGAATATAATGAAATAGCGAAGAGATGTTCAAATTTCGAATTTAACTTCACAATGGTCGATCAGCAGGCACTTTAAAACCCGATTCATGTCTTAAGATGCAGATTCTGGAGAAAGAAACAAGGAGAGGGAACCGGTTTCCTCCAAATTCATGAACGTGTTTGCAGACAGATTTCCGATAGTGAGAGTAATATGCTAATGTAGCGAATGGAGAAAGGCGATCCGAAGAATGAATCAATTACTCCGATGACAATGCGGAAAGGCCATTCGATAAGCATCACTTCGATCTCAGACATATCGAATCGAAGGAAAGGTAACCTTGGGCGTTGCGTCATCCCTCGATAAATTACAATGCACAAAGATTGCATGCATCTCTTTGCAATGAAAGCAGTCTTATGTTTAAGGAGGACATTACAAGATTTCGTAGCGGTCAGACGGGACTTGAGAACATAGATGAAAGTTGCACTATATTAAATGGTTTCATTGTATTCACCGCATACACCCCCAACTGTATTCTATAATCACGCACGACCTAATCCGGAAAATAATAAGAGAAATAAAAACTGCAATGATAAAAAAGCTACTGAATCAATTATTGGCAATTTTATTGCTGTTCCAGTGAAAATTTAAGTTCACCAAGTGAAATTTAATTGAGAGAAAGATGATAGGCAATTGAATTAAATTATTTTGCGTTAACCAAACCCCAAACCAAAAGCTTGGCCTAGCACCCTTACAGGGCGGTATAGCCCACCTTGGGAATCAATGGTTGAGGAAATATAGTGTATGTATAGATAGAGTATAGTAGTATAGATAGTATATAGTATAGGTAGAGTGTGACGTGAGGGGCGTTTAAATTTAGGTTGGAAAATATGGAATGACATGCAAGACCTATGTGACTTAATATCCACAAAATCGGTTCAGATTCAACGTATAAAAATCTTTACTTTACAAATAATCATAACAATATGTATTTCATTATGAGTTACAATCATCAGCTGGTAAAATACTTAAGTAAACAAAAATCTTTTAGCATTCGCTTCAGACAGTAAAAATTTGGATGAATTAGACTAGCTCACGATGTCTATAGCTAAAGCGAATGGAGACTGACATCGGTACAAGTCGGATTGATCTCTACAAGTTCTGAGCGATAACTTAAAAAACTGATTGTCCGGTGTTGCTGTTTTCAACGTGGTTGCTGTAAAATTCCAAAGTAACGATTGAGCGTATTTATTGTATTTGAAATGCTTAGATTGCTTTCGTGTAGGTGAGAACCTAAACAGTAGTTTAACATACTTATCTTAGTTTTATAAAACCATCGGAGTACCTTCGAATGAAACATGGTAGGTAGAGAGTCTAAAAAATACTTCTTCACCTACGACACGTCTCTTCCGCTGGATTTGTTTTCATCTCTATCTTCTAAAGGAATCGCGTGGGCGGTAGCAAAAAAGTAGACAGACAATGCAGTTCGCCGTAAAAAAGATTCGACGGGAGATCATCGCCTTAGAGAATGCCATCGTAATTGTGGGAAGAGTCAGACGATGTGGGAGCAAATGATTCATGTGTCTGGTTGACCCAGCTAAAGAACGCTTTACATGGTCAGCGTATACACCAACACTTCGCAGGGAAAAAAGCAAGTAATGAGCCCCATCAAAGCAGTTTTAATTGAAATTACGACCCGAACGCTTTTTATCGAAGGCTCTATCGTGACGCATCGATAAACTGAGTGAGTGACTAATCTTTTATACTTGGACGTAATGAGCATTAAAACCTCGCTGCGGGGCAAAAAATATAGTCGTAAAATTGGATAACGTTCTAATGAAGTGATATACCATTATCGGAGTAATGAATAAATGAGCGAGTTTTGGGAATCCTGTGTTTCAGAAGCAGTGCTATTTGAAAGCTCACGGGTTTAACGCGTGAATGTAAATGTGGCTCTTCATTAGTGTCATTAGCCTGTCTGCGAATATATCAAACGTTTTTGTTTCACAGAGATTGAGCCGAATATTAAAGTTGATTGCAGTTGAATTTTAGTTTGCTGATGTTGTAGCCATGAGTTTAAGTTTGACAAAATGTGATGTATGGAAAAGATGTAGAAAGTCGGCAATTTTTCGAGAAGAAAGTACTACTTCCATATAATTTACACATTTAGCAATGTTTTCTGATAAAAATAACAAAAATTTCAGAAAATTAGCATTAAGAACCCATTACATATTAGAATTACAAGAGAACTGGAGTTCATTTTAATATCTCATCTGTGGTATTTTAACATTAATAATTGGAAGTCTTTCAGGCATATTTGGGTTCCGGAATTCACTCATATTGTCCAGATGATTCCAGATTTTTCTTCCTCAAAGTGGTTAATGTGCCAGTTTTGGAATATCGTCTCTGGACGTCCTACTTGTCAGCCAAGAGAAAGATCCAAGGGATGCTACGGTTTGTCCTCGAATAAATAGAATAACCTCAACCATGAATAGCATTACCGGAGATATATTTAACTGTGTTATATTCATGCTGTGTCATATTTATAAGACTTGGACGACAAGAAACATAATAGAGACTCATATAAGTAAGACTACTTTAAATTCGAAAATTAGTTGGATAGATATTAGCTACAATTCAAATATCAGCTGAAATAGTTGGAGAAAAATTAAGTTAATTTATGAATAAATAAGCCGTGAATGGAATACAAAGTTATCATTTACGTTTGAGGGATCGTCTTAACATTTAGATAATTTTCTTTCAGCCTTATATAAAAATAATAAATAATAATTATGATTTTCAGTGTAAAATCATTGCTTACATTGTGATTCTAGTTTCGTTTCTTTTAAGAACCGATACTATTATGATCTCAGTATGCAATGTTTTATTTCATAATTATTTAATTTTTAGTGTAACTGAATTGGTATTCTTATGTTTTTCATGGATTTTTTCTTTCCTTCTCCTAGATGAATTTTGCTTTCCTTACTATTTTACTTGAATTTAATGGTCTAAATGTAAGACGGACCTATATAATCCCAATTTTTCCTGCAATAAAGGATTGTGTACATATTTATGTATTGACGCCACGCATGAGTATGACAAAAATCTCTCGCGAAGACATCCTCGTGATATTTATGCCCCTCAGAATGGAGTGGCGTGACCTACAACCGTGAGTCCAGCGTTCGAGTCCCATCTCGGGAGAGATCTGCAGACCCCACAAGAGAGCCAGTCTCGGCGACAAAACAAATTTAAGATCTCTTCGTTTTAAATTCAACGGCGGGTAAAACGATCCATCGGTTTACGTGCTAGAAGGCTATACAGATAGAATAACTGTTACCTGTTTCGCAAGAAGAGATACTGGAAGACTTAAAGGTGAGGTTTGTGTGGTTTTTGCTTATAACTCCCTCCGCTCAGAAACCGCAGGACCTCTACATGCAAACAGGGAATCGATCCCAAGGTCAGTACGGTAGGGAACCCACCAATGGACGATGGGAGACAGAAAGGGAGTGTGGTTAGTTAAAGGGGAAGGGGACAGGTGATAGGGCTAAGGGGGGCTCTTTTTCAGGTCCGCCCAAGGTCTTGTAAATGCTCACAGTACTCCATAAGCGAACATAACCTGAGATTAACGTCACAAGTCCGCGAGGATGGAGGATTTGTGGCTGGAGCAGGATCGTTATTATGCGAGGATATCGTAAACAAGGGAGCCTTGGATTTCCTCCGGGGCTCGAACCGGGGGCCGGACGACAGCGGTCTCCCTGTTATTTAGAGTGGAACTCCTTCAGCCTCAATCATCTAACGTCGGCTGATTGAGGAGATAAAAGGGAGCTCCCAGCACACCTGAATTCGTTACGCCTTCTATCACAGGGTTCTTTATCGCACCATTCAATCCATTTACATTTATGAGTAATAAGGATTGGGTTTTCTTTCATTGCAACGCTCATCTTGGGCTTGTTGATTGTGAGATTCCTTTCGCATACCTGTAGGTGAAATGAATCAAAATTACGAAAATGTAAAGTACGATGATTATATTAGAGAGGAATGCCTTCCCTGCAAACGTGGGTGAGATATATACGTTTCGGAGAAAATCATTCACCTTTAAAGCTGAATTTAAAATAATAAAACGAATACAAGTATGTAGGATAGAATCTAACTATTAAACGAAATAATTTAACGGACTAGAGTAGAAACATTAAGTATACACCAGATTCTAAAAGATGTAAATTTTATTCGCATGATATTGAGATAAAACATTTTAGACTCATTGACTGCATGAATTTTTCCGTTTATTTCCACTTTTCGCTGGCGTGCATTTGTATGCAAAAACTCGCCGCTAGCTATAAATAAATTATATTAAAATATTGAAATGAGGCCGTAATTTTCAATTAGTAATTTTAATATATTCCACAGAGTGGGACTTTGTGGTATTGAGCAATCAGGGATATTAAAACATTAACTTACCACAGATTTTTATTATGTGATCGGTTTTGACAATTACTTGTCATCGTTGGCCTGATCTGTGGTAAGTGGTAGAAATTTATGTATTTATTCTCTCAGCAAGTAAGAATTAATCACATGAATAAATTTGCAATTATTAATGAACTACTGCTCCTTTTAATGTCAAAAGTAAATATAGATATATATAAGCCATAAAACCATACGTTAACTCAAACTAGAAAATTTAGAAGCATACTAAAAATGTAACCGAATTCCAGAGAGCAGCTTAAGGTCAGTGAATAAGACTTATCTCCCATAAAAAATCAATTAAGATTACGAATGCATGAAAAATTAAGAAAAATAGATTTAGTGGTGACGATAGCGATCGTTTCCTTCTGTCAACAGAATAAATCCACTGACAATTAATATCAGTAAGAATTGACCGTGGATGAGAGAAAGGAAAGTGGAGTTGTACAGATTCTCTGAAAAATTAGAAACGAAGGAATAATGAAACCTTAAACAAGAAACATGTATACCCAAACTAGTGTGGATAGATGGATCATGATTCATCAACTGGGTCTACATAACGAAAGAAACATTAGTGTTTCTTGAAAAGTCAACTTAATCTGAATAGGTTTGCGAGATTAAAAATTATAGAGAAAGTAAGAGGACTCCAGAAATATAGAGGCCCGTATCTGAGAAAGAAATTTCTTTGAGATGAATTTCCATGAGACTAACCAACAGCTGACATTTTTTATGAAAATGATTTCACTTTCGTCTCTGTCGAAATAAAAATTTTTCTTGCTTGTCGGATTGAGAAATTCGAAGGGAGAAACGACAGATATTCAAAATACCAGTCATAATGAAAAATTTATCAAATTATATTGCTTATTCATAGCGGAAAATTTACATGTAAAATTATCCTTCACACTTACATACGCATCTCTTGTTAGCTTTTACTAACCATTTTGTTCGTAGATAAAAAAGCATAGTCCCAATAACAATAATAGTCTTAACACATAATATAGTCCTGAAATCCTTTAAGGAAAGAGTTGGCATGCTTTAAATTATAATAAAAATAACACTTAACTAAGCAATACAGTGCGGATGCCTAAAATTTAAAATCTACTTAAAATTACAAATATGAATTCGAAAAACAATAGAATACACTGACCTGAAATTTTCAAAATAAACTTAGAAAAATTTGATCTGACTTCTCAAGAGTGCTCATACGTTCAAAAGTTTTAATTTGAATCCGAAAAATCAGCCAAATATAGCAGCAAATCAAAGAAACTTTAGAATAAATATTTCACATTGAAGCAAATATGTTCTTCATCCTGAAAGAATTTCACAAAGTACGTAGGTTTCTCGATGGGTGAGATAGCCATGGTTCCACGAAGCGAATACCGAGGTTTTTGATTGTAGCTTGCATACAAACATTCTCGAAAAAAAGATAGTACTTAAAGATATTGTAATTAACAGTAAAAGGTGGAATCCTGTAAAGTACGGGACATTTGGCAATCTCATTTAAGAGAAAACTTCGACTCTTGCACGAGCGAAGGTGAAGAGATTCGTTGAAGAAATTCTGCTATTTTCACGGAGTATCAAACTGATGTCTACATTTTCATTCAATGAAAAGTATTGGCTAAGATTCTGCAAAAAGTAAAAATGCAATTCGGTAAGGTTCAGATGGACTATTAAAAAACAGTAGCGTGGGAAAATATTTATGGCCTTGGATCCTTCGTTTTTACTCGGAATAATCCATTTCACAGCGGTGCATCTCTCGATGAACTCCGAATAGCTTGCGGATTTTTTTATGGAGACATATTTCATTCTTGGCTGCCCCTTCAAAATGGATTCCCATCATTTTTATTCTTGGTTGCACTGCAGAGGCGCCCTAAAACAGATCTGCGGTGGCCAACACAGCGCTGCCAGACATTTTGCTCTACATTACCCATTTCCGATAGTTTTTGGCCTTTGGAGAGCGAATCGAGGAAAAAGGAGATTGATTGGACAATGCATATTCAGCCCGAAGAAAAGGATTTACTTGTTATCTCTTTTGGGCATCCAGAATGTATAGCTTGTCTCGAAGAAAACTATGCAATGACACTATAGAAGTTTTTTTAATACGATATCGGTCCTAGTTTTCCTTGCTTTGGTGAGATTGTGGTGGATTTTTCTGGATAAGGACATGGATGGTGCTCATTCTCTTTTATATACGTATTGCTAAAGAACGGTACTGTCTTGCCAGCGAAAGTTGTAGTTTAAGTTCTCTTCTTAGGGAAAATTTTTGTTTTAGTATCTTCATGAATTCCATTTTACTAGTCTGGAAGTATTTTGAGTTTGTGCTCTTCCCTAGTTCAAACTGTCGAAAATATTGTACAACCATAAGGTATCATGGCCGAATTAGCTAAGTATCACGGAAATAAGGCGATGATATATAAAATAAAATAATTAATAATAATAAATACACGATGCTTTCCTCTTTTCTTATGCAAATACATCTATGTAACATGTGATATGGGGAGTTAAGTGACTTATAGAATACTAAGTGATACCTAATGGTAGTTCTGATTTGTTCACTCAACTTTACACACAATATTATATTATGAGGCAGTTCTAAAGAAACTGAACTGTAAAAGAGAAAGTTTTACTGAGAAAGAACGAGGATGGTTCCCATAACTACCACCCGTTCTAAATATTATTTTCGAGCAATATTTTGACAAAACTTCTTTGAAGGATTTCCTTCTCGGTTATCTTGCAGGAGAGAAATTTAATATGGGGTATTCTTTGTCCCCCAGATAAAAAAATTGGAAATTAAGAAATAAATTATGTAAATGCTTAATTTACAATCACAGATACAGAATTTTATATCGTCCTGCTATCCTGAGATATTAATCGCGAAGATCTGTCTTCCTCCTAAAATTATGCAACTCTTTTAAAATGTGAGTAAAAATACTTCGAAAGTGTATTCAAGAAAGGAATATCCGTAGAAAGTTTCCCAGCTTCAGTTGATATCACAGATGTATTGACGCATCTTGGAGTTAAGCCGAACAGTTGGGTAATCCTTTTACGCTGTGGCCTAGATTCAAACCCATGGACCATCAAAGGGAAAGCTTCTAAATATCAACGATAGTTAGAATAAAACTCCGAAAATTAAATATTACAGAAAATCTCCAGCTTGTGAATGTGAAAAACAATGATGCGACTGAGTCCGCGGAACGCCGAGTAACTGTAGAAAACATCGGCGGGTGAGAGAGCGACGGTGACCGGGGAAAATGCAAGCCGCGGAGAGCGCTTTCAAAGACCGGCGGCCAATGTTTGCAACCCCCTTCATAAGACGAAAGAGGACATCTTAAGTGGTTGGCCATGGATCTTTCATCCGTCAAAGAAGAAATAAAAGTCGTGAGCGGTCGTGAAGCAAAAGAGAGAGGGACATTTTTACGACTTCTTCAAGTGGTTCGAAAGGCGCTTCTTAAGATCATTGTTTGGCGATCAAGTGTCTCATTGAACGCTAAAAACCTCGCAATTATCGCTATGAAATCGCATATTCCGCTCTATCTCTGAATTACTAAATGTGAGATATTAGATAGTTATCAAGTATCATAACCTAATATCAATATTATTAATATGAAAATGTGTATTAATATGAACAGATTCCAGTAAATTAACATGTTTTCTCCACAAAAATATATATGTGTACGAATATAAGGTATAATTATACTCCCTTTGGGACTTTCCAAGAAGTAAAGGTTCGTCTTACAAACGCCGGCAAAATCTTAGACATATTGGATGAAATATTATTGGATCTAGTCTATCTTATCTAGATAAGTAATTGCTTATCAGTCTGCTATATTCATTTATAAAATTATTTTGAGGGCATGAATAAAGTGGTTTAGCGAAAACTTTTTAAATAAAACTCATAAATAAAATTTATCTTGTTCATCTTCCTACTATATCCTGATATGTTTTCATTCACCTATTATTTTTGTTGTTTTCAATATACATGTCTAATAGCCGAATTAAATGAATTCTCGTGTGTTTTTTATCGCAGTAATTAGCTATTGATCCAAATTAAAATATTTCCCTAGTGAATTTCTGTTGGGAAGAACTGTCTTAAATTCTTACAAACACGGTTCAATTATAAAGAAATCCATCACCGGACATAACTCGGCTACGAAACTACGAATTATAATATTGATTATTACAAGTAAAAAGCTAGAAGTAGATGTAAGCAGTAAAAAAATTATGTAGCTGCAAACCAAAAATGAAACAAGCAAAGGTTGTGCATTATTTAGTTCAGCAAAGAGTATTTTTGAACAGGCTACTCGTAATCTCTTCGTAAAATCTCTTTGTAATGCTTAAAATCACTAAATTGAAAAGAACGGATGTTAAAAGTTTTTAATACTTTCTTCCTTACACAGATATAGCAAAGGAGTATCTGAAAATGTAAATAGGATAAGAAGGAAATTTACTGCAGGCTGAAAAGAAAATCTTATTTGAATACATCAATCATGCTTGGGAGAGCTAAATTAATCTCCATTGTACTGGAAAAGATTTTATGTAAAAATTACTATATTAAATATGATTTTAAATTATATGAGAGTAATAGAAGGGTATCAACTGTGGAAATGCAATATTTGATCAGCAATGATAGCCTATGGTAACTTCTTATAAACCTCATGGTAATTCATGATTACTAGTAAAATGAACATATATCACGCAAATTATTTCCTTATGAATGAAGAGAGAGAGAGTGATAGTCACTCATTAACGAGAGATAAGAAAGAAAAAGCTAGTAAAAAGTAGGAAAAGTTCAATTTGAAAGTAAAAAAGTGACCTAGAATGAGAATGTGGTGAGGAAAGTAATAAAAAATGAGCTGGGAATACGATCAGTTACGGTGAATGTTTCCTAGATTGTTTACAAGAGTTAAGGCATAAATCGAATGATGATTGAGTTGTGGTAATAAGCATCTGAGAAATTGATGCCAAGAAAAGTCACTTTAAAGACTCTTTCTTTCCGCAAACTATACGTTAACAACAAGGCAAAGAAGTAAAGCTCGGTATTACATCAACTGCCACACACCGAAAGGCTGCTTGCATTGTATTAATGCATACGTGTATGTAAAATGGTAGTAGAAAGCTATTTACTGCTTCGAAACGATGATTTTGCCCATCACCATTAACAGTATTTCAAAAAAGTAAAATGATGCTAAAAGGGGAGAGTCACTTCGAATTTTCCCTAAGTTAAATAACAAACATTTCTCATTATCAGACATTTCTTTACCACACCTTAGTAAGCATAATAATGTAGCATCAATACATCCCATAACATTAATAAGGAGGTAAATATTATTGAATTAAATAAATCGAATCCCTATCAGTTTATCATCTTCGCAAGTGAAAATTTAAAATATTTGTAATTATTTGTGTAATCAGCATCATAACTGTTGATACCAGCTTTCGACAAGGCATACCTTACAAAAAATTTCTCTCAAAATTTCTTATTTTCATGGCTTAAGGAATACAGATCACTCACTGCTCACTCACTCAAACTCAAGAAGACGATTCAAAACAAATCAAGTGATGCCAAAATGTGTAAACGCTTAAATTCAAAATGAAGCTCCTAACAGCAAAGAAATAAAGAAAGATCTATCTACTACGCAAAGCAGAGATTTTAAGCATAAAGGTTAACAGGAATTATGACTGCTTTACTGAGTATCAACGTAACTTATTTATGAAGAAAATACAGAAATAAAGCAGGAAGTCTTTTGGCGAAACATGTCTTTAGCAGATCCTAATTTGCTAAGAAATCTCGCAAAATCAGGATATATTTTCCGAAAATAAAGCAGATTTAATTTTCCAATGAACGAACGGAACAAAAATATAAGATAATTAAGTCTGGGAAGTTCTTAAGCGCAAGATTTATCTTAAGATGGTGAAGTTCTCGAAGACGTCGATTCAGACCGAATCCAAAGCATAGAAGTAAACATGCTCTTTTCACTAAGAATTCACTTTTTTTAGATCATTCCGCCGCCCCAATTACTATTGCCAAAGCGAATCAACACATATTGACATGCGTGTCATTGAAGCAGTGTTATGTTCTAAAATTATTAATGAAGAGGAAGTAATAGCAAATAAACACCCACGAAACCACAAATATCGCTAGTAAATAAGATAAATGCTTAATAACATTTATTCAAAGCGATACCAAGTTAAGCGCTACCTGCGATGACAGAGATTTTGTTACATTTAAATAAACCGATGTTTATTCAAAATGCATTCTCTCGTTCCGTGGAAAGAGTAAATAGAAATTACGGAGCGTTGTATTTAAACTAGCCGAATGGACATAAAATATTTCAAAATGAGGCAAACATTTGAAAGCGGGCATACTTAATCACGGATTGATTTTACGTGTCGGATTAATTATTCGAAGGTAAATAATTTCCTTGTAAATGGGATGGTTTAAGCAGATCTGAAAGGGCGAAAAAAATTAAAATGGTAATATCGAGTGGAACGTATATTATCGAAATACTGTTTGTAGAGCGTTGAAAAAAAATGCGTCACAAAAGACGCTGTTTGTGTACGTTTAATACAATGAACGAAAGGGATAATTATGGACACTTAATTCTTGATTTTTACGGAAGATAAGTTTCGCAAAAGTGGTGTAACACATCGAAACAGTAAAAATAGACTAAAATGCGTCCATAAGGGGTAGATAAAAAGTTCGCAATACACTGAATTGATTGTAATTGACATTCGTAAATAATTTGACATGAACTAAAGAGCGAGTTAAGTGGCATAAAAGACAATAACATAAAAGGAGACTATAGTAAGAGTTTACCCTTAATCTATTAAATACTCTATTTTTTTTTATCTAAATCCAATATCTTTATCATTACAGCAGTCCTTCTTTCTTCAAGAGGATTATTATCAAGTTCTTTTCCCGCTGGTGTTACAAATATAGCGGTTAGAGTTATAATAGAGCGGTTGATTAAGCATATCAGCGGATCTCACGACAGAAACAATCAACACTAATTTATGCATTTTTAATTTTTTACACATATAAGTGAACCGTTTAAATCGGAACTTTACCACAGTAAAAACATTGCTGCAATAGCTTGACCGTTATAAACGGAAAGCATACTAATCAAGTACCGTACAAATCGAGGGTTAAGTGTGGAACATCTGCAGATTTAAACGTCGCTGATTCAATGCGGAAGGCTAACATTTTACACTACTACTACAGCAAGCAAACCATCGAGAGAAATGACAATTGCACAGAAAAAATAAAAACAAGAAGAGCAAAAGGCATGCGGGACTTACTACAAAAGCGTTACAACCAAATCGGCGCACAAGCTAGCGAAGCTAGAGAAGCAGATGTCTGTTAGCGTGTAGAGCATTAGCGAAAGCTTCTTCTTCCTCGTAAAATCTCCCAGAAAATTCCTCGCAGTCGGACAAAGAGTGAAGCTATTGGTTCGGACAGGACAAAACCATTGGTCACCACGTGTGGTGATAATGTAGGCACGAGCTGCAAAGAGGTGTATGGGGAAACGAGGCTCCAAAAATCTCTTTCTTCGCGTTTAGCTCTATTCAAAATGTCGGAGCTTGCTTGGAGACAACAATGAGCCAGTCCAGACACCTCCTATCACAACAACGCCGTGGATTGGCTGCCTGTACATCGAAGCGAGAATGCCTTCCGCTGTTTCGTAGTCGCTGCTACCGAAATCACAAAAGAGATTGAGCGTGATTGACTGGTTGAGCTCATTGTTGCTGGAATGAGCGCCAATACACGTCTCTCTTGCACACGGTCATTTCTCTATGATTGCGACCCACCTCGTATGAATATCACGACAATGATATGGAGGAGTTAATTAATTTTCATATTAAACCAATTATAAATACGGTTTATCCAGCTCCCGCCGCCCAAATCAATCTCCGCTTCATTTTAAAAAGTAATTTAATCATTCGGGAGATTATTCTTTATTAACTGTCGATCTCGAAAATTGATGGGCTCTCATAAAGGGAGAGATGACATGTTTCCGAAAACAACTATCCGTAAATGCAAAAGCCTTTCACATTGATAGATGGAATACTGAAATTTGATAAAGGAATAGGAGGGAACTTTTGTCCCAATCACACTTGCTCTTTATAAAGCCCTCAATTTATTTTAGGGTCATAAATAACAACACTATATGATCATGCTCAGTGGTATTATACTAGGAGAAAAAATGAATTAAAAAATGATTAGTTATTACAAGGAAAAAATGAAAATGAAAATTTATCAGTCAGCAGAAAACTTCTTAGATTTTCTATTATATATAATTTATGTTTTATACATAAATAAATTATATACATATAAATATCTACGTATTGCATGCCATTTAAAATTTACACTATTGACACCAAAATAGGTTGAATGATGCTAAATTTTCTCTTCAAACTTTAGATTAAGATTTATGAATACCCTACGACCCACTAGATACACATGGCAAGAATAAAATACGGAAAAGCTGAGTAAGTGTAAAAGTTGTATTCAGTCATTTGAAAGATCTTAAAAACTAGAAGCAAAGATTTTTAACTGCGGAAGAGAACTGGCATACCTGTATCAAAATTGTTGCAGCAAACCGTTATAATGTTTAGTTACGAACAATCCCAGCTGACGACAATAGAATAACTGTTTCACCAAACAATGGAGGCAATTTCTAAGGAATTAAATACGTAATCCACGGCGATTAATCACTCAGTCTAAATCCAGGAACATAAACGTTTGAGATAATTCCCGATACTGCTGGACGTATGAATCCCCACAACGAGTTCTTTCTTAAAATTGTATTCAACGGATAAAAAGTAAGCAAAATTGAGTCTCATCCAGACATAACAAACTTTCGAGTCTGCAGCTCATTGCGATAAACAAGCCTAAAATACATTGTAGCAACGAGAGGTCTTGCGCTATTTGAAAGAGTACATTATCCAGAGACCTGGCAATGTTACAGAGGCGGACTCTTCAAGGAATTGACGCTACGTGATGACGAATATGTCGAGGAAATTAGGTTAGAAATCGTGGGCGCCTTGTATGAATAAAATATGAACCAAATTGATTTCTTAAAATTTGAATGAAACATTGTTTCACGAACATCAACGACAGTCCACAATAGAAAGGGAAAGAGTTTACATTTAAAGTGTATATTATACAGAGAGAAAGAAACTCATTAAGTTTATAGCTAAATATTTCTACATTTAAAGATAATCAGTAGAAGGAGAGAGCCATTTTGAAGTTGAACTTATGTTACGGATTCAAATTGAGACTGAACAAAATATCTCTTATACAAAATATGTTCACTAGGTATGGTATCGAAAATAGAGTTATCAAATGCACCTTTAGAGATTTTTGAATGTTGATTAGTAACATCATAACTTAAAAGACAGTAAAAGTTTCCTATCATAGAGACATATATATTATTTTCATATACACCATTCGTTCATACTTTAACCGGTGATGACGAAAGAGGGAACTATCACATGTTCAAAGTAATTCCATTAATTTACACAGTAATGAATAAAGGGTCTTTGATCTTTTGATTATACATTGAGCTTTATTATAGTAGAACGGTGATAGTTAATCTCCTTATGAGTCCGCCTAGACTCTTCATTTCCCGCCATTTCCTCTACTCTCATCGATTCGTTGTTTGGTTCATCTAATTGTTGCATCCTTTTATTCCTGCGGTCAATTATAAGCATCTCATTACTTCTAGTCTTATTTGTTACTTTTCTTAATGTTTTATTTTCGTTCCTTCATATATTTCCCTGTCAAAGTTGAGTAAATTTCACGTTTGCATTGGGCTGAATTCTAGTACCTATATCTTTCCTTTTACTTCTTCAGTTAGATATTTATTCTTACAAATCGTATTGCTTATTTTAGAAGGGCAATCACACTTTATATTAGCACAAAGCTTGGAATTCTTTATTCTGTTTTCTATTATCACCTTTACTGGTTATTTTTATTTCTGCATAATCAAACTCTATAACCCCTTCTTGGACTCAACCACCTATTTCAGTCTGGCTTATTCTAGGTTATTCACAAACCATCCGTATAGTCCGTATATCTATACCAATATTTTCATAATACCTACGTCACTCTTTACATTACAATGTTTTCAATGAGGAATAAACAATAAAAACATTCAACTGTCCTGCTTTAGACTTTAGACACACCACGTGATCCCCCAGTGCCGTATGGCAGGGGGTGTAGTCACAGCAACATCGTAGACTATTCTACGCTATTACTTTTCCGAAAGATTTGCAGAAATAACGACCAGAATCATGTTTTAGCAATCAATTTCTTTAAACACTTTTTTGAAGTATCTCGGGAGTTGGCTACTTGTTGTTTACAGGAATTACAGTGCCATCTACTTCATCAAAAAGTTCTGAACCGATGAATTTTTCCATAGGGTTCCGTTGATTATGAAGGACCACCGGCTACTTTTAATCATAGTTCTCTTTGAGCTTTAATTGAATAGTTGCCATAGAATCAACAGCTTCGGCCGTGACTTCGTGGTAAGTCGCCATCAGGAACAAATGAAAAGTCGAACTTTTACCAACCACAAAATTTTGTGGTTGGTAAAAGTTCGACTTTTCATTTGTTCCTGAATAGTTGCCGATATTTGCCGGCGCGGATGGCTTACGTCCCGGGTTCGAGTTCCAACGTCAGCTCGTACGCTGATGTTCTCGTTGAGTTGTTTGGAGGATGGGCATAAGAGTTCTAAAATTAATACCGTTACAACAATGCGAAGGACGAATTCAAGCAAGTTCTATTTCTGGATGCAAAAATCGAGTTTAAGTCGAAAAAATCGGCCTCAAAAACATCGCCAAACATCAGAACATCGAAAACCAAATAAAGCCTTAATCGGCGCATCATCTCGAATCTACAAAAGAAAGGCCTGCATCCAATTACCAACATTCAAACGAGAAAGCCCCTTTATTCCCTCCACCTATTTTATCAACCTTTCATTTATTAAGGGGAAAACCGGCTAAATGATAGGCCCCCGATGAAAATGTCAGGTGTCAGATATAATGAAGCTTCCCGGGCGAAAAAAAATCTGATAACTTAATAGCGAGGCGGCTTTCTCTTACTCTGCTTTGTTCGTCTTCTTTCGGCGAGTTTAAATACTCTGGGAGAGACTTTGAAGATTCATGTCGCACGCGGCCGGTGTAAAAATGATCCTTGCAACAAGTTTGACTGGTTGAAGGGCATTTCCAAGAGATGAGTTTCCGCTTAGCCGACGGAGCGTAAATTCAAGCGTAAAGAGTTGAGCAAAAAGAGTCGGCGAATATGGCCGAAGACAAGGAGGAAAATGATTTACCACCTCCCGTACTCGCGATGAATAATGCACGAGAAAAATCTTTTGTCCGCCGGATTTTTTTCCGCGGAGTATTAATTCAGACGGGGTCGCAAACATGATTGAGATATTGATGATTGCCGGTGATGGTAATTGAAAATCGACGGCAACACCTGTGGACGCCATTACGGAGTTCTGGAGGCTTAACGACTCGGTTTTGTCCACGTTAAAAATCGATCCGCTTTTGTTTTTGTCTTTCCATGGAATGCCGAGATTATTTAACTGGTTGGGAGTGAATAATCTGTTTCGGAATACTTTGTCAAAGCGGCATCAACTGCAGTCGTGCTTATTGGAATATTAACGCGCGTTAAAATCGCTGCTTTCTTGTTTGAGAATGTCCTGCGCAGTTATCGTGCACTTTGTCATGTTTCGCCAACTTTTTTGCGTGCCTTCTCCGGAAATGATTCATCACGGAAATGGCGCCCAAGGTGGCTGTTTTTTGAAATTAGGGCCATATGAATGTGAAGACACATTTTATTTTAAATCGTGTGCATTATTTATAAAGAAACTCGACTTTGAAAAATATTTTATCGCGGTAGACATCAAAGACACCTCATAAACAACGGGTAAAAAGACGACATTAGGTAACATTGATTTTTGCGCCCTTTTTCTAAGTTCCATTGCAATGATGGTGTGTAGAAGAGAAGTGTGGGAATATTTTAGGTATGGCAAAATGATTCAGTAACTGATAAGATGATCCAAAATATTCATCTTATATCTATGCCTTTTCTTAAACGTCTCGGTAATAATAATATCTAGATATTATTTCATTACTATGAGAATAGTTTTATTTTTTAATTACATCACAATCATCAATATTGATAAGTAACTCAATTCATCGAGAATAGCCAACAACAGGAAGAATAGAAGAGTAATTAACAGGTGAAAAATCTTATTTAGTATCGAAGAATTTTAAGACATTCTTCTCGTTGGTCTGATTTCTATGCAAGGACTTCCTTAGCAAAACTGCATTAACTAACTCAACACCAGATGGTTGCAAACTAAGAATTGCGATGCTGAGCTACGTAATCTGTCGATTCATTAACTTATTTCAGGTTTGGTTGGAGCTACTGAAAAATTTCGCATTATGACATCATATTTCGTTCTTCTATCAATAGTAGAATAAGAGTCACAGTTCCAAAACCATCAAACAGAGATTCTGTTTGATGTTTGATGGTTTTGGAACTGTGACTCTTATTCTACTGTAACCATCAGCGGTAAGCTGCTATTCTATCAATAGTGGAATTTGCATAAGAAGCTTTGGATATCTTAATAATCCATTTATCCAATATTCAATTTCCACTAGAATCGCTTTTTATCTTCAAACTTCGCTACAACTATTTCTTCTAAAGATTGGCATCTTCATAATTAGTAAGCCAATGAATTAATCTATAAAATTCTTATATGAGTTAGTATCGTTTTTTCAGTATTTTCACTGTTACATTTCGTCGTACAATGTTTTTGGAAGTAAGATTCTGAGTGATTTCTATGTTCTTCCAATCAGGAAAACTACGGGAACGCATTTCTCGTCACCATTCGTCTCTTTCCAAGCTCCTCGATGAATCTCAAGCCTCTCCAAACTTGAGTAAGTAGAAGAGAACTTGAGTGAGAGTTCAATGGAACATTTTTTCGATTCCGTGGGATATAAAACTTAGAACTCTCCTCATAATTGCTCGCCAACGCATTCAAGTCGGTCGTGAGATTCAAATCCTTGCCGAAAATTTCCAGCTGAGGAGGCGTAAGAACCACGTCATTTAACATTATTTTAAGAATCTTACGAGTTCTTCAACTTTACTGAGACCTATCTAAAAGTTGTCAGGAAAGTCTCCTTCATCGAAGGAAACATAACTCGATTTCAAATCGACGAAACAAATTATTTTCAATGATTACACGCTGCAAATTGAATCTCGGCATTCCATGATGCTGAATTTTCTTTCCTTGCTCCTAATATCGGGATGATCCCCGGATATTTCCCTTATGAACATCCGCGTTCCCGCATTAGTATTGGAAATTCTCTCTGAAGTGAAACTCATATCAGTCCATCCACCCGTTAATAGAATAAACTGTAAATTATATCGAGCTAATTCAAGCATTTCCTTCCAGAAACGCTATGACCATTCAACCTTAAAGTCTACCGCTACTACCTTTTTAGTTCTTAAGGCACGATATAATAGTTTTATCTTTTGAATATGAAGGTGGTAAATTATTTAGAATCTTAAGGTAAAGTAAGAACTATATTATTTTAATGATTCTCAATCCAATAAAAATTAACGATTTTATTTTATCAAGTAAAAATTAATGCTTTTCTGCGGCCATACATGACGAATGAGTATTTTTTCTATCTTTCCGTCCAGGAAATACAAAAATATATTTCATCAATCACTTTTGAATTAGTCTGGCTCGTCGCTGAGATGATATGAAAGCTATTGAGGTATTAGTGATGGTGAATAAGGCATTCATCCTGTTTATTCCTCACTGAATGCAATGAAAAGTGATTCATAGGACCATTGTGCTGCACTTAATGTGGACTTGATCCTCTGATGACATTCTGGTTCGTGGGCGAAAGCAGATGTAGATGAGCTCAGTCCTCACTGCTATAACTCATTTCTCATCCGAATATACATAAAAATATATTAATAATATGAAGTGGAATAATACCTTTAATAGAATTCTAGCTTATAGGGAAAGCAGAGACATATTACTTCTCTCCTTATCTTAACTAATATACCCAATTTCTAATGCGAATATCTTGGTAGCTTGGTTACGGGACCAACCAGCTTCGGGGATGTTGACATAACAGGAAGATAAATTGGTAAACTACTCATTGTTTTAGTTCTTTTTTAAACAATCTAACATCCATCCAAAAAGTTTACCTCCACCACGGTAAAGTTTACGAAATCAGATATCTTTTAGGCCGTTTTATTATTATAATCTTTCGCGTGAAGGTATTCCACAGCGCGACAGTCAACAATTCCGAGCGGAATTCGTCTACCGTATTCACAACAATCTCTTGTTACCAGGGAGGAGACGCACTTTTTCCTCATCCCGCTATCCATTACGGAGGAAGACATCCGATCTAAACCCACCGCTGCGAGAAATAGGTTCCACAGACAGACGATGTCCTCTTTTATTTCTTGAGGGAAGAAAAAACGCTGCCATTCACGTTCTGCATTTTCCCTTCGAACTTCATTTAGTCCATCGATTCCTTTCACTCGAGAGACGGAGAAAAAAAATCGGACCAAGGCGGTCTGACGAGTTGATCACGTGTCTCTCTCCTCTTTGGTGACTCCGAAGGGATCTTCTTGATCTCCCAGACTCACCCTTTTCGGGGCGAAATTGAGTTGTAAATAAAATTGGAATCAGTGGTTAAAACGGAGGATTGCCATAATCGTGACGTTTTATGTGTGCTATTCGTAATTGCCAATTTAGGGGAATTTTACTCACTCAGTACTGGGCGAATTTGCTTTTAAGTGGTCCGCGGAAATGTCGGAACATTGGCAAAATGAAATATCTACTTCGCGGAATGGATATTTCTGTTTTCGCAATAAGGAAACTTTCATAATTTTCGACTTGTGATAGCGTGTGCTTTGTTATGTTGGAATAGTGTTAGGTGTGATATTGTGTGATTGTATTTATAATAAATCCAAGCTATGATTGAATTTCCCGACGAGATTACTAATACGGTAGTTTGTTTGTTTGTATAATAAGGTAGTGTCAAGCCATAATTTTGAGTTTATTTAAAACGTATTTCAAAATCCAATACCTCTTTCTACAACTAAACTTAACCGAACTCAACCAAAGCTATCTCAAAATTCTAAGACGAAAGTTATCATTAAATTTACGCAATGGCAAAGTTTTCTTCAGGTATTATATCTGCTCCGCGGAGTTGGTAGAGGCAAACTCGAATTAAGCGAAGAGAGTAAACATTTCGGGCAAAGCTCAATTTATGCAATAGCGAATAACATATATAATAAGAAAATTAGATAAGGAAGGAATAGAGATTTCATGAGTTCATCTTGTTTGGTTCTATCTAAAGAACATTTCATAAATGGAAATGTAAACAAGGTACGTATTGCGTCCAAGTAACAAGAATTATTTGTATAATTCAACCAAGAATGGTTGTTTTGCGGATCTCGTTCAATAAGCCGTCTTTGGGAAGCAGCAGAGCTTGTAAATGTTTACCAGAGCGATCAGAGATCAAATTTACTGACTTTGAGGGACGAAATGTGAGGAAGTTATCAAACGAGAATAATTTAAAACAACTGTTATTGAAATTGAACTAGATCACACCGCGTACGTTGGATATTACTGATTTATAAGGTAAATTTAGCTTCGAATCGGTTCACCAGACAGCTTTTCGCAGTAATTAAGCAAATTGATATAATGTTATTAATACCAATCGGTCACCGCGGCTTCACTCTATTTATTTTCATTACGACAAATTTTCGTACGCCGGTGGTCGAACGTACTCGCAAATACGATTCGCCAAAATTTCGCCATCCCTCAATCCGCTGCTTTTTCCTCTGGTTTTCACAAGCATTATACAATAAAAGAAAATAATTTGACTTGTGAAACCAAAATAGTCGAAAACATAGAAAAAATATTATGAGAAAAGCACAGAATTAAGATATGAGGATCTCGATGTCTATAGCTGATTTTCCCATTATGGATACAGAGTTAAACTCATGGCTGCAATTATCTATTGATGTATATATATTTTTTGATATTGTAGATAAGGAAATAGAAAAAGATATGATCCACACAATTATCTTTTTAACCTAGTGGAAAGTAACTTCATACTATCCGCAATAGTTTATTTTCATTTAATTGAACTATTTCAATTATTCTTAGGATGTTTTACTGCAGATTCCCCAAGGTTCTCTTTGGTTATCTAGTATAGACATTTCTTCTCATATTTTCTAGAAACCGTCACTTTGAAATTAAAAACCTTACAAAATATGAAGATGGGTAGGATGGAAGAGTATACGTTTATTTTAATCTCCTCGAAGTAAAGACCATTTATTATAATTTATATGTATTACATTTAGGTGATACTGCCTTGGTGACGAGATCGGTCGCGCATTGAATAACTTTGGATTGTACTATACCTTTAAGCAATTATTTTAAGCAATTTAACTTTCGAATTGTTGATAGGTTATTATGAACACCTTAATACGATATAAAGGCAGATCGTTCTGGATGAGGCAGCACAGTTCCGGATTACAGAAATCGGGTAATATTTTCGTTCTCCTCTTTTTTCGCAAAAGAACTGAAATTTCACCGTTGCAATTCTGAATGCACTACAGTAGCTAAATGACACATTGGTACATTATATTCACTGAATGGTGCCGATTCGGATCGTATTACGTCGCCAAGTCTGATTACAATTCTTTCCTGAAGACAGATTCTTAGGTTCATCATAAGCATTATAAATTAGCGATGAACGATATTGAATTAAAAAAAGGGATTAGCCAAAAATATTCGGAAAATACTGATCTTTTAACCTATCAAAATTGTGTGGGCATCAATAAATAAAAACTATATAAAAAATGATACCATCCCGTCAAATCGATCAAAGAGGAACAGCTGGAATAACGGTCACGCTTTGGCATTACATATAGGAATTCATAGGAAGTAGGTTAAAAATGGAAGCAAAGAATAAAGGCGAAATAAATAAAAGTCTATTTAGCGAGGTAAAGAAGTAGATGGACTGGGAGGATGAGGGTGCATGGGAGAGAGAGGAAATGGACGCACTTTTAAAACTCCCTCCTTTCCATCATCCGATTCTACAATCCAACCACCAGCTCCCTCTCTGCCCACAATTCATCCCCCTCATCGGTAGAGATCAAAAGGAAATATGTAAGAGGTGGTTAGGGTAAAGGAGAGCGGAGGAAGGGGTACTTTATGCGGAGGGGGAATTCAGACGAAGATGCCAAACAAAGATGGTCTCCCCAAAGCGAAATATGTTTTGAGATAAAAACTGCAAAATAAACTGCATATAAAAATTTGGTATTCCGCGGCGTAGAAAGAGGATAGATATTTTTAAAATTCGGACCAGTGGGTCAATCAAAGGGAAATTTTCATTCCTCTCCTATGATGTGAGTACGTTACGTTGACTTTGAAGCCGTCCCTCGGTGAATTTGTGTTCAATTCAATAAATCACATGCCTCTAAAAGACTTAATAACATTCCCGTGACCCAATAAATGGGGAAATATCTACATAATCGCTCGGTGAAATTTTTCTTCCGGGCATACGTACGTTTCTCCGCGGTAAATTCTGCAAAATACCCATTAAAGTGATGATTTTATAATGCAGAAATTCTCTAATTCAGCGACCGTTTTCAAGAAAACCAGCTGCGATACATTTTCTATGTATTTTTCCCATTTATTAATTTATCAGAATTTTCAAAGAACGATCATTTGAATTCACGCCAACTGGTTTATACACTTAAACTAAGGTTTTCCTAAATTAAAAATCTCTTATGTTCACTACGATAACACATAAATATCTGTAAATACGGTAAGTCTTTTTAGACATCATATGTTCATCTTTCTTTCTCCTGGACAAGGAAAACTATGCTAAAATACTACGACGAAGATTTCTGAAGTGATTATTGCTTCTTAAACGAATGCCTCTGGCTGATATTCTGATTACTTAAAATATGGGGTTCAATCATGGTCTTTATCTTTCTATCGTATACTGTAATTACTGATTTTATTCTTTCCGTAGTTATCCATACCGTTTACCCTTACTTTTGTCTGTATTTTATACTGTGTAATTTGAATTTTCTTTTATTACAAAATGATTTCTTATTCGTTTACAAATTTATTTATTCGCGGGGTTATTTTTCCATAATTATTCTCCCGCAAGGCGGATCTTTTCTTTTTTAAATTGAAAAGACTTTTCTTAAACAGTACTCTTTTTAGTTTCGATATTTGTATATTTTGTAATGACATACGAGTTTAGTTTAACATGGGCCTAACTTCGCCAATAAATAGTCTATCTATCTATCTTAAAGGAAATTAGCTGCTAAGTGGCATAAAAATCGTTATTATTAGCTTAACTACAGTGTATTTTAGTAGCTAATGTTAATTATATGAGTATAATTATCAGCTGCACTTAGATACGAAAATCAAAATATTTAATTTGTAAGCTCTTAATCTGGTATACTGCCTAATAAAACATAATGGAAAGATGGTGAAAGAAAGGCAGAATATCCGAGACGAAAGCGTCAAAAGGAAAATAGTGATGACGGATGAGGAAGAGTAGGAAACAAGAAAGATGGGATGGAGGAAAAAAAGAATATAAATGCAAATGTGGGAATAAAAACGAGATTTGTTATGGGGAACGCATAAACACGGCGATACGTGATCAAATCGATTTAATTTGCTTTAGTAAATATTACTAAGAAGGATGTAATTGCGTCTTTATGCAAATACCGCGTTTAATAACCTTCGAATTGAATTCGAATCGTTTCGATTTATCTAACCCAATAAATCGCCGATTCTCATGCAAATTTAATGAAAGGTCCGCCGAATACCAATAACACGATAACATATAATGATTAAAAGAATAATATTAAGAAGAGTTTTTTATGCATGCTTATCTTTTCAGTAGGAAATAGGTTTTTGCAAGTATATTTGTATGCATGTATATAGAGGGATCATTAATTTTACATTTATTTATGCAACTTTTACACGCTTGTCCTCAATCCCTCCACCATCATCCACCAAGGGTTTTGAATAGCAATGAGGCTTACTGGCCAAGATGAGGAGTGAATTCATCCCTGATTCACTGATAGAGATTGCTATGAGTGGAAAACGTTCGCGTAAGTGCAGCCCAATGATATCATGAATAACAAAAAGATAAGCGGTAACCTAAGTGAATACATAGATAAAGATAATAATTATATAAAGATGCATTGTTCTCTATCCTTTACTAAAAGAAAAAAATATGAATGCTTGCAATTCAGGAAACGAAAGATCACATGTGTAATACACATTACAGCAATCTATCCGAGATATGAATCTAACTGCAGTATCTTAAAAAGGGGTATTTAGGGGAAATTGGGAGAACCATTCAGCGAAATGCAAACTTCTATATATCATGAATATTACTCCCTCTATTTACTTAGTGGAGCAACATGTCATTTGAGGAATGATTTAAATATTCTTAAGAATGTAATATTATAATCAATTTTATATACAACTGTGATGTCAATGTTTAAAAGTTTAACAGTCACAGTATTTAATTATTGGAGAAATAATTATCTACGGGTCTATTTATTTATAAGAATAAAGAACATTGCGCTTAGCATTCGATAAACTTTACCTTTATGTCGAGTTACTTCAGATTATTTATTAATATTTGGAATATTCATGTTAAAGTAGCTCCAAATTAACGATTGTAACGATTCGCATATAAAATAGACATGTTTCTTTACCATTGACTGCGGGCAATACTTGCTCATAGCAAACTCATTAAGAATCTAATTAAGTTTTAACTACAATCTAAAATTAGATACGGTGCTGATCTATTTCACCCGTCTCTTAAAATCAGTTGGATTGCTTAATTATCAAAGTTACTCTATTATTACTGTTAGATTGGCTATTAAGTTTGCAATATTGTTTGTGTATTTAATATCAAATAATGTCAGATATATCAAATCATAAGATAAACGATGTAACGAGAAATGCAGTGCTTTAATGCTTGAGTATCCCCTTGCTCAGCTGATATACTAGTCCTCATGATAATATAAAGAGTTGTCGATTCCCTGTCAAAAATGACGGAAAGTAATTTCATTTATAGAAAAATGTACTAATATTATTGCATATATCTGACGTATATCAAAATAACCCAAGGATTAATTTAAATGCAACTGTCATATCATCTGTCATTGTCTGGCATGTACACATACAGTCTACACGAGCAACCTTTATGTTGTATTAAAACCTAGATAACTATTATCATCAGAATAGCCGAGTGGTTAGTGTGTCTGGTTCAAATTTCCAAAGATTAATCCAAAAGTTTATCCTCAGTGGTTCGAATCCTGTATAGGGAATTTTTTCCGGAAAATAAAGTTTCAGGTTTGCTAAAAAGTATCATAAGAAGGAGATGAGATGTTTCCATAATTCCCTTGTTTCAATAAAGAAATTCTTTAATTGGTTTCTCAATTGTATACTTGAATGACGCGCATTTACCTAGATGCGTAGGTGTTCATAACAATCTAATGATTTTCGTGTAATTCGTGCTCTGAAATGCATATAACGTTTACTTTTTCGTCTCATTTCTTCACCCATCACGAGTTATCACGGCTTGATAATTTAAACCAAGCAATCTCCTCCCCTTAATCTTGAATCCAAGCACTTAACTGTAAATAATTCGTATAATTTTATTGATTCGGTGAGTGGTTCGTACACCGAAAACATAGATCGCTTATGGCGGAATGCAAATATGTAACAGACTGTTCCTTCTGTGATACATATATGTCTGGGTTTTTACATATACAGAGATACATTCTAAAAGGGAAATGTCCATGCGATGAGAATGTTTAAAGATATTTTAAGTTTCAACAACATGCTGAATTTTGAATATCAGCATTTCCGAAAATGCTCAGTAATCAGATTTTGGTCAATACCTAAATATGCTTAATAAATACAAACTAGTAAACAATATGCATTTAGTAGTTTTAATTTGTTTTTAAAATAAATAACTTTTTCATTTAAATCTGACGCGTCAAAGCTGATCTTTGTGATTGAACTATATGAAAGAATTTTAAATAATATTTTGCACTTTTCAAGTAATAGTGTAGAACCGAAACGAAAGCGAATAGAAATTCGAAATTTTGTGGAAAGAAAAAGTAATTTTATTATTCCATTTAATTCTTTATTTTTGTTTGGATCTGCTTTAGCGCAAAATACTCGGGGGAAGAATATATAATTAGATTCACAGCTATAATTGAATCAATGAGCTTATCGCTAACAAAATGAAAGAAGAGCGAAAAATTTTAGCCGTCAGAAGAATATTCTAAGAGACAAGCTTTTGAGTAGAAGAGAAAGAGACGTGAAATATTCCCGCAGGAGAGAGAATAGAGCTGTATAGAAATGTAGGTTATGGCGCCCGCAGTGATCTGCAGAGAATTCTCAAATTAGAAGCGCAATAGATCCATTTTTTCCTCTTTCTAAGCCTTTTTTGTATGGCATCCTTCAGATCGACGGCCTGTGTATTCCCAGACAGAGGACACGGTCGTTTGTCCGAGGCCTTCCAGATATTGGCGTCGATGGAATGTCTTTCTCTTTTCGGCGAGAAATACGTCGTTGTTGCGGTGAAAAAATGCATCCGTTCGTTTTATTACGTCCGGCGGACAATAAATGGAGGGCTTTTTTGTTGAGGGACACGGATGGATCAAGAAGGGGAAAAGGTGTGTTTTCCGATAGAATAAAGTAGGAGCTTCTATATTCATTTGTGAAGATTATATAGCAGAATTGCGGATAGATTTTCATATTATAATATCTATACCATCAGCCTAAAAACAAACTTAAGAGCATATGAATTCATAATTTGCTATAATTCGATTAAATTCAGATTTACTAGGTCCCTAATACAAAAAAATAGAATTGCTATACTCATGGCTGATATTTACTGTTATAAAATGTACTATTTTACTAATTTTTTGCCTCAAGTCTCCCATCTTTAAACCTTTAAAAATTTAGAACGAAATCTCGAAAAAACAAAAACTCCAGAACAAAAATGTTGGATAATAATTGATTATAATATAATTTAATCATCGCAATCCATCGCATCGCAATTGAGAAAATATTTTGCAAAGAAAATCATCCTTTCTGCAAGAATCCATTTCTACAGTAAAATGGTTGCAAACTAGCATCATTCTACTCGAAGTAATATTTTATAAATTCAAAGCTATTTAAGCGCAAAGACAGTATTTTAGATGAATTAGTTTCATCGCTTGCTTGATTTTACCATAAACACCATGCCTCAAAAGTCACAACGCAATAAAATATCGTTCTGAATCCAAATATAACAAAAAATGTGGTAAACATCAAAATCGAATCTCCTTAATTTATACAGTAAAAGTGTTAACGGCTTTTAAAAAAAGAGGGAAATTTAGAATTTAATATTTATTCTAGGATTCTCTTGTACCTAGATATAAAAAAGACTATCTATTATATTCAGCAAAAATCATCTCCCCAGAAGTTCCAAATAGGGTCAATTCGGATCTTATACATATAGAATCATTTACGATTCACCCACAGAACCCTAATTTTATCAATTTATAATGAAAGAGAATTCTTCAACTAATAATATAAATTTACTCACGGTTGTTTCAACAGTACCTCTGAGAAAGTCAATGAGTAGGAAAATCAGCTCACCTGAAAATGAGGAAGAGAGACACGTTAGAGATACAATAGACACATACATATATCGCAGCATCACTATTTTCATGCAATTATAAAAAGAACACTGAGAAACAAAGAAAGCTTTAAATTTGAATCTGAGAAATATACATTTAGAGAAGTAAAACCTTAAATATAAGATTCAGAATTTCAATATAGTCTAAACGATTTTACGACTAGCCAGAGGGCTCCCGATACGTTTATTTCCTACATTAGATTCACCCGGCTTACAATGTTCAAAGAATCACAAGGATACTCAAAATTAATTCGTGGAGGTTATGTATGTGTCCGAAATACATTCTATGATCTCAGTTGCTGTTGAATAAAATATACATGGTAAACATATCTCCGCATATATTGAGCACAGCTTTTGGTGAGAAGGAACCATTTAACATCTTCTTTCTCTGAAGAGAGTGAACCATCTTTTAAACTTCCAGGATGTATTGTACAATGAAAATTCCAACCGAACTCTACCCGAGAAAAAATCGTCTTCCAGTTCGAGACACGAGCCACGGTTACGCAATGGGAAATGTACTCCAGATAACGAAGCGAATAAACAAGTTGATAAGGAAACGAGGTGAAGAAAAAGAAACTTATTCGTAAATAAACAGCAAATCAACTTAAGAGCGAGGGTGGCAATCTGGACACGTGAGGGAGGGAATAACCCCGAAAACAACTTTGGAAGAATGCCAATGCAAATGCCCCAACTCTCTACGGGTGGCGACTCAAAGGGTTAGAGAAAAGGCGTGGGTCTCGAAAAAGAGAGGAAACAATGGACGCTTTAAGATGGACGGCCAACGCCTACTTCTCTTCCACAGCCACTGTTGCTTTCCCCTTTCTTTTACATCGGTAATTAACCTTCAGCCCAAACTTGATGTTTTGAGAACGAATTTAAAGATGCGCAAGAACAAGTTGTTTTCTACTGTTCTTAACTATAGCAGTAAACGTAAATAGTCTGCCACTTGATTTGTGTCAATAAATCTTCCTTCCTTTGCTTCTTATTAATGTAAATCCAATACATTGTGTTCATCCCTATTGTATTGTATTAAAAAAAAGTTGTCTCCTTAATATATCGTTGAATGATTCATCTGGGAGTGATGCTAATACAATTATTTATGGCGAGGTAAGGTAAGATCAGCAGCAGTTTCACAGCAGAATACAAATATTTACTAAAATTGTGATGTATAATGTAGAGCAGTGAGGCATGTAATGGAAAAATGTCTGTGTTTCACAAAATAATGAAACGAAATGGATATAATTTATAATATTTATAGAGTATACAAAACAAATGAAATATACATTTTCGAGAGTATAATTAATTGAGGGGAGAAGAAAAAGATTGAAATGAATTGAAATGGACTTCTACGAAATGACACCTTCTTATTTTGAACTTATTGTTATTTCAATTTATAGCGTACATGCTAAGCTTAGTGGCAGTACTTAAAGTATAAGAAATATTCCTTTAGACGTTTACGTTTACACTGGAAATTGATAAGAAAATCTCATTCGTCACTTAAGGAAGCAACGCAAAGTTATTTGCAAGAGTAGCCTTTTTACTAATATAATTTATCCTACAATTTCCTATAATAATCCTACAATCCATCCCTTTGCGGAAACTTCGTTTCTCACTGCATCAAACTTATTTCGCACTTCTGCATCCATATGATCCGTTTGTATGCATCCCACAGCATTTATGTCATCGCATCTCGAAATGAGAGCAAGAAAGTGTCTCCGAATCAGTTGTCTCTTTCTCAACTCAGAAGGCTGAGGGGCGGAGAAATGGAAGTTAGGAAAGCGACGGAGGAATAAAGTGATTATTTTGGGAAGAAATTTTCGGTCGACCTTTACAAAAGACTTGGAAGAAAAGTAGACGAGACAAAAGAAGTGAGAGAAAGAAGTTACAATGAAAGATAGAGAGAACACGTTTCGTCCTTTCATCACTAACTTCTATATTCCCAACTTCAAGGTTTCCACAACTATATTTATCCTTACATAAACGAATTCCGCTTGCTTTTGTGCAACTAAATGTTCTTTCGGACGCAACTTTTTGGGACTTCCCTTTAATATGCTTAAGCATCATGAGTCATTAATTCAATGGTGCAAATATTACTAAGCTTATAAGTTGATAAGCTAATAAAAACGTTTTAAAATTACACAATAGTTATTGCAATGATGAAAAGCGGATGAATAGACTCTATAGTATCTCTTGAGATGAGGAATTGAATTATTAAATATTATTTACAAAAATCTCATTCTAAGAATTGAGAATTAAGTCAGACACTTCCTGTTCTGATTGGTTAACTTAGCAGTAGAATAAGAGGAAACTACAAGAAATTAGATGAAAATCACTTGACCTAAATTTAATTCTATTAGCTCTTGATGGGAATATAATCTCAAGCTATTATGTGCTGTAATATACAAACCCTTAGTTCGGGTACATTTCAAGGTTAAGGTATTACGTTGCAATAGATTAAAATATGAATAGAGCACCTCAAAATTTTAACAGAAGCTGGAGCTGAATCGTAAATTTCCTAGCGGAAAATGTGAAAAAAATCTATTCATATGGAAGAAATATACAGTAAAAATGATTTAAATCAACATAATAAAAAGGCCAAAGTAGAGAAATAGACTCAGTTAGAAAAGAAATTTGCAGCAATACATAAGTAATTATATCAGGAATCTTTCGTTCATATAACTTTAAGAAAACACACTGGAGAAAATATTCCATTAATAAGATTTAGAACATTTCCGTACACTGATAACACTATAAAAGGGACTATCAGCCTCTAATAGAATGTTTACTGACAGAAGATCATTATAGAAGCCCAAGTACATTCTCCATAAGAGTGTCAAACTATTTTGGGAATACAATAAACGGAACGTAAACGAGATCTACCAAAAAGCTCTTTCTGAATATCAGGAAAACCTGATTGTCTAAATGTCTTTACGCAGTCGGAATTCTCCCCTAAGAAGCCAAAGTAACATTCGCAAAAATTTCCTGCAGCACGTTGGCGAAGGGGAAGAAGCCCTATTGGTGCAATAATACTTTCCGTCAGCATTACGTCAAGCAGCACAACAACGCAGTGATCGCTTCGAAGGACAGACAAGGAACAGTATTGTCAGGAGGCGACTTTTGGGGGAATTATAAGTCAAACAACGTAATTCTTTCCTTCTAATCAGCAGTGAGGGAAGAGAAAGAGTGACAAGGGTAAGAGAAAAAATAATAGGAAAGAAAGACAGCAAGCGCGCACTTAGAGGGCTGACAGACGGGCTTTAGACCCTCTAAGTTTCAACAAATACTTCCTTATGACCTCAACTCTAAATCATTGAAATAAATCAACCCCGGAAAAATTTCCACATAGGTTTTCCGTTTTTATAATGAAAATTGTGAAGTTCACTTTACGACGTAAATGGTAACATTGTCAAGATATACAGTAAAATCCGGTTAAGTCAATTTACAGGGGACCAAGCGAAAACGCGTCTTAAGCGGGATGGCGTTATAATGGGTTGCACAACAATGTTGCCTTACATCATATTCTTGAAGAAAGGTTTGCTTTTCGAACAATGAACGTCTAAGTTACTTAATTTGAGTCATGTAATTTTGGCGGGCTACATTACGCAAGTAATTGAAGACTATTAGAATAGTTTTATTAATGGTATAGTTATAAATGAGAAGTAATTCTCAGTACAGGTGATATTTTACAAATATTGGAACAACAACTTGACTTAAGGCGCCATTTTTTATAATAATTTAAGCAGTGCGATGCCATTTAATTTTTACAGTGATTTTTCTCTTTCCAATTTATATATATTTTTACTGTCTCTCGTATTTGTATTTCGAAATTTCAGTTTGTTTGCACTTGTATTTTGCTTTGGGATTTTCATTTTTTTTAATTATCGTATTTTTTCCAATCCCCCTACTCTCTAGGTATTTTCCCACAATACTGGTTTCTTTGTCATTCTTAAGTTAGGAAGATTTTACACCACGTTCCTTCCCTTTTCATCTTTTCATTTATGAATAAAATGCACTACAACCATCTACGATGTTAGGTGGAAAAATGCCCAATCGAACCTTGCCTCAACAAATAAAATGTCAATTCAGCCTATCCGAATCGATTCTTTTGGATGTAAATATTTTATAAGACGGAACTACTGAGAAGAAATGAAGAAATTAATAAATAGTAGCACTGTGAAGGTCTTATTACGGGCCATAAATATAAAAGTCAAATAATGATCTTCAGAGAGCTACAGTTTCATAGCAGTCGTTGAAGTCTCCCTTCACTCTGACTTGCGGAGAATTTCAATTACAAGGTATTACTCCGTAGCAGGAAAATAAGAAAAAGAAAGAACTACACTCCAATTTAAGCAAAGAAATAAATCAGGATCTGGTATACCTCCCTTGTACCATTCACCAACGTGTCTCGTCAAAAAATAATCAAAAATGAAACCCTTGAGGAATGCAGAAAATTCCATTCTGTTTGTTCAAAAGAAGCAAATTGGAGCAGCAAAGAAGAAGACGTCTGAAAGGAATCTCCAACTGCCGGCTGACGAAGTAAGATGGATGGGAAAAATTACCACACTTGAAATGTCGACAAATAAATTATTTGCTTTAAATGATTCAATCAGAAGCTCAATAAATTCTAAGCCTTCGCTCATTTTATGTATACATTCCCCATATAAAATTCTTGAGACTATTATAATTTCTTCGGAATGATTTTTAATTTCTGAAACTTTGATAGAAATGTTGAAGCGCTTTTTGCCTCTTTACTTCTCGATGACCTTCTATTTAATCAACAGCCAATGGAATATAAGTTATAGAATTCAATAATGATTATTCAATAAAATGCTTTGAAGTCGTGCATTGAATAGTGTAGTGGTAATCCATAGTGAAATAAAAAGATTGATTTAAATTTTAAATTATCTCACAAATAAATCTAAAACCGCGACCTAAGATTCGGATAGTTCTTCAGGCTAGAAAAAATGTAAAACACTTTCAGATTTAGAAAGAATGACGATGAATTTCTAATTACGTAGTTTTAGTCCTCGAAAACCGAAATCCAATTTTTATATTATTACATAGATTCATATAAAAGAAAAATAAACCTCATATTGATCTATGGCTTATTCCCCTCATACCGTAAATCATATTAAAATATTACAAATAAAATTTTATTCTATATCGTCTTTTGGTTGTAAAGTCGTCAGCCCAAAGGAGGCTTGAAACCTCATGTCCTTCACCTTAACTAACAAGAGAGGAGAGGGAATGAGGTCAGATGAGGAATGAGGTAATTTGCCCATGCTTCCTTTACTGAGGTACAAGGCAACAAGATCAAAACGTTATCTTAAGTACAGGTCAGTTTCGAACCCAAATCGTCCACCATTAGCTACCAAACTCTCTGGAGAGAGAGAGAATGAAATTAAGGAAAATTAAGAGCTGGGTGGTTATCCTTAGCTTTCCTCTATAAGCCAGAATTATGTAATTGAAGTATAAATAGTAACTACCCCACGAACAAAAATTTTCACAGCAATCAATAATATGAATTCCTTTATCAATATCTCACTGACTTTCTCAACAATAAAGAGGACGGAGACGAAAGAAAATGAGATTATTTTCTCAATCCTGCCCCAAAGGACAAGGAAAAAAGAGTTTCATTCATCGAGACATGTCAGCAGTAGCTAGTCTTGTCATTTAATTCAGTTGAAGAAACAGAAAAATGTAAACCAGAAACAAAATACATCCTTAAACACAGTCTGGATTTATCATCATTCCAGAAAGCCTAAATTTCCTCTTTTTTCCTCCCTTACCGCTAATTTCTCAGAGGTCTTGCAAAAGGAAGACATCCACAATTGTGGAAAGAATACAAAACTTGGACGTGATTTGGGGGCGCGTTGGGTGGAATGCTAAAATAAGAGTTCTCCTTATGGAATCGGCGTGTTCAGATACACGCATTCAGAGGCGTCGTGCATCATCTCACGCCAACAAAGCTCTCTCTGAGATGGAATCCTAGTTATGGAGACGAAATGCTAGAACATGGGACTCTACTCTTGAGGTGTTCCCGTTTTTTAACGAGGGCACGATCTCACGATGGAACGAACGCTATTCCCAAGTATCTGATCTCTTTCCCTCACAAAGAGATGCAATCCATTTAGATTATTTATTTCCGATACGTCTCCAAGCTTTTTATTCCGTATTCGTAGGAATATCCGATCGGGAATCTAAGCATACAATGATATGCTACGCTGACATACTAGGAAAATTACATTTTCTTATCATGGTGGCATAATCATGGAGCATTATGTATCTGTTTAGTAATAAACCCCTAAAGAATGTCAATGGCAATTCATATAATTAAGTGTATTTTTAGCTTATAATATATTCCATTATTTTCATAATTCTTTTGTAAATAAATCATAATAATTTCTTTGCAATGAGCAATTTACTATCAAGTCAAAAATATAAAAATATTTGCGTAAAAATTTCCGTCAAAATGCATAACCTAATTTTATATGATTATTTTTATTTTTCGCTGTACATAGACAAGGTATTTCTGAGTACAAAATCGAGCGATACGTTCGTTCTAGCATATTTACAACGAAAGTGGTATGATAAATTGTGAATTATTCAGATTTCAGTGTAAATAATAGCACATGTCCAAACGTGAAGAGATTTACGAAAGATGAGCTGATACACACTATTCAATCATGTATGTAAAATCTTCTCAATACTTTGCCCAGAAGTTCACCAAAAGCGCTACAATATTTCAGAGAGTATTAACCGAGAAGGATATTGAAATTCAAAATATAACATCTCGTCAAGTCGGTCGGGTCGCAGACGGTAAAAAGACAAAGGAGAATACTTTGGTAAAAAGAGAACTGCCGAGGGGAATTTTTTCGTTAATGTGCCAGTCACATCCGCGTCGAGAGCATACATAGCTAAGTACGTAGTGTAATTCAATCACGGTTTTTTCTGAAGCACGCCTAATAACTTCTCCAAGGAGACAATTAATCAAAACCGTCTGCTGCATAAAACTTTTTAATCATGTGACGCAAACAAAGTGGAGTTAAGGCAAAGAGTCGGCGAAATTCATCAGGCTTCCGTTTCGAATGTAAGTTTGGCGGGATATTCTCGAGGAATACTAATAAGACTCATTTTGTATACATCCTTCCCTCTCCTCCTTACAGTTACACCTTAATGAAATTTTGCTGCAAGCACGTTGACACCTTGTGCGACATTGTCTGCGTCATCCGCAAAATTGCCTTCAGACGGAGAGAATAAATTACACTTTCCGGAAATTCTGCAAAAAAGGGTTCTTCGAGTAGAAAATGGCAGCAAAAGCCGCATCGAACGCCGTTGCGACTAAAACGGAAGATTGTTCCCAAGATCCAGCGGTATTTACCATTTCTTGGAGTGATACATTATTTTTATGCCTACCTGAATGGTTATACTAAGCTAACTATCTACATCATGTGATTACTTTGTAACTAAATAAATATTTCTCAATTATTTACACTCAAACAGGTCACGTCCAAAACAAACAACAAAAAACTCAATGCTTCAAAAATTTTTCGTCTTAAAAAATAAAATCAATAAAATTCATGAATACCTAATCATTCTTAATTTAAAATAGTCACCCACGAAGAGAAAGGGTTGGAAAAACCAGCATAATTTATGAGAATGAGTGAGAATGACTGTGACATAATGAACAATAAACAGAAGATATAACAATAAATAGAATATGCTACTACCACTTCAGAAGATAAATACTCTCTGCCATAAAAAATGAACATAAGAGAAAGTTCTAAAGATAGTTTATATGATGAAAATTATATTAATAGTCAAGTATACATCTATGCTAAGCATATGATTAGTCAAGGAGATTTATCAATACTATAATGTTTTAAAGAAAATTATTCAGACGATTCCGGTGTATTTTTAGGCATTATCAAGAGTTCAAGTGTTCCAAAAGGAAGAAATCAAATCTAGGCTACATTGAAGAACTAAGTTAAGCATAACATGGAGAGCGACTGAGTGAAGGAGTATTTTAGGCTTATACTAATCTTAACCACAGAATATAAATGGTTTAAGGAACGAAATTATCCTTGAGCTATTGAAATTTAATTACGGAAATGAAACGGCAGAAATTGGGAGGAAAATAGCTGGCAGAAGAAATAAGGAAGGGATAGGGTGAACGTCTCAGAGGAACGCAAGATGCAGCCGAAAAAAGAATGATAAGAGACTTTTTTGGGTTGTCCACTTGAAGAGGAGCCGCAAAAAGAAAATAATAAAAAATGGGCATTTTGGAAAATAAGGCCTGGAGGTCCAGAGGAACAGTCCCTGGTAAAAAGGAGACCTTTTTTACTGAGGGAATTCCACGAGAAAAGAAATGACGTCGAAGGGAAGAATGAGATTTTGGGAGAGAAAATATGAAAAGAACGATTGTGCGCCAATTAGCGAAGAGAACCCGCTTTTCTTTCCGAGAGGTGACCTACTTATAAGGAAAGAAACAAAGATGGTTCGAGAAATTAAATATGTAGTAAATTAATACACTCAAAAGTCCTTTAATGCACAGGTTCGAGTGGATGGATGAGGCAACTGCTCCAGTCGCCTCAGTTTAGGGAGCAAGTCTTTATATTAAAGTCTTAATTTTTTAATGAAACTATGTTTCACTTAAAATTATGCATTCAGTTAGAAAATGCTTAACAACCCATTTACTTTTCGAATGATTTCCACTGAATATAAGAAAAAGAACTGGAATAAAAGAAAAGGAAATATGGCATTACAGACGACAAATATGGCTGAGGACGCATTATTCTATTTCGGAGGAATATAATATGAATCATACGATATAAAGTAAACTAAAGAGCATTAATACGCTTTTAATTTACTATTATTAGCTAGGTAAAGATGATGTTTAGGGTAATATTTAGTTATCTACACAGTGATATTATTAAATTTCGGCAATATTGAAATATAGTGTTCTAATATTACTTACATTGTAATATATGTAACAAGAAATTTAATATCTCTCCACGGGAAGTTTAGCCCATCAGTTTCAAGAATCTGAATGAATTTTCAGTTAGGTTAAAACTAGAAAATGCAACAACGCTTGTTGAACTGAATGTACGTTCATAAATTTGAGATCCTTTAGAAAATTACTTCGTCAATTGTCATCGCAATATCTTTTCTCTAAGTCCAAATTTATTCGGTTATGATGAACAGAAACCCTTTATCTTGTCAGTTGGCTTGGTGAAATTATGAGTCCTTTATTTTACTCCTCATTTTGGGTGCCATAATGCTAACTGAAATGCTAATAAGTAGGATAAATATAATAAACTCTAGAGAGAAAACAAAGTAGAATAAATGTAATGTCAAATATATAGACAGTTTAATGAGCAATAGTTAGGATCATATAAAAAGCAATGCGTGTAGAATAAAACCATCATTTTCAAATAGTTTGACAAACATTCAGTGATCTTATTCCAAACGATAAGTTTATAAAGACTTTGAATTCATCTTTAAGACAATTCTGTAAAAGTATAAAAGTCTACAAAAGAAAATTAAGTTTACGTAAGTAAATCAATTCGATAAAAGAAAATAAAGTCTACGGTAGAAAATTAATTCTAGAAAAATAAATAAATCCTACAAAAGAAAGTATTACTTTGGTATCTTTATGGATCTCCTCAAAATCTAAAAAGACGAAAGAACCGAAATCCCCGCCTCTGTTGGTAGTTGAACCACATAACCAAAGCAACTCAATGCCGAATAACTCAATCGAACGCAGCCCAAAGTTTACCTCTTCCGAAAATTAGCATTCAAAGAGCATTCGAGGAAATTATATTGGGAGTAGTTACCGTAAGCGAGGGAGATACGTGATTCCGATTATTTAATGAGGTTACTAGAATAAATTTTCCAGCAAGCTGAGATGTCTGGTCAACTCAGGCGCGTACCAAAGAAGATTCATGTGATGCATCCGATGGCAGATATGACGTCAATAACTTGATCGTGACGCACGGAAAAAATGCATTATCTCGACTGAGGCTTAACGCTTCGCTTAAAGGACATATTAATTCGTAGAAGAGTACTAAGTCTTCTCAGATAAAATATAGAATTAATCTTTAAATAAATAATATAATATTTAACAAATATAAAACGTATTTCCACGGCAGAAATATAAGTTAAATTCTCTCTCCTTAAATTTGAACCATTATTTGGTAGATATTGCATATGTATGGCAAAATACTTCTAAATAAAATCTAATTTGTCCAAAATGTGTTAATGTCTATTTTATGTCAATTGAAACTATTTTATGGATATTTTACTACATTAGGTATCCAATACTTCTGATTAGAATACTATGAAATCTATAGATGATAGAAAATCCTTAATATATGAAAGTCAACACAGATTGTTCATATTTGTTTTATTTTAATGTTTTTTAAAAATTTTGAACAAAAATCAACATCTGCAAAACTTCAAATCGAATACAAATGTAAATGGCGTAAAATTGTATTTTCTCTTTTTTTGTAACGTCTTTCAATTTTACACATGAAATTTGCTTGGCACATTCAACATTGATACACTTCTAATCCAAATTGATTTACTAACTACTGTTGCTATAGCTACGAAAGTATGTTTAATCCAAAAAACTTTAGTTGCAATGCTATTTTAGCAGAAGATGACGATAAGCAAGATACGAAGCAAATGTGAGCCATAGTTTGATAATATTACGAGAAACAAAGGGACAATAAAATCATGTATCGAACTGAATATTATTATGCCAATTCAATTCGAAATGAATAAACACGACTCTCATACCGCGTCTGTAATATATATTTCACGGCAATACTTCTTCATAATGATGATTCTGCAACAGTGGAAGGAGGCGTCTGAGTCTCGGAATAAAAGGCAAACGGTTGAATGCAGCCCAGTGATACAAACGAGCCAGACAAAACGGAAAGGTGCTCCCCAAAATATTGTACCCCATCTCAAAGGGTTTCCGCAACATTCCCTGCGCACCACGCCGACGTCAGCCATTTTTTAAGCCGACAGGATTCGAATCGGAGACTCTCCCATGGCAAACTGACGAAACCCGACACGCAGGTTTCGGGAGTGTCTGGGTGGAATACGGTAGCTGCAGGAAAGATGAAAGGGAGAGAGAAAAAAATCGATGAGTGGAAGGGGAAAAGTCTCTCCTAAAGTTTGAAGGAGGCTAGAGGATCCTGGGAGGGAAGCTGTGAACGTGTGCTGGGTAGAGAAATTCCGGGAGAAAGGTAAGGGGACTTCTTTCCAAGAATTAAAAATGAAACATTGAAACCTTAGGGTTCAATTGAGTGAGGCATTAGTCACGGTAGCATCTTTCTAAACTTTGCCCTCCGCTCGTGAGAACGTACTCTGGAAATGCGTCAGTATTACTTTACAGTTCCTTTCTCAGAAATGGCAGAAAAGTTGGATTCCAAGTGGATCGGAAGAGAATTCAACCAAAATCTTCGGGAGGTGTGAATAGAATGAAAGAATGGAATTTATTTATTCTAGAATATATCCATGAGCAATATAAGGCCTTTACAATGAATTTACAAACAGTAAAAATATGCATCTAACAAAGTCAGCAAATTTCTAGAATAAATAAAAGATAAATGTACAAAGAAAAGAATAAGAAGTAATATACATAAAAATATTAACTATCTAAGCAGGTGAATAATATAAGTCGCCGTTGAATCAAATTATGTAAATGGATCTGAATCAGAAGAAAGAAATATTAAACTATTACATAGACGAGAAAAGCAGTAGACGGATTGTTCAGTTATGGAAAGTCATAATGTAAAGAGCAATGAAATAAAAAGTGTAATTCGGATGAGGAAGTCCCATGAGAGACAGAATGGGAATTAGATCATCAGAATAGCATAATTCTGTGGGAAAGAGAGCTTACGAGAATGCTATTTTAGAACTCTGAAACGCTCGACACTTCTCAAGGGTGCATTATTCGATATTTATTGACATGTTTAGAATACTGATATGATTGTAACAGGTCACACGACAAATGCCGGTTTTAGGTTAAACGATTGTCAGAAATTGTCATATCTGTTCCGCTTTGTTCAGAATATTTTAAGCTGAGTAGCTGATTGTTTTCATAAGAAAATTACTAAATGATTCGGGAGAAAGATGTGAAGTGATTGATTCGTCAACATTATTTATAGTATTTCATAAAAGTTAGAGCATATATATTTCATTTACTGTAAAGAATACATTCAGTGGATCTTACTATAACAATGAATGCTCACGAAGGAAATTTCTTTAGAGACCATAGATATTTATTTTCGACGTTTAGACGAAGCCACTTCTTGTAGAGAAAACTATAAGAACTATGTATAACCTCTCCAGAGTTATTTGTTAGAAGGGCATAGTTTCGGTGATGGAAAGTATATATGAAGTTCCACCAGATTAATAGGAAATGATAAGGTAATACTTCCTTCAAAATCAAAACCCTACATCACTCAAAATGGATAACAACGAACGACCCCTGGCATCAGAATTAAAGGCAAAAACTAAATATAACCAAAAAAAACCAAATTGCCATTTTCTATGAACACTTTCCTCAACGGTAAATTAGTCCACTCTTCCCTCATTTAAATCTCCAATACACCTTCGAATGGAGGGATAATACACGTTCTGATGCATATTTCTCTTTCTTCGGATAACAAGGAACCCATTAAACTCCCGAGGAAATAAAGGTGTCGCCGCAGAGAAAACCCCGAAAGGGAGAGAAAAGAGGAGAGCAAATTAAATTATTTCGGGAAAATATTTTGCGCGGTGGGGAGATTCCACAAAAGATGTTGAGGAGGAGAACCCGTGGCACGTCACACCTTAAGAGAAACACGTACCGCCGCAGGAAAGGTCCTTTTCTTCTTTCGCGACGGCAAAAAATATCAAACTTCATTATTGCCTCCATTCAGTTATTCCGTTTCGCATTCTGGAAGGTAAAAGCTGCAGATAAGGGGACGTCGCTGGATTAGATGGGAAAGAAGAGGAAGTTGTTGATGATGGACAGATTCACGAGATTAGGTGGCGTCTGCATTAGGGCGAAGTTGGAAAGTATACTCTAAGATTCAACCCAGTGGTACCTTTACTATGAGATATTAATATCAGTAGGTTTTTGTGCTAAAATACTAAGCCTAAATTTTGCGTTATAATTTCAAGCAACTTCTTCATTTAAATAAATACTCATGTTTTGTATTTTTCAGGATATATGCTCATTCTAAACATGTAAAAAAATGTTAAATTACATAAGAAAATCTCTGCAGTAAGTCAGCTCAAACGCTATCAGCCTCAAATTAAAAATATTATATTAAACACTATATATAGCGTTCTTTGGTTAACATAAATGAATACGAGCCCAAATAATTTCCTTATAACACTGCGATTGCATGGTTGTGAGTACTTTATACTATAAGCTGAAGCTTGGAGACTAAAAGAAAGGTATATTAAATTTCCTTAGCGTGATGCTAAGGCCAGAATCATTCACAGAAAGATGATAGGGCAGATATATCATGAAGGTTGCGATCTCGAGTAACTTCAAGGATTACGTATTTTCCGCTTTACAATTTTTCTTAACTTAAAGTGATCTTGGCCTTTAATGCATCTTAAGCACGGAATCACAAGAGGGTAATTCAGGGAATTTTTATCACAACCAAAATGAACAACGAGTGATCATTTTGTAATTATGACTCATTGTATTTTGACAAAAGAATTGAGTTCATACTGTTAATCCTAAGGAAAGAGGGACTTGAAAACGTCTGGTGGGACAGGGAAACGAACCCAGGATCTTTATCCGGGAGTTTGCTATAGCTAACTACGCTATCCGACCAAAGCATTTCCTTCAACCGTTCTGGCTGGATAGCTTAGTGGGTTAAAGCAACCTCCCGGATAGTGGAAGATCCTTTTTCTCAACTTTTCTTCCCTAGGAATTTTTCCTGGGTTCAAGTCTCTATATGCTAAGAAAGCCTAACCCTATTTCTTGTCTTAGGATTAATTTGAAATTTCCAGAGTGAAAAATTGTGATTCTCTTCCTATACCAACGCGTTCTTTAAGAAATTTTTATTCCATCATTCGAATGAAGTCACACCAAGTGAGGTTTCTTTGTCAGATGTTTCAAGACGCAGGATGGAAATCTCTAAAAGATTAAAAAATGTAACAACGGCTTAATTTACTTGATAATTTCAGAGAGATGACGATTTTAGAAGATGTAGCCGATATCTTACACCCTCCCTGTTACACAAGTCTTTCTGATAACGAGAGAAAAATAAGAGAAATAAATGTTAGAACACGTACATTCAATAATTCAATATTTCCGCGAATCATACGCTAAAGAAATCGATTGGGGAAGCAGAGTGCATGCACCGCCTACCACACGACGAAAGACGGACTGCGTATGTAGATTTCGACGTAGAACAGCTCTCATGAGAGAGGGTGAATTGAAATGCGCACGGAGTGAGTCGTTTGTTTCGAGGTGAGGAAGATGGCGAGAGGTGTGGTGAATAGAATAGTCCGCTGGCAGTCGGGAACCATTCCAAGTGGTAGTGGACAGGTAAGAAGAGGATTCTCATTTTAAAAGGAGCGAAAGGAGCTCACGTTCCATACCCAAAATTCTGCATCCCTGTTTCTTTTGCAATATTCGGTCTGTGTTTGGCTGTAAAGTTAAGGTAATGGAATGGGGGAGAATTTCTGAGCAGGGAAATTTCAGAACCATACGGTGCTCAAAAAAGTTATTCCTTTGAGGGAGAGCTTTAGTCGAGAATAACTTCCTCTGAAGCATCGTACGATAGAAAAACTTCGAGGAGAAAAAGACAGTGAAAAATTCATACGTGGTCAGGAGTCGAACCCAGATCTTCAACTTTCCAGATGAATCCTCTAAACTAATTAATCTTACAGTAACAGTACGGAACTTAGTTTGGAATATCGCAGGAATAAGATGGACCGAAATATTCGAATAAATACAAAATTTACAAATTCTCAAACAAACTAAAACTCTATGAAAATTGTATTTATTCAATTGAATATGAAAATTGATTACGATAATTGTATTTATGTCAAATTTTAAGTATGGTGTAAGAATATAGCCTTAGAAATGAAAATGGATAATTGCACGTAATCTTACGAAAATTTATCTTTGAGTCCAGGGTTCGAATCCTTGTCTTCCCAATGATGAAGGTTTTCGTGTACTCATGTAGGACTTCATGAATAATTTAACATTAAGTGCCCACCTTCGTAATATATGCAGACGAAAAAAAGTCGACTTCGTCAATGGAATAGTTGGTTGGAGCGATGGAAAAGTCTGCTAGCGATGTTACTTTGCTAGTTAGGTCTCACTTTGAGTATACTTGTAGCGTGTGTGACTCTGCTGAAAAGTGCCGCAATTACGAATTTAAAAAGATACAACCTAAGGCAACGTATTTTGTAAAGAATCGCGGTAAAATCAGTCACTGTTACTCAGATATTTCAGGACGCAGGATGGAAATTGTTAGAAGAAATAAAATTTTAAAATAGGCTTAATTTACAGAAAAATTCAGAGAGAGGAAGTTTTTAAAAGATGTTGTTTACATTATGCGTTATTTCTCATACATGGGCAATTCTAATACTGCAAGGAAGATTAGGAAATTAGATGCTTTCGTAATATACTATATAAGAAATCAAATTAGGAATTTTAAAGTTTCCAAAAATCTAAGACGCACAAAGGAGGTGAGAAAATAAGCGGGAAAAGACGAGAATAAATGGAAAAGAAGAGAATAAGAGAAAAGAGCGAAAGGGAAATGGAGAAAAAAGAGCAATGGAGGAGGTGAAATGAGTGTCGTAAGAAGGGAAATGTGATAAAAGGAGGATCTCGGACTGCAGGAATGGGCCTTTTTCAAATTTCCTCCATTCTCCCTCTCTAACCCCAAACCCATTTCCACCCCTCCAAATAAAAAAATACGCTGTCCTTTTATGCCAACCTATTCCATATTCCGTCTCCGCCTTATTTCTCGGAAAAACTTTTTCCCTACTTATTCACGGGAGGAATATTTCGGCCAAATGGATTCTCTAGCAATGGGGCCCTCTCCATTTGGTGCGTTGCTCAGGTCCCCTCTTTCCTTTTGGGACAAAGCAGTCATCTACGACATCTGCATAATAGCTCCGCAAAAGGGAAGAAGAGTCACCAAGCGTTGCAAAATGTTTCCGGACGGTATGAATGAAGACATTATCGGTTTGGAGGTGTGCCTTAGCATTCATAATCTCGGCAAGTATTTTTCAAAAGCTTAGGATATGATACCCGGAAATATTCGATCGAGACTCACTTCATCGACACCCACGCGATAGACAACCGTTTCACTCGATCACAACTTGCATGACCTCGTTTATTCGAACATTCACCCTTCATGCTAACTGTAATGCATTTCAGAAACGTATCTTAAAGAAGTAGTCAACAATCTTCAATAGTATTCGTTTTGATGACATCTACAAATAATTTCAAAATCATTTGAGGATAAAATTATAAATATTTCAAATGTAGTAGGGTTTTAAAAATATTGGAGTTCATAGCTTCCTGAATAAGGCTAGTGCCACTCTTTCATAGGCAGCAATATTAGAGATTTCTTTCTGAGTTTATTTTGCGAAATACTTAATACGCTCCTTTAGTGAAGCAAACATAAATCTCCAACTGCACAAAAATAAACTAAAGCATGTTCACTTGCTAATAACTATTGTACATACATACAAAAAAACAACCTAAAAACCTCACGCATTCTATGATTTATCCTTCACTATCCAAAGTTCACTTAGGGATGATTTCCGGTATCTGAACTTGGGAGAAATATTTCCCCAATCAGGAAATGAGAGGTTACCTCAGCCCGCACTCTGACCTAACGATCTAACTTCATTTGGAAGGGGAGCGAATTCGAAAAACTATTACGTGAATTACTTCTAAAAATAAGCCGTGAGGTTGCGGCATCCGCAAGGTGGCGTGCACGGAATCATTTTTGCTATTACCTGACCTGAGTCGTTAATCACGTTCTCTTGATTACGTCACGTCCACCGAATTATCTCCATGCATCAGTTGAAGCGTGTAAAGAAGCGAGGAAATCGGGCTGTTGCGGGGCAACTTGTCTATCACCCTTGTACAATGCTGCAAAACAATTCCAGCCCGAAAGAAAATCACGAAATAAGGCCTTCTAGGTATAAAAAACGGATAATTTTAGCCTTTTCAGAGTTTAGAAATCCATTACAGCTCTTACGATTACACTCTTTCAACCTAATTCAATAAAAACTAATTCTGTTTCTAAATTCGAAAATAATAAAAATGAAAGCCTTTCGTTCGTTCCAATGGACTGATCTAATTTTATATTACTTAGATTGGGTACAGAAAATGAATTAAAATGGTGTATTTTTTGTCCCTTTTGTTTAATTCATTTTTTATCCACCCTAAAATGGAGTTCCACGGCTTATTCCATCATTACTATCAATACTACTTGTTTCAAGAGCCCCCTTAATATAATCATCATCTTAATGGCAATACATTCAACATATTTATACTAACTAAATATGAACATGTATGTTAAATGTGTCCTACTTCTGAGGACGTTAGCTTGCTAGTGAAACAGTAAATCTGCTTGTAGAAGCGTAAAAAGTATTTTTATTTTCATTAACCTGGTGACTTTCGACAATTAATGCCTTCTAAAGTTAAATTTTATGTTAATTAATTCATAAAAGCTTTTAATCATTAAAATGATAGGTTAAGAAGAAGAGGTTAAGGATATGAAACAGCGTATCATCCTTCAGAACAACGAACTAATTCTTTTCCAATATAAACCAACTTCATTTCTTGACACTCAAAAAATATATAAAAAGATTGTGTATTTGTATTTTTTCATAAACTACATTATCAAAACGTATCAAAATATTTATTGCTCGGTATTGAGAACAAAGGTCTATGTAGGCTGGTTAGTGTCCCATATTTTCTCAATTAATGCTACATCAATTTTAAGATATTTACAAAGAATGAACCAACATCTACAACGTGCAAAAACACAAATTAATCTGAATTTTGGCAGTGAGATAAATAAGCAATTAGTGAGAAAAAAGACGTCAGAATTGCTGTGTAAGAAAATGACTTAGGGATAGGAGTAATTACAAGTATGCAGTCTTTGCCATAGTTAAAACTGTAATTTTTAAAATACAAAGGTGACATTTTCAATTCCAGCGCCATGAGCCTTAAGGTGGCTTGCTCTTCATTCACTACTTAGGTATGCGTGAAGCACGTTGCATTTTCCAAGCGTACTTATTTCAAAAAAGAGTGAGTCATCCCAAAAACCCTGGCTCCCTTTAGTCAGTGAGTACTTGGCATAACGAAAAAGCCTGCCCAGGGAGGTCAGATGAAAATTTTAGTTTTGGGATATCAAACGTAGATTTTGGATATTCTTAGTAGTGACATGAGAAAAATGTTGTGAATTTTCCACGAAACTATGGAAGATTATCTTTTTTTGATTTTCTCTATTGTGCTACTATTGTCCATATAAAATTATGCCTCTTCATATCGGTTGTATATAATACAGAATATACTTTAAGAATTCACCATTGGTCTTGGGAAAAACAACACTATCTTATTGTGATTAGTCTGAACATAGTTATTTTTCTATATTTCTATATTTCAACAGTGCATTTTAGTAAAATATTTTCCTGAGGCCAATTTTCTTCTTTTTAAACATATTAATGGTATCATGTGCTTTGAATTTCGCTCTCATGGTGGAAATCATAGTAAAAGTTATAATCGATACATGTTCAGTATATCCAATTAAAAAAAATTAATATCATGTCCGAAACCCCAAAATATGCGTCTAAGTCCTTACCTCTTCTCTAGTAAGTATTCAACAGAATGAGTATCTTAAAAATGTTATCAGAAAATTTAGCATTCCATCCCGATATGCGATACATAGTAGTATCGCTAGTGGTGCTACAACAGCAGAGGTCATTTCACACATACGTGACCCCACCAAGAAACGAGTCTGGGACCGCTTTCACCCAAGTCAAACCCGCTGCCCACTTGGCTTACTGGGGGCGACATGCGATACATCTACTCTAGACTGACCTGACTGTTATTATTTAAACATGTATAAATTACTGTTTACAATCAAATTCAAACCAATCGTAACCTCAGTTTACAATCGTCGCGGTGTGGCTTTGACAGGAAGTTACCAAAACTCTTAACGAACGAAACTCCATTTTCGGATCGCCTATTCGAGAAAATTATCGCGGGAATAGGGAATAGTCATTTTCTCCTCAAAAACAAGCGAGTTTCATGCGCCGTCGCCCGAAACAAAAGAGGAAAGAAATTAAAGAAGCTTGTACGCAAGCGTGACAGGGAGCAGTTAACGAATTCCCAGGAAAATAGGATGAGTTATATTGCTTTGGTTTGGACTGGCAGTCGCCAGCAAGGAAAGTGGAAATGTGCAATGTCTTGGGAGTTGTCTCGGTGCCATGGTTACGTCGATCACTTATTTACTTAGCGAGAGGTGAATCACGGCGAGGTAATGGAATATGAAATTGAGCTTTATGAGGAATAAAATGAAAGGAATACAAGATGGGATGATTGAAGTAAGGTGGATAAACAGAATCCGAGATGAAAGAAGGAGCGGAAGAACGAATTTATTACGTTAAATGTGACGTAAGGAAATATTCAGACGTCGATTGTTGAGATTTCCCTTTCTCAACAATTGGACTGAACAATTGATCTGCTCCTACTTTCACTTCAACCGACACTGTGAAGGCTATTGTTGCGCAATCTCAAAGTTGATATAATATATTTTCGGGGGGGAAGGATTGTAGCTCCAATAAGAGAAAATATCACTGAATATTTATCGAAAACGAGATAACTAGCGTTGATAAAATAAAGAATAATCCTCGTAAAAATACGTGGGATAGAAGAGGACTAGAAGGATTAATTGGAAACATTTTATAAATAGTTAAAGATAGAAGAAACAAATATTAGGCTATCTAAATGGAAATGATCCAATTTTATATAAGCTTCGCTTGGCGTGGGTGCCTAATAAGAAAGCTCAGGAGTAAATGATCCATTTCCCATCTGAAGCATTTAGTTAGGTAAACAAAGCGAAGGCAGATTTCTTAGTTAAAGTGGCCGTTGCCAAGGTGGATTCAACGCAGCAAATTTTAAGGAAAATGGAGCGAAAATTTTATTTATCAGCGGTTATTTCATCCTTAGCTAGATTAAGTTTATCTTAAAAATATTTACGTTCGTTTTCTTATATTTACTTTCCCGTTGTCACGAAGCTTTATATATTTAGAGTTCTGGGTACGTCACTGTATGCATAAAACACATCAAACTGTATTTCTAAGTAATATCCCATTTTGTAAGTAAGATTAAGTCCGTGAGATTTACTTTGCCTTCACTGCAATGAATGCACTGCGCTGCATCTTGCTATATGAGTGAACATTGAGTCAATTGTCAACTAGTCAGCTATTATTATGATGGTGAGAGTTCCTTCAATTGTGACCAATTTACGATTGGATATGCATTACTGACTGCATTTACTATATTCAGAAGTTATTTATGATATTAATAGGTCCTCCTACTGTTATAAAAGATGACAGTATGTCCTGTATCTCAAATTGTGTTAGATTTCTTCTTGGAAGGAAGCCCAAGGAAAGCTTTTGCAAGAATCTTACGCATATAAACGTTAGGGAGCAATGTGTAAGTGTTACGTTTTTAGTAACCAATACTTAATTGATGATGTAAAATTTTACGAAATTCGAACGAAAAGTATACATTTTACCAAAGTAATCGTTAATTTAGACTGGGAACTACCTCCCATGATAAAATGAGAATATCAATTTTATTTTCTTTCTTCTGTACTTCGCATTTGTATACTTCGTTATTTTGTTCGATTTTATAATTAAATTTTAGAGAAGAAAGAATCTCTGCAACGAAAAGAAAAACGAACTTAGCATGTATTTTACTGAGAAAGGACGAATAAGCGTATAAATTTGTTACACGGGGAAGATTATTATATTATTAATAAAGTATTAGGGACGCCTAGCCTTATAATGCACAGAATTCACGCTTCACCATCACCTTAAAAACTGTTAGGAATTTCCACTTCCCTCCCCTAGTTGGTTTATAGCATCCGGGCTATTCCATTCACTTAGTGAACCTAGGAAAGAGCGGTATTTTACGGAGACATTGGCAAGTGTTGGGAACAATTTGTGCCGTAGAGAATGCAATGTCGGAGATCGGTTGGGGAGACAGACTAATTCCCAGTCTGCTGCTGACCAGCCTCGTTCATTGATTCATGAGACCTCCTTTTTCGATCATCCGCTGTTTACACGGCATACATGCACAAAAGTGCGGTGGAAAGGCAGTCCAAGTTATTTTGGAGGGCGACCAAATGGATCGGGGAATCCCCGGAAAAGTTATTTTAAATTTTTAACGAAGGGGTCTTCTGCAGAGAAAGGGTCCTAGTCAACATATTCTCGTGACATAATAGATTCTACGCACGGAAAGATCTCCATCTATGAAAGCTGCTTGGAATTAAGTGGATGCTATCAGCTGCCATATGTTAATGAATGGAATATTTCTTATTTAGCTACAGAATAGTGGAAAATATCTTTCGTTTCCTTCTATCTCATACTTTTTCACGGCTTTGTTAAAATAAAACACAGAATGAAGAAAGATCTTGTATTTTTTCAGAATAATTTGTTGCTTGTTTTGAAATAGTACAAGGTCTTTTCTTCATTCTAAATGATTTTTTGCCGTTGACGAAGTACAGGAGGAGTTGGGAATTGACCGGTAGAGCGATGTATCGTAGAGATATCTCTGGAACCACTACGGTAGGAGGCCTATCAGTAACTTTGATAAAACTTTTATGATTTCTGAGGTATGAAATTAGTAAGGGTAATAGTTGATGTAAGTATATTTGTATTGAGTAAGTTGCCCTATGCGAGAATATGTATTATTTGATGGGATAGATATAAGTTTTAAGAGAGTGTATAGCTGTTACTAGGAGTCAGCTGTATAATATTTTACTCTTGTAGCAAAGAGATATTTGTATTGCAGTAATGTCTTGTATTGAGTATTTGGTAAGTGGCATTGTATTCTTTGTTGCTGCAATAAAGTAAGATAGTATAGTAATAACGTTGCCAACGGGCTGTTTTACCACCTGTAGTGAATAGTAACAGAGTGAAAATTATCCACTATTTTATTTTTTGACTGGTTTACTAACGTCCCTCATTTCAACATTTTCTGAGTCAGTTATTTTCCCTTAAACCTATTTGTTACAATATTGGGGTGTTATTGTTGATTCTTTCTCTTTAACATCCCATTTATCAACAATGTTTTTGAAATAATGCTGCATCAGTTATAGCAAGCATATCTTATATGTTAATTTATTCATCAAAAGTGCATCATTGAATGTAAAAGAATTCGAATTGATAAATGTCTTAGATGTATCATCAGTTTACGTGTTATTATAATCCGATTTACGTTCTGAATCAATTCTAGTTCTACTAAGAGCATAATTATTCGATAGTTATGCGTAAGTTGTGTTTATTCACTTCGAATCTATTTTGAATCGACATAATATGCGATTTTATTCGATATACTATGCTTTGCCCGTTTGTTTCAATTCTAAGATGAGAAACATACGGACATTCTGCAAAATTGATATCGCATTTACTTCGTTTTCTGCTGCATAGCCATCATCCGCTAAATATCATTACAAATTTATACCAAGAAAACATTTTCGATTATCGTATATACAATTTCGCAACTATAGTAACTTTGATTACTTTTGGTAAGAAACTTACTTACATGAAATTTGCCACACGAATTTCACGTAAAAAAATTAAAAAAGAAATAAAGAAGGAGAAACAAAAACATAATTTTCCGCCAATTAAATTTGTGTTCGATTTGAAGTTTTGCTGATACCGATTCGGTTCGAAATTTTTGCAGAACAAAGAGAATAATTCGATTTGATTCAAAATTACAAATACATAACATACGTCTAGTTTTAAAATTGGATATCATAATTTTATACTTGCATAATGACCCTAAATAAATCAATCATGCCCTGAAGCCTTGCCTGTAAAAAATTCGAAACTACCAAACAAAAATTAATTTGGAGAACTTATGGCACCCTTGTACCCTATGTTTCTTTGATGGGTAATTGTATCCGAAAAATATTCCGGTGTTGACACTGTCAACAGCTTCTTTCAAAGGGACGCATTGTGTTTTCATGGTGTCGATTTTTCTCCGTCAACTGAAGGGGAATAATCGGCAAATGGAGATCGCCAGAGAAAAAAATTCAGGGGTGACTCTAACTGGCCAAAGAGGTTTCCTCTTGATAGAAATTGGACATTAACTAAGAGTTCTTAATTTGTCAGCGCGTCGCTGAAGCAGCTGCCGGTGAGGGATCCCGTGTTTATTTGGGCAGTTATAACGAAAAAATGAGGTATGAAATTCACTCTCGTAAACAAAGACTTCTTTCCCCGTTTTGTGTGGAATATTCTCTCTCGACTTCTGCTTTATTGATGAGCTAACGCTAGTTTGTTTCTGAACGAAAACATATGGGAAAGAATGTGTGAATAAGTTTCGCATACTTGTTTCCACGAGTTGTGACATTGGCGAATTTGTTTTTTCTTTGAAACATGGGACAAATTTTACGAAATAGTTTATATATTAGGGGAAGAAATATAGATCCCAGAGGAAAAAAACCCCTTGTATATTCTATGGGGGAATAATTTTACTCAATCGATGTTGGTAGTGAAGGAAATAATTATTCGAATTGCATGATTTTATCATATATACTACATCCACAAAATTAATTGTGTGATTAAAAATTCTTTTCGGCCACTAGTTTACTAATAATTGACATATAATCGGTCGTGTACATTATTTGAATACTTGTTATTATACAATATTTTATTTTTAGTAGGTCATGATAAGGTCATCTCTTGTACAATATTTTCGTTAATACACTCTCTGTAGGTTTGTGAAGATTGGTCACACACCCCTTCCTCGTTGCTTTTATCCTGCAGTGGATTATTTTTCCTACGCTTCACTTAAATTATTATAAATCTATTAGGGTTTAATACGACGATTCTTCAAACATTGACAAGAGATTGGATGTAAGAGGAGACTTTACCATCTCAATTTCTCCTCTTTCAAACCCAATTCATTTTATTTATTTACATAAACTGTGAAAGAATTAACCGAGAACTTTTCTTTCTCCATGTTTTATCTCCATACTTACACACTTAATATGCAATAGTTAGAAGCTGAATTCGCAGTATTTAAGATACACTTACATTCCCTCTAACAGATCCTAACTAACTCAAATAGAATAACACCGACCGCCTTAGAGGTCAAACATAGCTAAAAATATATATTTGTTCATCTTATTTCTATATTTATTATACAGAAAAAAATGAGAACAGGCTGAGAAACGGCAATGAAATCAACTTCGTGTAGGTCAAACAGTAATCGGCGGAGTATACTGAAAAATCTGCTATGTTCAGCCCACTCGGCATTTTCTGTAATGGGAGATTCGGCAATGTTACTTTTTCTTTCATTTGCGAGAGGTTTTTCCAAGACGTTATCGACTTCGGTGGATTCGAAGAAAGGCGTCAGGGAAATTGCCAAGAGCATGTAAGAGCCGATATGGGCTATCACAGCATCGAAGAACATGTCCGACGTGCTCCAACACCGATCTTCGAGACGCGTGGATAAAAACGATTCTTTGATATCTTGGCTAACAACCAGTCTCCAGAAACTGCTGCATCGTGGGTCTAAACAATATATAGAGGGATTAGCTTATTGTAGAACGTGGCAAAAATATGCTTTATTAAGCTGAGTTATTACATAATTTTGTCCTTGGAATGTCTGTGAACTTAGAATTTATTCAATAGCTCTCGGTTCATATATATGTAAGCATAGTTTCATTTTTAATTCACTGAAATCAAACATAAGAAATACCATAATTCTGAAATGGTTATATATATTGACATACACTCAAATAAAAGTATCTAAACATATAACAAGATCAAATGATACCACTGAAATCGATAATGCAAAAGATTGCTTGTGTAACTCACCCATTACAAGATTTCAACGACTATCCAACGAGTTCCTTATAGCTGATTCTATAGATTTATTTAATATCAATATAAGGCAAATGAAACTGCTTTTTAAAGTCACAGAGATGTATCAATGTTTATCGTCCTAGTTTAGTAAATTGAGAAGGATCTATATATTTATCGTCACCTTTTGTCTATTACTAAAGTAATTCGATAATCAATATTGATGTTCCATATTTTTAATATTATTATAGTACTAGTTGCCCCGTGCGAAACTTTCGCAGACGATCAGTAATACTCAATTTCCCCAACCAAATACATTACAGCAACTACTCTAATCACTACAGATGAATACACAAACAATAAGACATGCCAAAAAAATCGTACCTTGATATTCCATGTCAGTGTCAGTTTCGACATACGTCGTTTGTGGCGATAGATTTGTAGAGAGAATTTTCTTTTAGCACTATAATCACGAATAGTACGCGTCATTTATATAACGACGTATATGCATTTTATCCTATACCGAATACCCCAATTCACTTAATGCATTTATTATATCATGAATTTAGACAAAAATACAAAACATCACTACCACATTTTGGTAAACTCTGTTCTTCAAAATGCCACTTCCTTTTATGATGTGTCACTAAAGCCTTCGTGTTTAACATATATAACCAAGATAAAACAACAAAAATACTTCCTGCATCCACGTTACTTATTTATTTTCTATTTTTTCTCTTCATACACGAAATATAAAAATAATTACTGCTCGTCTGCAGTGAAATTGCATCTCATAAATTCACTGAATCAGATTTATTCAAGTACTGAAAGATATACAGTCAGCAATAATCAGTTGAAAGCTTGTTGTCCTGCTGATGTAGAATGAGAGAAAATGTTACTAATTTGGGAGAAGGAAGCATGAGGGGGAAGCATCTGCGGTGTGTCTCACTTTCAGAAGACCATAAATTGTGATTTATTGTCGAAGTGCAAAGTAAAGTATCGCAAATGTAGCAAACCCATTGCCCCGCATTATTTGAATGCGGGGCAATGGGTTTCTCTCACACAAATATAGTAGTCAATCATGGTATTTTAACCCATTCACAAAACTTAGATTTTAAAATACTACTCTTACGTCTACTGCTACACATACTATTAAATTGGTTGAGCATATTTTTGTACTACGGGCATAGCGAAAGGGAATGGAGGCTTGGGCTTTCGTTACGCTTGTATTCCATAGAGGTGAGTTTTCTTGAATCGCAGGTATGATATCCTATTCTTTACTCCAAGGTATGAATAAATATAGAATACTATCTATTCAGTGAGTAAAATATACACACTAAAAATCATTTGATACCAGGTTTAGGTATATAGAAAATTTGCAACACGAAAGTTTCACCAAAATTAATTTGAATTGAACGACCTAATTGTTTTGATCGGTATGGGGTATGACTCATAATTAGAACCTTACATTTTTTCTATGAATACTCCAAAATCTAATCATGATACTAAAAATCGAATATTCTACTATGTTCGATCTTAAATTTAAATGACCGAGAAGTAATACGCTGCAACGTTATTCAAACATACCAAGCGATACTCCTGTGACACAAACATTAACAATCCGGCAATTCTCATGTTTCTGTAGTTGACCTTCTGCTCCCAAAAGATGTAAAGTAGCCGGTTTATTAACCTGTTATAGTTGCGTGCAATCTTAAGTTCTTCGTTTATGGAGACCATATATTACTTCCGAGTACTTTTTCAATCATTATAAGACCAATTATTAAAATCACTTTCTCATTTTTGAAATTGTTTACACTCGTCACTAAGTAAACAAATTTAATCTGTATACAGCAACCAGGGCATTGTTTCGTCCAGTAAACAACGCGATGATGTTAATTCAATTTGTTTAACAAATGGTGGATTTTTAATCCACCATTTCTTTGAACTAAAACATACCTAAAAATACACTCCTTAATATTGTTCATCAGTGTCTGTTTCGATACACCTCGTTTGTAGCGATAGGTATCGGTATCTACACATCCAGTAACGAAACTCAATGGCCAAATAAAATGTCTTGCGTTTTCTAACGCCATACCGTATAACCCCAAACAAAATTCCTATTATATTAGAGAACGTGATAGTACAAATGTTATCGAATGTTTTAAAAATTTTCTTATAGTAGTATAATCACGAATGGTGCGCGTCATCACTATAACGATACATGTATCTTATCCTACACCGAATACCTCAATTCACTCAATGCATTTATGACTAAATGAATTATGGTAAAGATAGAAAATATCACTGCCAGCTTTACCTTAATCTGTCGTTATAAAAACCACTTCCATTTTTACCGGCAATGAAGTGTCACTTAAATAACCAAGATAAAAGAACGAAACATACCTTCTGCATCCACGTCATTTATTTATTTTCTATGTTCTTCTCTTCATACATGAAATACAAAAATAACTACTACTCGTCTGCAGTGATCTGATCTGGGAAAGGAGAGCTAGAGGGGAAGCTAAATGTCACACTTTCATACGAATACATTGTGTTACATTGTCAAAGCGCATAGCATTCTCCCCGCATTGAAAGTCTCTAACATCGTTAATGTGGCAAAATGATACATTTTTGTGCTTCGGAGAAGGCGATTGGGAATAAAAGCTTGGGCTTTCGTTAAGCTTGTACTACATGCTGGTGAGTTTTCTGAAATCGCAGGACATCCTTTTCTTTACTCAGAAATATGATTAAATGTTGAATATTATCTATTCAATGAGTGAAATATAAACAATAAAAATCATTTGATATCAGGTTTAGATATATAGAAAAAATTTGCAACATACGAAACCGGGAAGTAATATGATGCAAAATTATTCAAACATACCACATGATAAAACCGTGACGCAAACTTTCATATTCGGCAATGTTCATGTTTCTTTGGCTGTCGTTCTGCTCCCGCAAGATGCAATGTGGCTTGCTTATTCAACTGTTATGGCTGCGTACGACGTCGAAGTTTTCGTTCATGGAGACTGAAATGTTAATTGCGAATCACTTTATGCCCGAGAATAGATGCATTATCTGATTTAAAAATTTGTTTACACTCGTCACTAAGTAAACAAATTGAATCTGTATATAGCAACCCGGGCCTTTTTTCGTCCAGTAAAAAATGGGATGATTAAAATATTATTTCAATTTGTTTAACAAATGGTGGATTTTTGATTTGTCTGACTATTTTTTGCAGGAACCTGACAACTTTTGCCATCAAACGGTCATTCATTTATATATATTGATGGAGTAATAAGGGAGAAAAGTCCCGATCACCAAAAAAGCATGTTTTAAAATAATATATAGATAGATTGCTGAGTCATTATCTTATCCTAGTATTATTATTACCTAGTATTTTATGGTATATATGTTTATTCTGTCTGTATATGCCTTACATTGCTAAATTTAAATTATATAAATTTTCGATTTGTTTTTTGTACGAATGTATGGTGATAGTGTAATTTTTGTTAGATCAATATTATGATATATTATTGTATTTTTAGAGATTTCCTTGTGAAATAGGACTTTTTATAGTCGTTTTAATAAATCACATCAAATTCAATGAAGTATTCTTTCGTAATTAGTAATACCTTTACAAGTGATAGATAAATAGATTGTCGATTACAATTTATCTCTATTTTCGGCATAATTTCTATAATATTTTAGTTCTCTGTATTCAATATCTCCAAATTTTGCGTTAATTTGATAATCCTATATTTATAGTATAAATAATTTGACAAGGTATTAATAAGTCTTCAGAAATGCGAACATATGTGAACTTAGTATTCAAATAGATTACTATCACTTTCTTTGAAGCTAATATACATTTTAGACTGAACACAGACGGAATAAACTTAATTTTAATGTGGTAGTTGCCGTATATTTGGGTGATAGTCCTCGTATATATTAATGAAAAGTCTATTTATGCAGAGCATAATATATATAAAAAGTAAACCTCACTGCAAATTTGTTATCTGAGAGATAATCGAGCGAAACTATTAGGAAAACAAACTAATTAAACCGAATAAACCAAAAAGATGCCCAGGACTTCCCCCTCAGCGTGTTCGTAAGAGACTTGGGAAATTACTATTCTTACTTGTCACCGAAACGGCTCCCGAGTCACACCAAAGCTTTTAGGCATACTTCCAATACTGTCAAAGCGAAACTCATCAATATTCTAAGAAACAGTATTAAATCCGTTGGAGAGAGGGATTCGATTGATGGACCTAATTACATGCATATCCGAGAGAAAGATGGACTTTACATGTATTTCATTTCTTCCAAAGCTAATGATGAAATCCAAGACTCCTTGGGCAATAAAGTCGTTAGACCTGACATCAATTAGTTATGTTCGTAAGATTTTCAGGCAGTGAGAATTTTAAGCAGCTCAAGATGAAGGAATCATTCTCTATAATGTTCTCTCCGTACATTTATCACCTCCTGCAAGTGAAGGGTTCTAGGATATACGTTTAATTTCATAAAGAAATGATTGCTTAACTCCGTAATCGTGAGACTTCTTGAGGTTAATGATATCAACCAATTCAAAGAAAATTTTGGCCTCTTTCGTTTCTTTCAACCTGTCAGTTCTCACTATCTCATTGTGTAACATCGTTATAGATTGAATTTCATCGAAATTTTCTCTCTACAACAAACTGTCATATCCTCATCTGCAGGCGTGTATACAGCACGATGTGTTATAAGGATTCATAGATTTAGACTGCGTATAGACTGAATTCAATATTCTCGTTGATGTTGAGTAATGAGGCTCGAATGAAATAATAGGCTCTAATTACATACTTATTCAAAACATAAAACACATAGTTCTTTTAATTAACCTTCTGCAGTCGTTCCCGAAGAGAATAATATTCTAACGTCAATAGTACCGGCCTTCATTTAGTGGTATGTTATTACACAATAAGATAAACAACTTGAAATACAACGAGGATTTTGGTTTGGTCAATTATGAATTCTTGAGCACGAACGTGTAATCTTTCTACAGTTTCGCGTGCAGAGTCAGAAATACAGCGGAGAAAACTTCGTTAGTAAGATAGCTCTTGATGTATCTCTATACCGCAGAATAGTTTTGCAGAATAAATCATGTATAAAAACGGGAAAGCTGCCCAATAAAATTAATCCATATAATCAACAACAAGGCAATTTGGTTTGGTTCTATTTATTCGTCCACTTACTTCTAGAAGTGAGTTGAAATGCGTGTGGACCTCCAATCTCGGCGATTGAAACATTATTTCACGTAGCGTGGCCGAGAGCCAAGACACTAGGGAAATCCAAGAAATTTCGGGAAGAAATTCGTAAATTTAAGTTTGGGGAGAGAGAAATGCATGTTCTATTCGACCTCACCGTTCCCCTCTCACTGTTTATCCTCCATCCACTTTGAGCCGCAGAAAAAGAAGGGGAGACTTGGCATGCTGCATGCGTGTTTTCTCTCTGCGAGACTTTCAAAAAGGTCTTCACTCCACCGAAAGGCCATTACGTCACCGAAAACTTCTTTGGCAGGAAAAGCTTTAGAAAATATCTTGTACGTACAATAAAAAAATGAAACATTCGGAAAGGGACTGCCATCCAGTTGTGTATGACGCTTCCAAGAGAAGCTAATTTTTTCCATCCCTTAAACTTTATCGCCCCTTCTTTTCCAGGGAAGGAAATTCCGATAAGGCTAAGCTAAGAAAGGGCTCGAGAATAGATTGTTCCTTTTATTCCTACAAAAGTATATTACGAAGAGAAACTACTTGTCAGCGAAAATTTAAATTCGAGCAGTATTAATTCTAATATTTGACTATTTTTCTTCCTCATCACTTATCAACATTACCTACATCTGCATCAATACCCTTCAAGCAACATCAGTGCGTTATATTAATAAATTAAACTGTGAATTCTTATTGTGACACCCTTTATGAGACGTGGTAAAGTAATCATGTTCTTTGAAGAGCTAACGAAGAACTTCAGGGATTAAGAGATAAAGGTTCTCCAAGCGCCGAAAAGCGGCGACCGTCTAAGGGCGATTCCCGGGAAACGGATAATCGTTTAGCGGTCCCAGTTATTCAGAATCCCGATGTACATTTCGGAAACAATGCTTCCATCTTCATGGGGGGTCCAATGCTGGGAATCGCCCTTAGACGGTCGCCGCTTTTCGGCGCTTGGAGAACCTTTATCTGTTAGTTCATTGACCGCCGAGTTCCTTTTTTCTCCTTTCTAACTTCAGGGATATCACTAAGAACAAGCAAATTAATAATTTATATTAAGTATTGGAAATGTCAGTAAACGCACAATTAAGTGTGATAGTCTACCAAAAACTTCTTCAGTTGCATGGAGTATTGGATCAGATTATGAAAAAGCATGAAAATAAATAATCAAATATATTTCTTAAAAATATCTCGCAAAAGTGCTAAATATATTTAAAGTTCTTTCTTGTAGTAAAAAAAACAAAAACCCTTGAACACGTCCTGACTCCATTAAAATATAATATATAATTTTGATTGTTCATATGCGTAGTGTTACCGAGGACATTATTATGGTTGAGTACCTCCAGAGAGAGCCTAGCGGGCCTGATAATAAATCCACCCCTTGCACTACAGTCTTAATGCGGCCCTGACCTCTAGTTTCTTGGGACGAGATTCTGAGCCATTTCTCTCTAAATTTATTAGGAAAGCGGATATAAAGTTTTCTGATACGATGCAGATGTTGATGGATCACGACGAAAGCCTGTTTAATTTTGAATATGGAACTCGCATAAGTTATTCGTATCCCTTGACGTTTGCGGGGGTGACTCGAAATATGAAATAAAATATTCTGGAGATCAGAGAGAGCGTGATAAATGAAGACATGCAAGTGAATATAACGGAAGCGATAAAGCACTGTCGTGATTCAAATAGTAATGGTCTTGTTTTGCTGGGTAATTACGTCATATCCTATTTCGTCGTCGCTGTCAGGGCCGTCCCAAGACACGGGAGGGCCGGCAGGTCCCTCAGGGTGTCGCAGTTTGGGCGGCACATGACGTTAGTCTGAGGTTACTAATAAGGGTACCTTAGTGATCTTTTCATTGAAAAACCATTTCATAATCTGTAGGTTGCGACTCACTGTACAATTAAAGGGTTACCAGTTAAATTTTTTCTAAATATTCCATATCAGATTGTTAGCGGTAATAGTTACTTAAATAAATCTTTATACTTTTTCAAAAATTTTAATATCTTTTATTTTTATTACCGCTTATTTAAAAATTAAAGAACTTTTCTGATGATCGTATACTTTGAATATTTACATGGACGGTAAAAATCGAAATCATTGTATAAAACAAAACATTTCTCCGATTCATACAACGTGCTAAATAAAGCCGTAATAATCATGTTGTGTATAAATCGAGAGTGAGGTGTATGTAAGAATCACTCAATATGTAACTTCGCTTTTTTGAACTTTTACCCTTTCCTTTCATTCGGGAATAGAAAGTATACAAGGCGCTGATGCATATATGCGCGACTATTTCTCGAGGTTTCGATCTTTCCTCTGTCTATTCGTAGTGAAAATAAATAAAAATCCCTTCAATCTTCCGTCTTTGAGGTGCACCTGATCCCATGCAAACTTCCTTCCTAAAAAGCCACAATTTCTCCTCCTTGGCGCATGTGTGCCCGCGTGGGAGGCTTGGGTTCCGATTGGAAGCGACTTGAACAAAGAGATATGGCGGAATCCCCCACAAGAAGCAATTAAGGAGATGGAAGGGAATAGTTAAAAATAGGAAACAATGGGGGTGGAAGGGGTGGGCTAATTGGAAGGGGAGTAATAGAGATGGAGGGTTGAAGAATTAAGAGGTAATGGCTGACGCAAAGGAAAAAATTAAAAGATAATCACCGCTGAGTAATTGCTAAAAAACGTGCGGTTAATTCGTGTGGTTATCCGTCTTTGATCACCAATAGCTACTCCAAGAGGTAACGAATCAACTGTGATTAGAGTACAAGAGACCAATATTGACGATTTAAAACGCCTTCTAATTCAAAGCTATAAAAATGGGCATAGAACGTAGATTGGTCTACAAAGTATAGATATTAGACACTATGGGGCCCTGGAACAACTAGTGATGCGGGCTCTCACGACAACCACAAGAATAAAATGCAAACGGTCGGTAGTATGAAACATATAATAACTTTATAGGCAATGTGATTGATATAAGCGGACGTAAATTCGTGGAAAGACATCGCAGAAATAAAAAAAACTTCGTTCTTTTCCACACGAGCTTTAATTCGTTGACGGTTTTATAAGCGTAATTAAATCTTCAGGTAGAAAGAAATGTCAGAAAATGTAAGTACGCTTTCAAAACCAGTGGATAATTAAAGCCCCTGTGGAAAAGAACGAAAATACCTGTGGGGAGCCTAAAACGGTGTAGATAAAGGTCCAGAGGGCATTTATCTGCACCATTTGATTTGTGATTATTTAGTATTAGTTAAAGGGGAGAGTTCGACGGTCGGCAAGATTCTGAGGACTTCAATTATCTCTCTAGGAAAATTCTTTCAAGTCAAATATTTAAATCATAATGCTCAATTAATCAAAATGGTAGGAAATTGGATCGATTAAGAAAGAGAACCGAAAATAATCAGGAGAAAATCAGTGTTACCCGCTACAGTTCTCGATGACAAATGATATACCGACCGATGCAAGCACAAATAAGGTACCTCAAAAGATAGGAAGCATGAGCAGCTCCTTGTCATGGTCTCAATTTTTCTTTCTCTCTTTTCTTTCACACTTTTTGGTCATTCTGATCGATAAAAATCATCTTCAGCAGTTTCCAATTACGCGATGAATGAAAAACGAGACACTTTTTACGGAGATCTAAAAGCGAGCAATGGAAGTAGTTGGAATTGAATTTCATCGTCAACCTATGAGATTTTCTCATGTTTAAATTCATGAACCCCTAGTAGTAAAAAGTCTATGATGGGGTCCATACTTCGAGGAAAAAGGATAAAGGAGGAAGATTTGAACGATCCTCTTCAGCAAGTGTTAGGTCTCTGCGAACGAGGGAAATCATGAGTATTTCAATGGAAGATGATATGTAATTATAATCTCCAAAATAATACGAAGAATTGAACAATGATTCGGAACATGAAACGTATTCTTTTCCACAAAACATTCTCATACTTCGCATCTTATGACGATAATCACTGATTTGAAAATTGGCAATAATTTTATATTTTGAAAAACTTAGAAATTGGCTTCTTAGAAGGTTGGCTCAATTTCAAATTCAATTTTTTTCTGCTCTTCTTTCTCGAATCGATTTCTCGTTTTAAGTTTGAGCTATTCTACATCACGGAATCAACCGAGTACAACAAAATGTAGTCGTATTCGTAATTATTTATTTTTTATTATCATTTTTAAAATACAACTACCTGGTGCTACGTATCCTGATATTTCTAAACCAGTTATCTGTCTCATTTAATCTTTCCAATAGTTTTTTGATAAAATACTGTTTAGCTGACCTTCGACTCATATGACCAGTATCTGAAAAGACTTACCCAGAAACCACTACTCACAACACAATCCAAACACTCAACACTATAATATATTAGAGAAATTGTTGGTTTGTAGATCTCTTAGCAACAAATTTTTGGAATTTGATGTTTTTAACGTGTTTTCGCCTATCTGTGCAACATTAAAATTTTCATTATTTTTCTTAAAGTATAAGATACGGAGACCCTGCTTATCCTGAATCTTTCATAAAACCCTGGTTAGAGAAACCGCAGCAGATCAGGAATGCAGGGTTATGAAGGCTGAAGGTATGTACGAATTCCCAACTTGATTCGGATTCAAACTCCTGTTTGACTGCGCATCAGCGAAAAATTAATTCTCTTTAAGCAGCACGCTTCATTGAGGACGACATCGAGATAGTCGATGAATAAAAACGGCATCGGAAACAGCTGCCGCTATTATATAATGCTTCCTATTGGAGGCAGTGAAGGGGATCAAATTCCTGCCGACTGGAACGTAAATTTTCTTTGAGGGAAAAGAAAAGGAGATCAGAAAGAATGTGCGCGAATTCAAATGAGAACGAATGAGGAAGAAAATGCTTAAGCGGGGAGAAGATGAAGAGTTATGCCCGGGGAAAGGGTGCATGGTAAATACAGGGAGACAGACGTAGGATTAGTGAAGAGACGCATGGTGCCATCTGGGGAAGAAGACAGGAAGATGGCGAAGGAAATATATATATAGTGTATTCGTGAATGGCAGTTGAGAAATATCTCCTCATTGCTAACCACAACATTTTTAATAGCAGATTCGGTTATCAAGAATGGAATTTAGTCTTTAATTATCAGATGACATGAGTCGTATTTACTGAATTAAATGGCGGATCAGGAAATATATCGCAGTAAAAACTAGTTATTTCCAAACTCTAGAGTAACAAGATTGTCGCTTCGAAATTTGTGTCCAACTGGGATGAAATAATAATAAATGAATTATTCTGTTATTCTTTTTACACATGGTGAGTGGACCAAATTTCGAAATCAAATTCTCCGACAGAATTTGGATAACGCTGAAGAAAACCAAACAGATTTATGCTATAACAATTCAATATGGAGCTTCCTCACTCCGACAGACTGTTCCAGTCATCTACTAGGGGTTTCCTACACGATTTGATATAAATATTTTACAGAATCGAGATCAGTTATTGCCAACCTTGTTATCGCCCACAGTATAATTTCCCTGCTGCCTATTCAATAACTTAATTCAACGCTCATGAAAATAATCACATTTATGGTTATTACGAGGATAGTAATGTTTATCAATACTATCTACATATTTGCAACTGAGGTGCGAATTGTGCTTTTGCCTTTTGAATCAAATTGGAATAGAATTAACTAAATCTTTCGAATCTCGAATTGAATTGGCTAAATCTTCAATTTGATACACGTTTCTTTGTCAATTTGTTTCTCACAAAATTCCGAAACTGGAAACAGCATTTTCTTCTTCTTTTGCTCTTCACCCTCACCCTTCAAAATAGCACCTCCAATTTATAACAAATAAATTTATTAATTAGATGTAATTACAAAATTACGATTGTTAAATTATTATTGCTAAGATTAGTATTCATATAAAATGTTCCAGTCAAATTTCATACGGAAAATCGAAAAACGTAACTAAATAGAGTAAGGAAATCCTAATTTCCCACCACTTCAATTTTTATCCGATATTTGATTTTTTTAATGCAACTCGAGCATTGCAAATGTCGATTCTATTCTGAATATTTTTCGAACGAAATATAACTTAATCTGGAATTTCGAATATTCGAATAGCTCTAACATACAATTCAGCCAAACATGAGTGAGTACATTTCTGTTTTCGTAAATCGCATTCAAAGGATTTTTCAGAAATATTATCTTCTTAAGAATAACAATATAAAAGTACAGGAACAATGTGAAAATAGCAGACGATTTGATACACAGTTATATTGATAACTTTATACCTATCATAAATCTTATAGAAAAACATTTCTGGGAGAAACATATTTCGTCGTAGCCGTCCCTTAGAAGTGCATTTGAATTTCCTGAAACATGAATTTACACTCACTCGACTGTCGACTTTATCACTTAGAATGAATACTCAGTTCCAAACTTAAAACACTCCCTAGTGGGCGGTACGGTTGGCGACCACTGACGAAATTCCTGAATTTACGAATACACGAGCAATGTATCTCAATCGTATTGTTGCCTTTGAATCCATGTTAGATACCTCCTCAATATTTAATATTCTCTTTAGTCGGAACTAGTGGCCGCAGGTAATCCTTCAAAGAATATAAGCCAACCAAAGGGCCTTTTGATGCTCTAAAAGATGCTTCAAAGTAGCATAGAGAGGATTCAAGCGAAATATCTCCTCCAATATCATGCGCGAGGATTACAAATATTGGTAAAGCTTTTAACACTTCAATTGGAAAATTACTATTCCCCAGCTTACTTTTTGATATTAATATTAACTCCGATTACCATCTTCTCAATCGTGGGAACTCTCGAAGCAAAATTTCTTCAAAGATATTTCAATATTTCTTCAAAGATATAAGGGAATATTTCCCGATTAAATTAGGAAAATAAATCTGATTCTCTTTCTAGGAACTTTTATTTTATTTGAAATGAAAAAATTTTCTCAAGCTATCTCTGTCTTACAAATGTTATATGAAGGATGGTTAAATGTGAGAAGAGACTATTTAGTCTCAATCTCGCCCTTACAAAGACTATTTATTATTATTTAGACATAAGCTATGCATTTCCTATAGGGATCGTAAAATAAGAGAATCCCTGGAGATGAAACAAAAACTTCTATCACAGTTTGAGAAATTCGTCACCTATAAAATACTGCATTTTAAAATTTTCCAATAGGCGAATTTTTCCTAGAACGAAAATAAAAAAAGGCGACTCTTAGCTTAGATTCCTTGGAAGAATTTGAAATATTATGAATAAACTTCGCAAGCTTGAAGAAATGATATACGAGTGTGAAATACGATTCTTAAACATCAAATATTTACAGATATTACCGTTATTGTTTATTATTCCTACAATCCGTTACTATAGCGTATTGTATGCTACGTAATTCCAACAATGTTGTACGTAAGCATTGGAGAAAACATTGAACTCCTTCAACGATAAGAAATGGAACCTTGGAATTATTCTTTGCTTAATTAGCAACAAAGAGGGCAACAATAGTTCATTAATTACGATGAACCATAAAACTGCTTCAGATGCTATAAATATCACTGTCATAAAACTGAAGCAAACGAGTAAATCCATAAATAAATAGGTGGTTTACTAAAAATGGCGAATTAGAAAACAGGGTTAGAAAATGCTTCGAATTATGGTGGAATTCGGCATATAGCAGTTTTCCCAGCTTGGAAAAAGAAAAAATGGCGACATTTTCAAGGAAAAAGTCCTGTTCTCACTTAGCGAGGACAAACAAGACAGAAGAAGAGGAGAAATCCGGCCAATGAGAAGAAATAAATCGGCAGAAGAGAAGTAGTTAAAGTGAGAGGTCACTCCCGAAGAGGGAGAGAAAGGGATTTAAAAAAGAATGCGCCTTTTTTCAAGGAAAGCCTTTCGAGATAAAGGGTTAGAGGAGACATCAAGGGAGTTGAGAAGGCTTTCTCTGACTTGGGTATCCAGTGGCTGAGACCGCAGGAGACCGCAAACAGCGTTTTCCACGCCCGGGAGATTTGCGAAGTCTTCCTCCCTTTTGCTTGACCCTTCTCTTCCCCTTAATCCCCAGAAACACGTTACAATCGCGCACTACGGAATCACGGATCCGGTTGGGAATTCCGGAAGGTCACTGCTGATGCACTCCGCGAAGTTCTGCCGAATTCACTTTTACTATGCTCCATTGATGATTGAACGATTAAGATTATCAAACATAAGAGCTCATTTCAGAACAGTAAGGAGAGTAAGATTGTAATCCCTCTATATTACGCTTGGAATCTGGGCTCAAACTTTCCCGCCTGTAAAATATTCAGCTTCAGAGGGTCTGAAATACAAATCTGCAGACCTGCAATTCATCAGCACCAACCCGCGGATTTCCTGACGAATGGTTACGGATCGGGTCGGATAATTGTTTCTTACGGGTGGAATAATTTACAATCTTTTGTGGATGCGAATATGTGGTTTGCTATGAATGGCGGATATGGAAATCTGTATCCGTGGAGATCATCGCGCGGATTGTATTTAAGCTGTAAGAATGTTATATGTTCCAAGTAGGGAGAGCAGAGAATAATCACGGGATAGCAACAAATATATTTAAGAAAAAGCAGAAAAATAGAACTTGGAATTTAGTAAGGAAGGTAACCTCGCACTTCCCATTAGCAACCATCTTAAAAACAAACATCATCTACTAGAAGATGTCAATATGCTGACGAAACCGGTCGAATTATAATCTGCTGCAGAATTCATGAAGTATTTTTTCTTATTTGAAATGTAAGGAAGAGAGTTGTAAGATATGGATGTGCACCCAAGAAAATCACGGACATGAAAAAATTATGACATAATCGGGGCTAGTGTTAAGCTAGTTGTACGAAGGCAAACGATTGGTACTTCATATCTTAAATAATATGGTTAAAAATTAAAAAATATCAATAATATGTTCATAATACGAAATTGTCAGCATCAGCATTTGCTAACCATAAGAGGTATTCCTCCAGGCAGGAAACTACGAGCAATACAAAATTTCAGGATAAATGAATGTGCTTAGAATACAATATTGCAGAATAACTAATGAAAAGACTTGAATATCAATAACCGAATGGCTTCTCATGATTTTTTTAATATCAGGGAATCTCCTGAAGAGATATTTAGACCCAAATGTACGCTTCATTTGCTTGCACCGTTTACATGGGTTTGTTTCTTGATCCCTGAGTCATCAAAATAACAGATCCCAGCCAACCTGAGTAGATTAATATGTTTTTACTGTATTATAATGGATATTTTCTGGCTTCCCATTACATGCAAGGGCGTGGAATACACGAGAAAACGCGGTGATAGAGTACAGTTTTTTCTAAATTCAAATCATAATCACGGATTACATTTACACTTACTTTCCGTAAAAATTACTGTAAATGTCTTAATTTTTTATTTTATTATCAAAGGAGAAATTATATAATTTTTATACTTTATATTTATATTACTATTTTATTTTATCATGAAAGGACTAATATTATCCATATCCTTAATCTTTCCTTCACTATAAATATTATTATAAATCACATTTTCCTAACAAATTCAGTCGTGCCTTTAATGAAACGAGGACAGTCATATGTGAAGAAAGTACAAGTGATATTCTGCCAAAAGAATAGAAATTGCAGGAGCTAATTTCAATGAAATTAAACGCTGATGATTTAAGAAATTTATAGCAAATCCTAAGGTTAGGTATTAAATACGATATAAGAAAGCTACTCTCTTATCAGATTCTCAATAAATACATGGGTGGTCTGAAAAGTTTCCGATATTTCGCCATTTCTCGACATGTTTTCTGGAAATTTTCTGAAGATTTATGAAAAACCTGGGGTCGGAAACTTTTCAGACCACCCTCGTAAATGCTAGACTGTTATTAGATTCCATTTATATCTCTATAAACGAAAATTCAAAAGGCAGTAATCGAATATACTGGCTATGTTAACTATATATTGAGGTAATATTATAATTAACATTAGGGTTTAATAAATACAATGGCCAGAAAGGTATTCCAATTAAATAAAATGAAGATGAGACTTTGGGCCGCTACTTTCCGAAATAAGGTTTGTCTTTATGATAATAAAATACGTACAACTATAAATATGATACCTGCAGGGATGGCCAATAAAGATCGCAAAGTATTCCATAACTTTTAAATCATCGACTTAGAAATCTCAATATTGTCAACTCTGAAAATAAATTTTCGCTAATATAGGGAGATTTTAAGGGCGATTGGCGATCAGATTGGAATACTTTATGGAATAGAGATTAACGTTAGGATTAACACGTGAGATTTCATTATAGAAATGGAGGAGAAATCGTATTTCATCAATATTTCATCGTAGCAAGCGATGCGTATAACTTTCAGATAATCTGAATCCGATATAGCAGAAGGACATAAACAAAGAATCCGTCAAGTCAGCCAAAATTCTTTCGTGTACATTGTAATGAGGTTAATGGGATATATCTGGTGAAACAGACACCCTCTGGACAGCGCTCTCGCTGACGTAACGCATTAATATCACATTACCTTGTTATCTTAACAAGGGAAAACAGCTAGTTTATTTACATGGAAGCCCAAGTGGAAATTTAATTAAGAAAAGAGTTACGATTCCAGATTGTGACGGCTTATTTTTTCCACAAATCAAAATTCTTCTCATCTTCTTGGCCATTCTTCAACAAGATGCTGCTGGTTGAATTCATTTAATTATGTTCCAAGGATACGTTAAGAAAATATTCTGAAATCGTGGAAGATGTTTCCCAGTTTAGCTAAAGATTCATCTTCCTTTATTTTATTGTTTTTACTTCAGTAGTGTAGAGAAGTTACTAAGATAGTCATTGCGTGAATGTTGCTGAATTTGCACAGTTTCAATGAAGCCTATCCAAAAGGATAAATTCCTTGAATTTATTTTAATTTAATATTTAGTACAAAAATCATAGTCGTCATAAAACTTAGTAAGCATAAGATCATTCACCTGCACAATATCGTATGTTTCCTACATCTTCCAGTGGCGGTCGAATGTCTCGAGAATATTATGCTCAGAAGCAGACGCGTTTCCAATAAGGCGTGAGAGTGAACGCGTGATATAGAGGAGCACATACGCACGCAATATCCGAGAGCATTTGCAATAATTTACTTAGTTTTCCCTCGGTTTGCTGACCTCATGCTGCACCGAATAAATCGAGTCCATTGGAATAATTTCCTCATTAACGCTGCGGAGTGATTTCCCATTTCGGCATTTGTCCATTAGTTAGCAAAACATTTTGGACCGCATATATAGTCATTGATGTAATTACCTAAAAGTTAATGTAGAAAAATCAAATAAACCGCCACAAATTGAAGTTGGCGTCCTCCGTATATTTAGTTCGTCCTATTTGATCATTCTTAAGCACTGAAAAGGCCATACATAAACTGTAGATAAAATGATAAAGGTTTTAATCGGAAGAACCTGATAAAAGACATGAAATTTAATATTAATGAATATTGGAATGTGGATGTCACGACGATGTTCTTTCATCAACGGAATTTCCGCTTTTTCTGGTTTCGAGCACGAAGAATTCAATCGACTAGTGCCGCGGAAAACAACAACAAAATTAAAATATAATTATCACTTCGCTCATATTATCGCAAAACTACCTTCCATAAGGATCGACTCGCTTCAGATCCCGATTGGCTACAGATGCATTGCAGTCAAGAGGCAACGTTTACTTGCTGTCGTAAATGATGAATATTATGACTTGTATTCCAACATCAGTGGTATCGAACGTAGTTGCTTACAGCGAACTCATCCTCAGCATAGTATTACTCTTGCTTACAATTTTCTTGACTTACCTTCGTCTTTTATAGTTAAGACTTTGTTAAGTGATTACTAAGAGAAATAATCATATTCTGTTCGATATTATGTTCATGTCAAGTGCAACGCTTCATTTAGATAAAGTTAATACAGCATATTTTCATCATTCATTACAATTAAATACCGCTATATAATAACCCGAATATATCACTAATGTATTAATTAATGAGGTATATTATTAATCAACTAGTGGATTACCCCGTCGAAAAGACGGAAATTAATTTAATTTAATGCTATTATCGCATATACCTGATACATTTCAAAATGCCCCGTCAAACATGTCGAGGATTAATATAAATGCATCTGTCACATTATTTATCATTATCTGGCATTCAGTAGTCCACTTAACCAACCTTTTTCTAAAGTTATAACCTACTTACTCCGTCATCAACAAAATGGCCGAGTGGTTAGAGTGTCTGGTTCAAATCTCCAAAAGTTCCAAATTTCCAAAGATTAATCCAAAAATTTATCCTCAGTGGTTCGAATCCTGTTTAAGGAAAATTTTTTCCGAAAATTAAGTTTTACATTTGCTAAGAAACTTCATAAGTAGTAGTTTCCATAGCTTGCTTGTTTGTTTGTTTTAATAAATCGCATAGGTCGCCGGTTGTTATACACAACCGCGAAAGTTTCGTTTATTTTTATCAAAACTCTCGCAATTTGGAATCCAAAGCAATGATTCACGACCAAATTAAGAATCTTTAACCAATTTCCTTTCTTTTGGCACTCATCTAGATTTCTTCACTTCTAATTAATTCCATTACTTTAATTTAATTCTACCTTAATTCATACATTACAATTAATACATTATGATGAAATGAAAGGATTCAAAAATTTACCGTACCACTTGATTTTATTTATCACAACCTAGGTTTCGGCCCCTTAGGCCATCTTCAGGTGAAAAAACGTGCATTTCTTACGAGGGCATTTTCTATTCGTACAGAGTCAAATCAAGGATACTTTTGGTAGAAAAATATCGATAGGTGTTAGGTCACTGTCCTAATGAATCTTTCAATTTCGTACATCTATTTCTTCGGGAAGTACCTGAAATTGATGTTCCAATATTCCCATTTATTTCTTATGCGAGTTACTGATATCGGATAAATAAATATATATATATATATATACAAGGGTGATTATTACATAAGATATAAATAATAGTTTATCAATCAATAATGAATTAAGTATTGATATCATAATAATGTAAATACAACAAGCTGCTATATTATCACCATTTACACATATTACACATTATAGTACACAAATGAAAGATTAATTATTAATTAATCACGAATTAAAATGATTTACATTAATAAACTCAGGCGCCTCCTGATAAGCCTTCTCTAGAGTTTCGCCTGTTTCTCCTTGGGATTTTTCTGCAAATATGTATATGCAAATATATACGAGCCATTCCTCAGGGAATCGGACAGAAATTGACAACTATTTTTTTTAATTATGAAAATGTTTATACTTGCGATATTATTTATTCCATTTATTGGAAGAGATTGAATGTATCTTTAAAACTTTATAAGGTACACCCTATATCTTTTGTCTTCAATTTTAATCGATAACATTGCTTATATCATACTTACACACATTAATTAATAAAATACATTCGGATATTTTGATACCAATACGCTCTTCATTGTCATGCCTCGAGGTACCTCAGTGGTTTACTCAATGAAGCCAGCGCAGGTTCGAACCCGAGGCCTTCAAGGGAGAAGCGAAGTCAGATTCACGCCGACGCAATGAAGAAATAACAGTCTCCTCCTTGGAACAATCTCGGAGCAAGCTGCATACTAATTAAGTTCAAGCGCAGGAAGGAGAAATAAAAGAGTGAGGGAGGGAAAAAGAAACACAACTCCGCGTAATTAATGGTTTAGTACCCGTTATTAAAAGCGTCTCTCTATCCCTCGCCGTCTTATATCCTCCCTTTGCAAGGAAAACAAATCTTCCATGTATCAAAGACTGCACAATGAGCAAGAAAATGGCCGTTTGCAGAATAATATGTCGAAAGGGGAGAGAAATCTTAATGAAAAGGTAGTAAATCAATTAGGAAAAATGTGAGAAGTCGAGGCGATTGCAGTGCTAGGTGCTGAAGAATTCCATTCCGCTAAATAGCCTTCTTTTATCCTAATATTTAAGCTTCCTTATTTTGTGCCTGTAATCTTATAATTTTCGATTAAATTTTCATTTCGCGCGAATTGAAATATCATATTGTATCACTCTTGTCTTTGCGAGTAATTCAAGAACGGCTACTCCTTAGGACATTCAATCCACCTCATTTAATCTCACTGTTTTGAAAGGAAATTTCGCAGAAATTTAGTAGAAATAAAGGATTTTCTAAATTACTTCTAATTTTCTCCATCTGCTGCCTAAGCACCTGAGAATGGCCGAACGAGCAGACACCGGTCGTGTGATTGTGACTCTTAATTTGTGGAAGCATTCATTTTTATTTTTGATTGCAAAGAATAAATATGATCCCATTTTAAATAATAATAATCTAAAATAAATTTAATATTCCCATTTTAAGATTAATAATAATGGACTTCAGCAAATCACAATAAACCATAATTCTATGGTACATTATTATGTAATAGTAATGGTAAGTTTAATTCATCCAAAACCACATCTGAAAGGGAAAGAGTTGTTTGATGGCTCATTAAAGAGATTTTTTAAGTATTTTTAATTATGTACTTTTTTCCGAAAAATGTAAATTCATCCAGGTTTACAGGCTTGTAATACACCTTATGGCAGGTGATGTAAACACCGTACTAAAACATGATGTATCGCAAAATTTGTAGACAAAACTTCTGAGATCTACCTATCATGCCTATGTAGACTATCGAAACTCTCTGAGAAGGTTTGGAACCCCTCCTTAGGCCTCATTGCCTTTATCACTTCATTCTATATACAGTAAAACCCGAATCCTGCGAAGTGCTGCTCTTTGATACTGGGATTCTTCTCGTCATATTTTGAAAAATAATCAACTTTTAGGAAAAACAGACTTTTAAGACATGAAACATACAAGGAACCTTCTTAGAGACAACGTGAAGCAGGGGAGGAAAGATGATGCTACAGAAAGTGCAGAAACTTCCTGACTATCGAAAGAGGGAGCCGATTGGCTTTATTGGATTGCAGAGCATCTGGGAATGGGAAAATCCGCGTCTTAAGCGGGTAGCAGAGCGTCATAAGTGATATCTGTACCATGTGTTTCGTGTGGTGTGGAGAAAACCGTGAATGATTCGGGATAGCATCTTAAGCTGGAGCGTCTTAAACGGGTTTTAGTGATTAAATTTATTATCCGCGCAACTTTTCTGCGACAGATTTCAATCCCATGCATACGATGATAGCGTGCAATCTCGAAGATGTTCGGAGAGAGTGCATTTGAACTTAGCATAAATCTGGAGAAAGCGCGATGCGGCACAAGTCGCACTTAATCATACAACTCCAGAACAATCCGCAGATGCGCCTCCAGGGATACAACTTTGCGAAAGGGGGCAGCAGCATCCGTTCGCAGTGATTTACCGTGTTCGTGAGAGGGGATGAGGTTGGCAGGCCTGACGTGGGAGGGATGACGTGTTGAGGGAGAAAGTGGTTAGGCGAGAAGTTCTGCAACCCGTTGCCGATCTCTCGAGGACCATTTCCTCGACTTGAGGTGGGTTTGATCAATCAAGTGACCCTCATTATATGAAGATGAAGTGAGCTGAGTGGATATCTGTCATTTCTGTCGGACCGCTTTCAAGATGCGATATTTCGGGAATATGTTCAAATCGCGATTGGAAGATGAGATGCTAATATTTGCGTAGGTCTGGCCTAGAACTTCCTATTTTTAATGCGAAGATTCTAATACAGTAGGGTAAATCGTAATTAGAACCCAGAGTTACTTTCAGTCACTTCATCTGTTTGGTGAAAGATCTGACAACTTTAGCAAAACCCGGTTAAGACGCTTTTCGAGGGAACAAGCGAAAACCGCGCCTTAAGAGGAATAGCACTATAACCGGGTTATACAACTCTGGTTGCATTACATCTTATTTTTGAAGAATGATCAGCTTTCGCACAAAGAGAGTTTCTTATTTACTTAATTTTCGTTATTTTTCACTCTATAATGAAACAATATCAAAAGATATTTTTAACAGCAGTGGTGAGGAGGCATCGCAGATCACAATATCTCCAAGACTACGCTCAAAAACACTGCGATCCATTTCTGGTTTAATCAGTATGTTTGCAACAAGACATTGCGACAAAAGGAAACACCACCAAGGGAAGTTTTAATCTAAGGTGCTGCCCTTAGAAAAAGTTTTAAAGATCTCACTCTATCTCAGAATTTGTATTATATTGAAATTTTACCGATAAACTAAGCTAGTTGTGAGACAATTTTTTTCAGGGAAGAATTATTTCCAATCCTTTTATTTATTTCAAAACACCATCTCGTTATGATTGGAGCTGAATTCAAATCAATTTAGATATTTTCTGGATGAGAGGTGAGATTAGCCAATAAACATTAACAAGGTGAGTAGGTAATTAAAGGTTAAGAATAAACGAGTGGATAAAAAATACCGAATTGATGAGGGCTCACTCCAAAGAGCGATGATGAAGAACAAGTTTCCATCTCTCATTTATCTAAAGAAAGACGGTCGCGGACAGCTTCGCCCATTAGTGCGACCAAATCACTTTTTCCATCTCCGTAATAAAGATTATCGGGTGCGAATATTAAATGCGAAGAGATAACGAGCGTCGAGGAATAAAAAAAGGGGAACGAAAGTAACACGTACGTGTGGAGAGTTTGATTGACACGCGAATAAGCGCCCTCAGATTCGATAAAAAAGCACCTCGTCGGCCTTAAAAGGATGGGCGAACGATGATTTAGGGCCGTTCTCAAAATAAACGTCGAGAAATAAAAGAAATCCGATTTTGGAGGTCGAAGTGATTCATCCGCGAATGTTGTATACAGGGAGATGAAACGAGTCAAGACGCGCGAAATGTTTGAAATGACGTTCAGCGCATGCTATAGAATTTTCACGAGTGTTTTTAGATTTGGAGATCCGAGGGGATTTTAGAAATCATATTGTATACGTAAGTTGGAGCAATAAAAGACGGAATGCTTCAGGTCGCATGAATCACAGAATAATAAAAAATACAGTGCATAATCTACATAGATAACACAATTAAACTGAAGGCTAAAACAAAATCTCTTCGTCCATTTTCATTTCTGACATATCTTGCAGCCAATTTTTAAATTATTATTGTTCATTTTCAGTTGATTTTTATTATTAATATTCGTTGATGTAATTCCTTTTTTATTTGCAATGTAAAGTATAAAGAGCGAAATAAATATAAATGCAGCTAGGAATGACGGAAGCAATTGGAAATTGCAATTGATCGAGAGGAAGTTTCTAATAAAATACACATAAAAGGTAGGATTATAATGCGAAAGCGGACTAAACAAGAAATGAATAATATCTACCATGGCTCATAGAAAAAGATTCTTAACTGAAAACTGTTAATTTACGATATAAATCATTCTAATAGTAAAGAATAGGAGTTTAGAATAGGAGAATTCCCTCTGGTTAGTGGAGGATTTGGCTTCGGCTATTTCACTTTTCTGCAATAACATTATTTGAATTACGATCATGTATTTAAAATATTGATATCGGAAAAGTAAAGAGACACTTTGCTACACCGGTGAAGATTCTTCTTCATGACATTGTTTCACAATAAAGTTATTTTTGAACTTTTATGGTGAGATGAGAGATTATGGAACTATACCTTAAATAAATAAATATATTGTATATAACGTCATTCTCACAGATGAACACATAATCCTTGATTTATAGTTTAACTGCTTTAAGTCTAAAGCTTTCGTTTCGCTATGCTACCAATTAAAATTCCATCGATTGCACAAAATACCGTCACTTCTCTGAAGAGGAAGCTGAGACTATAGCGACTTTTTCGTTCAAGTCAATTTATCTCTGTGTAAAATACTATTCTAAGTATACTTCGCATTAGAACTAACTAAGCCTCATGGAAGTAATGAAAGACATAATACGCCTCCACTTCTCAGATGGAACTTAATGAAGAACATCAAGGGAGATTGTGAAATGAATGATGCCTTTCTCATAAATCACAGCAACATACCCATTCTGGTTTCAGCGACTCTGTGATAGTTCTAAGAAACACCGATGACTAGAAATCTTTCTTTGTCGGAGAAAAACGAAAAGAAAGCACTATTTGTCCTTAGAGAAGGATAGAGAAACAACGACCTTCCAGTTGTTATGATGGAAAGCGACCGCAATCTTCAATCGCTTATTATATCGTATGATCCACCGAAGTAAAAAGAAACGCCGTTCGAGTACCGTTTCTCCCGAAAAGCTTTAATCCGTGATGCATGCATTTGGAAAGCTATGAAATCATTACTAGGGAATACATTTCGCAATGGCTTTCACAACTTTTCCATCATCCTCTCGAGAAGGTTTTGCTGGGTTTCGCGTTTATTTTTCCCCGGGATCGATTTTCAGGCCGTAGAAATTACTTCTTTTGTCTCATCAATTTATTGCTGAAACGTTTGGTTGTGTGAGTCACCTCTCGGTAGAAAGATTAAAGCTACGATGGGTATTAATTCCTATCATTTCGTCATTACTCAAGCATCGGCAGAAAATCTTCAGTGAATGAATAGAGGTGATTGACTGATATTGGGAAATAAGAGAAAACGTCGACTAAATATGCGTTTCGATAAAGGCCGGTGATGGAATGAAAGGATTAACGACGCCAAGTCGGCTTGAGTAATAAATGGTGGCCAAAAATTCAACTTTTAATTTGATGACGAATTTCGAAACTTCGCACGACCGCTCTTCAATAAGGTCTGCATATATGCAGGTAATTTAGAAAATCAAATATAACTGAACACCAACTTGTGAGTTAATGTTGACTATTTATTACAAATTTTGAGGTTCTTAATTTTTTCTTCGTAAAATTTCAAGCTCACAAGCCAAAGTTGAATTCAAGGGAGAAAGTAATCGGGTAGACACATAACGTTTTCTTTTATCGTCTACAGTGAAGTAATCAGATTCTCTAATCAGTGATTTCTACATGATTCGTACGAAAAAAGGAAGCCATTTTAGAAGTAAATTTATTAGGGTATTAGCATTTTTAAAAGTTCTTAAAAACTGCTCAGGCTGACATTTCAAGATAACTTCTTCAGTTGAAGATGCCAAACCGTTGGAGGAACAGGCCATTATAAATTTGATGCGGAAGATACATTGTATTTTGTGTCTTTTTTAAGATGGATGCTATGAAAATTTCACTGATTCACGCTCGTATCAATTTTATCCTATACTAATTTGTTGACACTACGTAGCAAAATAAATGTACCGATAAAAGTTTTTTGAGGATTATGGCATTACTAGGGTATTAATTATCTATTACCTATCTCTTCCATCCCTGATATGACGAGAACATAGAAAGATTTAAAAAAATTTAAGTGTCAAAGTTAAAGGTTAGAACTGCGAAATGATGGATGATGGAAAGATGTAAACCATTATTTTTCGATTAAAATTTCTCCATTCCTCCTTAAAATACCAGCGGCGAGCCACATTTCTGCCCAAGTATTGCATTTGGGATCGTTAATGACGGAAGAGAGACGCCGTCTGTTAGCTCACATACCAACCCCTTGAACTTCCCTTCAGAGGGAGGGAATAAAAATTCAATTGTAATTAAGAAGCCCTCCACCACTTGCAGGACCAGGCCCTGTAAAATAAATATGAATCCGTAAGAGAAAGAAAGAGCTTTGCTTTTGTTTCCTTTATGCTTCCTTTTTTGCTGGAAAAAGAGTTGGGGAAGAGGGTGGAATGGAAGGATAAGGAAATTGGAGAAAAAGAAAGAAGGCATTGTGTTTGGTATTAATTTCAAGAGTTCGGAAAGTGAGAGAAATGATATCTTAAGAGTTCCAATTAGGAACGACGTTCCCGAACTTATAAATGAAGATGTTGCAGATGGCTTAATATGGAGTTTTAAGAGAAAACGTTAGAAATATTATTCTCCCCTTTTGGAGAGCGGCCTGCCCCGCAGAATTTCAGATAAGATTGCCGCGAGAAAAAGGGGAAACTTTTAAATATAGGTGGCCGCAAATGGATTTCTCGCCATTATGAAAGGAAAACTTCGCGCAGGTGGAAGAATTTTTTTGGGGCCGGAAGTCGGAGATTAATAATGTTCATCTCACAAAGCTCTTTTTATAACCGGCGTAACCTAGATACGGCGAAATTAATGAAACGTAATTAGCCGCGTTATTTAATTTGCGTCGCAGTTGCGCTTTCGAATGAAAAAATGCGGCGCTATAATGAAATATGCAAAATAACCGTGACAAGGATCGGTTTAATTTAGAGCGCGGGAGTATTCCATTAAGTTCCTCTTGTAAATTAAATAAAATTAAATCGCCTTGATGGATGCTTGGAATTCTACAGTATTTAAATACTTCTATTTAAGGTGGTCACATTAAGGTTTTATTTTTAGAGGTATTATCTCCTTACGAAAAATTAAAAGATTATAAATCGGCAATCATTAAGGAGCCATTCTAAGATCCACGACAACTGATTTGCATCGCATGCTTGTATAAGGGAATAAAAAATGACTTTTCATTAAAAAATAATAATCCCGAAATTTTTCTTGTACAGGTGTAAAATTAGGCTGCGGATTCCGATCCCCTTAAAATTTCTGTAATGGTGAGCATCGGAATTTGAAAAACCTTGGGAATATATATAATTATAAGTAATAAAGATAAATCCCACAGATTCGCATGTAACTTTGATGGATTTCACGACAAGAAAAATAAATATACCAGGAGGATTTTTCTTTGGGAAACTATATAGTTTCATTATTTGCAGAACACAGCCGCATTAGAACACACAACACGATTGGTTAAAGCATTATCTTTGAGTGAAGAAGGAACAAACAATTTTGAAAGCAAAAGAGTAAAAATGGAAGAGACAAAGTAAGTTCAGGTGAAGAGAAAATGGATATGAATCACATAATCCATTTCAGTGACCTTACTTTATCTATGATGCCTGTCACTCCTATCTTCATCCTATATTACGACTTGAAATTCTACATAGAGATAGGTGTACATATACATCATAATAGCAGCCACGAGATATACCAGTTTACATACAATGAATAATTTTATACTCTCAAAATTTTAGTATTTTTATTATTCACTCAAACTTCGCGAAATGTTTGCGAGGACTTAGGCCTTGAGTTTTATCACAATGAAAAAAACTTCCATTCTGATTTCTTATGTTCGTTTGCAACTCTTTTTTAACTGTTGACTGTTTCTTTCTAAATTGTAAATTTGATGTCTCGATAGAAATCATTTTAATATAAATATCATAAAAATTCTAAATAAATCCGACCACCACTAGCTTAACAACATCACACTATATCTTCTATACTACTTCTCTATCATAATTGCACCATCCGGATGATATTTAGAGATTGGTCCAGCTCAGCCTCTTATGCTCTCATCGCCATCTTCCCAAGTGGAAAAAGTTGAAAACTCCGGATGGAGGGGTACATGTGTACGGGGATCCGGTGAAAGTGGAGACGTGGTCGTATCGGAAGGAGTTATTGGAGCAGTCATAGGAAGTGACGTAGGAGAGGAGCACCGCATAGATCATTCGTAGACGGAGCTCAAGGTGGCGGCGAAAAACTCTGCAGATAATCTCGCCGATGCAAGGTTGCCACTTTTGACGGCAGTTTAACGGCTTTCCCACGGTGACTTTTTCTGGGTTAAAGACACTTTAAAAAGTGTCGATCCGTGCGGTAACTTTGAGAAATTCTTTCATGAGTTCGGCTGTAATGGGAAATACTTGGTTTATACTCCGTGAGTTTATTTAGTTTATGACCAGGAGTTATAACGCGGGTTCCAGAAAAAAAATCTGCTTTAGAAGGATTGCATGCTCATGTCGTGTCATAAAAGTAGCGGAAAGTTTTTAAAATTCCCATTTCGGTGATGAAGAACACGTTTACTTATTTTGATAAAGTTTAATTTTAAAAGATATTGTGACATGCTGATGTTACAGTTTACAATTGATATATAAATTTATATCTTTGGTTGAGGTAGAAATGTATGACTTAATTCAGGGAGCTTTTCCTTCAAAGTAACTTCATTTTTGAAAGTAAATAAGTTATAATATCACAATATCATTATTAAAAGGTTGGATCAATTTAATTACACTTCGAAAAGGAACTTATCAACCAGTGCTAATAGAATTTTTAGCAAAGAATGAAGGTTTATTTTCTACATCTGTAGGATTCCTTTGAATAAGTGTAAAATTACTAACTTACAAAAGGATTTCCGTCCTAAATAACTTTTTCGAAACTATTAAATATCTGCATATTTTTCACACCTTATCATTAATATATGAAAACTGAATCCTAAATAGGAATTAAAGAAACGTGTATATATTTCGATGTAACGACTTTAAATATCTAGAATAAATATTGAAAATTCGATAAAAAGAAGCTATAGATGATTTTTATACATTTATACATGAAATAGATTTTGGGGCATTGAAAAATGTGCACCATAGCACAAATGTAAATACATTGCAATGTATTGTATAATTATAATGCACTGTACAGCATTTCGCAAAAAAATCATCAATTGCTTGTGTTTATCAACGTTCAGACTGTATTATCACCAAGCATAACTTAAAACGACGCATTTATCAATAAAAAGCTGTTTATATTGCACCTTATAATCTAAACTTAAATGTCACATACATCAAAAGGAATCTATTTCGTATAGATAAGGTAAAAAATTATAAATAATATCGGTCATAATGCTTATGCATCATTAGAAAGATGAATTGCGAGATTCACTAAGAGGTATATGGGATAACTTCCTCCTTTGCAGTTTTCCATAAGGAATTTGAAGATACGTCTCTGAGGGCAAGTTGGCGACGATAAGGAAACTGGGTAAGTACTGGGATGAGACGAAGTTTGGGAGACAGATCTGAGAAGGGCTGAGAGCATCTTTGATATGAGAGGTATTGGTTAAGAGGACAAAAATCCCTTTGCCGGAGTATTCTGGCTAGTCAGCACTTAATCTGCTGCAGAGAGAGGGTGAAGGAGCCAAGAAGACGCGTGGGTGGGGAGAGTGGTAATTACACTGCAGAAGAAAGATGTATGGAGAGAGGTTTTCTCTCCGTAGAGGAGAAATGGGCATAGCTCTCCACATGCTTGCCAAGAGAGCTCTTAGCATGTTGGTTTCTATGAAACGCACCTGGCTGGCTATAAATATGGAAGGTGTTGGATCTTTAAGGAGAAATGGCTTCTTGGCTATGAGACTCTCAGCTGAGAACTCTTCAACGCGACGCCGCTTTTCTTTTCCAAATGCGTTTGTGGCGATTCACTTGAGCGATACGTAATATCTTTACTTGTTGTGTGGATATACTTGAAAACTAACTTTGAGGCTTACTTTCAGCTCCTCGAAAACACGATATTTCATGGTAATTAACAAGGCCGTATTTAATTCTAAGGAAATCACTCCGAAGTGGTATGTAAAGCACTTTGTGAAATGTTATCCTTTGTAATATAAGCTTACCATTTGTCCTGATTCGTTTATTTGGTGAAACATTAGTTTTCTGATGACATCATACGTCTCAAAAATTTATAAATAAAATTTGGTTTGCATATCGCGATTAGGTACCTAGTATTATTTATGAAAAATTCAAATTAAAGGACATTCTTATGTCCTTCAATTTGAATGTCCTATTGTCTTCCTAAATCTCTTAATCTCTTAGTCTTCCTAAATGTCCTAAATTCTTATATCGTTAAAAGGTCCAAGTGATCTCAATATCTGTGAAGAAGAATCCTTACTTCGCTAAATCGAATTTTAATTTTACTCATTAATTTTGGCTATTATCATTGATAGAAGAAATACCAAACCCTATCTATGGTTTTTACTAAACAGAAGTACACTATTCTATCAAGCTGTGTATCAAAAAAAGTATCAAACATTAATTATTTCAATTTAATTTTTTATTCCTACCTTTCTACCTTTTTAGCATGAATATAGTACTTGAATTACGAACGCTTTGGCGAATTTCGTCCTTCTACATATACAAATAAAAAAGTGTTCCCTATAGATAATAATCGTGGGATTTTCAGATGCTATGTTCATACTAAAGACAGTAGCCTTCACGAATTAACTCAATAACATTAAAAGACCAATAGGAGAAGCAACACAGCGACTTCTACACCTTACCGCAGGTACTACGGATTCCTATGGCTGTCTTTATTATCCTAATGCAGCCATTTTACTTTTTCTAATGACATCCCACCACCAATTCAAGGTCCAAACTCGGGTTTATACGTAGGACTATCACTTTAAAACAATTTGGTATGGTTTAATAATTACTTTTCTCCAAATCACTAAGTTAATTCACCATTTCCACGAAGAAAGTAATTTTATGCCTGCAAATTTCTTAGAAGAGAGTAAGAGCAGTCGTGGTGACTGCATACTGCTGATTTCATGCTAAATCGTTTACACATACCACAGGTAAAACCCTGAAAATTTACGACTGACGTAAATGCTACTTAATTGCTTCCATTTATTCCTCGAGTGAGGTAATTCTGGTGAATCAAGACATGGAAATGCAGTATGCATGAAGAGGGAATCTAGTTTTGTTTCGGAAGAAGGGAATGAAGAAGTAAGACCCACCCGAAGAGCCTAATTCATTACCTTACACAACTTCCTTTTGAAATTATATAAATATCCTGTTGAGGTATAAACCACGTTATTATAATCATTAGCTCTGTAACCTACCCCAATCCCTCCCAACTCAATTTACTTATGCCACTGCTCCGTTTTATATTAAAAATACGCACATTTCATCTTCTGAGTCATCAATCTGAAGGTTGGATGGATCATCAACTCCCCCAAAATTAGCTAAATACGCTTTGGAAGGGATGAGGCAATTATTCAAGATGAGGGATGAGGTAATTTGCCATTGCTTTCCTCACCGAGAATTATATGAATGGAAATACACGTAAGTGCAGAAAAATGACTCTACATGAGGCATAAATGGCCGTTGTTCAGCATCTTTCACATTATCATAACTGTAACTGAGATTTAGAAATAAGTAAATCGACGATTCTCTCTCTATCATGAGTCAAAAGAAGACTTGATTCTCCCATTATTCCATTCACCAAGATAAATACGTGTACGACTGAATAAATATTCAAGCATAGATAAAGCAAGAGTTGCAAACAAAGGACGATTATCATGATACGTGTGTTTTGGAGAAGTTTGGCTTATGCAGAATATAAAATCTATTCAAAACACACATTCTGTACATTTTCAAAAGAAAGAACGTAAATAATGGTTTCTGAAGTCAAATTTGCGACTGATAGCAAAAACTGGGCTTAGGTAAATACTCGGAGATCTACTTCAAAAAGATATCAAAGTAATACATTTGTAATTCCATATTTATCGGCGTATAACACGCACCATAACTTTACGAAGGAAATTTTGGTAAGTAAATTGAATTTCATAATTAAGGACTGGCACTCCGAACATTTAAATAATTCACCACGGAAATTTATTAATACTTAAAGCGTTCGTATAGCTTTTAAGGAATGGATTATATCTAAAGTACCGATAAAATACAAAAATATGGGTGAAATGAATAAGATTTGGTTCATTTAATTAAGTTTGAATAAATAGTGATATACGAGTATAACACGCAGGTAGAGATCAGTCATACATTTTTGGGAATAAAGTCCGTGTTATACTCCAATAAATACGGTATACACCAACGTTTATTCAATTGTATTCCATGGTAAAGGAAGGCTGGGCTGTTAAATCATCATGTTAAAATCTTCTACTATTTCATAATCTGCGGTTCAACGGATAATAGCTGTCTGTTCGCTATTCGTCGCATATCGAAATAATCGTGTTGAGAACTTCTCTCTGTTAGTAACCCAAGACGAACAGACGCAAATCAAACTGCAGAAGATGCATTTCCGTCGGAAGCTGCACCGAATGCGGGCTCTCTCAGCCGCGGATCAGTCAGACATTGTCTCCTAGAAATCGCATCTGTTACATCATAAGTTTCCATCGCTTAGACAGTTAAATATAACTGTTTCCGGTGAACAAGACGAGTTGCCACATCGTGACGGGAGACCGCAAAACACCTTGTCTATCAACATGAGCTCAACTGGGGGACTTGGAAAGGTCAGACGTCTCCTCTTCTTAGGGCGAACACACTTATCGACAGTTTAATCTTTGGTGGCGTTAATTCCTCCGCTTCTTATCTTATATGCGACCGAATTCTGGATCCGCTATAAACAAAGAATCTCCGGCAACAGTCTTAATGAATATTTATGCCGTTTTATCGCTAAAATTGTTTATTTACGTTCATGATAAGTATCGTATCGCCGAAAGAAGTTTAAGCCAAAGGAAAGTGATTTCAAAATGGTTTATCTCAGTCAGGCGAATTGTTATTGCATCGAAGTCGCGAACAGAAAATATCCAATGCAGTCATCAAGGTCAAAGGTTATGCAAATATTTCTACGTAACATATTAAAACTTAATTTAATTCAACACCTAAAAGATTTTGTAGGGATGAATTCCAACTAATGGAATAATGTGGACATTAGCAATGTAATTTCGTCGAATGATTTCCTCGGAAAATTTTAATTACGAAATTCTTTGAGATATAATATTTTTTTGAATGTCACCATTTTCTTCACTCTTTTTATATTGAAGAAGTACGTGAATATTAACAAATTTCAAACCTAGTTGATATATCTAAATTTTATTTAGGTTAATGTTGGAAACAGATTATGGGCATTAGTTAGTATTCGCGAGGATGACGTAAAGTGTTTTGAAAAACAAACGTGTTTTCTTACTTGGAGAAACACATTACTTGCTGATCATATTATTCTCTCGCAGTGCTTCCTGTTACATTTCGATTTTAAATAACCCAATCTATGAATCAACGCTCTAAGACACTATCTTCACATAAAAACAGCGAAAAGAGGTTATTTAAGTGTATAATCGCCGTATATTGGAGACAGTATGCATGGACTTGGAGGTTCATAGTGGAATGCAGCTAAGACAGGGTATAGCATGGGAGGCGACAACTGAGTCACGTATGAAGAACTAAAATAATCTCAGCCTGGACTTATGACACGTTGAGAATTAGGACGAGTAGCCAAGATATTTCCTGCACACGCCCTTCTGAGTGAACGCTTTACTTTTAATATTCTTCGAGAAATACATTCAGCAGATGAGAATTAATGCGATGAAAATATTTACCCTTTAAATCACGACGTGATAAATGATATAAGAAAAATAGTCCACGATATATTTCATCCTATATGAATTATTAAAATATAGAGAGGTTACATTGGAAAATGTGCAGAATCCTGGAGCCCTAATATAATGAAGTTCCATTGCCATTATTCCATCATTATTCAGAAGTTTATGAAACCTGAACCGCACAGTTGTAAACCATACACTCTTCATGATTGATTTCTTTTAATATTTAGTTTAGGTATTTCATAAGTATAAACTATAATTTTCCATAATCTCCGGTATGTTTGATTAAACATTAAATTCAATTAAAAGGATTTCGATGTACTTTGTTTTGCAAATATTTTTGACAATTATTTCTCACCATGAGATTCACGTAAGTTGAATTGAACCTCTTTGTCATTTAATTTCAGAATTTTAGTTCTTAGGTGAACTATTGAAACTATTTTTCGAGAAGATACAGAGTTTATTAGTGAAACGATATTCCTACCGAAGTTACAATCAGAAGCTTACTTACTAGGCTATATCAAGATTTGATTAAAACTTAGCAATTTGAAAAAAATTCTATATTTTTATTCTGGGTTCGGCTTCAGGATACGGTTTGGTCGCGAAAATTTCCCATATTCCCCTATTTCTTTTGTCACATAATACCACAAAGTTACTCGTAATCTGTGAAATTAAGAATAAACTGATTTACATCACTATACATACTCAATTCCTGAAATGTCAAATAATCAATACTGAAATACAATTTGTTAATATAATTTACAAACTATTTTGCTAGATTTTACGCCGCAAACGCGTCACGCAGAGCCACATCGGCTCATCCCTTGAGCCGGCCCTGGTTTTGCCTTCGGTTCTTTTGTTTGAAATACATTAATTTAATGAGAACAAAATTCGCAAAAAATGAGTAATCCAAAAGTAAGCGAATGTGATAGTGAGCTTTAATTTAGAGTTTTAAACTAATTTCCCGAATGAATTACATGCATGGATAAAAGGAATAATTGCGATCGGAGTTTAAAAAAAAAGATACATCTGCCTTTCCATAGTGAAGCTACGCAACCGTGAATGATTTTTATTTCCCGAAGATAATGGATTTAATAAGCGAAAAGGTTGCGTTTTCAAAAACATAAACGAACCTATTTGCCGCGAAATGAATAAAGGTTTGCGTTATTATTTAATACTTGGCTCAAATTGAAAATCACCGAGCGCAAAATGAAACCATATATAGTTTAATGAATTAAAAAAGCGGTCGGCTATGAATTTGTCGGGCTAAGCGGATGCTAATTTAATAATGGAGAGAATGGCAAAACGTCAGCCAAATTCCCCACTCGCGCAGGTGAGAAATAATAGGGATTTGGCTTAACGAGGAAATCATTGGAGAACCGTGCTTAAAATTTCAATTTCATGGTTATATAAACACTCATTTATGGGATTCCGAATGATTATTTTGCTTGTAAAGCATGCGCGACCCAGTTGGAGGGAAAAACCATGATAACACAACGTAATCCATCTGTTAGTCCACAAATCCCGTCTTTAAAGCGATCCGTTCGAACGACGGCGATAACTTAAGATGCTATCGATTAATCTTCTTCGCGAGACATTCGCAGAAGTGGCATTAAAGCGATGTTAATCCCGATTATCGAATGTAAATTGGTTTCGAAAAGGACGATAACTTGTAGAGATAGCGCCGACGAAATATACGAATGATTAATTAAAATCCGACGAATGTAAACCGGAGATCAACTGATAAGCCCATACTAATCTTCTCTTGAATTAGAGGTGCTATATATTGTTATTTAAGCATCAGATTTAACGATGGAATCTGGTGAAATCTTAACTATTCTTGTAGGAGTAAAATTTGTTCTTAGTGGAAAGGCTATAAATATAGGTTTACGAAATTATCTCAAAACATGTGAGAAAATTATTACAAAATATTTTCGGGCTTGATTCTCCTTAGTTCAAAATAATCCGCTAGTAATATAATTTGCTTTCATTTTTACGAAATAAAATACCATGAGTTACTTTGAGAAACAGAGTAAGCGCTGTTTTTACAATACATATATGTATCTATAAAAATTCTACATTTACACACCACACCGGTATTGGTATGCAGTAAGCACAACAAACGCACTTTTTAACGTATTATTTGTCGATTGACTTCCGTAAATTAGAACTAAAAATGTGATGTGCAGACAAATAATCATATACTGTGCTCATTGCAGACAGCAGATTTGATTAAAGCCAAGGGTTACTTGTTTTGCCTTTCAAATTATGAGATGAGACGGAATGCATATTGTATTACCATAATACAATCAGCATTGGAAAATAGCCATACAGCAATGCAAGGAGTGAACTCAGGGACGAAATTGGGCTATGATATTGGAATAATTATTCAATATTATCACATCTATCCCCAACATTCCGCTGTGTAACTCATATTATACGTTGCCTTTTTATTTTTATATCGTTTTTAAGGTTTATTTGTCACCCCCTTCTCTGTGGGTGTCTTACCGTAACGTGGGTTTTTCTTCGTCGACCTTGCTAAGATTTTCTCCAACACTCTACCCTTTCTTTTGGCTTTAGTTAATATTTGTATATATTATAATGAAATACAAGGTTAGATGGAAGAGAGGCTCTCATCGGCGTGACCTCACCAATAGAGGATCAATCAACCAATCAATCATCTAAATAATTTGATATCTTAACTATCCGAGTTTGAAATCCGAGAAAGATTAAGCGAAATTCAGCGAAAAGATTCAGGAAGACACAATATTAGAATGGACAGTTCATTAGAACAGACATTTAGGAAATCATTGAACAAGAAAACTCATCCGCAGAATCAATGGTTGATTCACTATAACCTTAGCTAGATAGACAGAAATCGACATTAAGTAGAGGTTGAAAATGACGCTGTTTTTAAATAAATACGATAACCAATACAATGGATCGACTTCGCATGCAAGTGAGACATTACAGGATTATCGAAAGTAATTCTTCAGTTCAGACGATGAAAATTGTCCTTTATAGTCGAGTAAATTCTCATTACCATGAAAAAAATATCGTATATATATAGTACATGGAATTCACAGGTTCTTTGAACAAAGTACTGAATAGAAAAGTATTTATAAATGAAATTGTTCCAATTTATTTGAGGCTTTACCTAAGCCAATGAAGGAATTATATTCACTCCAACTGAAAAGTGGCTAAGGATTTTTAATAATATGGCAGGAAAATTAATTTAATGCAGACAATTTAATTGCGTGGCACTTCTTGTGTAACATTTACCGAAATTCTTATGATATCTTTTTCGCTGTCGCGTACGGAACTAATTAAACCTTGTTTAATTAAATTGCGCGCAGTACACAAGTACTGGCGTCGTGACAAATTTACACACGGACGCATTCACTCATAATATTTCGCACAAAAATATGGATCATTAATGACATATTATCTCGCCACGGGCCATTAAAACATCAATCTGGCTCACTGCACTCCGGACTCCTGCTTTCGCACTACCAAAAGGCCTCGTGTAATTTGGAAATTACTCTCTGATATTAAACGCGGCACAGATAGCAACTTAAATTTATACATAACATTTTGTTTGCAAATACTAATGTCCAACATATGTTATCCAATAAATTGCAATTAATAAATGTATCATCATAGTTATAATAATAACATAACATCTACAGAAAGACCTTGCATACAAATATCACATGATCAGGCCACCATAAGAACTATACAGATCTAGAAATATTCCAGAAACGAGCATTTCAAACTAGACCTAACGTTTCCTCTAAAAAAATCAAAGGATACTTATCAACTTGATATATCGTGCTATCTAGCTACGTGTACTAGATACAGTTATATGCAAAGATGTGAGCAGAAAGAAAAAAATAAACGTTATAGAGTCGATGAAACTACTATAACAGAATTAATGATCGCTAGTTAAAACTTGCATGAATTAAAAAAGTTACGTTTAAAAATGTTATTACTCGTCCAAATAATTTATAGAGTTGCCCTCTTTTTCTCTATAGTTTGTAGGTAATGTACGCATAACTTTTGTTTAAGTTACATAATGCATAAATAAAATGGTGCGACATTGAACCGTGGAGAATTGTCTAAATTTTGATTATATGAACTACCGTCTTCGGGACCGTTATCGATGATCATAATTTTAGAAATATTACTAATTCTATGAGTTATAGGTAACATAAACATTAAAAGATCGAATATTTTGTGCCGCTTGCTATCCTGCAAGATACTTAAAAAAATTCCAGCATTATTGCATTCAGTATCGGCGGATTTCTAAAGAATGCAATAGCTGAATCATACCAAATAATGGTTCTAGTTAATGAGTCGACATTTTGAAATATTATTCCCAAGGCTTACCTTGTGAAGAAACGTCTGGCCCTCCCTCCACTGGTTCATCGATGGAAGGTCTGTGGTTTACCACTGCGGGAGCTGAAACGGAACCAGAGTAATTAGTTGGACCACCATCTACTTCCCATGGCGATTAATCATCATGCATTTTGAAATCGATTCGCTTTAGAAAAAAGTAGAGTCTATCAATTGCAATTTTCTTCCGATTATATTGGAAAGAAAAAAAATACTTGGCTTCGAGAAGTGAGAAATGTTTAGCCAATGAAATTTTCCGATTGCGACACTTTTGAAGAGGTATATAACATAGACACTTCGTTTATTGGAGGTACGTTATAATAAAGAAATCCGTGTGGTCAGCGATTTTGTACTAAAATACTCAATTCTATACTATTTTCCCTTATCAAATATATGAACAATTGATGTACCAAAATACCAAGCAAAATACACGTTTGTTGAATTACGAATGAAATATACGTGTATGAATAACATTAGTATACCTAACATTTAACGTAGAGCATTCCAATATGAATTTAAGTGCAGGTGCAAGCTATTTTAGCAAATTTTACCGCAAAACATTTAGCGAATTCAATACTTTAATAGTAAATAAAATAAGTTCATCGCATAACTTCTTAAATTATTCGATATAGGATCATATTCACACAGAGAGCTAACCATAAACAAATTAATATATTTTTTAATATCTTGAGAATAGCCATATGAATTTCTAAAATAGTATTCATGTAGGGGACCTGAGAAATTTCACTATTTGATTCCTGAGAAAATATTTCGATTTCATTCCAATTTAAAATCTATTTGTAGACATCCAAGTAAATATCAATAAATTTTACATTGGAATCTTAATTCAAAATTTTTTATCACAAAAGTTGTGAAACTTAGTTAACTCATAAATTACCCCACGTTTACTGTAGAGAAAGCAAATTTTTCTCTCATCAATTTCACGGTAAAAGGTTATTTTTAAGGAAATGCATGAAGAAAATTGTGGGAAAAATACATATCCCTCCTTTACATTAAGTAAGTTATTTAGTTTGATTCTAACCGAAATAAATAGTGAGGGAAAGGGATTGATCACAATATATTTACTGATATACATAATCACATTACAGATATAACATCCATTTCGGAGAAACTGAATCTATTAACATTAATATTGGCACCCCATGAGAGAGATGGTTGCCTCACCCATCGGTACGGCACTGTTTATGTATCCTTATTTCATATCTCTAATCTTTCCTTCAAGATATTGCCTTAAGGCTGCCACAGGATATCGATAAACACTATCTCCATCAAGTCTAAAAAAGGAAACCGTCCATCTAAATCGCGTATGAAAATATTCCTGGAGAAGATAGGGACGGTAAGAATAGAGCAGAAAAAATTCCATACCTGCCATTTTGTGGAAAAATCCACACGCGACCCCACGTAATGGGGCCAAGGAATGACGCAACAGGCGCCTGGCAGATGTGTGGACATTGGGCGAGTCACTCTAAATGTTTAGAAAAGGCGGCGCCATATTAATTCGCATAGGAAGTTTGCCGCCGAGTTTCATCTTCCCGCAGAATTTATGGTGGGATAATTTCGTTTCGGAGGGAAACATTCGCCGCTGCACTTGTGTGGTTAGAGCGCGTGAAAATTTGATCTGTTAACAAGCGTTGCAAAGACGAATGAATTCCTGCTGCGCGTCCAACGGCGAAGACATGCGCGTTTGCCGAAACATCGCCTACAACTGAGGTGAACTCTTTCTCAGAGCACAATTCACTCCCTCGAGAGAGAGAGACGGGCTTTAGTGGAGTTACGCCTTTCATTGCTGCAAGAGATACCCGAGTCATAAAATCTTAGACAGAGATAATCCAAAGATTTGCATTAATATCCAAAATGTGCTATTAACGATGATTGAGGAGAATCATATCAAATAAATGCATTCACTTCACTGCAACAGAATGCAGTAAAAGTCGGAATATCTCAAGTAGTTACGAAATCTGCCCAATAATGCCATAATAAGCATCTTGTTTATGTACTTATTTTGTAATACTTTTTCAGATAACGAAGCTGTTACACACCTTTTGAATTTATTGGTGCATATCAGCGGTAGTAAGAATAGGTTCTGTTACAAAGTCGATAGCAAACTTTAACAAAGGTAAAATCTTTTAACAGGCGGCGAAGCTCCAATGCTTTGCACAAATATTTAAAACGTTTCTTCATTCATTTTCCCTGTTCAAAATGCGTGTTTAAACCTGTCACTTGATGGTTTTCGCCTCCTTCTCCAAAAATTTCTTCATATTCAATATGCGTTTGTAATTGAAAACTTTCCTACTCAAAATTGGATGCAATTCATTTAGAAACTTGAGTTTACGGATTTTTTGTGAGACATCTATTTTCCTCATTGCTCTAACCTTTTCCAAGATATTGAAGCATGTAGGTTATCTCAAACCATTGGGAAGATCCAGTCAATCAGGAAACGCAGGGAATTCCTCCATGACTCACTAGTAACTCGTGAGCCGAAGGTTGGTGACCTTTGAATTAATTGAACGGAAGCTTATCGGAAAAAACGTGCATGAGGGGAGCGGCATTTACGTTGATTGAAGAATAGCTTCAGGAATGAAGTCTAAATAAATAAGTAAGAAAGAAGTATAAATAATAAAGCAAAACATTAAAAAGCAATGGCATAAAGTACTTAAAATAACATGAGAGTAAACGAATACTGTTGCTATGAATTAACATGATTGACAGCTCAGTAAAACGGAGGTCAATACAATTTGTATGATTGGAACAATTCAAAATGAAAATGGCGGTCATAAAATTTTATCTTCTTTTACGTTTTTCATTATAGATGCCGCTCTTCAAATACTTCACAACGGAAATGTCACTTTTGCCAATAAGGAATGGAAATTCTATTTTCTTTTCATAACCAGTTTCATAAAGTAAATGCTTCGATGTAAATTACTGGGGAGAAAACAGTTTATCAAGGAATGAGTTGCTATTAATGACTTATATTATACCCAATAAACAGATATTATGAGAGATACGAACCACAAATAAAACTACGGCGAGAGTTTACGAAAAAACATCAAAGATAGCGAAATAATGAAGACAGCACAGATAATGAAATTCAGAATAAATAGTTGTAAAAACTAGAAACTCAGGGTGATTCTTCGTAATATCGGGCAGACAAAAGTGTGAATATAATATAAAAATATTCGCAAATATTGCATGAAACTAATTATTTGCTTAAAATTTGTTTGTACAGTTTGGAATAGAAATTGCCAAAGCGAGCATAAAGTGGTTCCTATTGGTAGAGATGGAGAAATGGATGCTCTGCGTTTCTCTATGGGGATAACGGCGTAGGGGTATACGCTAAGCCTCTGCTGCGGTTTCCGAGATCTGGCCGAAATGCACAAATGCCACCAAATGATATGCCTTTCGCCGTTTACTGTTGCGTTGGCATTTGAGGGCGTATTTGTATGGGGAACGAATGGAGTGAAATATAGACTCAAAGAACACATGGAAGTAAAAATTTAAAATCTTTTGAGGAAGGTGAAGATGGATAAAAAGGAAGAGGGTGTCTAAGGAAGTTTTTATGAATTTGTAAGGAATGAGAAATGAAAGGGGAGTCCTTATATCCTCCGAGTCCGTCATTATTCAATTTCAAGTTACTGTTTCAGATGCTCCGTATTAAAAATTAATATGCAAAAGCAATTCCGGAGAAGTGTTTTGAATCGTAGAGGCTACTACTTTGCTTGCTCCAGCAACTGGTGTTGTGTGTTTGATGTGTATTCAAGTTGGGTTATGTAAGTAGGGTTGTAAGGTTTTAGCCTCAGCTAATACACGACAAGAGTGGTTCCTTTAGTTAGACAATTTCAGCAAATATTTTTTTCCCTGAGGAACGAACTCTTCATCTGTTCTTAGAATTGCAATTTTCATCTCAAAGGATTGCGTTACTCTTTTACATTAAAAACTTTAACCAATACCTTGATAGTTCGAACTAAAACACAAAGTTTTTACTCATAACTAGGCGAATCACAGTTTCTCAAGACCAATCTTACTTACCTAACAAACCCCCTTAAACAACATACGCAACTATGCTCTAACTAGGGTCACAGTCGGGATTGGCATTTCTAGGTTAACACGCTAACTCATACACTACCGAGGCCGGCTTACACATTCTAAAATAGACAAAACATAAAAAGTTAATACTTTAACCATAAAATTTATGTAAATTCCCTTCGTTTTTCATGAGCCGTGGACTGTTTGTTTTATAATTTTTCAGGGCAAGTATCAAGCAATAAAGCACAAAGGAATGAATTCATACTTTTTCGTGAGATAAAAATCGTAAAAAATGAAAGCGATCTCAGAGAGTGGAAAATGTTCACGAATGCCATCTGCAGGGAAACATTAGAATAGAATGGAAAGGCGTCTGAAGAAAGGCACTTTTAAAAACCGCATCATGCATTTTGTATAATCCAGAAAGAGCTCGCCCAAAAATGGAAGCTTCGTGATTGCTGAAGATGAATGCTTTCCTTTCCTCTCATAAATACTGCTTTGTGTTTTAAATACATATGAAAGGGAAGGTTTCTCTCACACTTGTTTTTTTCGCTTGCCGCATGACGCATTCGTCTGCCTAGGATTTTATGAATCATCCTCTACACTACACACGCTCACTTTAGAAATTTATCACCTCGAATCTCGATGTTTTTTGCACAGAATTCATTTAAGGGTATGTAGCCTTTAAAATAAAACAAAATTAGGATGATACATGCACATTCTCGAAATTTCCTTCCATAGTTGTTATTCAAGTTTCTGAAATTGTAAATACTGAAATATTGTTCTCCTTTTATATGAACTATATAGACAATAGTTTTAATAATTCATTCACTAAATTAACTAGAAAGAGGACTATTAACTAGGGAAGATTTCGATTTGTGCTCCCACTCGAAATAGATATAAATATGAATATTTATTTAGAAGTGAAGCTGGATTTTTTATTAGGTAACAGTTTTCCATTTTTCATGATGTATGAAGAAGGCAATCATTTAAGCCTTCTAAAATTGTAAAAATTTAGGAATGTTAAAATGATTCGACATATTGTTATTATTTTGAGGAAAACCTTTTCGGCAAAAATGCGAACAAAGTAATACTTGCAGTGAATTTTATAATGCTACGGGTCTCGTCATCGAGTAAGTACCTTCATACAACAGATATCAACTCATTGACGAATATTTTGCGATTTGCATAGGAACTCCAAAAGACAGTAACAGCTTCTTCAACCATGTTAGTTAGAAGAATAAATAGGATCGGTTGGTTACGCATTGCCATTTAAAAGTTTAGTCTCTTCTAACTCTTCAAAAAAGTTGCCTAAGAGAAAGACGTTTATATGACTCAGGGCAGTATTTCATTCTTACTTTTCATACGATTCGAAATATTGATGGGATTCGTCGCTCAGTGTTGAAACTTGTCATTATGCTCACTACTCGAGGACGCGATGAAAGATTTAAGCATTCCAAACTTGCGTGCCCACTTCACAAGAAATAAGAGAGTCAGTCGCCATTCGTCAATAAGTAAAAATAAGGCGTGTATAAAATGAACGACTGGCACGATATAATCCCATATTTTGGGAAAATAGATACGAAACTTGCGTCGGCAAGAATTTGAACGTGGGATGAGGCGGCGAATAAAACGTGCATTACACAAACGGAGTTTTCCGCCACAGTGTCGACCCCAACTTGTTTACTTCTGGCCAAGTCGCACGGAAAACTCAAAAAAAGGAAAACAAGAGTGATATAAGGGCGGAGAGGCAAATATAAACGAGGCTGAGGTCCGTCATGCTGAAGCCTCGAAGTTTTGCTGACAATAAAAGACAAGACGAATGGGGTTAAAGAAAGTTGAGGAAAGAAGGGAATATGAAGGAAATGAAGATGGATGGGATGAGGAAGGAGAGGAGAATGATAGGAAAGGAATAAGCAGACGGGCGGTTAGACGGGTTGACATTTGTGGTTGTCTCTGAAAGCGACTTCCTGTCTGAAAGGAAGCAGAAGAAACAATAAAAATCTGATGAGTAAGCAATCGCTACTTTAATAACTGACGAAAGGAAACGGTTTCATTACATCACAAGCATCCTAAGGTTATGAAACATCGTAGTGACTTCGATGATTGATATGGTTAAGCCGTTCAGAGTATGAAATTAAAGTATGATCCTGTCATTTAATACTCTATCAATAAGAGTAACTTCAAAGAGTAATTCAAAGAGCAAAATAATGAATAAAAAATTAAAGATCATAATGAAAAATTACAGGGGAAGGAGGTTGTAATAATTGTTAATGTAAGTGAAATTGGTACTATAGACTTGTTTTCTTTAAAAAGAATTACAACAATTCCATCCGCTTATCTTACCTTAATTCCTCCCTGTCTTCCCAATACAGGCATAATCACAATCCTGTGACTCCTGATCTATTGAGAGGAACTATGGTTAGGAGAAAACCAGGAATTCTCCAAACGCCGAATATCTGCAACCGTTGGGGGCAATTCCTCAGAAATGGATTATCGCCCGGGCGACTACCAGTTTTCTTTTCAGAATCTATGGTGTCTTTCCCATTGCATAAGAGGAAGGTAGGCCCCGTTGATTTTAAAAGGCTGCTAAAATGTATCTTGCTGGAAGACATATAGAATGTTATAAAAAGGTTTTTAAGTGAAGTTTAAACTTCATATACATAAGAAATGCATATCCTCTATTTAAGAAAGCTTCGTAATGCCTTGAAGGACGTAGATGATATCTCAGGAATTACGAATAAGCTTGAGAGAGTGCAAGTCGTCTGACACCTGAATCCCAAACGCAAATGGATGAGATCCCTTGGCTGTTGCACTCGTGTAGCGATTGGTGGCAATTCAGCTTCCTCCATTTGCGGCACCCGCATTTTTCAAGCTCTGCTCCGTCGCATACTTGGGAACATGTCCAATCTCCTTCAAAGATGAAAATTTATCGGAGCAATACGTTAGCACCATGACAGCCGTCTTCGTTCGCGAGTTAGAATTACTGGGATCGCTGAAATATTTATGCCAGAGTACGTTTCCGTCTCCGGCGCTTAATTTATTTCCGCTCATATCTTTTGAAAACTTCGCTCGGGAAATTGTCTGACCACTCGGCCCTCTCAGTTGACAAGATCTGCCCACACTTTCAAAGGGAACATATGGCGTCTAAAAGAGTCTAAAATTAGCGGAGGATTGATCGGAATGGGCAATTGCGGAGGTCAATAAACCATTTGATGGGATTTGCCAGATTCAGCGGATGTTGTCCAATGGTGAATTTCCAAGTAATTATGCGGCCGTTGAAAGTCAAAGAACCTGGAGATCCATATTGGTGATCTTCCCAAGACATTCATGGACTCAATTCATCACTTTCCTCGTTAAAACGAGAATTGCTAACGTTTGGTTTAAAATTCCGCTGATTCTGATTGCCATCGCAGACCTAATGGTCATAAATAAAACGATATAGAAATATTATAAATAATACAAAATACTACCAATAACGGAAATATAACTATACGAGAGAAAGAAATTCCAATAAGCTGTTAACAAACGTTAGTAACATCCATATGCATATCTCGCTTTCTACAAAGACATCATTAAGGGTTCTGACTTGAAAATAATTTATTTTCTTGAAATTTCTACGTAGAAGGCGAGAGGTTACATTTCAAGAACGGATATCATTTCCAGTTCAGAACCATTGATATTGTTTTCGAAGAAGGTTAGCTTTACATAGGGTGTTAAATGATTGTTGATGGCTAACTGCATTTTCATCTATCAAATAAATAAAATGGTAAATTTGAAGCTGAAATCACCGAAAGTTAATCTAAAGATTGCCGAAACCGGTAGGAAATAAAAAGCAACTGTGAAACATACAAAGTTTTGCTATCTTTACTTGCTTTAAAATCACCAACTTTCATTTTATAATCAAGCAACAATCAACTTTTTGCTCTGGCAATGTAGTATTTTTCCACTCCCTAAGTCCACTTTTTAATTAAATCACAACGGAGCAACGGCCTTTACAAGGCACATAAATTATCTTCCCGTAGAAGTTACCCATTTGGATTTCCTAATTGGATCTCTTAATAAAAATTATGCTCCGCAGCTTCACGAAAAGTTTATGCCGAGCAAAAAGTTAAGAGGAGTTCGAGTAGATGAAGGGTATGACCGTTAGTAAGCAAGTGAGGTAACCTTTTAGTGTACATCAAAGAGGCTTCGATACTTTAATATCACGAATATGAACCCCTTAAACCAGAAAACTAACAATAAATTGTTAATTGATGAATTCGCAGGGTAAACGGAGATAAGTCTGCCGAGACCGGGAATCAAACCATTGATTTCCCACCTTTATGACGGGCGTTCTTACCATTTAAGCTATCTCACAGAATTTTCTTAGTCCATTTGAATTAAATGAAACTTTGTTGGAAAGGTGAGAGGTGGATTAACCGCCAACGATATCATGATCACTAAGGCAAACAACCAACAGAGAGATGGAGAGATTTCAGGAATGTAATTATTTTTATTATAATCATTCGCCGAGGTTATGCTGAAATGTATTTCATCTAGCCTCCAATCGAAGGCAAGGGTATTGCTGAATCGTTCTCTACGCCCTACAATGACGATATAACTTATAGTATTAAATTAAGACATTCAAGTGACATTCAAGATCAAGTGATATTTTGTGAAATATTTTAGATGCTCATGAATAATTTTTCAATATAAATAATTAGAATAACAAACTGACTGTTACGATTAATCTATCGTGACAAAAGTTGAAGCCAAGATTGAATTCATGATTAGTAAGATTTGGACAGAGATCTCAAGAAATACAGCGTACCGATTGTTATTAATATCCTTAAGGTTGGAATTTGAGTTGAAATTGAAGAATTCAACTATTAAGACTGCGGAAACGCATTTGAAGCCAGCATAGCTGAAGGAAAGCTTGGGAAAAAACGCGAAACATGACGGATTATCAAATAAATAAAAGAAAGTAAATGAAGGTAAAAGGACAGATGAGACGTTATTATAAAACGAAAACAAATGAGAAATGCTAAAAGGCAGGAATGAAATAGGATGGTTAATAAGCTTATTAGACAGTAGTAATAAAGGAATGATTGACAGAGACTTTTAAGTGCACATAGGGGAAATAACACGCGATAGAGCAAAGTGTACCGATGAAGAGGATAAGAGTTAATTCTCGATGTGAAGATGAGAGTACTGCATTTATGGATCAAGGGTTATTTATTTTTATAACGCCCGGTCACGTCATTAATCACGGCTAAGAACTTTTATTGATAATCTGCTGCTGCAAAGCGGAATCCGATATTTTATGTATTCCCCGAAAGATTTACATTTTCCAGAATGTTTCCACTGATTCTAAAACGAGTCTCCTCGCGGAATAAATTAGTCTGAGAAAGGAATTAGCTTTCGTCGCTGGATGTAATTAAGGGATAAAAAGGGCATAACATCTGTCTTGCATCATCAGGCGTGTTTTCGTTGAAGGAACTGCCGTAGACTATGAATCAAGACTGCTATAATGTCTCACCGAAATTATCGGCTGGGATCCATTTCATAAGAAACAGAGGGCACAAGGAAAAGGGTTAAAGGATATTGGGACATACGTAAGAATGTGCAACCAGGAAATATCCCAAAGAGAAACCGAGATAGAAAAATAGTCCCGGTCCTGTCAGACTTTTTTCATATCCGTTCTCCTTGGGAACTTAATAAAAGAGAATTAAGAATGTTACGACATTTTAAAGAGATGTGCTTGAACTTTGCTAAGGAAGAAAAATAAAGTACTTAATTTTAGATTACTACAATCGACATGATTCCAGTGACTCTCAAAGTTTAATTCTATATCATCAAATTTATTTCTCATTTCCGCAGATTTATCCACAACTTAGCAATATGGATTCACGTAACCATGAAATGCGATATAATGATGAAAATCTCCACAATGATAGTAATTGTCGTTGATCACTTAATTAATTTTAAATGCGACTACGTTTTTCTCGATAGCATAGTATGATGACCCTCCCAATATTCCACTCCCTTTCGTACCCCTCTCTAATTCTAACCTCAAATTTTCTTTTATTGCTATTATAAATATCCTCTCCTGTTTAAACTTCCCTTGTGGAAGCTTTTATCTGTTTTTATTTTTACTAGTGAAAAATAATATCATTTTCATATTAAGATTAGATTCTCCATTATCAAACCTGAATTTATTGAGTTTTAACGTAATAAAAATTTGAATTGCTTTGAATGTTTCTAATTAATATAGTAAACTATACTTTACACACAGATGTCGCTCTTAAGTTTCAAGGAGCTACCCTCATCTCATATTTAAAAATTTGAATAGAATAGAATATCCTGCTTTGGAAATAGTCACATAACCTTATCATTTATTCTGTGGATAACATGGAAAAATTAATTGAACAGTTATTGTGAAGAAGTATATTTCCTTAAGGCTGCTTGAAAAGAAATTGTTCTTTAATTTATTAGACAAAAATTAATTTTATGAATATTAAACGATTGAGCTACACGCGGTTGTAATTCGAACAGAAAACTTACTCTCCCTTCTAGCGTATTTCTAAAAAAACTAAAAAGCGTTTTAAAGAGATAATTATCACGACAAATAGTTTCTTCTGATAGCTTTTTCTCCACAGTGCATTAGAGAAGCTAACAGACCTCGTGGTTAGACAGGGATATTGGTGTTAATACCAGCACACCATCAGCAGCTTGAATACAAGGGATGGTCACATTCATAAGAGACCTTTCTTTTACAGACATTTTGTTTTTTAAGTAATAAAGCTTCTGCGAAGATATGACTTGAAGTTTGAGTGAACTTCTCGCAGAGAAACAAATCGACTTTAATAGGTTAAAACCCCATTTCTCCAAAACCCAATTCAGAATACGCTTCGTTAATCTCACTCAAAACACAACCAAAGAGAGACAAGCATGAATCAGAGGGTCCGAGTGTGACGTCATTCCTCCAAACCTCTTAACCCAGGAGACAATATAAAAAAAGCGCCAAAACATCGTCTTCCGTGATAACACCCCCTAACGACCAATTATGGAACTGTCCAGAGAGATGTGATAAACGGCACCAACGCCTTTGTCACTTTTCGACTATAAAAATGCTCCAGGAATGCGGCACTTGTTTCACCAAAATAAGAAGAAAATGTAGGGAAGATAATTTTCGAGGTCGTTAAAGGAGGAAAGAAATTGGAGAGAGAAAGTGGCGGTGAAGGGAAAGAAAGGGAAAAATACTGCGGGAGAAAGGTGGGGGAGGGGAGAGAGTAGAACTTTACTGCGGCGATGGTGGCGACACAGAGGCGCCGTGGCGCGTCGGGGAAACGACCGGAGGCAGACAGTCTGTCTTAAGCACATAGGAGAACGAAACAAGGGGTGGGGATGGGCAAAGGATGTTAAGGGAGAGGGGGGTGGGGGAGGATTAGGCAGAGAATCACGAGAGCACGGAGAGAAATGCGGAAGGGAACGGCACGCTACGGCAAGGTTGCGGGAAATATTTTTCGAAATAAAAAAAAAAGAAATAGCATACGATGCAGCGAGATGGCTTCGGTGATATCCCCGATGGCGAATCTAACGTACGATTCGGAGGTATTTTTAATGCGGTCGTTTTTAGAATGTCGAAGTTTATGACTCAACGCAAATCCACGGGAGATAAGCGGGCGATGAGGTATGCAAATCTAATACAGAAGACAGTAATTTGAGTAAAAGATTCGTGAATTACTACTCGGCCGGGATCCTTAAGATAAATGCTGACGCTTTTAAAACCGAATATTTCAGCGGTGAACCCTAAGATAAAATCTAGAGTAGTTTGCAACAATTTTGAGCCAACTGTTTATTTGAATTTATAATGCAATAATGCTACATATTTTACTACGGGGATTATGAATAAATAACTTGACAAGCGAGTCTGCAAATAACAAAATATAATGCGAGTAGGGGATCGCCTGATAGGGTGACGTACGCTAGATACCCCGTGAGCCCCGTGACTGCTACGGTAGCCGTGAATGCGTATCCAGGAACCCTGAAAAATCTCACGTGATTAGTTATACTGACCAGTGTTGTTAATTTTAGTTGTAGTAAATTTTAAAATAATGTACATAATATCATTACTTAACACGCCCTTTGTAAGTTAATGTAATGTAGATCTTCACATTCCATATCTGTACTTGTAGGGTTTCTTTGCAAATGTTCTAGTTTATCGCTAAATTTAAACTGTGATTGCGGGTTGTTTATTATTTATGAACTTTGAACCTTAAACTATAAATTATTGTATGTTGTGAAATATTGTTCTAACTCGTAGTTAATAGAAGGGGTTTTAAATAGTAATGTTCTATTATTGTACAAGTAGAAATTTTTAATAACGAGAAGAAATTAGTTCATGTTTTGGTAGTTTAAATCGTATCGATTCAGAAAAAGAATCGGAGAATCGCAACTATATTTCTCCACAGTCTTTAAACGACTGAATTTTTTTGAGTCTGCCATACGCTAATTTTTTTGGTCTTTCTTTGCGTCATGCGAGTGTGAAATCACCTTCGATTAATTTTCTCATTTTTAAATTTTAGATATTTCGCTAAAGTATTCTCAATAAAGAATGCTATTGATGTTCTCTTCAGTGCAATAATGCAGTGAATATTTCTTAAAAACTCTACAACCGGTACCAACTGACCCCTAATCAATTCAATTTTTTATAATTCAGCGCTAACATTTACTTTTCTGTAAGAAATAGTTTTTGGGCCCTATTTTTCCACAAAATTCATGCTAAGCATATAAAATTATATAGAGTTATTAAAATAGGATAGAAGAAAATATTAATACCGCTATTGCGGCGCTATCCTTAGTTAGTACTACCGTGGATTGAATTAATCTCCGCCAATTTCTTAGCTAAAATATATACGTTAATTCATTCAATATGGTTTGAATTCATTATATCTGAAGAAATACATTGAGAATGTTATCATTGAAGAATAGAGAAAAAAACATGAAACCAAACAAGCACAATTATTTTCCAAATATTAAAAATTTGCTATAATTTCGAAATCTATATACACCTTCATTCTTTATGAGAATCATTATTGTCAAAATCAAGAAAATTAAGAAATAGAAACGAGTTAAAAATAATTTTTACCCCATTCACCGCGTAGCTGTGTTCGAAAATATTTTTTCTAAATATCAGACTATGGATTTATCCCCTAAAATTCAATTCAGAACAGGCGGTTATTATAATGTTGGGATATAGAAAGTATTTAAAAATAACAGTACTACAAATTTCCATCCAATCAATTGGAGATCAGTCTCTTTTAAATCAGGTCAAGAGTTTCTCAAATCGCTGAATAATCTCACAGCTTTGAACAAATCCATTTTCTATGACAGACGAGGGAGACGACAAGGAGAAATTAATTCTGAAATCCTTTGGCGAGCGTTTCCTGACACATCGCAAAGAGGGAAAAAGACTGCTTGGGTTTTATTATTCGAACATTTTCTGCCCAAAAGCTCGCGCAAACTAATCACAGTACTTGGTCTACAAGCCATTCCGCTGTACTTGGCAAACGTTCAGAGTTATCATCATCGCGTAAACACACTCGGGCACAACTGTTAACTGCTTTTTAACTTGAAGTCATTGGCTAGACTTCCCCACTACAGAATCTGCGGCGCTGCTACTCATACTCCCCTTTGTCATTATATCTCAGTGAAGTTTGGGTCTAAATATGTCAGCCGAAACGAAGTAAATTTCCCAGCGAACAAACAAACGAGGTGTAGGACAGAAAAGAATCGACCCAGAATGACAAGGGAGGGGATATCTTATGTTCCTAGGGTTGAAAGTTCATGCGACAATTTGCCACTTGGGCGAGGTTAGCAAGTGCACTTTTCAATTTGGACGCAAAGAATAATTGCGTCTCTCTGCTGAAGACGTCAACATCTCTTTCATGTCTTGTGGAAAACTTCGCGTCTATCGGTCATCATTTTCTTTTATCATTTGAATAATCTCTGGTTTTCTTCCATCAAATGGTTGAACGAATGGCCAAATGGAAAGCAGTAGGAATGGCAGCTGAAAATTCAAACACTCGACTGTTAAATATATTAATTAGTATTCAACTAATTTGATTATTAACGTCAAATCACTTATATTCTTTGACATTGTAGCTGAGAAGCTTAGGTATCCACTTCTCCTACGATAATTTTATAGTAAATTCGGGCTATGTCCGAAAAGAATGGAAAAGAAACAAACTATGTCATTACAATTTATTTCTCTGTTTTTTAGTATCGCTTATGATGCCAATAGAAATTGAAACTGAAACGAAAAACATCCTACAATATATTTCATAACAATTACCATCCATAAAGATTTTAATTTCTTGGAGGATTGGCCTAAATATTCCTCATTTTCCCTTCCATTGTCTCTCAAAAATGCAACTCTTTCCTTCCTTTTACACCATTACCGATATGATTACTGCTTAAGGACATGCATCGTCTACGCATTCATATTGACACTTCACTGAATTAACAATACTATAGTAATTATTATTGTAATGACTATACCTTGCTGTAATCTTGGTGAAATTTACTTTAATAATTGAATGCTATAACCCAGGGGTGGCCAACAAGTCGATCGCGATCGACCGGTCGATCGCGAGGCCAATTTTGGTCGATCGTCGATTGATTGATAAATTAGCAAAATGTAAGTCATATTATTCTCTCATGATAAATTTTCTTGGCCCAAAAAAAAACGAGAAAGTGAAATATTGTAATCAAATTATCAGCCATACTGTGCATTTTTATAACAACTTTTTTATATTTACGAATAAATAATACAACAACTTATACATTGCAGTTGACAAAAAAATTAAATTGCATTTTAAGTTAGTAAAAATCTATCTCGAAAAAGTGTCGGAAAATCGAATATTTTAGGTACCGCATGTACGGAATGCTGCTATCAAAAGTTGGGTCTGGAAATTTATTTTCTTTAGGAGCCTATATCTCGAAAACTTAATAAGTGATTTAAAAATAAAAAATAGTTTTGAACATATATTTAACTTATCTACCCATACCTCGCTGGAATGCACCTTATGCTGAAACACAGTGAATAAACATAGTATGCATTTCACACCCCTTCTTCCCCCTTAGACTACGCCTATGACAATAAGTCGATCGCGACATACTTTTTAAGATAAAAAGTAGATCTTATATACAGAAAAGTTGGGCACCCCTGCTATAACCCATATTTTGTAATATATCTTCAATCTATGGCTTTAATAATTCAACTAGTACAACGCATTGAAGAAATATTATTTATGGGAAAAATTTAAAAAGGCGACAATTTCTATATACCCTAAAAGAATTCAAATAGCGTTATAAAAAGTAATAACTCATTGAAAAAAATCATTCTTGGAGAAACTGATTCAAAAATAACTTATCTAATGAGCCGAGAAAATTTCAATTCATAGCTATAAATTAATAAATTCTCTTCGGCTATTTGTAATCCATGTTTGAATAAATAGTTCCATCCTCTTGCCTTAATACACAATATTATAGAGCAAGGATATTCAGGGTTTCACCTTCAGTGTGCTGCATTAGAATGACACGTACATAATGACACATTTAAAATTGTTAAACTGATTTGATAATATTTCATCTAAAGTGAGTATACTTTGAATGTAGGATCCACAAAAATCGCCTTAATGCCATTGAATTAGAAAGCTTCGACCTAGAAAACTGTGCGAAACATTTTGCAAAGAATTGGCTTCTGAGGCACAAGGAGTAGGTCAAAGGGCATCCATCAACTCGTGGGTAACGGTTTGGATATCCTTTGTTGGGAGACCTTAGCCTTCCCCAAAATCAAGGGAACTTCTATTTTGGCAGTGAGTGTAAGATGGATGCACCTTGTGCTCTTGTAAACACGGCAATGAAATTGAAAACTGCACGAAAAAGAAAGAAAGGGAACGGTAGAAAGATTAATTGAGAAGAAACCCACGTAGCCATCAGCAAGACGTCTTTTCGCTCGCATTTGAAAAATTCCTCATCTCTCAACGGTTTTCCGAAACAAGTTCTTGGTATCATAGGAGCCAAAATAGATGCGCTCTCTTGGGGTAAGGGCTTAAAACCTCTTCGTAGAGATAGAGGAAGAAAAACAGGGGTTTGAAAACAAGAAGTTTCCCTGAATCTTCAGAGCGTCGCCTAAAATAGATAGCAAAGGGTAATATGGGAGAGACTTCACTTAGAGACGTTAAAAAGAAAGAATAAAAAGGCAAAAAAAACAATAACCTGCCAAGAAGCCTATGCCAACCGAGTAGGCGTTTTGTTAGCAACCTCATCTGGGTTGCTAACATAACGCCTACTACCGTGAATTTATGCCTTCGGAGCAACATACAACCTACTCATGGCGTTTGAGATGAGATAGCTTACTATGAGAAGCAACGGTGCTTTTGAATCTTTCGTTAAATTTAATTGTGGTGAGCCTAAGATAGAACTGGTGAAGTAGATTTGTATGGCATAATGAATTATAAATGTCTCACTCCAGTGGTTTTCAATGCGAAACCTTTTAGTTGGAATAGAAAGATACAAAACGGGTGGGGAATATTTTTCTAAAGGAAGCCGACATTAAATCTAATATCGAAATTCTATATAAAAATGGTATTCTTTCACTGAGAGAAAAAGGTGAATATTTTCCATTTTAGTTTTGCTCGTGCCGTCTGCATGATTCAAAAACAAAATGATTTAAGTAACGGTAATTTGCAGTCGGAGTAGAAGTGTTTAAATAATTAAAAAGCTAAGCTTCTGGAAATACGTCATGTGGTCTAAGGGATTTGGTGCAAAAATTAGTTCGTGGTGATCAAAACTTGCATTTATTTAAATATTATTATAGTTCTAAAATGTACTCATGCGGTCGCGTAAAATATCATATATCTTATGTCATATGTAGTTATAGTATTTACAAAGATTAGTTAAAGCAAAAAGAAAGAGTACCATTCGGGAAAAAAATCATTGCAACTGAAGGTTGACAAAAATAATGCAAGTTTGGGAATATAGTTACAGATAAGAGGGTAAAAAACAAATGAAAACAGTGAAAAAGGCAAAATATAATTAAATGGAGTTACACGCCAAAAAATTAGAAAATTAAAAAAGTTAATTTAAATTTATTTAGTCACTTTCTTCTACCGAGTTTCAATTACATTTCCAACTACTCGATCGGGAACAATCGTAAGAAAATTAAGAAAAAAATCATTTTATAATTACAATAATATGACAAAGCCATATGATACAAACATATTATTAATTCCTCGCCAATAAATAAAAATTCCAGTCTGCTTTAAAAGATTATATATAAAGATCAAAGGATTGCTAAAAATATAAGGAAATCGATTTTCATTCCGCTATTCAGCCATAAAATTTAACAGCTCTACGAAGCGGGTGATTTGAGTTCAATATATTGAAAAGATTTTGTAAATGAGATAAAATTTTATGAATAAATAACTTTTCTCATAATATTAGAAATAAATCTATGCAAACTGAAATTGGATCTATAATTAATCCATGGAATTTATTGGCACATCTTTGTGCTAGGGAAAATTGAAATCAACCAAAGTCGAGCAAAATAAATAAAGTAAAAAGAAAATATTGCTCATTATCGGGAATAAATTGCAAGATATCTTTTTTCTTCATCCGATGAAGCTTATAATGGAATAGCGGCTCCAAATTATATTTAAGCTGATGAGGGTAAAAAGATATCTCAACTTGTATTAAATAATTCTCGATAATTGCGCCGTAAATGATTCACGCTCTAATGGATGCGATCTAAAGCAAAAACATTCGAACCGGCTCAGTCTGACTGAGAGATTTTTTCCCAAAAACTCGGCTTTTTAAATCTAATTAAGTCTAATTTCGGCTGATAAACGAAATAAATTATCATTTATGGGCGAGTTTTGCACAATTTTAATGGAGTTTCAAGAGTGAAATAACTGAATGAAAGCATGATAAATAACAACATAGGTGACTCTTTCCTTTCCCTCACACTGAGAGATATTTACCATTTGCCTACCAATATGAACCAATCATTTAGCAGGATCATTTTTATTTTTAAAGGGACCACTAAATCCTCAAATCCATTACATTACATGATAAATACGAGTTTTTGATAAATACAAAACCACAGGGAAAACGAAAAAGCCAGAGATTTTCTTTTTCCATTCTTCGTCTAAATTTAAGTATATAATAAACCAACAATTATAAGTCCAGCGATATGTGGTGGAACTTATCTATGTCTGAAAGAAATTAAAAAAAAAACATGACTACTGAATGATACCATTCAAGCTTTTTTCTTTATATCATTCAAATCTAAGCATGTGCTTCATGCGTTTACAAACTCTAAGTTCGTATAGTTTGATTTACATATATATTCATACTCAAAGTACTCCAAATCAAAATTCTACATAAATAGCGGATTACTATCCAACATTTTTGTCTCGTGTTTCTATTAATCCCAAACAAATGGCTTCAGAAATTTCGTTGAGAGGACTATAACATTAATATACATAAGCTACGTAAGAATTCCTCCTTCAGAAAATCCCCGACTTCTTAATTCAAAAGCTATGTAAATCCCTCCATAAATATCAAGAGATTAAAGAATTAAAATCGTAATATTAATTTTATTCCACAGACGATTGGAAGTAATCATACTAATCCACATAAGTTTCCTTACTAGTTCTAACTAATTCTAAATGAATACCCTTCAAGTTGTGTTTGTGGGAGGGAGATTTATTCATCTGATTGAAGTGGCTTAGGATTGAATTTTGACGCAGACAACTTCTCTCTAGATCTATGGTAAGTTGTTTTCGATTTTTATCCAAAAATGCTACTAATTTTATCTGTACGATTTATGGCGCATCTCTCCTTATGCAAAGTAATTCACCATTTCCTTATCATCGATATATTTTCCTGTTAATTAAATCGGTGAAGATATGTTAATACCACACATTTTGCATCAATTAATTGCATCCGCTTAATAGTACTATGCAGCTCATGGGGGGCTGCGAAACAAATATTTAGCAAAAGAAAGTGGATCCTCGGCCGATCAAAGTATAAGAAGCTCTGAACAAAGCATGAGGAAATGTTGCATAAATACAGAGCAAGTTATCGGTGAAAAAGTATAGAGAAAGCAGAGGTGGCAAAGAAGAGTAAAAAGAGAGGAAAGTTTTCCGCAGTGACCCGAGTTGCATTATTGAGGAACATAAGATAACGAGCAATGGATCCGTGGGAATGATGCGTGGGTGGAGGACAATGCTTCATTCTCCTTTGGCCATAAAGCCAACCACCCACGCACTGCCTCCCATTGGTCGCCCTTGGAGACACCATTAGGTGAGGAGAACAGCTCGTTTACCTGCGCTTTGCCTCCTTAAATGAGTCATACTCTGGCTGTCACCTTAGATGGCGGACATACAAAATGGTCGAACTCTCCACATATGCTAACCTAATGAATCACAATGAATCATTTCTCAAGTATTGCATATCTGTATTTGTATGCTATTTATGTTGGGTTTCGTATTTCATATGGTGTTTTTTTGCAACCTGGATTTATTTCTTCAAACCTTAGTTACGAAGAACTTAAAACTCCTACGAACTCACTCCTTTTTCGCAATTTATCTCAATATATTATAAAAGAATCAGAGATCACAGAGTAAAAGGACACTCTCAGTCGTATAATCTTCAAATGAAAATCAAAATCTCACCTAAGAAAGGATCGTTCTTATTCCAAGTGCCTTGCATCAAAGATCATACTTTAAAATTTTCTCTATTGATAAATATGATGATCTAGCTCAACTTGCAGAAATTTTTTTTCATCCAGGTAGAGAAGTAACTCTTGTATTCTCGCTAAAAATTAAGTCTGCGGTGAAACCTACAAGGAGAGGTTCTCAGGTGGAATCTAAATTTTGAGGCGAGACCTGTTTAGCGTAATAGAGAATTAAATTTAAACAATAACGTTTTCTGTCCTAAGTGTTTCTCTTTAAGGGAAAATGTAAACCCTTTTGTTGAATCATAACCTAATTCTACTGATAACACTCCATCATCAAAGCGGCTGAGTGGTTAGTGTTTGGTCCAGTTTCCAAAGATTTATTCAAATAGCATTCAAAGATTATCCTCAGTGGTTCGAATCCTTTTCAAAGTAAATTTTTTCCCAGAAAATTAAGTATTCATGTCCTGTACCGTCGATGATCAAGATGGCTGCCACCCACCTCCGCTATCATGGTTGGTAAGTTTATCTTATCTAACCTCCCAACCCACTGGTGAAACAGATAATCTAATAATATTTCTCTTACTATACATGTTTTCTCGTATGTTTAATTAGAGATAAGATTGTTTGTTTTACTGTTATATGCACGGCTCACTACTTGAACTGGCACGATAACCACACCGCCACTGCGGCCGGAAAATCCGGTCACGGTTAACACAACAGTCTAAATCCCAGGCATTTCCTGACTGTTTTGACAGTCAAACTAATAGGCCTGCCTTTCGTCACCTATTATAGCACATTTCTTAAATTTAGGGTCACATTTGGTTCATACTTTGAAATTTACATATCGTAACTTTAGAGGTTAGGTGGAAGTGAGGTAATATTGGCCTAAACTATCTGTAAAAATATAATAATAATAATGCTTACTTTTTCTACCTATCAACAAATCTTATTTCAAACAAGAAGACTTTACCGAGAAAATACAAAGGTTTTTGTTAACGGTACATGCATATCGTATGCTGAGACCAGTGGACCCAGAAATGGGATATCATCTTTATGACTTCTATGAGCAATCAATTAGTCTAGGACTAGATTTCTTAGAGCATGCAATTGGCTTAAGACATGAAGAGGTGCTAAATTGTAAGCAAGTAGCTAAGGATTTGTAATTATTCTAAATGAAATATTCACTGGTGACTTCGTAAAATTTCGCAGCAACCATATTAAAAGAAAAAAACACTTGTTCTCTCCAACAGTAAGATTTTTAATCGGCCGAGTTCTTCAACGTAATGATATCTTCCGGTGTCCTCTCCTAACAGATAGAACCAGTCCTATAGATGCCAATACTTCGACGACATTGGAAAAATCAAAAATATGTTCAGGGAGTTATCAATTGATTTTCCTTTTAAGATTATCCCCATGTTTATTTTTAGATCACCATAATTCAATTTATCATTAAATTCTTTCGCTCCATTCTATTCAGAATGATAATTTAGCATTTTCAATAATTCATTTTGGAGAGCTAAATCTAAGTTGATTTATCCTCATACAAGAAATCCTAATAATATTGTATCTAAGAAATGCTGAGTGTATTTTCCCAGTTTTACAAGCATTCGCATCTCATTCACTTTACGAAATTTCGATACTTTTAGCCTATTTCCTCATGTTAGAATCACCTGCTTCAGGGGAAATAATTCAGCGTACATCGCAGCTCTTCTTAGTGGGCTTCCGTGACGTCATTAAGGTAAGAATGCTGACAATGTGGAAGCGAATGATTTCGCAGACGCTTTATCGGATAAAGGGTAAGTTTTTGCATGGGATTAACCTGAGCTTGTGCAGTAATGGAAGTACGTTGCATCGTGGTTAAATTTTGCTGAAGCTTCCCTCTTATTATGTAATTCAGAATCATCATTGTGTTGATCAAATTTATGGTTTCTCAAGGAACAGGGAAAATGTGTACTTTAACCATTCGCAATATTTATTCCAAAATGAATCTTCGAGCATAAACCACGGTCTATGCAGTGCATTATATCAGTATGATTTATATCGTCTTTTGCGTGATTCTAATATAAATAGTTTTATAGAGCATTTAAATAAAGTCGTCTTGAAGATATTGTCTCAAAGTCAAGTATATGATCGAATAAACTAATTTCATGAGGTTGCAATAGTACTGATAACGTCTACGAGATATTTGATTATGTTACTCCAGTTAAACAATACTTGTGAGCTCCGAGACAAAACTAAAAAATGTAACCAGGAAATGGTCAACAGGACAGATAACTACTTATGGTAATTTGGTGCAGATAGTTAAAGAATACTCAAGGAGAAACAGATGTGAAAAATATCGGCATGACTTGGACTCGAACTCAGGTACATCAGAATGCGGGTAGGTGTAACATAACATGTCGAATACATTAGAATATAAAAGCAAATAGAGTAAAATAAGAATATCGGTGTTTTTGAGCCTCTGCCACACGCCTTTGGTGGCTTCCAGGGCTTCTATCCAAATTATTCGTAAACTACAAAATAATCAGCATTTTTCGAAAGAAAATACGTGACTTTATTTCCCACATATGACCATCACGCGGTCGTAGAAGTGTTTTCCGAAAGCCGTCCCACAAAACAAAATAAAGCCATAAGTCAATGGTAACCCCAGAAAACGCAAGTTTTGTTTCCATAGTAGAGTGAGGCGGGTAAACACGGCCACGCGTCCCAATTCATTGACATCAATCCAAGACAATTTCGGTCCCTTTCGCCGCGGCATTTCATTTCTATTTCCACCGACTGGCGTCACTCGCGTCAACTTAAAAATACGCCGTTTAATGGATTCGCCCGCCTTTTCTTTCTCCCTTGTTTACAAATAAATTCCACGCCTCCCCTCTTTTAAATCGGAGCGAATCTTTTCGCGATATAACTCGCGTAATTCGCGCGTAATTATAGACTTTGGTGCGATAAATACGGCGGTTATCCAAACACTGCCTTTGACGTCACCATAAACAATGCACCGCCTCGAAAAATCGCGCGAAAAAATGAGGGCCGAAAAACTTAATATAGCCCGGACGGATTTTTTTTTGAGAGCGGAAAAATTTCCGATTTTCTTTATAAATGGAGGGGAGCTTTATTGATAGGTTTTTGGAAAAATCTTAATCCTTCACGGATGCATTCCTTGGCTGTCTTCCACCTACCCCCAGGCGAAGAAGCGCTTCCTTCCTTCTATTTCACGCCCTATTCCGTGGTCCCTTCATTGTCTTCCCCCTCATCTCCCCCCGTCTGCTTCTGCCTTTGTGGAAAAATCAATAAAGCTACCCTCCCCACTCTCAACCCTTCAATCCCCTCGCTAACAAGTAAACCGTCCTCTTGCATTTTCTCTTTATATTTGATTTTGTACTTTGTTCTCTTCCCTCAGCGCGACCCAATCCGACGCAATTGCTGACTTTAATCTCCTTACACGCCTCCGCCGTGCGCACGATTTTTCTCATTCATTTGTGTCTACGCTTTGTTCCTTTCGCCCAAGCAGTGAGAAACTCAGACCGATCCAATACGCTCCCACTGAATCTAACGCAATCCACTACCTTGATTTGTCACTGGGAGGACCCCGCTTTTCCTTTCTATTGCTTCACATAGAATAACTGGACAGACCGGAGTTCAGTCCGACCAAAGCGGAGCTATAATATCCCCTTAGATATAGGCAACTTCCAGTATTTCCGGATCATTCTCAGGCTACCATTTTCTTTGTTCCGTGCAACGTATACAACCGTCGTTAATGAAAATCATTATCTGTGCGACGTAGCCAAAAAAACAACTGCAAGTATAAAAACATCAACTAAATTACTTAATGAAAATCTGATTGCTGTCAAAAACCCAGTAAAATTCAATTGAGAGCAAAATGATAGGTATAGGAATAAAATTCTTTTACGTCAAGCGGCCCCCTTGGTTAGCCCAGCACCTCTAGGGAATTTACTGCCCACAGTGGGAATGATTGGTCTAGTTCACTTATAGATAAACAACAGGCTCATCTCTAAGAGAAAGTCAAGATCATCAGACCGGTGGTATCAGTTGCTAAGTCACTTTGAATTACATTCTTCCTACAACGTAAAGAGGGGCAACATTGCCAGTAACACCGATAATAAGAAGTCGGCTTTACGAAACGGTCATCTTTGTTCATTGATAAATTGCTCAAACTGAATCGTAAACATGAGATGTATTAGCAGCAGAGAAGAGATGAGATTTAATATACATATAGCGCTACTGAAGAATGATGAAAATAAAATGGATGGACCGAGGAACAGATGAAGAATTTCTTAAAGTAGCAAACGGAGGGTTGAAAAATTCAATGAAAAGCACGTACCAAACTGATCTAGCAAAGTAATGGCGGAAGCGAGGATTACAGAATAAGAGTGAGATTACATAGTGAGAGACAAGTAATTGTTACAGTTAAGGTTAGGAATTATGCGGGAATGAAGAGGTTGACTGTAACCAGGACAGCCTAGAAAACCGAAAGGAAGTAATCCTTAGACGGTAAGAATTTCTACCCCACACTTTATCCTTCAAGGCAGCAAGAAAGCGGAATATTCACAGGAAACCAGACAGAAAATATAGAACAGTGACTGTCCCAACTAAAACGTGACAATTAGTCATCTTTAGAGTAACCTATAACCAAAAATAATAAAACATTATAAGTGCATTCAAACTGATAACGGACCAACCAAATTTAATCAAACACGCAGACTTAATATAATTAATCACATAGTAACATATATATTGCAAAAGGCACCTGTCAAAGTATAAAATATTGAAATTTTACCGCGTATCATGAATTTTTTATATTTCTTCTGTAAATCTTTTATGATGATAAAGCTTCATAGCTGCCTCTATATACCTGTTGTTTACAACGATACCTTTTGTTAACAGCGTTTTACTTGATTTCCCTGTCGAACCTTGGCTTACTTTCTTCCCTCCTTAGAAATTTTTATTCCCTCATTCTTCCTTTTTCATCTTCTCCCTGCAACTGCTATTCTTCCTCTGTCCTTCTTAGCGTCTCCTTCCTTTTCTTCCATTCTCTCCAACTTCCTCTCGCCTAACAAACTCCTTCCTTTACTGTTTCAACCGCCTTTTGATCTCTTCTCGATCAACGAGGCGTTTTATTTCATGTTACCGCAATGATTCTTCTCCAGTAGCTCAAGGGGAAAAGAGGGCCATATATCAGTAAACCTATCGAATCTTTCAAAAACATCGCACAATGACGCACAAAAACGTGGGTCAGCTCAAGGAATGGCACAGCATGAAGCAATTTGAAGAGATTTTTTCAAATCGAGAAATTCCGAGAAGGACGTGCATCACGAGGTGTGATTCATTCTTCATCACCGTGAGATGCTGATGATCACGCGATGATTCGCTCATCCTCGATCACGGGCAATTAATTTTATAAATAGAGATAGGGAACAGTGACGGAGTACTTTCATACGGTTAATTTGAAAATGAAAGATAGACTTATTACTAAAGTAACATTTTAAATTCATATTTTCACAATTTTTTGGGAAGGAAGAAAAGTATTAAATACAATGTAATAAGTCGACCTCGCGATTTAGGGGAAATAAAAAAGGCAAAGTTGAATACATTAAATGGCAAAATCCTTTGTGGAACTCCGTACTAGGAAGCATGGTGAAGTGAAATACGCAAAATTCCAATAAAATTATCTTTTATATTCCACAAAAGTTTATGTCTCTATTTTTCGTGAGCATTTGCGTAGTCCATTTCATAACCAGAAACGTCGGATTAGCTGAGACTCGAACCTGGGACCTTGAGTTGGCGCGCTTGTATGCTAACCACAGTATCAGCGCGACCGGTTACACAGCTAACGTAAATTACACGATTAGTGAAAACTATGTCATTTCAAGATAAATATTAACAATTAACGTAACCAAAGATAAAACAACTTATGACTATTAAATGTGGCAGGGATGACTAGAGATAGAGAAAGAATGGGTTACCGAGCTCAAGTTTCTACAACCTTAATCTTCAGGAGCAACTCTAGGGAGGGAATAAAATCATCAAGTAAGAATGTTTCCGAAAATTTTACTCCTGTCCTTTGTTACTCAACTGCCCCTTCCCTCCACGCCATTTATCTCCTCCTTCCATCTTCTTTCTCCTTCATTCTCTTATCTCCCATCCTACTTCATACTAATTTCCCTCCTTTCGACACCCTTCCTTTCTCTTCCCTTACATTATTAACTCGAAGAGAAGGAGTGGGCGGCGTCACACCACTTCCTTAAATCTAATAACATTCCTGCTTCTTTTTACCAAGACAAATATTATCCCGGAATTTTTATTATTTGGAATGATCAATACGAGTCGGTCCTAATTCTGATCTATTAAATCACCAATTGTAGTTCTCAAAGTAGAAAAAGTGAGAGAAGAAAAATTCAAACTTTAAAACGAAGGAAAATAAGTAAGGATTAGAGTGAAAATTTTACTTGTATTTCAAAGTTAAGAGAAACCACTATTAAAAGTTCTTGTTGAGATTCAGCGGGGATACTTGAAGATATTTAAAACATCTGGACTCGATTTGCCCCCTTGTTACATATAGACCGTTCGGATACTATTAGCAAGATCAGGAAATGGATGCTAGAATCATCCGATTCAAGAATTTATTCCATCCGAGAAGGATACGCGGATAATGGTACATACTACCCCTGTCACATCTCCAAAGGTGGCTTGCGGGGTAGATATGTAGATGTTAAGCATCATTCATACCTTCATCTATATAAAGATAAGGATTACGATCGTATGGATGTCGTAGAGTCATTGTGTAAATCTCAAAGGTATTAATTTTGTTGATTATGTTATGCAACAAATTATTGTATTTTTTATTGTGATTTTTCTGATGTGTAATATATTGTTTTGAATTTCACCATGTAATTATGCTACCTGCTGGGTGAGCCTTAAGCAGAATGAGGAAAGGAAATAAAACGGTAACCCAACTGTTAATGAATTGATGGTTAAAAACACCCAGTCAGTCGTTTTTCAGGACCATCGTCTTTTAGGTATTAAAGCACCAGGAAAGGCTTGGATCACCGACTTAAAACACCAACACCGCCTAGGAATCACCCAATGCACACTTAGATAGCAATAATCCTCAAAGGTTTGTACAAGGAATGAAAGAAGAATTGAACATCTGAAGTATTTCAACCTCTACAACAAAACGAAAATACGTAGTTTTCACAAAATCAGACAAAAAAGTGATCGATATATTTTTGCAAGCTGCCTCTATATGATAAATGAACGATTCAATCAATCAAACGATATCAAACTATATCAAAAGAAAGTTGCAGTAGTTAAATATGACTGAAATCAAATATTTGAGGCTGAATCTGAGTGTTGGGAAGTGAGACAGCAACAATGATTTCTCGGAGCAACCACGCATCTTTTCTATTGTCATCCAAATTGTCTCTTTTTCGCTGTCTTCCTCTCTCTCCTATCACCGCGAGAATCTCCCTCCGTTTATCTGGCGCATAAATCTCTCCCATTCTTCCTCAACTCAACTCTTCACCAGCAGCTCAGCACGTCAGACTTACTTTACTCCATTCCCAGCGCCGTTACTTGTTGACTCTAGCGGGCGTTCGTTACTCCGGAGGAATTTGCAATTTACCTTTGATTCCGTGGCGTCGTAATGCGATTCAACACGTCGATTTCATTACCAGTTTAGGATGCCATTTTGTCTCTACTTGTTTACCCCTTCACGTCACTTGTTTACGTTCCTAGTTGTGATTGCTTAGATCCAAACTGCCATCTTTTCTACTTCAATCTTAAAGGTGTTTTTCTCCTCAATTACCACTATCCCAGGCTCATGAATTTCGGAGAGTCATGTTTCAAATTCTGTTATTCCACCGTGGCAGAAAAATCCATTTTCCAGATAAAGTAATTTGCATGGCCTTAGCTCAAACTAGCAAGATAACATCCGACCTCGGTAGGTTAGCATCCATTCAACAATAATTTAATCGATTGGAGTTCTGGCTAACCGGGTTTTCTGTCGGTTGGGCATAGATGTTTGGTTGCAATTCTTTTTGATTCCTTAATCAGTATTTAAACAGACCAAATACTGAACATCAGCTTCTGTTAAAGAATATTTTATTACTGTTCCATCTACACTTACTTTAGTACCCTAAAAGCTATCTTTCGGGGTGATGAACTCCCTGTGTTCGAACTACTTTAGCTTGTTGTATTCGCGTGTCGTTCGCGGAAAGATTGGTCCTTAAAACAACATGTACTGGCCTACATTTCTCTTATGCTCATTGTCGGATCGGTCGAAATGGCAGGGGTCGCATAGTAATTATGGTTTTCATTGGTATTACGTCGTCCATTATTTACTGAGATCATCCTCGTTGATCACAATAGAGAAAAAGACAGATAACCGTGTTCCATAATAAAAAATTAGTACCGATGGTAGTGCCTTCTAAATTATGCTATGAAAGGGAGACTTATTCTTACAATTAGAAGAAAACATAATGACGCTATAACAAAAGGATGGTCTGAGTAGAAATTACTTTTGTGATGGTGATGTTCTAAATATCCAATGAAAAGTCGACATGAAATAACTATGTTATATGTAAAGGTGAAAACAATCAATTTAATTTTATAAGATTTAATCACGAGAGTTATTTGAAGTTTTATCATTATTATCATGATAGATATTTCATAGTTAATATGCTACACCTGATTTCATTCAAGATAAATTAACAATTAACAGTTGCATCCAACATAGCAGCATGTAAAATTGATGCCGATTTCGTTGAAATCAGTCGCAAAAGAGTCAAGAGCTAAATCTGCAAGTCACAGGGCCCGACTCAGGACAGCCACACATCTGATACCGATATTGGCACCGAACACGTATCTTATCATTGAAATAACTGTAAAGGTGTGAAGAATATTATGCGTATTTTGTATCACGAACATCTCTATGAATAGCCTTTCAAACTGACTTTCGAGGAGAATCCAAAGGAAAAAATGGATGGAAGCAGTATTTTCTTGAACTTGAGCCAGGAAAGCAACGGCGGTGGACGTAACCTTGCTTTCAAATCTATAGAGGCATTGTATTGAAATTTTACTGCTCCTTTACGGCATTTCTGCACTATATTCACGCACCTATGACTTCCACTACTGCTGAATCCGAAATCCCTTTATCTTTCTAGAATTTCCTTGTCTTGGAATAGATTATGATCTGACACCATAACTCTAAATCAACTGAAGTGTTTTAAGGACAGAAATTGGAACACGGCTTGTCATGAATTAGGAGTTTAGAATTAGAAGATCAAAGTTAAAGTACCTATGTACAAACGTTAACCACCAACTGGAGCTCATTCCGTGTCCGGGGACAGACAAACTAGGCGTTTGGAAACCTGAGTATACTTAAAGAAAGAATAAATTCAATGCAAGATTCATATATTTATTATAACCCTAACTGCAGCCTCTCCATTTAATAAAAAGTAACAAAGCAATATTAAGCCTATGACTATCGCAAAGGTACATAGAGCATTAAGCCATGAATTCATGAAGAGACGTGGATCTAGCTGAATTTTCGAGTAAGGGCTGAATATTTTAATGTCAGGCAAAACTTCACTGAGGCGATACTTGTTTCCTTGGCAACTTCAGGTACTCGAGCGATGTTATCACTTCTCGGCTCATTCAACTCCATTCAAGCAGTCGTCATTCGCGCCTTTCTTCCCGCCGCCCATTCTATTCCACATCTGTCTCTTTTAGTGTGTCTATAAATTTCCTCGGACATCCGCTCTCTTCGCCATTAATATTCAAATCCTCCCCTTTCTCTCTATTCAATCTTCTTCCGACGCCATTATCAATCACTTGTGCTACTTATCCCATTATCGGCAATCTCCGACTCAGTGCTGCCAATTTGTTCTCTTTCCCCTCATTCCTAAGATTTTCTTAAATACCCTAACACTTCGGCTATTATCTTTATTATACTCGTTGTCTACTGCAATCTCAAGGTCCTTGACAACAGTACATATATTTTAGAATGTAAGAAGCTTTCTTTGTGTTTTCAGATCTTGCAACAAGCGTCTAAGATCCGCGTACTAAAATTTAACGTCCTTTTACTAATTAGACTTTCAGCATAATATTATTTTCATTTTCCTTCTTAATTTTAATTTAAGCTAAATAATAAAAAATAACTAAGACAGATTCAAGTTCATGCCCCATTTCTTTATCAATTCCTTTTCGATAATTTTCAGTGGTAAACTTGTGTCTACCACTCAAAATGCACCTAAAATCTGCTGGTGGCACCCTAGTTGGAACACGTTCCATGGTGAATGTATGTGTTTCACTGTCGATTTATAAATTATATTCTTTTACATGTCGTGGTGGGTTTTAAAAATTTTAGGAACATGTTCTTATCTCTAAGATACATGCGGCCACGCAATGCAGCCTAAAATAAATAAACATCCCTTAGGTAACCTAACTTTAAGTTTGCTTGCAAAACATTAGAATGAAATGAGAATGAAAATATTTGAAGGTGCAACATTAAAATTATATTGTCGTTCCATAGAGTGGAATTTTAGTATGTATCGCTACTTATATCAGACACGAGTCAGATTAGGAACCGGTTTTGGGATTAGATAAGTACAGAAGTTAGTTATTCATATGTGACGTTGGCACCGCACAGTTGTTAACTTAAAACGTAATATTTTAATAATGGTAATAATTATTTAAAATTTGATTTTATTCTCAGCAAGTATTTTTCGTAAAAACGAAATTAAATTTTCGCAAGTTTATAATAAATGCAATTCGATTCCGTACACACCAAGTGCGCGTCAATCATCCATAATTTATGCATATTGAACGGCCACAAAAAATTCATTTAGATTTCTGAGCACCGCATTTTCCACTTCATTAATAAAATTAAAAATGACGTCCTAATCCGATCCTCAAATTCTTAAGGACTTTAATTCTTGTTCCTTCCGTACTACAACCTTTAAATACCTCTTCATTGATGCGCCTTCCTCGTTAAGTAAACCCCTCTTCTGCCACTCCTTCCATCTTCATTATCCAATATGTCATTGCACCCTTCTTATCTTCCCTTCTGATTTTATCTCTTTCTTCCTCATCTCCTTCTTAACCTCCCTTCTTCACTTTTATCTACCCCTCGCCTTATTCATCTTCTTGCGTTCTTCCTACTGAAACTAATTCCCTTTTTTCATCAAAAGATGATTATCCTTGTCCTTTCTTAGTTAGTAGGCGTCTGCTAATTATCGAAATAGTTTAATTTATATTTTAATTTCTATATGTAGATGTAGCTGATATTTTAATGTTTAGTTCGATGTTGTATATTATTTGTGTGCTTTATATTTATACAATCTTCTTCTAACCCATCTTGAATAAAGAACCTAAATAATTCCCTGCAAAATTCCACCAAATCGCCGCAGAATTCCTTCAAATAAGATTGAGCATACTGATTTTATTTATGTTTTTCTTATTTCCAGACAATAGTGTTTTCTGTTTTGCTATCCTTCAGTTAACTCTCTTAGTAGGTTTTTGCAGGTTTAGGGGATCATTATTTCCTAAGCTTGACTAAGGTTTTTTAATCCACAACTAACTTTACCTATTCTCTATTAATTTGAACCCATTATTAATTAGTTATTTTGATATAATTTCCATGGTTTAAATGGAAAAAGAGACTTTCTAGTCTCAATTTAGCCCTTATTAAAGACAAAACTTATTTATTTTTTCATTTTCTACTTTATCTAAATTTTTACTTTTCACTTCTCATTTTATGCTTTAAGCCTTAACCATCCTGATTACGTTTAAATTATGTAAACTTATGGTAAAACTGAGTATTCTACCTCTTCCACGTGCCTCATTAGTCCCTGCATAACACCCTTCCCTTTAGTTCTTGATAAGTAAACTCACCTTTTATGTCATCCAGCTACTTATATCTTTGTCTTCCCGCCGTTATCTTCCTTGCAATAGATTAATGTGCCCTAAATTTCCCTTCTCAACGCCCCTTACATTATTTCTTAGTAATTACCCTTTCTAACTTCCTACGGTGTTGTCTTTTTTACCTCAGCCCTCTCCTCTACTCACCAACCGCACCCCAAACATTTGCGTTCCTTGTCTCCTATCTCTATAACCATGCATTCTACTGGATGTGTGCAAATATTCATTATTTAGAATAGAATCGAGTTATATTGTTAGGCAAAATATCTTACCGAAAAATATTTAAGAAAAGCAAAATTCGAATAGAATTTTAAAAAAACAATTACAAATTTAAGTAAAAGGAAATTATGCTTCAACTAAAATTTTTTTGCTTCGTTTTTCAATTTTCTACGTGGAATTTGTACGACACATCTTATATGAGCAGACTTCTAAATACAATTTCAATCAAAACGAGTATAATTACCAAAATAAATCCAGTCTAAATTTCCTTAAGAACTACCGCACGATCGTGGGATGATGCCTCTTATAAGTCATGCGAGCAGGATGCTCGGAGAAACAATTAATATGGGGAAAATGAAGTTATCTCCTTCTCTTCGGAGGAAAAATTAAAATCATAGAAAATTATTACAGTCTCTAGGTCAATTATCATATTAATTTCTTCCTAGGAGAAATAATGTTAGCTTCATAATTATATTTTCTTGGCCTTAATATAAGTGGTGGAGAGGCTAAGAGTTAAGCATGGAGGCTTATGACGTAAAATAGAGCTTATGATCACATACTATAAGCACTTACTTTAGTTATGCTTATTATCAGGAAATGAGATACCATAAAAATTGGGATGAACAACAACTGGTAAAGATATAATTGAGATAACAATACATTAGTAGTGATTCGAAAGATATGATAAATGGTCGATTCTGATTTGATCAAGAGGACTATGATGCCATTTCGTTATTTGAGCTTTATCGAAAATATAGGATTACAATCAGAATTTTGACAGTTTTAAAATAAGATTTCGAGGATTTTTGGAGTCGGATATCGGTTCTTATTTTCCTTAGCGTATCTCTCTTTAATGCGAAGGAATATAAATAAAGAGTGGTTAGCGAAAGTATTTCCCTTTTCCTCACTTCTCCTTTGTTCTCCTTTCTTTCACATACTTCTCTCTTCGCTTTTATTCTCTCTAACGGACTCTCCCGCTGACCAAGTTAAGCCTCGGCATGCTAAAGGACGGACGTGACGGGAATCCAGGAAAAAAAAGACTCAACTTACCTCACTCACTACACTTTTTCTCTTTTTTGCCCTTCAATCCTATAAGTCAATCTCACTTATTCTCCGAGTTTTCTGCATCGTGATGAGAGCGACTCGATTGCGGGTCGCGAAATTACCGTATATACCCATATGTATGACGTATATGTAAGACGTACTCACGTATAAGACCTTATGATTTTAAAGCTTCATATTGAAAGTGGAAAATAACGTACTTTGATTGGAATGCATCGTAAAAAGGTAAAAACCATGGTTTAGTTGTTGAGACTTATCGTTGAATAACTTTTTACTGCACTATTCAACAGTGAGTCTCGTTGCATATCAAAACCACAAATTTAAGTCAGATCTCATCACTTGTATTTAGTTGTTGATTGAAAAGCACAGTCACATTACTTCAATGAGACAACTACGCTAACGATATTCCGTGTGAAGCATACTTAAAATAGGTGAAGTATCGTATCGGGAATTCTTTCTTGGGACTAACGCACATCACAGGAGATTGAAACTTCGAAAATTCGACCTGTAGTTAAGAAGATTAAATGGAAAGGATAACGACCCGTTGATATGGCAATAACAGTTGTGATCAGGATTCATTCCATAAGTAGTTTTAATGCAAATTTAAGACCAAAGGTAATTGAAACCGCGACTAGCCTATGTAATAGGATAAATGTTACTTAAACAGGGTGCGTAGCAAAGGTCTTCTTAGGTTCAACAAGTATTCAGAAGTATTCATAGCAAGACGAATATATACAGCAAATCCCAACAAAAATATTAATTAAAAGCATAGTCATACACATGAAAGACTGGCTGCTTAAATACTAGATTGTACATGCATGCTTAGGATATTTACTATACAATCTGATGATGGAGATCAATCGCTGAAACGTGGTCCTATGTATTTTATTCAATTTGTCGGAGGGAAAAGTACAACGCTTCTCTTATTTTAAAATAAACTGCTTGTAAAATAACGATGAGCAGAATTTATTTATACAGAATCCTTTTGTCTGGATTTAAAAAATGTAAAATGAGTACCTTCCTCAAATTTCGGACAAGAGAATGAACTTAGCAGACCTCAAACCGAGACCGGACGAACAAAGTCTTTCCTCACAAAACTAGACGTGAATGGAATTCCTTCAGAGCCTCTCTATTTGTTTAAATAATTAAAGAGAGACAATTTTTACGTGGCTCTTTTCCCCGAAGGACGCAAACCTCAACTGCACGCTTTTGACTTTTTTGGGTAGAGAGAGATTCATGTTACGGAATTAATTCTCGCATTATATTCTTTCCCTAATACGCTTAATTCCTCCTTTTCCTTCTCTCCTTCAGTCACGCACGTTCGACAAGTGAGAGTAGGAAAAGAACCCCAAGATTTTTTCGGTTAACTCTCTTTTTTCCCGCACGAGAGAAAGGAGGCTAAAGACAAAAAGCTCGGTTCGTTTGGAAGACTTTTTCTCCCTCTTCTGAGCGATTTCTCAACTAAAGCTCCCATTTGACGTGGTCACTCCTTCCTCGCTATTACTTCCTTGCTACCTTATGAATTTAATAAAGCCAAATTCATTAAAAACGTCACCCATTGGGAATTCTCATGTTTTTATCATGAGCTAAGTTGTTGTTTCATCCTCTAAATTTAATTACGAGGCCCTTCTTTCAAACTTTCATACGCATATCCCTTTACTTAAGGGTATTTCTGTCTTCTACATTCGTCTTCTGAAAATCCTCAGCTTTCTCTCGTTGCCATTCACATCGTCTTAATTTCAAACTAAGCTGATACCAACGTACAAGGCAACTTCCTAGAGTAATAAAGGACTGTCTTGCGGAGTATTTTAACTCTCAGGAGAATACAGAATCACTTCAATATCTCGGAAACAGAAAACCATAAGATCTTCAACCGTTGCAGTTATTGTTTAAGTTCAAGCATCATCCAGAACTAACCTTCGAGTTACAAAGCTACAGTATAAGAGTTTTACTCCAAAATTAGCCATTTCATTATAGTTCAAATTAAGTTAAAATGGTTTCTGGTGTTATAAAACGAGCTTCATCTCAAATTTCTGTCTCCATCTTATTTTTCAGTTTCCAGTAGCTAAATACACTTTGCTTTAAATAATAATAATACTTTAAAATAAACACACTTTGCAAAACTATGGAATTTCACAATCTTATCTTCTTTTTAATAAGCGAAAATGTTATATAATTTATATATTATAGTTTATATAGTTATAAGTCTGTGATAGCAAAAAAGACTGATTAATTACTTACTGAGCAGAAGCCTTGGTGTTTTAGCATCTCAAACTCACTCAACGAGTAATAGAAAATCGTAGTGTCACATGTTCCAGTGCCCCTATTAAATATGTGACTACCTTATATATAGAGAATTTGTGTGCAACAAAACATCATCCTTATATTTTCAACGCTGTGATAAACCGGTTATGACCGTATGAACAAATTATAAAATTAAAAATCAATTTAATTACGTAAATTACGTCAAGAAGAGTACGAGGCATGTCCTGAATAAATGATCACCTAGATGCTAAAGTAATATTTAATCTGGTCGAAAATTATCATTTTAATTGGTTCATTAGAATAATTTTTACAAAAGGAGCTCATTAAAATAGAAAGGTTTACATGGTCCTAACAGCGTGGTGCCATTTTCCTTGAGAGAGAAACATTATCGCTTCTACATCCGAAATAATATTCATCAAGATTTAGAAATTTTTAGAAAAGGTATTTACAGTACTTTAAGATTGTATTCCAATTCTTATCAGATGATATTAGCGTGACGCCCATAACATTTGTTTATTTATTAATGCACAGTAGATTCCTAAGCAACGCTTCCAAATTACTGCTAGCGCAGAATTATCAGAGTCCCAATTTACCGAGGAACGGGCACACAAGCTGTCTCAGCAACAAGCCGACTCATCTCACGCAAACATCAGCGCACTGGATTTGATCTTAATGCGACGTCAAATTTACACCTTATATATCTTTGCAATTTCATTATATGATCGATATTTAACATTTATGAAATATTGCTCGAAGTTCTTACTGCAAACGGCTCATTTAATGTAGTCTTTCTGTATTTTTTGTTAATTTGTTCGACGCTATGAATAGCTGGAAATACGTTATTTGGATGTAGGTTATTACTCCATGGAAGAGCATGAAAATATACTCAATATTTTTAATATAAAGAATGTTAATATGCATTAATCTGGGTTAGATGAAAGAGGAGACTTCTTAGTCTCAATCTCGCCCAAATAAAGACGTTTATTATTATTATTATTAATCTATTGCATATAGTCCGAAACGGTCTCTGGCTAAACTCCCTTAGATAATCGAGGTATTTCAGCTACGAAAATGCTTTTCGGGACCAATTCAGGAGATCTAACTTGTCTAGACACCATCCTTTGCTGTAAAATATCTTTCCGTAATTTAACGTCACAATATTACAAGGATAAATAGATGTCGCGATTCAGTAGATGCAGTTCCGCTAGTAAACTTTTACCAGATATATCACAGTAGAAACGGGAAAGAATGTGAACGCTACCAAATTGAAGCGAAAATGGTCTTGTGTCCTCGAACCTACTGCTATATTTCTTCTAATTTACTTCTATCTAACTAAGATGTAATGCAAAATAACTTGGTAAATAATGTTACTAGCCCAGTGCTCTGGCGAACTTAAAAGTCTAACCGTTTTGTGTAAAAACTATGTATACCAGAATCCTTTTTATAAAAGCGAACAATGCAGTTCCCTTTCCCTCTGGGTATACTTTTCTATCTCTCTCTGACTAATCTAAAGTCTGGTCACCTAATGCAAACGCCAATGTCGGGCGAAATTGGGAATAAACAGTCCTTTCTTCCACTTATACCTGTCACGATGTTATAAAATATAGATACAGACATACATGAATTTAGATTTTTAGCAATTGTATAATACATAAGGGATAAAGGAAAAAAGAGCGGTTTCGTGGAGATAAAAAACTACGTTGATCTTAATTATAGAAAAAAATATTTCCACTGTAGAAAATGTCCAGGAAGATAAGTAGGAAATGAAATACCTGCGAAATTTTTAGAAAAGATTGAAGGGGAAAGAGAAAATATGACCCGTAAGAATGCTAAACCCAATTGTAATATTCGAATCTATCAAAATTGAACTGCAAAATAAAATATATCGAATGAAGTTAGTATTATCATTACTTTAAAGTTACTCCTTCAAAAAGATTTGAAAAAAAATTACGAAATATATCGAACAGTTACCCTGAGTATACTCCTTCATGAAGTGTATATGAAATGTGGTATATGACATAAAAAGAGACAGGCAGAAGTGAGTACAGACAGTGGAGGGTTTATAAATATTTAAAGAATGACCCGTAGAATGCCATTGATATAATAGAATATAGTAGTAAGAGTCATAAAAGAAAATATAAGAAGAATAAATGCAAGTAGAAGAAAAAAATAGACACAAGACAATTAAAATCGTACACGAAGAAAAGATGAAAAATCATATATACCATAAGAAAGCATTCGATTGGCAACCATCTTAAAAGAAGAGTGTATAAAAAAGTTGCCATTTATGTGAAAAAAAGTAAATAGGAAGTGAACTTTGGAGAGATAGTGAGTTCTAGAGAAGAGGAAGCGAGAAACGGCTCTTAGAGAGAGAAATTCGCTTAGTAATAAAATGATAACTACGAGCAAATCACCTCCCGTTAGATGAGTAAAGGAAAACGCAGCCTATTGATGTATTTCGTTCGGTTTCCAAGAGGATAAACACAGCATCTCTCCTCCATTTCCTTCTTTAAAAACAAGAGCATCTCAACTCCCGCATTCTTTTTTCTCCCAAATTCCTCCGTTAAGGTAGCGGGCTAGGATTACGCCTCTCGGAAAATACGCATACGAGGAAGGATTATTTATCTCGTCCTCGGGGCTTAATTGGACGCAAGCGAGTATAAATCACTTTCCCGACTTCATCGGGGCGTAAACCCAATTCTTTCTCCGGCAGCACTTCCTTTCCTCGGGCGTGGATTCCGCGAAGAGATTCGTGAAGGAAAAAATATGGAAAGAGCGGCGGATAAACTTATCCATTTTAATGAGATGTTAAAAAAAGGGAAGTCTCACGTTTCGGTTTGGCCGATCCACGTTCGAAGTCTCGGATTATTAACGGGTTGATTAGGCGATAAGGTTTTAATTCTTTACTCTAGAAATTCACGAGTAAAAACGTTAATCCCAACGCCGTGGAAAAACATGTAAGTTGGAATATTAACAGATAGCCTATTCCATGGTTTACTGTGGTACTCTTCAGTGAATAGATAATTGAATAACTTTTAATTTCTTAGAAAAATACATCATAAATAAATTGCAAAATAATACACATAAAAAGAAAATTAAAATATCAAGGAACGGAACGCAAAGAAAGTCATCGAAAAATGAAAATAATAAATTGAAAAGTGTACAATGAAAGACAAATCTGAATATTAATGTGCGGCACGAAAAATGAGGACAATTAAATTATTGGGAGAAAATGAACATTGAATCTAGAATTTTAGAACGATAAATGCAGCTCATTAACAGGAAAAATAAAATTCAAAGATACTTTTTCCTCTAAAAAAATGAAAAAGATAAATTTCAAAGAATCAAACGAAAAAAATTAATTACAGACAGGAAAATAAAAAACGTGATAGAAGCCAGAATATCTCATTACCATACAGAATAAATTAATAAAAATAAAGCTTATATGAAAGAAAATTAAAATTATACTCATCAAATTCATAAACACGCCCTTTCAAATATGATTAAGTTCTTTTGATAAGTTTTATAATCCGTGATTTTCAGCAGGGATTCGTGGTATTGCTAAATATAAATTAATTATCACGAGATAATTTGAGTCTGGTGATAATATAGGATGATAAATCGGATATTCATGCTAAAATTATAGGCGAATCGAACCAGTTCTAAATTTATATCGAGTCTACATCGAAATCTTTTATGACATTCGCGCTTCAAAGTGTTTCAAAATGAAATTCATAGCATAGGGTCTCTAATTAACCATTACTTATATCAACATAATATATATGCGTTGTTAGAAAACCGCAAAGATCTTTCTAAATTTCTTCTTGGTATTTTACTTCTTATAATTGTGCCAGTGTATGTTTACTTAGGAAATACATGCAATGAACAGGTAATTAACTATTACTTTGATCACAGTTGATTGATGTGTGCTTATGATGAGCGGTCTAAAGCATGTTAAGTAAATACGATTCGGAAATAAATACATGGAGGCTTGAATAAACAGAAATAGACAAGTAACGCAGGATCAAAGGGAATAAATTCTTCACACCGAGATGTTTTTGGTGTCAACTACCGGTAAAACTGAGTCCATAATCATGTTCAACAAATTTGGTTATACTTCTGTAATCAACTTCTGCTAGAGCTAAGTAAAGTGATACATACCGAATAGAAATACTAAGCCAGAAGGATTTAGAAGCTGTAAATGAAGCCATGATTCTGAATAGATTTACTTTTAAACCTTCTAAATACTATTGTTACAAGTACAGTTTCCTCTATTTTCTACATCGCTTAGTGTACCGACCTGACTTATTACTGCGAAGGAAGAGTTTTAAGATAAGTAATTTTTCATGATTTAATATCTTCATTTAAATGAAAAAATCTTTTTAACAAACCTAGATGCTTTACGTTGAACTATCTACAGAGGAGAGACTAATTCCTACTCGTGAGGTAGGTGTTTAAAATGTCAAAAATAAGGTGTTTCTTTTACTTTCGAAGAGCATATCTTCAGAATTATACTTCATAATCTTTGCATCCGGTTCCCACTACTGACGCTTCGAATACGGTCTACGAGAGAAAAAAACTACTAATAAGTGTAATTCCTTGGTATTTATAATGGCTTATGAACTCCAAAGTATATCCGGAAGTAGTGCATTGTATACGGATATCGTTGGTGGAAAGCATGAAAGTCATAATTATGTACTTCCTTACGTTTAAATCGAGCTGCTAATCCCAGCACCAACTTGAAATAACGCCCAAATTGTTCTGTAAAATAATGGAATCATCATGTATCGAACAAGAAAACTAACAATCATAACCCAACCATTGGAATCCTACTCTACAACTGGAGTATGATTAATTCTTTTCTTTTGAAATTCCGAAAGTTAAAATCCACAAAATAAATGTGCGTCGAAAAAAGAAAGTGAGAGAAGAGTTTGAAAAAGGGAATGAGCGAAGAGAAAGAGGGGAAAAAGCGAAACAAGCGACAAAAAAGGGAAGGAGAGTTATGGAAACATGAGAAAAAGAGTAAACAACATGCGTTGGAGTTAAGAACGTTATTTTGGCAACGGAAAGAGGAAAAAGGGAGGCTCTTATAGAAGCTGTTTGAGAACACAGGTATATATATGGAAAGCATACACAAGACATTTCCGTTGAACTGAAATATTATAATAAATTTACACTATAAAATGAATGGAATTAGTGTATTTTCATATGTAATTCTAATGTCTATACTCAGGAAATTTATTCTTTGGATGTAAAATCTAATAAAAACATTTAATTCTATAAAATAACTAGATTCATTATTTCAAAAGTACTTAACTGCAAATTGTAGGTAGCTCCTGTCCGGAGAGACAAAATAAAGAACCTTTCATAGAATGAAAGTAAATACTTATTTTCGTATTTAATTATAAAATTTAAAGCATTTATCCGTAATAGGAATTAAAATAGAGATGAAATACCTATTTTCTTTACTTAATAGATTCACATACAAGGATTCCACCATAATTTGTGAAAACAAAACAATAAAATATAACAAGAATGCAAAAAATGTGTATGATAGCATGAACTAAAAACAAATCAACCAAAATTAAATCAGAGAATTATAAAAACGAAATATGATTCAAGCAAAATATTTTACTTTGGTATTTAAACTAACATTCTCTTACCCAGGAAAGTTTAGAGACGAGAAGATTCGCTTTATGTATACAGATGTGAATCTTCATTAAATCGATAAATCTGTAAGCTGTTGCATTTTATGACAAAGGGTTTCTAAGTATCTATGTAGGTAGTTTGTTGTATCCCTCGAGCAACGCAGAAATCGGGTCTAAAAGTAAATTTGCAATCTCAATAAAACTTTCCAGCAGAAAATGTTCGCTAGTTCATTCTTTTATGAAAATATATTTTGAGCAAAGATTGGTCTAGGACCTAGCTTCCTTTTAAACTTGGTATTTTATGTTGCAAGAAGTTCCTGGTATAGACTCGTGGCCAGGTAATATACTCCGATAATAAAATTCAGAAAATTACGGTTCTTGTGAGATCGCAACTCATTAGCAGTTTTTCAAAGTTATGGAGAAGACTCATTTATTCTTTGCCATAACAATCTCAAGCACACGTACGAACATAAAGCATGAGCGGTGTTAGAAAATAATAAAAAAATGTTGCTACGCCTCGAAACTAGGAAAATAGAAAACAACACAGCGCGAGCAACTTCTAGTTACAGAGGTAAAAGGTAAAAATTGAAACACGAATTATAGCCTTCTATTATTACGACATTTCCTTCCCAATCGTTGTAAAAGTATACGAATGATGGGTAAGCCTCACTAGCGACACGGGGTTCAGTTTAAATGATCTGATTTAATCATACACGCATTGGCGTCGTATTCATCCTTTCTCACTGCGTGTTTTCGAGGGTATTCTAATATTCATCGCTTAATATATATCTTGCTTGAATAATTTAAAATGCATTTTATACTGAGCGGTACAACTTTTAACTATAACTGTCTGAAGAAGGCCTCTCCTATTCCCTATAGAATATTTCATTCGTTTTCTATATAGTATTTAGACTTAGGAACGAATTCCAAGCCAAAATTTACTTTTATCTAATGGAAAAAAATAACCCATTCTGTCTTGGAAATTTTGAAAAGAAATAATGTTTGTGTATAGTAATGGAATAGTTTTTATTCATTAGATATTTAAAATTAATATTTTTTTCTTTATACAAGCTTCTTCCTGATTTTCATACATCCACTAATCCTTATTTTTACCGTGCCTCCTTCGTATCTGTGAAACTCTATCTATCCTTTAGTTATAGTGACGAAGCCCATGAAGTACTCAAAACATTGGCAGAATAGCCGAAAAGTAGTGAATTAAAAATAAATAGAAATTATTTTTTTATTCTAATTGAAAAATTGTATGTAACTATGGTAATTTATTTATAATTTGAAAAATCATACGTGTATTTTGAAAAATGCATACACCCACGCCATTTGTTGGTTAGTGGTAAACGTGTGTGTAACCTCGCATATCATCGATTTGCGAACATTTGAATCATAAGTACGTACTTATATAATCTTTTATATTTTGTGATATCTACTTAGCGTAAGATGGAAAGGGAGGCTACTTAATCTAATATTTAATTTATCTTTCTCACCGTTAAAACTTTTATTTTTGGGCATAAATCATACCCAAATAGGGTGCGGATGGTCCTTACTTTCGGTGCTTTATATTCCGGCGTCTTACGCATTAGAAGGTGGGATGAATAATATATGTGCGTGGCTCACAAACTGCCTCACTTAAGAATTCGGTATCCCACTGAGGGAAAGGCGCCGAAAGAAATCTCCATACAAAGGCGCTAAAGGTGAGAAAAGGCATTTCTCTGATCGAAATCCACGATAAGAAGCTACGGAAAAGTCTTTGCTCGAATTATCTTTGGTACAGATCTGCTCTTTTGGGCGTCTTAACTATGATTCATCATTTTCATGATTCATACATAGAGAGATAATTTTAGCAAAATTCCCCCTGGAATTTCTGAATTAATGTCTTTGCAATGTTTAATGAATTTATAGTCTTATCGTAGTATAAGTTTCCATCAGTACATAGTATCGCGTGATACTTTAGTTCATGAATATAAATTGCAAAATCTAAATTTTTAAAGAATTCCTACAAATGGAAAACTATTGTTACAAATGATGCATCATACCGCTATCATAACATCTACCGGAATTCGTAGAAGAAATTAAATTTTTAAGTGAAAGTATATAAATGCATCTTACATGATAGTCACCGTTGTGTTGATATTTATTTATTCGATGTCAGTAAATCCCGTAAGAAATACATGGAAGATAATTATAAAAATCAATTTCACGTCTACAACGTTTCGATATTTTTCTACCTTAAGTATCCTTAGTTCTACTCAGGACGACTCGAAAATGTTCTCTTAAAACATTCGCGTGGATATCATTTTGATCGATTGCAGACTTATGTAGTATAAAAGTATTCAAATACGTATAAATGTTAAGAAATGATGATCGGGAAATTTAAGAACATAGCGGCTGAGAAATAAAATGAAATGTTTTTAATAACATAATAAGGTATACCCTATCATAAGTTAAATTAAGTAACACTATGTTTGAGGGGGAATTCACTAGTTAAAATATAATGGCGAAATAACATATACTTTTAAACTCTATAAGCTCAGAAATCAGTTTGTGGAATTCAATATCCGATTGGAAAATTTAGTTTCATTTGAATACACACAAAAACACACACACTAAAGATGAGGTGAAATCCTCAAAATTGGTTTTTTAAGTTAATATAATTTTCTGTGGCTGGAATCAGTTACTGTGTTTTTATTTGGATTTATAAATGTGCCTTCTCGATACGGAATGTATTTAATTTCGTTTATATTAATTTGCGCTCAAATCGAAATATATTCTCCGTGTTAATTATATAGTAGGTCAAAATTTAATTACATCTAAATGCATGACGCAAAATCCCATAAAGTGGCTTAGCGGTGAGAGGTCGTCTCCCACGCCGCTCTATCGGATTTTATAAACCGCAATAGATCCACCACCTATCAATTTAAGCAATTTTTTACGAATTTGGATCCACGTCATACCACCCACACATCACACAACCCAGGAATCAAAGCGAAGCCAAAAAGAAAACTTACAACAAAAAACCGTCATTTTTGTGGAGTGAAACCCTAACCGAAAAAATTAATTCTTGAACCCGAAACGGAACCGAAAACCGTTATTTAGTCCGATCTGACTTTAAACCAAGAATGCACATTTAACTAAAAAGTAACCGATGGGAATTTTACCAAACATGTGTAACTACGACGTTCAAATACCCATCAATAAGTTTTATTCTCAATTCTAGCGTAATTTACTGTAGTAAATAGAGGGGCTGGAAGCAATAAAATAAACCTTCAGTAGGATACTAAAGAATAAGAATAATATCAGAATAGACAGAGGAAAAGAAACGGTTCGAGCCAGTAAGACGTTTGCAGAAAGAGCAGAACATGAACTGAAGCGACATTTGTTTTTTAGTTGAACTGGAGCTAGTAAGAGAAGTGCGTAGCGCGGCACTACTAACGAAACAAAGTCAGCTTCTTTCCCAAATATTACCCTGATCAGATATCTCAAAACTAATTCCTGTGCTTGAGAAACGTCAGATATCTTCGAAAAATCCACGTACTCTTAGTTTAAAACGTAACGTAAAAATTCACGTGGTTTATATTAAATTCCAAAGCGATTGAACATGAAGTCATGCAAGGAGAAAATCTCTGTTAACTCCTCGAATTAGGATAAAGATGATGAAATTGATTTTAAAACGTTTTATTTTTCCTTGCGGAGTATTTGAAACTAAATTAACATAAATGACTCCACAGGGCATGGGAGATGAAGTGTACATCAAATAATAAACGACTACCGCATTCTTACAAAGGAGAACTATTATGGCCCTGAAATATATAAGATAAATATATATAAATAAAAAGGACTTATCTGATTAGAATATTATTTTAATTCAATCGATCATTATATACTATACAGATCGCAAGGAATCTATCTACCGCATTAGAAATTAGTTTGGCAACAGTCTGACTAGATCTCCGTATCCTTATTAACGTATGAGTACATCTTCCTTGCAACGGTAAAATAGATGTGTGATATTAGTATGCGGTAGGTATTTCGTCAAAATACGTGAGAAATGTAAATGGAATCCGCACAAGAATACGAATGCTAAAAGATCTATTCAAAGGATACTCTTCTAATAATAACGGAGGGATGTCCTAAATCACGTTCACATATCTGCAGCGCATAGATATTTCCGAAACCACGGAACCTACTCTTCCTTTTTCGGCTTCTTCATTTCGCTCATATATCCATCCCTTCGCATCTATGCATTACGTTGTTTTCGTCGCGTCGTAACCACGGAAGTGCTCCCTCTAATCCACTTTCACATCTAAGCTGCCTTCCATTCACCTATTCATCTCTCTCTGCCCCAATTTCAACCCCTTTATTCGATCTCTACCCTCAGAGCATTCTTAGACGTCTAGGAAATGTTTACAACAATATCATTTCAATGCGTTTGAACTTAGCCATAATTTCCTTTCGCAGAGCATCTGATTTTAATAAATCCATCTAAAAATATCCATCTTGGAATTCGAAAATTTTCATCAATGAATGGTTAGTATATACATTTAAAAATTTTAAAATGTATTTTTATTTTGATTAAATCTTACTTTGATGATTAAAAATTTTGTAGGTAGTTCCTCCAAACAATTAGAGATAAATTCCTAAGATGCTACAAGATATATGTGATGGAAATTTAAGGAATCCTCCACCTATGTACCCAAGGAATGGAATAATTACTTTCTTATGGTTTTCTTAGAGTGACATTTACTTTGATTACTAGATTTGATTTTACTTGACCGTCCTTCGGCACGAAATGTGATAGAACTCAAAAAAGAATAGAGACTAGGTGTATTTCCACACGAATTCACTAAGTTTCATTCTTCTGTGCAATGGAAATCCTCAAAGAAATACCTGATCATATCTATTTCAGTCTTAGAACTCATTTGCAATGAACGATGGTAATTGTATTTGCAATTCTTAAAATAATGCAGCATTATGTGAAAATTGCCATAAACAGCAAAATAATATAATCTAGTGTTTCTATCAACAAGATGAATGTTGGAGATAAGCAATTCCTAATCAAAATCTCGTAGATAGCATATGACTTCCTGCTCTAAATAAAATCTTTAAATATTAGCTCTCTGTATATGCTATATGTAATAATATTGCTAATGAATTCATGCATGCATGTACTTTGAATTGAACTCTGACAAGGGTTAAATATGACAAGGGAATATTTATTCCCGATTTCGCCCGAAAATAAAGACGTTTGTAAGAATGTACATTTGACTTTCGCGAAACAAAAAATGAGTTCATTGTCAACCTACAAATGTTTAAAAACCGCTGCTGTATGTAGATGGATTAGAGGAATTAGAAAGCGTTTATACTTTGTTATGATACACTTTTATGAAATATTACATTAAAGCTCTTTATTCCGTTCAAATATTTTCATTTTATCACATCGTTTTATACCACTGTTGACCGCGGAAGTTATTTTACTCTTGGAAAGCGAATGCTATAACATCAAGTGCAGTGAAGTACTTTCGAGGATGCTTTGTAAGTACACACTGCGGCCATAAAATGGCTGCCGAACATTTTCTTTCGGAGGCATCGCAAGTGGTAATAAACATCTCGTAAACATCAGGATGGATGGATTCCTCCTGCACCAAGAGTCCGCAAAGTAACCCATATTTATTCGAAAACTTTGAGAGCAATTTGAAGAGCATCGGAAGATCTATATCTGGCCGCATCGACCGCACCCCATGGCTTAGTGGGGAAGTTCGCAAGGGCGCGAACCGCATCTCGGCCTTGGGGATATTCTTAAGGGTAAGCCTCAAAAACCCACTCCTCTTCATTATGAGATGAACGTTACTGGAGCTGTGGATGGTTGGAAGATTCTCGGAGTTCGAGAATTAAACCACGGAGTAATGGTGACTTCGATAACTCTATATCCACGGCTGCATAGCTGATTACTTGGATCGGAAGGTGCTTTGATTGGCCTACATGAGCTGAATATTTGAATCCATATGGTGGCATAGTATAGACGCAAGTGATGCTTCAAGAATATAGCTAAAAAGGCTGAGTCTTTCTTAAATGAGGGTGTTAAAGAAGCGAGAATTCAACGCCTGAATTTTGGATATCCCTGCATAAGAATTTCCGGAGATTAAGCTCTCAGATGAGCTTACCTTTAAGTCGAAATTCTCTTATACAGTTGCGTAACAAATACACGAGGCAATCTAGCACTATCCTCAAGTTTATGAACACGTACTTATACTACTGCGGGAGTATAACTGTGATTGAAATTTGTGAAAGGAATACTAAGGATGTCTGTTGCAGAATCGTGACCGAAATATTCGTAAATAGACTTTCAAATTTCACAATTATTAATTAAGATTATACTTTAATAATTAGTTTGTTTACAAAATAACTATAAAAGATTCCTAACGTATTACTAAGATTGCATAGTAATTTAGAGTCAGTTGTATCCAATAGCGCTCAGTTGAGTGCGAATGTTTGAAATTTCGAATCGAATTCCGTACTTCGTTTGACAAAAATTTAGAATCGAAATCTGCAAAACTTTAATTGAATCAATGAAATTGAAATTCGAACGCAAATTTAAGTGGAGGAAAATTAAGTTTTCGATTCCTTTTTTTTGTTCCGACCACACTTTGTGGAATGCCAACTAAAACCAACTAAAAATAATGTTTAGAATTTTCCAAAATTTTTACTTAAACGACAAGATTCGATCATATACATCTTTACGCATATAATATTTATGTTTATTCGATTTTATGAACGACATACTGGATGGATGAAGAGATTTCGTCTAAATCATACCTAAATAAATTCCTTATTTAAGGTGACCTGAGGATGATCATGATAATCTAAATCGGTCATTTTAATAAAAATAGCGAACATGCTATAAATTGTTTACATCTCTGGATTTCCCTTTTTTACACCATATTCATTTATATTTTGCCAGAGCCATCTTAAAAATCTAACTTACAAGTTCCACAACTTTTAAGGAGTGCCCGCTATCCTATATCCTCTTTTAGCAAATTGCCTAAGTGATGATCCTCTTCCTCTCTAATTTCATTCAATAGTCCTACAATATCTGTGGCCCTATCAACCAAACGGACCTTTGGCACGTTGTGCTAATTATGCAAACATTGAAATTAAATTTATTTCTTCCACCAATTAATCAAATCAATCATTGGGAAGGGTACATTCAATTACTATGAGTACCCTAATTACTTCATATTAACCGCAATTCGTAATTATTTGTGCCCGAACGTATCGATGAATATTTCATTCGTAAAATGAATACAATTATGAAAATATATTATTAAAACAATACGAGAGTATTAATTAATTTGACGTGGAGTGGAATATAATCGCGTACGTGCCGATAGATTCTAAGCACTGTTTGATGATTAACGGAATTTAAGCTATGAGTTTATATTACATGAGTTGAAAAAAGGCTGAGAAAAGTCTCCGGTGAAGTTTGAGATGAGATTTGGAAAAGGTAACGGGTGGAAGTTTTAATTAAATGAATCTTAAGAACTGAACTTAAAAGATTTAAAAAACCTAATTTGGAAGAGTGATTAATTCCTGAATTTTCCTAAAGCCCAAAATCATACAATAAAAACTTAAATTCGAGAGGAAAATGAAGCTCCTCGTTGATACTAAAATTAGCGGAGCGAGTTTAGTCACTTGAATTGTACTTAAAGCAACATTAAGGAAGAAGTTTGTTCATAACCTTTAAAGTTGGAGGGAGTGAGGTGTGAAGAATACGAAAAATCTCACGTAATGAATTTATCACCCTAAAATTTGTGAATTAGAAAATAGCAATTTACCAAAGTTTTCAAATCCATTTCTGAATAGAATCTGTAATACGTTTCTCAATTTTCATACTTCATCTTCATACATTCCTAGGATCGCAAAACAAAATATAAAATACTCGGAAATAGAAAACAATAATCACTTTAAACATCTTAGCAATGAAATAACTGAAATAATGACTTAAGATGCATTATTGACACTAAGAAATCGATCGAAATTATCCGCAGCCAAAGTCTTCATAGGAGCTAAAGCCCTGTTGGAAAATCCTCTATTATTAGAAGGATGGAAATGTACGAGTCTTGGAAATGCTATACTATAATCTAACTAACTCTAGTTATGCGAATTTTATTATAAGAATGAAAAACATCTTCTATATACTTAGAAAAAAAGAGAGAATTTTTCTGCCCGCTTGCAGGGTTCTCATAAGCCGATGTAAATAGAATAATAGTTATAGTGACCTTTTAGCTTAAAACAATCGCTAAGAATTTGATTACGTAAATCTAATTAGTCGTTTACGGAACTTTACAATTACTGAAAAATTAACAGCATACAAAAATTTTCTGCTTTAGATAGTATTTTCGGGATGGTGCCTTAATAAAATTGCAGAAATTCATAAAATAGCAGCATAAAGTCTTGATAAATTGTGTTCAATAACTGACTCTAGTTCAATATCAGATCAATTCAAGTTCTTGAGTTTATAAGCGTCCAAAAACTATCAATTTTATTATGTTACCGACTTAAACCGGAGTTGTTGGAATGCTTTGAAGTAGCACTGCCTAAACGTTGGTCAGAATAAATTTGAAATTCATACGTTGCGGCCTTGAAAATCGCTGAGTAATGCTTCAACTACTGAGTCAGTGAGCTCATTTACTGGAGCGAATCCGGGTGCATTGCTCCTTCCAGCATCACTCTTTTGTTCTGGACCCTCAGACAGCTATTAGTTTCTGCTAAGAAGAATCTACCATTGATTTTATCGAAAAATACTTTCCTTCTCATAATTTAGTTCTTAAAATGGAAAATTTGTAGCGATATTTAACTATCAACAGAAGTTTTTGTTTTTGCGATTCTCTCATAATGATATACGAAGTTGAGTGGCCTAACCTTGCCAATAAAGAGTCTATTTTTTCTTTTTATATTCCAATGCGTTCTTTTTCCGGTCGTTTTATTTCGACAAGACTTAATTCTCGAAACGTTTGCTTTACAAACATCCTTGGCAGAAATCAGAAATATTGGAATCTCATCAAGCTCACAGTATTTTTTTTATTAATAGCTTCAGATTCATGGAACAGAAAATTTCGTATAAATTCTCAAAATACTATCACAGAAAGTTAAAAAATCATGGTAGGCACTATTTCTCGATTTGAAGGTTGGAAACACTAAGTGGTTTTTCCGAGCCAGCGTCTTCTAGGTACTCGAGTACCAGGGAAGGCCGAGATTACAACCTTCTAGGAACTACTGGGACCAACTAACGACTAGCGGAATGCTTTCAACCTCTGATTCATTAACGGTCGTATTCCAATTAAAGCATTATTTCTCGATTTAATTGAGAATATATTTGGATTTCGGAATGAAAAAGCTGATATTTAACGTCTGGTTTCGATCCAATTCGATAGTTCCAGGTTGTAGGAAACTAATGATGAATATCGTATAGCAAAAGTACAGCATAAGAAGTATAGGTTATTTATCTTTATCATACTTATTATAACTTTTAAGATTAACATTTCCTTCAAAGTGTAATGCCTTAATATTTCTTCAAATATTTAACTGCTTAATTACGAAAATGTTATATACAAAGAAAAACGGAATTCGCCTTACTTTTATCTGATCAGTCGACTCACTCGGTTGAGAAGAACTCACAAGGAAGGAAATGATAAGTTTGCTCACCTAAAAAGAAAAGAGACATGATTTAAGAAGAATAGGTAACAAACAAGCACTTATTCTTAATGGATATTATCGTGCTAAAAATTAAGATAATGTTATCCTTCGGAATTTAATTTTATATATTTGTATAGAACTTTCATTGTGGTTGAAATTAAGATCCGTGGAATGATTATATAAACACAGTACTCACAGAACCGGAGTAAAGAGAATAACATATCTCGATTGCGACAGCGGCAGATAAGAGTTATTTATGTTCGAACTACCGAATTCGTGAGAGGAAAATGTCATTCATATATGTATCACTTGAGGGGGAAAAGAACCATGTGTATGAAGTCGGACGTATGGTAAATCTCATGTATAATTCCATCTGCCATTGAGTTCTTCAACCGTCACCTCTCACTTTTTTATAACTTGACAAATTTAATTTCGAAAAGGAATCACTTCGTATAACCATTTCTTTTCTTTGTTCTGAATATTTAGTCACAATTTTTACCACGGTCCCATTTATTCAATTATTCGATCCAAATAAGGATAAAAAATCGGTGTTGTTGCAACACAGTTTCTTTTAATTTCTCTAACGGAACGGACTATTTGATTTATATTGAGATACAATGGAAAACTGGCTCTCGAGATTCGACATTTTTGAGGTACGAACTCTTGATCGAACGAATTAAGTTTTAAACATAAGCTGGGGGTTTTTGGTTTGTTTATCGGAAATAAATCAGGAAGAATTCGATTTCTGGATAGACAGAATAGAAATTATTTTTAATTGGCAATATTTAAATTGAATATTGCTTCCATAAGGGGATGGTAAAATATGTGGACATGTAGAAGTGGATGTGAAAAAATGGAAATATATTCTAGAAAAGGAGTTTATAGGCTATTGGTGACATGAAAAGGGCTGTCTGGAAAGTACCTGATCGAGTCTCAGTCGCTATTTTCCGCTTTCGTTCATCCTCTGATCGTTTAAGTGTTCGACGTTACTGCGTCTTCCAGGAGTATCCATATCATATATTGTAACTATGAAAATAATATTTGAATGGCCAAATATAGTAGTTACTTTAAAGTTGCCCTCGGGAAATTATACGTCACCACCAACGTGATGAATGACAGCGAACTCCTCCACAAAGACATAACTCCTCTAGCAATTCAATCACGCCATCCTCAAAGGGCAATCTTCCACCCAACGCATCACGCGCGATTCATCACGCAAACCCACGACATTCCCAAGACGTCATCTGTTGATGGAGATCGGAATCAACGGTCGTCCGAAGGAATTCAGACAGGAGATTAAAAAAAAGAGTGTGTGGGAGGGGGCCCTCTTGAGGATGTTTCGGAGGCATAACCAGCACAGGCCCCGCCCCACTCGTTCCATCTCTTTTTGCATCTAACTCCGCCCCCTCTGCAACCCTCTATTCAACCCTTCTTTCCAATCCCCTTCCCCTCTAATCAGTGGACAGTTGAGGCAGATGTTACACACGTGTACTCTGGGCTTCACCTTCCTGCACATTTTTTTCGTCTGTCTCGCAAATAAAAAAAGGCTTTTAAAGAAGGGTGCGTCAGCGCTGATTTGTCGTCTCGCTTCTTATCTCGCGGAAGGGTTTCCGCAAAAAATGCACGCAGAAAGGTGTTAGTTAATCATACGAAGATTTTGCACGGTTTGCGAATGGTCAATCTATATACTTGTCTAATGGTGAACGGAAAAATATTCGTTTGTCCCCTGGTTTAGGATAGAGATAACTTGATATGAGTATCATCCATTTACTTTAGTCTCAGCATGGTTTATTCCTATATGAACCACTAAGCCATGAGTAATTCTGAATTCACCATGGTCGCACGTTACTGAATGCCTTGAAATGCGTTATATATAGAGCCATTCTGATGCAATTACAGTGACGTGTTTAATCCATAGTACAGTGTCTCAATGACGATAACAAATTACCTCACTCCTCATTTTGTCTAATCGCCTCATCCCCTCTCGATATCTTTTGATAGCTAATGGTGGAGTGAACGAGGAGCCACCCAGCCTTCGGGCTATAAAATAGATATCATTCAATGATACAGATATCCTGGCTGGAAGGGTCAATTCTCGAATATCCTACAACGGCAAATCATTATTTAACTGGTATCATTTATCGTACTATTTATCACCCACTATCGTACTAAGAGAGGTATAATTCATTGGGAAAGGAGTATGATTCTTAGCATGCAAATTAGATAGAAAGACCTCTTTAGTTAGAATGCAGAGGATTTCTGATGATAGGGATGAAGAAGGGATGATAAAACACTTGGAGGCATAAATATTCGAGCTATGGCTTGTTCAGCACAATACAATTGTTATCTGAACTTAAGAATCCTTCACTGTCAAGGATTACCCCAAATGAAAAACTGTAGCAGACAGAACACCGGAAATCAATTAAGCTGACAAACTAATCTCATGGCTAAACCACTTAGCACCAATATCATTGTCTTTTATAAAAAATATCAGTCATACCTATTCAAATGATATTTATGATTTCATGCAACTTCCTTGACCTGCATCCTAACCTTAACTATAATCCATGCCTGCAATGTATAACAGCCTTACCTTAACAGTAGCTTACCAAATGTATTAATATTTATTTGATTTTCATAAGTTCTACCATAGGTGAATGGTATAATGATTCAATTAGTCGACTTGAACGAATCACAATGAAACATAATGCTAATTCAATATCCTATCGCTCCATATTCATTGTTGAATTCTAGCTTTACATGGGGTCAAGCGGGTGATTTCAACGGCCGGTTGCTGCGAACCGGAAAGTTCTTCTCAAGAGATCAGTGCACCGAGAGGCGATCATCACCTAATTATGGAACTCATTCTAATTTAACTAATGTAGTCAGTTTAATATAGATATTATTAGAAATTTTTGGAATATTGAATTGGGGCGGGAAATTGCGGGAAATATTCTTTGTGTCTTGCTGTTTCGATGTATCTTTTCTTGTGATTTAATTTTTGTGTAACAGGATACAACTATTCAACCTTTGCTAACACTGTGTTATTAGATCTATAAACGATAAATTCTGAAATTAATTTTTAACCACCCAATATCTTATTAAGTATCCCAAACATTGAGGCTTCTCCTGCAAAAAAGATGCATTCCTTCCAAATGTGGACTGATGAGTCAAACATGTAATCTTAGCAAGTAGCATGTAGTAAATTGAATTATTGTTCACATATTAATACTTTTACTGAGCTGAGCTTTTACTGAGCGCTAATTTACAAAAATCTCAAATTAATATTAAATATTGAGCTCCACCGTAAATGAAATTAGTATTTACGAAAGATTGTGTACGAAGAAGTGTTGAAATGTGGTCAGAAAGGATATAACCGAGAAAGGCTTACTGAATTCAGCATTATGAGAAGGAAGCGTTTAGACAAGGAAAGAGTACAGTAGCAGTACAATCAACCGGAAAATATTTTCATCCTTCTATTATCTTCTTATTGGAAGAGAAAACATCTCGCTCGTCAAAAATTAAATTCATTGACCTGACTCAGATGCTAATAAACAGAAAAATATAGATCAGAGAGAATAAATATATGGGGTAAAAGAAGACAAAAGACAGAAGTTACTAGGGCATTTCTCACTTTCAGGTCTCTATCGTTTATATTCTCACTTTGGGACACCTCAGAATGGTAGAAATTCATTAGTGTGCAGTGAGACAGTCGCTGTACGCTACCCTTATACTATCATCTCCAAACTGATCTCTAACAGATTAAAGTTTGATTAATATTTCAAGGGATGCGATTTCAGTGATTCCACTCCTTATCTGGGATATCTGACTTGTAATTGTTAAGCTAAATATCTTGAGCTACTGACGATATTTCCTGGTGAAATTGAGGCCTTACAAACACAGGTCCATAATGTGAAGGTACGACGATCTGAGGAGGAAACATCCCATCCCTCCGCCATGCGTTCTTTAACCTTGAATAGCGTGCGAGGATGAGGACCTTCCGTAGTGGAGCATTCAAATCTCCCCACCAAAGTTCCGGAAAGGGGGGAGAGAGGAATACACGTTTTTTTTCAGAGAAGAGGGGGGTTGGGCTGGCCGGCATGTAGGACCGCCCCCCGAGGGATATAACCCCTGCCTTTTGCGTCCACTCCTCCCAACCACAACCCGTCTGGGTTGGCCATTTTGGGAATCTGAGAGAGGGGAGGGCTATTCTGCTTCCTCGAAATGCTGCTGTGTGGCGTGACTGCTTATACGGAAGGGTGGCCTCCCTCTTTTGCATGTGCAAATCCGATCCCAGCCATATACGGATCATTATTCCCCCTCTCTCTTATGACTCCTCTAACCGGGAAAATGCGCCCAAGAACGCGATCTCCGAATCGATTCAATTCTGTTGACAAATCAGCTATTATCATTCCATCGGCGATATTCCAATAAGAACGCTTACGGGGGGAATCATGTATGAATGCAACGAGAACTTGTTGCTGCTGGTTTAAAATGAAATTTTCTTCCCGAGAGTTCAAAATTAAATGCATACATTTCATTGTCACTGAAATTGCACAATAACATATATCGTTCTTACAGTCTGATGATGACTCTCTAGAGTCGAAATCGGTCGGTCATATAAATTAATTTTGGTAATTACAAAGTATTCTCATTTCCTTCTCTATGACGATCCCCCAAGTAACGCTTAGTCAAATCGATTATAAACTATAATGTTCATGCTACTCTTACTTGGTTATTCCGACACCGAGACCGGCAAAATTTAAATTATCGGATTCATATCTGCTTAATTTATAACGGAACTAGTGTTTCATGGGAAGAAGAATTTCAGAGTAGAAGAAATGAATAATTCTCGGCGAAGTATTGTTTTTTTTTGATTAGATGAACCAGTGAAAAATATGAACAACAACTAAAGTACAAGGAAACAATGCAAGTAGATTCGAATGGAATAAATGGTTGTTTTTAAAATACTTATCTCTGTCGTTCAAAAAGAGGAGATGTCTTAGTTATTCTGAGATGAAATGTTAAGATATCAGACGCATGCCAGCGGTATGGATTTAGATTCTGTATTATCTTCATAACGTCGAAGTAATCTTACAACAAAACGAAGGGAACTAATCAGTAGGTATTTTTTATGAGGAAAGGATTCTGGCCATCGTAAACGGGAAATTTATTATTTTATAACGAGAAAGCCTAACGTGCATACTTGAATATGAAAAGATGCTCGTTTAGTATTTGGAAGACAAAAGAAATAATAAATTAGGTTATAAATCCTAAAGCACTCGTAGGATTAAAAAAAACACATAACACTAATTCTATTTATTTCTCTATGAATTACTTCCATAAAATAACACCTACTGGGAATTTTAGCGGAATATTTACTGGAATAAGTAGCATACAATCTCAATTACGGTGATATTAAGCGTGTTTAATGGGATGTCATTGAAGGTTAATTTTAGCTCTTAAATATCGAAGTATACTTAAGCACCAATCTGAAAATTTCAGTTTAAAATTAAATGTATTACTTTTCCGAAAAGCATAATTAACACCTATAAAAACGTATTGATCTTGTTAAAAAATACCACTCATTATCTGGTAAACATCATGGATACTTTTCACAGAGTAACGTGAATAATTTTATCAAACGGAATTCGCTATTTACTCTACTCTCCGTGCTTACAATAACTCAACTAACGAAAATGCACTTATTACAAGGAAAAATACGAGGACCGCAGGAATTGCAAAATAATCCTCATTTTGAAAACCGAATTAATTTCCGCGTCGCAATTAATTAGAATTTAATCCCGAAGAGGGCGCTTCCGAAAAAGAACCCTTCAAAAATTTTAGAACGAAATAAAAAGTGCATTTTCATTCACTTCCTTCTTCATCGGAGCTTATGAAAACAAAATTAGGAGGCTTTTTTCACGCAATTGGAAACTTGGCAATTTGTAGTCGAACAGAAAGAAGCAAAGGGAGAAATAAAAGAGTGCGAAAGAGAGAGGAAAATGCGTCGGAGAAAGTAGAGGAGGGAGAGTTGATGAATGTTTTCGGTCCGGACTCCGCGTCGCCACGGTTATAAAGCAACTAAGACCCGGCAAACAGTGGCGACCTCTCCCAAAAGCACACACTATTCCCTTAAAAAAGGCTGACCCCTGGCTCATCAACATGTTTCGCCTCTCCTCACTAATCCCCTGCCGTGTTCCCCCTCGGATTAAAATGGGAAGAATGACCGAAAATGTCATTTCGTACCAAATGATTACGTGTTCTTCCCTATACGTATCGCGAGTTTCTACAAATTGCTCTCGGTAATTATTTATTCTTCCTCTATCGCTGGACCGCATCTTGCTTCGTTCCGACACCGCCAAAGTGGCGCTAGCGTAGCGATGCTCCTCCCGGGGAATTGTGCATTCAAGGCCAACCTAAATTCCTCTTCAACAGACAAATGCGTCTGTCTAGAGACACCTGGGAGGCTGTTTCTATTTGTCATCTATTACGATCCCATTCAGTCGACACATTTCTCGTTAAAAGGCTTCGTCTGTCTTTTAACTGTAGAGACTGAATGCCAGGACGTGTTTCGCCTTAACAGGTCTTCGACAAACTTCAAGCAAGCAATTGTGAATACCGAGTGCTAAGACGTTGGTGTAATGTTTGCTTTACTTTGCCTGCAGCACGATTCCAACGCGAAATTCGCATCCCAAAGCATTCTCGAATCAGAATGTTTCCATAAAAGTTAAAGAAACATTTCAATTGTTCAATTACTTTCTGTAAACAAAAATTCTCAAACACTCTCTCTCAAAGTCTCACTGATAATGGAGAAAGTTTCCCAACGATAATTAGTTTGAAATAATATAAAGTTAAAGCAATGAAGCAATTTTTTCGTTGAATTTAAATTCTGCGAAGGATCATGTGTACAATGGATAAAAAATTGTAATTTGATAAAGATACTCGAGTGAGACATTACCGAGATGTTACTAGTAAAAATGAATTACTAAAACTGTCTACAACCTCTTCCTAACTTCACCGGTGATTGCGGTTTTGTTGCAACCAGAAAATGTACGGCAACCGGTTGACTATTACTTTAATTATTTAAGGATAATGAAGAATTAGTTATATATATGGATCAATGATATTTTCCTAAATCCGCGTAAAGGTAAAATTAAATTATCATAAAATTTTATGTAAGAGCATCTTTAAAACGAAAATTAATATAAAAACCAAATTTAATAAATTAAGACATATTTAAATATGTTTTGGATAATTCAATAATTTAGCTTATTCCCAGAGAGACAAAAGACGTGAAAAACGTCTGACGTAACGGACTTGAACCGCAGTGCTCTGAGCTATTTGGCTATATCTTTTTGTGCTAAATCATCAACCCTTTTCCTCAACTTAGCCTGTGGTAAACGAGTGAAAATAAGTATGAAAAATTCTCAAACTAAGAATAAATATTTAATTACTAGCTTATAATAAATGCTTCCATTCTCAGCTATGTATAGATTTATTATTATATAGTTTAAGAGCCATTCTGAAACCGTAACTAACTGTGATAATGCGTGCGGTACTTATGAGGCTATTACTGTATTAATTAAATTAATCGAACTGTGCAAAAGCTGTTCTCGGGTAATCAAACTATCCACCTCTCATGGCGCTTAATAACATGAGAAATTCCACGTATTTGTAATGGAACCGCTTCTTGTTATCACCGGATCTCCGGGAAAAACGATTTCTCACACAATCCATCGCATCGTTTCAAAAATTAATTCGAAATCTGATTAGTATCGTCATGGCGCTTCGATCGTGCAGGGAAATCCGTGCATGTGGACCGAACAAATGAAGTGCTGAGATGAAATTGCTCCACGGGCATCCCATTACCCTTCTATTATTCTTCTCCCTAAACTAAATTCTCTGCTGCACAAAGCAGCGTATTTTTGAGAACCGAACGTGTGCAGCCAGAACTGATCAAGTTTTTATTACGTCTACAATTTTAAAACAACGGTTGCTTCTTAGCTTGCATGAAGATTGACTTTAAAGGATGAAGTATATGGGAGGTTATTTAATGGTGTTTGTGGAATAAAGATATATTTTATAACACTTTTATATTTTGCTATACATCCGGGGTGTTCAACCTTTTAAACAGAAATCCCTCTAGTTCATTACATTCATTATTTGTGCAAATGCAATTATTTCTTATTGGTTATTTGAAGTGTATTTGTATTATATAATTCTCTTTCAAACTTCTTATCCTTACCCAATTCCTATGCAAAGCTTCATTGAGGACGCAAACATAGATTATGCCAATGCCATTCAATGCCATCGCCTATCGTCTTCAAAATGTTGAATACCATTGATGCATTCGGTCACAAAGATGTAATGCATCTCGAAGTTAGGAAACACTAAAAGTAATTTTCGTGTATTATTAATGACGTATTGAGGGAATTTTAGTCCCTGAGGTTACTTTATCAACGAAAGTTCAGCGAAAAGGAATAAGTGAAATGTTAGGAAGGCTGCTTTTCTTCATTGACAGATATTCTGAAAATATTTTAGCGAGAAGTGTGTATGATTACCTACGTTTCAATCACCATAACTCTTTACCGTTGACTTCCAACTTTTTGCTTAGAACCGTTTGCATCGCTATCTAGAAACCTTTGTGCCCGTGATGGTATATTATAAATTAATTTCTCTAAAGTTATATAAATTTTTACATATGAGTTGGGAAAAGTTATTTAACAACTTACATGTATAGATTTATAGACTGTTTGAAATAGGAAAATAATGAATAAAATAATAATCATATTCGTATTCTGCGGATGAATTCCAAAGCAACGCTCATTATTTAAAATTATTTTTCTCAATATGACGCTGACTGACTAAATGAGGACAAAAGCCGCCAAAATCCTCAGAAGCCCAGAAGAAAGAGTATGACAATAGGAAAAGGAGGACATATCTCTTTTCACTTGCAGTTGTCCAGCAAAATGAGGACTTTTAACCGGACATCATACTCTGCAAACCCTGGGATGGGAACCCTCGGACAGAGCGCAAGCATAAATTCGAACCAAAAAGCAAGACATAATTAATAGTCTCAGTTTGAGCATCTGGTCATTCTGTGTCACTTGTATTATTTAGGGGATATCCTCTTAGAGGGACTTTTTCCGCCACTTTCTTTCCTCTGCATTTTCCCAGAATTCCCTCTTTTTTGTCTCCGACTGTCTTCCCATCTGCCTTCCGATAAATTATTCTCCCTATATGTCCTCCTCTCACTGTATCCTATGCGGTCCCGAATAATTCCGCAAGAGAGCGCGCGCGACACGGGCCAAATAAATTTTTTCCTCTGCGTATTCATCACCGAGGGGAGAACACAGCCGTGCGTGCTGCAGGGGGAACGTGCGTGTTGGATACGCGCTTCTTACGATGAATAAAATATACGCGTTTTTTCGGAATGAAAAATTGCGTCGGTGCAAAAAGAGAAGTTGTGCCATTGGAATACGTGCGCATTAACCACGGTGATTAACATTTTCTCGCGTTTTAGGTGTCGAGATTCCATTCGGGATTAAACGAAAAAACTGCATTCACTGAGGTGGACGCATTACGGTAACGCATGCATATGTGCAAGAGGACGTAGGTGTGAAGTACTGTAAGTCGGCGAATGTCTTCTAAAATGTAAGAACTGAATATATGTTAAGATGCGAAATATCTTTTCAGAGTGCTAACTGATTAGCATTTACTCAATAGAAATTTTTTTCTGATTTAGAAAATAAAGCTGTTTTCCCCAAAAAATACAGTTCAGAGGCAAATAGGTTTGAGAATGGTTCTCTATGATTTGCTTCTTTTGAATGTCTAATTTTGTGATGATTAAATTGAGATATAGCGAAGCAGAACTCTCTCCATCCCACTGTCGGAGCTATATAGACACTAAGGTAGAGTGAGATCTTTATAACTTTTGCTTAGCGATCAAAGCAAAACGTTAGATTAAATATTCTCTTGACAGTGTCTCCTATAAAAGAGAAAAGGAATGCAGCGTTTTTTAGCCTTTTGAGCGTAGTTTTGTAGACGTGTTCCGTGATGCCCTCTCACCACTGCTGTTATAACGTTCGTTGTTCTTCCTTAATTGTCTATCTGATAAAAATAATTGAGCAACTAAGACGCTCTCTTATGCAAAAAGCCTAGCATTCCTCAAAAATATGATGTAAGGCAACCAGAATTATACAACCCGGTTATAACTCTATCCAGCCTAAGACTCGGTTTTCGCTAGCTCCCCTGAAAAGAGTATTAACCAGGTTTTACTGCATTTACTTCCTGAAGAGTAAGAACATACACTCACGCGGAAAGTTAAATGTGAAAAGCCCTTTTATGTATACATCACCAATTGATATGGCTATTATCTAATATATTGCATCGTTAATTTATAGCTTATAAATTTGCAGGATTATTATACCGTTTGAAACTTGGACCCAGATAACAATGACGGATGAAATTGGATTCAAACTGTGCTGTAATCTGCCACTATATGATAAGTTGGGAGAACATATGATGGTGAGCTCATGTACACCTCTTCATTTGTGAGATATTTCCAAGAAATGAAGAGGCAAACGGTGCTATGACGAGTTACCTGGATGAAAACCAAAAACTGCATTTCTGAAGTGCGGAAGTTAACGGTTTTCTTATAAGGGAGTCCTTGGCAATTATCAACGAGAACTATTAGATTCTAAGTTAATGGGAACTCCTTTATGCCAAGGTTTCCTGGTGAGCTCCTCCTTTCTGGAGCATTGTCATCCATTCATACTTCCAAGTACTGTTAGCTTGAGTTTGCTGTGCAAATTAGGGGCGTTTCCACATGACAATTATTACCACAAACATAATGGGATCGTTATGCTCTTAGAAGATGCATTGGAGTGTTATTGTATATATAATAATGGCAAAATTTTGTTTTGAACTATAGTATAAATTTTTACAGAAAAAGAAAAGCAAATTACCGACGTTATGAAGATTTTTTCATCGCCCGTCGGATTCATTGGTGTAAAAGTTAGCGAAACTGAAATTGAACTTGTAGACTTTATCTTTATTTCCCCTGTAGACATTTTAAGACTCACTCGACTTAGAAAAGATAAATTCCATACATGTGTAGTATAATACAGGAACCTTGAATAACTTGCCTGTTATATATTGGATTTAAAGTAAGGTACATACATGATGTGCATAAAATTACTGATATAAATGTGTGATGTGTTGTAAACTCAAAAATTACAACATTTTATAAGTTAGAGTAACTTATCTGTTATATGAAATTGGTTTGAAGATATATAATCGGTAAGAGAGATATCCATTGAAGCAGTGTTTTGTGGTAGTTATGAGACATCTGATTCATAATAGTGTATGATTTAGTCAGGGAATATCTGTGCTGTAATGGTCTATGGCTGTCTCTGAAACATATTCGTATTGCAATGGTGTTCTGCTGTAGCTAGAAGATATCTTTGACGTAATATACTATAAATTCGTATCGTATATACTACAGAATTATAATATAGCACTTATTTTACCATTATGCGGTGTAGAAGCATTTCGTAGTAATGTGGTATTTCAATCAATAACGTTACCACCGGATTACTGGACTAACAGTAAGGAATGAATTAATAATCATTATTAAAAATCAAAATTTTATGTTTTGTAATGTAATTTTAGAAATTCCTCATCAAGGAATATAGAAAATGAATCATTCGTAACATTTTCAAATGATTAAATATTAACTTTTTCATCGATATAATTCAGGGTTTTGTTCTTGAAAGAAAACACAAGTATACTCGGGACAACCTAAAAGCCTTCAAATTTAGAAAACATAAAAATCGATGCAAACGAAAGCAAGGTATATAAACGCACGCCTGTACTATAAATTCTCTTTCATTCGATAAAATTTACCAAAAAAGTTCCGACAAATAGATTTTATAGATGAGAATGATTGAGGGAGGGAATCGAATCACCGAGGTCATAGAGTGATTACGTAAGTCTCTATTTTCGTAGCGAATATTCGCAGCGTGACCCGTTTGAAGTTACGTCACTGCGATAGATACACTCAAGATAAGTTACATATGGGTTATAGGGCAACGGAGGTTTGGTCAAGACCTAATGGTCGGCGAGGAACCAAACCCAATTTGGGTGGCAGAATCACCCCCAAAGGCGTTCATGGGGTATCACGACAGCAGATGCTGATTAATCCAAGAGGATCTGATGATATCCTGAGGGAGCGAGTGGGGGTGGAGACAATGCCGTCTGCCCTTTAACAAGTCCATATAAAGACGCCATTCACACCACCAGACCCTTCTTCGGCTCTCGTTACCGCGCTTTTATCTGCGGATGTCATAAATATCACCTGATGGTGCTAATCCGCTATGCAGATCGTCTCGTTAAGATATGATTTGTTAACGCTGTCAGTGGAACTGATTGGTGCAAAGCGATGGGCTGGAATGCGGGGGAATGCTCCAAAGACATTGTTGACTCCCAGTCACGTGATCGATGGTACAGAGGTATGGAAGCACAGCTGAATTGATGCGTAGTCTTCTAACCTGATCTTTTTCTTTGCTAAGAGTTCTAGGAGGTGGATGTAGAATGGCGCGACAACATTGTCTTCTTCTGATTTAATTTATCTCCCATCTATTTTGTTTCATTTTAAATGTTTTTATTACCTTTGTGAAATTTCTCCTATATTGTAAAAGTTTAATATTCAGAATAGTGCGTTTAGTATTTTATTAGTTTTTGAGTTTTACTCCATTTTCTAACAAACTGCGGATGTAATATTTGCTTTACATTATCTGGTCAAATATATTCTCGTTTCTTCTGCTATGAGCCGAAGCTCCAATTAATAATGCTAATTATTAATTCCCCAAAAGATGCATTCTTTTCTTAAGTGTTAGCACTGTGAAACATTTATCTCGAAGCTGACATTTAATGTTGAATTAAAAGCGGTCCATAATCGGTTAAATTATAGTCTTTTGATAAAACAAAATCTAGAATTAAAAACATCGACGTTGATCCTTTTTGTTACATTTCTGTTACAGTCGGGAAAAGATAAAGTAGGAAACTCTCCTTGGATTTTGGTGTATTTCCTGCTCTAAAAATGCCTTTATGTTGACTAAACCTATCAAAACATGCTGATAGAAAATTAGAAGAGGAAAGAGGAGAACTTATTGGAAGAATTAGAGTCGAATGATGAAAGGGGTGGATTTTGGAAGAAAATAAATTATGCAGGACGCAAGGAAATATTTAGTGGAAATGATCAAGACAAAAGATGTTCGGTAATATAAAGGAAGGGATTAGTTATTAAGAATTTAAGAAAAAGACGTGCGAGGGATAGATGACTCATAAATGTATTGTAAAGACAGATAGGTATTTCCCTGTTAGATGTTGCAAATGTAGAGATCATTGTTCATTAATATCATTTTCTAAATGAAACACAAAAGCTTCGTGCAATTCCTTTCCATTGTGTAGTATAACGAAAGAATCATTCTTGCACATATATTTAAATCGAGTTAATTTATTGCTAAGAGAAAGGTGCCACTGAAAAATCACATTTATATTTAAATGTTGGCTAAAGAATGGAAAAAATAAACCCTGTAAGACGCTGGTTAGAGTTGATATAGATAGATGGATGATAATATCGACTCACTTCGCTAAAATCCTCCCAAAATGTAAAGGACAGTGTATTTGGTCACACTTAACTCTCCGACAGTGATAAACGTTGACATACGCGAAATAGAGAAAACCACATGTCCTCGAATGGATTTGTATTCATCGTCCGTCCCAAAGCAAGTAATGCAATTGCGACGGATGCCAGCGACTCGCATACTATTGTTAAGTGGTTCAATTGCGAACTTATGTAATACTTGCGTTGTATCATTGCGCAGTTAATGTCGACTGAGACAAGGGTTATTGCTGCTCTGAAATTACGTTACAGGTGATTGAAATGGCGGAACAGGAGATGGAAATACACTGGGACAAAACACTGGCGAAATTCAAAGAGAAACAGGAGATATATCTACTTGCGAAAATTCCAATAAGAGCTGCTTTATTTGCGATAAAAACAATCTTTTTTGATATTATCATCTCGGAATTGATTGAGCACATTTTTCTGTGGAAATAGGCAATTAGGTAGTGATCAAAGTCATAGCAATACATAGTTCAAAATAACTGTGTCACCTTAACACCGAGAAAAATTTTTATTCCATTATTTGGTAAAAAATTTTAAAATAAAATGTTATTTACAATTATTCAAAAGATGAGAGTTACAAAGAAAAATAATGCTATGATAAATATCGAAGTTAGCTAACAGCTAGTAAAAATTATATGATATTGATAAGTTATGCTATTATAAAAAATCGTGTATACCAAAAATTGAAATCGTAGGACAATATCAAATATTGAATATTGTGACTAAAACCTGGATTTTCCGCATAAGATAACTAATGCTGAAACCCACTTAATATAACAGTAAATAAATTTTAACAATTAATCTTTCTACTATTTTACATTTCAGTACTTTGTTTGATAATAAATGTATTTCTTAGCAATCATTATGGTACCCTCAGATGCGTTTATCTTCATTTGTATGTCATTACTGAAAATCTTTCTGTTTGTACAAGTATCTTTAGCAACAACGTACTCAGTTGAACTATTTCATCGAATAACTTTTTTCATAAATATCGTAAAGGACGCGCCGCCTATCTAGAGTGAAAAAGTGAATACATGTATTGTCTCAAAAATATCAAAATTTTATCTTGATTTATTTAGATATTAAAGATTTGCCCTAAAAATCCTATTTTTCAGTATTTTTGATGATTATTGGCCATTAATATATATAAGGAAACATTGCGAGTATGCTATCTTTGATGTAGAAGTATTCAACCTCGATTTAAATAAAAATTGTGTAACTATTCGTCTTTATTCGAGGGATTGTAAATTTAAAACTAAAACAAATTCATCTTAATAAATCTGAAGCAGTAAAACAAAGGATGAAAGGAAATTATATCTCATTTTTATTCGTAGCCTGTTTTTACCAAGAATTTACTTTGATCTAAAAAATTAAAGCTTAGTCGAAAGCGAACATAATGAATTTACACACTTCTGGTTACTCAAATTCCGATAAAGACAATAAAACTAAAAGTCTTTCGTGATCCAACTTCCAAAAAAATGAAAACTTAAATCCCCAGACGCAGTGGAAAAATAACAGCCATCATTAGTGACCCCAGAACACGTTCGCATGTTTTAAAATAAGACATTTTTGATGAAGAATTTCATGCCCGTCAGAAAACGAGGAGCAATGAGGTCAATCAAATCGGAATGGAACAGACTTCATTAAGAGCTTTTCGCCAGGGATATCAGAGAGGTGGTAGAAAAAGAGAAACGGATATGGCTGCTAGCAGATAGAGAACCTGAGGGTATCAGGAGAGGATGTTGGAGTGAGTGTTACAGAAAGGGAGAAAAGAGAGGAGGGAAAATATGTGGGACCGAGGACGATGCTGTGGGGTACCCCGAGCATTAGCAAGAGAGTCACGTACGCCATACCGGCGCTCAGTTCACCATAGTGTAGGACACGTCGGCCTGCCGCATCCGTGATTATGATTTTCCACCCAGCTTGGATACAAATTCTACCCCATCCTCATTTTCGTCGTTTTTCCTTCTCTCCTTGTATCTCTATATCTCCATTACTCTCTCTCTCTCTCGCCATTTCCGTCTTCCTCTGGAAAGTTATCAAAAGACGCCTCTGTTTGAGTACTCAGCCATATGCTTTACGGCACTGTGCGTGCGTTACTTCTTCCAGCCTTTCATCTCAGTGCTTTGCACAAACTCGATTTGCCCTGTTTCATTCCGACGACGAAACGAATTATTCACAATTTTTTCGCGATGCGGACTTCTTAGTTTCGGGAAAATTCGATTAAAAATGGCAGGTTCCGATAAAAATGTGTTTCAATCCGATTTTTGAAATTCTGAAGTAAAAAGGACGAGAACAAATTACTACGTTTGCAGGGACGGATTTAAAATATTAGAGGCGCAAAACTTCGCACTTGGGTTCGAAGCCCTAATATGAAGTTATTTGAGTAAGAAAATATCGCTTTGTTTATAAAATAACTATAAGCACATACAACAGAAAATAAATTATTAAAAATGGCTAGAAAGAATAAGATATAGAATAAATAGGCAATTTTATGATTAATAATATACAACTGATAGCTTTTTGGTTATTAACAGGTTATTACAGCTACTGAGGATTTCCATCTAATGAGTCACATTTTAAAAAGCATGTAATTCCGTTTGGAAATCTTAAAATTTAATAGGTAGATTCATGAGACGATACTCATAGGATGAAATTCCTCAGATAGCGCCTAATTGTAAAACCGCCCGTGCATAATTTTAACCAATAGGATAATAATATAGAGACATCTGAGCTTGAAATGTACGCATCCTAACCAGCTCCTCCTCCTTCAAATCGAGTAATTTAAATCCAGTAGATTCATTTTTCACCACGCTGGATAGCGATATCAGGAGCAATAATTACCTATTATATCTTATTCTTAATCATTTCCGTGCAAAAGTGTTTTCATATATTATTCGTATATTTCAATAGTGGAACTATAAGACAGAAACCATACAATTTGCTCCATGTATCACATATTTCTGTAAATATCATGGTATTCTCCAATGAAATTATTAAATTTAAGATTTCCATAAACGCAAAAATAAAACTCTTTTTTGAGAACTCATTTTAATAACCAATGACACAAGATGTAAGTTACGGCTTTCAAGTTATTCTCATGTTGCCTTCTAACGCACTGCAGTAAACGCTATTTTTCATAGAATTAATTAGTGAAATCAGTAAACAATCCGCAAGAAAATACAGAAAAAAGATTTAGCCGCTGAATTCTGGGAGATGTAGACATAAATCTTACAGAAATTAAACAATTCATTAACATATACGGTAATATGGTTAAATAAATTCATTTAAGTTATGAATGTATCATAAAAGAGATATGTGAATGATGAATGATTAGAAAATGAAAGTAACTCCGAAGAAAAATCAGCTAAGAGTTTCTTTCTTTATTTATTCTAATGAAAGATGCTTAAATACTTGTACACATGTCCACAATTGTAACAATACTTGTCCACATGTCCACAATCCACATGTCAATTCGCAATAAATTCGGTAAAATACTGTGAACCAATACCAAAAGATCAGTTTAAAAATACTGGGTGAAATCAAATGTATACCTACAAATAATAAGCCTATGGACTGCCTCTTTTGTAAGATGAGAAAATGAACTATTGATACCAATAGTGAGTGCAATTCTTCAGGAAATTCGCAAGGAAAAAATGAAACCTTAAATCGCCTAAGCTTTGACCGCAAGAGACATCCAATCTGAAATCGAGGAAATTTCCCACGCATTGGAGCCGCAGCTTTATTTCAAGTCCTTAAACTCCTTCATTACCAAAAGAGGTGCGCACCTTTCCTCACATAAAACGGAGTAAAACACAGAGGCGAGCCCTCAAAAGGAAGAGAAAAGGCCGGCCAAAAACAACGGGGAAAAAAGGGAATTTGGAGCTTACATTATTAACTCCCATCCGAATTTCAACGACTCCGGCTTGGCCACTCTCATTCCGAATTCAACGGGGAAAGAGATGTGCATCTGATACTGATACCGACGACATTACCGTGGTGACGCCTCAGAGCGTTAGAAAGCTCGTTCCCTTTTTAATATGGGTGGATAAGGGCCTGTGAGGGTAAGTGCACAACCGGTATCCTACTTAAATTACGGATAATAAGGGCGGAAAAACTATGCTGACGGTGTAATTTCATCGAGTAACTTTCACGTCGGGAATCGGGAGTTGATTAGCTGTGCGCATGCCCGTGAAAAAAAGACGTCGGAAATTGAATTTTTAGCTCCGGATTTCATTCGCCTCTCACGGAGCGTGATAGTTTAATGGAAAGCAAACAGAACGAAAGATTCTAGGAGGGCTATGCATGATTAAAGAAGAATAGAGGAGAATAATAGATGGTGGCATAGGAAAGAGAACCTCCAGTCTGGTGTACATGAACCCACAGGAGATACGGAGGCTTTTGTAGGTGTGAGAAAATGTTATTCGACTAGCTTCCCATAGAGGTATCGAGAGATGAATTTTACATTTCATCGTAACTTATTTATAATAATAAGTGGAGTATCATTTAGTTGGTGGTGCGTTTGTTTGTTCGTCTAAAATTCAAAAGCTAGAAGTAGAGATATAAGTGCTTCAACCCATTGAAATTCATCGATATCATGAAATATCTACTTAAAATGTATTGAGATTTTACGCGCAGATCTATAGACATAATTGCAGACGTAAACACAATCAACCACCCCAAAGAAATAAAATCAAAACTAATTTAACTAAATAGAAAATTGATTTACCTAACTTCCCTGGATGAAAAAGTATTAAATTACAGAATATAGAAAAAGGCTTGATTAGGTTGAAAATTTATTATTTCTTTTACAAAAGCACACTAGTTTCGACTCTAGACGACATGAAAATTGCTTATATAATAAACGCTCGTAAAGTTTTTTTTAAATCTCTCTTGCAACTCTTTTACAACATTAAATTGGAAATATTGGTCCGACAAATCGAGATAAGAGTCAAAAGTAGGGGAGTCAAAGATTTTTAGTTTGGTCATAGGGTATCGTTTATGATTCGAATTTGCGAAAACTAACGAACTTTTTGCGATTGTCAGCGATCACTGACAACAAAAGCGATTGAAAAATCGATCACATGCGTTCTCCTGTAAGAATTTGGACCCAAATCAGAAATATATTAAAGTATTATAGACTCCAAACTCATATACACTGGCTATATACTATGACAGATATTCCTTTTTTATAATCTAAATTGAGTTCTGTCCTTTCTGATGGGGACGTTTACTAGTGTAAAAATAATAAACAGTGAGAAACATGTATCCTCTAAAGAAATAGGAACCATGAAAAGATGCATCCTTAACTTATAAGTTCCATAAGTTTATTTATGGTTAATAGAATTTACTATGTAGAATTTTAGAGCTGATAAGCAGATTTGAGGAACGAAATTCGAAAACTTATATAAGAAACTGCAGACTGAATCATTGCAAAGATGATGATTCTTATCTTTTAGAAGAATAATTGCACGGAGAAGATTGCACGGTCCAACGTTTAATTCGAGGAATAAAAATAAAAAAGTTATTATTTTCAGAAAATTAACGTTCGCATGATGTATCATAATTTTATATTTTAAATAATGTTAAATTGATGATAATAATTCTGAGAATTTAAACCATACGACATGAAGAAAAATCTACGTTGTTTCGATTTAATTTAGTCGAATACAATGTCAAATACTGAATTGGTTAGTGTTGTGTTAACTTTGCATAAATTTTCTTTCTGATAACAAATTGAATTCTATGGAAAAACATTCTAAATGCTTTGTAATTCTGGAGAAGCGTCGCATAGATTCTTACATTCGTGAGCTAATCATTCTTCAACTCTCATACTACGTAAACTGAAAGATATACAGGTGTAAAATGAACATTATGTAAACGCCTCATATCCATAGCACGCCTGAACATTTCACTATCAACTTCAGGATAGAAATTCAGTCTTTTTGGAAACTAGACAGAAGCATCAAGCGTGATCGCAGGAAAGGGACGAACATCGCATGATGAAGAAAACTCGAGTTCCCCTGTCCCTCGACATGTCCACTCTTGTACTTCTCTTTGGAGTCTAGACCACATCGAATGAAATTCGCCGGAAGGCAGCACAGAAAATGTCCGAGTGCTACCGACGAATGGTGCCGAAGACGCCGACTGGTCTGGAAGGATATCCCGCTGAAGATTTCACGGACTCCGCAGGAGATATAACGCAGAAGTTAGTAGGCAAACACACCGTTTTTTACTACTCTTTTTCCCTAATCTCCAATTCGACCCATCTCCACCGGTTCGTAACCGTGGTTATCGTTTTATGGAACCCTGTCCTTTTTTTAATGGCCATCGAGTGCTAGGCCATGGTAGGTTAAATGTATTACTCTGCATTTCCGAATTGTTCTACGCTATACACGAGAGTAGCGGAAACGCAAAGGAATGGAAGGAGATTTGGCACGGCTTCGGAGCAAAGTAATCCTCCTCGTTTTCATTTCCTATGGCATTAATGAAGCTCTAATTCAAACTCATAAATCTGATTTCGTAATTGATTACTTATAGAAGAAGTAACGAGATTCATCGCAACTGCATCTAACAATTTTGCGCAGAATTTTACTCTTTTAATTCATTGCCAAATCCATTCATACGTCTTACTCTATGGAATGATATTTTTATGATTTTCTACTTTTGTATTGTCTATACCAGGAGTTAGCAAAACTCTGAGACGGAAGATCCAAACCTACATCTCAGACCAAAGATTAGGCTATTAATGAGACAATTTAAGAATATCGAACTCTAAGTTATGTCCAAATTATAAAAAGACAGTTACTAGCAAAATGTTACATATCACATTGACTGCTTTCTCGTGTTTTAATTTTTAAATAAAATTTCTTCGAACTTTATAAAAACTCAATTTTCCTAAAAAAGTCTTAGTGTGAGTACCACGAACAGTTTTCCAACATCCAAGGCGTTAATCCTTCATCATAAGTAATACAGGTCTGCTGAAAAGCATTAGCTCAGCCGAGGAAAGCGATCGAATAGTCGCAAGTCTAAACGTTGCTGTGAGAGGGAGTCGAAGACTGTCTACGTTTCAAAAGAGCTAAATCACTAGGAAGAGACAGTCCGGAGGGCTGACTCCTCAACTTCATTCATTACAAAAGACGAAGGACGCTGACTAAGAATTTCCGAAGCCCATCCGCACCTGAATTCAATTATTCACTCCTATTTGGTGAAGAGACCCCTGCGATGGCTTAGTTTCAGCGTGGAAGGAAATGAGTCGAGGTGATGAAAGTTCAATGAGAATGGCTTAATTCTAAAAAGTAGACGGATAGACAATGTAAAAATATTTATAAAGACACAACGGGTGAGGGATATTCGGTTGTTTAATAAAAATGTTCTTTGCGTTTCTTATGAATTCCGAAGAATCTTGATAATAAGTAATACTGCGTTTATTTATAAGGTGTACCAAAATTAGAGGGTAGATTCGAAAATTAAATAAAATGGAAACGGAAAACGATAGAAATTCACAGATTATTGCATTATTCTTGGGAGTCCAGCATGTTTTTAGTAGCAAAATCTCAAAATTAATTCCAAAGTTTGCCAACGGATAGCGTTACTTAACGGGAAAACTAAAAGACAGGGATACACAAAAACAATACTCAAAATACTCAAAAACAATATTTTCAAAATATCCATCTTAGTATCACTATCTATACTATCAGCGGCAGCTGAATTGCGCAGTCTGTGAACAAAATTTGCAGAAGTCTGTGCTTGCGTCAAAGCCGGAATTATTTCAAATGCAGTACTACAAATTAGATATGGTTAAACCTACTTATGGTACGGTACTATGTCAAAGTTAAGGTCAATACCGGTCACATTAGAAAAAGTACTGAGGAAAATGCTAAACAAATGATTTCTCATAGAACTTGATCGATAAACGATACCGTATCAGTTAGCAAATGAGATTACCCAAAAAAAAACAACTTGCAGACAAATTCAGTATTAAAAATCTTTATAAATGATTCTATTTATATTTTAAATATTGCACAAAAATAATAAACATATCTTCAGAAGATTTGGCGTACGAAAGGCTTGGGTATGAAGAATATTTCCAATTAGGTAAACGTGTTGACTAGCCGATTATAAACAACTTTTCGACAGGATCGTTGCCAGGTAAAGGTACCCTTAATAATAAATGGCAATCAATGGTGTAAGCGTGAGAAGATGCTATCAGTAAATGCAGATATAGATGAACATTTTCATTCTCCACCCACATACTTCTGTAGGCTATACACGTCGATGCAAGTGTTTTGCTGGAATGCACTCGGTTCAGATGAAGAGTTGCATATCTAGAGGAGGCAATTTCATTGCTGGGTCACACGCGACTTGAATAAAGGCTATGGAATATTGTGCCACCGAGGTAAGATAGATAGATTCTGGGGATAATCAACAAAGATGAACATATCAAGGTGGTAAGCGGAATCATCGGTTAGGGATGCTGAAGAAACCGGACGCTAATTTGATTGGCAAATGTTATTGGGTGAGTGAGAAGCTAGAACTGAGAATTCCGAAATGCAGAAGTATCGTTGATCGCAGTGTATTAATAAGACATAGGATATTGATGATTAACTAATTTCCCTTGGATACCAAATTCTTATGATAAAAACAAAAGAATAAATGAAAAGGGAGTATATAATTGCCTGGTAGGGTGATGTATGGTGGAGACTTGTTCCTGAAATCGCTAGGGAAGATGTGAATGGCATATTATCTGGCACGCAGTAGTAAACTTAAACAGCCTTTTTGTTGAATTATAACTATCATCAATATCAAAATGGCCGAGTGGTTAGCGTATCAGTTTCAAATTTCCGATATATCCAAAGATTGATCCAAATGTTAATCTTCATTGGCTCGAATCCTGTTTAGGGAAAAGTTTTTTTCCGAAAAATTAGTAAAATTACTCTGAATGAGCTATATGCGCTGTAAATACGATAAAATGCTCCTTTTATCGTTGTGGATATTTTGTGAGAGTTATAAAATTAATACATGGAGTCTGGATTTTGGACGAAATTGAGACAATAAAGCTTTCTCTCCATTTAACCAATTAAATTTTCTCTTCTATTTTATCCATTATTAATATTAAAGAAATCATATGATTAAGTTGTAATAATAGGTGATATAAATTCAATTAAGCTAAGGATGAATATAGTTGTGGATTAAAAAAAAATCCTAAAGCTTTAACGGAACGTTAATGGCAAGTTTGTGGAAAGACCCAAACGAAAATTTTCTCGCATCGAGATATTGCAGATTCCATTATATTATCTCAAAATCGATACGCCTTCAAATCGATTCAAATCCCATGTATTCCTTCTCCAAACATCAATGAAACCGTTTCTGAAAAGAAAACAAATGGAAGACGTGATTTTTACCGCATGTTGGGATTTACCCTTTCGTTTCAGATGAGGAATTCGTGTACGCACTGCGCTGGTTTTAAAAAGAGAAATAAAAAGTTCCCAAGGACGAGTGATAGGACGATTTAACCTGCAGTATTCTTGGCGCCGGTGATACTGGTAGTCAGACGGTCGGGTGCCACCTGGGAGCGGCTCCCCTACCGCACCCCTTCACATCCGACACGAAATCCAAACCGGGATGGTGTACAGAAACATGCCATCCACTGGATATAGAGCAAGGGCGTGGGATTGAAGGGGAGACACGATTCAATGTCGCATCAAATGATCAACATTTAGAGCGACCGAAGTTGATTATCATTGAACAACGAATGCACCCAAAGATGCAACTAAATCAAATGTAAAACTATAATTGCATGAATCTGATACCTCTGATTAATCGATAATAAAAATATCCCTCTGTGATAACAGTTCGGTTTTATATATTATAAATAAAAGACGATCCGAATCGTGTTTTTCAGAAAATTTCAAACATTAAATCCGTTGTTTAGTCGATATATTGCTTCCTTACGAAACATCAAGGTGGATTGTTTTTATTTGGTTTCCAAAAAAATACCGCTTTTGTTTATATTTTACCTTGAAAAATCAATGTAACGGCAAACATTCCACATTTAGAGAACGGAATTATTTATCATTCGAGAATTCATTCACTAAGTCCAATTTTAAACCATTTACAGTATAGAAGGTCACATTATATGTAAAAATATATTGCTGAATTCGATTTTCAATGTTCAGTTATCTTTTCCTTCCAACTTTTTTTCCCTTTTTCCCTTCCAACTTTTCCATCCCTATACATTTCATATGGGTCTATCATTCCAATATATATTCGTTATAAGAATCGAGTTCAACAGTCGTTAGTACATACTTCGCGAACCGCAAGTTGTGTATGGGAAAAGGTTTATTAACGCTAAATTAACACCTATGTACTCCGTTAGCTTTTCTAAATCTCTGAGGAAAAACGGCCAGCATTATCTGTTTTAACGATCGATTCCTTGTAACGCTTTGTAGATGCCTCTCGGAGATAGCACTCGTTGGTACTTCGATTTACAATTCCTTGTACTTCATCGAAAGATCTAAAACTAGGAGTTAATCGTTAAAAGTGCTTCGATAGCTGAGGTAATTTCGCACTAACCCCCACCGGGATCGAACCCGGGACAGCTTTCATCAAAGGAGAATGCGATACCCACTTGGATATTTGGTAGCCCGAGATTCACTTTTTCCGCGAACGATACGAGAGAATAATCGATCAGAGAAATAGAGTTAGGGTGCACACAGCCACAAGGGAGGAGGTTTAAGTGCAAACGTAGATCAGCGGTCTTCAATAGCCCCTCTGGGAGCATTTTGAAAAAAACTGGGGAAGCTGGTATGGAAGAGAGCATTAGAGGACACTGGGAAAATATATTCCTTAAGTGAAATACGCACAATTTTCATAAACATCCTCAGTTTAAACTCTATCGGAGATCTCAAAGTTGCAAAAGTGAAAAATGTAAGAAAAAACGCTCTTTTAATACACTTATTTGCTTCCAATTTTCTTTTCGAGGGAAATGGAGACTGGAAAAGTTTGTGTTCTTCTTTTGGAGTATACTGGGGGTAATGCATAAAAGCAATGTAAACACATATATAATAAAAATGAATTGTTTCATTGCAGAACTACTTGCGACAGAATATACACACTACTGGTGGTCTTTGATAAAATATTTAAGAGGTCTTTGTTTCTGTATTTCTTTCGAGATAAAAATAATTAAAATCTTAATAATCTTACATAATTTTAGCCCCACGTTACCCTGTAAAGTAGGGAAAGGACTTGACTTGTTCAAGTTAATTTTATTGGTATATCATTGTTTTATTACTTATCTGCTATATCTGACGCCTAAATATAAATTGGGTCAATTTCGTGAGCCAGATATACGTAGATATTACATAAATTGCGTCAATTAAGTAGATTTTTATTGGATTTGTATGCGTTTACCATTCCTTCGCAGTTTTATCAAATCTCTCTGCGGGTGAACTCATGTAATGTTAGTTATTTCTTTGCCAAACTTCAGCCGCGAATATATTTCTTCTTCTACTTTTCTCTTCATTAACTTTTGAAATATAAGAAAACGGCCTTCGGAATGAGGTGAGAGAGAGACCCTCTTGGTTCTAAGTTCGTAAATAAAGGATTCATCTACGTATCTAGAGTAATGTTGCGATTTTATCCCATAACAACGCAATGTTTTCTTTGATTGAACGTTTGTCGAAGTGGATCAAGCGGAGATCCTTTGATGAGGATCGCGTGTGCCTCCGGAGGATGCGCCTCATTGTCCATTACGTGCCTCTGGCTGGATAGAATGCAGCTTTTTGTAATGCCAGAGCGTGGGAGGGCTTAGCGAGCGTTTAGATAAGAACAACGCTTCCCACGCGCCGTTTCAGAGTCATTTATGAGCCGCCTTTAGTAAAACGTTGTGCTTAAAAATAGTATGTCAGGGCAATTCTCTAAATTGAGGCCATTATTTTGATAGTACAAAGAGGATGGCTTTCTCATTTTGAACATACGATAGGTTCAGACTTTTCAAACTATGTTTCGGTTAAAATCGCTCGTTTAATATCTCCGTGTGCTAGGATATTGTTCCCAATTTAGTATCCGGAGAAATACTTCCATACCGACAAATCGCCGTCGAAGGATGAAAATAAAAATTGTGAGAGCCACTCAAATTTTTGTTTTCATTCCATGACAATCATTTCATAATCATACACCAAAGCAAGGGAGAGAAATTGGCGGTCTACGGGTCGGATGCGGCCTCGCGTGCGGCCCATGATGTTATTTCTAATAACTCAAACTGGATGACACACCTCCGAAAAATCTGTGGGAAAGCAAGCAAAATGCTCGGAATTGTAAAGTGTATTGTCCGTAGACGCGATGAAAAGCTTAGATTTTAATATAATAATAGCAGGCTCGGATAAGTTCAATATTTAACGAGGGTCAAACCCTATTTTGAATATACGGCAAGTATATGGGATCCAACGGATGAAACGGGTACCCGTGAACTCAAGAAAGAGCGGTGTAAAGCGATGTTTTTGTAACAAAATGCTACGAAAAAAAGCGTTATGAAGCTGGCCTCAGACAAAGGTTGGGAATCCTCGGAAGGAAGGAGGCTGAGTTGAAAATACTTGATAAATTTAGACAGCGTGTATGCGGAGGACGTAATAGGAATTATGCGATCCCTTGCTACTTCGGCCGATCATGAGCACAATATAAGAATAATAGACGTTTTAAATACTCAATATATAACAAACTAAAGAAGAAGCTCAAACTTTCGGTGTTAACACCCCATGCCAAACGCCGAAAGGTGGCGAAAACAACGTGTAAAAAAGAATGGTGTAACTGTGATTGGTATACTTCATTACTATATTACGTCTTATCATTTTATTATAATTCCAATATTATACTATTAGTTTATTATATTATTATTAATGTAGGATACAAATTTACTTTACAGATAGGAAACCAGGGATCTATCATGATACAATGAATTAATAATTAACCCAAAAATTGAAATTAATTATTTATATATGCACACAATTTGCAATTAAATTTTTCAACCAATAAGTCACATATTACTCATCACTTCAGTTATTCCACGTTATGCTCAAAAGTACATCTATCAAAATACGATATTTACTACGGTTTAATTTATTCGAGCCTACCATTATATTGAAGAATAAAATGAAAATTCAAAGGCAGTTCGTTTAATCGAATGGGCTGAGACCTCTTTCGTAGAGGGAGCAGCGTGACGGACTGAAATGAGAACCGTGCTTGCAGAGAATGGAATGAGACGCACTGTCGCCTCGCAAATAGAATGGTGAGATAAGAGCCATGCATGTCCGATATCCTCAGACATTCCTCTTTCTTATGCTTCGGTGAATACGACCTCCGAGATGGTTCAATCACACGCCTCTATACCATTCCGACCGGTAAGAAATACCGAACAACGCATATCAAGTTCCATGTAGAAAATTGTATACTAATTCACTATTTTAATGAAATAAATTAATATTACGCTGATAAATCGCTGAAAAAGAATACTAATAGCGTCGCTTTAAAAGAAACGTCAGTAAAATACGTCATTTGTTTTATCCAAGTAATGAAAATCCATATATATTTCCTTTTAGGATAAATATTTCACTTATTATAAAATGTTTAATTTTCCTAAATTGTATCCTTTTCTATACAGTGAAATAAATTAATTAACTAATTATTTTAATGCGATTAATTTCGTGATATATCATTTTGGGCTACCGGATAGCCAAGTTGGTAACACATTCGACTTTGATAAAAGAGGTACCGGGTTCGATTCCCGATTAAGCTTACACGTGCAAATTAAATTCTAAAATAACCTGTTAACGCACTTAAGAAAGTACTACTTCTAATTCAGTATACCATCAGGCAGAATTTTTATCTGGCAATATTAATTGAAAACACAAGGAGACAAAAGGATAAATAACGGTTTCAAGAAAGGAGACAAGAATAAATAGTCATTTAAGGAGAGAAATAAATAAAATTGGACGAATGCGAGAGGAATAAAAAGGACGCCTCGAAGGTCGTCTGACCGCAGGTGTCTGCAATTCCGACAGTCATTTTCCGCTCCCGTAACAAACGCATATATAAGATTGCCTTAAGAAGAGGAAGGACAAGAGTGGGCAGCTGAAGATGAGAGGAAAGACAGAGGTTTGTACTGAAAGAGCGTGGTACCATCGAGGATGCAAGGGGTATTTTGTGGTGGAATGGGGTTAGTTTTTGCAACTTGAGACATTTCGTTAAATATGCACTGACTACATTTACCTCACCCCTGCAGAAGAAGGTGAAAGAAAGGCCCCTGAAATAGATGCCTGCCTCGGTAGGCCCAAAAGTAGGCTAGGTTTGTAGGGAATGCCTTCCCTACATCTTTGAAGCTTATCGGGAAGGCATTTAAAAAAATCGTCCAAAATTTCACCAATGCATTTCTAATTCTGTTCCTAATTCTGCTAATTTTCTCGATATTTTCTAACATTTTCAAATTCCTGCTGATTCTTCTCATTGGCGCTGTACCTTTACCAACACAAAAACTTACTCCTGTGCGCGGTACACCGTCGCTGTTGACAGTTCTCCGACGAGGGAGGGAAGGGGGGGTTTGGGGGGGAATAACCTATACACCCTAAGAAGTGGACCCTCCAGGCCGTTGTGACGTGCTATAGGGTTCACCTCTATGCCTAGAGGGCCCCCTGCCACAACTTCAAGGACAAGCTCCGACCTCATAGACAGAAAGAACGAGCAGGTGAGAAGTGAGTGCTTAGTTACCTCACCCCTGCAGAAGAAGGTGAAAGAAAGGCCCCTGAAATAGATGCCTGCCTCAGTAGGCCCAAAAGAAGGCTAGGTTTGTAGGGAATGCCTTCCCTACGCCCCCTACAGAGCAGGTGGTTAGTACATTTATGATGCACTTCTTAAGAAAACTACTAACTAAGTGTTGACAAATTCATTGTTAAATTTACATTTGATCTGGCTGCAAAAACTACTGTTCATTCTTAATGTTATAGAAGTCTTTATACTTAAAATTATTAGTTAATATAATGGCTAAATACTAGCAATTTTAAAAAGATTCAGAGGATATATAAATCAAAGATCAAAAATGAGCGCTTAGGCTTTAGCTAACTGCTAATATATGCGCAATGCTTGCATTTATATCCTCTTTATTAAATATTTATTTGACACACTATATGTTTTTAAGTCTTCAATCTTCTGAAAGAAAAAAATGAGTACTCACGTAAAAGATTTTTCGTGCATGTCCTTAGGCACCCAGTTTAAGTGAAACTAGACTTTGATGAGGGATTCTTTGAGTTACACACTTCCTTTCTGTCTGAATTAGACAGATCGCAAAGCTGCCTGAAATCCCAGTTAATACCAAATCATCATCTCCAAAAATTCAAATTAATACAAAATTCAAGTGTCGGAAATCCACGTTTAAGGTCACCCTTATTCGTTTCGTTACTCGATGTTTTACATACCACCGTTCTAGAGTGAAGTTTCACTGTGTCAAAAATGGAGAAAATAATTTTAATATTCTTAGTGTAAATTTCATATATATTATGTTATGTATAGTGCGTAGTTTATAAAAGACATGTTCGTTTAATAGTTACAACGATAGTTACTGTGCTATCTGCCTAGGATGAAGAGCTACCCATGAAGAGCTATACGCATTGCTCCGAACACAAGTTATGTGTTTCTCAGCAGAGATATTTTCGCGGAAAAAATACGTGAAAAAAATAAGTGAATGAAAGTATCAAAAATTCACACTGAGTCCTTAGTGAAAAGACATCATTACGTAATAGAGCTATGTTATATAAGAAGATAAGTTATAGAGCCTTAACTGTATGCTGTCAATCGAATATTTAATAATATGATATGCATGGAATTCAAATGAAAACTTTATGGCGCATTACAATGTGAGAATGCTACCATCCGAAGCTCGTTTACTAAAGACTATCACAGCATTTGCCAAAGTATCTCAAACCTAAAACATTTCCCCGATATAAATCTGAAAAAAATCGCGCGTAATTATGTGAAAGAATTCAAATCTATCAGACGGTTCAGGAGGAATAGTTCAAAAAATTTTTAATTGTGGATTCAGAGCAGGATTATTATGCCTTTTGTTAATGATAAGACAGGGGTTTTAAGCTAAGGCCCAGTGAATGATTTATGGACAGAATGGAAGAGAAACAAAGATGTTAATGCATGTTATGTAAACTGTCCTTGTTTAGGAATATGAGAAGGAAATTGAACTCTAGCAAAGACTCGAAGGTCAGAGAAAACAAAAGTATTTCACTTGCTAATGTCTTAATAGTGAAAGCAACTGTCCTTGGGTTGATAACGAAGTCGTTTTCCTAAATAAACAGATGTACTCTTCACTATCCTTTAATTGTACTGAATGTAAACAAAGGTGAACAGGATAGTTTCTGAGAGATAGTAAATGAGAAGATAAGTGACTATGAAAAAATACCAAAAGCAAACAAAAGGAACGAAAGTCCGACTGACATCGAAGCACGTTGGATAAACGTAACTTAAAATACCGAAACAATAGTAAGTTATCATTTTTAATGTTTATCTCCCACTAATATATATATAAATTGAAATATTCATAGTCTTATCCATCTCATAGCCTTATTTCACAGGAGATGATAGACTAAAGGGAACATATATATTCCAGTGCTGCAGGCCTTAGTTTTTCACACGATTTGAGGACAAATAAAAGAGAAGCGAAATCAGGAGAGGGTCAGGTCGAGCGGAAAATTAATATTAAATTAATAAATTTAGGTCCTAATTCATATCGTCGAACGATATCTTAGATCGAAAAAATGTTCAAATATCTATAAAAGTTACCGATTTCTATTCGAAGTGGAATATGTAGGGAATGTTTAGATTCATTGCGAATTATGATTGCCACAGCAGATGCTCCGAATTTATAAAGGTTCAGTGTTTACTTAAACAATTTGCAGATTCAGTGACAACAACGGTCTACTAAAAACTTACATGCAAGAATTTGGAAATCAGTTAAACTCAGTTTAGTATATTAATCTAAAAAGATCGCGGTAACCGAATTTCATATCTTGGTAATGGTAGTTCCTTAAATATTAATATATAGCGTACTTCATAATGAAGAGGATCGTAAGTTGATGTTCCGTAAAATCATTGAACACTAAACTCTAAATGTTGAATATAAATAATCACGAAACACTGAGAAACAGTCAAACGCTGTTTGCATGACCTGTGGACTAAATTCCCAGCAATGGTACCGTTTTTGTTCTACAGAGTAATCAGTAAAAATAAGCTTATTTTATTCAAATAATTTAGGCAATAATTACTTCGTTGTTAAAAAATCATAATTATGTTAAATATATTTTATTTCTTAGAAGTTTCGCTGTGTACTAATTAACATTCACATTTTTTGCAGGAGACAATGAAACGCTTCGTTATATCCAATTGAAGGTAAACTATCATACAGCATTGTCAGATTTTCTGAATTTAATTAAAATAAGGCACACATAATACAGATTAATAATCGTATAATTAATTATTTACAATAGGTTTAGAAACATTCACCATTTGTTCTCTGTATATCCTTGGTCACTTCAGTTCCATCACACAGAGGAAACTCGTTGGTAAAAAACTGCCAAGAAGGGAAGAAAGTCGTACTCTGGGAAAATAAATTCAGCAAAATTAATTCTTGATGTAATTAATGATGTATAGTGAATAACATAAGTTGTTATATTGTATTGAAATATTTAGTAGTAAGCACACGCCAGCGATGATGATTCAAATGTGGAATTTGGTTACGATTATATTCAAGAATATCTTATTCCACATCGTTAATAATGCAGTATTTATTTTATATTTTCCCTAAATTGTTAATAAACACAAAATACACAATATGTTGGTTCTTGAAGTGCATGCTACAGTTATTGTTAAATTTAAACGGTAATGAAATGTTAACACGTTGCAAAAATATTTACAAAGAAATAACGAAATGGATTTTTTAACAAAACTTAGAAGGTTAAACTTAGATATCCGTTTATAAGTCGAAAAATATAATGAAATTCTACTCTAGATATAAACATCCATTATCAGAAGATTAGAACTAGTCGTGGAAGTTAAGCATTATTTTTTACTATTGTTCTGACAGCGTCTAAAGACTCGTTGCTTTATATCTAAAATATCATCATAAATCATACATTGAAATAAATAGACGTATGTAACTGATACTCGATGCTCAATAATAACATATTTGAAAATCATTTATATGATGAACGATCCAAAGATATAAACTACTCAGGAAATATAATACGTAATAATCTTCACTAAAATTACGCCCCGAAAATAATTACATGTATAAGAGCCAATCGGTCACAATATTAACCATTACCTTGAAAAGTTGAATTGTTTAAATTAATTGCAATTAGATTAATTGATGTTACTTACCAAAACTAAGGAAATCCTCAAGAGGTCCCACGGCCATATTGAAGTCGGAAAATGACTTTCAATTCCGTTATTTAATTATAAATCATTTTAGTGGATTAATAATTGCAAATTCATTACGTTAAACTTAAATTTACTCACTGACATTTTAAACTCACAGTTACTGAATTCTGAAACTCCGAAAATTCAAATTTAACGATGTTCTCGAACATTCCTCAATATCTCTTCACAGGTCGAAGATTCCAGAAGAAATGGAAATTTCCCTCGCAAATCAAGAATTCGACAAAATGGCGACATCTGATTGGTCGCTGTCGCTGTTACTTTTTTGGTCACCCCCCTCTTATCCCCCTACAGGAGAAAGTTGTAATTTCTTTTTTTATGATAATCATTAATTAGAATTAAATTAAATTTTTATTTATCTAAGTATAATTTAAATTTCATTTGAAAATCATTGAAACAATTACTATTCTTAAATTTTGTCTTTTCTAAATTTCGTACTAATTACTAGACATAGAATAGGCGATTGTTCCGTGTGACGTAATCATGACGTACGTTCACCGAATGATATGAAAAATGATGAATTTTAATTATATGATTTGTGAAAGGACCACGCAAAAGTTATAAATAATAATAAATGCAATTACTACGATTAATTATTATACAAATCTTATTGCTTTTCATTGTAATTTAATATATTCATTCCCATATGATATGCAGAACAGATTACGTAAAATCACAAATGCCAATGATCTTCAAATAGATGTATTTTTAGAAATAAAATATTATTTATGAAAAAATCTGGTTCAGACGATGTTTATATCTAATAATTTCTTATGACTCATTTTAATTCCATTCGTCTTGCAAGGAAATGGCACTTGAGACTGATTGCACGTTTTTGACGTTATAATCGAACACTTTCGATGTTTCTCCTTCACATTCATACATGATGATGATCAATTCATCGAATATTATGAAAATAGACATAAAAGTATTTCTATCTGCCGAAAAACCTAGATCGACATCCCTAATGAATAACAAGGACTGAAAATAAGAGAGTAAATTAAAGAAATAAAGCGATGGCAGAGGATAACGGATGTTAGATACTTTATTTCAAGAGGATCCAATGATTTTACTTCGTCGTTAACACCGTATTTTGCTGCTCTGCATATTCATTATTAAAGTTTAGAAGCTGCCGTATATGTTTGCAAATCTGATATAAATTTCTCCAAACACAAAAGTAAATATCAACTTCTCCATTGAATACTGCAAATATACCGGCATACAATTTAAGGCTGTACAATTTACTTTATTTCTCTTTTAACGACGGAGACGAAAATGAATACCACATTTTTAATAAGGCAGATGATGGTGAGACTGGATATAACTTTTCTACATAGATTATTCACTATCCCTCCCCTTACATCTGTCTTTTGAGTACTCAGAAAAAGACTTATTTGGAAATGGAATGAGGCTTGCAAGCAAAATGATGGAGGTATTTTCATTCTTTCTTCAAAGAAAATGTCCACGATACGACCTTCTGAGAAACGCCTATAAAAATGCACTGATATCCGCCTTTTGGCGTTTGGAAGAGAATGTACATTACTTTAGAAACATTTTATTAATAGAAAAATTGCCCATTTAGAATAAAATGAGAAAAATACATAGTTTTTCAACATAACTGTTATCTGATAAATAATAAGAAATATAATAAGAATTGAGTGTTACAGTTACAATATGTTATGGTATTATATACTAAATTTTACCTATAGAGGCCATATATTAATGACAGTATAGAGAATTTATGAGTTGTGTGAAGGAATGAGGCTTATCAGAACAGATAAAGAATGAAGTGTTTTGCCTTTGCTTACCTCACTAAGTCAGTTACGAATAGAACATCATAAACTAGAACAATACCATTGAGTCAACATAAATAAGAAAAATGAAACTATGAAAAATACTTCATATCATTCAAGGAGACGATGGATTCAAAGTAACTCATACCTCAGAAGTCTTAGCATTATCACAGACTGATCTAGACAATGGTAAATGGGGAAATAATTTTCTATAAGAAATTCCTAAGGACGTTATGACGAATGGATATCAATAATTTTCTATGAAATAAATCCCGTGACGTCAAATCAGTCTGCCAATGTCGTGAACAAAAATGCAAACAACGTAACATGAAAATGGCATGCTATATTAAAGAAATTTAATGTAATGCTAAATGTGACTATGTGAATTTCTTGATATAATACGAGGAGAAATCAAGGATTCCTCAGTTATCATTTATTATAGAAAATTATTAATATATCCCCCAGTTTTGTGCAAGGCAATATGACATGCTGAGGTATGAGTGATTCTTGATCATTACAACAATTCCAACCCATTTTCAATAGATATTAAGAAAAAATCTTAGCAAAAGTACTCTTTCATGAACACTCCTCACTCACATCATTCTGTTCTCCTTCTCAAACTTGAAGAAGGACATTTCTTGTTACCTCTGTCCTTACAGATGCTCCATTCTCAGAAAAATTAATGCTCTGCAGACACCATAATCCTTCGATTATCACTCAAGAAAATTCTTCTTCTTCAAGAAAATCACTGAACATAACACAAGGTTTACACCACACAAACTCCATTTCACTCTTGGTCATATTTGAAATTCGCAAGGATATGAAAATGCCACCATCTTGAACACTATCCACTTAGCGAGACAAACAACTGGCAGGAACGAAGGTCAGCCGACGCGAAGAATAAGTTTCGTCAGTCACACTTTTCTATACCATGCTACTTTTCAAAAACGTGGAAACACATGAAGACCTCGTTGCATCCTCAACAAGAGAATGCTCATGCTACTCTGAACTACAAACCTTAAAAATTTTACCGGTAAGTTACTTTGGAAGTCTTAGGACGCTGTCTGGTGTAAAATCAAAAGCACAACTGCGTGTGTGGAATACCATGACAAAGGTATGTTTCTGCATTAGAAAATCTTTGTGATAGTTGGCTGTTGGATGAGAGCGCCATAGTATAGCAGAGTGCACAATCTTTGGTTGAATACTTATTTCTATAGTTGGAGTCCTTTTGTCACGAATCTACGCTATTCCTGAAAAATTCTGTGACTGGAATACAAGGGTTTAGATGATGTAAAATACATTTAATTAAATGATGTAATAATGAAATTTGTTAGCAACTAAATTAAGTAAATCATAAACTAGTAAACTAAATTAGTAAACTAAATTAAGTCTTTCCTAGCAACAAAATAGATAAAGAACAGTTTTCAGCTGAAGTTGATAATTTGAAATACATCAAATGGCTCACAATTAAATGTATATTGACATACTATGTCCATTACCTTACCGTTCCCAACTCAGATTGGAAGGAAATAAATCACAGTACTCATGTACCTCCTTGTCAGATATCCTATATAGTGACGTCTGAGTATGTGAAAATACACAAGATGCCAGCATTTGTTAATCTCCACCCAGACTTCAATCCGTTTGGTAGCGATGACATCTTAACACTGCTGCGTTCCAGACTTAGAATTTCGCAGGAATAGCGTAGTTTCGTGGAGGACTCCAACTATAGAAATAAGTATTCAACGGAAGATCGTTCTCTCTGCTATACTATGGCCCTCTCTTCCAAGAACCACCGATCACAAAGATTTTCTAATGCAGAAACATACCTTTGTCATGATATTCCACACGTACAGTACTGCTATTGATTTTGTACCAAAATTACTATCCTAAGACTCCTAGAGTAACTTACCGATGCAAATTATTAAACTTTGTAGTTCATAGAAGCATGAACAATCTCTTCTTGAGGATGCAACGAGGTCTTCACCTGTTATCACGTTTTTGAAAAGAATTATGGTATAGAAAATTGTGACTAACGAAACCTATTCTTCGCGCCAACTCACCTTCGTCCCTGCCAGTTGTTTGTCTCGCTAAGTGGATAGTGTTCAAGATGGTGGCATTTTTATATCCTTGCGAATTTTAAATATGACCTAGAGTGAAATAGAATTTGTGTGGTGTAAATCTTGTGTTGTATTCAGTGATTTTCTTTAAGAAGAATGAGTGGTAATCGAAGGATTACGGTGTCTGCAGTGCATTAATATTTCTAAAAATGGAGCATTTGTAAGGACGAAGGTTACACGAAATGTTCTTTATCATGTTTGAGAAGGAGACCAGAATGATGTGAGTGAGAAGTGTTCATGAAAGTGTACTCTGAGGTATGAGTTACTTTGAATCCATCGTCTCTTTGAATGATGTGAAGTGTTTTACATAGATTCATTGCTCTTATTTATGTTGACTCATTGGCATTGTCCTAGTTTGTGATGTACTATTCAACATTGACTTAGTGGGGTAAGCAAAGGCAAGCAACTCATTCTTCAGCTCTTCTGACAAGCCTAATTTATTCACAAAACTCATCAAATGCTCTATACTATCATTTATATATGGCCTCCGTAGGTTAAATTTACAATATATACTACCGTTGCATATTGTAACTGTAATGCTTAAGTCAAAATTTATTTCTATTATCGTTCAACAGTAATGTTGAAAAACTATGTATTTATCTCATTGTATTCTAAATGGGCAATTTTTCCATAAATAAAATGTTTTTAAAGTAATATACATTCTTTTTCAAACGCCGAAAGGCGGCTATCCGTGCATTTTTGTAGACAATTCTCAGAAGGTCGTACGTGGACATTTTTCGTCTCATTGAGGACAGAATGAAAAATTCCTCATTTTGCTTCCAAGCCTCATTTAATTCCCAAATAGATGTTTTCTGAGTACTCAAAAGACAGTTGTAAGGGGAGGGATAGTGAGTAATCTACAAAGAATTGTAATGTATAGTCTGCTTACTTAGAGCATCTGCGAAATTAAATATGCGGGATTCATTTTCGCCTCAATCGTTAAAAGAGAAATAAAGATTGTAAACCTTAAATAATAAGTCTGTACATTTGTAGTATTCAATGGGGAAGGACTAAACACACAATACTGTGTGTTTAGTCTTGGAGAAATTGATATCTAATTTGCAAACATATACAGCAGTTTCAAACCATTAATAATGTATACGCAAAGCAACAAAATATAGTGTTAATGCCAAAATGAAGTCTCTGAATCCCCTCGGAATAAGATATATCTATTTCCTCAACCGCCGCTTCATTTATTTTATTTTTTATTTTATGGCAATTTTCATAATATTCGATGAATTATTCATTATCGTGTGTGAATACGTCATAGTGACGTCACACGGAATGTCCACCTATTTTACGTCTATTAATTAGTCCAAATTAAGGAAAGACGAAATTTAAGAATATTAATTGTTTCAATGATTTTCAAATGAAATTTAAATAATGCTTAGATAAATAAAAATTTAATTTAATATTAAATAATTATTATTATAAGAAAAAGAAATTACAACTTTTTCCTGTAGGGGGATAAGAGGGGGGGTGACCAAAAAAGTAACAGCGACATCGACCAATCAGATGTCGCCATTTTGTTGAATCCTTGATTTGCGAGGGAAATTTCCATTTCTTCTGGAATCGTCGACCTGTGAAGAGAAATTGAGGAATGTTCGAGAACATCGTAAAATTTGAATTTCGGAGTTTCAGAATTCAGTAATCGTGAGTTTAAAATGTGAGTGAGTAAATTTAAGTTTAACGTAATGATTTAGCATTTTTTAAACCACTAACGTGATTTATAATTAAATCAAGGAATAGAAAGTCATTTTCCGACGTCAATATGGCCGTGGGACTTCTTGAGGATTTCCTTAGTTTTGGTAAGTAACATTAATTAATCTATTTGCAATTAATTTTAACAATTCAACTGTTCAATGCAATTGTTAATATTGTGACCGATTGGCTCTTATACATGTAATTATTTTCGGGGCGTAATTTTAGTGAAGATTCCTGACGTATTATAGATGGCTGTGTAGAAGCTTCTGTATCGCTCAAAATTCATATGATTATCTAATATCTTAAAATTGAGCATTGAATTTCAGTTACATAATTCTATGTTTCTTCCAATGTATGATTTATGATGATATTTTGGATATGAAGCCACAACTCTCAAGACGCTATATGAGAAATAGAAAAAAAACTTTCACTTCCACAACCGGTTTTATTCTTCTGGTGTTGGTTGTTTATACCCAGCGTAGAGTTTTAGCTTTATTTTCTATTTGTTAACATTTCTGCCAGCCGGTATTTTAACGGATATCTAAGTTTAATTTTCAAATTTTTGTTAATCAAAACCATGTCATCAATTCTTTTTAAATATTTTTCCATCATTCTCAAATTTTATTACCGTTTAAATTTAACAATAACTGTAGCATGCACTTCAAGAACCAACATATTTTGTGTATTGGTATTTATTAGTGATTTAAATTAACTATAAGAAAATACTGCATTATTGAGGATACGGAATGAGATATTCATGAATATGATCCTAACCAACATCCAAATTTGAATCATCATCGCTGGCAACTGCTTACTACTAAATATTTCAATACAATATATCAACTTATGTTATTAACTATACATCAAGGAGTTAATTTTGCTGAATTTTTTTCCCAGAGTACGACTTTCTTCCCTTCTTGGCACTTTTTTACCAACGAGTTTCCTCTGTGTGATGGCACTGAAGAAGTCAAGGATATACAGAGAACAAATGGTGAGTGGTTTAAAACCTATTGTAAATAATTAATTATACGATTATTAATCTCTAATATGTATTTTATCAATTAAATATTAATTAATATTATATTTTATAATTAATGTAATTAATATTTTACTTGATATTAATTAAATTTTGAAAATCTAAAAACCCTGTATGAAATTAGACCTTAATTTGGATGTAACGAAGTGTTTCATTCTGCCTCCTGCAAAGAATGTTAATTAGTACAGAGCGAAACTACTAAGACATTAAAATTATATAACATAAAAATGATTTCCTAACATCGAGGGAAATATTCCTAAGTTATTTGAATAATGTTAGCTTATTTTCAATGGTTACTCTATAGAAGAAAAAACAGTACTATTGCTGGGAATTTAATCAAGAGGTAATGTAAACAATCTTTGACTGTTTCTCAGTATTTCGTGCTTATTTATAATCAACATTTAGAGTTTAGCGTTCAAATATTTTACAGAATATCAACTTACGATCCTCTTCATTATGATGTACGCTATATATTTAAGGAACTACCGTTACCAAGATATTCGCGGAATACGATATTAACTCTCCGCGATCTTTCTAGATTAGATCACTAAACTGAGTTTAACTGATTTCCAAATTCTTGCATGTAAATTCTTAGTAGACAGTTGTTGTCACTGATTCTGGAAATTATTTAAATAAACACTGAACCTTTGAAAATTCGGAGCATCTTCTGTGGCAATCATAATCCGAAAGCAATCTAAACATTCCCTCCAAATTCCTCTTCGATGAGAAATCAGTAACTATTATCGATATTTGAGCATTATTTTTTTCCATCTAAGATAAAGTTCCACGATAAGAATTATGGCCTGCATTATTTAATTTAATATTAATTTTCCACCCGAACTGACCCCCTCCTGATTTCGTATCACTTTTATTTGTTCTTAAAATCATGTGAAAAATTAAGGCCTACAACGCTGGAATATATGTGTTCTCTTTAGTCGTTCATCTCCTGTGAATGAGGCGATGAGATGGATAAACTATGAATATTTAAATTTATATAGATGTTAGTGGAGATAACCATTAGAAAAGATAACTTACTATTGTTCGGGTATTCGCAGGTACGTTTTTTAACGTGTTTCGTTGTCAGTCGGACTTTCGTTTCTTTTGTTTGCTTTCGGTAATTTCTGACAGTCACCTATAGTCTCATTTACTTCCTCTCATGAACTTTCCTTTTCGCTTTTGTTTACATTCAGTAAAATTAAAGGATAGTAAATCTGATTATTCAGGAAAACGACTTAGTTATCATCTCAAGGACAGCTGACTCTCCGTTGCTTTCACTGTTAAGATATCAGCAACTGAAATACCCTTGTTTTCTCTGACCTTCGAGTCTATTCTAGAGTTTGAGTTCCTTTTCATTTTCGGAAACAAACACAGTAAACATAACATGCATTAACATCTTTTTTCTCTTCCAGTCTGTCCATAAACCGATCATTTGGCCTTAGACTGATATCGCTCGCTTATCATTTATAAAACACACAATAATAATCTGCTCTGAATCCGCAAATGAATGATTTATGATTAATCCTCCTGAACCGTCTGATAGATTTTAACACTTTCGCATCATTGAAAACAGCAATTTTAAAAATTATAATATGGAAAATGTTTAGGTTTGAGAGACCTTCGTAAATGCTGCCATTTTTATAAGCAGACGAGCTTCCTTTAGTAGCATTCTTGAATTAAAAGCGCCATAGAAATTTGATTTGAATTTGAAAGAAATTATATTGTCGAAAATTCAATTGACAACATACAGTTAAGGCTGTATAACTTTGTTGCACGAATCATCATTAATAAATTTCGCATTTTTTCCATTTTTCTTCGTAATTATGTATTTTCACTAACGACTCGGTGTGATGTTTTTATGCTTTCAATAACTTTGTATGTTTCTCCGCGACCGTTTCTCTGGCTGGAAAACGCATAACATGTGTTTTGAACAATGCGTATAGCTCTTCATCTTTGGGCAGATGGTACAGTAACTATCGTTGTAACTATTAAACGAACATGTCTTTTATATTCCACACTAAGAATATTAAAATTCTTTTCCCCACATTCGACACAGTGATATCCCAACTTCACTCACCTAGAACGGTTGTATGTAAAACATTGAGTAACGAAACGAATAAGAGTGACCTGAAACGTGAATTTCCGACACTTGAATTTGTATTTACTTGAATTTTTGGGAGATGTTTATTTGGTATTAACTGGGATTTCAGGCAGCTTTGTGATATTTCAAATTCGGACGCTAAATAAGTGTGCAAATGAAACAATCGGTCATCAAAGTTGTGTTTCACTTAAGCTGTGTCACAGTTTAGTTTTATGTGATGTTTAAAGTTGAAGCAAATCACAACAATAGAAATGTAGATAAACATGGAATGCATTCGTGAGTATATAAGCGAAACTCAGTCCATTAATGAAATCGTTTTATTTTATTACAGGAAAATCTGCATCACCAAATTCTGCATAAGACGTGAGTACTCATTTTTTTTCTTCAGAATATTGATTGCTTAAAAACCTCACGCAAATAAATATTTAATAAAGAGGATATAAATGCAAGCATTGCGCATATATTACCAGTTAGCTAAAGCCTAAGCGCTCATTTTTGATCTTTGATTTATATATCCTCTGAATCTTTTTAAAATTGCTAGTATTTAGCCATTATATTAACTAATAATTTTAAAGTTAGTAATTTTAAAGGTATAAAGACTTCTATAACATTAAGAATGAACAGTAGTTTTTGCAGCCAGATCAAATGTAAATTTAACAATGAATTTGTCAACACTTAGTTAGTAGTTTTCTTAAGAAGTGCATCATAAATGTACTAACCACCTGCTCTGTAGGGGGCGTAGGGAAGGCATTCCCTACAAACCTAGCCTTCTTTTGGGCCTACTGAGGCAGGCATCTATTTCAGGGGCCTTTCTTTCACCTTCTTCTGCAGGGGTGAGGTAACTAAGCACTCACTTCTCACCTGCTCGTTCTTTCTGTCTATGAGGTCGGAGCTTGTCCTTGAAGTTGTGGCAGGGGGCCCTCTAGGCATAGAGGTGAACCCTATAGCACGTCACAACGGCCTGGAGGGTCCACTTCTTAGGGTGTATAGGTTATTCCCCCCAATCCCCCCCTTCCCTCCCTCGTCGGAGAACTGTCAACAGCGACGGTGTACCGCGCACAGAAGTAAGTTTTTGTGTTGGTAAAGGTACAGCGCCAATGAGAAGAATCAGCAGGAATTTGAAAATGTTAGAAAATTAGCAGAATTAGGAACACAATCACCTTTACGGTGGTTTTAATTTTCTTCTTAGTTTTGCATTTACGAATCTCTTTAAATACTCTCTATGAAAGGATTCTTAAAATATTAGCAATTGGGCGTAAAAATTTTGAAATCGAATCGCTCAGCGGAATTCGGATATAGAGAACATTTCGTGATACAAAAATACACCGTATCTTAAGAACTCCCTCAGAGTTACCATTTAACATCTTGAAAATTATAAATATGATTTGAGAGAAAGTCGTTAACTTATTTACTCAGTTTGCGCGCTGATCTTAACATTGATATTGCATGGCGTTGTATTAGGATGCTTATTTTGTAAGATTTACAGTTTGAAATGTAGCTTTCTCTCCGATCTACGGAACACATGATAAGAACCTAGAAACCCAGATTGCCAATCATGCGTGGACAGTACGTCCTCACTATGAAGGTAATGGAAACATGGTTTATTCGGACGTTAGTTAATTGATTAGAGAAATGCGAATGTATCGGAGGACCCACCGCTAATCATTGGTTACCCTTACCTTTCTCTTATGGCATTTACAGTTAATTATTGCCTTCCTGCATATCAGAACGACAAAAATATTAAACCTTTATTTCCTAACATAGTAAATTGTTAAAGAATTGCGATTAATCACGGTTTCATTATAAATTAGTTCTATACGTCCTCTTAACTGGAAGGCATGTTAACCGGGATGTTTCCATACAATGGCAAGACGCTATACGATTTCAGTTGTCATACTCTCTTTTCCAATAATTATTTAGTATTTTAGACTAAACATCACAAAATGTTAACTGCATTTTTTCCTGAATACCTTACGGGAGATATATCCTTTTCACCAAATAGAAAAATTTGATCGGTGTTTGTAAATTTTCAACTATCCTCTAACTGGAAAAAGTTAAAGTTAAGCAGTCAAAACGCGCAACAGTGTGATTTCTCGTAGTCTAGCTAATCTAGCTAAACTAGCGAATCGTTATTTTCTGAATGTTATTCTTTTTAGCACATCAAAATGTTTAAGATGAAGAAGGTTATGTTTGTGCCATATTATCTTACACTAATCCATAATAACAGTATCATGTAAACTATTCAACGTGGTGCGATTTTAAGTATTTATACTTCATATATTTAGAATCAAATAATTTATTAATATAATATGAAATGATAAAATATTAATATGAATAATCATAACTTAGATGATACTCGGTTCAATCTAGAAATATCTTCGCAGGTTTTTCATAATATTTTATTTAGATAGCATATTTCTATTTAGTAAAAAATTCGATACAATTCCTCAGGCGAAGTCAGTTTTCAGTCTTATTCAATACAATCAATTAGATTTCTGATGTTTACAATTAAAATGTCATTACTTGTGAAAACTTGTCATAGAATTCTATTACGCTTAATGTGACTGTGATAAGCTAAGATTTTAAACCTGTATAAAAAGCTACCAGTAGGCCTACTTCAAACTTAAACGAATAAATTTCCGTAGAATGCTTAGGGCTAAGGCGCGTGCGAGGTATATCGCTCGATTTTCTTTAATTTTACACCATTTTCTAATTCTTGTCCCACTTACAAATATACTTTTCTATAGATAAAAGAGAGAAAAATCCGATGATGTGTTTTAAAATCTGATGATTGGGTTGCATCGCGATTAAATGTTGCATTAAATAATTTGTTGCTAATTTAAACAATTTTATAAGGAATGTGTGAAGCCTTTCATCTATAAAATTTTAAAGATACGTTCAATCACAACCCAAAACTGAAAATACAATACCCATAACACGTTTCGTTAAAAGGTTATAGCCATTCGAAATGACCCAGGTTCGCCAATTTTTGTAAATATTTCGATATTTTAAAAATTAATACCTTTGCAAAGATATTTTTTGAGCTGAATCTTTGGTATAAAGGTTTAACCATAGCATTCCGCAAATCAAAAAAATTATAAAAGTTTTAAAAAGATAGAGGTCTACTGTCCGATATCCCCTGGAATGTCCCATATATCTTCTCAAATCTCATGGTGAAGCAACTAAAAGAATTTCCGCAATACAGCCGAGACATTTGCAAACAATTCCTGAAGGCGTCTTCAACCGCATTCAGATAAGGTGGCTTCTTCTTGGCATATAAGAAACCCTACTCTAATCTACTATAGCGCTATATGGAGGTGATACATGCCTGAAAGCGAGGTCTTGCTTTGCAATAGTCCCGCTCCGGGCACTGAAATAGCTCTAAAGCGTTACTTTTTTGCTATTCGCAGCTCAGTATATAGGCCACCCAGACAACAGGAAAGATATCTAAGCGCTCTAGATCCATAAGGAAGAGAAAATGGACTAATTCATTTCTCACGTCATAGTTGGAGTAGCTTTCTCAGCCGTTACGAAGCGAATTAATCGAGATAAGGGACACCGTGGTAACTTCTCCATGGCGACGCACTAAACATTACGGTTGCTTAGAAAAGGTCAGACTGCCACGTTGCTATTTACTCATTCGTGGAACTTTCTAATTTAAGGACAAAAATTCCGGACGATCCAGAAGACCATTTTTGTCATAATATATTCAACGAATGCAGTATATTTCTGTTGTTTATAACTGCAGTATATTAATTGTACCGAATAACAGTGTTCACTTCATTTGAAGTTGTCACGTTGAAATTTTGCTCAAAATGAAGTATATTTAAAGTGTAAATTATTAGTAAATTATATGGAAAGGTAAACATCGGAATATTTATTTCACCGATTTTCCGATACATGTGAATCATTATTCGGAATGATTTATATATTATAACATCAAATTTTAGTGAAAAAGCGAGAAGTAGCTTACATATCTTTCAAGATATAATGCTGAGTGAATTTTACATAATTTGATTTTAAGGTGTAATTCAATCTACAAACCTTGTCTTCGAGGAACCTTGCAAGATTCATCGTTAAAGAATTTCACCAAGTATACCCGTTCCCACTAATTGTTATAAATTAACGGAGTACAAGTTTCGACAGAAGAACATCATTATCAATACTGCTCAATGAATATATTCAAGTCCGGTAAACATATCCAAATATGAACACAAAAATACTTAAGTTGACCCAATTAAAATTGTATTTATTATTGAATCGCGTAGATAGAGCTAGATAATTCTAAATGGAGCGTAAAACAAGTTAGTTAAAAATCAAATTTATGCAACATAAGAAGAACTGAAATTAGATAAAATCGAAAATGTGCTTCCGGGAAATTTTTGCCTCTCGTCGGGCGATTGGGTTCCTTAAATATGTGAAAGTACCAAAATCTCCCCGAATTCCGGGTGAAGTGGTAACAATGTTCTGCATGGACGGCCCATTCTATTCGTTGCGGCTCAAGGCGGTGGTCTCGAGAGAGAGAACCGGATGGGGCGTCTTCATGTAATTATGACCTCGTTTGAATCAAAAGATGAGGGGGCATAGAGGGTGTTAAGAGGAAAAATACATGACTCATAGATGGGTAAGGGAAGCAGGTGCATCTGGGGAATGTTAAGAGTCGGTGAATTAGAAAAGATCAAAATTTGAGAGTATCGTTTGGTTCAGATGAGAGGAAATGTATCAGTTACAGTAATTTTGATTATAATCTCCTCTAATTTACCGCTGATATCCAATGAAGGATATTTAACATGATTTCAAAAACATAATGTCTAATCATCAAATCATAGGCCTTAAAGGCCAGTTGGTTCATCAAACATTACACCATTAACCAGGGCTTCAGTAATGCTAATTCAGTACCCCATGGTTACCCCTGAACCAAGAAGGCTGCCTGTTTGAATATAGTATCTATCAGTTTGGATGTGATACAAAATAAGTAGTAGTAAGTTAAGTTAGAATATGCCTTAAGTAGAAGTACTTAGGGCATATTCTAGTACAGAAGATCTTTACCTGAATACCACCTGAGTCTGGTAGGATTAAAAAATTTGTTCTATGGAAACTAAAAAGTATTTAATATCTTTCTCTATGGCGTTCTACCAAGTAAGGCTAAAGTGTATCGATTATAAAAGCACCTGGCTTCTGATTATCTCTTGAAATTTCGATATTGATACGCAGCTGAATACTGAATGGAAACAAATTTAATACATAAACCGACTATTATCTAGAAGGCATTTTTATTTAAAAACACTGCGAAGCACGTTTTCTACGGTTTGCAAGATCTAGATAAGTGCTAATGCGGTCCATTGGAGGAAAAAGCTTTGAATTCTCTGCCATAAATTATCAAATCGATTTAATATATCTTACAAGTATGAAGTTTTTATATTTGTGTTCGCTATAATCTCGAGAATCAGAAGTTGCACAATTTTCAAAATTGCACGTTATTAAAAGTCTATTATTGTTCGTTCACATTTCCCCAATGAGAATTAACGGTTACTTCAGCTGGGAATATTATAATAATATATGATAACAGATACGGTACGCATCCAAAAATCAACGAGAATTACTTTTACATTTTATAGATTTGCAATACTCAAAAGAGTTAAATGTATCGAAAAAAGATGGTCTTTGAATCTGACCCAAAATTTCGATACCTCCCATATATACTGTGTGTACTTGAGAGAACAAAGGGAAACAGAGGGATTTTCAGGTGGGAATACACACGACTAATGACGGCTCCTTTGAAAGATGAAACAATTGAGGCGCGTTGGACGTACTTCAAGGAAGCAAAAATGAGTCAACTTTAAAAAATGGTAAACCGGCATTAGTTCACACTTATTCCTAGAAGTCTACGTACTCGTGCACTTGTTTTCTTTTTCTACGCCTTTCACATTTCCGAATAAGGATTTCAGAGTATAAATACTTCTAATAAATAACTTGCGCTTGAAAGCTTAGAAAGTTCTAACTAAAATTCTATCATTTGCGAATTACCTTACGAAATCAGTTAGCGTAAATTACGCCGTTCATTCTCATGTTAATTTCATATCCATTTGTATGAATTTAGGAAAGTGTCATAGAACTGGCTTCAGACAAGATCTGCACTTTATTTATGAGAAAACTATATGAAGGGGTAGCAAGTAAAGTGAGTCAATACTTAGTTCGATAACTAATATGAAGTTGTACGGGCTCCTCAAATTTAGCGAAGGACAAATTAATTAATACAGAAGTCTCGATGTACCGGGAGAAGTCGTAATGGTAAATGAATTTGTCATTAGTGAATTATTTGGGAAATCGATCAACTACGTAGCAATTAGGATGCATGAAGTAATGTCCAATGATGACCAATAATGATCAATGATTGTTGTTGTTATCCTCAACTATAATAATTATTAAAATGGATTTAATTGGGATTAACTTCCTGTTTCCATTAAAATATCATTATTATTGCTGTTGTTTTTATTACATTATTAAACTATAAATATAAAATTTATTAAATTATTATTACATTATTACATTTATTAAATTTTCTATGTTAAAACTCATTCCTCTGTAATTTAAATTTATATAAATTAATGTGTAATTTTTCTTGTACTGTTTTTAAATTTTACTGAACGTATACTTTAATTTTTAACATTTTTATGTTTGATTTTTGCATTGGATTTTGTAATGTAGTATTGAAATAATTGAATGATTTAATCGGTTGTTAGTTATGAATGTAGCCGGTTAATTTCTTGTATCTTTTATTGTATGTGTTATTTTCTTTGCTAAACCTGGCACCTCCTGACGAGCCTTTGTCTGGCTCAGGGGGACCTTAAAGTTTACATTGAAAACTATTATTATCATTGTATCTTGTGACAAAAAGTGAAATAAATATCTCACATTATTATTATTATAAAAAATTTACAACTGAAGCGTTGGCCCTCAATAATCAACGACAAAAAGTGATTCAACTATTAAGATAACCATATCGCAACAAATTTGTTTCGATAAACCCTGCGAGATATTTTTATGGACAGTATTTGGTCTCTAAGATTTTGATATGCTCGTCGATAAAAGAAATTCTACTAATAAAGATGGAGGTTATTGTTGCCTAAAGGCGAAAATGAATTTGGAACTGGTACTAATAATACACAAGTGTTGTATTGTTGAAAATTTCCTTTTGTTTCACTTTCAAAAATATTTTCATATTTATCAAGCGGCATCACTAACTTATTACTTTTTCAATATAAAAATTGCTCAATTTTAATTAAAATTGCTTTAGTATCCGACTTTAATATCTTTATCGAGCTTTAGGAAGACCGTTTCGCGGGGAAGTTTCGATAATTGGAAATTAGTAATGAGTATTCAAATAAGGGGCGTTGGTTATTAAAGTTTTAAATTTCTTAAAATGCCATAAGATTGACTGATATTAGAGTATTCGTCGTTTTACCTCACAGAGCTTTTGTTCAACAAATTGTGCAAAATTAACATCGAGTAACCGTATAAACTCCACGTGTTCTGGTTGAACCTTTTGGAACGCTCTCTAGAACCCACTAAAAACAGTACTATTTTACACTATTTTGTGGATTTCTCGTGTATTTGTGGAAAATGACAAGTATTATCGTCATAATCCTACTGGTTTACGTTGAATTCAATAGGGAGGTGAATCGCTTTATTCAGTGTCATTCATACAAGAGTAGCCTTCGCGATTACCACATCCATGAAACAAAAGAGGTTCATGAAAGGTGTCTTGACCTATATACTATACCAAAAGACAAATGATATTACATTCGTCGAGATGCAGGGACGAGTCATAATGCATAAACTTTACGGCACGTGTCTATTCTTCCTATCCCCACTACACTGTGTGTGAAATATTTCGTGAAATAGCCACGAAAACCTGAATGAGCGCATAGACGATCCAAGTGAGGGGACTGCGGCGGAATGGCTCGCCAAGTAAACAGGCGCATTTGCCGAAGAATAGTCGCCAGAAATAATAATCATTAACGGACCTCTATTATTTCCTTTGTCCTGGGAAAGAATATTCGCTTTCACCACTAAAATTATAGCCGTTGTAAAGAATGGCTGTTGATATGACGTAGGGATTAGGGGGAGAATGAAGGGTGAAATATCGCTATGGAAGAGGGAGCAAAACATCGAAGGGAAAGGGGTTAAATTAGGGATCGGAAATAAAGGAAGGAAGACATTTGGTGTGACACGTAGTTGAGGGAGAAGATGTAAGATAAAAGGAAAGATGGAGAGATAAATGGATTTTGAAAGTCTTGTTTATTGAAAGACGGCTTCAGAGATGCTATAGAACATGTAACTTCCTGACAAAGAATCGATTCTGACTCTCACTTCATAAAAAGAAGTTCGTGTTTTTAAAAAACAATTAATTTGAAACTAAGGAAATTTGATGGGCTAGAAAACGATCTATCTTTTTCTAGCCCATCTATAAGACGTATCATTTAAGAGTGTCTCTCAAATAAAAGACTGATGAATCCGAATATGTGTTTTAGGATCCGATGACTGAGTTAGATACTACTAAGATACTAGCGGATAAAACTTTGTAGTATCGCTATTTAACTAGGCACTTTGCATGAACAGCTACTAGGATGGAGCCTATGGTAACTGATTATCTGCAATGCTGCTTATAATTTACATTTATCAAGACAAGTTTACAATGGAAATACCATAGAGAAGTTTAAAAATTACAGATACAGAGAAAATTGCACAGAATAGATGCAAGATTTGTTCTACATATACAAAATGAAAATTGTTTACGTAAAGATAAAAAAACGCATTCAAAATTATTTGCTATAAAAAATATGATTTATGGTATGGTTAACCGCTGAAGAGAAATATAGCTGCATTCATTATAAAAAACATCACATTTGCGTCTTAGATGTGTACAAGATTGTTATACACGAAAAATTTTAATATATCACTTACTGACCGTGGTAGAAAAAAATCATGAACATTAATTTGGTTTTTGAACATTATTTTTACGGTCCACTTATCTAAATGTAATACAGATATCAAAATAAAATTACAGAGGTATTGTATCTTGTCGAAGGTTATTTACTTATTTATTTTAGAATTAAGTTAGAGTTATCTAATTTCAGACCAAACGTGTAATGACAATAAATTAACAATGCAAAACAGAACATTTATTTCCCACCCAAGAAAACCAGTGCTAGCCGGGAGGCGAACTCAGAATCTCTTTACTAGAAGCTTCTTAGAAATTTAGTTTTGGAGAATTACTTATCAGTATTAAAGATTAGGAAAGTACAAGTAAGAATTATAAGTATAAAAGTATTTTAGCATGCTTTTCCGTTACTACTGAATGCGCTAAAGACAGCACCACTCTTTCTTACATGAGTCTTACTCCCTCGTACTATAAACGATACACATTCTTGGAGAATCTGAGCCTTTTAGACTAAGATCAAAGGACTCTCATCTCTTGGAAGCTGGAAAGATTTGGACTGTATCGGACAGGTACGAACCGAAAAAAATCCACCGACGTAAATAAAAATCTCAGACCTGTATTTGAAGGCGGAATCCGTCTGAGACTTAAAAGAAGTAACCGGTGTGCTAATGAGACGCTTACGGCTTCAAAGGGAAACGTGTACGGAAACTCGCAAAAAAGTATGAAACAGAAGAATGGGTTGACCAAAAGGAATACGCGAGATATTCCAACTTTCCCATAAAAGAATGATGAATCGGTTCAGATCCATTAAAGTGAATTCGACATGGATTTAACAAAGGAATAAACCCTCACCCTCGCTGGAATGATTCCAGGACTTTCTTCCTAAATATTCATAGGCCTCTTTTTCTTTCTCCTTGGACACCTGCACGACCTCATCTCTCCCTCAGGATAAAGAACGGCTTCCGGAAATGTAATGAATGGCCAAACACAAAAACAAGCGAGCTTATCCATTGGTGTCGACTTAATATCTTTCAAAACTGTTCGCTAAGGTATGATTCCCCACGCAAAAGAAAAGATGATCGTAAATTTCGACTGAATTCCTATTATTCGAAGAGCTGTTTCGAGAGATTGAGAGAGAAGTGTTGGTTTTCGCGATACTGCAAAGATGATTTTATAGATAGTAATACTGGTATTTAAGTATTAATTTAAACTGAAGTCACGTGGAGTAATGAGATATGTTGTTTGTAATGAGATATGAAAGGTAAATTCAAGCTAGAGGTGTGCGGACATTGGAATCTCGAAAAATTTTGAACCGAATTGACATATGCAAAACTTCACATCGGATATACATTTAATTGGGGAAAATAAAGTGTACGTTTCCCTTTGTTTCGTATCGTTCTACGTTTTCTACTTGAAATTTGTACGTATGGCGTATTTTATATAGCAAATATGGCGTATTTTATACAGCAAATAAAGCACGTTTATAACCAAAATGAATTTACCATTCAAGATGACTATAATTATATCTTATCTAAAATGATCCCTTATTATTAATTAATCAATTTTAGCGATGACCACGATACGTAGGGTACGAATAAAATTGGAGATCTACTTTGGGAAATTCTGGATAGACAAACGGAAACATTATCGCGTATGGAATTGAATTTAATGTGAATTGACATTGGTAAGCCGGGTTTCAGTAAATGATCGCAATATATTTATTTTCTTTATTAGAGAAAAGTTAAGTTTCAGGGGTATCCTTCCAAGCGAAAACCGCGTTATAAGTGAGATAGGGTTATAATTTCATTGCAAAATACGAAAAACGGAAATAAACGAAAAAAGCCACGTAAGGAACTCTTTTAGATTAAAGGCGAATCAGGAGAGATGAGAAGAGGACGGTGACGCAGATAATGCTTGGTCTATCGAATTAGGTGGCCGATTGACTAAAACAGGTTGCATTGCATTTGAGAAGAAATCCGCCTTATAAGCGGGTAGTAGAGCGTCTTAAGCGGTATTTTCACCATGTAATTCGTACGGTTGGGACCGCGACCTAGAGAAACGAGATAACGTCTTAAGCGGAAGAGTTAAAACGTATTTTATTGTATCTCATTTAAAATTTTCACATGTCCTTAACTACCGAATAAACATTCGGGAAAAACTAGTTATGTTTATTCGCGCGAGAGAGCGTGGAAATACGAACGAAAAACAAATTTGGGAGCAGCCACGTTTAATTAGGTTAATCTCTTCCTCACGCATAGATGCAACCGCTGTCACTTTCACTATCGCCCACCCGCACCGACATCTAGGGAAGAATCCGATAATCATTCCGGTCGATCGTCATTTTTTTATTTGGCTTTATGAAATGCGTGTGATTGAGAAGGACTCTCCATTGTTATTTCACATCCGCAAGCGAAAATATATTTCAAAACGGAAAAAATGAACGCAGATTGAATTACTCGCGCACGGATTCGTGGAGCCATTTATTAAAATGAATCTGAATTTAAACCGCGACGGCCAATCCTTTATTTCGTCGTGTGGCCTCTGCAAATTAACTGCCTGGAATAGAAAAACGACGGAGATTTTTTCCTGCTCTCGCTGCGATTTCAGTTTCTAAATATCAAGTGGTGCTTTGAAAATAGCTCGGTTCTAGAGGGAATATGCAAAAATTGGGAACGGGTTACTTTCGAGGAGAAACTCCCCCACAAGTGCTCCTTTAATCTCGATAGGTTACATAATAAATTTGCTAATATTAGGATTAAAGTTAATTTGATTGTTCTTAAATCAACTTAAAAAAAGCTTAGTAATTTCCAGAATGTTTGGTTAAACGACCGGTTTCGATCATAACAATCATCCTCAGAGCACCTAACGTTTGGTACTAAAATTATTTTTAAATAAAAATATTGTTTTTAGATATCCTCAATGGCCTTCCATAAAGATAGGCCAGAACATCTGAAGCTTTTTCTGAGATTGTTCTTGATTGACACGGGCGAATGAAATAACAATCATGCTTATTGACCTGAACACAGTATACAGTAGTAATAGTAGTAGTATGTGTATACAGTAGAATGCTTTCAAAGGTAATAAAATATCTAAATATAGTTCAGTTTGCAGTTAAATTTGTCAATCGAAGACACGATCGTTTGAAGAATCGAAATCATCCCGTAGAAAGTTTATTAGTGTTTGGTCTCTGGTATTGTAATCCTCAATCGAAAGGCTGGTTAGAAACATCCCCTCTACCATTATTTGCCAATAACTGAGGAGGAGGACTGAGGTAAAATGAGGAGTGAGCTCTTTCTTTCCTTACTCAGCCATGATGCTATTCATGAATAATGTAGATACAGAACAATGACTCTATGAATAACAATTTTCATATCATTCAAAATATAGAGTAACCAAAATGAATGTCATTACACAGCATCGTCCATATCTCAGCGGTTTTCATATTATCACAGGCACCAATAGATCTCAGATAATAGAAAATACATACAATCTATTTGTTGAGTCATCAAATGGAAGACTCGATGGATCATCAACTCCCCCAAAGTTAGCTACGAAAGCGAGAGGGGATGAGGGGTGAGACAGTTTGCCTTTTCATTCCCCACTCAATGGAAAATATGAACGCCAAATATCTACATAATAGCGGAACAACGACTCTACGATTAGCGTTCTTCACAGAATACAGTTAAGAGTGAACTGAAATAGAATAGAGTATTCGAAGATTGTATCATCGTGAATTCATTACTGAAGTAGAAATAATGGCAATGAATAGGATGTAATAGAAATGTATAAACAGACAGATAAAATAACATCCTGAAGGAATGTGTTGTATGACACCTCACGAATTATTTAAAGCATCTAAGACATCTCTTCTTCATCCCTTGATCCTGAGAGTCTGACTTTGTCTCAATTATCTTAACCTCCTTTAAATAATGTATTCAAAATCCGAAAAATTCAAAATTCCGAAACAACTTTGGCCTCTAGTATTTTGAATTAGGGATACTAAATCTGTATATAAATTAGAATTAAGTTCTGAATTGTTATACAGTTATGCTTGGCGTTGCCGTTGTTAACAAACAATAGGTCTCATGGCAAGCATAAAAATATTCATAGTCATTTTATTAATATTTTTCAATGTGAGATTCTTATTAATGCAAAGTTTTATCGCATTTTTGCTGATTAAATGAATCTATATTAAGGAGTCTTTTGTAATGGCTTTCTCATATCGCCAACATATATCCTTACATTTAAAGACCCGCCAGCATTGACGGTTGAAATTCTAGAAATACCATTATCATCCCATCGTAACTCCGTTATTTACCGCGTTGGAAACGACTCCCAAATATTTCCGAGGTAACTCAACCTTGAGCGTTTTACGGACCGAAAGGATATCCCAAACTTTACGTTCATACACCAGAAATAAGCGTTCATGTGGGAGTAATATACGACTGGGGATGGAGTATTTTTACGCCCTCCGAAACGGAAAATAATCCCTTGGAGTTGGTGAACCGCTCCAAATCGGCTGCGGGGGAAAAGAGGGAGGGATGTACTTATTTTTTGGTTGAGAGAGGGTAAGGGGGTCGAAAAAACCTCCGATTGCCGAATACGCCGGTGGACGTCTGGCCGATTCCTCGAAAGGAAGCTGCGGATTACATGATTATGCATAATTCCACGCCAAACCGAACTATAAAAGGCATGAAGTACTCAGATTTTCCTTCTACTTGGTCAAAACATTGATAATTAAAATAAAAATATGTTCGCCTATTCCTAGACTAATAGTCAGTATAGTATCAAAATGGCTGGTTGACAAAGTTGGTAAAAAAATGAGGAATTCGGCGCGCGCACACTCATTCAAACGCTAGTTTCTCAAAGTGTTTTAAATATAAACATTACATATACTCAGTGAAAAGCTCTAGAGTAGATCTTTCTTATCATGTAAAATTTGATTCAATTTATATGACACGATGTCTATTAAAACACGGTTATCACTCAGTTCCCTGAGTAAATTAACTTGTTTGTCATTGTATGCATTCTCGTCAGAAAGAATGCTAAAATCACTTAAATATTCATTGCTTTTTAGCTAACACGATGTTATCAGTGGTAGTTTTCGCAGCTTTATTCAATAATGTTCCAGCAATTGGAGAAATATGCTTAAAGGAAGAATGTAGAAAGTAAACCACGGATGATCTACCTTCCGGGAGTCACCCCACCGGCATATTTGGGCAATGGGAGTTTTTCGAACCTCTTATTCATAAACAGTCGAGTTCTAATTTATTTTCTGAGAGAGAGTATAGTAGAATAGAGAATGGAAAGTCGGCGGGTCATAGAGAGATTTTCAACCGTGTTAACAAAGAAGGGAGGCGGAAAGTAAAGGGAATTGATGGATATAAATTGGTTTCTTTTCCATGGAGATTAAGGAGAATGGTGGAAGAGACACAAGTGTACACTCGTGAGGGTTGTGTTTCGAGAAGGGTGGAACAGGGAATGTTTACGGGGTTAAAAAAAGGTTTTAGTGGGGAGGAGAATGGGTGCGCAAGTTATTCCTGGAACTTATTTAAGGGAAAGCGAAGCGTTCTAATAGAAACTGACGAACAAGGGCCTATGTAATCTCTTAGTGTAGGTGTCTCTGAAGGCACTAACGCGTGGAGGTAATGGGTTAATGTGACAGAGACGGATGGACGCAAAGTGTTTTTTCCGAATTCTTTTTGTCTCTTCCGTTCGAACTGTGGGATGTACGTGACCGCCGAACCAATGGATGGGTACTTCGAAGCAGCAGAAAAAAAGGAATGCATTTACAGGCAGATATACGGAGGAGGGGCTGAATGCTGAATTGAATGGCAATTGTCAGATATGCAATTTCAATTTGAAATATAGAAAAACCAAATTAAGACGCTATTCAGAGAAATGCATTGCATCGGAGTGGCATTTCAAAGGTGATATTACAAATCTTTATTTCTTCTAAATTAGATAGCAAAAGGTTTTGGCTCTTTAATTTATAAATAGGACTTTAAACCTAAAGAACGAAAAGGAATCTTCTCTATTTTGCCTTATTTTCCACTAATTTAGATATAAAGAGATCCCGCATACCAAGTTGTATGATATTAGTTGCAATTTCGTCATTTCTTTAAAGAATGCTCTGATCCTAGGATACAGAGAACGTCTCCCTTTGCTGCTTAATTTAGCTTGTCTTCCGTTCTAAAATAAAGCAATTTTTACCAGATATTTATTTATTCGACCCTTTATTAGGTGAGGTTAGGCCCGAGTGGGCCTCTCTTCCACCTAACCTCGTATGAAGTTACATCGCTATAAAGATTCAAAATAATAATAAGAGAATAAAAAAAAGAGAAAGAAAAAAAACGAAAAAGAAAGATTTGAATTAGGGAAGAATAATGTAAACAATTTTCGCTTTAACGACTAAAGGGATGGATTAGCTATAGCTAATCTAGGGACGATATAAATCCGCCTATTAGCGACCAGCAAAGAATCTTAAGCGGTATTTGTACCATGTGCTTAGTGAGAAAGGAACCGGATTCAAGAGGAAACCGCGTATTAAGTGGAATAGCGTCTTAAGGAGGAGAGTTTAAACTTGATTTCAGTGGAGGTAGTCAATGTAAGTAGTTTTCCTCTTGCCTAAGAGGCTACCGCTTCTCAGTTAAATTCTAAATGCAATAGGTTGAATTTAAGAAAGACTTGTTAGTTGCAAATTTATCCAAACGAAGATTCATCATTATTTGTATGAAAAATGGATAATTTACTTAAAGTCAAAGATCAAAAAATTTTGTGTGCATCAGGTGTAAGCCAATATTGCTTAATTATCTCAGTAGCAAATTGAGTTCCAAGAGAAAATGTAGTTCGAGAATGCTTGTTTTCATTACAATAAAGTCGAAACTCGGAGGAAAGAACGCGGAACGATTCTTACGACAAAATGGATTTCAATTCTCAACGGCTTTCCTAAGAGTTATTAATTCATTCAGAGTCTGTGATTAATGATGGAAAGATGGAGCCGAAGGTGCACTTGTTGACTCAGATGCCATCAATAGCCGCTCTGGTTAAACGATTCGGCCGCTCACTTCCTCCTAGACCATTAAACAGAGATTCCATTTGGGGAGAGCGCTTATGCGGCCGTCCTCTTAATAACGGAGATTTGGTTTGACCCGTCTGCAAAGCTCTTTATTGGGGAAAACAAAATGATGGCAACGGCACTGCTCAAGATCACTAATCCTGAAAAGGGAATACTTAAATCTCCGGGATTGATTGAGAAATATCCCTTCTATTATGATACGCGATAGTTATAAGAGAAGTTAATGAATTGATTAATCGCTGTTTACAATCTCTACCGTACGCTTAAAGGAGTCGTTTAGGTTGTGAATATGGATTTAGATACATTTAAATAGGCTTACTAAGTTTTAACTCGGGATTAAGACACTTTTCCGCCATAGATAGTAAAACACTTTTAAGACGCTCCCGCTTAAGACGTTATCTCGCTTAATAAGCGATTTTCTCCCAGTCCTTTTCACGCGAAATATATGGTAAAAATACTGCTTAAGAGGCCGCGCTTCTCACTTAAGACGTGGATTTTTCCGGTCCCCAGATGCAATGCAGCGCTCTTTAGCCAATGGTTCGTCTCATTCTATAGACAACAATTATATTTAGATCATCAGTTTGGTCTTCTCACGCTTCGTCTTATCTCTGGTTTAGTCTTGAATGGTTCCTTGTGAATTTCTTCTTTGGAATGTCTTATTTTGTGCGAATAAATTAAGAAATCGTGATTCAGGACAATCTCCATCTCAATGCCGAAGATGATACGAACTCTGGTATACAGTTAGATCTTCTTCATCAATTTTGTCTCACGATCAAAGCAAAGCGTTAGATTAAAAATTCTCTTAGCGGTGGTTCCTTTCGTTGCAACCTCTACATGAAAACCTCATTAATTATCTTAGAAAATTATTCTAATTTAAATGAACAGCGAGGAATTTCTGTTAAACCAGTATTTCAATTTCGTCTCTCCTTAAATTACATCAGCGGAAACCTTATATGCATTTTCATCATACTCATCATTCGTAGAGATAAGGTAGCCTAAGAGAGTTCAAAGAGGAAGCATCATAAATGAGAACCATCCTGGAATAGCGTAACCCAGTATTTAGTTTCACTTCCACTTTTAGCCGGATGATGTATGGCTGAGAGAAAATTTGATTTAAGGGATAGCACCCGCTGCTAAGGCACTGAATTAAAACCACCGTCGGCGTGGTCACGAATTTCTCCCTCGTCAAGAGACTTTTTCCTTTCTTATGCCACAGACGGCGCTGAAGGAATTCTCCTGGCCGTAAATTCCATCGAACTTGACTTTAATTCTCGGATCCGCGTTGACCCTTGTCTGGACGCTCCAGAGGTGAAATCTCCACGTTCTAGGAAGTACACATAAGTCCTTGGCACACTACGCGTACTTTTTGCGCTTATCCACTGTGTGATATTTCCGTAGAAGGAAGTCTTGGAAAGGGTTTTCCTTCTCCCTTTGGAAGTTGTCCGTACCTGTAAGGCCTAAACTCTCTATGTCCACGATTTATGTTCTCTCTCCGACCAAGAACGTGAATTTTACCCTTACGCTTCAAAATATCGCGAAAGAAGGAATTTCAGTGTGATTTATATGATAATGAGTGAGTGTAAGCGAGTGATAATGACGTCAATCCTTTCAGGAACCGAATTATCTATACCTCAAGCTTCTGAAAAAGTCAGACTGCTCGATTACAGAAATCGGAATATTATGCAACATTGGAAAGGTTCATAAATATACCATAAAGGGGCTTCACGATACAGTAGGATTGAATGGAATTAATATGATGGATTTTAACTTCGTGGAATTTCACAGTAACCACTTTGAAAAGAAAAACAGTTCCTCCCAACTCCTGCTGCAAATTTATTTTTGAACTGAAATTATCGTCAACATGTTTATATCTTTAGGTTTTATATCTCCACCTGAAGATTTGAACACGTTGACGAAAAATCCCAAATTCAAAATCTGCACTGGGAGTTACGAAGTGTTTTTCTTTCCAAGACGGCAGCAGGATTACTAAAAATTAGCTATTTGAGGCAAAAGTGGCCAACGCATTAAATCATTATAATCGGCGCAGCGAACTCTGAGAAAAATCGAAAATAAATAGCTCACGCAATTTACTTCCACACTGAATTCTACGGAGCGCATTTAACATGGTTTATAGCGCGTTAGAATAATTTTCGTGACGTATCTGGAATAAAAACTGAAATAACAGCCCAATGGACCATAAAAGATCTCTGAATGGAAAATGTATGGGTACACGCATTGATGTATTATACCGTCAGGTGAGGGGGTGATGTGTTAAACGCGTAGTTTGGCTTGCATGGAAATGTGGTTCAGTGAGAGCGTGGACTTGCAATTAACAAAGATTCGTAATTCTATGTGGTTAGCATTATACTATTATCTAGCGGATGATTTGTATTACTATTTATGATTTTCTTATGATTACTGATGGTGTTGATCTTATTTCTTTGAGCTAAGGAACTGAATATCACTACATAGATCTGAATCAAATATTCATTCAGAAAGAAGGAAGTTCATACAAGAACTCAAGCACTTGACACCAAAGCGCCCTTCGAAAATATAGTAGTACTATAAATGCAATTTTAATTCTTCCCTCAATATGCCCGATAGAGATTAATATCCCATATAATTATATTAAATTTAATTTTTTTATAAGCTCTTACTTGAAACACCCCCTTTCTAAGTTTCAATAAAAGAATTTCTGAGAGATAATATTTCATCGGGATATATATTTCTCCTTAAAATTATCCACATATAATGGTATAGTAATTTTAAGATAGTGACATCGAATACGGCCTGTAATAATGGAAAGAGAAGAAAATCCGAAAAAAAACATTGTTTTCCTTAAGTCCAGAGTCTAGCCCCGCTAATCATGAATGGTCTTAAGAAGCATGAGAAATAAGCCCGTATCAAGTGAACACGTCAGATTTCTCATTTCAAGACCCACCTTAAATATGAAAATGAGGCCTTCATCATCGCTAGTTACTCCTTTCATACTCGGACGGACATACTGATCCATCCCGAAAACATTGACCACGTCTCCCCCTGAGGCGAGCGTACTAAGCCCAAAAGCATTGCTAACAAAAGACATGCATTGTGCACACAGGGTAAGGGAATCTCCAGCCACCTCCGTCATTATATGGGTTCTCCATATTGAGTTATTCCGTTGGGTCGTCGACGGACGGAGGAAGGAAGAAAGGGCGATATGAGAAGGGCTGATAAAGGAAAGGAAAGTAAAGGGGACCGAGAGCGAGGCCCTGAGGGACTCCCACTCAATACGGGCGATGAAGGCAGTGGTTCCCATAACCGTTCTTATCCACTGGACGGAGGGTTTCTAAGCCAAAGTATTTGTGACGGTACAGAACGAGTACGCTTTCAGAGGCGGCAAATTTCGGGAGGAAAATATCTGCGAAGAGTACGAGTGAGGTGTAAAACTTAACGGTTTATGCGATGAAGGAGGGTGGTGTCATATTCCACGACTGCTATCCGTGGAATATTTTTACGACCGGTGGGGTTATAAGGGGCGGATATATATTTGAAAGGGGTTCCCGCGGTATTTATAACCCTCGATTAATTTTCTGAACCATCTTCTTCCTCTGAAACTTGGGATACTACCATAGTGCGTTCAAATGAATCATCAATTCGATGACAAGGTCTATCATAAAGATAGTTTTTGATTAAAGCTAAGCAAAGAAAATGGATGGAATTCGTAACCCAAAATAAGTTGATGAAAATATTTCACTTGCGTTAAATTTAGGGATGCTATTTTCCTAAAGATCGACGAAATGAAATGAAAATCCTTATCCACATTTTTACAATACAAAATTTCATTTGTTAGTGTCAAAGCAGAGAAAGACTTGCGTAAGATAGCCGACTTCTCTGATGGGCACCATTGTGCCCTAAAACATCAAATTACTTCGATTTTCTAGTTCTAGAAACTATTCTTGTGTGATTTAAATTCAGTAATAATAATAAGACGTTAATAAAATTAAAAATCATTCCCTATTTAATCATCCGGTATCATTTTACTAGAGTTCAAGCTGCAATAAATGTGCTATCGACCTGAAAAAGAGTTCATATGAAGCGTGAAAGACCTCTACTATTACTGTAAAAATGATTTTTCTAAGAAAAGGACCTAACCCTAAGAGCTAACTTTAGCACATTCAAGTAATATTAAATGTTTACTAAAATTTCCCAAATAGTTTACCATTTTTCCATCTTTTTAATTAATTTAAAATCAAGGAGATATTAGGAAAATGTTTGAATATGCCAGGGACCTTCACTCAAATGTTTCAATATAAATGCAGGAAAATATCCGTAATTAATTGAAATATATAATGAAATCTATTGATTCGGCCTCGACTTTATGGTAAGTCTCCATCATAATGAAAATAATTAGAGAAGTATGTGTATCGCTATCATTATATCGCTATATCGCTACCATTAACGAAAAAACTCACAACTAAACCCATAATTAATCTTTGCATTCATGTGCCATCACGTACCCAAGCTTCCAGAAGCGTTCTGTTTATATTTCCACGCAGTCTCGATTCCAAATATTTGCATCCGTAAATAAAAATGCCTCCGCTCCTTACATAATACAAATGCCGCTGACGTGGTGAAATTTCCGAGATTCCGTCGGATGTTCCAGCGATGACGTCTAGACCAAAGCCTTAACCATCAGTTTCCGGAAGAATGTGATCCATGCTGCCACATGGTCCTGCATGAAAACATACCAAACTATCCATCAAGGGCTAAAATTAACACGAGACTACCACTCAAAAATCAATCACAAGTGCGTTCTTCAGTCAAAGTAACTGAGCGCTCTATGTATAGGAAGCTCTCAAAAATAATGCATTACTTTTCACACTATTCACTTCTTCCAGACGTAATGTAGATGAAAATAGCTCGGCTGGAGTGGGCATGAGAGAGTGGGTGTGAAGGGGAGAGAGAGTTGGCATCCGACCCCGCGGTCCAATGCCAATTGATGGCATAACAATAAACAAGTAATATTATCTAAAATAACTGTTCAGTTGAAGAAAGAAATGCGTCGCAAACAGAGAAACTCTTCCACCGTGAAATTACCGATAAGTCGACAGTCAAAATATATGTTAAACATAATAAATTAACTTTGTGGAAAGTCAAGTTCTGCGATGTATTTCGTTCAAACATTAGAAAATTCCTCCAGGTATCGTTGGAAGTATTTAATTAATTACATGATATTAAGTAAAGCGGGAATTCACTGAGCACGGGAGAGGATAGTTACATGATTCGAGTAATTCTCTTCAGAATTTTCGATAAAGAATTACGAGTCTCTTAAAGATTCATCAAGCATTGTTTTACCAATTTCTTGTTCCTGATAACAGATAATAGCAGCATAAAATAATAATCTATCCACATAATAATATGTTAACATAACAAGCCTTTAGTATGGTAAATAAGCTGGTTTCTGATTGACTTGACACTAGACATGTCATCCAAAATACCTTATTCATTTTCAAGATAACTGCTGCAGTAACGAAAAAGTACTGAATACTGATTTTATTATTTTATTTGAAAGTTTATTTCTTTCCTGAACATCACTTTAAATTATTTACCTTTTCACTTTTATAAGGTCACTAATTCAAGCCATTCCTATTAGTTACGATCATAAATCTTTATTCAGACAATTTGTAACCATTTAATTACAAATGTTAAATCCATTTGGGCGTAAGTATAAAATATTTTCCTTTTCTTTTTATTTTCACTAATATCCATTACTTCAGAGATATTTTAAACATTGATAGCTAGATCTCAGATTAATTTTCTTCCACGAACGATCTTTATTGGTTAATCTGTCAATCCTCTAAGTAAATTTATTTCTATTCAGCGTTACATTTGTTACTCCCTTAGTCTCGGATTGTAAAGGACCCAAGCAAGAGAAATCCCTGTTTCAATTTACTCCACCTTCCTATAAAATCCTCCATTTTTCTTCTTCGGAAACACGAAAACTCGAGTCTCTTGCAAATTATCATCGCAAAATTCCTCTCGAATCAACTTTCGAGGGCGGGAAAATGGGAATCGACTTGTTTTCGCCATTCGCCATTGCGTGGGTTCGACAAAATTTTACGATAACGGCTCTGAGCGTAACTCTTTTTTGAGACGCGTCACCTTGGATGGATGGATAAAAACATGCTTTCCGCCTTCTTGGACACGTCCGTCCCTCTCTGCAGAAGACGTGCGATGGATGTCTCTAACCATTCTTCCACCCCCTTAAACTCCCACTAACATTTTCCCTACGCGCAATTACCGTATGACGCAGCACAATGAAGCTTTCCCTTCCGCCAAGTTCGAAAACTGCCGCGACGTGTATGACCTTTCATCTTCTCCACACGTTATAAAGGCGACACATCACACGCATGTCGTTAAAAAGATTTCCCAACTTCACGCCAATTCTGTGGCACAAAAAAATAAGAGACACGACTATGAAGGAAAAATGCCGACAACTCGTTGTTCTAACTTTATATTCCGTGGATAAGTCGTCGAGATGGAGACCGCTCTAAATGACTGCTCTGAACTGCGCCGAAGAAACGATTAGAGAAGTAAACGAAATGTCGCAGTTTTACTTCGCAATTACCACTCTTTTGATCCGGTTTATAATTAAGAATAACTGGGAGATGGGATCTGTTGTATTTATAGCATATTTTTAAAGTGCTTAGATAGCCGAGGTCACACATTGGTCTCCACCGGGAATCGAACCCGGGACCGCCTTCCTCAGAGTTCAACACGATGCCCGCTTGGCTATCCATAAGCTCAGATACGTTTATTTTAACTTATTATATTTTTATTTATTATTTTATTTATATTTATTTTATTATATTTTATTATTTACTTATTTATTTTCCGAAAAATGGTCTTAAAAATATAGATAGTGAGCACCCCTGTGGCTAAGTGGGTAGTGCGTTCACACTTGGTGAAAGCGGTCCCGGGTTCGAATCCCGGAGGGGGCCATATGGTACATAATGGTCTCGGCGCTTGAAGCACGTAAATAAAAAGTACAACGTATAGTGACAGCTATTGAGTAATACTGCTTAAGGAGTGTCCTAGCGAAATTCGAACCTTTTCATTCACTTTTTCTACCATTAAGTAGTAGAAACTAGAAATCGACAAAGGAATTGAGTGTGTCAAATATTGAGAGGAGAAGAATTGCTGAAGAAAGTGATCGAGGGAAGAATGTTAGAGGAAAGGAAGACAAAAGATGTTGGATGGCTTAAGGGGTAGGATAAGTTACCGAGAAGTGAAAGAAAGGGCTTTTTACAGGGAATGTGAGGGCATATGAACCTACCGAAAGAAGACTTATAAATATATATTATACCTGGTGAATATAAAGATTTGCCTCTTACAGCAGTTGCTTAGGTTGCGCGGATGTTATTGAGTGGAAACACTGCAATGTAGCCGAATTCCGATCGGTAAGTAATAGCGTGAAATGGCCCACGGAATTCAATGGTCCGAGTAAGATAAGTTTCGGAAATGTACACAAATTAAACAAATCCCAATAAAACTTCGAATTCATTCAAAATGGAAGACGTTAATTCGAGCATGTCCCATTAAGTGAGAGCGAAAATAATTCTATTCTCTTTGGCATAAAGAAAAAGAAACTAAGCAACGGAAAAGAGGCGATTCAAGCTCTTCTTTGTTCGGTTTAAACAGCTAAAATTTCATCCGTAATATTTATCGTCGATGAATGTTTTCCATTTACTAGATTGGTTCACGGTTTAAAATTTTACGGATTATTAGAATGGAATATTTTGTTGCGCGTCCAGATTTAATCAAATTAATCATCCAAAAATATATATATCGTCCTTCCGTACGAGTTATGCGCAAAAAACGTCACTCAATACGTGCAAAAAAAATGAATATTTCCGATCCAGGGGCTCGGATTAAAATTTCATCAAAGCGAGCGTCTTTTTACTCTTTGGAATGACTAATAATTGAATATTCGAAATATTTCCACGATGAGTCCACATGAGCAGGAAATTCTCTCTCTTTTGGAATTTTGAACACCATTAACTCAGACTATTTAAATGAAGGCTTCAGAGTACGTTTTACGAGTAATTTTCGAGATAATCCAGTAATCATTTATAAGGATTAAATATGATTATTTACCAAACTCTTTTCTATTCTTTGGACTTTCATTGAGCATTGATGCTTTGTTCACATAGACGTAAAAGATTTTCATGACCATAACTTCGATGCTCTCTCGACCCTCATTAGAAAAATAAACTATTTATAAATCGCGGAATTCTTACGAAAAGGAAGGGGAAAACCTATTTAGAATGTATGTACTAATGCATCGTCAATACCTAATAATCGTATTGGAATGAAACATTCTACTAAAGAAACCAAAAGGATGCCTGAAAGCTGCTTTTTTTCAAGAACATTTTGCATATGATACACTCGACATCATTATGCTAACCTAAAGGATTCAGCAATGAATAGGAAGAAATTAGCTTCAGAATTTCAAGATAGGTATTCAGAAATCTTTCCATAAAGATCGGTGATAGTTTTAGCCTTTCAAGACCACTCTTAAAATTCAAGCTTTACATTTACAACTCCAACATCCATGCCCGAACCGGGATTTGAACCCTGAACTTCTGTGTTCATCTAAGGTTATCACTTTAACCCATACTCCACTCAGGTCGTCAATTTTACTTACATCTCTGAATAGATTATTCATTAGCATTTTCAAACCAGTCCCTCACCTTCTCATCCTGATCAGACAGGGGTACGGAGTAAAATCACAGATTTTTCAGAGATAAAATTCGAAGCATTCGCCCATCTTCTCCAACCCGATTCGATATAAACTTCAACTCGGCGAACCAAATTCCACGCAACCGAAATCATCCAGAGAAAACACAGAAGCGAAAAGTGATTTACGCCCTGGAAAATGTTCCCATGTTTACGATCGAGTTTCTCCTCTTCGAAACAATCAATTACTTTCGCGACATCCGAAAACTTCGACGCCGCTCCTGGCTCCGATTCAAACCGAGTGGAAAAATTAAAATTTCCCTTTGGATATACGACCGTTGGCTTGCTTGGAAGACGCACCTACAGGAAACGGTTCTCCGTGCGGAACGTAAAAATTTTCTCATCTGCGGCGACATTTGTAGGATCGGGTTAATATACTAGACGACCTTTTTTCGTAAGTTACCCTCTTGTATGACTTATTAAGGCGCCCCTCATTCTGCGATCCCTTTCCCTTGGAAACCGTTAATTCTGTCAACAGAACTTTCTTTCCTCTCCCATACATTTCAACCAGGCCATTATCACTCCTCCTTTTTCCCTTTTTACCTTTGTCATTCGTCTTCATAGTGAAATAAATGGTGCGAACTGAATTGCGCAAACTCCCACATACGATTCGAATCGATATCGCGTGAATTAACTTTTTTATTGCTTGGAAATCGCCGTTCGCAATCTCGGTGGATTTTTCTGGGTAATAACTCTCTATCTTTGAAGGGTCTCTGATCGGGTTGGCCATCTCACTCGGGAGAATTTTACGTATTAAATTCGCGTAAAGTAAAGATTGCCAACTCGAGAAGAAGGTTAACTTTTTTACACGTCAATTTGAGGGATGTTTTCCCGCAACCAAAATTCTATCCTCAATCCGAATGAGGTTTTTCATACGTATGGATAAATCCTATTATTCACTTTTGGGGTCTCATTTTTCAATACTTAAGGTTCTTTCCCCTTCTTACTGTCAATAATGTTGCATGAACAGAAAATTGGACCACGACTGTTCATGAATTAGAGGTTGCAGACAGTCCATTAGTCAATAGGTAGTGCCAGGGGCGTCTTCTAGGTACAGGAGCACCGGGGAAGGCCGGGTTTACCAACTTCGAAGATTCAATAAAAGCGCATTTCGGTATGCTATAGAATAAATTAATATGATAGAAAACTTAGAATTCTACGTTTAACCCCCGGTCTACCTCGGTATCAAGAAGACGCTGGTCCAGACACAATTATCGGAAAAGTTTTAACTTCTAATACCAGAAAAGGTTGTTTTCAAACGTGAGGAGAGCCAAACTCAGATGTGTCGGTAAAATATTCCACCCCAAGAAAGGTTGATATATTATATCCTATGTACGAGAATTCCTGGTTTTCTCTTATACCTTGACCGCCGAGTTCCTTTCCTTTTTTCATATTATACCCTCTGTTATCAGTTACAAAAGGGAGAGGGGAATAAAGCTTAATAAGAAAGATGAGGAATAAGGTAGTTTGCTCATGTTTTCCCCACCGTGACAATGTTATAAGCTGAGGGAGGTGCAATGAATCAGCAAGTTACAATTTTCGTAGCAGGCTTTATGAAATACCATAATTCAGTATTACCGAGGTATATTAAATTATAAATCTTTAGTAGTGTAAATCACACTTCTCCATTACTTTCCATAATCTCCAAAATTAACTCTATTATTTTTTTGTATTAACATTATTTGGCCTAATAACTACAACATCGGGTCTGTTCAGGAAGCAATGATTTTTTACAGTGAGACTTCAATGCATTTATTTAAGTTACTTCTTCCTTTGATTCTACGATACTAGAAATGACAGTAAGGGCTTCTGCCTCACTCCTCATCATCCCGAGTAAGCCTTATTCTCTCTTTTCAGAACTTTCGGGTGATAATTGTGAATGAATTGAGGTTCAAAACAGCCTTCATAGAAAGTCGAAGTTGCTAAGCTACCAATCGTATCTCTCTTCAAATCGGGATCATGTACAACACATTTTTTTACGAAAACAGCAATTTGTCTTACATTTCACGTTGAAGTAATGAAACTCCCCTTCCTTGGAAATCGTTAATTCTGCCATCATAACTTTCCCACTTTCCGTCGACATTTCGTTAGGAACGTCATCACGTGATCTTCCTTTCACCCCACAACTCACTCATCTTCGCAGTTCAAAAACTCTCAGCCGTCTCTCGCATACATTCCCTTCGTATCAATCAACGCGATCTACCTTCCGAAGATCGACGGAGAGCATGGATTAACGCGTCTTAACTCGCAGTGCGTGTCACCGGCGCTCTCAAATGACTAAGCACTCTCTGAAAAGGGAGTTTAACATAATCACTCTACGAGGGGTGTTCCATAAGGATGCGTCATCTATGAATAAAAAGAATACATTATGATATTATTATTAAAATGAAATCTTTCTTTCACCCGTAAGTGTTTATGGAGATAATTTTAGGAAAAAGTTTTCCGAAGACGTTATGACAGAATTGCGACAAAAATCTTACAGTGAAATTCACTACGTATTGTATTATTTTGAACATCCATCATATCCTCAGATCTTAGAGGTTAATTCTAAATCAAATGCACAAATAGATGTTTTTCTGACCGAAAATCGGTAATTACAATTGTCAAAATAACAATAAAATATTCAACCTACAGTCATTAAGTGACGATTTGTTCCATGAGCGTAATTATTTTTTATATTTACTATATTGATGAACGTCTTTATTAAAAAATAGACCATACTTAACACAATGCTGATGATTTCATATTGACAGTCAAATGACTACCGCCAAGCCTATTCGCAGTCATAAAATATATATAAATATGCGACAATATGGCGTTTCATGCATATGCACATGTATATACAATTCAATTGAGAAAGTACCTCCACCCTTGTAAGTTATTCATGACAAGTTGAAAAGCCCTTAAAAACTAGTTGGTGAAATAACCAAAAGGTAATGATGAATAAAGTATATTATTTTAGAAAAATTAAGATAAAAAAAATTAGTGAAAACGGCATGTGACATTGATTAAAAATTATTAATTTTATTAACTTTGAAATGTGTATCTTTAAATATGCATACGTCCGCTTTTTTAGTAAAAACTCTATGTAACTATTTATGAAACAAATTTATGTAGAATGGAGAGAAGCTTTGTATACTATGGATTTCCGCAACACCTCGCCTCCTACTTTCAATTTTAAACACTTTTCTTTATTTTGACGTGTTTTGAAAAATGCACTCACCCGCGCCATCCATCAGTTAATGTAGAACGCATATGGGAGTTCACTTACGCCTATAGTACATCATACAGACGTACGTGCAGTATTTTATAGATTTTCTATATTTTTTAAATCAATCAGAGTATCAATTACATATCTCAGAAAAGGTTCCTGGTAGTCATCCCTCTTTGATTATCATCCCAAAAAATCAATAACCTCTCAGTACTACGCAAAACAGGCTGGAACAAGAGTGTTGAAGAACCGACAGAGTACATCCATCCATCTTGCCGCTAGAAACTCCACTAACACCTCTCCTACAACACATTCGTGTGCCACGCCCCCACGAAGACAGCAATGCCCCCTACTTCTGCCACTCATACCCTCCTTACGACGCATTTCATCTTCCGTGCGTGTTGTGCCCGCTGTGCCTTGGGGCCTTCATGCGTACATCACCCTTATCTACAAGGCCTTCCAATCTTATCTGCTGCGCACGCTTTTGGAGGAAATTGAAAAAAGAGCCACCTCCTCCAAGAAGAGCGTCTTTGTACTTTTTCCTTGCAAATTCCCACCCTTTTTGCTTTTCATCATCTCGCTCGTTTTTACTATCTCGAGAAATTTAACCGCGAAACTTCTGAGGAAGCTCCACTTTCCGTCCAGATATCCATTACATTAGCTACCGTATCTTGATGAATGAAATTTTCTTCGTTTGTATTTTAGTACAAGAGAGAGAGAGTGATATCTACATTTCATTTCGGTGTAAATCTCATTCCTATGAATATGAACTTATTGCCGGGAATATTTAAAGTCATGAACGCTTTTTGATTGTTTACTGTAGTCTTACGTTAATTAAGGTTATGATAATAAGTGAGACTTGAGGTATGAACGGTGATAAAGAATAGTATTAACATCAGTCGCTGTTAATTGAAAGCTATGAATATTAAGTATTAAATCAAAAGTAGAGCATCTAGACTAAGGGTGGGGAACCTTTGAAATTTTGTAACGGCTGATGGACGTAACCACCGCAATGGTTACCAAAACATTTCAATACTCTTTGTCGTTGGTAGCGTGAAGCATTAATTAATTCTCTATCAACGTAAAAAATTATACACCTGACCACAATTTACCGTTTAAATACAGAAAAGCAAAGTCAAATAATTCTTGTAAGCAAACAAATGAAGATATAATGAAAGAGAAATGAAGAACTCAAGGATACAGACTAAAACTTATTAAAAATAAGATAAAATCAGATGTAAATAAACGGAAATTTTCCATAAGTGTTTCCCGCGCAACTGGTCTCAGCGTAATTCTGCCATCTTCAAATAACACTACACCCTTTCTAGAAACAAAATTTCCTAATTAACAATCGCTTAATGGATCATAAATATCGGTAAGAAATGAAGTGAATGGTTAGTAACTGAGGGGTGTGTTATAAAAATGAAATGTTTTCTTCTGAAAAATATGATGTACTCGTAATATAGAAAGGATACAAGTAAATATAGAACTGCATAATATCGTATATTCCGATAGAGAAATAATTGGAAATGATCAGCTTGGATAAAATTATGCGAACCGTCAAAACAGTCTGATTACAAATTGGTACTCCTTCCTTATTTACAGTAATCTATAAAATCTGAACTTATGATGATTATTTCGAGGAAAATAATTTAAGGAAATAGTATTCGAAGTTGAGCGAAAATATTTTCTTTACATTTAACTTTAATATAGAAAATATAATTTCGTTGAGGATCTTTGTATAAAAATTAAAAAATCCGTTAATTTGAAGAATGAGAGAGAAAAAGATAAGAGAGTGCAGCTGTGAGCGAAATTGCAGAAGAAGAAAGCCGTAAAAGATGAGAAAGAGAGAGTTTGAGAGGAAGAAACGTGGGAGGATTTTTTCAGGCGGAAAGGGAGAGGAAACTTTATGTCTCCGGTTTTAAACTTGGAAAATTGGTCGTGTGCGTGCTTCGCCGTAAGAAAGACGGATGGTCTCAAGAAGCACCGCGTGCGCACGGCTGCAAGTAATGCGCTAATGTAAATCTTCCGCGAAAGATAAAGAACTTACGATCAAAACCTGCCGAGGAACCAAACACACAAACGGCTTTAATTACCTCTGGAATTGAAAATAACCAAACAAGGAAACCCCACTTGGTGTGGCTAAAGTCGAACCATAAGAGGAAAATTTTCCAAAAGAACGTCTTGCGGTGAAAAAAGAGCCACAATCTTTGAAACAATTTCAGTTTACCCTTATTAGTAAATTAGTAAAAATACCCTTATTTTATCAAAATTTCAATAAATAAATCATAGTTTAATTACTGCTTCAATAGTTAATGTTGAATGATTATTGCCTCTATATTTGATTTTAATCATTCAAAACTTCCCTTTTAAAAGAAATAATTCTTGCTTGGAAATAATATTTCGGAACTTTATTTATCTGTTGTTTAAATATTTCTCAACGGCCTAAAATCAAAGAAATATAAAACAAAAAAATTTCAATTTTGGAACAAAAATTTTCAATTGTTTAATTATACTTTACAACCACAATCAAATATTTCAAATTATTTCAGAGCAGGAATTATTCATTTTCAGTGATAAATCTTGATTCTATTTCATTAAACAGAAATGATAATGATTAATAATAATTATTTATGATTTTATGTTGAACCTTTCTACTCTGGCTTATTATTGCATTCCTCGACAAATGAATTGAGTTTAGGGTTAACTTCGAATTTTCGGGTCAAAAATTGCTGTTTTCTATTTCTTTTAAATCGTTCCTTAGTAAAAGTTTCGCCCCATCATCCGGTTTTAGTCACACCAAGGAGTTTTTTTTTTCAAAACAATACTGTCGATAAAAAAGTGTTTGTTGCTATAACAATATTGGAAGAATGACTCTATTTTAAAAATATATCCCTCACGAGACAATCTTTCTCTAACTGTGCACTAATCTCTATCGTGGGGAATGCTAGAAAAAATAGCCGTTATTTCAAATATATTTTAGAATTCCGATTGTCATTTATCCCCCAAAAAGAGAGAAATGCAGCCCCTCTTCCCCAACAAGCATTCCCTCACCTGCCATTTTGAGAAAAGAAAAAGTTTTAAATGACCAAAATATTTTGACATCGGAAAAATGGAAAGCACCAATATCTCCACCGCAGCCATCCGAATTTATTAATATTCCCGCAGCAATAGATTACGAGGATGCTGCATGACTCAACCCCTTCTTTTTCGGTAGCTATTAACTTTCTCCATCTTTCTTTCTCCGCCGTGACTCCTTAATCTGTTTTCCATCTCGAACCGATTCCCTTCACTTCCCGAGATGTTCATTTTCCGTTCAGTTCAGCCTTAATATCATTCGCCATCTTCTCCTACATTTCCGTAGCATTCTTTTCCTTCATAGGAAAAAAAAACAAATAATTCCCCCTGCTCATATACATCCTTCCGCATTTCTCTTCAGTCCCTAACCCCAGAATATTCTTTTCCCTTCCCTTCACCTCTCTCTAATTCTAACCCCTCCTTTCCATTATTGCTACAAAATATATGATCTCCATCTACTGTTTAAGCACCTGAGGATGGCCGAACGAACTGATACCGGTCGTGTTTTTACATTTATGGAAGAGTATAATTTTATGCTTATTTTTACTTTTGAATAAAAAAAATCGTTAAAAAATGAGATTATATGTGATAAAGCTGGAAATCTTTGAGTTTATTATGAGACTAGAAAGTACCATCTTTCCTTTAATTATCGTCAGAATGTAATGCAAAAACATAAAATGGATTAAGATGTGAAACAAGTATATAAGATACAATATAGTATTTGCAGACTTTTTTGGGGTAATAGAAAGGAAACAAGGCAAGAAAGAATGGTTTTGAAGAAGAAAAAGCTTCAAAATTTTTGAACGAAGAAAAAAATATATCCACTGACCTGTAGCGGATTGAAAGGATAGACAAATGAGTAACTTCATCAATATTTTACTGATCTATTCTTCAGAATATTTGTCTTCATTCTGTTAAAAAGTGAAAAGTATATTAAACTGTAAAATATGTACAATGTACTCTGTACATGGGCCAAGAAAACCTACACCACCAAAAGATATATTGCAAAAATCAATTTTTTATACAAAAATATAGATCTTAAAAGTCGAAAGTTAAGAAAATACCTCATTTAGAACTTTACCACCATTAGAATATGCTGTAACTCAAGGGGAACTTAGAGGCTAAAGGTTTTAGGGTATAGTATGTGCAATTCGACGTTTAGAATTTTTTCATTAATCTTTACAAGAGTATTATTTGCCCGAGATATATTGAAAGAAGGCAGAAGAAATATTAAAAATATGTTCTCTATTATATCCTTGAAAATTCAATTAAATCACAAAGATAGTGGCATTACTTTTATTGTGAAGTAACCTAGATTAACAAGAAAGGATTAATCCTCAAAGGAGAGAGTTTCGATCATAAACACGCAATATTTTTCATTTTACTGGATATGTCAGAATCATAACTTTTCGCCGCATAAGGAAAAGGAGGAGTTCTGAGATGTAGCGGTGGTATTCCGCGATATTTTGAGCATAAATAATGCACATTGTCTTGAGAGACGCTGAGCTGATCTGACAGGGAAAGTCTGAGGTTTGTATGAGGAAAAAGCAAAATTTGATCGGAATGATAACATCGGAATAGAAGAAGAGCTGCGACAGAAGAGAGAGACAAGAAAAGTGATTGAATAATGGGGAAAGGGAAACAAAGCGACGGCGCCATCTGAAGGGGAAGGATGTTTACAAAAAATGGACGATCGGGAGGATAAAATACGAGGGAGAGCATTTAATCTTAAGATTTAGTAGATAACATCAGAGGAGCAAAACGTAACATTTAAATCGGCGCAAAACTGCGATAAGAACATCCCGAACCCAAAGTTGTTCCAGATCGCACCGGAAATTTATCCTAAAGTATTATTTTCTTAAAAATCTATAAATGGAAAATAGTTAGATTACCTCGCACAGTGAAGACTGTTAAATTAAGAGATTATTATTCAATTGAGTAATATTTTGTTATTGTATATTTATTATATAAATACACATTTACTTATTTCATATTTCATTTTTATAAGTTTAAATATTATATTTATTATTATTAGAACTAATTCATAGACGCAAATTATTAATAGTTTTTTATTTTAGATAAAATAATTTCGCATCTAATGTTTACAAATGTTTTGTAAAAATTGCGTTTTTATGGAAAAATGTAAAGAAAACAATAACCTAGATATTTCTGTTCACTTTTATGTATTCAGACTTGGCTAAGAATTCAAGGATAGGAAATTAGTAACCTCATTTAATACTGGTACCTCTCTTATGAAACAGCTATCACTTTTGATAACATGAACATTTTGATGTAGAAGATACTTAAAAGCCCCGTTAACTATATTAGGGAATCCCTTGGTGACATATCTTGCAGATAAATAAATTATTAAGCTTTCATCGAAGAAGTAAAGATTTTTTGTTGACGTAAGAACTTTTGATGGGTGAATTGTTGATATTCAACTAAGGTTGAGTAAGGTTGATAAATGGCATTACTTTAGGTCTCTTCTTATCAGTGGCGGATCTAATAACTTGCCAAGGGTAAGGACCATACCTATCAAAGAGAGCAATTTTCGACAATTTCCTTATATGAAACTCTAATTTACTCTTGGAATGCATTTTGAGATATAAAATAATCTCATCATAATCCTAGACAAATAGCAAGACAAAGATATCAAGAGGGAAACCATTCTCCTTGTACCCGCCAATACTAAATACTATTAAAAGAGTTATTTATTCCAAAACTGGACTGCACTTACAGGGACGCTTTACTCCCGTAGAATATTGGCTCAGTATATGCAAACTACCTCACTCCTCATCTTTCCTAGGAAGCCTCATCTTCCGAAGCGAGTATAGGTTTGCTACACTCCTAGAGCAGCTCAATCGTTTATTGCGTCGTATGCTTGCTTTTATGCATAGTTACGGCTGTTATATAATGCATCCCCCTGAAAATCGATGAATTCGGTGATTTACGAGAAAAGAGGAGATGCGTATAAAAGTTTGCTCGCCTCTTGGGGAGGCCTTCTTGTGTGTAAGCCACCTTCCAGGAATATCCCATATCTCATCGCAAATCTCATTTCCATCTATATCTCTTTCACTTGCCTTCAATCTGCCCTTTTCTCTTTATCCTGCTTCACTTTCATCTTCGCACCACTTCGCGTCCTTTCGACTTCTATTTCTTCTCTTCCTTTCTATTGATCTCTCTAACCTTTACTTCTTCAATATATGTCGTAAGAAGCTAGCACTTCACATAGGAATAAGATAGTATCGATTTTTTTATGATTAAATATTTATATTTACGAGTAGATATTTACGAAGAGCCTGAACTAGTTTTTACTTTAGAGCAGATTTTCCATGCACGTCGCAATGAAAGCTTTTTAGTTTTATTATTAAATAGGATTTTATGTGATAACCATAAAGAGAATTGAATAAATCTACAACTGATTTCGTCATTTACATGAAATGTTATAAGATAGGATTTGTTTCCAATTTTTGTTTTCAAGAGAACATAGAAACCTAGAGAAAGAAGTATTTTTCGAATGTAGTACCAGACATTCGCATATATCACGAACCGTAAAATTAAGAATAAAATTTTCGTAAACAATATTAAGTTTAATATTAATGAATCGTAACAAAAAGTACCTGAGATAAATCGATCCGCAAATTTATTAATATTTGCAGAATTTGTATAGCTTTCAAAATGTAGGTTAATGCACAAACATTATGAATAGATGGATAGAATAAATAAGCCCATTTTCACTCAATTAAGTTCAGATAAAAAATAGTAAACGCATATAATACGCAGCCAGCTTTACAGATAGGAATTTTAGGGGAAAAAACATGAGTGTTACACAGAAAAATACGCGGCGTATTGTGGCTAAAAATGACCCCGTGTCTTATATGCGAAGATTCAGCATTCGGCTCTCTACCATTTTGCTCATTTCTATAAGGAGGTACGACCGAGGAATGGAATATGGAATGATAGATTGGACTATAGGATCTTAAAATAACCTGAAAACGTAAATTTAAACATTAAACCGAACTCGTTCCAGTTTCCTCAGCGATGTTAAAATTTATCTTGAGTTTTCCCTATTGGAATGAGGGTGCATCATATACGCCGTCAAAAACGGTATATAAAATTAATTCACTAATGAAAAATGGAAGTAGTAAATATATTCTGATGAGGATTTATTCTCAATACAACGAGCTTCGTTCGCAGTCTGCTAGTAGGCCTTCCACGGGCTTCATTTGGCACGCAGGCCTCAATATGAAGACCCCAAATATGGCGGGACAACTTACGAGAATTATCGGAGAAACTCGCCAAAAAATAATGCATCCCAGCTAATCTCCATGGAAGAAATAAATAAAGGAGACCCACGAAAGACTCTCTACCTTTTGTTCGATACAAACCATCTCCGCTTCATAAGAAAAGCCTCCAATAATCCTACTCGTTTTTCTTCAACCACTTCTCCTTCGCCAACTTTTTCTCATATTTTCCATCCCCTTTCTTCTCACCCCATTCGGAACCGGTTGTGTGGGGCGGCATACCGATCAAGTGACATCACTTCCTCCCCTCTTTCTTTCTTTTTGCACTCCCTTCGGCCACCGTACTGCCATCTGTTAACTGCACCCCGATCTACATCCCTCTACCACGTTCCATTTATGATAACGCCAATGCAATAGAATTGCTCATCTCGTAAATTATCATTTTTGGGGTTTTATTGGAGGGTTGGTGTGTCCATGTGAACCGAAGCGGATTATAAGTGTAAGATATACGGAGGAATATTCACAAGTTTGTTGCAGAAAGTAAAAGTATATCGGTTAGCAAGAAATATACGGCTGCCGAATGCATACAGATATTAGTGTAAAATTTGAATACAGTTTCAGCTACGATCGCCTTTGACGTTAATAATTCGACAATTCTATAATCTTATCGATAAAATTTGTGATTTATCGAAACGAAATGATTTGCAACTGTATTCTCCATTCGTGATGCTTGTTTAAGTCGCTTTTTTACTGAACATACTGCAAAAATCTAATTTATCTATCATGAGGCTTATTATAATTTTGCCCGCATACAAAACTTTAGATTGGAGACTGTTCAATGTACGAGTATCATTCTCTGAGGAAAGAGTATCTAGATTTGGAGCCACGAATTGTGCTTGGAATTTCCACTTATGCCATGATAAAAGTACGTATACGTAAGGAAATTTGAAAACTAAAACGGGAATTTTTTTAATGCGTGAGATACTATAATAGTAGTCTCTCTCGAGTCATATTAAAATTTGAATGCTTTCATGCTACCTGATTTCTTCTATAGTAAAAGATTTAATGCTATTCCAAATAAAATTCTATGTACGACCGGTTTTACGAGTGTACTTGTCTGCAAGATTCTTCCTCAGAATACTCTGGAACTTCCATTAAATCGGTGGAGTATTACATTTTATTTCGAAAAATTCTTTATTATTTTTAGACAACATTGTTTGCTAGGTGAGTTATCAACGAAAAACATTTACATACATTCAAATGGGAGTTCAATAGTAACATAGTTAATCAAAATTGTATAATAAATAAAGGAAATATATAAATAACGTGTAATAAAACGACGTATGTTAAAAACTTACTGAATCTCATGAAAAAGAATTATTTACGAAAATGATACTCCTTTAACTGATACTCCTCTTTCAATTATTGAATTGTAGCTTGAGAAAACAAATTTAATGTAGTCGTAATATGTTAATTAAAATTAATATAATTGAAATAAAGCTAATTAACTGAATCAAAGAAGGATGTTGAACATAAAGAATAATTAAGATGCCTTTCCGTATAATACTTGTTTTATGAATTTTCATCTAACGAAATATCGAATTTCAATTAAGAAATCTCATCTCGATCTTGAGCTCTGATAAATGATATTCAGCAATTACAACTATACAAATATTTTATTTAACATAAATTGCAGTATAGAAACACCTGTGCAAAACGCAAAATGAGATTCCCCCACAGGCGTCGGGTTATCGTTCTCCTACAGTACAGTCCTCTGCTACTTTTTCGATATGAAATGATATCTCCATTCAGTTTCTGCCTCCCCAGATATCGTAATTTACCCCTTCTGCTTAAAAAAGAAACAATTTTATGTAAATCGCGGATATGATTCGTATATGAGAGAGTTTGCGCAGCGTGCTTCGCGCCATTTCACAACAACTGCCGCCGTATTCTTTGGCTTCCGTATTCTTCTCTTCCATTCCTCCTTATGACCTGGTTTCGCTCCGTGGATTATCATTCCACCCTTGACAAATGTCCTTCTCTGCGAACGGCGCATGCGCGAGAGAAAATAAGACCGCATGACTCAAACAGTTGGTGAGACAACAGGGGCGGAAACATGTAAATTCGCGCTTGCAGAACGCCTCCTCAGGGATCGTAAAAATGTAGAGGAGATAATGTAAAGATGGCAATGTTTACCTCGAAGGGAATATTTTCTTCCCCGAAAAGGAAAGGCATATACGCGTTTCTTTGAGAGAAAGCACGGGAATTTTCATTAGTATGCTAATTCTGAAGTAATCGCCTCTTTTCCTGCTGAGTGCTTAGCGGACGTGTGGAAGACAAATAGAGAAAATGCCGTTCGAACAGATTTTTCTCGGGAAAAAGTTGTGAATTTCCGTATCAAGAAAACGCACATACTATGAAGGTGATCATTGACATTTTGCCAAACCGGCCAATAAGCATATGCTCACAAGTTCAGATCGGTTAAGTCCCTCTGATGATAATCTGGAATTAATTGAAAAGAAATATAGATTGTCTCTGTAGATTACACTCTGTAATTTACACAGAAAAATTATTTAATCCTACCACTTTCGACTCAAGTTATCTTCAGGTTTGTTTTTCTTTGTGCAAATGTTTTGTGAAAGTTGTTCTATGGAAATTACAAAACATTTGTGAAGTAAAAATTTTTTTCCTATGATTTTAACCAAACATATTAGTTAAATTTAATGCTTCTAGAAGGAAATTGATATCAAATTTTCCAAGGAAAATAGAAAAAAATTTAGTTAAAGCTATCCGGACGTCCAAGAGTGCTGCTAATTTTGGCAATTTCCTTCCGTGAAGAGTTAGAAATTATCATACTATCATAAGAAATTATCATATCCGCGGCCTTTAATAAAAATCAAACAAAAAATACACGTAAGAATCTTAGAGTTTTAGTAAAGGAACTTAAAAGTAGTAGAATACTTAAATACTAATATTTAAATACTTAAATAAAGTAATAAAATACTCTATTTAAGAACTCGTCTGTGGAGCGAATATTATATATGGAGCGATAGGAATGATTCAATCACTGCTATCAAAATCCGCGCTCTGGTGAAGAAAGCTCTTGATGAATCTATTAAAAATCAAAATTAACGGACTATTTACGGTACCAAAGAGACACTGTTTACGCCTATTATGAAAATTATGAGAAATAAAAGTGAAACTGTATTATCCGTGATTTTTATATTATATTTTACGTCCTCTCCTTCCATTATCATTCTGTATAATCGAGAGATCACAAGGAATGGAAAAAAATGGTAAGTCTTAGAAGTCGCGATTAATCAGTTAAGTAGTAGATATTTAGATAAACTATGTGGAACAGGTAACGGGAAAACAATTGAGAACTAAGCAACAAATATTTTATTCAAGGTGATTCATGTACAGCAAATGAAGCCTGTAATAACAAAATGTTGTTGGACGTTTCCTTTCGTCAAACATCTGTGACTTTGGAACAGTTTTTCACTCACATTACGTTATTTTCCTTGCAAGAAAGTGACTCGTTTTAAGAATACTACGTGTAAGTCGAACAAATCTCGAACATTTTTGTTTTCCTCCATGGTTAGGGGGTCTGAGATCGGCTCCTGGTACGAGGACTCCTAGATAAGGTTGTCTAAAATTACATTTCTAGCCGACCATTAGGAAATTACCAAATCCCGTAAACAAAGCAGCCGAAAAGAGCAGGTAAACAGCGCAATAACGGCGGGAAACGCGCGAAAAACACGGCATATGGCGTGTTATTTCATAAATCAAGCAGCCGAAAAAAACAAGTGAGTGAGTTATGAGCGGCACTTTTATCCGGTGAGCGCAAAAGCGACAGTCATTCGCGATATTCTTTTGAGTCGCGGAGAAAGGACAGGCGTTCTCTTCCTTAACCTTTCCAAAGAGAATAAAAAAGAGACGGAGGTTCGATGGAATAAACCAGGAAACGATTTTGAAGAGAATATTGAATCTGAGGGTGGAAATCTCTCGCGATGCAGTATAAATGGATTTGAATCCGGCTTCTCTCCTCTACGGAGATAACCTAGCCTCTGTTTATCCTTACAGTCGGAAGAAGAAATAGAAAGAAATAGCTGCTTTTTTCTCTCGATTCATTTTCTAGGGTTCTATAGTTCCTAGTATCTCCTTGAACGTCTTCCACATACATCGTTAATATTCTATTTACGTATAATATTAGATAATAAACTATTGTGCATAAAAATCCCTAATTAATTGTGGTATGATAAATGATAAATGGGTTACATTGGGTGTCCATTTGATGCAAGACCCAACAGTGAATATTGTAATGATAATATTATGCTATTGATTGTGTTTCTTACTATGGAAAGATCGGTTCCATTTAGATTTGGATGAATAATATCTATAGAATTGATTAATGTTCAGTTTATTGAAATATAGTATCGTTATTTTTTAATGCATAATATGTTGTAGAATATTATTATTTATATATTATTATATTTTGTATAATTATTCGATATCTAGAATAGCCAAACTTAAAGGATCGCTATATTACATGTCGACTGACTATTGGATATAATTCACGCGGTTATTATATGTTAACTATTAACGTTAAAAGGGTTTTTCCCAAGAATTTCCTTGCGTATAGGTTGACCACAGATATTTCATAAAATAAAATTCGATCTATCCGAAGGTATAAGTATATATTCAATGCAATATCCGATATTTATTTTTTTATTTTATTACCTTACTTTATTGTATTTTTCCATACACATTATCAAGAATTAAATGTCATTTAGAATTTGACATAATCAAGGTTTGCATCAAAGACATATTTATGAATGTAAACCTTTTCTTCTAAGTAAATAAAAGTAGTTTTTGAGAGATACTTTGAGAGAGAGGAAAGCTCTGCATATTGTACTGTTAGAAAATTATACTCTGTAAATAGATAGAGCAATACAGGCAATGATTTCAGGCTTTATTGAGTGGAATCCCATTTTAAAACGAAGATTATTTTTACTATTCAATAGTAAAACTAAATATAGAATTTAACGAATCCACAAATTAATAAATAATTTTCCTACATACTTCCATAAATTTGAGGAAGTGGAGAGATTTTAATTTATTTTCATTTTTACCTGTGAATAATAAAATAGTCTTCATTTTTCATAGATTAACATCACACTACCTTGAATAATTTGCCCTTTCAAGATGGCTAAATCACATTCTCTTAGAACGGCGTAGAAAAACGCGGTTATGATTCGACGACCTCGATCAAAAGATTGGCGACAAAAACTCAAAGTAAAGATGGTGTAAAGGAGTAGTGCTGCACCTTGTTTGAGGAAATCGAGCAATACTGAGAACTGCACGTAAAAGAAAACAAAAGAAATCAGAATAGAGAGACGTCGTTCGCGCATGGGATAAGTGCAGAGAGGATTTTATTTCCGCAGCATCCCGTCGGAGGCGCTGCAATCTCTCCCAGAAAGGCCATCATTGTAAACTGCTGTCGTTTCGGAATGTTGACGAGACTTATCCATAAAGTTGACGAGGCGACGCTCGATATCCGAACATATTATTCTTTCGCTTCAAGAGCTTCGTTCTTTGCAAATCTGTTTCTAACGGTCGGATTCGAAAAACAAGGCGTTACTTTGCTATGGGTTTGCCGATTGAGAGAATGTGATTTGACAGGGAATCGTATTGAAATCTGTGTTGCATTTTAAAGATTTTTAAATTTCATCCTCTTTATAAAAATTTGAAAAATTAATAGCTAAATAAGTGGCACTTATTGAAAATAAAGTCCAAACCTGGAATTTTGAAAGGCCCTTCATAGGATAAGGACTCTGAACAGTTCGATATTCGAAATTTATAGACCTTAACACAAGAAAAATACCTACGCATCTGTTAACAACCAGACTGTGGTTGTCCTGGTATTTCCTGAAGGGAAGTCAAACCACTGGACACAGACGACTGTTAATCTCCGCATTAATTCAAAAGCAAGAAATGTTCCTCATAGAAGTCCCCTCGTAACCATGGTCACGGGGGATGAATAAGTGTAAATGATTCGTGATTTATTGGTGGTGACTTATAAAGTGGTGACCGAAACATGGAGATGTGCTCGTTGGAAAGAGAAAGTCTCGAAACTTGTTTGTTCGCGAAAAGATCTGAACGGCGCGTGCGAGCGATCTTGAAAGAGTGTCGTTGGCACGGCAACAGGATTTGTTATGATTTAAAATGTAAGCGCCTGATAACGGAGTGAAAGCTGAGACCTATTTTCGAGGGCGTGCCTGAATGTATACTCTATTTTACACTAAGGCTAGATGAACTGGTTTACCATTATTCTTCCTGGCAATGTATGGATCTTTGCTAAAGCTGGCATGCAACCAAGATGAGTAATATCGGCTAAACACTCAAAGTTTTAATTTAGACTAAAGAGAGGAAATATTTCTTAATTCCTTCAAAGAAATTCTAGTTATTGCCATTACCTTGTTATAATGTGCCGTTTTCCAATCTTTTGTTCTTCTAAAGGAAGTATCACTCAAACACTCGTTTGATAGAGTTTCTTATTATTACTACTACTATACCTACAACATATGCCGATTAAATACAGCAAAAATAACTAAGAGACACTAAAAATTGCGGATTTTAGAATTCTATATAGCCTATAACGATTTGTGAGAGCGATTGAGAGACGAATAAAACATGGTGAAACCCCTAAAATAATAAAAACATGTTGAAGTACCCTCTAACGCATATAGTAACACAATTAATATGTAGTTTCAGCTCTTTGTTATGTAATATTACCACAGTGATATTAAAAGCTGCCTGTGCTAGCATTAGAAGAGAAATATTGCACCATAAAAAAGGGAAACAGAGAAGACAACTTACTTTTCGGGCTGTATCTCAGATTCTCAGAAAATTACCAAGAAGGCAGCTTACCTACAAAAAGATGAAAGAATAGTAAGTAATGTAATCATGTATGAAATCTTTCATGATAACTTTAGTTAGAATATTTTCACAAAATATCTCTGAAGTAAATTAAGTACATTAAAGATTAGAATTATATAACCTTTACCTCCAATAAATATAAATAATTACTAACAATTACTTTACAGGCATACTTTCAAAGAAAAAAAAAATTTTGCACAAGTAGAGGGGTATATGTGTTAAAATGGAAAAGGTATTCACAGATGTAAACTACGTATTTACTTAAAAAGAAAGTTCGTTAACTTTTAATATTCAGCTTTCGCCTGATAAAATTTAATTTTACTACACTATTCGGAATCCTGACAAGTTTAAAACGGCCCCGAAAGATTATTAATATATTGTGTCATACATTGTCTCGTGTTTGGAGGAAAAAAAGTATCCGCTCATAAAACAGTATGGATGAATCTAAACCATAAAATTCCAATAGCTAAAATCTTACTGAAAATGAAAACAAGGCATACAATGCCAATATAAATACATTTTAGTGCAGAGTATGGCTAATATTTAGTGTATTTTTAATGTAGAAGAATAAGATTGAGAAAACCAACAGTCCAACTTCAACAGTGCATTTTGGATCAGTAGTTCTACCATCAATACATTTCAAAAGGCCAAAGAAGCCAAGCCATTTCAGAATATGCTTGATACATTAAGGAAAGCTTCATGGTTGCCTTTAGAAAATGAAGGGGCGAAGAATGACAATCGGAGAAAATTAAAGAATTCTTTGAGGAATTTCATTCCATATCGATATAAAAATTTTCTCGTGGAACGCCGCCACCTTCGCTAATGGCGATCAAACGAATAAAATTAATCCGAAAAAAGATGAAATCGACCTTTTCTAGTTCCGCGCAGTTGAACTTCGGGGAATTATGATAGCATCGAAGATATTTCGAAAGATTTCCTCTACTGTTCAGTGCACATTTCGCCGAGAAAGTTTCAGTCGGGGAAACGCCTTACGAAACGCATGCCTTAGGTGCAATCGCACGAGATGCTAAAACAATTCCGGAAAACTAGGAGCAATAAAGTTATTCACGTTTATCTTCGTCGTGAGTCTAAGCGGGAATTCCCATCTAACATGATGAGAGAGTTGAAGGCAGTTTGCGGAGTAATGGGATAACGAAAGAAGGACGTTAAATGAAGACGAAAGGAAAGTAGCGAATGTACAGGAATCTCTACTTTACGGGATCTCAGAATTCGATCTTCTTTACCGTGGTTCTTTATAGATACTCTCAAAGGTACTGAATATTTTGGAGAACTATTAAAATTATTTTCAACTTAGCTGACTTGAAGTTTTTATTCAAATTTTATACTTACAGAAGAATTTATTCACTTTATTAACATTATTAAATAAGGAGGGTTTCGCTTTTGAATTGTATTTTGATAAAAAGTATATATTTTTTAATAATAAATACGATATAACTAATATTCATAAGTAATAACTGAGCTACTTAAGTAACATAATAGGGCAGAATCACAAAGAGAAAATGCTGGTGAGCTAAGAAAATTTAATTAAGAAAAGATAAGATTAAAGAGAGTCTTTTCTGGACGGTCAGCGGACTTTGAGTGTTTCTAAATGATATTTAAATATAATGATATTTAAATCTTTTACATCGGATCATTTTATTCTTCTTATCACAAAATCATAATTATAACAAAACCGCAATATACTAAAATCCCTTAAAAATTACACTATTCAAGTTTCAAATAACACTAAAAATTGTGAAAACACACGAATGTCATATACGTTAATAAAACATAAATAATATTAAGATGTATCCTTAAAGGTTAGGTTAAATTCGCATTTATAGCATTACGAATAAAGAAAGATGGACACCAAAATAGAAAATTGGCTGCGCGAGAAGAATTCTCGATTAAACTCGCGGATAGAAAGAGAAGGAGAAACGTAAGAAGGCAGACCGGAATAAAGTAGGGACGGCAAGACGGGTAAAAATGCACAATGAGAAGAATCCGAACGGAGCCCCGTAATTTCCCCCCCATCGACGAATCCATAAAATTAAATTGGCGGGGGTCTTTCATCCTCCCAATGGATACAACTCCCACTTTGAGACGCATCCACCTTTTTCATCCGATGATTGCAGCCGACAGGGGGAGGCCGTGACGTAATCTCCCCGTATCGGAATAAGAGAGTTCTTTTTATGGGGCTGGTCACGATTTTATCATTAACCGATATATACCCGATCGTATCGGGGGATGAATCTTCTCATGCAATCGCTCAGCCTAAGATTAACCTCGCGGATATGCGCTAGCCTCTTCTCTTTTTTTTCTCTTAAGGAAGATCTATTTTTATGCGATGGCCTTGCATTAACATATCGCTTTACCGGAGATGTTTTAAACGCGATTTAAAGTTTTCATTCTTCGATTCATTTGGGTCGACGCGCGCGCTGTTTCGCGGTTGTTTGCGAGTAATTCCGCGTTCGTAAGTGGCAATTGGATACGAAAATAAATTCCTTTCATTCTGATTCTCGTATCCTCTTTTTATTGACCCAAATTCTATAGAATTATTAGAATAAAAGAAAAATTAGCAGCTAAGGGAATTAAAGGTTGGATCACAATTTCGGCTTATCTCATTGCTTCAGGTGGAATGAAGTTAGACAGGATTTTTTTAAAGATACTACACCAAATGAAAGGTTCAGTAATCTTTATTATTTTCTTATAAGAAAGAATTAATTTTTTTAAATAAATATAAATAAAGTTATTTAGGAATTCGTAAGTATAATCAAATCATGGTCATGTTAACATAACATAAATTAGTAAAAATCAAATGAATTAACATCACTGATTATGACCAGCTGTATCATTTTAAGGACTGATTCTTTTCGCGAATAATATGCGATGAAAAGCCAAAGAAGTCACTCAAACGGTCAGTATTTACAACCCCAGCCATATGTCGAAAGGATTTAAGTGAGTGAAGATGTATGATTATTTATTCATTATTTATATTAATATTTATAATAATAACATTATAATAAACACATACATTAATACTGTCATGTAGTTGGATCCCAATCAGTAAGTCACAACTTTGAAATTAAGAGAATTTTCCTAGGAATCTTCCAGAAATCCAACAGCTGCTTAACTGTTAAACCTCAGAGTCGCAATCGACGAATCAAAGGCTTAAGAGAAAGAGAAAAATAAACAGAACCTCGAAACACACCATCTTTATGAGAAACCTAAAGGCTTTATCTTTCCAAGAACGCCCATTTAAATTGAACCACCAAACTGCAATATCTCCATGACTACTGATGCACCAGCATCAAGCTTCCCGAGAGTTGTGCCAAACATAACCATGGCAGATGTATTCTTGCGTCACGTTGAACCATTGAGTGAAAATAAATCAGATTTGGCCCTTTTTCCACTTTTCTCTTCCATCAATCGAAATGCGCGATTAAAACGTCTTCCGCACCGAAGTGCACCGGTGAATTATAGCGCCTCGACACTTTTTACGGCAGTCCTTTTGATGGCAGAACGTAAAATGCCATCAACTACGAGTCGGACAAGTTTATTATGTTGTTTAAACCTTCATACCGTTATAACAGAGGAGAAAGGCTTAGAGAGAGAGTTTTATTTATTTATGATATCTTCGTCAAAAGGATTGAATGCAATGAGCCGGTTTCACTAGTCACAAGCAAAAATTACCGATGTCTAATTTGAAAAATTTCTCTCTTTCGACCCGTATTCCAATTTCATCGAAAGCATTGTTTAACTAAAGAGAAACGCTCTTCTGACTATTGAAATTTAAGATTTCAAAGCTAAGCCGGCTCTAAAATCAGGGACTTCCCTTGCTATCATCGCGCATAGAAGAGGAATGTAGATCTATGAAAGATAATTTTTCGCAACTGTTAATTGCATTTTCAAACAAATATCACATTTATCTCTAAGAAAAGATTACGCGGCGAAACGAGTCACTTCATTTTATCTCACCGAATGATATTCGAAATAGTCTTAAAATTATCCGACGCATTTATGACATAACTTATATACGTTGAACTTGCTTCGTACAACATTTCACTAAAAATGAAATATAACATTTATTTAAGTTCTCTAGGGAAATCTAATTATTATGCTAAAGTCCAGAATAATGAAGTGCGATTTTATTATTTTGCCGAAGAATTTTCATTTTGAAACACACTCTATAAATCGATCATGTATTTTTTTTTATCTATGATCCAAAATTCTTTCTTATGAAGAGTAGAAATTAGCTTTATAAATTTCCTTTGTAAGAAAACAGTCGCAGAACAATACTGTGAACAATGTGAAATTTTTCAGCAAATGCAGCAATTAAGTATAAAATATAGCTATAACTATTTTCATATCGAGTGTCATTGCTAATGAATTGAGAGTAAAATAATCCAAATTTAAATAATGAACTACTATGTTCATCCATTCAACATACAATCATAAATTTTCTCATCAATTGAATTTCGTTTCAAAGAAACAATACCCTGAACAATATATGATTTTCCAGTTTTAACAATTAAAATTTCAAGAAACAAATATCGCCACTTTCTTAGAACGTGTGTTTAGGTTGATAATCTAAGTCAACAGTTGCATGAGCAACTTGGTTTCCCCAGATTATTCCAGCATTGCATGGATTGAAATCCCATCCGTTGGGGAAGGATTTCTCTATGTAAAATGTGACCTCGATCGCAGTCTTCGAATACAGTCTCAAACAAAAAAGAACGCCTCAGACGCCTCGATCAAGCGAAATAAGCAAATCCCGCGCGCATAAACACCCCAACGCCGCAAGTTTATAAACCCAGCCAAGGAATCCCATTGGAGGGCTGTTTATCCAAACTTAATGGCGGCAACCATTGTTGACGTCTTCCTCGGTTGCCGTTTAAGTTGGCATTGTTGTAGCGTGGCAGGTGGCGCGAGAGAGTGTTTACACACGGACAGAGCTGGAATGCAACGGCAATCCGCACGCATGCACGGCTAGGCACGCGAAACAATGGCGGCTGATAGAGACGGAGCGTGACCCGAGGAAAGCGTTTGAAGTCATCGCCGACTGGAAATTGAGCGACTAATTAGGCTTTAACTAAACAAGGGAGGAAGCTGGAATTGGTACAGGAGAGCGTAAATGGAATCCTTTAAGGAAAACCTTTCTCCCTCGTTTTTAACTTCGAAGAAACCACGCAGATTCTATTCGAGCTCTATTGTAGAATAAAAAATGACAAAATGTTCCCAGAATGCATGTCCGGTTGAAATAGGGTGATTCCTTTAGATACGTAGCAGTCCATTTTATAGGAAAAAGTTTATAAAAAATATCTGTAGTAGTACTGTTAAAAGTGTTTCGAATTCTTAGGTCACTTCGCACTTATATGCCCCCAACGGGATTCAAAACCGAGGCCGATTTTGTCAAAGTCGAACGCGCTACGCTTTAGGCCATTCGAGAGCAATGATCTACATAGATAAATAATAATAAAAATAATAGAAGAAATACTTATAACATAACATCCACAAAATATATATATATATTTTGCGGAATCGTATAAGTTTGTTATTTTCTATAATTCATTCCAACCATAACATTAACATTGAACTCTTAATATTTTGTATGGATTCGATTTCATTTATAATTTCCGTTAGAACATTGAGTATCGTTTCATTAAAAAGATGGCGCTAAAAGCAATTACACTTTGAATGAAATATTATACTTTTGACGAAGAAGCTATTAATTAATTAACCTATTATATGGTGGTTACAAGGTAAAAATAAGTTTGAAGCGTAAGCGATTGCATTTTGAAAAATTCGCTCTTACATGACTTTATTCGATTTGAGACCCTTATATCAATGAACACCAAAATTCAATCATATATTGATTTCACTGTATCGATTCGTTTTCATTCTTCATGCGTAAAATTTTGGTAAGATTCCACTTGTATGTGTTTGATTTGTAAATCACATCCCCAAGAATTCTACGTTCCTATTTCGTTATTTCGTTGTTCTGTGGCGCGAATGTATTCTGCATTCCGAATATCCCAAGCATAGAACCCTCTGTACACTTCTCGTGAACTGTTCGGATTTGAATTACATTCCTAGGAATCGACATTTCGGTCATTTTTCCCGAGAACGGATGAGCCCTCTTTCGTGACGAAAAAATAGAATAATCTCGTGGGCGCGTAAAAAACGAGGGCCGTGCTATATCACGCGTCACGCGCTGCAGGAGTTCGAGGAAAAGAAGCTGGGAATTGTCAGCGTAACGAAAATGGTAGAAGAGAAATATGAAGATGTGGAGATGGCTTAGTGTTACAAGGATGCTGTTCGGCTATTTCTATATCATATTCATGTGTTCAGCATCTAACAGGCAGTATTAAAAATAATAAAACAGAAAAGTTAAGACGTTTTTCAGAAGACCAAGCAAAAATCGCGTCTACAGTGGGATAGTGTAGCATAATCGAGTTGTGTAATGCTGGTTGTTCACAAAACATATTTGAAGAATGGTCTGCTTTACGCACATAAATGTCTTAGTAACTTAATTTTGGTAATTTCTCACTCCACAATCAAGCACTTTTTACTAGAAAGACATTTAGAAAAGAATGGTAATATTTTTAACAGCAATGGTGAGAGGACATTTCGATATCTCCAAAACTACGCTGACAAAAACTGCACTCCCATTCTAGTTTATTCGGCATGTTTTTCAAAGAGATTGCGACTTAAGAAAGCCAAACCAAACACCAAACGAATATTTAAACTAACGTTCTGCTTCGATTGTAAGACAAAAGTGGTAAAGAAGATCTCATTGTATCGCAGAATTCGTATTAGCTACGTCAGGGGGATGGAAATCGTTTGCCCCCGCGATGTTTTAATTTTATTCTCATAAAATGAATCATTTTAAAGGAGCAATTCTCGGCGTACTTGGCTACTCAACCGATGCGTCTGGTACGATCCTGGTCATCACAAATAAGTCAGAATTTCAGGGTTGAATGCAGGAGAAGAATTTCATGACGTGGAGGACGGAACTAAAGGTTCGAAAATGGATAAAATAGATGCATGATCAATCACGCGAAATTCTAATATTTTTAAAGAAAGAAGTAAAAGACTTAGTAGTTTCCACAGATCATTATTTTTTGTTCTCAATGGAAAATTTGTTCTGTGGAAACTACAAAGTATTTTACTTGTTTCTCTTTGGCATTCCACCAAGCAAGACCACATCGATTATATTCTAAAATTTCCACATAACCATGTTTGAAGCAAAGTTGTGGTAAAAAGTAGAACTAATGGAAGAAGATTGATCAAAGAACACGTTCTTCTATAGCATCGGATGAAGAAGTAAGAGAGGCAGACTTGATGAACGTCTTCTGTATTCTTATACGTGGGTGCAGTCTTACGTATTTCCTTAGCGTGGGTTCGATAGAAGAGGGGATAAAACACGAGAGGAAGCGGTCGGTGGGATGGCATACCTCGCCCACCTCCACATCGCCTTATAGGGACTCGTGACTTCTTGGCATCGGTGACGTCATCTGACATCACCAACATCTCTCGGAGCAACCATGGAGTAACGAATGAAGGCATTATTAAAAAAAAGGAGGTGGTGACGAAGTCTGCAAAATGGCTGAAGTGTGGATGGACGTGTGGGAGTGAGGAAAAAGAACTGACAGTGGACTTCATTGAGGTCATGAAGCCTTTTCTGGAAGGCGGCTTACGAGGTGATGTTCCATCTCTAATTGAGAGCACATCCTTCAATTCGGAGGTTCTGTTAGATTAGCAGACAGCCGTAAGAGAGCGTGTTAGTCCTTCTAAGGCTGATCTAACAATAACTGCTCTTTTCACTCAAACAAAGAAAATCGAAAGACAAAGTTTGATGAATTAGAGGCTGAAAACACTCCGTTAGTCGTTTTTCAGGGACAGCGTCGTCTACGTACTGAATATACCAGGAAAGGCCGGGACTACCACTAAATTTAATCCTATAAAGATAATAGCGTGTCTATCGAAAGACGCATTAGGTGATTCCTAGACGTAGATAATCCCGGCTTTAACCCATCTCTTCATTATATAAATAATACTGATCCCGTCAAACCACAAACGCATTCAATATCTAATGTTCTTTTGACACAAATAGGGAAATATAAGGTTTCCTTTCAATTAATATTTCTCCTAAAAAGGAAAATATTCAATACTTCAAAAGGTATTTAAACTCAGTAACGATTTCTATCTAAATATCATCAACTTACACGAGTAGACAATGTACAAACCCGGCCTATGGCACAACATTGTGAAGATTACAAAAAGACCGGAGATACCTATTAGGTTCAGTGTTAAGTTTTTTCACAATGAAGATTTTAAAATGAACGTGTACAAATAATCCAGAAATATAAATGCGAGTATATATACGACTCTGACTGGTAAAATTTGTAATTAGTTAACATTTACGCTGCTGATAATGTTAAATGTATTATTTGTTTAAAGGTTTTTGCCTGAGAATGCGAGAGGAAAGTACCCGCTTTTCCGAAAATATAAATAATTCATAGCACAACTTATAGAATTGAAGTTAGAAAGGATAAATATAAGAATCGATGGAAACTTAAATATTATACTTTACTGTAATATCTAATCATGTATTGCGGGATTATAACCGATGAAGTTTCAATTCAATATGTTTAAAAATGAAGAATAAAAAAAAAGAATTGGTTGAGCGATATCTGGAAATCGTTCTTTCAATCTATGGCTTAATTCATAAGAAATCTACTTAAGAGAACATTGGTACAATTCACGACAGAAATAATAGAAAAACAGTTAATACTGCGACCGCTTTCGACGTAGCTGTGTCATCATCGGGCGAAGAAGCACTTCGTCAGGTTGTTTCAGTAAATACTTATTTCGCTTCATGTTTATTTCCCAATATTAAATATTTCGCTATTTTAACAACCTGAAAAACTGCTTCGTCGTCTGATATTGAAACAAACAAACAAGACTATTTTGTATTTTATTTTGTAGATTTCAACGATTCTGTTTTTCTGATTTTATTTATGAAGATTTAGAATTCCACTTCACAGAAACATAAAAGAACTATGCAAAAATGTTACTCGATGCAAAGTTAGGTACCGAGGTAATCGAATTTTTATCCACCTTTTACCTAAAAAAATCAGAGGACTGTGGTATTTGAAGTAATAAATATTTTAATCTCATTCATCCTCTAAACTAATTATGTAGCTAGAAGAAAAATAAAATTTTTCTTAGGAAGTAAATAAAGTTTGGAGATAGCTTAAGGCGCGTATCTAAATAGATACGTAAACGAATTTAAAGCAGACGGAAGAAAATGTTTCCTATTCTTTTAAATAAGGTAAAACATTTTTTGCCAAGAATGGAAAGAGGAAGTATTAACATATGTTTAGTTTTTATGACCGGATTGAGCTAAGTTAGCTATTTACTGAAAATATTCAAATAAGACTGATTACGGATGTTAAACTTGCAATAGAAAAATGCCATGAAAGTTGAAAAATGCTTATTGCAGCCTCACTTTAGATTGGAATCCGTTTCTGAAATGACATGATTGAACAATATCCCCCGCATGGTCAGGAGAGTCCCCCGAAAGCAGATGATTGCAATGTCAATTGTGATTCCTCTCTAAAGAATATACTAAATAGAAAATGGCGGAAATACAAGAAAAATTCCCAAAATCCTTTCTTTGGCTGGAATCATTAAAGAATCAAGAGAAAGAGAAAACAGTTTATATTTTTACGTTTTATCTTTCGAAATTCACGTTAAACAAAGTGAATCCATTTTACGAAATGATTTTCAAATTTACTCTTACATTCATAACGCAAGGTAGGATCCTAATATTCTTAAAAAATAAACTATAAATTTTTTAATTTGGTGATCGGTAGCTGATATTACTTCGCGTCACTGGTTTCATTTTTTTCTATCATTCTAATTTATCTGTGGCTCAACTGTATCGCTGCAGCAATGACAAAAACAAAAAATTTGTGAAAAACATGAGAATACTACCGTGAACATCCAGTAGAAAAATAGGGCGCTAGGAATGAGAAATTCATGATCAACGAACGTTTGAACTTCGAATGATGCTCTATTTTAGGGAAACAGAGAGAAATAAGGGAAGAATGGAAGAGAAGAATGGCGGCTCATGGATTACGTGGCATGATTTGACAACATAATGGGGTTTGCCAGCGGACGTCGCAAAACAATATCGCGGAATTGATTGAAGTGACCCACCTTGACCTGTTTTAAGGCCCTCTTTCGTCGGATGAAAAATTCAATTCCCGCTGCGGATTAACAAAAAAGGGAAGGACGAAAATGAATTAGCGGATAAATTATGTGGGCTCAAACCGTGGAGAAAAAGGAAAAGCCGTTTGTTTCGAGTGCACTTTTGTTCTCGCCAACGACAACTTACCGGGCGATGATAATGGCTAATGTTTATTGATGGAATTGGTGATCAGTGGACGGAAAGCAAAATTGAAATGCGATTGGAGTTCTATTTATTAGAGAGGCCGCAAATGTCATTCGAGAGCGAAATGTTGCGATTATTTAGCGGATTTTTTTGCGGGACTATTCCGCGACCTCTCTACCGCATCGGTCGTGTAAATAAACGCGTAAATTACGTATTTTTCATTTACTATAACTTCGTTACATTCATTACGAGACGCTGAATGTCACAGTTGACTACAAAGCCAAGGGGTAGGGTACCCTATATTCTTACTATCTCTGTACGTTTGCGGCAAAATATAGATATACAAAAATAATTGAGTAAAGCTTCAGTACATCAACGTAAAATGGTTGGAAGTAAGGTTGTTTCGGAATTTGTTTTTTTACGCATTTTTAAATACTCGATACCGTGATGAGAACGAAATTTCAGACTTTCAGAGAAACTAGTTATTCATTAGGCTTTAAAACACAATTTAGAATACAAACGCATGTTTGACTTTTCACCAACTTATATTATGAGAGAAATCCGCAACAAAGCTGACGATGTAAAAAATTAAACTTCTCATAAAAAAGAAAGGATATCGTAGAGAGTAATAATTCCTCTGGTACCTTTTGCCTCAATTTCTATCGTTTCTAAGGATTTTTTTGATATTTTACTACGCCATTATTGCTTGCTTTGTCATATAAAATTTAAGAGAGAGAATGAAAAATGCTCAGAAAGACTTACTGCTTTCAAAAAACAAAGTTTGCAATTTGGAGTAAATAAGCTGCAGTAAGGAAACACTCACTAGAAGAGGTGTTTGAAAAACCAGCGAAATCTCTAGATAGTTAACTAACTATTGAATAAAAAGCATGTTAAGACATATTAAAGCCAAAATACACAACAAAGCATACATCTAACAAAAATGTAAATACATTAGCACAAAATAACAAAGAGAAGAAGAACATTAAAGCAAAAGTATAGACTTGGAAACATAGAATAGCTTTTAAAGATCATTCTAACGTTGAGTTTAAACCCGTCCGTGGAGTCGACTGGAGTTTTAAACGCAGAGAATCTAACATTGGAAAAAGGACATATGCATGCGATGATTCATTCTCGGATTGAATCAATCTTCAACTGTTACGTCGCCATGTATCGGAGGCCCGAAAAATAAAACGCCGATAAATGGGGTCAATCTAAATTGCATGAAAAAAGGCCATCTTTTCAATCGGTGGCGTCGAACGCGCGGCGATTATTCTAATAGGATTTCCAGCGACTCCACAGCGATGGGCTGTAATCCGTTTCGGTAAATATAGGTCTGGTGACGAAAATCTCGCGTCACGTCAAAGTCGGATTAAATATATGCGAGGTAAATGACAAAACGCTTGAATAAGGTTCTGTGGATATAGAATGCTGAGGATTTACACTGATGACGCCATGGCGAAGCAACAGATCAGGCGTACTTATTTCGCAGATGGAGATGAATATATCTAGGATAAATATCTAGGATAAATCGCCCGTGACACATCTCCGAGAGCTAAACTAGGCCTATATACATGAAGTAATAATCCACAATAGTCGCAAAATGATAGTAGCCGTATTTTTAATGCTGTGCTACATGTGTAGTGGTTTTTAAGTTTAAATATTAAGATAGAAACATTTTGCTTCAGTGTATCCTTTTAATCACTTATTACACAAATGAAAAAACATTATAGATTTTAATTAATTTTATTATGTGACAAAAATTCTCTAAAGAAATTAGAAATAACCCCTCCTTGACGACATTATCCACTGTTAGTGAAACCTATTTTTAAAAAGGCTTTCTTTAGAAATCATGCCTCAGATTTTTACGGACGGATGCATTACTGAATTTTGATTTGATATATTTGGCCAGAATATTGTCTAGGCCAGTATTTTATTAATTAAAAAATATCTGATATTGCTTCTTTAAATGATTGCGAAAAATGTTCTTTGAGTATATTAAATCTCCTCACATTCTTAAAATCACAATACGCTAGCTTTTATGTCAAGAAATTTCTACAGTTGGCAAGCATAAACAGAGGATAAGCTCTGGTGTAGTGAATGATCATTCTGAGCAATATATAAGAGCTGGTTGGGAATTTCTTTCTCTAATTCAAACACTACGTAACGAACCATTTAAAATGGAATTCTATTCCCCAACCTTTGAATAATACCCATAAATGATAAAGTACATTTTGTGACACAGAAAAGATAATCATAATGGAATAGATAAAATAACATAATAGAAGAAATAAAAAATCCTAAGGAATACAGGATTTGAAAAAAGCCTGATGAGACCGGGGATCGAACCCGGGATCTTCCTCTGTCCTGGAGGCTGCTTTATCCAACTGATATCTACTTCCTGGACAGAGGAATATCCCGAGTTCGATCCCTGGTTTCGTCAGGCTTTTTCGAAGTTCGTTTTTCCTAAGGCTTTTTCCTGGGTGCACGTCTTTATGTGTCATGTCACCCTAACCTACTTACAATCAAAAGAAAGAATACTAAAAATAGAAATAAAAAGTAATCTAGGGTTAGTGTACTCCTAAATAGGCATATATATAACTAATATTAAGAAATGCATGAGAGGTTTTCCACAGTAAGAAATCAGAAACCAAAGGAAAGAGAAAAGGCGTCCCGAGGGGCAAGCATTGTCGATTGTACACACGTTCCACAATATTGAATCGTCCCGTATGACGACGTTAACATAAAAAGTCAATCTAAGTCGAGAGGAAATTTCATTTCCGTCGCGTCAATGCAAGGTCGCTTTTCGGGGAAGGTCGCATACTTACACAGATATGAAAGAAGTGGAAAGAGGAAAGAACGAGGAAAGATGATATAAACAACCGAATTGAAGTATCAAATATTTGCCCATCTCGACCCCTGATCGCCGAACGCTTCCTTTAGCGTGGGAGCACAAGTATAAATAATGAAAAAATACGCTGTTTTCCTTGTATTTTTGTCGAAGGGGAATTTTTCCTCCTCCGTAAGATGTCGACAGCTGCCAAATAAAGCCGACGATGACTGTGGATGGTCCACGAAAAGAAAAACACAGTCGAGAAATGTGACCATTCGTGCGCATTCTGTGATAGAGGATTGATCGGAAAATAGGCACAATATGGCATTTGTGCTTTTGAACGAGAGATAGGAGTGTGTTGTCGGGAAATATTACATTCATGAATCGTGTAATAATATAATCGGTAGTTGGAAATCTATAGTAGATGTTACCAAGTCATTCTTCACTGATACTAGTTTAGAAAATTTGAAAATATAAGTGTGCGAAAGATGAAAGTAAAATATAACAACATGATTAGTACCTGGTAACCGAGGTTTCCTACTTTCCGTGGGAGAGATTTTCCTCACAAAAGCAAAAAGAAATAAAGTTAAGGAAAGGAAGAAAGACTTCGTAGTATTCCAGAACTTGTTTAGTTTTCTTTCTTTTATGCTGTGTAACTTCATATATTGCATCTTAACTTGGAATATTTTCTCTTGTTTTTCCGCGGGAATTCTCCCTTTTCTTGTGGGTGCTTCCCCGCAACATGAGTGTTGTCTTTGCCAACCTAGGTTGCAAAGATTTTTCCCATTCTTTTTAACTTCCTTCCACTTCCTTCTACTCTTTCCTGTTTTTAATTTATCTTTGTAAATATCATAACGGCATACGAGATTAAGAGGAAGAGATGTCTATATGGAATAAACATCAAAGGGTCTATCTATTAATATTACTCCCTATCCAGCCAACACATTCAAAATTTTCACCTTTCTATCCTCTACTTACACTACCGGTGTATTTCCCCTCTTATTTTCTCAATCAAGAAACTGTGTCCGCTTTCTAATCTCACATTCGTTTGTTTACCAATCAGTCCTCTCTACATCCACCGTTACCCTAGTATACAGAAATATGACTCTAATTAACTGGTTTTTCATACTGTTCACGTTACCCAATAATCGTAATAGTATTTCGCCAAAAATAAACAAAGAAGAAAATTGTGTGATAAGCACGAGACTTGAACTGGGATCTTCTATTTGCTTGGTGGTAAGTGCAGTACTTATCGACTGAGGTATCTTACATACTTTCCTAGTAATATGTATTTTTCAATAATAATAACAATATCAGTGGTATTTTCTTATCTTTTCAATTGATGATGATATTAGGTATCGAAACCCAGGTAGAACTTTGAACAGTTGATATATTCATGGAATTAAGCGAGCCTTAATTCATATTGAAAAATCATAATGATTCAAAAAAGTTATTAAACAGATCCGCGACGCAACTGAGATGCTTTAGGACGCAGGATTGACATCTTTTAACGAAAGAAGACTGAAGCTATGGCTTAATTTACTTAATAAATTCAGAGAGGGTACGTTCTTAAAAGATGTAGCCGATGTTATGAGTTTTTCGAGTACGATAGGCCATTCAGAGAAACAGAGATTAGTATCAATCGATTCATGAATTCATTTTTCACGAGGACCATACACGAAAGGGAAGTAGAGTCATGCACCACCTGCCCCACAGCGAAACGCAGCTTGCAGGGTACGTTTGTAGATGTCACAAACTGAACCGAATTGAAACATCAAGAATCGCGAGCAAACTGAGTTATGAATATCTCTTTGAAACCCCAATAGAGCAACATCTTAGTACATTTAGTGGTACCTAGGAGAGAATAGGTTCGTCCTTGACATGCAAACGAGCATTGGACGCACGGCGAGTTGGAGAACAAGCAGGAAACACAGTGAAACATTAAGGGCGCACAGTCCGAGAACAAACGATCCTCCGATATGGGGCGAAATTGGAGGATTAGCGGCGCAGAAAGAAGGAAAGCCCACCGCAAACGTCTTGATGCTGCGGTCTCAGGCCAAAGGGAGAGGCCTCATAAGGTTCATTTCGGCCGTGATTGTGGGAAGGTTAAGAAATGTAAGCGGAGCGTGGGGTAATGGGAAGTTGGGAGAGAAGCGCAACATATGCAGAAGTTTCAAGCAGCATGGTGGTGGTTGGGAGAGATAAAATGAGATTGCTCCGGGGAGCCAAACCGTGGCTTTCCCTCGGTTGCCTCGAAGATGCATAGGCTGAGAACTGGTGCAGAAATAAAAAGAAACAGGTGAGATGGGCAGTATGAAGAACGAGAAACTGTGGTAAAAGAATCAGAAAAAAGGTAACAGAATGTGAGGAAAGGAAAGACCATATCAGAAAGGGATCGGTGCTTCAATTTTGCTAATTCAAAAGACATAACCAGGATAAATGCGAAAGAGTATTTTAACCCATAATCAAGTACATAATTCTCTCGAAGAAAGACCAGTGCATTGTTGTGAATGTATGTCTTTTCTTTAAAAGTAGTCTTTGAGAAAATTAAGCGTAGATTAACGTTTCCAGTGATTTTGTGTGGGTTATTGGCTTAAATTTGTAATCACACTTCAATCGATGATAAGGCTGAAAGGTTCAGTGGCTTAAGAGAATATAGAAGGACGAACATGACATAATCATATTATTATCATAAAGGAAAAGAAAATCATTAAATAGGTTTCCAGATAAATTTAATTTCACGACCGGTGTTGGCTTCAACATTATCAAAATTTGTTTGGAATTTTTCATAGAATATCTTTTCTGTTAAAGCACTCCGCACGAAAATGAGAATAGGTGTAAGAATAAAATATTAGAAATAACTGAAAGGAAAGTGATCTTTGTTGACCCCCAGACATAACCTTGTATCCGAGTTACAGAAGTAATTTTTACATAAATTAAAATGGTCGGGCGTTACTTTATGTAATTTAGGCCAGAAGCTTCTAGTCTGAAGATTTTATCTCGGTAGCAAAACTAGCGAAAAATAAATATCGAGTGAAAAAACACATTTTTTTTCCATAATGGCCTTTTAAATAATTATCTTTTACAAATGCATTATTTGATCTTGATGGTGGAGGAAATAATAATTTACTGCGAGAACAAATTTAAGTTTGGGAGTAGGGAAAACAATATGAGCCGAATTGGAGAAAACATTAAAACAGGAAGATAAGTCGAATAAAGAAAATCCTCAGTTAAGTGTATCAAAGCACGATAAGGAAACTGATCAGACGTCTTGGAAGCAGCTTATTTGCAGAAGAGATCCGAATTGCAAGGACGTTTCAATTGAAGTACTTCGCAAAATATGACCATGAAGAAGAAATACGAGAACTGAGCAAAGTCGAGGATGTTTTACTGCTGAAAAGGATCCTCTGCAAACAAGGCGAGGGCAAGGGAATTGCATCAGAGAAGAATGCACCCAACGGAAGAAGTAAATTAAACAGATAGAGTGGTCGTGTTGCAAGAGAGGATTTCAGACGGAAACACGGAACTTAAGGAGAAATAAACCCTATAAAGGATAGAAGAAGAACAGTTGGTGAAATGCTGCATTTAAAAATTTATTGCGATCTAGGTTTGATTACATTAGTAATTACTACAGGCCCTGAAAAGACCTCTTCCAGATGCCTTTTTTGAAAATTTCATTAAAATTTGTCGCATCCTTGAGCAAATTGTGAATTTGCAGGAAATTTTTTCGTAATTACGATATTTCTACGAGATTACATATCTCAGAATCGATGCTTTGAGAATGTTTACGAAAATTTCATAAAAATACCTTTCTAGGATTTGTATTCTGCCGATTACTTTAATGGTATTATTTCTTAAAGCTATGGTTCTAATAAAATCTCTTTTTAATCTAAACGTATTTATTCTAGTTTACTTAGAAAAGCATTTGACAGAAACATGAAAGTAAATAGCCAAGAAAGAAAAGATGCAATACTATAATATACACTGCTATAAATAATATATATAGCAGTGTATAACTCGCTGCAAGTAAATTTTCTGAGAATTATTCGAATTATTATTTCAATTACTATAGCGTTGAAAAAAATATTTTTCTTTCATTTCGACTGAGAAACAGTTTAATATCTCCCTTTAAAATTATGAAATGGGCGCCCCATCAATTGGAGTCTAAGAAACTAATTAGGATATTTAATAGAAGAAAGATACAAAATGCGTCTATATTTTCTAACTTGGGGAATTAACAATGCTCATATTTGACAAAGAGCTGGGAGGTTAATATTTAGATTTTATTTTTAATTAGGAAGACACACTCCGAGTATAAAGCCAAACATCATAGCTGCCATTGACTAATAAAATAGTCTTACTTATGCTCGAATATGAGATGTTTGTGTTAACTATTCCAAATTTGTTAACTTTCTTAAAACAACATTGAAAAGGCTAGATATTTATGAAAAATGTTCCTGTAGAGATCCCTATAACGTCACCAAATTTAAACAGAAGCATTACTCATTCCCTCAAAAGAACTGCTATATTAAAAGGAATCCTCTTTAATTTGGAACGCATCACAACTGCCGTCTACTTTAAGGGGCAATAAATAAAGAAAAACGTTGATTTTTAGGACGTCCTTGGTTTCGCTGCAAGAAAAGAACTTCGCGGCATAATTCTCATAAATCTCAGACATGAAAAAGAAGGCGCGAAAGTCGCTAAAAGGGAGGAAATGAAGAGAAAGGGGGATAGAAATAGGGAAGAATGTGTCGGGAACTTTGCACCCTCCATCTGGCGAGAGTTTAAGGAACTGTTGATGGAAGTGTAGGAAACGAGTTGCATGGCATGGAATGTTCCGAGGAAGAACTTTAAAGGCCTTTTCGGGATTTTATCATCTGGGGATTCGACGAAATTAAAACGGGGACGAGGAGAAGGATTGTGGGAAGAAGAAGCAGGTGACTTTGAGTTTGATATAACAGGTTGGAGGAATCCTGCAGCAGTAAGCTCGCAGAAGTTTACTGAATAATAATCTGAAAGAGAAATATTTGAGTCGTCTCTATGAGAACGGAGTTTTACGAGGAGATCGTTATTTAATTGAAGGGGGATTTGTTCCCTATTCGCTGCAATTTTCGGGGATGAAATTTGGTGGGCTGGTTTTTGAAAAAAGATCAACATTCAACAAGTACGTCCTTTCGATTTTTTTTCTTGTAAAAATTGCAATACAGGTTCTGAGATAAAAATTTCCAGCGGTATGTAATGAAACTATATTACGATCAACTCTCCGAATTCCTTCAAACGCGTAAACGAATGAAGATTCTACTAAAATTCGTTAGCCGAGTCTGAAAAACAAATCTTTAGCATTTATATAATTACGGTCATTAAACAGACAAACGAGGGAATTCCAGAAATATGCATCTCTCATACGGATCAGGAAAATTCCAAATTCCGAAAAAACCAAGTTCCCAATTATTTTGGGTTAGTGATTTTAAAACTATATTGCTTACGATTCTCCCAATACTATATCTTGATAAATGAAATATTGATTTTTGTTTCGGTATCGGATGGAAAAATACCTATCCCTCATTAAATTTTGTATCGTGAAGGGAATTCCTTCTGCGTCTCCGATTTAGGTGAAATTGTGAAGAATATTCAGCTGAAAATATATTTCATGAATTACTCTCATTTCCGGAGCAAACTGTTTACAGAATATATAAATGACACGTTTTTTTGCTAATAATCATGGTTGAAATAGCTTCCTGCTGATCCAGATTTTTTATGTTAATAAAATATAAGTATTTTAATAATGTACCTATTTAAAAATTGATACCTTCTACGATTTTTTTTGACTGTACGAATAAGTAAGGATGGTTTTTACTGCAAGAAAGCTTTTATAACCATAGATATTGACAAAATTAAAGTTGTTATTTAAGCATAAACGGTCTACATATTCAAGAATGATAATTATTCATGACAAAATTGAATCAAAAGCAATATAAGAAATATTTGCTTAGACATTAAGGAAAAAGGAAACATCTAGGTGTTTTTAACATGAGGAAGAAAGAAAGAGTTCACCTTTTAAGTTCAAAACTAAAAATAAATAAATTAGGAATCATTTCAAAACCCAAGGAAGGATTTATTTTATTAAAGAAATGTTCGTAAAAAATGATGACTGAAAAAGGGATTGGAAGAAAGAGGAAGCGGAACTTCTAGTTGAAATAGCGAAGGCCAAGGATGTTATCAACTCCATTCAATTCTATATCTATTCCTCCTAAAGTCATTATTCACAGAAAGACCATAGATCATGAATAGCACATGAAATATACCAGAGGAAAAATTCAATTCCTTTGGTAATCAATTCGAGTTGAGAATTTGAATCATTCGAACATTTACAGTCGCTCATGCATTAATCTATGGCTAAAGAAGCCACGAAGATAAATAACCTTCAGTGTGCCCCAGAAGTTACATAAGAAGTAAATTTGAGGTCGGCAACATATTCAGACTGCAAAACTTGGGAAGCATCCATTCTTGAAAATGTATCGAAGAAGAGAAAAATAACATAATTGATGGATCGAGAGGAATCCGAAGTTTCTTATCTTTTGGTTCCACTAACTTGTTCTTGATAAAGAAGCTCTTCTTTCCAAAACTTAATGGTATAATGGCACTCCGAAAGTAGAAAGAAAGAAGAAAAATATAGGTCATGCAGCCGTTAAAATATTCATAAAGTATAATTTCCTTGATACTAAATGTGGAGATTACTATTCTGTTATTGCATACTACGAAATGTAATAGAATGTAATTACATTAAATCACTGGGAGGATATACAAGATTAGTCGGCAGTGGATATTCATTACACAATACACACTTATACATTCGTACAATTTAACGAAATAGACCTGTTACGTAAACAATTTCCATGAATACAATAAAAAACACAATGTTTGTCAAGAATTTGCTCACAGAGAGAAGGAAATCACTCTAAAATCTCCTTATGAAAGAAGATAATACAATCCAGAGTCCACGAAATTCATAGATATCATCCAGTCCCATGCAAAAAAACATATCACCACTCATCTTTACAACCTGAAATTACTTCACTCCAAATTTAGCCCTAGTGCAGTTTACTCGGAGAATGCATTGAAACATTCCTGCAGGAATAGAATCCAACTGTTCTACAATTCCAATCAAAATGAGTATCTAGTTGTCCTTAAGAGGGAGGTTCAATTTTATGTCTTTGGTATTACTTGCTTAAATATGTCGAATTCTTATCTACGGGAATAACATTTTATAATATTCAGAAAGAAGAGACCAAAATGAATCTCATTAATCAGGATTGTTAATGCCTCACTAATTTTTGTATCTTCACATACACAGAAAAAGACCGAAATAAGAATAAATTTGTTTAAAAATATTCTCTCTCCTTGCTAGAAAACAATAAATAATCCTTTCATGAAGCATAACACGTATTAGAGAGATACAATCCCGAAAACTTGATCTGATAACGTTCTTAAAAGGACAAGATAAAATCCTTACTGAGATTTAGGATATTTCGCTTTCCAAAGTACAAATAAATCGACATCCAAAAGACAGATATTCGATCATCGTTAATCGCGCGATGTGTATCTTGTTTCCATTTCAAATCGGAATCCCTTGATATGCCTTTGATAGTCTCAGGTCGTCATTTCAAACGATCCCCATAAGCACTTTATTCTGTACCGACGCCTGCTCTAGCTTGTTTTAGACGCCTGCTCTAGCATGGTTTTAGGCGTCTGAGGCGTGAATTTCACCGACACTTTTCTAGCCCAAGGAGTATGCGTCAGAAACATAGTATCTTCCTCAACACCGCCCCTCCCTCGCCCTCAATTTAACCCTCTTCATCTCATATCCATACCATTTCATTTCACTCATGTAGTAGAATTGTTAAATTTTGCCTCAAATGGCAGAAAGAGAAAGGTTACCGAAATCATCGAATATTTTCATGGAGTGATGCAGGTTGGGAAATATATAATGGAACAGGAAGTAAAACATTGATTATGTTAATAATTAACGTTAATGTTACTTAATACATGAGTTTTTCACAACAGATTAAAATGACACGTATGAATCAAAGATGGAGGGATAAATAAGAAGTTGTGGTTTAGTTAAAAGAGTATTATTTGTAATGAAGAACGGCTTACTTTATAGCCAATACAAAATTATCAATCAAACTAGTACTGTAATAAATAATGTAAACTAGAGAAATATCTGCCGAATTCCAGTTACAGCGTATAATATCTTTAATAATTCTTAATTAAAACCAGAAAAGGTCTACTAGTCTGTACTAATAAATGAAAAAATTGCAGCTGTATATTGAGTATGTATAATATTTGCGTTTATTAAAGAAGAAAAACATGATAAGAATATTACTCGTAAGAATCCTTAGCATTTTCATTCTTTTATGCTAGCAATTAGGATAAATAAGATCGAAGTAAAATTCTTTTAAGTCAGTAAATTATAGTAATAGTGTATTTTAAAGAATTTCTACCTATCTATTGCGTAAAATTCCACTGTAATGACTTTAAGGGATTGAAAGATTTATAATAATATCTCTCAGGATTTGTAGCATATGTAATGAATTTTTACAGCTTATATAATGCTTCTTATCATTAATAATATAGCAATATACAATATAGCAAAGAAAATAAATCATTTTCCAATAAACGACAAATGTTCGCTTAATTCCTGTGATAATTATTACATTACATTATAATTTTCCTCAACGTCAGGCTACAGAACTTCGCAGAGGCGGAAGTGATGTAGTGACAATTTATTTCCATTACGAATGAACAAATAAGGATAATGTTACTTATATAAGGTAGATATTACTTCTCTTAGTTTGAGGAAAATTAACTATTCTATACCTTAGGATTGAAAGAATATTTTAATTTAAAATCCCTGCGCGATATCCGACGAATTTCAACCTCGACACATCGTAACTTTAAATACTAGACTAAACAAGAGAATCTCACGGTTTTATTGACCTTATTACAAGGACAAGATATGGCCTTACTTCCAGAAGCGAGCCATTGTCTAAAATTAAATCCCATGCATGAAACCTAAGGTACGCCTTGAACTTAGATTGATGGGAATTGAATTCATCCTGCAGTTGCCATTGTTTTCCTTCGAAAAAGAAATCTACGCCCGACTTGGCTTGAAAAGGCAAATCCTTGCAGCGGCACTGCCACGTCTTTGTACACTCGGTGCCTCACTCAACTTGCAACAATAAGAATTCCGAGAAGAAATACTCCATTTTTTCGCTGCGGAAAAATAAGAGCAAAAAACACAATCGAAAAACTTTCCCGTCTCCCGAGACGTTTTCGCGTTCATTAGTAGAAATGCATCCTCGCAAATTTCGATTGCACTATTAAAAAAAAGGCGGTCCTTTGTTTTGCAAATGACCCGGGAAAAGTAATTAAAGGGAACGGCTGTTGCGATGTATTAGATGCGTATTTCTCCTCGAGAAGTTTGGATAATTAGCGATCTCTCGGAGGATAGCTTAGTGGCAAAAAACACTCCGCTACGCAGGTTAACCCCCTGGAGCGACGGGAAGATAGAGGGACAAAGAAGTTCCGTAAAATTTGCGGGAATCGGGATAAAATATATCTCGGAGAAGGGGATCTCTCGCCGAGGGAAAGGATAACAATTTAGAGAAGGGATAAGGAAAGTTGAGCTGATGGAGAAATATTTCGGATAATTTCGCGGAGGCCCTATTTCTCCCATAACGCGTGTTTTCGTAGCCGCAATCCGATAAAACTCGATTGATTTACGAGGGGAAGTAATTTCCACGGCCAAAAGTGAAAAGTATTAAAGGAGACGCAAATGTGATGTGGCCCTTTCAGTTGAGGTATCTACACGGTTTCTATGCGTATTTTCCAAAAATAGATGAAAAGTGTTTCGAAGGTATTCCTAGGTAGGTATCCTTACCTCAAGTGATGGAATCGTAGGTATAAAAACTATATTTATTTTTTTAAGGATACTGAAATGTTTATATATTAAATAAAATATTAAAACAGGATTAAAGACTGCGAAACCAACTTTTATGAGTCAATGTTGCGATTGCGTATGTACCTTTTTGACGCAGTTAAATGGAGAAATTTAGTTTTTAAAAAATTTTCTTGTCTGTGAGATATTCCCTAGTATTGCGTGATGGTATGGTATCAATTTATTTATATACACATTCCCATAAGATAATATCGCGGATTCGCACTTTTAAATTCTCTATTTAAAGAACTTCAAAAATAGTTAGAAACTTGGCACTTCAATAGTAACATCTAAACTGAAGAAAAAATTAGAAAAGACCTATTCACAATAATCTATATTTATTCGTGATGATGTATTCCAGCTTTTTTTAACAACAGTTACGTAGTCTTCGATGGAATTAATCTAAGACTCAACCCTACTTAAATATTCATATGAATGCATTTACAACCTTTTCTTTGAAATACACTAAATATATACCTTTTGCTGGGCAAAGGTATATATTTACCTGTGTTCTTTCATTACCCTTTCAGCGAACAACAGTAATGACGAAAGAAGCAAAAATTCAGAATCCAAAATGAGGCAGTTCCGTAGGCTATACACTAGTTATATAACTTATATAATCCGTGCAAGAGGTGTTGCAAGTGGATGCAGTAGAATATAAGTACTTCATTAGCATTGCTTTTCTCTCACGCTATTGACTTAGATCATATCCTGTTTGTTTAAGTAACGTCATCATAAAAGAACGTAAATCTTGCCATTGTATCTAAGGTCATAAGTGTGATATGAAAGGTGATGGGTAGTGTGTAACAAGTTACGAATGTCAGATGGCACGTCGTATTTTGAACGGCAGATCCTCTCATGTATAGAACCAAAGACCTTATATTCCTAGTTTAGACAAAGGAGGGCTTTCTGAATCGACTTTTCACTCTACTGGAAAATATCTGTAAGAGTCGTGCCGGAAGGAAAACAATGCCCGACATGCTTTCATAGAAAACTTTCTTGCAAATAAGTTTAGCAAAGATCTCTTTTATTCACTATTATTTCCTATTTTCAATCATAATCCTGACTTCTATGTTTACCTTATCAATGACACCAATAAATATGTGCATGTTCGATATCGTAACCTGCCTTTTCCATGAAATTTAGTTTTTAATTTTAATCTGTAGGTTTTGCATGTTTTTCATACACTCATTTTTGCGGGTGTTTTCCTACTATAGGGAATTTTTCCCAATTTTCTGTTTTCTTCAAGCTCTTTCATTTATAAATGCTATTTGACGAAGGTACTATAGTAAGGGATATAAGAAGAGACTATTTAGTCTCAGTCTTCCCCGAATAACGATAGTATTATTATTATATCGTTTCCCAGACAGACTTGACAGTACATTTAAAAAGAAACGGTCCGTTTGATTACTGAGTCATGCAAATTTCTAGTCAGAAATAGCCACGAGCATGTCGATGAAATAAATAAACATCCAAATCTTTTACGTTAAATACATATTAGTCACACTTTTGAATAAAATGAAATTAAATATTTTCACATTAATAACACGTTCTCTTAAGAGTTTGGCATATCCCCTCTCATTCATATCAAAGAATCCCTTGGGATACGCCAAAATGCCCAGAAAGAGTTCAAAGCAATATATCGAAGGAACTATTTATGCCTCTAAGGCAAAACGAAAACAGCTGCCGATCTTTAGCTTCCCTCGTATGAAGAGGATTAAAGAGACGATGTGAAACATGCATTGCGGCGCTTTTTATAACGCAGACGACCGACTGCTAAAAGTTATTTATCATTGATTCTGGGTCGTGCACGACAATGTATTTGCTGATCCAAGGATTTGGGTCACGGGTCGAGCGATTTCACGCAAGAAATAGACGTTCAAAAAGATTTCGGACATGAAAATATAGTTCCTTTACATGTATATAAAAGGGAGCTCCTTTTAAGGGATCCTCAATTTATGAACTGATAAGCTGGATTATAAAAAGGGTAATTTTTCCATGTAATTTAGAGATAGAAATTATTTCAAGCTAATCCTTCAATAGAAATCTATAAATACTATAGTATGAAAACCTATCCAGAATCGAATTCAAAGGTTTGCCTCTGCACCGTCTAGTCCAGAGATGGCGAACCTTCTATGCTCAGACTATGCCGTATTTGATGAATATACAAAATTGTTTTGGGTAACTACATAATTAACGATTTAAGTTCCTTTCTCTCCCTCGATGTAAAAGTGTAGAGGTAGAGGTGTACCTTCTCATCCTACTAGATTACACTATTTATTTATTGCCTTACGCTTTGACTTTCCATTATCAAATGACACTTCATTTATTGCTTACCTCTCTATAACAGTATGCTATCTATTTCACCTTCAGATTTTTTTTAGCATAGTAAGATTCACTTTCAACTTACTTCTTTATAATTTTATTTCTTTTTTACTTACGCAGAAAATAGGTCGTACGAAGCGTTAGTTTTTTTTTTCTAAATCCTTTCATAGATGAAACTACATAAGTTATAAATGGAATCATTCCTGATAAGATTCATAAAACGTTCGATAAGATCTGGGCAGGAGTGGGTTTGAGCTAGAACAGTTCGTGCCTCTACAAATTTGAAATAAATTGTACAATGCTATTGAAAGTTCATAAAGACTATTGCTGAGGCACTGGGAACGAATGAGACCCACAGTTAGCGCTTATTACATCCAATTATAAACCCGACCCTGGTTCCGGGTCCACCGCAAGAAAAAATACTAAACTATGCCCGAAAGATATACAAACACATACGAAATACATTTTTCTATGTAAGATAAAAAAATGTTCATTGAGAACGCAGTGAAAATCCGTCATGGATGGAAAGGCTTTAGTTAATTCAAGCGAAAGGGAATTTGTTTGAAATCAAAGCGATATGAAGTGAGAGAAGAAAGAGCTGGAAGATAAGCACGTGATATAAGAAGGAAATAATAGGAGTCTGTCTGGGGGTATACGGAGCGTAGAAGGAATAAAAGGGATAGAGTTTACGCAGTTTAGAGAGCGGAAAAGAAGAGGGGAGATGAAGACAGTAAGGTCACAGAAATGGGGGTTAGGGAACTTTGGAAAGGTCAGACGAAGGGTGCAGATGGGTAAGATAGACCCAATTAAGAGATGGCAAGAGAAAGGGAAAGTTAAACATGGGATCCGTGCGACATTATGAGAATGCGAAAAGGCACACTTCCGATTTCTTGAAATGTGTCCGCTGTTTTGTTCTAACTCGGGGACGATGTAACTCTAAATAAGGGTTTATTCAATACTATTCAATTGCTCTTTCCCTGTGAGAAGAGTCACAAATAAAAGTAGCACTCAAATATTGCACAGAAAGATTGAGATTACGGTTCAAACACCAATTTCACCACCTAATCATATATCCCACGTTAAAACAAGGGAGAGAGTATGTGAATTACCTCCTCGCGGTACACCTTGGGCACTCCTAACCGCATAAAACTTCGCACCATTACAGAAAATACAATCAGTGCGACAGCTAGTCCATCATAAAGTATACAATAACAAATATATCCAATATGCAACTTTATAAAGCTGAATCTTTATGTTACAGTTGGGGAAATGCAACTGATAAATAATTATTTAATTATCTAAGGCTTTTTTCAACAAAGTTCATCATCATCTGTTGTTAGATGTTTCTAAAATTTTATTATTTTATTATTTTTTTATCTTTTGAACGTCAATTGAATACCTAAGTTTTAAAAATTTCATTTGTTTGTGGGTAGGTACAGTAATTATTATTGCTACTACCGAAATCCGCGGTCGAGATACTGTGAACATTAAACATCGTTCTGAAATAAGGAAAGAAGTGTACTCCGCGTAGTTTTTTTGGAATTTTGGAGACGGTTTTAGCGTTTTTATATTTTAAAATCGTATGGAATAATACAAATCTTTCCTCCTTATGCTCTCATAAACTGTTTAGTACTGAATCCATATGAATATAATTTTTTACCATTTTTCTTATCTACAGAAATCTAAAAGTGTGAATGTCCTCATACGAATTCCTGTCTGATCCACTCCCATCTTTCAACTTCTTTCCCTCTCTCGCTATATTTGTCTCTCTTCCTTCATCTTCGTCCTATTTTCGCCTCCACATCCTCGCTAATCGCTTCCCACATTCCATCCTGTCATTCCATCGCACGCATAAGTAAAACGTCCTAAAGACATTCCCCGTAAACAAGGCCAGAAGAAGGCACTTACTAACTATTTATAAGGGCATAAGTTGTGCAACGAAGAAAGCTCTGATGACCATTGACGACTCTTATGGCGGCGGTATCTCTTATCTAAGGTCAAATTCTGCCTTCAAAAGGATCTTATAATTGGGAATCCAAGAAGGAATCAGGGAGTGCGTCATCTTTATGCAGCAGATATTTGTTGTTGTAAACTGCAACTAAGGGATATCTTTGGAACTGATCTCTCAGAATTAGATGATAGGTAACATCCATGAAATATTTTATTTAAACAATTTGTTTGTGGTAGTGGAAATCTTTTTTGTGGAGTGGAAAAAGCTTGTTACCTGAATCTCGAGAGATTAAAATTTAACTATAATATTATAAAATTTGAAATTTTGTTATTAAGTTGCTTGATAAAAAGTAAAGTACTTCGATTCACTCAGAAATTATGTAAATCAAAGCATCTTATACTGATTGAGCCTGAGAAGTATCAATTGCAATATCTATAGGTTCAATCGGTGGCTTTGTATTGGTGAAAAAGATAAAAATATAAATCTAAGGATGATAATTTGTCCCTTGCTTCAAATTATCAAGAATATTAAACACGCTAAGTTCATTACAAATGGCATCGACTCATTGGATGGAATAAATGTGAGAGATTCAGAATGAAAATACGGTCTAATGATACAGCTGCTTTATTAACTAAGGTATGCTTTATATTTGGTGTAGAAACGGTTAAAAATTCTTTCTTCAGAATCCCTACAAGCCTTGAAAAACTATTAAAGATCTCCGAGTGTTTTTCTCCTTTGTTCTGTATATTCCTTTATCTTTTCCTTTTCTTTTAATATAGTGTTTCGGAATTTTCAATGTTAATTAATTTTGATAGGTCAAACATTCTAAGGAAGACTTCTGCGTGATAATAATACTAAATTTAAGGTTATTGCAATTGACAAAAAATAGCTAAAATAAATCTCTTACTAAAAGAACGAATTAGAACATAAAGAAAACGATATTCGAGAAAAAATGTATTTTTATCAAAAAAAAAGTGGATTGTAACTTAGCAAATGCATGGCTATAGAATAAGTTTCCATAATTTTTGAATATTTTTTTAACTTTTCACCATAATTCGAGAAATTATTTGTACCTCGGAAATTGAAAGGAGGCGGTTTTGAAAAACGATGTTATAGAACTAAGAACATAAGAGGGTAAGTTGGTAATAATTAGCTTTTAGAAAACTTTCGTGAATTTTCTATATCTCTTCCAGTCAAAGAATATAAGAAATTTACTTGCAAAATCGGCATACTAAAATTTAAGAATTATGTGAAACTATTTTGTTTAGGCATTACCCAAATATGCTAAGGTAAAAATACCTTTTGGTTTCCGTTAATGGTAGAATCCTACAGAAGCTGCTTACCTGAAAATACAAAAGAGAATATTAAATATTACCAATTATTTCCTTATTACATAAAAACATCTATAATTAATAACATGGCAAACTATTTAAATTAAATCGCTGTTATAACAAAAATGTCTATTTAGTCCCAATTGAAATACTTGGGATCTAAAGTTCAAATTCTTGACATCAAAGAGATATGGTTACTATTAGAAATGAAAGAATGAGGAAACAGTTTTGTTTGATAGATTTGTAGCTCAAATAGGTAATATAACAATGACACCTATAGTGATCTTTGTGCGATACTTTTTAGTATGTTGGATTGTGGAGAGTGTTTGTATCATAAGTCCTCTAGGCAATGAAGAATGGTGAAATGTATCATGCAAAGTTGCAAAAGCCAATTTTATGCGAACGGACTAAAACGAAAATGTTCACCATCAGGGTATTCATCATATTATTTATTTCACCATGCTTTCTGGTACTCCACTAAGCCAAGGCTTTGATCACCGAGTTTGTCCTAGATCCTTTGATCACCGAGTTTGGTTAGAGCGATATATATAACGTACAGATAACAGTGAAACTGCAGCACACGATAATAAATGCAGTCGGCCTTTATGGGCAAAATATATTCAAGCCATTTTCCTTTTGATGGCTTTGCTAGAATATTTTTTTCTTGCTACTCTTGCCTTTTTATATATTGCCTTTTTATAAATCTTGTGAATAGTTCAATCGGATAATACAATCGTTTAGTAAACAACATGTATTTTTGAGGCAGATTTACTAACCCTAGGGCCAGTTAATTTAAAATTCAGAGAATTAGATTTAATTTCTTGCTCGTGGTTTTCGCTGCAATCAAAAAATGGACATTTCAGACAGAAGTCAGAATTTCAAACGTGACCAACGTGGCTTCTATGAAATGTGTACAACACTTTCCCCTCAATTCTAATCGAAGCGTCATCCAGCCATTTCCGAAGAGAAAAAAAGATATTGGAAAAATGAGAGCCTCGTGACGGATCGTCAACGTGCCTTCGCGAAGGACAGACATTCTTGTCAATATAGATGTGTCAAAGGAGCTTTCGTCGTGTTGGAAGGAAATTTCATCTCAGTCTATCCGAGACAAACTTCGCATCCCTTGGAGGTTTAACGCTTTCGAGTGGAAAAAAACATTACTCAGATTGACGACCGTTATTCTGTTCAATTCTCCATCGTTACATTCTTTCGCGTCATCGGCTCCGTCGTTCCCATGGCAACCGGATGCTGTAATGTTTTCGGACGGATTCCGTTCTGCCGCTTTTAAAGCTCGTGTCGCCAAATGTTTACTGGATCAACGCTATATATATATATATATCTATTATATATAGCTAACTCTCCGGATATACCTATATATATATTTATAGGGGATACGAATTCTGACCATGTTCCACAAGCGCCGTCGACGTCAGATTTTTACGACATACTGACCCCACCCCGTAGATGCCAGAATAATGCAGAATTCGACGCTAGGTGTCATGGGTTCGATACTAGAATGTCCCAAAAATCGCAATTTTCCCATAAGAATGCATTGCACGGATTTTTGAAAATTATTTTGAGGCACTTGTCGATAAGATAGAGGAACCAAAATCTGGGAGGTTGAATTTGAGGTAGTCTTCTATTTTACGAATGGAAGAAATGTTACAAAATGATCGTGAGTTCGACGCCAGGTGGATGCAAAATTCTTCCATAAGAAATGCATTGCTGCAATTTTTGATACTTTTTTTCAATGCCGTCCCGATAAGCTGGAAGGATAAAAACCGGAATGGTGAGAGAGGCGTTTGAACACATTCTTTCATGAATTTCACCGTTCGTCTAGTGGTCCTTGGTTCGATGAGAGACGGTCATTCCGATTCCACCATGCATTTCAAACGGGGAAAACGGAATCTTATTTTGGGACCTTCCCGATAAGATATTGAATCGAAACTTTGAAACAAGTCAGAATGGCACTTATCTAATATTAATATTTTTAACTTTTCTCAAGGAAGGGTCCTGAGTTCGACGCCAGGCGGTCTTATGCGCGATATTTTGCTATCCGTTTTGAGGCCGTTCTCGATGTTATAGAGCAATCAAAATCATGGTGTTTGCAGATGAGATGGTCTTCCATAGTACTTTAGGAAGAAATGTTACCAAATGACCGTGTGTTCGATGCCAGGTGGGCTCGAAATGCTTCCGTAAGAAATGCATTGCTGAAATCGATTTTTTTCAATGCCTTCCCGATATGCTGGAAGGATAAAACCCGGAATGGTGACAAAGGCGTTTGAAATCCTTCTTTCATGAGGTTCACCGTTTCTCTAGTGGTCCTTGGTTCGATGCAAGAACGTCATTCCGATTCCACCATGCATTTCAAACGGGGAAAACGGAATCTTATTTTGGGACCTTCCCGATAAAATATTGAATTGAATCTTTGGAACAGGTCAAAATGGCACTTATCTAATATTAATATGCTATTGTTTCGCACGATCGGGTCCTTAGTTCGTCGCCAGGCGGTCTTTTGCGCGAAGTTTTCAAAATTTATTTGAGGCATTACTATTAGTACTTGGTGCGATACTGCATTCAACTGATAGCTTGCAGTATGCAAGCAACTTTTACTCGTATATATATATATATATCTCTCTATTATATATAGCTAACTATCCGGATATACCTATATATATATACGAGTAAAAGTTGCTTGCATACTGCAAGCTATCCGTTGAATACAGTATCATACCAAGTACTGCCTCAGTTCAAATTTAAAACTTCGCGCCAAAGACCGCCTGGCGACGAACTAAGAACCCGATCGTGAGAGAAGACAGCAAAATAATATTAGATAAGTGCCATCCTTACTTGTTCCAAAGTTTTGATTCAATATCTTATCGGGAAGGTCCCACGCCTCTGTCACCATTCCGGGTTTTATCTTTCCAGCTTATCGGGAGGCATTTAAAAAGATTTCCGCAATGCATTTCTTATGGAAGAATTTTGCATCCACCTGGCGTCGAACTCACTGTCATTTGGCTACATTTTTTCCATGAGAAGCATAGAAGACTACCTCAACTTCAACCTCCGAAATTTTGGTTACTCTATCTTAACGATAAGTGCCTCAAAATAATTTTCAAAAATCCGCGCAATGCATTCTTATGAGAAAATTGCGATTTTTGGGAATTTCTGGCATCGAACCCATGATAGCTAGCGTCGAAGTCTGCATTATTCTGGCATCTAGAGTGTAGGGCCAGTACGTCGAAAAAATCTGACGTCGATGGCGCTTGTGGAACATGGTCAGAATTCGTATCCCCTATATCTATATATATATCTATTATATATAGCTAACTCTCCGGATATACCTATATATATATATATATATATATCTATTATATATAGCTAACTCTCCGGATATACCTATATAGATATATAGATATATATATATATATATAGACATAGGGGATACGAATTCTGACCATGTTCCACAAGCGCCATCGACGTCAGATTTTTTCGACGTACTGGCCCTACACTCTAGACGCCAGAATAATGCAGACATCGACGCTAGGTATCATGGGTTCGATACCAGAAATTCCCAAAAATCGCAATTTTCCCATAAGAATGCATTGCGCGGATATTTGAAAATTATTTTGAGGCACTTATCGTTAAGATAGAGGAACCAAAATCTCGGAGGTTGAAGTTGAGGTAGTCTTCTATATTACGAATGGAAGAAATGTTACAAAATGACCGTGAGATCGACTCCAGGTGGGTCCGAAATTCTTCCATAAGAAAAGCATTGCTGCAATTTCTGAAATTTTTTTTCAATGCCTTCCCGATAAGCTGGAAAGATAAAACCCGGTGTGGCGACGGAGGAGTTTGAACATATTCTTCCATGAATTTCACAGTTCGTCTAGTGGTCCTTGGTTCGATGCAAGAGGGTCATTCCCATTCCTCCATGTATTTCAAATGGGGAAAGCGGAATCTCATTTTGGGACATTCCCGATAAGATATTGAATCGAAACTTTGGAACAAGTAAGGATGGTACTTATCTAATATTATTTTGCTATCTTCTCTCACGGAAGAGTCCTGAGTTCGACGCTAGGCGGTCTTTTGCGCGGTTTTTTTCAATCTGTTTTGAGGCCGTTCTCGATGCGATAGAGCAATCAAAATCTCGGTGTTTACAGATGAGATGGTCTTCCATCGTAACAAACGAAAAAATGTTACCAAATGTCCGTGTGTTCGACGCCAGGTGGGTCCGAAATGCCTCCGTAAGAAATGCATTGCTGATATCAGGGACGATTTTTTAAAATAACTTCCCGATAAACTGGAAAGATAAAACCCGGAAAGGTGACAGAGGCGTTTGAGAAGATTCCTTCATGACGTCCACTGCTTCTCTAGAGGTCCTTGGTTCGATGCTAGAGCGTCATTCCGATTCTACCATGCATTTCAAACGGGAATAACGGATCTTATTTTAGGACCTTCCCGATAAGATACTGAATTGAAACTTTGAAACACGTCAGAGTAGCACTTCTCTAACATTCATATGCCATTGTCTCTCACGAACGGGTCCTGTGTTCGACGCCAGGCGGTCATTTACGCAATTTTTTAAAAATTGTTTTGAGGCCTTTATTTATTCAGGAGACTATTCAAAATCACAGCGTTTGCGTTTGAAGTAGTTTTCTATAGAACCAGTGGAAGAAAGGTTGCATATGACCGTGAGTTCGATGCCAGATGGATGAAAATTTCTAACTTAAGAAATATATTGCGGCAAGTTTAAAAATTTTGCTGGATAAGCTTCGAAGGGGACACCCGTAAGGGGAACTTATTGTAAATTCTTACCAATTAGCTTGCAGTATGCAAGCAACTTTTACTCGTATATATATATATATATATATATATTTATAGGGGATACGAATTCTGACCATGTTCCACAAGCGCTTTCGACGTCAGATTTTTTCGACGTACTGGCCCTACACTCTAGATGCCAGAATAATGCAAACTTCGACGCTAGCTATCATTGGTTCGATGCCAGAAATTCCCAAAAATCGCAATTTTCCCATAAGAATGCATTGCGCGGATTTTTGAAAATTATTTTGAGGCACTTATCGCTAAGATAGAGGAACCAAAATTTCGGAGGTTGAAGTTGAGGTAGTCTTCTATGCTTCTCATGGAAAAAATGTAGCCAAATGACAGTGAGTTCGACGCCAGGTGGATGCAAAATTCTTCCATAAGAAATGCATTGGACGATTTTTTAAAAATGGCTTCCCGATAAGCTGGAAAGATAAAACCCGGAATGGTGACAGAGGCGTGGGACCTTCCCGATAAGATATTGAATCGAAACTTTGGAACGAGTAAGGATGGCACTTATCTAATATTATTTTGCTGTCTTCTCTCACGATCGGGTTCTTAGTTCGTCGCCAGGCGGTCTTTGGCGCGAAGTTTTAAATTTGAACTGAGGCAGTACTTGGTGTGATACTGTATTCAACGGATAGCTTGCAGTATGCAAGCAACTTTTACTCGTAATAGATATATAGCTAACTCTCCGGATATACCTATATATATATATAGGGGATACGAATTCTGACCATGTTCCACAAGCGCCATCGACTTCAGATTTTGTCGACGTACTGGCCCTACACTCTAGATGCCAGAATAATGCATACATCGACGCTAGCTATCATGAGTTCGATGCCAGAAATTCCCAAAAATCGCAATTTTCCCATAAGAATGCATTGCGCGGATTTTTGAAAATTATTTTGAGGCACTTATCGCTAAGATAGAGGAACCAAAATTTCGGAGGTTGAAGTTGAGGTAGTCTTCTATGCTTCTCATGGAAAAAATGTAGCCAAATGACAGTGAGTTCGACGCCAGGTGGATGCAAAATTCTTCCATAAGAAATGCATTGCGGAAATCTTTTTAAATGGCTCCCCGATAAGCTGGAAAGATAAAACCCGGAATGGTGACAGAGGCGTGGGACCTTCCCGATAAGATATTGAATCGAAACTTTGGAACAAGTAAGGATGGCACTTATCTAATATTATTTTGCTGTCTTCTCTCACGATCGGGTTCTTAGTTCGTCGCCAGGCGGTCTTTGGCGCGAAGTTTTAAATTTGAACTGAGGCAGTACTTGGTATGATACTGTATTCAACGGATAGCTTGCAGTATGCAAGCAACTTTTACTCGTATATATATATAGGTATATCCGGAGAGTTAGCTATATATAATAGATATATATATTTATAGGGGATACGAATTCTGACCAAGTTCCACAAGAGCTGTCGACGTCAGATTTTTTCGACGTACTGGCCCTACACTCTAGATGCCAGAATAATGCAGACATCGACGCTAGCTATCATGAGTTCGATGCCAGAAATTCCCAAAAATCGCAATTTTTCCATAAGAATGCATTGCGCAGATTTTTGAAAATTATTTTGAGGCACTTATCGTTAAGATAGAGTAACCAAAATTTCGGAGGTTAAAGTTGAGGTAGTCTTCTATGGTTCTTATGGTAAAAATGTAGCCAAATGACCGTGACTTCGACTCCAGGTGGGTCCGAAATTCTTCCATAAGAAATGCATTGCTGCAATTTTTGTCATTTTTTTTCAATGCCTTCCCGATAACCTGGAAAGATCAAACTCCGTGTGGCGACGGAGGCGTTTGAAAACATTCTTTCATGAATTTAACAGTTCGTCTAGTGGTCCTTGGTTCGATGCAAGAGGGTCATTCCGATTCCACCATGCATTTCATACGGGGAAAACGGAATCTTATTTTAGGACCTTTCCGATAGGATATTGAATCGAAACTTTGGGATAAGTCATAATTGCACTCACCTAATATTAATTCCCTATTTTCTCTCACAGAAGGGTCCTGAGTTCGACGCTAGGCGGTCATTAGCGCGAATTTTTGCAATCTGTTTTGAGACCGTTCTCGATGCGATAGAGCAATCAAAATTACGGTGTTTGCAGATGGGATGGTCTTCCATAGTATCAAAGGAAGAAATGTTAGCTAATGACCATGTGTTCGACGCCAGGTGGGTTCGAAATGCTTCCGTAAGAAATGCATTGGTGAAATCTTGGATGATTTTTTTTAAATCCTTCCCGATAAGCTGGAAAGATAAAACCCGGAATGGTGACAGAGGCGTTTGAGAACATTCTTTCATGTTATTCGCCGTTTCTACAGTGGTCCTTGGTTCGATGCAAGAGTGTCATTCCGATTCTACCATGTATTTCAAACGGGAATAACGGAATCTTATTTTATTACCATCCCGATAAGATACTGAATTGAAACTTTGAAACACGTCAGAGTGGCGCTTATCTATTATTCGTATGCCATTGTCTCTCACAAATGGGTCCTGTGTTCGACGCCAGGCGGTCATTTACGCAAATTTTAAAAAATTGTTTTGAGGCCTTTCTCTATGCAGGAGACTATTCAAAATCACAGCGTTTGCGTTTGAAGTAGTTTTCTATAGAACCGGTGGAAGAAAGGTTACATATGACCGTGAGTTCGATGCCAGATGGATGAAAAATTCTCACGTTCGAAATGCATTGCGGTAATTTTTAAGATTTTTGCTGGATAAGCTTCGAAAATGATACCCGTAAGGGAAACTTATTGTAAATTTTCACCAATTAGCTTGCAGTATGCAAGCAACTTTTACTCGTCTATTATATATAGCTAACTCTCCGGATATACCTATATATATAGATATAGGGGATACGAATTCTGACCATGTTCCACAAGCGCCATCGACGTCAGATTTTTTCGACGTACTGGCCCTACACTCTAGATGCCAGAATAATGCAAACTTCGACGCTAGCTATCATTGGTTCGATGCCAGAAATTCCCAAAAATCGCAATTTTCCCATAAGAATGCATTGCGCGGATTTTTGAAAATTATTTTGAGGCACTTATCGCTAAGATAGAGGAACCAAAATTTCGGAGGTTGAAGTTGAGGTAGTCTTCTAGCTTCTATTGCAGTATGCAAGCAACTTTTACTCGTATATATATATATACGAGTAAAAGTTGCTTGCATACTGCAAGCTATCCGTTGAATACAGTATCATACCAAGTACTGCCTCAGTTCAAATTTAAAACTTCGCGCCAAAGACCGCCTGGCGACGAACTAAGAACCCGATCGTGAGAGAAGACAGCAAAATAATATTAGATAAGTGCCATCCTTACTTGTTCCAAAGTTTCGATTCAATATCTTATCGGGAAGGTCCCACGCCTCTGTCACCATTCCGGGTTTTATCTTTCCAGCTTATCGGGGAGCCATTTAAAAAGATTTCCGCAATGCATTTCTTATGGAAGAATTTTGCATCCACCTGGCGTCGAACTCACTGTCATTTGGCTACATTTTTTCCATGAGAAGCATAGAAGACTACCTCAACTTCAACCTCCGAAATTTTGGTTCCTCTATCTTAGCGATAAGTGCCTCAAAATAATTTTCAAAAATCCGCGCAATGCATTCTTATGGGAAAATTGCGATTTTTGGGAATTTCTGGCATCGAACCAATGATAGCTAGCGTCGAAGTTTGCATTATTCTGGCATCTAGAGTGTAGGGCCAGTACGTCGAAAAAATCTGACGTCGACAGCGCTTGTGGAATATGGTCAGAATTCGTATCCCCTATAAATAAATATATATATATATATATATATATACGAGTAAAAGTTGCTTGCATACTGCAAGCTATCAGTTAAATGCAGTATCGTACCAAGAAAGGCCTTAAAACAATGTTCAAAATTTCGCGCAAATGACCGCATGGCGTCGAACTAACTACCCAATCATGCGAAGCAATTGCATATTAATATTAGATAAGTGCCATTGTGACCTGTTCCAAAGTTTCGATTAAATATCTTATCGGGAAGTTCCTAATATAAGATTACGCTATCCCCCTTTGAAATACATGGTAGAATAGAAATGACGCTCAGGCATCGAACCAAGAACCGTCAGAGGAACGGCGAGCAGCGTATATGAAACATATGAATTGTCTCTATGTACATTCCGTTTTATATCATTCTCGGTAATCGGATATGCATTCAAAATAATTGTCAAAATTGACCGCCATGCATTTTATACCAGAGAATTTTGCACCCACTTGGCGTCGAACTCACGGTCGTTTGGTAACATTTCTTAGTTAGTACAATAGATAACTACGGCATCTCCAACCTCCGTGATTTTCACTGTTCTAACGCTCCGAGTAAGGACTCAAAACAATTTTCGAAAATTCACACGAAAGACCGCCTGGCGTCGAACACAGGAACTGTTCGTGAAAGACAATGGCATACAAATGTTAGAAAAGTGCCACTATGACGTGTTTCAAAGTTTCAATTCAATATCTTATCGGGAAGGTCATAAAATAAGATTCCATTTTCCCCGTTTGAAATGCATGGTGGAATCGAAATGACAATCCTGCATCGAACCAAGGACCACTAGAGAAACAGCGATCGTCATGAAAGAATCTTCTCAAACGCCTCTGTCACCATTCCGGGTTTTATCTTTCCAGCTTATCGAAAAGGCATTTTAAAAAATCGTCAAAGATTTCAGCAATGCATTCTTACGGAAGCATTTCGAACCCACCTGGCGTCGAACACACGGTCATTTGCTAACATTTCTTCCTTTGATACTATGGAAGACCATCCATCTGCAAACACCGTCATTTTGATTGCTCTATCGCATCGAGAACAGCCTCAAAACAGATTGCAAAAATTCGAGTAAAAGACCGCCTAGCGTCGAACTCAGGACCCTTCTGTGAGAGGGAATAGCAAATGAATATTTGATGAGTGCCATTCTCACTAATTCAAAAGTTTCGATTCAATATCTTATCGGGAAGGTCCTAAAATAAGATTCCGTTTTTCCCGTTTGAAATGCATGGTGGAATCGGAATGACCCTCTTGCATCGAACCAAGGACCACTAGAGAAACAGTGAACCTTACGAAAGAAGGATTTCAAACGCTTCTGTCACCATTCCGGGTTTTATCTTTCCAGCTTATCGGAAAGGAATTTAAAAAAATCGTCAAAGATTACAGCAATGCATTTGTTATGGAAGAATTTTGCATCCACCTGGCGTCGAACTCACGGTCATTGTGTAACATTTCTTCCATTCGTAATATAGAAGACTACCTCAACTTCAACCTCCGAGATTTTGGTTCCACTATCTTACCGATAAGTGCCTCAAAAAAATTTTCAAAAATCCGCGCAATGCATTCTTATGGGAAAATTGCGATATTTGGGACATTCTAGTATCGAACCCATGACACTTAGCGTCGATGTCTGCATTATTCTGGCATCTAGAGTGTGGGGCCAGTACGTCGTAAAAATCTGACGTGGACGGCCCTTGTGGAACATGGTCAGAATTCGTATCCCCTATATATATATATCTATATATATAGGTATATCCGGAGAGTTAGCTATATATATATACGAGTAAAAGTTGCTTGCATACTGCAAGCTATCCGTTGATTACAGTATCATACCAAGTACTGCCTCAGTTCAAATTTAAAACTTCGCGCCAAAGACCGCCTGGCGACGAACTAAGAACCCGATCGTGAGAGAAGACAGCAAAATAATATTAGATAAGTGCCATCCTTACTTGTTCCAAAGTTTCGATTCAATATCTTATCGGGAAGGTCCCACGCCTCTGTCACCATTCCGGGTCTTATCTTTCCAGCTTATCGGGAGGCATTTAAAAAGATTTCCGCAATGCATTTCTTATGGAAGAATTTTGCACCCACCTGGCGTCGAACTCACTGTCATTTGGCTACATTTTTTCCATGAGAAGCATAGAAGACTACCTCAACTTCAACCTCCGAAATTTTGGTTACTCTATCTTAACGATAAGTGCCTCAAAATAATTTTCAAAAATCCGCGCAATGCATTCTTATGGGAAAATTGCGATTTTTGGGAATTTCTGGCATCGAACCCATGATAGCTAGCGTCGATGTCTGCATTATTCTGGCATCTAGAGTGTAGGGCCAGTACGTCGAAAAAATCTGACGTCGATGGCGCTTGTGGAACATGGTCAGAATTCGTATCCCCTATATATATATATAGGTATATCCGGAGAATTAGCTATATATATATACGAGTAAAAGTTGCTTGCATACTGCAAGCTAATTGGTGAAAATTTACAATAAGTTTCCCTTACGGGTGTCATCTTCGAAGCTTATCCAGCAAAATTCTTAAAAATTGCCGCAATGCATTTCGAACGTGAGAATTATTCATCCTTCTGGCATCGAACTCACAGTCATAGGTAACTTTTCTTCCATTGGTTCTATAGAAAATTACTTCAAACGCAAAGGCTGTGATTTTGAATTGTCTCATGCATTGAGAAAGGCCTCAAAACAATTTTAAAAGAATTTTAGTAAATGACCGCCTGGCGTCGAACACAGGACCCGATTGTGAGAGACAATGGCATATGAATGTTAGAGAAGTGCCACTCTGACGTGTTTCAAAGTTTCAATTCAGTATCTTATGAGGAAGGTCCTAAAATATAATTCCGTTATTCCCGTTTGAAATGCATGGTGGAATCAGAATGACCCTCTTGCATCGAACCAAGGACCACTAGGCGAACGGTGAAATTCGTGAAGGAATGTTTTCAAACGCCTCCGTCGCCACACCGGGTTTTATCTTTCCAGCTTATCGAGAAGGCATGGAAAAAAATTTTCAAAAATTACAGCAATGCATTTCTTACGGAAGCATTTCGAACCCGCCTGGCGTCGAACACACGGTCATTTGCTAACATTTTTTCCTTTGGTACCATGGAAGACCATCTCATCTGCAAACACCGTAATTTTGATGGCTCTATCGCATCGAGAACGGCCTCAAAACAGATTTCAAAAATTCGCGTAAAAGACCGCCTAGCGTCGAACTCAGGACCCTTCTTTGAGAGGGAATAGCAAATTAATATTAGATATGAGCCATTCTGACTTCTTCCAAAGTTTCGATTCAATATCTTATCGGGAACGTCCTAAATTAAGATTCCGTTTTCCCCGTTTGAAATGCATGGTGGAATCGGAATGACCCTTTTGCATCGAACCAAGGACCACTGGACGGACGCTGAAATTCAAGAAAGAATGTTCTTAAACGCGTCTGTCGCCACACCGGGTTTTATCTTTCCAGCTTATCGGGAAGGGATCGAAAAAAATTTTCAAAAATTGCAGCAATGCATTTCTTATGGAAGAATTTTGCACCCACCTGTCGTCGAACTCACGGTCATTTCGTAACATTTCTTCCATTGGTATTATAGAAGACTACCTCAACTTCAACCTCCGAGATTTTGGTTACTCTATCTTAACGATAAGTGCCTCAAAATAATTTTCAAAAATCCGTGTAATGCATTCTTATGGGAAAATTGCGATTTTTGGGAATTTCTGGCATCGAACCCATGATAGCTAGCGTCGAAGTCTGCATTATTCTGGCATCTAGAGTGTGGGGCCAGTACGTCGAAAAAATCTGACGTCGATGGCGCTTGTGGAACATGGTCAGAATTCGTATCCCCTATATCTATATATATATATATATATCTATATATCTATATAGGTATATCCGGAGAGTTAGCTATATATAATAGAAGATATATATATATAGGTATATCCGGAGAGTTAGCTATATATATATATATATATATATATATATATATATGATGCATTGGAGATATAAATACAAAATAGTGGTACTCGTCGTAGAATAATCGAGCATGGTATTTCGGTTCGACAAATTTTTTAAACCGACAGATTACCGGTTTCAATGTAAGAAAGACATCATTAAATAATAAAAGCCGTTTAAGACACTCCAGATTAAGAAGTTATCCAGCTTAATAGGCGGTTTCCTATTGGCCCCAGTCCCTTTCACACGAAACACATGATAAAGATACCGCTTAAGACGCGGATATTTCCCGTCGCCAGATACATTGTAACCCACTTTAGCGAATCGTTCGCCTCATTCGATAAATCATGTTTCTTTTACATAATCTGTGTCATCCTCTCACAAATTGTCTTCAACTTATCTAAAATGGTTTTGCTAATTTTTTTTCTTTTGAATGACTATTTTTTGAGAACAAAATTAAGATAACGTAAAGAAGAACAATCCCCATCCTCTTCCGTCGGTCGGAGCTTATAAGAACTCTTCAAAATGAGTGAGATTATCTTAATCAGTTTCTTCTCAAGGCAGAGCGCTAGGTTAGTATTTAAAATCAACTGGTGGTTCTAATAACGTAACTTGTTAAATATTTTAAAGCTATAATTAAGTAAAACGGATGCATATTTGATTCAGAATCGATAGTTATAAAATTCAGCTCTGTTGCACATCTCCGTAATCGAATCTGAAAAAGCTTTCCTTCTTCGAAGCATCTGAATGTCATCTGAATGGGCAAAATTTTATTCGCACTACTAAAATACAAACCAACGTTAACTCGTGCCATTGTCGGTAGATTGAATTAGGATTCTATTCATCCGGGTTATATTCGGAAACTAAATCAGGTAAATCCTCTGGACTCCTACAGACGGTATTTTACCGGGAATTTAGTCAATTTGAAGAAGTCAGAGGCTAAAAGAGATCCGTAGATCTTCCGATTGAGTCTTCAAAACACGTTTAATTTCTATTGACTCTAGTATCTCGATACGTGTTAATTACGGGAATGGACGGACGAAATAATTCTTTCAACTGTTGAGGAGGTTAAAGCAGCATTACAGGAATTCATTGGCTGCCTAGAAATTTCATAATTTTATCAAAATTAAACCAAAGGTGATAGAGGCATTTAAAAGTAATGAAAAATATGAATGGAGAATAATCAATTCTATGAAAAATTACACATTCAAGATAATATTTTTTCTTTTTATCTTGTTGAGGTAAGAAAATTAATAAATAAAATTAACTCAGACGAATCTGAGGTCGATTTTTCTTAAATTACGATATATTTTAGAATGTTTTGTAAACATTCCTTACTTTTTTAATTCGTTTTCGATAGTTTTCAGTGGTGGACCGGGAATCCATCCTCAGATTCTCGCCCAAACCTAATTGTAAAAAGGTGGCAACCCTAGATTGAACAGATATCAAATATCCTGGTATCGACGTAAACCGGTTTCTACTAAAACGTACAACAGCCTCGCTCTGCTCTCTTCGGAAACAGAGAAGATCTTTCAACCCAGCTATACGTGAGTACTGCTACGTGAAGGTTTTGTTACAGCAATTTAGAGTACGTTCTCCAAGGACATAAGAAGGAATTCATGGGTGCATAACCAGAAAGTGTGTCAGGCACAGCACTTTCTGGAGCACATTTTAGGCTCCAGTGAACATTTATCCCCTATATTACTTCACTATTGCTTCCTCTTTCAGTAGGACTGATAAGGGACAGGAATATTACAACCCAAATAAAGAGAAGGGTGCATAAAATGGCTGAGAAATGCACCGCATGTTGGGCATAAAAGAGCGATTGAAGGGGCAACCTGTTAGTGAGTATTCCAGCCGCCGGGAGGCGTCCTTTGCGGCCTCTGTTTGTGTTCCAGAGTGGCGGGAATGTGGCGGATGGGCTATTCCGCGACCACACACACACACACTCACGCTCTTTGAGATATTCGCGTGTCTCTGTGGACGCCGCCTTCTACTTAATATACGACTTTTTAAGACAAAGCCGATTGCTTGCGGATTATCTCCGATAGTGTGGTATTCGATTTTGAGCGATTCATTTGGGTGTGTATTCAATGTTCTCACGTGATGATAATGAAATTACGTATTCAGATTGCTCTTATTTTCGATCTTCATCTACTTCTTAGAGAATTTTAATTACTCTTTTGAAAATGTCGATAATAAATACACCCGATCACAACAGTACTATCATTGTATTAAAAAACTTAGAGCTTTAAAAGCTTACAGTTTAATAATAAATTACATTTACATATTATACTAAGGCATTTCAAAAGATTCTTTTTACTTTCCATAGAATACAACTTATTAAACACAACTTGATTCGCCTACAAGTAGACATATTCAAGGGGACGCGTACTTGAAACCGAAACTAGCTGTTCCTATTGAATTATACCCTATGGAAAATATATAGTAAGTATTTTAATTCTATAATTAAGACTGTATTCCACAAAACTGATTACAAACCAAGACGAGTAAGGAAATATACCATTAAAGATAGAATTCTTGGCTATTTTTTATGGAAATTTGATCTTAATCAGTAATGTAGTTCTGCTCCTAGTCCCTAGTTCCTACACTGAAAACGAGCATTACACAACCACAACACTATCCCGCTTAAGCCGCAGTATTCGCTTCGTCCCCTGAAATACGTCTAAATTTTGCTGTATTTTCCTATCTCATCATTTTTATCGATTTCTTCTTTATTTCTTATACTAATTCAGCCATCCTGGATATATCTGGCAAAACATCCCAGACCTAGTACATCTTTTCTTAAAATATATTTCCCAAAATTATTCGTCTTTAGTATACGTAGTAATGAACATTTCATAAATTCTAAAGAATACCTATTTACGAAGAGCTTTTTAAGCAGAATTTTTCGAAGGAAAACTCGCCATTATAATCGTTTAAAGGAAATAATAAAATAAAGGAAATCTATGTTGAATCCATCGAAATAAATTCCAATTATAATAACCAGGCAAAATAAAATCACTTATCGATTCAAGTTGAGGGAAAGGGTTGAATGATCAATCCAATTTTATTCAAACCCACGAGTTCGTATCGTTTTTTTAAAATCTCCAGATGGAAAGTTTCGCAAAGAGCCCATTTCCCTTCTCCGAATTTTTAAAACTCCCTTTGTGGACGTCCCTCGCGACCAAAGACTGATTGAATCTGCCGAATTCTGCTCGTTACCTCTTGGTCCGATGATGTAAAATTCTTCTTATCTGGAAAACGCCCCTTTTGGCCACAAAGCATCGGGGCGCCACCTCTGCACATATCTTTTCACCCTCGGGATCGACTTCAAGGGAGGAAAAAAAGCGGGTAACGTTACACTCCGCGTGAAAAGGACTCCTCGTTATCTTTTATGCTCCTCGGAAAATTTAGCTCTCTTCTGTTGAGGGAAAGAGAGAGAAGGTCTCGCGTGTCTAGCTTTCAACGCCGTCAAGAGAAAGAGCGATAACTCCCTCCAGACTGTTATTTTACAGTAACGGGTATTAGAAAATATGAAAACGTAGGCTTAGAGGGAAAAGAAATCGCCTGTTAATGGATAAGTGGTTCGAAAAACTCTCCGTCAGCATAATCAGGGAGTCTACTGATCTCTTCTAAAAAATACCCAATGTGCATATTGGTGACGATTCCACCATTCTGAGGAAGGTACATGCAGAATGGAAAAATTATTTCCGAAATTGGGTGATTCTTAGAAGGTCGGTAATCCATGGCTTCTTCCTCCATTGGGAGAAGAGGTCCGAAGATTCTCTGACATATTTGGCTAAAGCAGAGGTCTTGAAGCTCTTAATTTTAGGGCTATAAATTTGAAAAACGCTTTCATAGCCGATTGGCGATATACAGGAAAGTATAATGTGGAAATTGGGAGGGTGCCCTTGGTTAACAAATCAGTTCATCCTTGATCATTGTGCATTAGAATAATGGTGCTACAGCCATTGTTCATGTTGAATAAAGAGCTAAAAACTTATTTCTAAAATAGGAGCTGATACAGTGTTACGAATGTCGGGATATTTGGGATATCGGACCGGGGATACTAAACCTTTCCATAGAGAGTTATCTTGTACAGTTGATAAACAGAAATAGTTGAACGAGTTTCAGAAGAAGTAGAAATTATATGCAACTAAAAGTGATGAAAATAAGGTTAACAGACAGGGTGACTAATAAAGATATCCTCTGGCAATCAAACTGAGAGGTAACTCTGATGAAGAATTTGCTATAATGAAGAGATAAATTAAAAGGACAATCTTCAAGACATAACATGAATATGGTATTGGAGGTAATAGTGGATGTTAAGGAGATTTACAGAGAAAGACATAAGTCACATAATATGAGACCGGTAGGTTTACAAGCCAATGGATAATCTGGCCATGATAAAGAAGGAATTTCAAAGAGATCACAAAATATCAAAATGCCCGTAAATATAGCACTCATCAGTATTCAAAAGAGTATATGTAAGCTCGTATTTATTCGAGAAAATGTAACTTTCCGAGCGAATATGCGATGGTTGAGTATATTATTCTCCAAGTTTGCTCTGCGCAGTTAGCTTTCCTCGGGTTGAAGTGCGCCGATGGTGCGCATTTGCGATGCTCTTTTGAGGAGCACAAATGTCGATTCATCGCAGAAGTTAAAAGGAGATAGAGAAAATGGCATTTGCAAGAAGGGGAACGAAAATTAGCCTTAAAATGGCTGCGCGGAAAAATGTATAAAGGGAGGGTGAATACGTTGAAAAGGGGATGGAGGAAAAGGAGAAAGGAAATGATAGAGGTGAAGAAACCTAAGGGAAATATCGAATGCGAAGGAGAGAAAAGGATATGGAAAACTAAAGTCGCGTCAAAGAATGATAGACGGGTGGATAAGGAGGAGATAGAAGGAAAGGAAAATATAGAAGGCACAGAAATACAATTGAAGAAGAGTTGCGATTGAAAACAAGTCAATCTGTGGATGGGTATTCGATGAAAACTATATTTTTCAATACCTCTTCTTTAGCTTTTCCTCCAGTTGCCTTAAGGGACGGCTGAATGATACAACATAGATTAATTTTCACTTAATGCTAATCTTATGGTATAAAATACCATCGCGTACCGAAAATATTGCATTGGCACCGGAATCGAACCCGGGAGTGAGAGGCAGAGAAATTACCAATTAAGTCAATTATATTGTTCAGTAATACACTACATTAAGTGAACAGAGAGAAATTTTTCTCTTAAATAGAGAAAAATTTCCAATTACAGTAAAATGTCTCTTAAATCAACTAATAATAATTTGCAAGTTACGTGGTGTAACTAAATGTTATGAGTAATCAAAGATAATATTATTAATGATATATTATAAAATTTAATACGAGTATATAATTAGTAAATGGTGGTAGTTTAAACATAGAATTACCAAAATTAAGGTGAAAGTATTTTTGCAAAGTATGCATAAACATTTCGTGGGAACGAAATGTTGCATAGCCACGATAAAAGCGAAAAATTTTAGAAAACAATTACAATTGGATGGCATATCGTTTTATTAGCTTCTAGCAATATAAAATAGATTGACCATCTATAAATCAAACAATCGAGTTAACTTTAAGAAACCACCAATTTGATGAGAATTCATGACTCCAAAATGGGACAAAGAGCAGTTATAAATGGATCACGCAATCGCACAACTACCTGCAGACGAATAAAAGCCTCGAGGAAGGATTTTTTCGAGACGGAAAAGAATTCTCAGCAAAATGCGAATGGAAAATGTGAGAGAGCGGCATATAGAGTAGGGAATATATGCAAACGCAAACAGTGGAGGTGACGACAATGTACTTAGATTTGAAAGATAGTGGTGAATGGGAGTCTTTTAAGGCAGAGGGAAAATCCAGCGGTAAAATTGCTGCAGATCCAAAATGGAAAATAGAAAAGTCCTTCGAAAGGGCGCGGTTAATGCAAAAGAAGCAGTGTGCATCGTGAGCGAAAGGAATTATTCTCCATCGCAAATGCGGCGATGAAAAAGTTCCATTTTCAATGGCGAGGAATTTATCGATCAGGTGAGACGCTATTGTGAGCTACTGAAAGAGTAAGTATAACTGATAACTGCAATGAAAGTAGATTGAGTTCCAAATCGAGGAATTCGTGATTGATTGGTTCCGTAGCAGACCAATCAGATTCGATAAAATAAGCTGCATCGAGGCAATATTAATAAATGACACATCATACTATCACACGTACTTTTGGTATCAACGAATTAATGAATACGATAAGTCTATGAGGAGAATGATAGCGGCAATAGAGAAGAAGTTGAATAACCTGTTAAATGCAATGAATGAAAAGTTTAACTGAAGAGTCTTTAGAAGCTGAAATATTAAAAGGAAATCTATGAAATATTTATGTATGCTTGAATCAACGTGTAGTACGTTGGTTTGGACTTGATGTATGAGATGACGAAAAGCAGAGATGTAAGATAAATTTAATGGATATAAGGAAATGTAAAATAATGTATCGATGTCACTGTAGTGCAGGGTGCATGCAAGTATAGCAAATGTGAGGAGTATCTCTAATAGCGGAAGAAAATTACGTCTTCCAGTGAAGGAAATAGTATGACTAAAACGTATGCAAATGCTTTCCGATATATTTATCGATAACCAAGTATGATTTCCAAAATTTGGCATTAAAAAACCTGAAAATATACGCTTCTATTTTGGAGTAAAATTCCTATTTAAAAACAAATAAAAGGTAAACAATATATCGCTATACTCTCGATCAGTATAATTGAATTGGATTGCTTGTAAAAGTATCAAATTTTCAAATAGTGAATTTACTTAATCATTTATTTGCATATTAATTTCTTCCTATGCGAACTTCGTATGTGAAAATGAAACTGAAATCGCCTCGTTTGCAATGTTATGCTTTAAAACATCTTGTTCTCTGCGTTAAGATGGAAAACTAGTCGGATAGAATGCACTGCTCAGGTAAAGACTGGATGTAAATAGAGGCAAAGGAAGACGAAATGAACTGAAAGGAAAAGAAAACCTCGGATAGAAAATTTCCGGCGAAAAGGTTAACATAAAATGAGAAAGTGTGAGAAGGAGGTAATGGAACCGCGCGCGCAGGACGGCGAACTGGAGACGCATGCACTGAAATGGAATACTCCCACATGGGGACCTCCACCAAGGAATATACGGCGCACTGAATCACGGATTCGCAAGAAGGTTTACTTCGACCGTTGGTGGGGTCGTACATCATTTCATTTCACCCTTTTTCCATCTGAACGGAAGAATGCATAGACGTAAACCTATTCCACAAGGAACACACGAAGGCAGGAAACGGGTCCGCGGAAATGGAAGACATATGCAAAGTACGCAAGTTATGCGGCCGAAATTCGAACAGCACTACGACAACAGACATTTTATCCGATGTCTTACGAAAAGTTACATGAAAAGGAGATTCTTTATTTCCTTAGTAGTGCGAGGAATCCATATATTGGCATATTTTATAGCATAAAAATTAGTTAAATTGTAGAGTGAATTAAAGGCCTGATTCGACTTCCTATCTCACATTAATATTGAAATAATTCGCCTTCCTGAGCATGGCCAGAGCCTAGCTTTATAACTATGACATATGACATTTTTCAAACGTTTTTACGATGATTATATCCTGATCCTGATAGCATAATTTGACTGTTAAAATGTTTGATCTCATTATTTTTAGTATGAATCACAAACAACTCAACTTATGCAAGAAATTCGTCTCAAGTGCCATAACTATAGTGGTTATGAACAACTTCAAACGTAAACGTAAGTAAGTCACCTCCATAGAAAAGACCTCGGTTATGATTAAATTTTTTTTAGGTAATAATCTGTGTATAACCACCTTTTATGAAATTCTGCAGCGGTAAAGTATTTGTGTACGTATTTAACATAAATTTCTCTATAGAAATTGCTACTAATAAGCTATTTTCTATCAAGGTTTGATATCTGAGATAATTTTGGTCCATTCTATCAAAGACGTATAAAATAATACAGTATTAATCAAAAGACCCCATTTCCGAAGTTTTAGTACCGTCTTTATCAACACGCAACATATTTGGACACAACTGAGATTCAGCATTTGAAACATTAGAAACACTAATTAGATTAGATCAAGGGTTCTTTCTTTAGCTATTAAAATCACAGTTCAAAAAACATGACCGAAGAAAACGATATTGCAAATGTTTCTCTAATTGATGGAAAACTGTGTAAAATTTTGTTTCCTTTATACTAATAAAAATATTACTGAAAATTGAGCGACGTATTTGCACAGTTTTAAAGAAGAATTGTAGTTCACTTTCGAGTTGATTTCGTTTGGTTAGCCAGCTCATGCGTGTGAAGAACTTTTCAGTAGTAAAACATTCTGACCATCTAAAGACATAGTTGAAAGCAATTCACACATTTCATTTAATACTGTAATAAAGCAGTATTAGAGAACGTCTATACTAAATTTAAATTAGAACTTAACTTATTAAAGACTATATACGTTGCGATTGTAGAATATCTTATTCAGTCGCATCTATTATAAACGCTAAAATAAAATTCCACGGCTTCCTTTGGAGTATTAAATCCAAGTGATACAAACTTCCTCCTACTTGAAATATCCTCTGGGATATACTTTTACAATTTATAATGAAATTTTCCTATTAAATACGTCAGAATGTAGGAGCTACTGGTAATGCTCCGCCAACTGAAAATTTCAGAGGAAAATCTCTTTGCAGGTAATCGGAGGACGTGCTTTCATCCCCCGAGAAGTTTATATATTCAGATTTTCTCTCGATCTCCGACCGTAACGAGTTCTTCTGAGCTCAAGGTGTTTGTGAAGGATAAAAACTAGTCCCAGGCAAGCCTAAGAAGAGATTTGAAAAACTCTTTTAGGGCGGTTATGCACTTCACGCGCTTTTAATGTTCGGATTTTCAGAGGAAATAGCTCGAAAGGATTAGAAGAATTTTTTCCCTTTTTAAGGTAAATCTCTTTTCCCTTCGTTCCTTTAACCGGAACATCTCCGAAAGCGTTACCTTTTACTTCTTTCGCGCGACTAACTCGGCGTGAAAATTCCCCAAAGCCTAGTATTGCTCGGAAACATTCCGTCTGCCCCCAACGCACGAGATCGAAAAGGACGAAGAACTTTTGGAAATGGCAAAAGATGAGGGTAATTAGACGCGAAACGACCCCAAACTTAAAATGTTAAGAGCGTTTTCCTTGGGTATTTTTGGGGAATTAAGTATTCTACGCATGCGATGAGAAACATTTCATTCGGAAATTAAGACAGTCCCTCGCTAGAAGTAAAAGCAGCTGAAGGAGTATTAATGTAGCTCAGGCTTCAAATATTAGCCGCATCAACAGAGTGATTGATTTGTTCACCTGGCGGTGAATGGAAGAAACACTATGCACTCCGAAGGATTGCGCCTGTAACTCGGCCAAGCGTTATGCACGCACGCGTTGCGGGTCAAATACATTCACGGCTCCATATTTTGCTATAATTCCGTATTGTTAGATTACAATTTATTTTATTTTATAATACCACCAGTGGAAAGTGGCATAACAGTCACTAAAAGGTAGCCAAAAATTATTATGGCTTGATTTTTTATATGTATATTATACCAGTTCAAATATTAGATGAACTAAACCAATAATATGAGAGAAATACTTTAGTCAGGTAACAGAAATGCGTTTTGATTTGTACATGAGTCAAACTTGTTGTACTGCAAGAACATTAAGGTGAATATTGATATGAGGTGAATGGGGGAATGTGGTAAATATTCGTAGAGAAAAAAGGTGACTGGAGTTCCTAACAGCGCTTAATAAGAAATAAAGTCCATTAAAGAAGGACAATTGGGTAAATTATTATCTATGAATGAATAAATATTTTGTTTCATTTTCTGTAATAAGAGCACAAAGAAAATTGGATACATCTTAGAATAGAATACGCCTTAGGTTAGCGATCTAAAATGCATTAACATAAAGGAGAGGTCACAAAGATAAGTCACTTAAGTGGAAATGTTATAACCACGATTCATTTTTTGCTGTAACTGTCGTAAGCTATCATGAACGCTTTCATAACCATTGAACGGTTTGCTGGTAAGTTATGATAATTATATAGAATAGGCTTCTTAATATTCTTTGTGTTTTTAAAAGGATGATGGAAAAAATGCTTAATATTTAATGAATAGCTATTGCTCTATCGAAAGCATATACAAAGGGACATACCATGGCGACGGCAATTGGGAAATTGGCGCCGTGGACGTATGCAACCCACCACTCTTAAATGCATTGCAGGTGGATACTATACAGGATTATTATGATTTTGATACTCCTACGGCAAGGTTAGGCCAAAATGGTTTGTTGTTAACCTAACCGAAGAAATTGTAATAATATGATAATTTCAAAGTATTGCTTGAGAAATTGACTGCAATAGCTTGAATCTGGAAAAGTAAATGAGCTTGCGTCTTAGATTCGCATTATTATCTCCCCTGTACATGACTTCCATTACTTGAGTGCGTCTTAGATTCGAGAATGTGGAATTTTTATATTTAAGCTACAGAGACCTACGAGATAATACAAGAATAAAACGGCAAGTCCTGAATCATCAATCATAATTTCGCTGGTATGAATTGAACCGCAGTTAAAAATGAGGTACGTTGTCGGATGCCTTAGTGCAGTAAGATATAATGAAGAAGTACTTCGCTATCTTTTCCTCTTCAATATATGAACTGGCTCAGACTTGCTGCTCGCTGTACAATAATTCAGTTAATTCCAGTTGGAAATCTAATTTGTAGAAGAAGAAAACACCTATTGGTAGCATAACATTTTCACGTTACCAAGTAACAATGGTATCTTACTAATATTCATAAGGAGATGAGATCATACATATCTGTGGAGGTATATTATCCCAGTAACTTTAGCTGATCGGTTGGTTATGGGCTACAAATTAAGTGAAAATTCTATCATTTGTCGGAGTAAGTCCTGTGTTGTGACCACCCGCGATAGATGCACAAGTTACAGGTTTCTTACATCGTAAAGATATTTTCTGTAAAGATTATGTATTCATAGATGCCAATACCAGTAAATTATTAACTGATCGGTTAATTATGGGCTAATTGGTAGAGTAAAAATTCTAACTTAATAATACTCTTGATGATAGAAGTTGTAAAAATGGAGCATAGAACTTTTTATGATCTTTACGGAATATATAATTTTAAAATGATTTCAATAGGTATCCTGTGGGACCGCATTTTGAGTAGCAATCCTTATAGTGGTGTTGTAATTAAGATATTGAAAGCGTCTCTACTCAAGCTAGACTAAGATGAAAAACCTCTTCCAATATAAGCAATAGTGAATGCTAGAAAACCACGACAAAGAACGAATTTCATTAAGAAATAATAAATATGCAGAGGTGAGAAAACCAAAGTGAGACCTAGGACAACGAATCTACAGCAGCAAAATTGTCAATAAGGATAGATGGAAAACCTACGCAAAATGCATACATTAATAGGTATCAATTTTATATAGTATACTATGTATAGTAAAGTAAACAATGTAAAAAACGAGGAATTAATAATACGTAGCAAAGATAAATATATAATTGATTGGTTGGTATTTCTGGAAATTGGGAGAGCAAGGCTCATAAAGCCACAAAATGAAATAAAAGATTAGCCACGATATCCTGTGGTATAAAGGTATCTCTATAGCACCTCGCTAACATGTTTTTTTCCAGTGCATAACCAAGCAGAGACAATCTGTCGATCAATCAATTTGAAGAGCGGAATGCACTAGTTTGGAGCAGGAGAAGGCACCCCTTATCGGCATAGATTGTACCTCAATGAGATTCCCTGGGTGTGGGATATCGTTTCCAATCCGATGGCAGATGCTATGGGTGTTGGACTGGATGTAATCAGTTTGGACGCTTTCGGTATGCTATTAACTCCTTCGACCGCCACCTGACATATCCGCTCATATCCTTTACCATCTACTTGAGACACCAACCCAAATGGGGTGAATGCATTAATAAAGCCGATGATACTGAAATATTCCCTCAATCAGCATTAATTCACCACGATCTATAACTGACGCTGATCCCAGTGTAAACGAATGTTTTCAAATTTCTTATTTGATATCTCTCTTAATTTCCTCCTTTAACTACCGTTAAATGTGATAATTTCTATCTATGTTCTTCATTTAATACGCAATATGTCATGGAAAAAGAGAATTATTTTCTAGTAAAAATTTTGAAAATTATAATTTTCTTATCCAACCGGATCCTGGACAATATATCGAAACTGTAAACTGTAACTGTATGTAAACTGTACGCTACGCTTACTGTCGTTGTGTGGATAATGAGACTGCTTTCTACGATAAATTTCTAAAATTAGAAATCTATATTTCAAAAGTATCTTTGACCTGTAACGTGTGAAATTAAAGTAATCTGAGAAGGTCTAAGAATACGAAATAGCTAAAGGATAAAACAGTATATTTTCCGAAGATGCTATCTCTAGATAGAGAAAATGAACATTCCATGATAAAAAATATGCCGTCTTCAGTGTGCGTTTCAGTTATCAATAGATTTCATATTTAGCTTTTATAGGAAAATCTTCATTATACAATTACTTAAATGGCAGAAATTCACGTTATTACAATATGACATATTTCCAGGATATGTTTTTGCTTCAAGGAAATAAGCATTATTTTCTTTTAAAATTCATATGACGAATGGTTAGATGTCGGAAGAGATTCATTAGTCTCGTCTTATTCCAATTAAACCGCTTTTTCATTATTATTATAAGTGTACCTCCAAATGGAAAAAATTATCAACTGCAACTCCTTTGACCAAATTTAAGCCGCCGACGTGTCTAATAAAAAAGTAGATAAAATTCATACTATCATAAACAACAATGTAATATAAAACTTCCACGAGAAAATTTCGTCTCAGAACAAATTAAAACAAAGCACGCGAAAGGATGTAGAAGATTTAAGATGTTTGTAACTAATATAGGACTTTTATAACGTACCACCGACCGGTATAGAGTTTCCTCATTTTCCCAACTGCTGGAGATTTTCCGGAGCACTATTTCCAATGGAGCAAGACAGCGGAATGACAGAAAGAGTGGAAGCGTTATAGGTCGTGAGTTCACGTTGACACGAGTAAGGTCATTGGGTTATAAGGGAGAGAGTCTAAAAAGGGAGATTCGAACGTTGACAAACGGTTATGGCCTCTGCTATGCCCTTCCCTAGTAGCTCCATCGCCCGAGAGAGATTGCTCTCGCAGATGCAGTGAGACACGAATGCGAAATGCAATGATGAAGTTGCAGCAAAATTCAGTTACGTCTCAAAACATCATGGCCAAGAACATTTGCAAATTAAGGGTTCTCGGAGATTACGACAATTTATGGAACCCCTAACACTGCTGATGGATTAACATCGCTAATATTTATCGCAATCGAATCGTTCAAATAATTTATTGGATCTAAACAAAGATTGAGCGCGTCCAATCCATAACAAACATTCCCCAGTTTGACAAACAAAGGGGGACTCCATGATTCTAACTTTGTTGACTAGGTTACTTACTATCATTAATCAAATAAGTCAGAATTCGTAGTCATTTTCCTTTTCGATTTGTTGATAATGTTACCCAGTTTTTTGTTCTTAAAACTCCAAAAATTCATTGAGTAAATTGAGTTTATAAATGCCACTCTGGGAAAATAAATATTTTTTAATGTAAAATATTAAGTCAAAGTTTCTTCCATGGGGTTATTTTTACGCGCATAATAAACTTTTCTGAGAAGAAATTCTATTAGAATACAAAAATAACAGAAATTTAGAAACAGTAGTAACAGAAAAGCGGATATTTCCAAATGCTCATTCGAATCTTCTTTGATAACTCTTGCATTAGTACAAGGGGTTAATAGTGTACAAGTGATTAGAATATCATTTCTTCTAATGAATGCGTAAGGTTCCATTCCAATATATAAATGCAGAAAACTGCTCATTTCAATCAACGATGTAATATGATATTCGTTGACTTTTTTTATGTCATCTTCGCACAGTTGTCGTTTCAATCCTGACACACTCTTTGCATATTCTCTAGCACATCTTAGTATTTCCAGTGTCATTTACGCCGCAATCACCTGTTCACCAATGGATATCTAGTTCGCAAACTGCATGACGAAAAATTTCTTCTTGAGTAACGAATGTAACAAAGGCTTTAACTACGTTCCTATGGGCGATCAGCATCCGGCGTTGTATTTCTTATCTTAAATTTTCATACAATATGAAAGTATACATCATTTGGTATCTTACTCTCATCTACACATCTTTTATTCTTCTCATTATCAAACGCAAAATCCTTCTCCGGATACATTACGACTAAGTTTAATTGTTGAGTCATGCAGGGAGTTTAATTAAAATTTACGAAAATTCTTTTCTAGCAGTAAAATTCAATTTTCGATAAAATAAACTTTCAGTAAGATCGTCCAAGAAAATAAAAATTGTTTATATAGTGAAATAACTTATATTTCATCCTGATATACTGATTTAAAGGATTATTAACTCACAGTAAATAAATTTCGGTAACAATTTTAGAAGTTATAATTGATTAACCTGAGTTTTACCAACTGTGAAACTTTAGTAGACAAGTTGTAAGTTAAAAATGGTATACATATGTAAGGCTGAAAACTTGATACTATTTACAATCAATATGGATGTAAAGAAGGAAAAGTAATCCAAAATCTCCCTCCTCGAAAGCAATATCTTTTAACGAAGTAGCAAACATGAAGGAGAGATTCAAAGGTATGATTCGATCCCTCCCGCATTTTGCCCAACTCCATATTCACAAAATACAGATATCCCTTAATGAGGGTAATTAATTCGGCTCTATCGCCTTCCTCAGTGGCATCGGATCGGAAAAAGGCCCTTCCTATGCAGTTCTACTTCGCGGTGCGATGCCTTCATGTCCTCCACTCTTAAATTTTATCTCCATTAACTCTCTTATGGGGACATTAAATTCCCCAACCACGACCTCGATTCTAGGCTACCTTTTCAGAGTTTATTTGCTTCATTAAGAGGAGATATTACACAAACAAGCGCGGCGTAGTATAACCTGAGCAAAAGTTGTAGATATACGCGGATTATGGCTTCATTATTCCGCTTGGAGTGACATCTCAACCTCTGAGATCTTTCCATTATTCAGCTCTCAGGTAATCAAGGGATTGCGGTGAAAATTGCTCGATTATCTCTCATAAGAGAACAAGGCATTATTTTATGAAATAAACCTCATCAATGCGTTGGAGATAAATTTCACACGCTATAATTTGCAGACATCTGATTTGTTCATCTCGTACATTGCCATCTTGCATCTTAAAAATCAATTAGTTACGTAAAGAAAACGCTGTTCTTCCAACATCGAGGAATTTTTTTGCTTTTTAAAAATATTTGTATGATTCAGTAATAGCTTTTTACAACGAATAAAAACGGTTTCTGGACTATTGTTTAAAGTGAGCTGAGATCATTCCGCAAACATGGACTTCCACAGGAAATTGAACTCGGGGCAGCTTTCACTAAAGGCGAACGCGCTACCCACTTGCCTCTTCTGGAGACTGAATATATATTTTCCAAATTTTCCAGAATTTGCATTAATAAACGTCGTCATTGTCCTGAAGCTATTTACAGGAATTTTCTGAATTAACATTCATTGATTCCAGACTGTATTTGTTTACCTACAAGTATATCATACATATATACTCAGTTTTAATTATAACACCGTTCTCTGTAATCCATTTTAATAGCGATATTTGGAATGAAGAGGGTACACCTCATATACATTTCTTGTGTCTAGTACAGGGTTGGCAAGATTTATAGTAACTTCATGCCAAAGTCGGTCAAATCCCTTACAAAAATTTCTTTCCTCATGCTAACCAAAACTTTCTTAGAAAATATTATTTGATAATTTGATATCAGATTTTCATGTTGTTATGTAAAACATAAAACTTGTATTAAAATATTGTTAAATATATAAAACTTATAAATCACGACAGGTTGTTGCGAAATATGCATGCAGAAATTGAAAATAAATTTGGTAAGGACTTGTTTCGTGTGCCAGATTGACGTGCCATCCCGTTTGGCACGAGTGCTAATGATTGACTACCTCTAGCATATAAGAAACTGCGAATAAATTGGAACTAATAATGGTATATGTATATCTAAGATTGAAAGTTGAATCTCGGATTTCCTATTCTACATGAATTTCCGAATAAATGTAAAACCAATCATCTAGAAGTAAGAGTGAACATTCTCGTACGAGTTAAAAAATACATATTACAAACGATTCTGTTCCTCAATTACTCCGATTTAATCGCCTGATCTTAACTAATAAGCGTGAAATCGCAGTAATTCTGACCGTTCAATTAAATCATATTTCACATTAATTATTCATGCTACCTCGATTGAGTCCTCTGTAATTGCAATGTAATTTGATAGAAGACGCAGTTACATAATCTAAAGGATTGATGACTCCTTTTTGTTTAACTAATCCACTGAATTACTCATGAGGATTAGAGGCAAAAAGAGAAGTGGTCACCAGTATTAATTACAGCAAATCCCCTTGTTCAAGTTTGTAACACAATCATTGCCGTCCCTTTGCATATTATGTATAATCACAAACGAATAGCCGAGTCTCCACGTAAGATCCAAGAGTATCTAGTTACCTACTCTCATACGCGAGAGAATTAAATAGGTTTTGAAAGGATTGCAACGCCGGTAGCTTCGAAAACGAGAAAAATAAAAAAGTGCTTTTACGACTGTGGATTCTCAAAGGGAATTCCGCTATGAAGACGATATTCGGTATAAAGAAGTTTAAATTATATGCGGAGAATACTGCAACATTAAACCACAAATGAAGGGTTAGCGAAGGTTGTGAAAGATAGGCATATATGAAAATTAGAAAGAAAACAAGGAATGAGGATGGAAGAAACAATAAGAGCGAGATAAAAAATTTAAATAATTTACTTAGAATAGTGTCTCTTTGAATAACGTCTCAAAAGGACAAAATATACCATAAAATTTTTGACGAATCTTTCTACAAATGAGAGCAGAGTTTCACGTGAACTCGAGCAAATTTTGTCGTCCTCTTAGAGGTGAAATGTGAATAAATTTGCTTCCGGGAGCGGAGTATCTTGATTACCGACTTAAGATCAAGGAAAAAGTAGGAGTATATACAATATCAATATTTGAAAGCCATAATTAAGTTAACGGTATAAATTGGACACATGAAAACTGGTGGTGATATTTTCGTCACGATTTGTCAAAGGCTCGAACTTTTTATAAATTCTAATTATGAACGAAAAAGAACTCTGAAAAATCACTATACTAGTGTCGGTCTTTATTATATTAATTTAATGGCTATGAATTCGAATACGTTGGCTCATGAATGATATTTTTAACGAAATTTTCTGTAATTTCCAGCGCACAAAAGCGCGCTTCGTAGATTCAGGAACAAAAACAGGGAAATGGTTTAACTCACAATGAATAGTTTAAAAAATTCGAAATTTTTCGTTCTGATTTTGTGAAGTATTCAATTTTTCTATTTATGACATACATTTTCGCAAACTTAAATTTGTCAGGAACGAAATATTTTCCTTATCCAAGGGCAACGATTTTATTTATTTTAATTTTGAGAGTTAAGGATCGTATTTTTCCGTATAAATGTATAGATGAATAAGTTATTTGCAGAATATTTGGGTTTTATTGAAAAATGCGCCCCATCACTCTCTTGAACGGGAAATTCTTTGATCTGTAATTATTATCGAGGAATAGGAACCCAGCAGCCGGTCCTTAGTTTCAAAACATCAGCCGTAACAACGAAGTGGCGCCATTCCAAACATTATCACCCAAGATATGAGTTTATGGTCTCTATAGCTTATTATTTTAAGAAGGACAACATTGAATATATTATCCTTCAAACTATAAAGCCAGGAAAACGTTTAGGCACGACGCTCTGTTTTAAAATGGAGCAGTACTTTGGCAAATGCAATGGGATCATAGTTTGGAAGCGCTAATGATCAATATTTGGGACTTAAGCACTTGTTTTGGCCCTAATGTAATCGCTAGGGTAATGCAGATAAGGAAGAAGACTTCCATGTTAAAGAGGATTGAGAGCAGAGCTTTGCATCTTACGTAGAGCATATCATTTTCAGCTCCATGAAGGCAGTTTTGTATCTCTCTAGGGTTTCAAGAAATGTATGCATAACATCACAACTAACGTGTAACTATATTTCACTCCAATATTTTCCGGCAAATTTTATTTTGGGAGTTTATAAATATCTTCGAAAACAGCATTTTCTTATTATTTAAAGGCGTTATATTTAATAAGAAGCTTCGTATCAATGAAAAATTCATCTAAGTTCAATATTCTTCATTACTCATTTAAATCTGTGACTACAGATAGGCAATAGGCCAGATGGCAATCACTATACAATAATTAACACACCCCAACCTAAAGCATACAATATCACATTTTTTCACTTTACAACATAATCCAAAATAAATAGAAAAATATAAAAAAAGATAGGAGCCTTAAAAAATACAATTTAGTGCTTAGAAATTTTGAGATTCTATTTCTAAAATTTTAACAAGTTTCGGCATTGGAATGAGTGGTTATACAGGTATATGATTCTATTCTCTTATACCACTATTAATAAATATTTCGCTAAATTAATTTTATGTTCGCGTTGCGTTATTTTGAATCTGTGATCACCGCGTCCGATATAATTAGGTGTATGAAATCTTGCACGTAGTTTATCCCGGCTTTCATTAGGATTTCACGCAGTAAATTCTTCCTCTAACCTACATATCTTCTTTCTCGAGAATAGTGATTCCCATACTAACTGATCTAACATTCTACTTGCATTCTCATTATCTTATGCCTTCCAAGAATGTATCTAGCCACCTCTTAAAAGCTGAATCAAATTATCAAATTAATGAGCCCTTTCACAATTAAAGACTAATTACTCCGAATTGAAGTTCCTTCATAAAATAAATGCTTTATAAAAGTGAACTTTAATAAAAGTGAATACCGGAAAACGTGGGAGATGATCCAGGTAAAATGGGTTCTACTTGTTATTTGCTTTTATCTTTAGAATTTAATTTTCAAATTTTGTTCTTAGATAGCAGTAAAAACGATTTTTCATCTAAATACTAAAACGTAAGCAAGTAACATATATCAGAGCCATCTTAAAGTTAGAGATAGAGTTTATGTTGATAATGGGCTTAATATATCCTATTAATGGGAAACGAAAATTAAGTGATGAAACATGTACCTATTTCTCCAAAATATTGGAGAATTAACGAGTTATATAGTGCCGTCACTCTTCCGGGTGCCAAATATATTCCCTAGCGCACTGTTTCCAACACGCGTGCCATTAGTTTGTTTCTCCCACCAAGGAATAAGATATTAAGAGAAGACATCCCAAGTTTCCAACTGTAAAACTAACTAACTAAATTTATGAAGACTTTAACGAAAGACATTTGAAATAGTACTCGTGAACTAAAAGTTCAAACGTTATTCAGTCAGTGTATTCTATCGTAAGCTTATTTTGCCGACTTTAAAAGGTAGAGAGATCCATCAAATGATAAAAATGAACCTAATAACTCGTATTACTTATTAATGAACCTCGTATTACTTTGTCATGAATCATAGAATGCTTATTAATTTAGTAATTTTAATTTAAATTTTAAAAGTTCTGAAATCGAAATTGAATTCTTATATGTTCCTCGTTTATTGTTTTTATAATTACTTTGTTTTATTTTTCTATACATCGCAATGGACAGCTTTTTATTAATTGTTGTTGTTTTAATAGCGTGGTTTTTTTCGTTAAATGACTTAGTATGACATACTGCCTTCGAGCGATTTTTGAAGGGGTTTTTCTCCAGACTAGGGTGAATTCCAGACAGGGATATCTCTTTTCTATTTGCTCCTAAAATGACTGCCACCAGTCTAGATGCCTATTTGTAGTCATGAAGTACAAACATAAAAAAAATTCAAAAGAATTCTCTTAGATTCGTGTATCAGGCTTAGAGAGTATCCTCTTATGCTTCACATAATACTCCATCTGTTCCTCTAATTCCATCTGTAAATGTCTTTGAATAATCTGTCCGCATCTAAACCTTCCAAAGCTTAGGCAGTGAATGGAAATTATTGCCTTTTGCCGATTCACCAAATATAGTCTAGTGAATAAACATCCATAAGCCCTTTTGCACGCATGGCAAGAGCAAACGATCCGAAACAAAGCAAGAGATTGCGACCATAAACAACGCAAAAGATAAGCGTTTCCTACTCTTGGAATTAGGTAGAATAAGGGAAAAGCTACAAAATCGAAGAATATAAGATATCGCAAAAAGTAAGAAAATGGAGAAAGAATAAAACGGGAGATAGAAAACATGCGGATGAGGATGGAAAGAGATGAGAATGTTGCGGAGAACGAAAGATGTAAAATACATATGAGTTTCAAAGGAAAGAAGCGTAACAAAAATGGAGTATAAAACCGTAGGGTGATAATACATAAAGTAAAATGGAGAATAAAAAAGGCAAGAAAATATAAAGCGAAAGAATATAGAAACATGCAGAAAATAAAAGATGTGTGACGAGGGAAAAGACGTGGAAAATGTAGAAAAAGGAATAGCTGATAAGAAACATAACTCTATATTAATGACTATTTATTGTTATGAACACTAGCGAAAAATTTAAAAAGAGGTATATGATAAAATTCAAAATGAAAAAGAAGAAAATTTCTCAATATTTAGTTGGAATATGTTGGTCAATGTTTCCTTGTGATTGCACTGGACAATGGAAGACGGAAAGTTTAGAGGCCTAAATCCTAAGTTTCCTAAATTGAAATATAACCTGATAACTGATAAATAATATACCTTCGGTAAAAACGATGACAAAATGAAACATCGATAATAAATTCCGAATAATTATTCAGGTAATGAATAATGACCTAACAAGGAAATAATGAAAGGATCAGATGGAGTTACTATGTAGGATAAGTTTTTCATTATGTAAATAAAACGAACAGTGCAGCATTCTAAAAATACACTGAGATTTAATCTTACAAGGCAACAAAACAAGTGGCGCAAGGTTGTGTATATATTTGATTGAATTCTCAATTCTTAGTTCAAAAACAATTCAATCAACAACTGAGAGACCTTCATCAAAGGATCCTTTAATTTTCTAATTGGATAACGACTAATATTTTGTTTCCACCAAGCATCCAGAGCCATGGTGTTAAAATCAATTTGAGCGTACATACTACTGAATGTGTTATAAAGCATGGAATTCTGAAGATGGCTGGAATGTATTATGTGCCAGTTCTCCAACTTCTTCGTTATATTGAATGCGCAAACCACATTTTACAAATAAAAATCGAGAGCAGAAAACAGTTACAGTGAAATTATCATCTTTTAATAGGGATATTAGCAAATGGAACGCAGTAAATCTCATGAATTTCTCATAACAATGCTGGAAATGTAAAACTGGTTAAGAATAAGCTTATAAACGAGATAAATGTTTTTCATGACAGTTTCAATTATATTAACCGTAGTATTTATAGAGTTCATTTACAGATTTCAATATATTAACGCGTAATATTATAGTGTTTTCTAGTAGTCATAATAGGATTATCTATAATGTACGTGGACGTATGGAACTTCATGTATTACACACGGTAAATAAATATCCTAGAGTTAAAATATTTTAGGTCAATTTTTGTACGGCAAATTATGTTCAGATGTATTCTGTAATGTACTGCCTACGGGAAGTTTTGGGAAGGGTTTCCCTCATGACTTTGGGAGGATGCCAGACAATTTTAAAATTAAAATTATATGCTCCCCTTCAGCGTTGTCACCTGGCCAGAAGGTCAAACAGCAGCGGAAAGTTACAATAAATGAATATTGCGTTTTATACTAAAGAGAACTATTCAATTACATAATTTTAAGGACAAATACACTGTAATATGATCATGATATAGTAGAATTACAATAAATGAATAGAGAAAGATCTAGACGTATAAAAACAGAAAAGTGAAAGGGCTGCGATGGGTATGCGTATCAAGGAAATAGTGAAAGGTAGCTAGATAATAGATAAAAACGTTGTAATAGGATAAGGAGATGTCAAGATTACGACAACTAAAGGGAGAAAGAGGCTAGAAGTGTGAAATATAGAAAAAAAGTGAAAGGAGTGCGATGGGCAGTACTGCGTAGTAAGGAAATAGTGAAAGGTGTGTGCAGAACTAGAAAGCTGCAAGGAGTAGAATATAAGGGTAGGGATATTAGGGAAAAAGATAAAGAGTTTCGAAAGGGAATGAGCAGCTGGAGTCCAGGTGGTAGAAAACCTGCTCTCATGAGCGAAGAAAAGGCTGCGCGTCATTTATTCGAGAAAGAAAAGAAGCATGAAAATCGAGTAGCGACACATGCAGGATGTAACTACGACAAAAAGGAAAATATATATATTCCGTGGGTGTCCGCGCTCATGCACGTTCTTTTGTCGCTCCTCTTTTGTTTTGCCGGCATCGAAACGCGATATTCTTACGAGATGCGGAGTTATACAAGTTTCCGATGTTTCTGCTGATCCTCTGTGTGACGTAAAAGATAACTGGGAATTCGATGAGACTTCGTTTTGTAATCAGGTATAATTGATAAGAGAATGTTGAATTCAAAACTCACACGTTACAACCTCATCCGATTGGAGAACAGCAACAAAATGAGGTTCATACTTTTAGCCGAATTTTGATATTCTCCACACTAAAATTATTAGGATAAAAACTAAAAATTTAGCCATGGAAAGGATTTCTAATGTAGCAATGTAAATAAAGGCGCTGTTACTTTAAAAAACAAATAAAAAATAGTATCGACATCAGTGTTTAGTATGGAAGCTTTGTATCAACCTTCAAAAAGAATATAATATTAGAAATTTTCAGAAGAAAAAATATGGATTCTCTTTCATCTACGTACAGATATTTATCAGAAGGGTGAAAATAGGAAACTTTTCAGGATCTTTAGCAAATATGAACCTCTTAAATATTCAAATAACATTCTATTGCGTTTAGATGCTCTAATATTATAAATTTGGTTGAGTAATATTTTATCGAGTAATTTTTAGGCGTCCTGTTCATAATTACAGCTTCACTTTCTATCATGATGAATATTGAAAACTGGAGAGTAATTTAACACTTTCGAATACTCAGAAGGATCAGATTTATGCTAAGATTTATAACAGCTTTAATTTAGTTCCGTCATTTTGGGCGGGGAAATTCACTAATATTTTAATAAATAACATTCATAATAGGAAAAGAAATAAAACAATTTTCGACAATGAAACCTCAATGATATCTGGAAGATTCCTAAGTGTCAGCCCCTTTTACCTCCTACTGAATGCTAGAAAACGGACGTTTAAAAAGTGTTGGGGTCATTGCTGTCTTATTTTGTGATATATTAAAGTTCTTATTATTCTATTTTGTTTCTCACTACCACAAAGTTAAGCCTGAAGTCATTAGTTGTGTTTTCCATGGCATTCAAGAAGTGACCCGAATGATAACTTTACTCGGTACAACTATGCTTCAGTTACTTTCACAGGAAGGACAAGGACGACAAAATAAAAGATACATCTCTTCCCCTGTACTAAACAACAAATGAAAACTATATTTAAAAAATACATATCAGTTATGCCACAATCATGTGAAAGATCTATGGTAAAAACACACCAAAAACAGAGTAAATGAAGGAGCAGAAGGGAGGCAAAAACATATGAAACAAGCACTTGAATGTGAGGGTCGTTCCCTTAAGACATGGCCTCACTCCAAGTAATAAATCGCGTCGTTCCTGAGCGACAGTTCGCACAGGGCAATGCCACCGCACTCGAAGGTCCTTTGGCTCTCTCCTCCGACGGAAATAACGGAAATAACACACTAAAGAAGAGAGGAATCGCTTTGAAGAGGTGGTTCGCCCATCATTTCCCATTCGTCGATCGCTGAGATGGTAACGGCCGTTTTATTTGCAGGGGAAATATGAATGTGTTCATTATAGATGACTAAACCACCAATGAACGATGAGACAGAGACGAGAAAATCTTGGCGCAAACGTTAATGCTTATTAAAGAACCACCACTGCACTCTGATGGTCTGGTTCAGGCGTTTCTGTATGCATTAATTTGGAGTAAAACCCGTCTAAGACGCTTAAGATTCTACCCCACTTGAGACGCTGTTTTCTCATGGCCCCAATCCCTTCCACACAAATACATGGAATAGATACCGCCCAAGACTCTGTTACCCGCTTAAAAAGTGGATTTTTACCCTTCTCAGGTGAACTACAACCAGTGATAACAATCGTTTACCTCATCCGATGGACCAAAAAATTTTAAATTGCCTACGTCGCAGTCCTCTATCCTTTTCTTGTCTCCAAAAGCGTTCTTAGCGAGTCACTTCTTGACTTCAATGACTAATATTGAAAGAATAAAATGAAGATATCGCCTTAAAATCGAAAAATAACGTAAGTGAGAAAATAGCAACGTGACTTGTACTCGAATCCAGGTATCCCACATTCCTAGTAAGTATTCCAACCACTAAACTTCCATGTTGCGTCAATCCCGCTTCTGTTAGGGATGCAAGGAGTGGGAGACCTGGGCTCGAGTCCCAGACATGCCACGATTTTACTCCTGTTTATCCTTGGTTCATATATTATATTTCCATAGAGTCATAATTCATAATAGATATGATTTCATAATGCCATAAGAGATAAATAGGTCGGATAGATAACTGGACATGGATAAAAGGATGCGAGAAACTAAGCTGCATAAATTACCTTAATAAATAATGCCATAATTCATTCAACTATCTCCTTCGATTTGAAGTTCTCCGAAATTTCCACAGACATTCTTCGCATTCCGTTCGCAAACAACCCATATTTCCGTCTGAAAACTGAACTACTTAACGATGCAAAAAAACCGCAGTCTAGGATAGCGTGGAATCCTCAAAGGCATAAACAAAGTAATACTTGCAGTAGAATCAATCTCCGCACCGCAGGGCTTAGAGGGTTTTCCTCTACGCGGAAGTGATAATAACAGTCGGCGACAATTTTTCCCGGCATCGATAATGTCCTCTCGAAGCCGCTTTTCATCGTAAATATCCATTCCTCTAAATCTATAGCGTCGCCTCGAAAGCCCTTCAGCCTACTTGCATTAAAACCTCAAAATTAGTGCATGTTTGTCCGTCGGGATTATCCCAGAAGGCAGCCTGATTGGCTAATAGCTCTCTAGAGCGATGCCTTTTGTCCACGTCAATGCACGCAAGAAAGGGGATTAATAAAAGTGTCAGTATATCCAAGATAAAGTGGTGATTGAATACGGAAGATTATGAATCTAATAGAAAATTTCCTATCTAGTACTCGATTATGGTCTTAGAAAATATTGTTCCTATGTTTGTTGACTTTTGCATCTCGCTGTCTTAGAAATTTTATTAGATAAATATTTACCTTTCCTTTTGACTTCATTCTTTTGCATGCAGTTTTTATTATAATTGCAGTTAAATTTCCGAACGAATATACATTAGCAGTATTTAGTATTGAAATAACGTGTATTCCTTTGCAATTCTTACGAAAAAATAGTTATACTTTTCCTTTTGTTTATTTTTAATTGTTTACTTAATGTGCAATACCACCGCATTTAGTGTCTGGGACAAGTGGTGACGTTAATATAAAACTAACACTAAGAATGTTATGAAATGTTACGCATTTAAAAACCTCGTACATTAACAACAATATTTTACAAACTAGCCTATTTTACAATTGTAACAGCAGTAATTTAGATCATGTGTTTACTACACATATAATTTCAGTTTAACAATTACCTCGAACAAATCTCCACCAAATTCGTTTAGAGGATAAACAATAAGAGACTTTTCTATTCATGTATATTTTTTAAGCGTAAATATTTGCTGCTCCTCTCATAAATCATGACTTAAATTTTTCATGAAAGTAAAATGATGACTTAATTATGAAACTTATTATTTGCTTAAGTAAACGTTACGGAAAAAATACAATTCTTTAAATTCATTCCATTTCTATCATATGGATTTCCACACTACATCGTCTGATTCTGTGTACTGTGCAGTCTTTTTAATTAAAATTCCCTGAAGTTAGGCTGATATAAACAAAATGACATATCGGCCTGATTTAGGCTATCCCTCCCTGCTTTTACCGGCGCGCCGCGCATAAGTATGTATTAATATCATTCAAACTAAAAAGAAATGTAAAACGTCAAAGATTCGACAGAATGTCACACGGCTGGGCTTTTCGTCCCCACCGGATGACAAGATCACCTAAAAGGCCTTCCTGGAATTTATTTACCGCTTCCCCGCAAACTTTATCAATTTATCAGCCCTTTCCTGAACCCTTTTCCGATCCGATTCTCCTTGATATAAAAAAGGGACATCAAAGCCGATAGGGGTGGACGAAATAGGAGAGCATAAAAAGAGCGTGTCGCCGTGAACTATGACACGGCTGGCGCTTGTTCCGGTTGCATGTGGTCCGTCATAGGGAGGCCGCAGAGACATGCGGAGGAAAAATGCGCCGTGTATAATCGGATTAGAAAATGCGTTAGTTTGGGGGGCAATGTTTACCTAATTGCAGACAAAGCAAAGACCCCATCAATAACTCTTCTCCACTACGATGGCTTTACAAAGTTCCAAACAGTAAAGACTTATATGTCATTCTCAGTCGCCTAAAATTGAAATTTTTACTCATTCCGCGGAGTATTTCCATGTTCATAATACCCAATGGAAGCCTTCATTTTGGCCATTGAGTAAATGAAATGATAATTTTTGACAGCATTTGGAATCCTCTGACTTGGATGGGTTGAATCCGGTTGTTGGAGAGTCTTGTGATAAAAATATTTCTATGGAAGAAATAGAACTTCTTTCCCCTTTCTCTTAAATTTCTTTAATGTGATTCATCTCCAAAAAGATTTCTTTTTTCAGTGGATTATTAACATATATCGAACAGGATCAGTGAAGCGCAATGGAATGTAATGCATTCTATAAACTGGATGCACAGAGGACAGTTGTAAACTTATCATTAAACGTTGTGACCCATCATTGATGACGGTTGCAAGTATATCAACATGCAATTATTGGGAAATTTAGAACATGTAGTCGAACTAATATCGGAAATATAACTAAGGAACTTAAGGATAACAGATAGAAATAACATGGAAAATTTCCACTCACCTTTCAATGCTGAACTGCGAATTCAACGAACAGATGGCGGATGGTGTACAGCATTTGTTATCTGAAAAGCGAATGTTCTTTTTGAGTTGGATGTTTTTTAATATTTTAACAAATTTGATCTTTAAAACTTTCCATAGCTAATGAGGGTAAAATATGGCACAATTCGAAATAAATTACGTTTACATCGAAATAAACCTCTATAGTCTGTAATTTAGACATGATAATTAAAATAGGGCATAAATCTTTATCAATGTATATTCACCATTTGAGACAAAGCTGTTTTTCATAATAGGTACTCTCTTACTATGACCTTTTGATTATAATGCTATGAAAATGATACAAAATGTTATTTTTGCATTGTGCTTTTATGACAAATACTCTTCTTTAATACTTAAAATGTAAAACTAGTAACCATATTAGTAAAAGATTCAATTTAAATAATCGGCTGAAAAGTATGCTTATAAAAAGAGTTTCCAAATGAACAAGATTATTTTTTCTAGCATCTCCTACATTACTGCGCAGTTGTAGATTATCAAACACGCAGCCTGCATATAAAATCATGCATTTTGTTCACAAATTCTAAGCAACTCAGTACCAACTTCTTTGTAATTTAAAGAAAAATTCTTTCTAATCTGAAATTTGCACTGAGTTTCCCTTCAAACTTGACTACTGAAAGTTAAAAAAGCAACTTTTTTTAATTGGTGAGCTACAAAAATCAAAGAACTATTTCTTATCTAAAATATAATTGTAGTAAAACAATTAACCAGAAGAACTTTGTAAAAAGATCAATTTTTAAAAATAGAGCAAATTAAATAATATCCGAGGTGTGTTAAGAACTAATGGTTCCATTGGAAGATAAAGCTTCGATATCACTTAGTAATAGACGAGTAATTACGTAATTCATTTTACTTAAAGAAGTTATCGACCACAGACCAGATTTCTGCTCGATAAATGATTCGATACATTTTTCGAATCATACCCACGAAAAACTTTCGGATTCATAGCTAATAAAAGGCTTTGAACAATCTTCGATAAAGCTAGGATAATAGAAACAGATGCCAGAGCAAGGATAAGGGAAAAAACATGCCACCAACTAGTTGAAGTACCTCCATTTAATTTGAACGTGGAAATGGTTATGGAGAGGCCCTTTTCCAATGGGGATTAATCGTTATTTAGGCCGGTTTGTGCCAGTTACGTCAGACATCAGCTCTCTTTCATTGCAAGTCCAAAGGAGCGCGAGGAAAAAAAAGCATTTCCATTAATGTAATCCCTCAACCCATCGGTGGAGCTCACCTCCGCCAAATCTATTTTTCTTTCCCCCTTTCGATTAAAATCTCCGACCCTTTGAGCTAGGAAATGATAATTAACAGCAGCGCCGGCAACAAACACATCCATCCCATTGGGAGAGCCAATCGTGAGATCAATTGATCAATCAGTCACTATGACTGAGAGGGGGAGGAAAAATCCACGTTCTCTATTGCACGCATCCCGACCAAAGCACGTGTGGATGGAATAGGAGTTGCAAAGGCGAGATTTAAAAATGATTTCAATGAGTGTAAAGGGATTACTGATCATAAACCAGTCGCGGGAGTTGTAGGAAGAATAGGCGGTTGTGATAGGATACGGTACGAAAAGGGTAAAGAGCAAAGGAATATAATATTCCGAGTCTTCTTTGGAAGCAAATACTAGCACAGTTTATTCGCAGGTTCAATATTAATTTCAATACAAATAAATTCCACAGATGCGCGAGTAACTTTGCGGCGTTCCATAGCAGGAAAAATGAATAAATCAGGAAACTTTTCAGAAAAAAATATAGTGTATCGATTCGTTTCCAATAGTTATAGTAAAATTAAAATTATAAAATTCAAGTTTGCAGGTGACAAAATTTCTGATTTATTTATTTATTTCGCTAAAAAAGATTGGTGAGGCGTTGTTTCAATAATGGACGGGTATCAATATATGAATATCGTATTCGCAGGTTTAGCATACCCTCACGAAATAATGATTAATATGGCATATCTTAAGTAATAGCTGGGTAATATGTGAAGACTATTTAGTAGGGCATTACTTCAATAACCGATGGGTAATAAACGCTATGCTATATTTAAGGAGCGGTTGTTTATGAAGGTTTCATGTTACGGATATGAAGTTTCTAAAAGAAGAGAGGAGCCAGTGAAAACCAGGTGAACATTTCGGTCAAGATATTAAGATTAGAAGACATAATAGTTACTTAAATTAACTAGGAATTAAAGAGGAATAAAATATGAAAATAAGGAAAAGAAAAGGATGTAAGCATATACAAGAAAACACAAAGAATTATTAATTCAAGTGATAGTTCTCAAAACAAAAGATATTATAAGCAGGGGTAAAGCAGCCTTCGTTTCTTATTTATATTCCCCATTATGTACTACATCAGCACTAAATTAGTACACATTTCACTTTCCTAAACCTTATAATTAAAAAGCTCTCAGTTCTTTTCTAAAATCAAATATCATAGGTTTTTATGTTTTGGAAATAGAACTATCTTTTTCACATACCTAAGTTACTTTTTTACAATAGTGAAATGAGGATGCCTGTAAGCCCTGCTGACCTTGATCAATTTCATACATAAATTGGACAATATTTTCATTCTTATGGCTTATTCAAACTCTTTGATGTGGCTAAATGAATCGCACGCTAAAACGGTAAGCAGACAAACCAAACGGATTTGGTGAATGCTGCGGTTTGAGCAAACTGCATAGCAAAATTTAATAATTTATTTTGTCGTTCGACCGTGATATTGATAAATTATACGAATGCATTTAAAGGTGGTAAATATCAAAGCATCTACATACCGATGGATCTCTGAAGTATAAACAAGCTGAAATTATTTCCTTGATGACTCAATCGATTCATATTTGGCTCTATCCTCTCAAATTTGCGATTAATAATCGACGTGATGAAGGATTAATGTTTAGGCATTAAAAAAGCTCGCTTTATACGATTTTGGTATCATTAAAAACACAAAGCATTTCCTCATGGTTTTTCATTAGTCATTAAAAAGATGGATGTGTGAACAGATTTTCACTCTAATTTTAAAATGTCTATAAACATACCTTCCTCTTTTGGTGAAATTTTTTCCTAAAATTCCCTACTAAACCCAATTAATATTTTAAGAAGAAGCAAACCATTTGTTTGTAAGCTCCTAGACATAACCTCTACTTTAAAAACCTAGTAATTTGTCCTTCAAAATCTAAACTACTAAATCATAACTTTCCATAAAGTCACATTTATTCATGCAAATATCAGAATATTGACTTATTGTTTTCCCTACATACATTTCCTTAAAAATCAAACAAAATTGAAGAATCCATCTAAGGTTCTGACTTTTAATACCCGGTGTGATATTCCTATGGCAAATTTCGACTAAAATAAGGGATGAGACACATCTCGAAGCTATCACAATTTGTCACTTCATGCATGTACAGTAAAACCCGATCAATGAACTTACATTTGTGAAGTGTGTCTCATAGTAAATACACGGGTGGGTGAATTTATATATATTCAAGATATATAATATGAAATTACAGAAAATTTGTGAAGATTTGTTAATTTAAGTACATGGATTTTAAGTGTAAATATCAAAAATTTTAAAGGTAATTTTTTCTGTTTATACTCGTTATAGAGTAGGTCACCAGGATCATCATCCGCTATTGAATTTGTAAGTTTATTAGAAGAATGGCAAGATATAATTAAGAATTTAAACAGTAAATTCATCTGATTGGTCATTTTAACCTAAATATTAACGTAAAACCTACCTAATTTACCAATTTGATGAGATTAATTGAAAAATTTGGTTTAAAACAATTTGTCAAAGACTTCACTAAAGTGACAATGTAAAGTAAATCATTGATCAGATTTAGATTAGATCTAGAGATTTATAGCTAAAAATAATTGGTAAACAAATCTGATATGAGAAAACTCAGCGAACATGTATTGTTCAATATTAAAAATAACACTTCAGACTTATTAAGCGGTATAGCCTCTTAAGAGTTTTAAACAGCTTTTACTATACATAGTTTTCTGTGGGCTGAATAAACAAGTTGATTAAGAACTCGATTAAAGTTTAAGGTAAGAAATACTGAAGGGTGCGAAAATATGATAATAATATTGGAACGTAATTGTAATGAAGAAATGAAGTCTATCTGAGGATGGTCTGGCATAGACTTCGTCAAACCAGTCCACTGTCAGTTGTCAGCGTCATCAGCATTCTGAGGTAAATTTGGAATAGTGCGAATGTATGCATCACGTGACTTGATGGACTACTCTTGGAGTGCCCTGACGTGGCAGCCTTCCGAGATTAGTCCCGGATTTCAATGATCTCTCCCGCTGCCCCACAAATGCATCACGGGACACCAGAACGTCCCGATTCCTGCGTAGCATTCAAAATCATCTTCAGCAAAAATTTAGCGATGAAAAAATTTCTTATAATGAAATGAGTTTTAAACGTGATCGTTGATGAAACTCATTTCATCAGATATAAAGATGATTTGAGGCTAAAAATAAATTTGCGAATTCGGTATCGATTCGGTTCCGGTTCGATGCCCTTGTCTCTGGAAACTTATTTTTATACCAATAAACATGCTGATTTCTACAGAAAAAAGTAATGTTTTCAATTCCTAACTTAGGTCATTCATAATGAAAAGGCCAATGTCTCGCAGGAGACGTGGGTTTTCACTGCGCCTCACCCTAATTTGCATTCCATGTACAGACTCCATTTCGTCTTTTCTTAATTCTGATTAATTCGAGAGATTTCCATCCGCAACGCGCCATTGCGTTTCGAATCGGAAATTATCCGAGAAATCGGGGCCCCAAAATGCAGAGGCCCCTTCTTCGGGATCATTGTCCGAAATGAATTGATCGATTGAGTCATTAGTCAGACTTAATGGAGAGCGTCTTGTAAATCGCATAACAGTCTCCTCTGAATGCAGGGTAAAGAACAGCCTCCGCCGGCGATTTTTAACACTTTGGCACGGTGTGACGAAGGATTTAAGCGGAAAATAAAGAAGGATTGAGTCTCATCTCCATATACGTTAAGAAGGAGTCTTCTTTCTCCGAACGTTTGAATAAAAGAACACTTTTGATTCCGTCAGATTAGTCCGGATGATGTTGATCTTTTGAGTCCAATTAAGCTTTCTTCGATTAAAGTGAGGAGAAAACAGAAAAAATGGAACAGTCAATATTTGAACGAAGCCTTCCAAGTTGGGAGTAAATCCCTTAGCAAAGGCGGGGAATCAAGTCGAGGATTTAAAATCTCTAAGATCGATGTTTTCCTGGAGAAAATTATATTTTCGAGAAAATTATCTTATGAGATTCTAATTCAAATGAAACGGCTCCTAATAAGGAAATGATTGCAATTTAATCACTCCGCGTACCATTTTGGCATTGATCAGCTTAATATACAAAAATTAATAACGTTGTCTTGAAAATATTTTCTTAAATTGGATTTAAAGTTATATTCCTACATCTTTCATCGTGAACAAACAGAGTTGTTATAATTTGTCAATGAAATAAATGTAGTTTTCTATCTTGATTACAACCAACTATAAACGTCTATTTATTCAGTATGAAGGAATTTAGGGAAGTTTGCAGATTAAGGGGAGTTTGAATTGGCCCAAAATAAAAATCAATTTCAATAAATATGATAAATTAAACTATTTTAATCGATCTCTATTGTATAAGGTAATAAGAAAATCTTATATCTATTTTCCTCACCGTCAGATCATATGTTCGCACGGTAAAAAGAATTACGGAGAATTTGCATCATTTCCATTTTTGAAGAGCACTGATGCATTTCCAACGTAAAATAATCTGAAAAATTATAAAACTTCTAAGAATCCATGTTTGCGAACTGCATTACCATCAAAAGTCAACTTCGCAATATGTAACAAAAGATGAAGAGTGGGAAATTACTTTCTTTGAAAATATACTTGCAAACTTTCTTCCTTACATTAAAACAGTAGCAGATTTCTTCCTTTTGTCAGACGCTCTTTCGCATTCCGCTGAATAAGAAGAGGAAGATTCGTTCGCCTCTCGACCAATCACCGCACGCGGAATTCGTAAACAAAGAGCGATAATTTGCAAAGTAACGCGTTTGTGGCATGTAACGTGGAGTGACAATCGGAGAGAAAAACATGTCATTACTTATAATTTACGGCTCGCAAGAGGGACAGAGTAGCTGTCAGTCTTTGCCTTGTGACATTCTCTCAACGGAGATGGCTAGAAAGAAGGAGGCTTAAGTTTCTTCTGCTTTGAAAGAGAAGAAAGAGAATCCTGGGAAACAATTTGAAGAGTTAGGCGTACTGGGTGTTAAGGAAAAATTGCAAGTATTTCGCAAAATAGCGACAGCGAGCTCTATCTCTTCATCGGAGTATACCCGTTTTGTTATAAACGAAAGAGAACAATTCTAAGCAGAAATCAGAGAGACATAACGAATAATAAAATCGAAAGGAATAAATTGTCACAAATAATGGATCATAGATATAAAATACATAAAACATAGAAAATACAACAATTGGCTGGTTATGGAACTTTTACAGCATAACACGAGGGAAAAAATACTTCATTAAAATTAAAATTACAAAGAATTACTGGATGAATTATAGTTCAGTTTCGCTTGATTGAAATATATTCCCATATTATATGGTTATATTATGGTCTTAGAATTCATAATGAATAAGGATTTTAAGCGTCATTTAAAAAAAATCCTCATCAATGCAACCGTATGTCCTCATGCTCGAATAAGATGATGGAAGAAAAATATTAAGTGCTCGTCATAATTTGATGGTAATTAATTTGTAATTTTGTATCTGATTAATGTATTGTGATGATGTATGGAATTGTAGGATAGATAGTTTGAAATAGTTATAACTGATCGGAATTGGTAAGATCACTAGTAGTATGCTTGGAATGTACATGTAATTTGATCTTTGATTTTAAATATGTATGCAATATGGTAAATGGTTATGCTTGACAGGGAGGGATAATATGTATGAAGGTAATAGATTTAGTATATAATCTAAGTTTTTATATTTAGAACGTACTGTCAATATCTTGGATAGATATAAGGGTATTTGATAATATGTATGAAAAGATGTATGGAAAAGATAACCAACGTCAACTTTTCTTTCAAGCGTTGAGGGTAATAAATTGTCTTCCCCATATTTTTCGAAATGAGGATACAAATCAACTGATCATTGCAATTATATAAGAAGATATACAAAAAGACCGATTGATGGCGCACATGGGCAAAAACAGATCAATTGGTTGACAGTTTATTGATCTTTTGCTTGCAGATAAGAAGACTGAATTTGGATTTCGAATCTGCGATCGAATCAATGTTCAAAAACGATGGAAAGACGAGTGTTCTATTCGCAGTCTTACGCTAGGAAAGAAGAGTAAACTACTCTGGTGAGCAGAGTTTAGTAGGCAATAAACACGTGGGAAGAACGAGGGAAGAGCCATTAAACTGCAGGGATAAAAGGAAAAAATTAACGTGGGATTCAAGTTTATATCTAGAATGCGGTGGTTACGTGTGTTTGTCTCTTAGATACGTAGGAAGGTAAATGCGCAGCACTGATATCCGTCTGAATAAAGGCAGAATGAATCGATAATTGATGGAGCATTTACTGCATCTCTAAGAATAGACGCCCTATGACTCAGAATAAGCCGAGTCAGAATTAATGTAGGAAGTTATTAATGCCATAAGCATTAATGTAACATATCTTGGAATGGAATATGTATCCTGAATCCTTGCCGAAAAATAAAAAGGATTTTTGAAGCAGCTGTTGGAGTTTGTCGTAAGATAGAGTGAATGTGAAAATTTTTGTAATATTATTGGTGTGTTTGCAAAGGTAATGATTCAGAAACTGATGAGGTGATATGTGGTTTGCCAAAGGAACGATGTAAACTGCGAATATGTAGTAACTGTAATTCCGGGATATATGTGGTGTTAAAATATTATAAGAGATAACTGAGGGATATTCTACACTCTTGTTTTTGCTTGTGAGTGTGCTATAATGCTAATAATTTTTAGATTCTTGAGATATTATTTTAGGATGTTAATCTGTATCAGAGTTATGGTGTAAGGGATTGTGTAGGGTGTTTGCTACTTGCTTTACTTGACAATGTTTGGGACTGGGATTCCATGATAATAACACAATATCTTTAGATTGCTTAGTGTGAATTTTCTTTGAAAATAAGCTGTTACCAAACAATTACGAAACGGCGACTGTGCTTATGAATCTGTAGCAGAAAACATTTACCTAAACTAGACTTAGTGCGCTGACTAACCAGTCAATAATACAGTCATGTACTTCAAATGACGCTAGATTAAACGTAAACCAATAGCAGAGACGAAGTGAACAATCAAACACGTGCGGTAAACGTACGCTATCATATACGCCGAAATCAGGAGATTTTCCCTATATTTATTACAAAAATAAATTCATTAACACTGTGGATATGAATTTACGTTAAAAATAGCTCATTACCATACAAGAATAATAAGCAAGAACTAATGAAAACCTTGAAGAATGCATCAGCACATGCAAAATGCTATCATATTCCTCAAAGCTCTATCTCAATTTCCAAGCTTAAATTTACCAATTATTTCTTTACCGTCATTAAGTAATTCCACTAAGTTCGATCAATACCGATAGGTTATACATTTATTTCGAATTTCGGTAAAGCTATTTTTATGTGGACAGTTTACTCTAACATTTATATATCATTAATGTGAACGAATATCTAAATATACAGTTTAAAGATAGGCATTATATAATAAAAACAAGCTAATGGGCACTCCATGAAAAATTAAACTTCAGCAGGAGCAAAAATTTAATGAGTGTTTGTATTATGTATTCGATAATTGAATCTTATTTTACCTAAAAGTCAATCTATCCAATGAAGCTCACTATCCGAATTCCAGAAAGCGTAACTCCTGTTAATGCTGGATACAAGATTTCTACCTTCCGTATACAGTATGGTTCATCCTTCCAAAAATATATCGACGATTATTTGTAAACAGGAATAAATCAATTATTTACAACCGTAGCTCAAAGGATGTAAACGAAAAAATACAACTTTTGCGCCTCAACGCATTCGTTTAAAAAATATTCCATTCCTACTTTAATAAGCAACTGAAATAAAAGCATTGATTTCGTGGAATGTAAACTGCTGTATGAATACTTGGACGATAATAATCTGGGCGTCGTGTAACGAAAATACCTCATAAAAGCTAAGCCGAGTTCTGACCGGTTTCAGCGGCGAGAAAAAATGAGCCGTTTCATGTGGACTGCATGAATAAAAGCGAATCTCCCCTTCTGATTGACACGAAGCCAAATAGAAAAAAAATATCCGATGCTATTAGATTGATGTTAGGTCAAAAAGCTCTCAACTTGCTTTGGCTCTCGAAAATATTTATAAAACGAGGACCGCCGTGTAACATATGCAAAGACATAGATAAAAGGAAGAGGGAATACAAGAGACGTGTCTAGATAGAGAATCTGAAAGAGAAGGGAGAAACACACCCGCGTCCCTGTTTTGAAAGACGGGTGGGAAAAGAAACGAAAGAGAAGGAGAAAGAAGGGAGAAAAGGAAAGCAGGGAGAGTAGGCGAGACGGAGGGGAGATAAGAGGGAATGATAACTATGAAAGAATGAGGAAAAATAAAATGAAAGGAGTATATAAATCATAGAATAATCGATGAAAGGACTGAATGTTATTTAATGATGAAAGAAGAATCAAGTTGCACCATAATATAATTAAAATCGACTAGCGAGGGAATAAATTAGAGAAAGAAAGTTGCGAGAGAATAATGAGGAAAATAGACATAGAAGATAAGTAAATTCCAAGGCGCGACATCCTTCTGAGGGATAAGGCCTAGTCATTCACCGTAGGTAACACGTGGTCAGCATATCGACTCCCAAGCTGCCTAGGAAAGGAAAGCATAATTGGAAAATTTCTATTTAAGGTTGGATAATATTAGTAGAAATATATGGTGAAATAAGTTTCCATTGGAAATGCGGAATTGAGAAAAAAATGCATCTGAGAAACGGTTGGACTGAGGGGAAAGTAAATCTTTCTCATGAAAAAAAAGGATGAAGATGATTGACGGATATATAAAATAGAGAAATATAAAGAGAAAAAACGATCAAACACAATGGAATTAAGCAAAATATCGACGAAATGTCACAGAAAAAATAAAAATAAAATCTAAATTTATGTTATTGAAAGGAAGCTGAAAATCAGAAATAAACTTGAATTGAGGATGAATTATCTCATAAAAGAAATATACAGTCTTAGCGTATATATCGAAATGGAGACTTCGCATCTTCAACGACAACGAAATCATGGAAACTTGATAAAAAACACTTAAGAGAAATGTTTTGCAATTAGATCAGAGATTCTAGGATAATCTTAATTCGAGAGAAATCATCCACTACAGATTAAGTCACGTATTATGGGGAGGAAAAAACGGACGAAAGACAAGAAATTCAGAAAAGAAGAATAGCGGAAGGGATAATGGAGGGGAAATATTAATAAATTATTAGGCAAAGACGAAGAAACAAGGCTTATGCAAGAGTTGATAAAGATGGATTAAATAGAGAAGGGATACAAGAAAAGCAGATAGCGAACAGTCTTTCATGGATGTAACGAAGTTTTTACTTTCTTCAAAATATTTTTTAAAGGGGAGAAGAATCTATAATAAATACTCCTTTGCAATGTATAGATTTCCAGAGACAGTCATCGTTACGTAACGTAAGCTATTTCACAACAGACAAAACCCAGACGGGGCCTCCGAATAGTCTAGTGGGCGACGCCTTCGAAATTCGCAAGTTTTTCGATTCCTGCGATTAAAATTTAAAATTACAGGAACTTTATGACAGAGAATGAATAGAAGATTAGATGCCACGAACGGGGCTCTCAGATAGCCAATGGGGTAGCGCGTACGCCTTTGTGGAAACCGGTTCCGGGTTCGATTTCCGATGAGAACACACTTTTGAAACGACCTCAGCTGTAGAGGCACTTTTAAGTATACTTCTATACTACTCAGATGCATATTTGGAACAAAATAAATAAAAAGTACAAAAAATGTCATTATTTACTTGATATGATTAAAAGAATTATTTTCGTATGCAAAAAAAGGAGACGAATATGGAAGAAGAAAAGAAGTAGAAGAGAGAAAGAGGGAAGGAGAGAAGGGAGATAGGAAGAGAGAGAGGCTGTGATTGATCGAAAGTACGCAATGATTGAGCGATTGTGACAGTGTGACCAGATGATGAATGATGGCCGTGATGACGCAGTGGAGGGAAAAGAAGAACAGATGATGAGTGTCAAGCCGAGATGCGCTAAAGAGGAACGGACACGGCGAAGAAAAAAACCATGATTAGAGCTCATAAGTTATTCCAAATGAATGGTTTTAAAGCACCTATCTCAGCCTTCACAGAATTCTAAATATATAGCAGTTCGGAAATAACAGCATTTGAATGTCAAGGAGTGAATGAGGGAAAAATATATTTATTTGTTCGAGAAAAAAAAGAGGACGTGATTGGAGTGCAAAGTGCTTTTCCCTGTAGACAAAATAGAGCGATGGAAAAGAAATCGGACTTTAAAGATAGGCATACAGTCTTAGTGAGAATGCGCAGACGAAATGTTCATCAATATTTTCATAAGGAAAAATGTAGTGGATACCATTCTAAAATGACTCTGCACAATTTACCTTATTATTCAGTAATTGCATTGTATTTTAAGCTTAACGTAAATATCTTCAATTACTGATGTTTATTTAATTTTAGTTGATTGCTTAAGACCAGTTGGAAATTCTGCTAAAATATTGGCCGAAAAGCAGTAATTCTTATCAAATAAAGAAAATTAGAGTGTGTTTATTTTAACTTCAAATTCGAGTAACAAAATATACACAGCTTTCAAACTTTAAAGCTTGTTAAATGTCCTCCCTTCGTAGATAAGAGGCTGATTTTTATTTACCCTGAGGTCCCCGGTTTGACTCCAAAAGACTAAAAGCGTTCTCTTAAGAAATGCATGTAAACTTCACTTTTATAGGCAAGCTTCTTTTCTTTTGCAAAATTAAATTAGAAAAATTGGTCATACGAAATCGAGACAAGAAGCACAAAAAGGTAAATCGATTTTAATTTCTTTTCTTGATCATTGAAAATCGTTAGTGTGTCTGCATCGTTAAAATTTTTATAAAATAAACGAAAATTTTATAAAATTTTGAGGATATGAACAGCCAATCTCCCTAACGACCAATGCTATTGTTGAACCCGAGCTCACTCCCCTTCCCTTTAGAATGCATGGGGAATCCAGGTCTATTTAATAGTAATCGTATGAATAAATGACACACTATATAAGCAAGAGTTGAATTTTCTGAAAGGTTAACGAATAATTTGCAATGTCGATCCGCAGGCGAACAACGTGCGACCATTATGGAAAAGTATCTTAATGGGCTCGATTATTCCAACGTTATTTAATATGATGAAGCAACCAACGATATAATAAACAATTTAAAAAGTATACTTTATGTGAAAAAATACTGTATCATGTTAATCGCCTTTCGTTCACGTGGCAGGGGGTGCATGACTACTTCCCTAATTGGTTAATATTGATATATGGATAATATTTTTGCAGCATTTCGAGCAAACAATAACGTAAGAGATAAGATTTTTACACTAGCTATATATTGATTTGTAAGAGTCGAGTAAGTTGCGATTTGTATTGTATTCATCACTTTTTCATCCCGCTGAGAATCAACGGGAAGTTCAGCAATTCTATCTTATAGCTTTCAGTTTGGCAGTGTATTTTCACATAAAACACGAGAACCAGAAGTCGCAATACTTGCACAAACCAATAGCTCATTGATTAGGCCATGAATATCCATCACGAGAACATTTATAGGGTTCTTTTGATATGTATGAAACAGGGTGACAAATGATCAATAAGAAATAAATAGTAATTTCACCCTTTAACCTATTACGACATATTATCTTTGGGTTGACGAATAAAATGCCAAAAAAGAGAAGAACAAAAAAGGATGGAACAATTTGAGCAACGAAAAGAGGAATGGGAGAGGAATGCAAAGGTGAAGAAAGGCATGCGATGAAAGACGAATGGGAAGCAAAGATAAAAGAGAACGAATTGAGGTTGTGTAAGTCGAACTAAAAAGCATGTGTAAACAAGATGGGGAATTGACAAAGTGCCTACTGGCAAGAGTTATGCGTTAGATGTTCAATCCGAAAGATTTATGATTCACGAAGGTTTTTTACAAACGTAACGGTTTAAAAAAGGCGCATTCGATGGGTAAAAGATATAATATCATCAACATTCTTTTATGGCCACCTATAAAACTGTCACGAGTCAAGTACTTGGAGTCTGGGGTACTTTAACGAATGTTATAAATAACCTTATTCCTATTCGGAATTAAAATATTTACAGGTAAATGCTCATATATTTTCAGAATATACGAGAAAAATTAGTTTTTAGGGAGGAACGTTTTCGAAAAAAATATTGTTTCCGAAGTAACAAAAACAAAAAACTGAATTAAGTTAGTTTTAAATTATCCATATAATGAAGAAATTACTTTTAGATCCTGTGCCGTATTAGAATTTATACGCCATTATGACTGCAGGAATAGATCGTCGTTCCAGGCGAACAGATGATAACATTATTTGCTGAATCGATTTTCTAGGAAAACCCACATATGTATGATTATGTTGGTTATGTTTAAAATTATGCATCAAAGGCCGTATTGATGATCTGTATGGTATGGTAAAATGAACAAGGGTTTAAGGAGTTTCTTAAAATGTTTTTATATAAGTGTTATTGTTTGATTAATGAATTCCTTTTGAATAATGATATATCCTGCTGGATATAATGATGAATCATAGTAAATTTTATGGATATACATACACGAAATATATATAATAATGTTAAACTTTGTTTCTTTCTCTTCATTTGGGCATAATCCCAGTTCAGTACAGATTTAGTTCTGTGCATCTGACTGTAATCGTATGGAAATATAATAATAATATTATCATAGTAGCAGTTTAATAAACTTCTTCGGCATGAAATCTTTTTATCATGTTTAATACTCACGGAGCTGAATTCTCTGAATTCAATTTACCTTACCTAAATTTGGTAGAGAATCATAATGTACACAAATTTCAAATTATCGATAGAATGCAAGAAACGGATGTGTACTCATTTTAATACCTTTTTGGTATTATTAGAAAGTATTTTTAATATATTGTATGGTATTAAACAAATATTGAGTTATTTTTGTGTTATGGGCATCATTAGCAATAATCTCGTCATTCTTTGTACGTGAAATAAATGTACCATTGTAAATGTATCGTTGGTCATTCTTCATAATTAATTAAAATCTCCATGATTTTTGCGGATTAATTGTGCATATACTGCTTAAACATTTTGTTGAGTTAAATAAAATTGTAATTCAATTAAAAAAGTATTTCATTTGAAAATGCCAAATAATAATACATATACTGTGTATTATGGATTTGCGCATACAAGATAAATGTCATTTTAAATATATTTTTTGTACGCACATTTTAATTTTCCCTTCTGTGAACGTGCTCTAAATATGAGAATACATTAAATACAAAAGATCAGTAATGTAAATAAAGTCGCTTTAGAAACTGCAGCTGAGAGACCCAACACAACGAATACTAAAAGTCCGAAAGTTGGAAGCGAAAGCAAAGATACGAAAGGACCGTTAGTTCCACACGTCATCCAAAAAAATTCCTATCAATCAATTCCATTTGTAAATCACCTCCGCGAAAACTGCGACGAAAATTTTAACGCGTGTAATAATTCACCCAAAGTGAGAGACATAACACCCGTTAAAACGCAATTAAACCCTTAAACACAGGATAAAAATCCACACTGAGAAGAATGAAGTAAGGTGATAAAATCGAAACAAAAAACGGAAGAAAGCCTCTGAAGGAAAAAAGGGGGAATAGCAATAACGCGGAGGGCGACATAAGTAAAAGAGGTGATGGGAATGTAAATTGCAGCGGTGATAGAGATGGATGCGGCCCCCCCTCATGCGTGCCCGGCATGATTAACCTGTACGCCCCCGCCCTCTGGCACGTCTGCGATGTCGCGTGTGGGAGTACAGGTCCATGTAGAGAAGAGACAGTTTCGGGTTACATTGGGGAATAGTTGCCAGGAAAAAAGTGAACAGATTTTAATGCTACCTCGACGTACTTCTACGAGAGTAATTTTAAAGTTGGAGTAGTCAGATTGACTGGTAAGAATGGAACTTTTTTACGCCATCTGGACAAACAAAATGGGCCCCCCGAGCGTGGCAGACGAAGAAAAAATCGTGTAAATATATGTCCCTTTCGGATTTTTTCTATATCCTTAAATACCGCGCATTTATTTAGCTCTATGACTGGTCTCGTTTCTGGAATATTTCGGCTCGGTTTCGTCATTTCAGTTATGCGAACTGGTAAGATTCTTTTTTCTCTTTGGATACAGTAGTCATTCAAAGTGTTTACTGTGTTACACTCTTGAAATTTAGGTGCCATTCGATTGAAAAATTATGCAATTTTTATTATTCAGAGCTACAGAAATAAGTACGGTTCGCGTTCATATTTTGTCGGAAAGCTATTGTTAGACAAATACGTTTGGAAAATTTAGATTTAAATTTCCGTGATTTTCAGCTCAAAAATAGTAGAAATTTTTACCAGTGCTTGAACAGGTATGGTAATTTTGCACCTGAAACCTCATTGGGAATCGAATTCAGGACCGCTTTCATTAAAAGTTGACCATATTACCCACTTGGCTATCAGGAGACACTTTCAACTCAAAAAGTCACAGATATTACCCTTAATGATCTTTAAATTACCTTTAAGGGTAACATGAATATGCTCCTTTAAGAGTAATGTCAGCTTTATAAGAAATACCAGGTAATAGCAAAATTATTCAGTGGATACAATAATTACGAAAGGTTTAGCAGCAAATGCTTTAAACGATTTATTTAACAGGCTAATGTAAAAAATACAGAAAGAGAGGTTAAACACTAAATTAGTTAGAACAAATATTTACACTTACAGACATTTCCGGTTATTTTAGTTCATCCAAGTCTATGAACCGCTGATCTATAGTATAGTAACAATTATAGCTAATAATTACAATAGTGGTTTAAAAAACTCGTTAGATATATTCATTTAACACAAATATGCTCCCATCGAGAATGAAAATAAAACAGAACCGCGCTAACCAAAGGCAAACGCTACCCTTTTGATCATCCTGGAGATTATAAGTCTCTCTATTTGATGGAAAAAATCGTGTGTTATTAGGTCGAGGGAAACAAAATCATTATAAAAATATAGAAGCCGAGGGATATAGAAATATAACAGAATTTAATGATCGATAATGTTTCCGCGTAACGTGTCATTAAATATTTCTCCAGACGTTCAAAGAACGAAACGCATTGATGATAGACGTTAATGAGGAGAGAGACTTGTTCGTGGAGATAATACGTCAGTGGGCGATTGTGTTTCGTGGGAAGATTTATTCCCGGATCCCCTGTAGCGAGGCTACGGCGTCACTACACGAGTCTTTTCTAGCGCGTAATCCACGTTGTGTTCGCTATTATCCGGGAGAAACGCTGTTATCGGCGACTTGCAGCCTCCTTCCTAATTTCAAATTCCTTCTCTTTTGTGTTCCAATCATTATTTCTGATACACCGATAGGATACGTGCGTTGAATTCTCCACGGTTATTAAATTTCCATTCAAAGCCAGCGTCGCTCAAGTTGTTTATCATTCTCTTGCATGTTTATGATGTATGATTTTCAAGAGTTTTACTGACCTAGAAATCTTCAGTGAAAAATTTTCATATCTCTCTCGCATTTGGCTTTAGTTAGAAGAAGAAACGAGCGGGCTATCTCTGATTATTTAAGATTAAAAAGCAACTTTAGACTTATTCTAGGAAAAGTAATGTTAACGTTCAGAGATTTTTGGTAATTTCAATAGATGCTCCCTGTGAAAATGCATAAAAACATGTCCATAAAAATTATCAAAGAAATTACAATGGCTTGAATTTGCTCTTATAAACATGATATGTGTATATAAGCAAATTAAATTCAAAGTCATAAATTAATTCAATAAAATCCAAAGTCAGAAATTAACTCCATTAAATTCAAAGTCATGAATACTTCAATTACTTTATGAAGAGAGAAATAGATCGAAATTATAAAGATAGATTAAAGATCAATCACAGCAATTAATAAGTATATCGTCCTTCTACAGGAAATTTTATGGGGCTTCAGGAATTCAAAATATCAAATTAAACAAATGAGCACAATGAGTTTTCTCTTTTTTGAATCACTCTATTTAAACTCATATAAGACTTCTCTGGATGACGTAAAGAAATTGAATTTCCCATGACTATCGCTTGCGGAGCACTAATCCGTCCAACGCCAAAATCATATAACACTACTCCGTGGAGAAGACGAGGTATGGCCACAAAGATTAATGGTTCGGAACTAGGTTTGGCAAAGGTGACGCTCCCTTTGATTATCAACCCGTAAACGAATCAGATCGCAGTAAATGCCATACCGCGCCGATATCTCGACCATAAACACTCATTTGGTTCACTCGAGACACCATCTGAGGTGTAGGTGAATTGAAGATGAATTCGATCTTTCACTTACACTGCGACCGTTTCTTTTTACACCTCTGGCCTTCAAATCTCCCTTGCCCAAAATGGGCTTACCGCAGTTAATCCTGAGCCATCACAAAACGGGAATTAATCCTCGGCTAACGAATGGCGCAAAATCACCCCGCATGGAAGCTATCTCCCAACTTCTTTGGCCCGCTGTGGGGAATGAGAGAGAGAGAGAGAGAGAAGGAAGGAAGCTGATATAGAGAAGGAAGAAGTCCAGACGACAAGCAATGGCAGTGACCCTGGCGACAGATTTCGTGATTTGGCTATTTAGAAATTCAGCCTGGAAACTCTGAGATAAAAGTGGGTTTGTCAAAGAAAGACATGCGGTAAAAATAACAGATGTGAAAATTAAAGTATTTTCAAGATGAGACCGAGACTAGTGAACCATCTTTTTACATTTACCCGAAGTTTTATGCTGCTGAAACATACCATAGTAAATGCATTAAAGCTTAAAAATAGATACATTTACTTTTTTGTGTGATGAGTTTAGCAATATAATATGTAGTATTTATAGTTGGGTCCTAAGTTTCAACTATTTACCTTAATATTATAATGCTTTGTAATATGCGTTATTGAATTACTTATTGTGTGACTACATGAATGTTCCATGTATATTAGAGTACTGTACATAAGTATCCAACCATTATATAATTCGTTAAGTAAGTAATTGTATGAATAATCATGTTCAAGTGAAAGAGATTGAGTTAAAAAGTGAGAAGAATAAGCGAAATGCAACGAAAAGAATAAACGGAAAAAGAAAGTGAAAGGAATGAATGCGAGCAGAAAGTGAAAGGGGGTGAATGAAAGTGAAAGGAGGGAATTGGCGGAAGTGAAAGGGATTGAAAGAGAAAGGAGGTGATAAAACGTGGGAGAAAGGAAGAGGAGAACACGGTGAGGTGAGAGGGAGTGAGAGAGAGTGATTAGTTTGGCCGACGGGAGATAGAGGGGGTTAACGTAGCGTCATGGAAGAGAGGCAAAGGGAACCACAGGATGCATCCCCATTTGTCCGTCAGATGGGAACGCTTTTGGTTGAAGAAGGGAGAGTGTGACTTTCCAATGAAGAAACCTAAAATGACGTATTTTGGCGGATGGCTTTGCCGGCCATTACGTTCAGGAAACAAACTGACAAAGGCTTTTCAGTGAAAAGGATACGCGTCTTTGGCGTACCTGTTTGGAAGGATAATGAGATATCAAGAACCCTGGGGAGAAGTTAATGTGGAAAAGAAGGAACTGACGGACATGTAATGGAAACGCAGAGGGAAAATAAGCAAGAGCTCATCATACTGCCTCTCACCAACCAGGAATTGAAATATACATATTTTCGTCTGCAAAAGAATGAAAGTGCTAGAAATAATCAGCCTGACGTACCTTGGGGCTCTTAATATTTATAGCAATTGAGTAATAAAACCAGCAGACTATGTACAAATGTTGTCTGAATATATTTGATAGCGTTGGCATTTTTGTAGGCACATAAGCAGATTTTATATCTAAAATAGACTCAATAAGGTTGTAAAAGAAGAGAAACGTAGTAGCTAGGTAGTTTAGTTTGTGAGAACACCTGCTTGGAAAGTGGGAGACCTGGGTTTGGGCCCCAGTCACTATTTTTACTCCTTGTACAACCTTGTATTAATATGCACACTTTCTTGTGTATAGTTAAACATTTCCATTTTTTAAAGGAATTGGCATTACAGATAATATTATAAATAAGTCGTAATTATTTAAAATGTTTACCTCTCCCAATCACTATCATTTGCAGAACTTGCAACGAAAGTGAAATGTAAATATAAACCATCAGAATCATACCTCGATAATATGTCAGAGTGTAAGAGAAAGAATTCAATTTCATGACGTTCTGACACGACGGTGAGGACATAAACTCACTGACAATGGGAAGCAAAGAGAGAACATTTAGAATGTGTCGATAAAAATTTCTGTAGCTTAATCGAGCTTCAATACAGTGAATTCTAACAAGGGAGAAATATTGCCAAACATGAACCAATGCTTCAAGAAAATTTTTTAAAGATACCCCATCCTATACAATGAATTTAGAATCAGTGGATATTTATTTTTCGGAAAGAATTTAGAGTTACCAAATCATAATTAATGTCCAATCCATTACCGAAGAACACATCATTGTTTCTCTGATGAGAAATTCAACATAAAGTTTCACCGTTTTCAAACTTGCAAAGTTTTAAACAGTTGGTTTGACTTACTTCGCTGCTTTGATTCCTACAAATCTGCGAGATGAGTAAAATAGTGAGGAAGTTGTGAAATAATCACATGATCAAAGTGTTCAGAAATGTTAGGAAATACCTCTTATCTTCCCTGGTAAACCCAACTTTCATTAAAATCCGCGCTTTCCAAATAACTGAATAACCTCAAGCTTAGTCAGCTACTCCAGAGCATTAAATACTTGGTACATGTATCTTATCACATTCACTACCAAAACAAAGCTCTCTTGAAATCTAGGAACAAATCTTACCCCTTCTGCGTAACAGATAACCACAGCCATGACTCTCAAGCAGGAGATAATTGCAATGTGTTAGATATTCAAAGTCGTCTTTTCTTAATCATTACGTTTGCATCTGGTAGAATTCATTAGTGAGCTACAATCATAAACTTGCGATCCTTCGTAAAGCAAACAAAATCAACCGCTAAACACATAACTCCGTTCTAAGTTTCGCATGAATCTCCTTCGCGAATGTAAACCAGTATTGTTTTTGCGGAGATCAACATGGGGAACGGCAGCGGTTTAGCGGAAGAAGTCTTCTTGTGAGAACTTGGATATATCATCCAAACTTCCAAAACTTTGGAGACCGTATTTCCTGATCTTAAAATTAGATCGGAAAGATGGAATTGTAGACAGAAACTTCGAATTTGCTCGGTGGAACCCCATTTGTCCTGAATCATACGCTTGGATTCCCCGGATTTAATTTCGCAAATGGTTGTCGATTCGTGAAATCTATTGTATGTAGGTTAAAATTTGAGTAAAAAAGAAGTTTTTCAAAATTATTAATCTAAAAATTTCGAAATATAAGCACCATAAGCACTCGCATTGTCTAAGTGAGTAGAAATAGAGAAATCATAAACATTTACAGCCAAAATGGCACTTAATCGTTTGAGATCTTTCTTTTCAGAAAGTTAGTTATGTAAAATATACTTTTTCCCAATTAATTACGGAAGAGAAAAAAATAGTTAGATTTCATGGTGATGCGTAGTAAAAAGTACAAAGAATAATCTGAATCTGAAACTAATAAGTAGCAATTATACACTTCTGTTGTAGCTTCTAATAATAATAATATCAATAATATATCAATAATATATCAATAATATATCAATAATAATATATCAATATTCTCGTTTTGAAAATCGAAAATACTTAATTTTTCTATATATTTTTTAGTTTTTAGACCTGCTAGCCCTATCCAGCATTGATAACCCTGATGCTTATCGCACTGCCCGATTGGGAAACGTAACAGGGCGAGCGCATTAGTAAATTAAAAGAAGTATAAAGTTAATTTCAATATTGCGTGTGTTATTGAGATAACTACCAAACCCTAGCATAAACCCTAGTATCGAAAGTAAATCCCTGGAATTAATATCCATCGACGATCATGAAGATGCATTTTCGAATAAGTGAATCACCAGCGAATTCACGGAAAAAAGAGGATTGTGAGGGTCGATCCGAGAAATTAATCCGTCGGATTGTAGAAACAAAGGCATTAAAGGCGACACCTTGTTCTGCGAAAAGAAAACAGCGACAATAACGTCGCAAAAACCGACGCAACCCCAATTGCACTCCCTTTTTTTAACTGCGGGATCCGCCGCCGCGCACTTTTGGCGCCACCTCCCGCGTCGCAGAGAATAAGCACGAAAAACAGATCGTGAGTACAAAAGGGTTCTGATGCTGCATCAAAGAGCTTTTTTTGCTCCCGAAGCAAGCCCATTAATTCACCTTTTCCCTTCTTCATACTCAACCTTTGGCGCCACACCTGCATATCTCTCACACCTCTCTCCCTTTATCTCTCCTTTTCATCACCTTCCTCTTTTCCTTCCTCATTTATCTTCTCTTTCATTCCTCCATTTTTCACCCTTTCCACGCACAATCTATTGCCTCATTTATAAATTTGGTTACGCTACGAGATTAAAAATATTTATCTAGTAATGAAAATATTTACCTAACAATACAAATATTTATCTGGCAATAAAAATATTTATCTGGCAATAAAAATATTTATCTGGGAATAAAAATATTTATCTGGCAATAAAAATATTTATCTGGTGATAAAAATATTTATCTAGTAAATAAAATATTTACCTAAATGAAGACAAATTTATCAATGAATACATCATTTAGTCCTTCCATATATGTTTAATAATTTACATTGCTTGTATTAAATTGGGAAATTTCACGACTTAAATAATTTATCAATGAAAAAACATTAATAGTCTACTACATGCTTTGTAACCTACATTTCTCCGTGTTTGAATATAAAAATTCGCAATATAAATCATCGTATTCAGAAAGAAAATTATCTTGAAACCATCACAGACTAGGGCAAAATTTTAGTCTTTAGCGCAAGACCCACCAGAGGACTCATCAAGTAAACAAAAAAGATACAGCCGTCCTAGATCAACTTAGTCTCACCAAGTGATTATTTGCCACATAAACATAACCAGAGTTGTCTTCCTGAACCCCTTTAACGGCAAGGGTTTCAGCTAGCGACTAGTGAGTCTAATGGTAAATCCGTTCCTGAACACTGAATAGATTTCGACTAGTATCCTCTACTGTTTAAGAATCTTCATTCGGGTTACGAATATAGCGAGGTTTTTAATGCCAATGGCTAAACCTTAAATAGCAATAATAAACTTATTCTGTGGTAAAGACCATTCTTTCAGAATATACCTTTTCAAAAATTCGAGGTTAATCACGTCAGGCAGAAGGTAATTTTTAATAAATTTCCACCTACAGCTCGTATTATTCATACCTGAAAACTGATATTATACACCTAGGCATATCTACAAAACAATGATTCGTAAATATTTGATCACATTTATGAATTGTATATTGTATTTCTTACTTTGTATACATTATAAAAGCAGGTACAATTTCTGTTTTAGAAATTTAAATCAATGTATGCTCCGCATTGAACTATTCAGTGTATATTTCTATAAAATGAGACTTATAAAACTGTAAACATTATAAATACAGTAATTTTTTATAAAATCGTTATTCAAATAAGCATCCATCACTCTATCAGAATCCAAACACCTCGAGAGAAGATATCCTCGCAGATTATGTCAACTAAGTATCAGGTGTTTCTCAACTCGTCTCAATTTTTTCTCCATTCTCTTTCCATCACAACCCTTGGCGATATCTCGAAAAAAATTGCTCAGATATGGGCGTTATCCCCTAAAACTATCTGCCGATTATCATCCGACGCCCCGAGCATTTCAAATGTTTCCCACACATCTTCAGATGGCGCCCCGGAATTTTTCAACAATGTAACACGCCATTAATCATGATATTGGTCTTTTTATACCGGATATCAGGTGACGGTGACCTTCATATTTCACGGGGATTTCTGAGCGAAAAAGACGCGGGACCGGAAAAATAAAGCCCGGAAAAAGTAGGGAAGAGGCCTCCGGAAAAGAGAAAAAACACATTTTCGCTCTCTATAAAAAATGGAGGATGATGTCATTTGTTTTTGCCTCTCGTGGACGCAATAATTTCCTCCGTCATTTTTCTCTCATCTTGTCCATCCACGAGTGAGGACTGCGATACGCGGTTTAACGCATAAGCTTTTGTATTGTGTTGAGCATAACGATTCGTCGGTGGGAAATGGATGGCCATAAACGACAGACGTGGAATACAAAGAGATGTAGATAAGCATACAAGTGAAGTACTTTTAAATGTATCAATAACGTACGAATAAAACATTAAACTAGACACCTGCTGTTTGGAGTAATCTCGGATTAGTTTAAACCACCAAAGAATCCCACTCGTATGAAAAGAAAGAAAATAGAATTGAAATGTATCGCGGGAATTGAATTCCTTACTCTGTAGACCTTGATAGATGATTATAGTGTTTTTCTAATCTAACGACGTTTTTAAAGGAAATGATGCCACAAAAGAGCGATATAAAAAATGAATTTTCTCCTAGTCAGTCCGTACTCAGAGGAAAGACTAATTGATACCTAACACACTGTCATATTAGAAAACGGGTAATTTAATAAAGCCAAGGTTAATTGGAATTCCTACTCTTGAATGACAAAAAAGAGTTAATAGAGTTATCAAAATTACTGCAAGTTCTCCGCCTGAATAAAAACTACATAGATTGTAAGTACAAAGTAAGTAACGAGTTTACATATTAAAAATACAGTAAAAATTAATTTATAGTAAAGAATACAAAGCTCACTGAAGTTTGTTCCTTAGCAACCACCGAGTACCTATCGAAAAAAAACCCTTGTTTGAATGCCTAATTAATTTAAACTCCTTTCCTAACCGAGTCAATTTTTAGCACAAACTAATTGGAATTTTCAAAGGGATAATTTTATGAGGGAATCATAATCAGATCATAAAATTAGATTCAATCAGAACGATGCAAAAAAAATTCAAAGGCAGATAATTAGATTTATACGTTTTGAATTCTTTATGCCCCGCCGGTTAAATCTTTTTAACACTGATTTGTTGGCTAATGGACTTGTCGCAATCCTTTTTTGTATTAAAAAAGTTGAACAAGTGATCATCTCTCATGTTTAGTAATTGTATTAACTCTGAATTTTCTTGACAATGGTAATATGGAATAAGTGATTTCTTTTTAAATCTTCGCGGCTCTGGTTTTTGAAAAGAAACTAAAAATCTCTTTTTATACAATTTATCTATTGATTAAGAGTGAACGAATTGTTTTTAAACTAAGGGATTGAATGAACTTTAAATTTAGGCAACGATTTAGTAAATGAGGATTTGTATAAATACATTGAGAATTTTGCGTATGCTTATTTAGGGGAAATATTTTCAAAATGCAAAACTTGTACAAATTCCATAAAATTGCGACGGAATTGATCGGATTAGGTTCTGATGATGGTGTTGTGACACCGAAACCGGTCAATCCCGTTGCAGTTTTGTGGGATTTGTACAAGTTTTTGCTTTTGTAAATGTTTCCCATACAACAGAATACACAAAATTCTTATTGCATTTATACGTGCATGAAAGTTTGTTAGCACATTTAATCTAGATATATTTCCATAGCATAACGTATTCATTTACCAGCAATACTCGTCACTAAGGACAACTCTCTTCTTTCCCAAACAGAGGTGGGGAACTTCTATTTTTAAACATTATTTCTCCCAAATTTTCGACAAAATAATCGTACATTTCCAATCACTCATTAGCGAAACCGGTGATAATGTGAGTAAACGAGAGATGGAAAGGAACAGACACGTACAAAGTGCGGGGGACAGAGAAGTGCGAAAAAGGGAAAGAAAGTGAGAAAGCAGAGAGAAAATTAGAGAGGGAGCAAAGGAAGGGAAAAAAAGGATTTTTTGGTCGGGAAGGTGTGTGCGGACGGGCTGTGTGTGCGATCAGGCGGGGAGCAGCAGAGATTGATAGGAGGAGATAGTGGCGCCGTGGTGGGAAGGACAGGAAGGAATGGTCCAGCAGGGATAGGACAGATTGGGGAGTCTGGGGTAATGAACGGAGAAGCATAGGTCGGCGTGAGGGTGGGAGAGAAATTGGGCGGTTTAAATGGAAGGAAGAAATACAGGGAGAGATAAGTCCAAGTCTGAGTTGGGAAAGAAACAAAGGGGGATATTAAATAAATAGAGGAACTAAGGGAAAAAGGAACTGTAAGGAAAGTTGGGTGGAAAAATATTAATGACTTCGTTACTTCATTTTTTGGACCCTAAAATCTTCAGGGGACTTATTATTCATCACCGCCGTTGAATTTAGCTCCATTTTTTATCTGCTTTGATAAGAGACGGTGACGTAAGTTACATAATCGAGTTACTCCGGAAATGTTGGAGGAAAAAGAAAAGAAAGAAGATGAAAGAATTGCGAGTTTTAACTTTCTGTTATTCAATAAAAAAGATTGTTTAAAGTTTATATGAAACGCTCTGCATATTAATAAAGATTATCTCAGTTGTGAAAATTAATAGTCATCACCTTGATATAACAATTTGAAAAACCCTAGACTGTTTTGTTGTAGCCCCCTAGACTGTTTTGTCCAAAGTCTTAATTTCTTCATGATTCCTAATTTAAACAATAACAATCACCTGCCTCGTTTAGCTTTGGTAGATTTTAATTAGGGACTAGATGGAAGTGGAGACTTTGAGTCTCAATCTCTCTCGAATATTGACGTTTTATTATAATTAGTAATGAATTTCCCCCTCAAAAATGACAGAGCTACATTTAATTTACAGAAAAATGTACTACTATTAACGCATAAATCTGATCCTTCTGAAAAATAAACAAAAATAGTGGTTATTTACCTCACGCAGTCTTTATATATATTGTAAATGAAAGATGATTAAAAATGTTTTCTCCTGAAATTTTTTGCCATTATACCCTTCTAAATTTGATGCATAGCTTGAAAAGAAAACATCGATGTGGACATTATTTGTCAATTTAGTTTTCTAAAACAATATTACGTTCGTTGCATAATTGCCTTAGAAATCATTTCGACAGCCAAATTTTTATGATTTTGAGATCAAGAGCATTTATTATTTGAGCTCTAATTCACAAAGCACAATTTTAAGGAACCCACAGCATAAACATTTTTGTTTATATTTGTAAATATATAAGTTGAAAATGTTAAAGACGGATCAAGGAAAGGAAATATTTCATTGCAATAGTAGAATCTTCTACTCTGGTCCTCGGTAATATAACTACAACTGGAAGGGAATAAAAATATATAATTTAAAGAAAGAAAGGTCTTAAAGCAAGAAATTGAGTCAAAGCTGAGAATAAATACAAAATTACTTAGTAAACATTAGACTATAAAAATAGTAATTACTTCATATACCTGCAGGGAGAATCGTTATCACAGCATACGTTCAGGTATTTTAAATTCTCCAAATTTATCACTGAGATTGATATTATAGAATTTTAGAAATTTTCTTTAAACAGTTACATCTAGGATACCACCATTATCATAACAACTTAAATGTATCTTTTCTTGTAAATCGTCTATAAATTCACTCTACCACAATATAGAAAACTATCAAATCAGTTGTGCCGTCCCCGTTTGGTTACATTTCCACATACAACGCGCATCATAACATTAGCAACGTGATCTACATTCTTGAAAAGTAAACCTTTTTAAGTCTACTTTTCAAATGAAATGAAGGATTGTGAGGTAAAAGGGTAACAAAGTTGTCGCAAGAGAAGTAAATAAGAAGTAAAAGGGAGAAACGTGTGAGCTTAGAGATGAGGATTTTGAAGGAAGGGTTAAGAAGGATAAAGAAAAGGAGATAAAAAGATTAGGAAGAAGGAGTTCTGTGTAAAGGGGAAGAGGTTGAAATGAGAGGGAAAGGGTAAATCTTCTAAAGAGATAATGGTTCGGAATTTCAAAGGATCACTTCCCTGAAAATTTTACGGAGGAAAAGCTAAGGATCTTCGAGCTCTGATCTGCATTAAACTAAGTAAATAATCCAGAGAGACTTAAATGAGAAAGAAACTAAAGGGCATTCATCACTTGATCATTAATAAAGTGTCCAATCAATCGAACGAATTTCAACGGCCTTCGGCTTTTTTCGGAATTTCTTCATCGTCATTATCAATTAATGTAGGCTGTTGTTATTATGTCTCACCTTTCGATCTTCTTAGAAAACGTGCGATTTATGCAAAGCAATATAATAAGATTGAAGTTATGCCTCTTCTATGCGATGAAACTGGACCATCAGTAGCGATGAAAGGTGCTTTTTCATGAATTGAAATCGCATTGATTAAATTACACAAACTCCGAATTGGTTTAAGTAAATATTCGATTAGCATTAGCATTTAATTGTTAGTAGTTTTCCGTATCTTTTAAACTCAATCTTACAGTGTTTTATAATTTAAGTATATATTGTCTTTTTAATTTTTTACTTTGTTTTCGCGAGCTTTTACTCACCCCCCTCTCCTTTGAAAGATTTTCCGAAATGTGGATTTTTTTCTTCGTCAACCTTCAGCTGCAAATTATTTTCTCCCGTAATGAACTCCTTTCTTTCATTAAGTAATGTTTGTACGTATTATAACGACATTCGAGGTTAGGTGAGGTCCTTTCGGGTCAATCTATCTATGAATGCGATCCCATTTCAACATTTAAATCAGTCCGTGCGGAATCATTAACCGCAAGAGACTGTAAACCATGTAACTCGATCATTATTCGCTCAGAAATTGTGGTCGTCATCTCCTCTTTGTGAGGATTCGCGTTACGAATAAGCCTTTTTCCCTTTAACTGCTGAATAAATTACTGGAAATTCCTACACAAGGTAGACACGGCTTGTAACAGAAACACGCGCATGCGCGATGGGAGAGAAAGCACCATCGGAATAGCAGTTATTCCCGACGCAACCTGTTACCAAGGGAAAGATTCCGTGGATAAAGGAAATTGGATAACAAGGAGAGATGAGAAAGGGAACCAAAGGAAGGAATAACAGATGAGCGTACCTCGTAAAAGGGATGAAATATAGCGCAGTATAGGGAAGTTAGTGAAGTACTCGGGTTAGAATAAAGGGGATACAGTAAAACCCGTTTAAGAGGCTCTCATTTGAGACGTTATCCGCTTAAAACGCGATTTTTACCGGTCCCTTTCACACGAAATACGTGGTAAAACTACCTTCTAAAACGCGGATATTTCTCGTCCCAGATTAATTTCAACCTACTATAATCAATTGTTAGCCTTATTCGATAGACGAATATTTATTTTACATCATCAGTCTCGTACTCTCACGCTTTATCTCTATAATGTTCCTTGTGCACTTCTTCGGAATGACTACTTTTGTGAAAGTAAAATTAGCATATCGCGAAACTGAACAACCTCAATCCCTCTCTCGGAACTGATACGAATTGTGAGGGAGTGAGATCATCACACTTTTGTATCAAAGCAGAACGTTAAATTGAAAATTAACTTGGCGAAATTTCTTTTCGTTGCAATCTCAAGTTGAATCACACATCGAACGAATCAGAGAATTTTTCGAGAGATCGTGCTCTGTGATAAACATTCACCACTACAGTTAAAAAATCGTTATTCTTCCCTATTTGTCTATGTGGTTATATTATTTCATAATAGAGTCAAAAATGAACAAAATGAAGTAGTTAAGACGCTCTCTTTCAGCGAAAAGAAGACCATTCTTTAAAATTATAAAGAATAGGAGATCAATCTGGTTATGACGCAATCCCGCTTAAGATGCAGTTTTCGCTTGTTCCCCCGAAAAGCGTCTTAACCGGGTTTTATTATGAAGAGAAAACGAGAAGCATTTTGGGCCAAAAGACAGAAGGATGACTGGAAAAGGGAATTGAAAAGCTAAAGCAGAGGGAGATGGGAACAAGTGAAGATCGAGAAGCGGAGATCTCTTCGATGAATGAGGGAAGAGGAAAACAAACAGAAAGGGTTGAGAATGAATGGGTAGAAGAGAGAGGATTTTATAGAAGAGCTGAACGGTATGCAATATTTAGAGGAGTATTTTGAATTCAAGGGATTAAGGTAAGTGTAGAGGGAGACTGACGGAGATGAGCTGCGTTGGATGCGGCGTAAGCAAATTGAGCATTTAATTCATGAAGGAAAAAACCTCTAAGGAGCGGGGTAAACCCAGGGGATGAGTGAAAAAATGCGAGGTTAATAGCCCTTTGCAGAGTGAAATGAAAGAGAATTTAACGGAAAAATGTCTTCGGTCGTAGAGGAAAGTAGTAGTTATGCATAAGTAAAGATGCGGTTTCAGAGAGCTATTAGAGAGAACTTATAATCTTTACCTATAGAAAAGGCAATATCGGTGAAAATATTGCGATTAGTAAAGACAGTAAAATGGTCTCAATTTATATATAAGGTGAGTAATTTTTTTTCTGGATTACATGAGAGGTAATACTGGCCCTGAACAAAGAGATATAGTCAGTCATAACTGAGTAACGACTTAGTATGGACTGAAGGAAAGTAGTAGTATCACTCGACACATTACAGAACAATGTGACTGAATGGTTAATTTAATTAATTTGAAAACTAATCATTGCTTACTGACAGTATAGATAGAATAATTTATAGATATATTTTAATGTAATATATTTTTTTCAGATCCCAAGAAGAAACGGACGTGAAAATAGTGTGAGATGATCAGTATTCGAACCCAGTTCTGCCATCTGTTAGTCGATAACCATTGGTATATCCAACCATAGATTCAGGAGAAATCCTAATTCAATGACTACAGCAACCAACCGGTAAATTACAAACCCGGGTTCTAGTTCTGGTCCTTTTTTCTTTTACGCATTTTCCATGTCCCTATCTCCTTGGGAATTTCTAGGTGAATATTTTATGTGCTAAGTCACCTTCACCCTTTTCCTATGCTTTCTTTAAGGACTAAATCTACATCTACATAAATAACCTGCAGGCTGCCTTTCGGCGTGCTGCAGGGGGTATATGCTAAACTGCAGTCATAATTTATATATATGGGCATAGATTAAATATTCTTATAAAGCCATCATCATACGTTAAAACTACGCGATTGGCGTGAAAAACAATAAACAACTTTCACTAAACAATCCTAGTTCGTGTGTTAGCGTGCCTCCTCTCATTCGCGAGATTTACTTAATAAATGCATTACTCTAACACATCGTCTTAATCTACCTAAATATGCAATCACGTATTTTCTTGTCGTCCCCAATTAACAGCAGTGAATGAGGCACGGAAAGACAGGAAATTTGGTGCGAAATAAGCAAGGATCAAAGAGGAAGCAAAGCGAGACGAAAGAGGGTGAAAAATGTAAAGTTTAGTATGGTAAAAGAAGTCGGAGGGTAAAGTAAAGGGAAAAATGGAAGCGGGATTGAAAAGAGAGGAGGGAGAGCGTTTCAGACGATAAATTGATTGAGCAAGAGAACGTACGAGCTGTCACTTAATTATTCTTATCCGCAAGGGCCGCAAAATGAATGCGGAGAGAAGGAATAGGGAAAGAAGAGAATAGGAGTGAAAGTTGGCAGCAAGAGGATGGATAGTTACATCACTGAATGGATGGGGTGGATGAATGCGAGTAAAATGGAGGCTTGAATAATGAATATAATTACAAGGGGAATGAAAATTTATTGCGGCTTAACCCAAGTTAGCAAATATGCCTCGCAAAGCGAAGGAAATGATACCAGAAATAATGCTATACTGTCTAAGTAATGGGAATTGGAGCTATACAGCACTGAATGATATTAGAAAGATAATAATCACGATTAACATAATCTGACAGCTAAAATGAACCAATATTCACCTTAGATAAGAGAAATAACATGCAAGGTTGCATTTTAGCAAAACAATGGTCCAGAAATCCGGACAAGAGTATTATGAAGACTACTGATGAACAAATTGTTTTGAAAAAAATGGTAAATTAACATTGATTTAATGCCTCATCATTATAGTGTTCATCAATGTCATGTGACAGGCTTCCTAAGCATAAAATTACAAAGTATAATTTATTACATGTATTAATGTAAAGATAAATGTATCTGTCTTATTATTGATCATTATCTGACAGAGGCTTCCAGTAGCCTTTTTAACCAGCCTCATTATTAGATTAGAACTTCTTTATTTTATCCAACCTTCATCATCCAAATGGCCGAGTGGTTAGTGTGTCTGGTTCAGATTCCAAAAGTTTCCAAATGTTTTCAAAGATTATACTCAGTGGTTCAAATCCTGCTCGAAGAAATTCTTTTCGGAAAATTAAGCTTTTAGGCCTTATGACGTCGATGATCAAGATGGCTACCACCCACTTCCACTCAGTCAGGATAGTGAGTTTATCTTACCTAACCCTATCCCACTAGAGGATGTTTTTTTATAATAATTTTCTCTCGTTATAATTGCTGCCTCTTATGTTCAATAAGAAATGTGGTATGTTTGTTTTTGTAATATAAACGGCTTGCTACCTACGCTAGGATGATAATCATACCGCCACAGCGGCCGTCAACAAAATCATGGTCACAAAACCACGGTCAACAAAAGTCTAAACCCCGGGGATTCCCGACTGTTTTGACAGTCAAACTAATAGGCCTGCCTTCATCACCCATTGCGACATTTCTTTATTTCAGAGTCCAAATTGGTTCTCCCAAATATGCCGTACAAAGTATGCTGTTGGTTATCATACATGCGGTGTATTTATAAAAGGCAAATATGTTTCTTGAAAATATCTTCAACGAAGAGAAAAGTAATTCGTTGTTGTTTCTAGATTATTACGTGGCATTACGTTTGTCATTAAAATATTCACATCATTCACATATTCATACTCTGCATAATAGATTATGAATTTGGTAAAACTATAGAACACTGATAAAAAGAAGAGAAAAAGAGAAGGAAAGGAAGACAGAGAAATAGAGAAGAGAGTAAAACGGTAGAAAGAGGAATAGATAATAGAAAATAAGAAAGAAGAGAAACAAAATAAAGGAGGACGAGAGGCAAAAGCGATTAGATTGGTACCAAAAACAAAGAGGAAATTCCTGAATGCGGAAGTAGGAAAGCGGGAAGATGATTTAAGAGTTAAGGGAGAAGAGAGATAGTAGGATCTCCATAGCATTCTCTATCCCTTTTTACAGCAAGTGAGAGTTAGACAAAGAGGATATATCGGTAGTGGACTTTCAGATAAACCTATTTGCACCTTCGTTAAGCTAGGCAACAATCGCAATAGGCAAGGGAAGCAACACCTTTGTTTCCATAGACACAGGGGTGGAATACAAATGGCGTATGACTCGAGAGAAGTGACTGCAATTTCATTGGAAGTCCACGGTACTCCATTTCCCTGTCTTTTTCTGTACTTTTGTTTACATGAGAGAAATCAAAAGTTCATAATTCATTGATGTACTTGGTGGAACTTCTATTTCATTTATTAAAAGTAAAGATACAAAATCCACCTAATAAAATGCCATGTAATGCTAGTTTGAAAGCTATCCTTTGAGATACGTAAGTGCACCCTGAAATGTACTCCTTCCGCCCTAGTACTGCCTAATCATCAGGAAAAGTATTATATCTCCGTAAAATGTTCTGCCTGCTAGATGATGAGAAACTCTCGAAACCACACGAATGTAATTTTTTCGTTCTGGAATTTGAGCGATTGTTCCTTTAACGTTAACTAAAAATGTGGAAAATATAATTGCTTATGAATGTACTTGAAAGAATATCTTTCTTTGTACTCAACAAATTATACATCTGATATCAACGAAACCAAGCTGTACTGGTGCTCAGAGCTTTGACTCATGCAGGTGAGATTCTTTGTTGACCCGTGTAAAACATTATCCAATTTTGACGAATTCCTTGTCTGAAAAAATCATTCACATTAAAAATTATGTCAAAATAAAATCCTTAAAGCTGATATATTTTTTGTTGAAAAAATTCTCGCCACTTTCATGTAAAATTTAAGAAAATGTATGTTTTGTAGAAAACAAATTCACAGTAATATTCCACGGTGATATAGTATTTCTGTTGCAATCAAATGGTTAAACTATATATTTTCAATTAATTCTAATATTTTATCAGGATAACTCCGTTTTCATCATACTGAATTCCTCCGTTAGCTGTTAACTATCAATTGTTAGAAAAAATATGATTCAGCTATAAAGCAAAAACCATAACAATTTGAGTGCTAAATAGTTGGTTAATCAAATATATGCCCCCCAAAAACCTCGGCGCCCTGGGCAACTGCCCGGCTCGAGACACTGTCGAGAAGGAATCTCATAGCTCTCAATAGAGACAGGAAGAGCTCTCTCTATATTTAAGAATGCCATAGAAAAGGAAGGAGGATTAACTCTTTATCATGATCGAGAAGGCGAGAACCATTCCTTTTCTGTCGCCGAAGGGGATGGCAGGTGTGGCGATTTCAAAGGAATACAACAAAGAGGAAAATCCGGACGCGTGGAAGAGCAACGTCCTATTGATCCGGAAAACAAGTGAGGAAAGGAATAGAATGAATCGATGTTTGTTTTACTCAGCGCTCTGGAGAGAGACAAAGAAACGAGAGATAAAATTGCTCGACCATCTTCTTTCGAGCACTGGTCGGTATAAAATGGGGAGAATATTTAACCAGCAATAATCCCCGTTTTCTCTTTACTTTTATCAACAATTTAATACTTTGTCATTCAAAGGGCCTTTAGTTTCGAGGATGAAGTGCTAATTAATGGTTATTTTATATTGATTCAGTACTTTCACATTTTTTACTATTACGGTGTAGAAGTGTACATAGGTCGCGAGCGTGAAACCTGGACATAGGGACTAAAATTGAGACTTAAGCTGTGGAAAACTGGGCACCTAGATACCCTAAATACTACCATCTTAGGTGATACTGCCTCTGATATTTTATTTTCATTGGTATTCTTAAGGCATATTTAAATAACAAGCCACAATGAACGACAGCGTATGTAAAATTTACCATGGAAATGAAGGAAAGAAATTAAAATTAATTTAAAATAATAAAAAAATATTTGTACACTTCTGTAAGCTACCTATAAATATATTTGTGTAGCGTAAAATACAGTGTCTGTATGGGGTTACGTTTTGATCTGATTGAAACTCCTGAGATAATTGGAAGCTTGTCCGTACGGTGAATGCGCCTCTAAAAAATTAATCGCAATGACATTAGTATGGCACGTTGAAAATAGGCTTCGATAATATTTATTTTACTTATCAGGATGTGGATTTAATTTTTTAATTTGAAATAATTACCTATTTCAAGGTGATATTATTTGATTCTGATGACTTAGAATCGTTGAAGATGTTATCATGGACACAGCTACCTATTTTTACGAATAATGTCAATGGTCAATTAGGACAGGGGGTTTTATTTATGGAGCTAAAGAGCTAAACTGATTCATAAGAATTCACTGGAAATCGAACCCAGGATCGTTTTTATTGAAGTCGAACCAGTTGGCTTGGCTATCAGGGAACTGAGTAAAATATCCTGATTTACGATATTATCATTATTGTTTTCATAAATTTTTTATCTGTCGATATATGTTCTCTGTATTTCCCTCTCTAACCTCATTATCATTTTATTATTATAAAACTCCTGAACAATCTCAGTGAACCTCCCTTATGAATCTGTGGACCAAGTTAATCGCCAAACTCCGGAAAACCTTTGATTCAACGCCACAACAACTTCCTCAGCGACGCTCAAAAGGGAGCATCGGAACGAGAATTTAAGCACATCATTGTAATTTATGCTGCTGGGGACCACACTGAAGTAACTGTCCCTCATCCACGATGCGAAATCGGTTCGAACTTCTTGAAAGTGACGAGAGCGAATTTCCTGTGGAAAGCCAGCGTTTGATCAAGAGCACGGTCCGCATACATTAAATCCCCTCGCGATGGAATATCATTGTACCCCGGCTCATTGAAAGCAATGTCATGTACAAAACCGCTAATGATATCCAGCAACCCGTTTTATTTTCGTGGGGAAGGATTTTTGATCGCCTCATATTACCCTGTCAATCCTCCCGGAATTGGAGCATCGATCCCTCGCGATGATGTTTGCCACAGATCATGAGGCCCAATCTATTGCCATCACTAGTTGGGGAAAATAGCACGGGAGAAAAAAACGGCAGTTGAGAAATCTAGAGTCAAGTGTCAGTGTCACTTGCATGAACGAGATGCTCTCCAAACCCTGTCCCAAGTCGAGAGCATGAAAGCTTTTTATCCCCATGGCAACCAAGAGACATCAAAACACCATTTCCTTCGCCCACTGAAAAAAGTTTCCATCATAAGCTCAATATTATCTTCGGCAGTTAATTTACGTAATGAAAATTATCAACCGTCATAGGAAAATTGGAAATAAAGGGGAGATAGCTATTCTCGAAGGATGTTAAACAGCAAAAGGGTAATTCTTTTCCATAAAATGAGGCCACGAGCTCGTACAGGAAGAGAGAAGTGGTTGACAAACGAAGCAAGGAACAAGGAAATACCATTCGGTCAAATATAAATGAGCGACACATAGGCAAACATCATCCGGAAAACAGCGGAAAGGACTTCAGAACGTGATTTCGACGTTGAAGGTCTATTTTTTTCTAAAACAGTAACATTGCTATTCAGCGAATGCACAGAAACGGAATTCGTAGGAAACAGGATTTCTATGTTGTTTACTGAAGGATTGAAATTTGATTCCTCATATCTCTCTAACTCCATGGAATTGGTTTGCCCTGTTCCAAAATATTGCTACCAGCCTTTATTGTGTTGTGTACTACGAGCAAGTTATTTTTGCATGCTGAACATCTAGGAATCTTTTCGTTTTACTATGTGCAAGCATAGAATTTGTGTGGAATAAATCCTTTTTATGGCAATAATTCTAATTCTTTACGGTGATGAGAACTTTTCATGATTAGAGTTATATATTCTACTAGAGGTAAAATCTGTAGAAAAGCAGTGATACCCTACTGCAAAATAAGTAGAACTCACTAACAATTTTCCTATGTAGCAATTAAAATTTATAATCTGCTTTCTAGAGAAATTAGGGTATTATTAGAAAAAAGAAGTAATCTGACAAAAAAATATAAGGTTAACATAGAGAGCTGGGTAAAAGAATATATTTTTGATAACCTAAAAACCTTGTATAAAGACAAATGATACCTCAATACTTTCTCATATTTGAAATGCAAATCATATGCTAAAAATTAAAAAAGAAAAAAATGTAACTAGATGTAATGACTGTCCCTTACTCCAAATCTTAAATATAATTTCGTTGATTCATTTAACCTATCATCTTACTCTTGTAGTTTTATGTAAACATTTTAAAATTTATATGCTTGTATGATGCAAAATTTATAATTTCATATAATTGTTAAGAATAATTTGTACTTTTTTCCTGTTTGTGTCTTTATTTTCAATCAATGATATTTAGAATTTGCATCGTCAGTAATTTTATGTGATTCCTTAACTCAATTCAAATTGGTAGCCGGACAAGCTTAGATAATATTTTGGCTATCACATGAAAAATATATGTTTTAGATATCGAATTTATAAATCTTTTAAATGTAAATGGTTGATGTATCTAAAATAAATAATTATAAATGCAAATACAAAAAGTAGTAAAGAAATTATTTTAACTAATGCAGGAAACCGACGGCATTAAATTTAATATGTAATGAAGTGAAACATTTTTTACGTGTGATTCAAATACAGATAATGAAGTAGAGGCACTGAGCTGAAAAAACTATTATGGCCTCAATGTATTTCATTCCAAGAATTAGCCTGAGAATGTAAATTTGCGAACCGCTTGAATGCAAATGAGAAAATAACGATCTGAAATTTTAATTTCCAACGGAATAATTAAAAGAATATCGAGCTGCAACGGCTATTTGAGAAATGCCTCTATATTCTCATTTTACCGCTTCATATATTTTGCAGAGAAGAGTAGCTGTAATAAACTGTGTAGGCACATCAAATATTAAAATCAAACAAACATGATAGCCAGAGATCGTGGCGATGATAAATATACAAGCGGTAAATGATGATAAAAATTATACCAACTTATTTTTGTGAATATCTATTGAAAAGCGGTTCATCTACTACTATATTATGAATACCAGGAATAAAAGAGTTTTCCTTCATGTCACGTCACGAGCTTATATTTATATTTTAACTCACTCGTTTTTCTGAATTAATACTATTTGGTTTTATTTTTGCCAATGGTGTATTTAAAAGGATTAAGATAACAATAATGGACCCAAAAATCTTAAATTTTTTTACCCAAGTATTTATAAAGTTTAAACGGAATAAAAAATTGACTGTGCCCACAAAAAAATATAATTTATTTAAAATGCTAATATTAGTAACTAATATTCCGGTTCCCTGATGAGGTGATATCCTCCAAACTAGTAGCATTTTCAAGAAATTAAAGTTTTTGTGAACACAGTCAAGTTTTTCTTTGTTCGTTTAAACATGTTGCCGCCGTAAATCGCTAGAATTATTTAATTCCTTAAGTTTTATGAATTCAAAAATTCTCTTTTTCCTCGAGTCATCCCTTAGAAAACTTATCTCCATTTATCAAAATTTGAAATAAACGATTTATGAATTTAAATAGTGGGGAAAATGACCATACCGCAAAATTCATGTTTTAATCAAACATGAATACATAAAACAAAAATTGATTCCGTCAACAGTAAAACATATTAAATAAGACACATCCGGTTTCGATGATGATACATCATCTTTAGGCAACCGAAACAATGAATTTCTGGTGAATGAACAACTAATTAGGGCAATGATTTTTTCCAGCTGCTTAAACATGATTTAAAGTGAAGTCCATGGCGCGAAATCCCTTACAGGTGACACGTGGTCAGCGCATCAACTCCCACAGCGCTGTATTTGGCTTTCCATGACCGATCCGGTATCTCATAATTCAGATAGCCACACATATTCATCAGGATGCTGGGTGGACACCGAGAAGTGTCGGCTCCCACCGGAAATCGAACCCGGGATCACTTTCACCGAAGGCGGACTCTATAAGTAGGGTCTCTGAGGATGAGACGTCGAAACCGGTCATGTTATGTATTTTTCTGCAGACGAAGTATTTCTTTTGTTTGGATTAATTTTCATTAAATGCTTATATGTTGTATATTACCAACATTCATCGCGTATTTTTTTCGTTTCAATGAATTTCCAGTGTTTCCCTAATAAAATATTCTTCCATCCACCTTTTCGCTGAAGATGTAGAGGAGAAATCACAGGATTAAAGTATCACCACTCCGTTTCCTTCCACTCGAACTATGCATCTAAAGGACATGAAATACAAGCAAGGCCTGCAGGAGAAAGGGGGATACATGACGGACAAGTACCAAAATGCTTTAAGTCCTTTGACTGTTGCAGAAGAGATCCGCCATTAAATACCTCTCGAAAGAATCATTGCGGTTACGCAGCCAGGGAACTGGTCCAGGCCATTATTTAATGGAGAGAAAAGGTGACGGCGAGTTACCCCTCAATTTGTATACAAATCCCACCACTTTTAACAAGCGATTCTTTTCGGATCTTATCTCCCAGGTGTGACGGGAACAGAGACGTCTCTTTATCAAAGAAACCAGACTGGCAGAGAGGGGGAAATTTGATTCCCTGAGGATTACAGGGTTAACAATGAAAACCCTTTCACGGCGGAACGGGAGGCAATTTGGTTGTGTGGAAGGAGAGACGCACAGCCTCCGAAAATATTGTTACGCCTTGAAAGGATAAGGAAGAGAGATAACGTGCATTGTAATACTCATCATCCAGTCGTGAGAGTCTTGAAAAGCGTCTTCTCGGATGCGGTAGCTCTGTACCAATTTTCACGATATCCAATGATGATAGTATGAATTTCGAAAGAGCTTATTCTTACAGCGATAGTAATCAATTAGCTATAAACTAATAATAACTCGATTGAACTAGGGTTATTCACGGGTAATTATGAGGATGTACTCTCATAGTTTAAAGAGGGTCCGCCAATCTTCCTACTAGTATACTTCGGCAAATAGATTTCTGGGGGCTCCCGGTTAGCCGTGTGGGCAGCGCGTGCGACTTTGATGAAAACGGCCCCGGGTTCGATTCCAGGTGGGAGCCCACGTGCGAATTACAACGGCTGTCGGAGTACTTTTAGCATTTATGTTAGTAAATTTGTTTCGAACCAAAATTTATTTATTACGGAAAACTAACCTATAGCTTGTCTGTCTGTTTTAACTTTGTTTCTCTTATAACATTGAAAAGGAGATTTCCTGACTTTCCACGAATCTACAGGACTAAAATTAAATAAAAACCTATTAAAGAAATTAACCTTTCTACTCTCATTGTAGTTACTAGGATCTTAAATCCTTGTAAAGTATTATGGGTAATAAAGCGGCAGAGTTTGAACAAAATGAGGTAAGATTCAATGTACTATACTACAAACACTTAAATTTGCAGGCATTATATAGCAAAAATTCTGTTTATGAATCGTATGTGGAATACACGTTGCGTTTATACATATATGTAAAACATTAATGACATCGCTGAAACCATATGAAACCGTGAGATAACATAGTTTCGTTATCGAACAACCGAAGATCGACTCCCGACTATCTCTTATCGATAAACTCTTAGGTCATCAAAGTGTAAAAGTTTATAGTTCTAACAAATATATTCAAGGTATGTTAATCAGCTTTCAGATTCACCAAAAAGATAATATCACTAAAATTTATTCTCAGCAAGAGATTTCTGCTATCAAAGATAAACCTTCAAAGAAAGACAGACTGAATAAAATTGATCACACCTACAGAAGAAATTTATGAAGTCACACCCCACACTGTGTGCCTTGGTTCATGAATACGTGACTTCAGTCACGATACTTCGCCAATAATCAGTGCGGAGAGACTTTTTCGTAAGCGTGCAAAAGTGAAAGAACTGTATAATTTAATGTCGTCAGCTTGCTTTCATTTCCTGCCCCATAACCTGAGGTTACATAAAGCGCTATATTTATGACACCATTGGTTTCTCCTTGGCCGTGATAATGGCCTAGAAGTGCCAATAAAACAAAAAACTGTGTCAAAATGCGCGGAAGTAGGTCTTTCTTTATCCCATTTATTCGGATATAACTGTCTCCGGGGTGTTTAAATTGTTGATGCGCGTCTGGCAATGTACCGAGTTCCACATTTCTTTTCGAGGAACTGGGACATTCCCTCCGAATGGAATGCATTATTTCTTTTTAAGTTTGGCATAAAATCTATCCTTATCCCTTCTAACAAACGTCGTGACCTTCCGGTGTATACTCAACTAACTGAGGGAAACTAAAGGATCTCTAAGGTTCCCTACCCCGATAGATTTCCTACTGATCTCAGTGAATAAGCCGAAGATTTGCCTCCAAGAAAGATTGATTTTTTTTAATTAAAAAAGATCGATTTATAGATCAATAATTCCTGTTCTAGTGTTTTCAGATGTTTTACTACGAATAACGATAATAATCTGTGTGGCAGATGATGGCGATTACTCTTCGAAACCGATCGTGTGTTATTTATTTAAATTAAACGATGTGGAAAAAGTATAATTTTTCGAGTTTCTTTCCGTCGCCGAATTCATTTTGAGACGAGTCGGCATAAATAAATGTCTTTTTCTAATTTGAAGGCTGACGGAAGAATGAATGAGCAGGAAGCAGCGAAGAGAGGCTACGCCCATTTTGTTTCGTGACTTGCACGAATGTCACCCTTAAAAGGAAGAGCGAAATATATTTTCAGCCCATCTTCCCTAATAAAATCAGAAAAACGCTATCCGTAAATGAGAAATAGTAAACATGTACAGCAGCATTATGTATTAATTGTGTCATCGAAAATCTTCTCAAGCGTGCTCGATTTAATTTCCGAAGAACTTCATATTCTGGAGGGCCTGCCTATAGAAGTGTAGACCTTCATTCTGAAGAGTTACTCAAATATAATTTATACCTGAATATTCAAAAATTCATTTCATGTGTATCTTATTCATTTTAAATCTAACTTCCCATGTAGCTGACATATCGACAACCATTATTCAAAATTCACAATTTCAATAAGTGTTGACCAAATTTCTGAAAGAAATTCGGGCAAGATTTTTTTAACGTAACAAACTGACTTATTGAATATCCTCAATATATATCTATCATCACCAAATATGGAAATGCAGTCCGTCCGGAAATTCGTTTCCAATATCTCGCTAATAAATAAACTTTTAACCTAAATAAATACTTAGAAGAGACGGTAAAAAGGTCGATTTCGACGCGACTACTTTTGTCTGTGAGTAAACACCTGAATATTTCCTCAAGATGCTGACTAGAAGAGTAAGCTAGTTGTATCCAATTCCACTCAATTATTCTGCGGAGCATTAGAAAACATAACAACAGCTGGAGTTAGGAATATCTTTTCTTCGCACCCCCTGCCACACATCTTTAGCGACTTGCAATGTACACATGTCTGTATGTAAATGTAAAAGAATTAATTCTTCCGCGAAATGAATCAATTAGGAAAGTGGAGTCACGGTGCATGCACCCCCTGCCACAAGCCAAAGGGCGGCTTACAGGATGCACATGTAGATGTACAATTTGCATAACTAGCGTAAGAAGTACTTGAGTGTATGCAGTGGCTTGGAGGCGATATAATCCTAGTATCTCAAGAATAGAGGAAATCTGAAGAAAAATCCGAGCTTATAATTCACTCGAGATTTAGCTTACGGCGTAATTTATGCTCGAGAAAAGGAGAGAAGGGAGAGAATGATGGAAAGGGCTGAGAAAATAGAGTAGGAGAGAATTTGGAGGGAATAAAGAAAGGAAAAAAAGAAAGGGCAGGAGAGCATGAGAGATGGACAACGCTCGCGACATCTGGTATTACGGTGTGCATTTAGGGTGCGATTTTGAACAGTCCCTGGGCTCGGTTAGGGAGGGGATAAGTAACAGGGGTGCAGGATTGATAGTCCGGAGGAGACAGGAAAGAGTGAATACAGGATGAAATGATACGGTCGGAGCCAGATGTAGCAAAATGATGAAAGTAATGAGAAGAAAGAAAGAGTCGCTATGTTGAAGGATTGGGCGCTATATTTTGAGTAAGTTCGCACGTCATTCTTACACAAAAAAGGAGTCGTTGGTTCATAAATCACGACGCACTGAAAAGCGTGACTCGATATGCTAGGCTAGGCGCCATCTTAAATTAGTAAAGAACCGAATGCGTTGATAATTATGCTGAATTAGTGAACCTTCCAGTCAAAGATATCGGTAATTTATTCACTTTATTGCTAATTTACACAAGTACGATATGGATATGATTTTCCTAGATATGAATGTGTGAATTGTCGGTCAGTAAAACTTGCGTGAATCCTAAGTCTGCAAAACTTTAATATATTCATAAAATGTGCCAAAATTCTCGGTGTATTCTTAGGGTGAAATGAGTGAGCTTGGATTCAACAATCGTTTTGTTCGATAGGAGGGTAGTATTCTAAAAACCATAGGAGGGTAAATTGGTCTACGACCACAAAACTCTCAATATGCTCTCCTAATTCGTCATAACTCTTGCAAATTCGAATTGAAAATTACATTCCTCGGCGATAAGGTAAACATGATTTAGGCAATAGCATTAGCAATTGAGACGAAGTTCATAGCTAACGAACGTTAAAAACATTAAAGAATATTTGATAAAAAATCGCCTGTTTATATTAGAAAATATTTTTGACGATCAATATCAGAATTTTTAGCAAATAACTTTTAATCGAATTGATTTTCTAGTAATACTAATAGCAATCTCGCAATGCCATGATTTGTAAAATATATTTGGTGAAATTCTTGGCAATTACCATCAATTGATAAAAGGTTACAGAAAAACTGTAACGGTGCAAATAAACTCAGAATTTTTTGCGAAAGAAGGGATAAAATCAAGGATCACAAAGGAGATCAGGATTACAATTACGCTCAGACGTAGCACGTGACCGTCAATTCAAGGGGATGTAAATAGGCAATTCTGTATGCTATGAATTCCAGAGTTCAGCCACTTCAAACTGAATGCATCGTAAAGGTTCGACTGCGTTAAAAATTAAATAACGTATGAATTAGATAACTGAATGAATGAAGAAATACTATGAGTAATTTCACATAAATTGGTTCGACGATCATTCACGCAAACTTTCATGGAATTTCACAACTTGATAATTCATTCATCAATGAGATAAGAGTTTCACAAATTTAAAGCTTCTTTGATGGCAGTGTTAATTGCTTGATTTTCTAATGGACATTGATGAATCGAGCTCGTTAACATTAGCGTCATAATTTACTCCGCGAGGAAGTAGATGACTGAGCTCACTTCAAAGAAAAAGAGTGCAGCAGCACCAATGCCCGACATAATGCAAAATACTGATTTTCCATGCAAACAGTGCGACCCGCGATGGCACCCATTTGCTCGAAAGGCATTTCAATTTCCCCTAAAAACCCCGCGAATATTTCGACAGCAATCCATCCAAGGAGAGACAAAAAGAGATGACTCTTCGCACAACAAAATGCTCTCTGCATTGAAAAGCAGCGCAATTTAAGTGATGGGTGACAAACAAGCAGGAAACAAAACACGGAAAGAAAGAAGTAAAGGCGGTGGAGTGAAAAAACATCAGCGGAGGGTTTGTCGGCATTTTTGCGGAGAAACAAATGAGTCGCTTGAAGCGTGCCACATGCTTGTGATGTAATTGCCCCCTAGTGCACACAACATTAAACACTGGGATGAGCTAATTTATCGTGTCGCGGAGGGTACTTCGCGACGGGCAGAAAAAAACTACAGGCAGCAGGTTGATAAGCTATAAACAGAAAACGATTGGTTTTCGTTTATACACACTCGGACAAAAAGGAACCGGCAATATATTAGAGCGCCGGCGGAAGATTACAAATTGTTGAACCTGGAAAAATGAATTAAAAAAAGGTCTGTTGAATAATGAATGGAGCGAACAATGCTCGGATATTTGTTTTTTCCGTTCAGCCCAGCGGCAATAAAACAGACGGCCGTTTGAAACTGGGTTTATTTTATGTTTTTCTGGAAATTACGTTCCGGCTAATTTACTCCCTTCGGCATCGAGTTATGCACCGTCATTTTAACGCGCCTACCTGCGACAAAAGGAAAAATCAAAAGGATTAAAACGACACGGCCGAACTGCGTTTACGGCGCTTGTTTGAAATAAAAATGTGTATGCGAATCATTCCGTGAATTAAGTATCCCCATGTTAAATGTTAAGCCGATGCTTAACGTTCGATGGGATTTCCGAGCGTGATATTTTACGAGGGTTTTAAAGAATCGTGTTTTATTAGAGGCATGTATCATCTACGCTTTCGAAGGAAAGATATTTTACGAAAGAGGTGGATTATCCAAAGAAGATATCTGCTTCTGGAACATAAAAAGCGATCTTTACGATTTAAAAAAGGGGTTAGATTAAAAATATTTATTTACGCAATATGCTAAAACGGTGTTCTTGTTTCGAATTCAAGATATTAAGAGTAGAAGATTGTTATCTTTAACGGTGAATTCGATTGAATATCTATATCTTCTACGATGATTTAGAATTGATAAAGCCTTTAAGATAGAAAGCATCTTAGAAATCACAACGTAAATTATATTCACAGAGTTTTGCTAGATAAATCGGTAGAAACGATACGTTACAATCAAGTAATATTAAATGTCAGTTAAAAGTCGGCCCACTATTTTTTGGTCAGAAATTCCAATTTTATAAGTGTTCTCAATAAAATTCGATCCTCTGCGTGTGGTAATGTGTGTTAAAAATTATAATCAAGAATGGTTTTTAAAATATTGATAAGTATCTATAAATTACATAAGCTGTAAAGGATAAATGCGAGATTTATAGCGGAAATCAGCCATTGTAATGAATCGTCAGTGAGAATTATTAACAGAAAATATGTTCTGATGTATAAATTTATAAGTCACCATCAATCTTCGTGTTTTGTTCCGTAATGATATATCCATAAATTATGCTTTACTTCATTAAATTTTGACCCAGATTGGACATGAATTTCGTCCTTGAAAAGATAGCCACAGTTTAATACACATAAGCCCACAGTATTAATAACCACATTAAAGTCGACCTATTAAAATTAGCCATAATGACAGAAGCCGGCAATCCCGGATTCCTGGTCTTTCAATACCCAGCCAACGAAGTACTTTCATCTTCTTAATATTCGCAGAACAATTATGAGATAAATCAATAAACTGTGATCTGACCAATAGTGACACATGAATCAGAGATCTGGAGCCTGATAGTAATAGAGGAGAGTTTGTATGTACCAGAGATGAGAGAGGAAAATCTTATGTTAGATCTATGGACCGAAGGTAGGAAAGATAGGTATTAACGAAGGTAGGAAAATGAGAATAAAAAGTAACGGGAAACTGCAGCAACTCTATGGGTCCTAATTGATTACTTGTATAGACAAAGAAAGCTGCAAAGATTGGGTGAGAAAGGAGTAGTTAGAAAGGTTAGAAAAGTGAATTGAGAATTTCAGGAATTTGGAAAACCTGATTTGGAAATAGGTTGCGAAGAAAAAATGGTGGAAGGCATATAGTGTTAGAGATAACGACTATGAAACAAGAAAATTTACTATAAAAATTATTCGTGTTTCCACTACTTGGGAATTCCAAGTTTGAAGCAGAAGAAATTATTGCCCTTTTGAGCACTTTACCGCGTATTGACTAGGGTTAATTTATCTATACTTAATGGAAAAAATAAAAATCAATTTGTAAAATTTCACAATATATATTTTCTCCTCTACTGCGACATGTTTCAACTCACAGAGTTATCATCAGGCCTGATGCTAACTCTCTAACCATGCAGCCTGATGATAACTCTGTGAGTTGAAACATGTCGCAGTAGAGGAGAAAATATATATTGTGAAATTTTACAAATTGATTTTTATTTTTTCCATTGATAAGAATTTCACAAAGTGACGGCTTCTTCCATTGACTATATCTATACTTAATCTTTTTTCGAAAAATTACTTAGATTAGTTCAAAAAATACCTTCATTCCTTCCAATACCTTCAACAAGCCATTCTTTGAGAATCTTTGAGACCTTTCTCCTAATTTTACAAATATCAATTTTACAAATATCGACCTCAATTGCTGAATCCTCGGTATATGTGCAGCCTTGTTATGAAATGTGAACTAATAAATTTAAATTTACGTTTATTAATTCTATATTTTTAAATAAAAGATAAATTATAATTTACCCATGCTTTGATCGCGTAATTGAGTTTAAATGGAAGGTTGCGTAAGAAGAATATGGTCAGTCAATTAAAAGATATTTAAGACATTTGGAATTAATTTTCATGCAAAAATATGATGGATGATGCTAAATTCGCTGAGATAAGTCAAAACATCAATAATACATGGTACGAAACGGCGCAACTTGACGCCTGGAACATATGGAGATGAAATATTGCCTCATGTGTCGTACTACTGGCCATTTTCCCTTAAATTGATGATTCAATCATTAATAATTTTAAGGCGAGATAAAATATAAACCCAAAAGATAATTTAAGTTATTTAAATATTCGAAACGCTTTCGGAAGGAAAGAGATTTCAATTACGCAACTGTAAATTTATTTTCTCCCATTAATACCCGATCTGGTTTCAAAATAAAACAAAATGAGATTATCACTGACGTAATCACTAATAAATTAAATTCATTCAAGATGATATAATGATTAATATTCCTTGACAGGATTAATAGCATCTCTATTTCTGGATTACCACTTGTAGTATGAGCAACCAATATGAATATATGTCACATTTAGAACAAATGAATTGTTAATTGACAAAATTAAAAGCTTGTTGTTAGCTGCTAAAGAGTTAAAAAATATTATTCTTTTATTAATACTAAATACATGAATAGTATGAAATTTCAGAGATAAATGCTAAATTTTTACAATGATTCGGACTTCTTAATGCATCTTAAATACTCAAATCCTAAAAACCGAGTAAAATTAACATTCACCTTACGCAATAATTATTTCAGTTATAGTCAACACATTAATTTTAAAATATAATGCGACGAAGTTTTCCCACTCCTGATTCTTTAGTAATATTAGCACCGAAATAAAAATTTTACTGGGTGAATTATAGTTTGGTTACAGCTACAGGATAAGTATTCTTGTCAGAATAAATCAATCATTTTTATACCTTGAGCGTAATTGAATCATAAAGTATGTACAAGAACTGTAACATCAAAGAAGCATTCATTGGGGTCCTGAATCAATCGAGTTACTTTAAATGAGAGATCATTAACATGGAATTTATAATAAGGAATATGTTACCGTTCCTATGGGCACGCATTAGCATTAATTGGCATCACTTGGGATACGTAGATCTTGCAACACTGTTGCCCATAATCGCTGTAATAAAATCTAAATGTGAAACGTACTATAGATATGAATCCTACTAACCATTACCTTGACGACTACTTTAGTTAGAAGCAGTTGTTACAAGACGAAGGAGTAATCGCTTCTCTTATAAGGGAAGTGCGCCATTAAGCAATTCAAAACAATTTCCTCTGAATAAATAATGGAAGGTATTTAAACCATGAAAAAAGAACTCACTTGATGAGAGTAGAGTAGCAAAACTTGAGGAGGTTTTCATTAAGTTAAATGCACAGGACCTGAATCCGAATGACACTCCCGTAGTTCACATCATTTTTTAATTCCGAATTATTTGGATAGATCGCTTCGAGGAATATGGAAGAGTCCTGAAGAGCATCAAATTTATTTCACTGTTAGATTCAGTTTGAAGAGCGTGCCCACAGAAAAAATAACGAAGCCTTACGAACTCGTTCGAACAAAAAAGTGGCTCGAAAAAATAAACACGATCCAGAAGAAAGTGAAAAAATCTGGGCGACGAAAATATTCCATTGTCATCACTTGACCCAATCAAAAAAGTTATTTTTTCGAAAACGTCTCGAGGAGAAAAGGGGAATATTTCACGGAGAAAAATTCATTTCCTCTCCTCCATTATTCTTCCACGTTCACACAGTAACCTTAAAGCCTCCGCTCAGGAAGGAAAGAGGAAGAAAAAAAGAATTTTTTCCATTCTCTCCGGAACTTCCCGAGAGAGGGAGAAAAAGTTTAAAAACCGCGCACTCCACTCCCCGAAATTTAACGGTCAAATGCCGGAAAATCTCCGGCGAAGAATGAAGGAGACAGTGGGGGCGAAATGATTTCGAAAAAGGCACGAAATGAAAAAGAGCGAAATCGGTTTTTTATGCGGTGGAGCAGCGGTGAATCAGTGGTCAAAAGGGAAGATGAATTAAGAGAGGAAGGGGATTTGGTGAAAGTGAGAATGGAGATAAAGAAGGTAAAGTGGATTAAAAAGTATTCGAGGAGCTTAAAAGAGAGAGGAGCAGGTATTGATGAAGGAAAGGAACCAAAGAATAGCATTTTAATGGAAACTTAAGCGGACCACAACACAATGTCCTCATTTTCGCTCGCAAAACGTATTTACTTATGCGCTATGTATTCTTATTAGAGGTGGAAGAATAAAGTTATGAGATATTCTCATAAAACTGAGTTAGATAACATTGAATACAGACTCTCTAATGAGCTTAGGAATTCTCCCCAAGATATTGTTACCCACTGACCCAATGATTTACAAGAATTACCCAAGAATCTATTCTTTAATCATTTAAGAATGGGGAAAATGTCAATTTTAGTACACGTTAGTCCTTTAAACCGAAAGATCAGCGGTAGTGAAAAAGAGTAACATAATTGGGAGTCGAACCTAGGTCTCCCGATTTCCGGGCAGGTTTTCTAACCACAGATCTACCATACCGCGTCGAAACTTCTATTTAAGTAGGTTTCTTTGAGCAAAGGAAAGTGGGAGACCTGGGTTCGAGTCTCATTCATTCGAGATTCATGTCTCTACTTTTTACGTATTTGATCCTTTGCGATCAATCATTCATTTTGCACTGAATATGAACTAAAAAGGGATTCCGCTGTTTTATGAACCCGATTATGACTCTAAGCGTCGAAAAATAGGTATCCCTACTCTACTCCTCCACCTTATAATAAGTACCCTTCTTCAAATAAACTTAATATATGTGCTACAGTAACTACCGTGAGATCCACAACTAACGCTATCTTCCTGAAACCACCTCTTTTCTCTTTTCCAAAGGATTTTGATGTGGACAATTTCGTTTTACCATTATAAATTTATTATCATCATTAATATAAATTTCTACGTTCATTCGCCGTCTCTCTATTTACTCTGGCTTTTACATGGATAATTCATTTTGATTTTTTCACGTTGACATTTACCTCAGAATTTGTCTTTTCACAAATTGTCGAATTCTCTGCTTATAATAGACATGAAATTGAATATTTTTGACATTTTTTGACGTCTACTCTCTATCACCCTCATCGCAACCTCCGAGTCTGAAAGAGTACTTGACTACTTTTTGTGTAAGATCAACTTTTGTGTAAAAAAATCACAATATGTAGTATGAAACCCACTGCATTCTGTACAAAAATAAAAAAGGAATTGGTTATGACATATACCTCACCCATTAGCCAAATGAACACGGGATGTCACCGTACAATTGCGGATCAAATTACCGCAAGACCAAACCACCGAATCAATGTCCTCTTTGATTAAAATTTAAAATTGTTAAACTCGGGTTTGCGGAGGAAAAAATGAAGGAAGAATGGAGAAATTCAAATTTCAATCCTCTTTGACTTCTTTGACAACTGTTTTTAATCAAGTGCTTCTTTTTACTATAATTTTAAAGCCTTTTACTGCATTTGGATGAATTTTTATTAAAAGAATCTTTATTTATGTTTTCTAATGTATTACATTCTTTAGAGATAGCATTTTCATAGCATCCATTAATACTATTTCTCAAAAATTCATTATACACTCTCTTGATGGACATATCGTGTACAAATATCAAATCATTCATGGAATTTCTTCCAATTTAGAAAGTAAAACAATTCAAGCAATTCTTTATAATCCATATTAATTCAAAAGAATAGATATATATCATAAATAATGTAGTATAACTGTTTCAAAATTCTCTTCTAAACTCTCTCAATCAGTTTAAATTTAAAATATCTCTCCTAGAAACGAAAGTCTCTGCGTCTACATGCAACCTCATTAGTTCCGTCGGGAGATATGGAGAAGGTAAAACTTTCTTGCAAGAAGAAAGAAAATCCGTTGGAGTTGTAAGGAGCTAAGATAGAGCAAAGAAGCAGTGGAGGTGATCCTGTGGAGAACGGCGTTTGAGAGGAAGAAAATAGAGATTAAGAAAGGAAGAAGGTTTAGAGGTGAAAGCTGTGTCGTTGAGGAAAGAGAGGAGACCTTAGGAAGGGATGAAGTAGAGGGATTTGGAGGAATGAAAAGGCAGTGGGAAGAAAGAGGAATTCTCCTTAAAGGAAGAAAAAAGGAGGAAATCGAGATGGTAAGTTGGATGGAATGAAAAACGTATCGATTATTTTCCAATTTAGCCTTAAAACGGGAATTAGCGGCGTTTATTATGCCATGAAAAAGGGAATTAAAACTTTTCGGATGACTTGAGGAAGAGTTAATTGCAAAGAGACTTTATAAAAGGTTTCTAAAATTGTTCCATCAACTCTTGATGTCTCATTGGTGGATGTTTAAGCAGAATAAAAGCCATCGGAATAGGCTAGCGAAGGCTATTGAATGGTTAATGTATGATGATTAACGAAATTCTGAGGGTGTAAACGACCCTTATTACGATGATCTAAAGTTGGAGGCCAATCAATGGGGTTCATGGACTAAAAACGCAAGGGAATTAAGGACGTGGAGATGTATAAATTTCCGGCCACTTTGCATTGATGAGTAATATATACTTTCCAGGCTGTTTCTCACAGGTGCTACTTAATTGAAAAAAAAATTGAATAAGACTTCAACGTTTGTTAAAAACATCAAGGTATAAAAATATTAATAAACGAATACAAAATAATTACTGTTTTAAGATTAGAAACGTGACTTTCGTACTACGTTTAAAAGATTAAGATAAGAAAATCATAAACAATTAAGTTTATAACATAAACTAAAGGAAGTGAATATATTCATTATATAAAGAGTAAATATGATATAGATATGCCTGAGTGTGGTTATAAAACTTGAATAATATATCCTCACCTAGATGGTCAATATTTCAAACGAATTTCTCTATGAGAACTTTCAATAACAGAAATTTTTGTTCTTTCGTTAAATGATAATGTGACTGCAAAATATAAGCCTATTTTTAGGTAGATGCCGCGCATGAACTGTGTAACGCACCGCACAAACATTTCGAAATTCCATTCGACTTATAGAACTAAAATCATGTTATTTATAAATAATGAGTTATGGTAGTAATCTGGGTTTCTATTGCAATTGTTTTGTCTTCCATTATTTTATAGCTCCAAATTTCGCCCAATTGTAAAGATGTTTAATACGTTATTGTAATGTATATCACGCTTCGATATCAAATACTTTCTGAATAGATAATGCGCACTATATCTCACGGAAAGCACGTTATTTCATTTGATGATTATATTCGGAAGAAAAAAACTGCCTTAATGTATTACGTTAAGTCACACTCTATCATACTGAGGTAAACATACGAAATATAATTATGAATTTGAAATTAGTCGATCCGCCTCATTCTTTAACATAAAATGGACCGCACAAAGTCCTCCAAAAGTTAAGAACATCTTTCTCCCGAAAGGAAGCCTAAAAAACATTAGCGCGGATGAATTTATCACCTCTCCGTTGTGAAGAAGAACGACCTTTAACGATACACTTATCTCTCAAAGCAAAGCTGCCTTAAGTTGCGCAATAAATCACGATAAGATTTCGATTGTAAATTACGGTTCGGTCTTTAATCCCTGAATGCATTCCTAATGATGGGATTACCGCAATGCGCCTAAGAGACAAAGAAGCAGGGGAAAGAAAGAAATAAAGAAGACACAAATATAAGCGGAATTTAATGGTGCAAATGTGGAGAAAAGAAGCCGGAATTATGGGTAGATTAAGGAGGACATCAAAAGATGAGGAAAGAAGATGAATAAATGATTGGAAAGTTGCAAACAAGGATATATGGCCCTAAATCCCTGGAATAGATACCCTATTGTAGGAGATTTATCGTCGGTCGAAGAAGTTATACTCTTTTTTTCCAGAAGCCATTAAAGAAACATGATATGAAAGTAATGCCTTCTCTTAAGACAGATTAATCAGTAGCGACCTTCATCTGCATTAAGGAGACGATGTAAGTACAACTCATACGGACGACTCTGATTTCTATTGCTACGCTAATTGAGGCTCTGATAAAATCAGCGAAAAGTAACTCATCGAATAAAAAAATCGCCTCATTTGCGTTGCACAAACATGATGTTATAAAATAATACATACATGCTAAAAACTAGCGAATTAAAAAAAGCAAAAAGAAATAATAGATAATATGTAGGAAGATAACAACCTTGTAATTTTCCGAAGATTAAAAGTTGAACATTAGGTGAAAATTAGAAATAATGTAGAATATATTTTGAAAATTATTTTAATCAATAGATATGGCACCTTTTTATAAAGTTGATCTTGGCCAAATCAGAACAATGTAAGGTAATTTAGGTTTCGGTAAATTGAGAACGCGGTGAATTGCTTTTTTGACGAATTTTGACTCAGTGGATTACAAGTAGAATATGATCAGATCATACTCTTAAGTAAAGCGTTTCGCAGAAGTATTTGCAAGTACGGAAAGAGATGTTTCACATGAACAGAGATATATTATTCAATCTCCGGGGTAAACTTTATCACTGGCTATAAACTCTTCAATACAGGAAGTATAATGAAATATTAAAAACGAATTATGAAGTGACTGACCGCATTATCTTAAATAAACATAATTATGAAAAGAGAAAAGAAATTGAATTTTGAATTTAAAGCGAAAAATATAATTTTATAAACATATTAGCCTTGAAGATGATTTTGAATGTTGTGTTCCATGTGACTATAAAAGTTGCTCATTTATTAACAAAATGTTAAATCTATATTTATTGCTTTTTTTCTAAATTTCTAAATGATAGATAAATCAGACGGGGAATAAAAATTAATTTGTCACCCTAATAGAGAAATCAATTTTAGTATTAAATCATCATATGTGTTCTTCAATGACTAGCAACTATCTTGGCGGGCATATTCAGATTCTTGAGTGTTGTTTTTCAGATCTTTTATAAATAATGGATAAAGCTTTATGATAATATGACTATAATAAAGACAATGGATAATCGGTCACCATAATACTCGTATCATTGTTTCATATGCAGAGCAAAGTACTGATGCATGAATTTTTATTAAAATGTACTAATAATTATCTCTGCATTGAGAAAAATCGACGATTGTAATTGTTTACAAGTAAAACATTAATCCAAAATTGTTCAAACGGTTAAATATTATTCGAGATTCTCATAAAAATATAGCCTTAAATATTCAAACGATAGGTCAATGAAAGCTGACAGTGGAGTAAGGAGAGTACTTTATGCCTTTCATAGTGGGCAATTCAGAAGATATTATCCACTCAAATGTCAGAACATAACGGCGGTTATCGGTCAATATATATGAACTTCAAGAAAGGGCTTGCTTAATGTCATAGCAAACATTTTTATTACCGGTCTGATCCCTTTCAAAAAGCGTTCATAAGTCATAAAAATTGAGCCGAAATTTTCTCATTGATATCTTTGATGACTTCAGCCCATCGACTCTTCTTTTTAACATTCTCCGCGGAAGAGAATTATGCATTTGAGAAATATTTACGACCAGTATAAAGATGTTATAGGACATTACCCTTTAGTTTTCATCTCGTTTAATAAAAGAAGGGAGAATAAAACTTTTACGTGTGGACATTATTCCGTTTGATATTTGGGTTAAAAGTTTCAGCTATTGAATTTCGGGATTCTCTTCGCGGAGATGAAAGGCACTACTCTAATACCTGTTCCTGCAAAGATTAAAATTTAACAACGAGAACGGTAACTTCAAAAAATAAGAAGTTGAGTTGTTGAGCGTTGGAAAATCATAAAAGTGAGTTGTGCAATGTAAACTGTCAATGGAAGGCCGTAGCTTATGGCAAGGGTCAATTTGATTTATAAAAATGCGAATTTTTTCGAATGGAAATATGTATATTATAGGTATTAATATACATTATTACTATAAAAATTTTTCTAGTATTATTTCAATGGGCACTCACTTAAGTTATTGAGATGGCTGGGAAATAACACTTTAAATAATAGTACAACAACGGACGGTAAGTAAAAGAGGTAGTAAATCATTGGATTACTGGAGAAGCATTTAGTAACATCAAATTAAACTGCTTTTTGTAAATTTTTAATAGGATTCCGGAGTTTTAAAAAGTTATTTCTAATTAATATTTTGCTGTATAAACTCATTTTCATTATTTACAGGTATGGAAAATGCAATAATAGAACTATTTCTATCTGAGAAATTAAACGACGAGGATTTACGAAGGGCTAATTCAGTACGAAGGATTCAGCTTACAAGAATAATTTAGCATAACTTCCGCATATGCAGCAAAAAATAATTTATTAAAACTGCGAGATTTTTACAATAGAAAGTCAAGACATCAGGGTCATATTTATTTCGAGGAATAGCGCTCTGTTCCAATGAATGAGAAAACACTTGAAAATCACTCAATTGTACTGGAAACTTTGTCAAGTCGTTTTAATCAAACGAATCAATGCGTTCAGATTCCGTGTTGAAAATTTCCATTTACGTGCATTTGAAAAATATTTCGAAATAATCCACTTATATAGGACAATATTTTCTTCTCGGATAATGCTAGAGTGACGAGCAATGAAAAAATCGTCTCGAAAAATAATTAAGGAGCAAAGAAATTTTCCGAATTCGACGCCGATCGGAATTTATAATATTAATAAATCTTAAAACAGTCAATCATTCCGCATTGTGAGGCATCTCGAGAGATTAAATGTTATCGATGGTGGGATACGCATTCAAGCAGCTGTATATACCAATACAAATTCGATATTTCCTTTAATTTTCGAGAAAATTCCTCGAGATCTCCAAACACGAGAAAAGTATGAAATGAAATTTCCATTTAACGAAAAAGAGAAAGAAATCCCTTCAAAAAGTTGAGTTTGATAGATTCATTATAAAAGTCTACAGAATGAGTTGATTCGAGTGAAAAAATCAATCAAAATAGATGGGAGGGGAGATATCCGATATCTCCGACAAAAGAAAGTTATCATGAAAAAATTTTCACTCACTCAGGGAGCAACGTAACGAGTGAATGGTAATGCAGGCCCTCTTTCCAACAGCCCCGCAAAAGTAATTTACGGTCCCAGTATTCAAAGGTTTCCGAGAGACTTCAAACAATCGCGATTTCAGCAAAAAAGTATAATAAGATCTTTGCTCGTTTCCTACATTCCTAGAACTACTCAGAGAAGAGAAAAAATCGTGAGGAATATATCTCTTTCACTTCTGCGTCCTCTTTGTGCAAAGAAGAAGAGAGTTATTTGTTAACTACGAAGTCTCACTTCTTCGGAAGGTGTAGAGGAACATGGATGAATAGAAAAGGCTGACGTAAGACATTTTAGAAAAACGATGAATGGGCACGTTTCTCAAGAAAAGAAATGGTATATCACGAAGAATGAAGATGAAAGATTGCCGAGAGATGCTCGAAGATATATTTGTAAATAAAACCCATGTATGTGACAAATACGTAAAGAAACGTTGTTAATATCCTGTACTAGACATTACCGAATTTTGGTTGAGAATTGATTCTTTAATAAAATTTACAGAAAAGTGATGTTTTTTTAAATAAGTCTTGTAGATTGAACAACAATTTTAATATTCTTCAGCAATTGTTTTATTTCAAACTAAGATACACGAACTTATTTCAGTATTAGATCTTTATCGTAAGATGATGTATCAGCCCGTAACCATATACAAACTGAAAATAAATACACCGTATATAAACAGAATTATGTAAAGGATTTATTTAAACCACTTATAAAAAGTTTAAAGGAAAGCTATGAGTAAGAAATATGTTTTCTAACTATTAAACTAAGTACTTTCTACACGGCTGTCAATATAGGGTTTGTAAGTATACAGTTTAAATATTTCTACTGTTTGCTACATCACCAGATGAGAAGCATCAATCGTTGAATTCTGCACGTGTCTTCTTTCTCAGATTCTTTTCTTCGCTCTTTAAAGTGTTACCTATTTATCAGTAGTAATATTTGTATTTAGGATTTTTCTTAATATTAACAGCCAAACGATTAACTATTATTGGACTTATGTATGTCAAGAAATACTGAATGTATAACATTTTGATTTAATTCAAAGTATTGATCTTCAAATCTATAAAATAGAAAATTTTTACAACTCTTTTCCACAACCAATGAAGTGGCATTTTTGTAATTTCATAGCAAATGCGTGAATTTAACGGTGTGACCGATTTGATATCCTTTGTCGCATAACTTCAGATAAGAGTACTTCTTTATAACTCTAAAAAGTTCGGGAGATACGTAAAGTGGGAAAGAAGAGACGTAAAAAGTAGATAAATACTGAAAATGTATCCTCATGTTTTGAACAGAGTCATGTGCACGCCCACAGTGACCTCATTTTAAAGTAAGAGAGGCTGGATCATGTTATTTAGGTGACCCGAGCGATAGTGCATTACGACGACCGTTTTATTTTCATGCCTTCTCCTTTTATCGCACGAAATTCTCTTAACCCATATCTCTCAAGATACTCCACGAATGTGTCTCCTCAGCACATATTCAAGACCTTAAAAATAGCCCCAATTAGATGGTTACGACTGATAGAAAGATATAGATCGAATGACTTATGCCATCTATTAAAAGCAGAAATGTTTAGCACGCGGTTGAGGTATTCCTTAATTTTGTAACTAGTGTTTCTATATATATCAAGTCTTCATTTACAAATTCATTACCGATACTCAATTCATAAATAGGTCGCATAAATTTTCCAACTAATATTTGAAATTGAATACAATTTTCAAATTGCTCAATTTCTAATTTCACTTGCCTTCACAGATTGATTTGATCATTGCTACATACGCCACAAAAAGCGAATTTTTTTCGTTTTTTCCTTTCTGATTTTAACGTTAAATTTTAATTTGTAAAAAATATGAATTTAGGTAGAATAGAGAACGACTTTGGTCCAACTTCGCCTAAATAAGGATGTATTTATTCATACACTCTAAAAGCAGAGTAAATGAATCAAAAAGCTTGTCTTTATCACATTTATGACATCATCCACCAGAAATAAGGAAAATCGTCATTTGGCATCTAATTCTTTTGTCATCAGGAAATGGAAAAAAATTCGCTTGAATTTCCACTAAAAATAATTCCTCTCTCGTTCGACTTAAACGAACAAAACAAATTCGCGGCCCAAATTAGCCGAGTAGCACTTTGGAAAAAATACGAAGCGGAAACGAAGTAGTGGAGAGCAATAATGGGAGAAGGGTTGAATGGGCTAGAAGTGGATCAAATGATGAAGATAAGAAGGGAACGAATTCGGTTAGAAGGGAGAAAAAGGTCAGGAGAGAGGTTAAGTAGAGATGTGGGGTTACGTACATCGTCTAACGATCCGCTCAGATTGAGATCTGACGATGCGGATGCTGGAAGACGTCCCCGCACGTACTCCAAGAAAAGAAGCCACAAGAGGGATTGAAGCAGAGATGCAAAGGCGAGAATGGGGTTAAAAGACCGGTAATGGAGAGGAGAAAAAGCCGGAGACGTGATTAAGCATTCTTCCGTGTAGACTCGCTGATTTAGGACTATGCGTTTTTCTAAAAGAGGTCGCAAATGGAACCAAGAGTGGATCGAATGTATTTTATCCGACGGTTTCGTTCCTGATGACACACACGTGAGAGGTCGATGCCAATCTCTTCATTCATCCACTTTTCAAATTGTGTGTTTCAATTCAACTAAAGCAATTCCCGAGTTTTTGACCTCGACTCTATGGCAAAGGACGTTGAAAACGTGGATCATTCAGGATTGAGAGCAAAACCAAATTTTATTTGCATTGACATTTTCCTTGCAATAATGATTTAATAACGTGAATGAAGAATATAAATTTATGATATGTTAAGCTGAATATCTAAGAATAAAGACCAAGCAAAAGAGAAACACGAATATGATATAAAACTTCTGTAATGAAACTAGGAACCATGAAAGGCTTGCTTGGATATAGATTTATGTATACTCTTGTGATCATAAGTATAAAATAATACCTCAAATTTAAATTATAATTATAATATTCAATCAATGGTGACCTAAGGCATGACACTGCATTATTGCTTTCCATGGCAAAAGATTCATTATGTATTCACGCATAATTTCATGTGTAACCACCAGGTATTCATATCATCACGTATTCAAATGCGAGTTTTGTAACTATATAAATATTTGTGTAACAATCAGGTATTCATTCATTTCCATAAATTTTATCTCAATGTGACTTATATTATGCGATTTATCAGTAAATGTTAATGCACTATATGTATGTTTTGATAAAGAGTGTAATGATAGACAATGATCTATTTCGTAATCGTTTATCACTGTGAAGTTATAAATAAATGCATTTTATGATGCTCCTATCCGATGCAAAATCAAGTAGCAGCGGGTATTCTACTACATTATAATAGTATTATGTTCTCATTTTATCAACAGAGGCTGTAGCCAACTAAGATATCTCATGATTCGACGTGAATTAACATCAAATAAAAAATACATTAGGCATAGAAAATTAGCATAATGTAAACTTCTTCTTCAGCGCATTCCTATAATTAAAGAGATATATCTTAAAGTATAGATACAATAACCCATATGTTCCTCATTATTTAAAATTGTTATATTACAACATTTTGAAAATTAAGGCAGTATTTTGAGGAACGAAGGCATCGTATGAAAGATAATTGCAAAGATTCCCAATTATTTTCTTATAAGAACGAATAAACTTTTCATGGAAGTATGAGAAAGTAGATCACATTTTATTTAATTTCTATTCCTTGCAGAAAGATCAATCGATCTATTTTGGAAGCGAAAAAAATACTTCAATTTCCGTCCTCCACAATATTACTGTTTTCTTAGATTTTCATTTCAAGCAATCCAGATAAACGAGAAAAGTTTTCTTTCCGCTGAACTTGAGACAGTAAATCGAGCTCCGAAACAAGAGGAGGCATCAAAGTCTCATAGAAACAGTCGCAAATCTAGGAGAAGGGAGTGCATCTTCTGGAGCCGCAATTAACTGACACGCTGATCTCAGTCCACTCGAGTTCTGTTATCACCTGCGGCGAAAGAAGTAAATGGATTCCTCTCACAATTCCCTTTCCGAACTGAGGCAGAATCGCCATTTTGTCAAGGCAATGCTTATCTTTCGTAAGATATTAAAGTGTACCACGTTTGTGCCCTTCTGATCAAGCTTAGGCATCCACGTTTTCATTTCTCGATTGATATTAAGTTCTCGTAATCTGAAACCACTTTTGGACGTTCAAATTCATAACGCTTATTTTTATTTTTTTTTTTCTTTATCGGAAACCCCCATTTAATAAAAGATAAGTTAAAATATAGAATAAAAGCGAGGAAAAGAAACTAGATTACAAAAGAAAAAAGAAAGAGGAGAAAAAATTGAGCCACAGAATTCGATTTGAAAGAAATGAAATAAAGAACTCGGTTGTTAATGATGAGAGGTTTGAGAAACTTTTTAACATTCTGCATTTACCCCTGAGGATGGTGGTCTTGATATAGAATTTTTGAATACTTTGTTGACAAACTCATGCTCTTTAACAAAATTTTACAATTGATCATTTTTATTTTGATACCTTGTCATTAGATACGAACGAAACTTTGTCTTCACAAAATCAGTGCATCACTACTTTAACTCACTTCAGGACAATGTTGCGTTTTATTTTTTTATTAGTAACGTAATGGAATTCGTAGTACTACTAAACTTTTTTTCACGAAAACATATCGAGTTTTCTTAATTTAATCCATGCGTTAGAAATACGAAAAACATATCCGTTTTGAAATAAGTTTAGGGTACTCAAGGGTAAGAAAGACAAGAATTTAAATTTATAGATCTTCCAAACATCTGCAATGCAATAGAAAACATATTGAAGTTTCCCCAAAAGTCCCGATAATTGCATTCGCGAAACAGCACTGCGCATAAAGGGATTCGAGATCATTGGTTTTCAAGTCAACCCTCCCCTATTGACATTAAGAAAAATCTGAATGATACGGATGCCGGCGAATTTCTCCAAACACTCCGTCGGAGACGAGACGATCGGATTCAATTAAAGAAACCTTTCTGCGAATAACCAACGACAAGCTAAGAAAAAATAGGAGAGAACGACGTATTTGATTAGGGAGGGAAAATCCGCGGAATTTAGGAAACAAAGAAGCATATCCCTCAGAGCAAATATTTATCGGCGTCTTAAAATTCAGCCGCAGGAATGAAAAATAGGATTCGACGTTAAATAAAAGCGGAGATACGTCGAAGCCCTTTTCATTTCGAATCTCGATTTATCCAAATGACTATCGAACTCGGCTCACCTTTTGTGTTTCAATACTCTCCTGCACAAAAGCAGCAAACGTGTATTCATAACCACTGCCATGGAAAGGGTATTCGAATAGAGAAAGGAGGAAGGTGTAGAGAAAGCCTGTCTTCATTGATTGAGGGGTTCACATTCCTTAAGAGGGATCCGTAATTTCAGATGAACGCCTTCACTCATTATCTGAGACTTTGAAGACGCAATGCAATTTTTCCATGAGCGATTCCTTCTTTTCATTGAGCCAAAGGGATTCTCCAGAGACACCATTATGAAGTTATATTCAACGGATGCAAAATGGATCAAAGCGATATCACATACTGTTGAATCGAATTGAGAATGTGATAATTTTTACGTCATAAAATTGTGATAATACGAGTTCATCTGTTAGGTATGGATCCCTCAGAGACATGGACGGATAGTTATTAAAATTAGAAGTATAAATTAGCCATATAAGTCGAGTGCTTTTTTCAGAAATACACTGATTTATTTTTAAGTATAATGATTAATTCTTTGAGAACATCTAATGTCTTAAATAATGAAAGAATTGTATCTGAATCAATACATTTTCAAACGGCTTAAATTTTCGTTGTTAAATTAACTACTATCTGAATACTACAATCAACAGTCTGTAACAAGGGAGCGAAAATACAGGAAGAGATCTCATCATAAATTTTGCCTATATTTCTTACGTTGAAAGAGATAAAACGGAGTATTTAATATCATTTATGCTTAGGAGTGTTACATAAATATATGTTAAAGTTTTTACTATCTAAATTATGTTTTCATAATTATTTTGTATTAAGTTCAACAATAAACAATTTCATTACAAACCCAACGGTAGGAATTACAAGTTATTGCGATACATGCATTACATTTCTCTCACATCTTTCAATTTCTTCCCGCGTAACCAAACCCTCTGTACCTACGCTTTGTCAAAACAAAACCCTCCATGAAATCTATCCTCTCTTTCCATCCGAAGCGAGGGGAAATCTACAAACATGTTTACTCAAGACAAAAACCGCAGTCAGCGGAACGACAAAAAAACAAACCCCTCGCGGAAATCGCAGAGAAGGGAATGCGCCTCAAGTTTGCAAAACAATGCCGAAAGAATAACTTGTGTGGTATCTATTAGAAGGCCGTGAGAAAGAGCACCAACTGCTTCCACAAACACGTTGCATACTCGGGGTTGCTTGTCACTCGTTAATTTTCCTTTTGCGGTTTAATATGCCGCATGCTGTTTACGTCACTGTGGAATACGCCTCCCTCGCATAACCCTCATAACGCGGATTACATTTATCTGCTATTTCTGCTTTCTCCAAGGATAGGGAAGAAAGAATACTTCTGTAAGTTTATATATTTGAAGAGAATCACTTAAATATGTATATTTATAATCAAAGTCTTACTGAAGTAGAATTAGAATTCTATGCAGAAAGATGATAAATCATTATAATTAAATAATTAAGAGGAATTTTAAAAATCTGGCGATTTTTCAACATGCTGAAAGTAGTGTGAATTATTTATACATCTGATGCATTGGAATGGAGAGAAAATTTCTGTAAATAGACAAGTTGTTTTCAAGTATCGCTTTTCTGTAAACAATACGTGCTGGTGTCAGGCGGTGCAATTTTCAGCGAATGAAATTCGTTTATAAATATTGAAGTGCTAAATTGAATGGAAATGGGTTTTGATGTCAGCTGTAGTAAATTACCTTTAATTAAACCATTCCTTTTAATATTTTCCACCAACCTGATATATTTTTAAATAGGATCAACAGCGAACTCTCGACATTACTGTACGTGAGATTATATACAGAGTTCAAATTCAGATTCAAAAGTACAAATTCGTAAACTTCTAATTTATGTAAAATGCCAAGATAATGATATTGGATGAGAATAATTTTTCGATATCGTACCGCATTCTGATAAGACGTGAAGGTAAAGAGGCAAGTGCAGTCTCATTAAAAGTATTAAATAAATGAATGGATCTCCACTACCTTCTTTCTCTTTTACTAAAAAAAAACACGTTTGAAATGGCAACATGACCATGTATCTGCAAAGTTCACCATAAATCAATTCGCAGAAGCAATGATCATCCCGTGTTATCAACTGCTGTATCCGAAATTGATAGGGTACATAAATTTGTTTCCAGAATTATAAAAATCTGTACTGAATGCAAAACATTCCTAACGACGAGTCGTGCATTCTTTTAAGTAGCTGCGATATTTTCTCCTTCACGCATGAATTGCATATTTGGAATAACTCACGTGAGTTACATTCGGGTCGCGTGAGGTCAGCGAGTTCCGTATCGCCATGGTTGCAAATCAATATTTGCATCGGACCATCTGATGAGATGAAAAATTTAACGCTTTCGCCAAGTGAAGACACAAACAACTCCACGAATTTGCTTCTGCATCAAAGATATGCCAGCGAAATAAATGACAACATGCAGTCCAAGTGAGGTTGATATTGATGATTTGATTTGTAGAGGACGAATCGATCAGTCTATGTTTGAAGAGAAGGCCTAATGCTGTTGACACATTAGGTAAGCCTATCCATGCAATCTGTGTGTTGAATAACATTTCTGCTACATCTATATTTTATATTTTGTCGCAAAGAATAATTTCACATAATTTTAGCATAAGCATAGGAAACTATGCTTGAATTTCACACGTTAAGAAAGTTTAGATGAACATTAGATTTAAATAATCCGTGAATCTGAATCTCTTAAAATATCTGAATCTCCTAGATAAGATTATTTAGAACACGTGATCTTATAGAAATTGAAATTTCATTTTACGAATGAATGTAAAATCATGAATGCTTCTCTCTCAAAGAGTGTAAATTTGAAATAAAAAGAATGTAACTTTAGAGATAAATATAAGAAAACTCACCAGGTGATGAATTGCGAACAGCAAAGCCTTCCTGTATTCAGTCCAATTGGTCATACGACATGCCTATGAAACACAAGAAACATATGTAAGTTAGATAAAACGTTTAGCTATGTCATCTTTGACATTTATCATAGCTTGATTATACACTTACTATTTTCCTATTCTCGCTGCACAAATTAAAAATCGTGTATACATTTTTAAGGGAATCCTTTCTAGAAAACAGTCTACGTCGTTGTAAATCCAACGTGCAATTCATTTTTACATCATAAGGTAATTCACAAGGACGTGAAACTGTCACATATTAATCGTAAAGTTATAATTAAAATTAATTGTAAAGTAATCACGATTAAATCAGAAGAAACGAGCGTCAAACAGACTTGAACCCGAGTTTTCACACTCCGTCGACTGCTATAGCCATTGCGCTATCTTGCCAAAACTATTACCCTTTTCCCTGAGTTAAGGTAGACTACTTTAAATATTAATAAAACAATTACATAAAGAGGTTACCAAAAACAGTGGCTTAAAAATTAAAAACCCGTAGATTATGATTCCAAGCTTACTGAAAAAGGCATGTGAATTAAAGAAATGAAGATCACAGGCAATATTTCTCCAGTATTTTAGTGATAACTAAGGCGGTTCTATGTTATCGTCTGAGAAGCATTAGTTAAAGCAATTTCCGCGAACGCAGGCATATATTACAAAAAGGTTAGCCCTTTAATTATTTCAAAGAAATCCTTAATAATGGCAGCAGAGTTTAAAAAAAGCAAATTCCCGGGCCAGGATTTGCAAACACGGCACGCTTCCTTTCTTGGATTCACGAAAGAAATGTTTATGGTCAGCGATCAAAGGAAATTCGCTGACGGGGGTTATCAAATAACAGAGGGAAGGAAATTAGGGATAAATAGACAGAAAATGTTTAGTTTTCATGGATTAAATCCATTTTTCCTCGTTCATCAAAGGAAATGTTTTATATTTTTATCTCTCTTTGCTTTAAAAGGTTTTTCATAATGAAACAGTTCGCTGGTGGTGGAACACAAAATTTCTCTTTTCGAAAATATATATTTAAAAACACAAAAGCTGTACATAAACCTTTAGGCGGAACTGATTGCACTGCATTTATTTTTGATAGATTTCAAAAAATAGAAAAACCCATATTCTATAAATGCAGTCCTAATTAAGACCAACTCATTCTAAGTACTGATTATTGTAGAAAATCACGACCATCTGTAATCATATTAATGCAGATAGAATCATGTTAATAACTTGCAGACATGTGGCTGGGAATGAAACTACATGGAGATCGCTAATAGTAACATGAAATCAAATAATAATTCGTATATATGTGACTGGGAATGACACTACATGGAGATCTGCAGGTAAACAACATTCGGACTCCTATCCTATAAATTATAAAAACCGAATTCTCTCAATGAAAACAAACATTATAAATACTTACGGCAAGTTCATGAATATTTCGATTCATTCCTGATCATGAAATCATAGTCCGTAATGGTTCGAGAAATTAACATCATGAAAACATCCCGTTCCTATAGTCGTCCACCAATAGTCATCTGATGATTCATAATGATTATGTTTTAGAGGTTGTAAACACACACTAATTGTTTGTCGGGGCCAGAGTCTTCCAGGTACCGGAGAACCGGGGAAGGCCGGGATTGACAATTTTACCCCATCACCACAATAGAGGAATCACCCTATGAGCATTTCGATAGCTATAGCTGACAACTTGACAATACTTTGAGTTCGATAGTAATTTGAATCATATCTAAAATCAGCTGAAATAAATTATAATTTGAAGCTATCGTACTAATAACTTTTTCAGAAATTTCAACACAACTTTAGTAAACTGTCCATTCAGGACCTCCTTTCCTCTGCTACGCTAACCTTTATTTTTCTTTGAAGGGTGTTTCTTGATATTTCGTACTTTAACCCTCTCCAAAATAATAATAATTGCTAGTTTTGAATGTTCTTAAATTTCACGTTTAGTATTTTTGGTTCTATCGCATTCGTCACTCTTTCTACCAGTGATATTTTTAGTAACCGCCTGGAGCATCACATTTCAAAGTCTTCAATTTTCTTTATAGTACACTGTTTTATTGTTCAGCCTTCAGTACCGCATAAGAAGATGGAACAAACCGCAGTGCATCATGCGAATTCTCAGCTTTATTGTTAAATTGCGAACGCAGAAGAATTTCCTCATGTTACTGAAAGTCGTCCGAGCAATCTCAATAGGACAATAGGAATATTTCTTTTGCTTGATCACAGGAGTATGTAATCCATACCTCAATATATCAAGTTCTATAAAATTACGAGAAGTCGGGTACTTGGATGAAGATATCACGAGGCAATTGATTTCCATCTCAATTCTCCCATTTCCTACAGATCTCTAACAATCTAAAAGAAAACCCCTAAGAAAAATCGCTCTCTCTCTTTAAAATCCTGCACACGATTTTCTCTTTGCCTCCTCATACATCCCATTTCTTCTTGTGCCCTCTAAGGATATTCAATCTCCAGCCGAACCCTGCAGCCTCCCAAGGGGCCAACCCCTTTGACGCTGGAGTGTCTCTAATTTCTAAAACCTTACCAACATCGCCTCCTTACCCCGACGGGATCCGGCCATGAAAATTGAATTAACAGCCTTCCAATGCTTCTCCACTTCTACATTTTTATCTCCTCCTTCATTTTCCTCTTCTATTCCTTTTTCCTTCCGGGATGTGTGCTTCGTATGCGACCTCATATCCCTCGCACTTTTCTTTTGTGGGCAAACCGCACACTTCCGTATCTTACGCCTACCCTTTCAAATGGAAAAGAGGAACTCGCGGTCAAGATATTTTGGAAGTCGGAAAGGGGCTTTAATATCATGCGGGGCAAATGCAGCAAAAATGCCTAATGGTATTTTATACTTGGAAATGTTTGGTTTGATGGAATAATAGGTGTTGGAGTCCTAATTCCACCACCTCTACCGTTTCGACTTCATTAGGACTGAATTACTCAGGGGATATATTCATAGAATGAACTTCAATTGCTCCGCGGAGGCTACCTGTCGTATTCAGAAGGAATTAAATAGCAAGTTAGTCTCATTTATAACCACTTACCCTATCAGAGGTTCGAGAAACTCTCCGTTAGCCGAATACGCATGGAATTGTCTCTGATACCTAGACCTGGTTAGTTCCTAGACAACTTCTTTTCTCCACTTCACCGAATGGAGAAAATTTGTCTAGGAATCATCCAGTTCTTCAAGGGTGATTCTTAGAAGTTCAGAAACCCATGCATGCAAAGGTATAGAAAAAGAAGGGAACTGTATTCATATCTCCTATATTATTAGTCTGTTATCGGATGTACATAATTCTTGAATCGAAGAATGTATCATTTACTCATCTAACATTTAACTAATGTTATTTTTATTGTGTATGCATTTAATCTATAAATGGTGTTCCAAGAAAGTGCCTACTGCTAAAATAGCAAAACATGCAGTTTTCATTTCAAGAGAATCAATTGAAAAAGCTTGAGAAAGTAAAAGATTTCAAATTAAATTAAATACATACAAAAATATCAATATGCTATGGCATAACTTTGTGGAAGACCATCATAAGGGAGACTGAAGTCTGAAGAGAGAACTGAAAGGAAAGAAAAAAGAAAAACTTCGAAGTCTTTCTTCCCCTTCTGCATTGAAAAATGAAACTCCCTACCATATCCTTAGATTAAAATACGAATTGTCTCTGGCGACTGATGAATATTCTTTCTTAAAAAAGAAAGCTAAGACTTCAGATCAAGAATGAATGAATGTATGTCTATATTTCCCCGAGTTCTTACTGTATCGAAGATGGGTAATGAATATTGAATGTTCAGACAATAACCTATATCCGTCAAATCATTACTTTTATTATTACAAAACTTATGCATATAAATCTTTCCTTTTTTATCGTAGCATAGTGTTTTCATGCATGCGCATGGTATTTATGGAAGAAATTTCCTCCTAAAAACTCCTTTCCTTGGGTTCTTTTATTTCCTATAATCATTATAATACTCTAGAAATATTATATGCCGGTGCATGAAGGTGGAAGAATAGTCCACTTGATCCTAACCCGTCCTCATAAAGGCTTAAATCCATTCATTCAAGAACGATTTGGGTAAGAGAATAAAACCGATCGATTTTTCCCAAATCTTTTTAGGGCTGAGAAATAAAATTTCCCCTCCGAACGGCCTCTCGAAATAACGCCTTGAATGCATTTCGACCCGGATGTGTCACCGCACCCTTCGCCTGGAAAGGCAAGATAATGGCGGAAGCAAGATAAACCATAGCGAAAATAGCGGTTTCCAGGAAGGATCCATGACCTGGCGAACGAAGACAAGAAAACAGAGATTAAGAGGGCGTCCTCACATGAGAAGAGGTACGTATTATCTTTTCGGTGAACACAGGATTTCCTCCAAAAATTCTCCGTCATTTCTGGGTCGATAGGAGAGGACCCTTAAGAAGCGGTTTTATCTGAGGACAGCGGGCAGGAGAGCGGAAAATTTCGGCCTTTAAAATTCGAGGGATGGCAACCACTTCCTACGGAGGGACTCCCTCTTGACAGTGGTGACAAATTGTAAGGAAGCTAATTGATCGCCCGAAATTGGCCGACTGTTCCAGGGCTAAGCGTTTGCTTCGCCGCTATTTGGTATATTCGTTTATATTGAATACGACGGCGCATAACGAAAATATTTGCGTGCGGCACTCGAATTCCGGTCCATTGAGCAATTGGAAAATTCTAATTTAAAGCAGAACTTTCGGCTCATCGCAGAGCCAAACCGCGAAAGGGTACTTCCGAAAACTATGCGCGACGCAAAAAGGTCATTGCGAGCATAATATGATGCTTCATACGCCACATTCTTTTCTTTCTTTGTCGCGTTACCCAATGTCAAACGAATTTAATTCAACGGGTGAAACTGAATTATATAAACAGAGCTATCATTAATTATGCAAATAATTAATGCTAACGGCAATGCATGCAAAATTAAGACGATTTATTAAATAATAGCGAATGTTAATGTGAGCCGAAGTTGTGTGTATTCAAAATACGTATGTTTTCTAAAGGCGTTAACGCAATTCATATCGTGAGCCTGTGGAAAACTGTCAGGTGGACAGGTGAAAAAGCTCACATTCACCATATATGATGGTAATTTCAGTTAGGTTCAAAATTTACCATAAATGCTTTTATTTAGTTAGACCTTAAAAATAAACAATTTCAAGGAAACTCAATGGTGCACGAATAAAATGATAACTTACAAATGCAGTTAATGACATGGGTTAGATGAAACATAGGAATATCTAACCCCAATTTCGTTCAATAATGAAGACTTTTTGTATTTCATTAAATTGATATAAAAGGAAAAAAATCAAATGTCACCAAATACAGAAAGTGCTTCGGTGGGGAATTAAATTTACTGTTTAGATAAAACAAGATATTGGACAACTTTACACTACTTGGATAAATCAAAGATATTATTTTGGCATAATTTCTTTTACAAAAATATGGAATTGAACAGCTCAAATTAGCATCATAAAATTGTTGAATTTACAGCCCTTTAGTCCTTACTACTTGGATGTTTTCTTTCCATAGGCACAAGTTATAGTTAAAATTGATCCACATTTATCAAAAACCAATAATCAAAAGACAAATTGCGGTCGAATTTCAAACGAAATAAGTATAATGAATATTTCCGTATGCTTTCCGGGTCTCTATTTACATAAAGGTAGGTATGTATTTCTTCACAAAAGGTGTAGTATTACCACGCAGTATCTTCAATTAGGATCTTTTCTAATCTCAGACGAAATTTATTACCATAATATATGAGGCTTCCAACAGTATCGATGAAAGTTCTTAAGCATATACTATGTACGTGATAGTTAATTCTTTAATTTGACAAAATTCCTTGCAGACGTAAACGATTACAATATAGCTTGTTAGATCAATCATGTTTTCCCTTCCATCCTTTTAATTCGATAACACGAGTAATTAAAGCCATAAACAAGCACGCCGAGTAGGTATTAACATCCTCTGTGGCTTTCTCACTCATTAGACCAATTATTTTCAACAAAGAAAGCAATAGGTTGGCGGTAAATGGCGGAATTGATTAAGCGGTAGAAACAAAAGAGAAACGATGCAACTGCGTTTTCCATGAAGGAGCACAAAAACCAACATTCCACATTTCTTTACTTTTCTTTACATCCCTTTTAGCACTGGTTACTGCAGCCACGATTACACCGAGCACCTAAGGGTAATACAAAAAATAGAAGAATAATTATTTACTGTTTATATTAATGGGAAACTTAGCACCCACTCCGATATTTAGCCTGGCTGTAAGGGTTTACAAAATCACAGACAGTTTAAAAATGTAGATTCTATTTTTTCTACCAAAATAGAAAAGGAAAGAGTGAACTCATACGATCGTAATTAGTATGATTTCAGTATAATTTATTCAGAGCTATCATTTGTAATAAAAGACAAGGGGTCTAAGAAATAACTCTAGAAGTTTCGTGCAATAGAAAAAGTATAGTTCCCTCAAAAATGTTCAAAATCTGCCTTCTCGTCAGTCTTGAAATCCATATTGTTTCCTTCTCTTTCCTATAAAATGGAAAAATGGGTCCTTACAGAATCAAACGTGGCAATTTGTAGACTCATCTTAAACGAATTATATCTACAAAATTTATCAAGCGTATCTTTGCTCAATTAACTCAAAATGGCAATTTAATTACTTCATACATTGCTTTCATAGGTGTAAAACAGGTATTATTTGAGGATAAAATTTAAATTTGGCAATAAAAAATTATTAGAATGAATAAAACTATAACTAAACTGATGTTTGAAATTGATTTTGACCTTTGGGATATATATTTTTATATAAAAAAAATTAATTCGAGAATTTTATATTACCCCTAGAAACAAAGTACTGCACCTATTCTTTTATGTGCTGAGTAAGTCTCCGTTAATTCTTTATTTAAATATCCTTTATCATTTCGCTAATATAAAATATTATATACATACAATAATACGCTACCAGAAGTATTACCTGCATGGCATATTTTTCTATAGCACCAAAATCAAACAATATTAGGAAAGGATATCCTGACACAATTTATAAAAGAAAATTGTGTAGAAATAAATAAATTGTCACTCCATAAGCAATGGAAACATGACTAAACCTTTCCAGCTATCAGCAGCTATCTCATCCAGAATATCTCCAAAATGCCCGAGGAAACAATTCAGGACTCGAGAAAACCTCATCTCTTTTTATAGAGTGACTGCGGAGACAGATTCTCATGCATACACGTAAACACCTGCGATAGCAAGCTTAGGCAAAGATTGCGAGCATTTGGGCACATAGTTTTAGAAAATAGGCGTTAAGATACAACGACGGCAAATTAAAGATGTCTCAGTTAGAGAAACTTAACAGTTATTTAGCTAATCTTCAATTTTTTAATATTTTTCTAATATTTTACAGAATGAGTACTTCGAAAAATTTATTTCCAAAGAACTGATTCCCTGAGAATTAGTTTGATTCCTGTTTCACAGCACATCCAGCGATAATCAAGGCCCGCAAGGATATAAGAGTGCCTTCCTCCGGAAGAAGACCACCTTTCAAGAAACAAAACATCAAATGACAAATTCTCCTTAACTCCAACGAGAGATTGCGCTTTCCTGTCCGGTTCGAACTGTCTATTATTCCCGTGACCACATCCCTTAACTCTTCCAACAGCCACTCCTCCAGTTGTGCCACTGGAGAATATCTCTTCTACGATATCCAATCTGGGATGGACGTGAGTGACTTTTCCCTTGTCATAGCCCGACTAATGAACCAGGCACTTCTAATAGTAAGACGAAGATTTTTCCTTCCTGTCCTCTACTCCCATATGCATGGCGCGGATCCCATCTTCACTTCTTGGAGTCTAAGGAATGACATTAGCATGCGGTGTTTGTATCTGGAGTGCGACTGCTGCCGAGTGGAAGGAAGACTCATCAATGTTGATGCCGTAAAGACGAATTCACAATTGCTTCCGATGTGTTTGAGACCTACCGCTTCTGGAAGGTGAAAGAGGCAAACGGTTTGGCGCTAACAGCTACGACGCGCTGAGAAATGCAATTTTCAGAACGGTCATCTGCTGTGCTATCGCAACACACTGAATTGTTAATTGCTTCCAGAAGTTCGGTTCTAAGGTTGCTAGTTTCTAATGCCTCAAGGGTTGATAAAGACAATCACGAGATCGTGAGGGTCTCTATAGTTAGAAGGAGCAGTTCTCAAGCTAGCGCATCTATACAAACTACAGAGAAACCATAGCTAGATATATCCAAGAACAGAGGAGAAAAAAACATGTATATTTAACTGTTTGAAGAGAATCGCCGCAATATATCGGTTGATGTTTCAGATGCTTCTGAAATAGAATTAGAACGATTTTTATTAGAAGATTAATAATAATAAGGGTAATTTCTAAATGTTTAGAAGTTTTATTGAGATCGGTGCTCATTGCCAGATTCATATGTATGTGAATGACAACCTGTTACTCTCGAAAATTGTTCTATCGGTACTGAAACACAATATCAATATAATACAATTCATTGTACGTATTACGGCTCTTCAGTAAACCTAGAAAATTCACAAAAATTAAATTTCCTATATAAAATATAATATGGTTACACAGCCAAAATAATTAAAAATCAAGATTGGAATGAATAAAATTCATCATACATAAGTAGAAACAAAGAAAAGATGTTATACGTATATCCTGAAAACCGCCTTTCGATGTATGGCAGGGGGTATAAATACCGAACGATTCAGCAACCTTTTAAGCTTGTTTTTATCGCGTCATTCGTGGAAAGAATTAATCCTTAGAACTACTTGTTTAAGCATCTATTTCTATTATTTTACACTCATTTTCGGGTTGGCATCTTTAGATTAATAAGAGTGATAGGCATATTAAATTTATAAAGAAGAGACGAAGATATTGTATGGATAATAACATTACAAACCTTCTAATAACAACATTAACATATGTGTAAGCATATGACATTCAAATCGTGTGATTTAAAAAAGAAATAGCTACTTATAATTATGTAATTTCGTTTGATTTTTATACTATACATAATAGTTTAATTATTCATCTTATATTCTTACATCAGTTGTAATTAACTTCGTAATGTACGCTGATGCATTTTTAATGAAGAACGAATTCTTCCAGCCATACGCAAAGTAAGAGCGACAAAAATGGATGACGTTATTAATCATTACTCATACCGTAGTGGCTGTCATACTATCAAATCCATGGACAAGAATGATACAAAAGTAAATGGAATATGCATTTTCATCTGTTTTCCATAGCTAAAGGTAAACGAAAAACAGAGAATTCATCAAAATATGGTTGCAAGAACCAAAACCTCCCAATGTGCAGTTTAAAATAAGTAAAAATTGTATTTGACGGATTTAAATCGAAGATCGAATTCTAAATAAAAACGATCTATGGAAGCATCAAAAAGAATCGTATGCTCTGAGATGGCCAATTCAGGTGTATAGAAAAAGTGAATGATAGAGCGTTTCATTCCGCAAGAGGCTTCATTGAGGAATCAAAATTAATATTCGATGGGAAGATTTGAAAAAAAGCGTAGAGCCAGAAAAAGGTAAAGGTTTGCGAAGAAAAAACCCGCGTCGTGGTAAACGAAAACGAAGTATTTCTATCGAATATCCGATCAAATCTCAATCTAGCGAAATGTGCACGAGCGAGCAAAAGGAATGCATTTAAGCGATCGATGGATGAGGAAAAAAGTACACTTTTTGTTTCTCCGATTTATTTTCGGCCAAAAAGGCAGGCATCGAAACCACACTGGTTCCACAATGTTGGGATATCTGTAGTGAGAGAGAGAGAAAGGAATTTTAGCCCTTTTTTTTCAATCCGTCCGCGCAGCATAACGAAGTCATTGCGAGTCGGAATCCGTCGAACAGAAGAAGATCGTAATTAGCTTTCCGCTAGAGTTGTCGCTGATGAATGCGAGGCGGAAGGGGATGGGGAAGACGTATTCGGGGAATTAGAAAGTGGAGTGGGAACGACACACCGAACAGCTGTATTTTTTAGTGATGCGCTTGCAAAACTCAGGCACATCGCTGGAACATTGTACTTTGGTGAAATAAAGTTTAACAGCTGACTGTGCATTAGATGTTTGACTAATGAAATGGGAAGTACGCCTTGGGGGTATCGTTATTTCGCGTTCAATTTCCGTAAGCGAATTACTTAATTTAGCGAAAGCACTTTTCTCAGCGGAGATTTCTGCATTGGCAAAATTAATCCTTCCGAAATATTGCCAATTTTTATTGGGAATTCCATCGCATCGGCTGCATGATCCAAAATTCTAGAAAATGTAATCGGATAATTTACATTAACGGATTTAATCTTAGTGCAAGTATGGGTGTTAGCGTACGCGATGGTAAAGATGTTTCCCGTTAGAAAAATACTCTAAATTTTAGAATACATATTTATGATGATATAATTGGAAATTTTTACAATATTCTATCCCATTCTAGAGCAGCGAAACATAGCAAAACTTCAGCTTTCAAAATGACATCCCTTTCAAAATTTTTCCAGGTTTTTCCGATTAAATTTTGGACTGAAGATAACGATAAATTATTCTGCAGTTAAGCATTTTCCACAGCGTTGAATAGAATGAAATGCTGATATCGTGCTATAATTACATTATCCATGTAGAAAATAAAAACACTTGGTAACCCTCATAGCAGAATTATAATTTTATTTTGATTTTTCAGTGTGTTGACAACACCTGAAGCTGCAAACACATTGACAAAATATGTCAAATTAAAAATAGCCTAATTACTTTTACAACCAGGGTTATTATTAAATTATCAATGCTTTCTAGTCATTTGTTCTTTATAATAGGGACCTACGACTTAGTCAAGGCCAAATTATTAGATTCTATTTTTCAAGTTGGTTGCTGTGGAATTCCACGGTCACAATTCATCATATTGATTTTATAAAACTATTAAATTATTCTTTTAATTATTTGAATCATTCTATATTCAGCACCATCACCAACTTTATCATTGTTGGTAGAATGTGACCAATCAAGAGAAAAACTAGTCATCTATTCAAATAATAATATTCCTCAATAAGGATTTTGCTCGAAATAGATGTATCTATAAAGGGAGGAACATTGAATATATAGGATTGGTTTATTTTAAAAAGATTCTTCTGAAATTCTTAAGGAATCTGCAACAAAAAACCGTCTATGAAAGCAATTTATCTCTTGAATCTAAATTTGAAAAGGATCTCTTACGCCGATAACAGGTAACACTCCAATTATTAATTCAATTAAGAAACTTTTCCTCTCAGTTTTAAAGAAGGATTTCCTTTCTACGAATATAATAAGGCCAATTAAAAACTTAATTAAAATCACTTCCACTGTAGCTCAATACATATCATACAATTTCGAGTGGTTTAGAGCATTAATGGAACATGCTTCTGTAATAATTTCTTTCGCTCCAACTCGAAAGAAAAAGTTTCCCAAAGTCTTAAATGAGTATAAAACATACTCAAAAAGTTGCGCGGAATTAAGCATCTAACGGATTGCTATAAATCAAGATGTGTATTTTATGGGGATTTTCAAGGAGACATTTTTGTAACTCATTTAGGCCAAGTTCGACAAGTACCCACAAGAAATGAGGGGAAGGAAAGATAGTCCACCATTATCTTCAAATTAAAGAGAATTAGCAGCTTGTGAAAATAGACATTACCTTTACCTCTAAGAGTGGGTTATCAAGGAATAATAAGATTCGATAATGAATGTAGAGCAGTCGGTGATGTGTACAATTACTTGATTTAAAGATCGTACCGAGAACTTAATCTGATGACAATATTCTAAGGACATTAATCGTTAAGCTAACCTCCAATAATTGCATCAGAAAGTAAAAAATGTAACCAAATTATGGTATTTAGAGTGAAAATTAGGACATTTATTAACATTTATCCCTTTTTTATTACATCTCCAAAAATCTGCTAAGGGAAAAAGTTCCCGAAGATTTGTAAATGCTATTAATGATATTTTACACGATCTTAGGTTTTTTGTTAATTATGCAGTAATCTTTTTACCTGTAGAAAAGAAAAAATACTACTTATGTTCCTGGAGCTCACCCCTTACTACTGAAACACTACAGGTGCGTATTGATGATTCGTTCGAAACTCTCCCTCTAATTATTATATTAAATTCTCTAAAATTATAGAAACGGACTCTGAACGACTCCGGAGACGGGGATAGATAAGTAAGTACTTTTTCAACTCTGGTGAAAGTGGTCTCGGGTTCGATTCCAAATGGGGACCTCTGTTGAGAAAGAAGAAACAAGAAAATACGAAATATTTTTCCAAATCATTCACGATTTTGCTAATAATAAAATGACATCTATATTAACAAGGCAGACAACATAAACATCCCAAAAAGGGTAAATCTTGAGTCAAACGATATTGAAAGAAATGGAAATGGAACTCGGCAGTTAATAAATATTATGTTTGACAAATTCTCCGGTAGCCGAACGTTGATATAAGGACCAGTTCCAAGGGTGGAAACGGAAGTCTGATTTGAAACCCCGAAGATGATAGCATAGCTTTCGAAATGCGCACTGAGTAATTTCTAGGTTGGTAATCTGGCGCTTCCGTTTCTGTTCATGAGAACTGTTCTGTACACGGAAGTTAGGGTAACGGAGAGTTAGAAAAATCTCTTAATAGAAAGATGTTACAAAACAACGTATGCTCTCCTCGCGATATTCGAGAGGCGTTTTTCTTATAGAGTGAAAAAGTCTTGTAGCTCAAAAGTGCTCACGTTTCCTCATCAGATATAATAGAAATGTTACACAAAATGAAAGTATTATTAAAATAAAACATCATGCGCATTCTCCTGAAATACAATCATCAAAACGTTAGCGGCTTTAAAAGGCGGCATTTCACATGCATTTTTCTATGACCGCAGTAGGATAAAAGATGCAAAACATCGGAATAGCTCTAGGTCACCGATTCAATGTAGTAAGCGTTACAAAAACCTCTCACGAAACTGCTCGATTGCTCTACCAATGTCTGATCCCTGTGTGATAAGCCTCTCCTTGTACCGCCATGCATAAAGCATCAGCCGCAGTCATTACCAAGATGAAATGCCAAGGAATCCGCGCAAGATCTCTAGAAAAGCCCCACCGACGACAGTGATTAAATGAGCGAGACAGAACGCGACCGCTTTGGGAAGCCGCGGGGCAGGCAAAAGCGGCCAACTGGAAAAGAACACCAATCAGTCAATATAAAAGGAACACAAGAGGGATTGAAGAAAGAAAGTCTTTCTATCCGACGACCTCTTTCATTGCACAATCTTCTGCTTAACGGAGTCCTTCGAATCGCTGAGTCATTACGAATTGTACGGCGGAGTTACGATCATCTCTTCCACTACAAGCAAAGCGATGATTTATTTATTCTATCTATTTCGGCTCCTTTAATATTTCAGTCCAATGAGTCACTTTTCCAAATGTTATCTTCTAAATTTGTAATAAACTGTTACCTTAGCATTGGCATTGGAAGGGATAGGTTTCTAATAATATCGCGGTGATTAAATCTCAATGATAATTACGATACATATTTAGCGACCCGTCGCTAACTTGATTCTTACCATTCTCTATTGGGCGATTTGAAGTTTCGAGAAAGCTACTTCTTTTCTGGTGAGCTGTTAAATAATTAAAAGCGATGATAATGGTGTAGTGATATTGATGTAATAATGTGAAGAAAGAATTCTTATGGCTGTATCATATGCATGAACTGTATAAGTAAGCATTATTACAAAAATTATTTCCAAGAACGCTAAATTAAACTACTGAGACCGTAGGAAAATCATAATGTTTACAGTTATACGTTGGGCAGTACTATGATGGGAGAGAGGAAAAATGAGGTTGGTGAGCCCTGATTTAGTGTGTATTCCAAATGCAGCACGAATTACATTAGAGTAAAAAGCATTAATAAATAGCCGATAACAACTTCTCGCTACCGAAAAATAATGTAATTATATCAACAGTGGAAAAGAAATCGACCATGAGTAGGTTTGTCGAATAGATGTTGGGTAGTTATTTAATTTAATTGTTGAAGGAAAGGGGAAATGAAAAGATCGCTTGCATAGAGATTTTCAGTGGTGAATAGAGAAGGGCAAATGATAAAATCAGCTGATCTAGTAATGGGTTTCACTTTCGACATCCTAGCTGATTTACTGTGATCAACTTCAGCAGCTCCTTCTTCTCACAAGAGAGCAATTACCGTAGAAACCCGCGTGTTGGACGCAGTTTTTCAACAAAAATTAACGTTAGAAAGTGAGGTGTATCTTAGAGAGGGTGTAGATTTTCTATTATTCATCACGATAAATCAAAATTACAGTCCCATGAACCTTGCTGCGTCTTATACACGGGTATATACGGTACTTTCATTTCCACTGTATTTACTAATTAAACTACTATTATTTTCATTTTTGGTTAACATTACCTATTGTGACTTCCTTATTCGTAAACGGCATTCTCATTAGAAATTAAACTATCGCACAAATAATTCTCATTCTTCACAGGGACCACATATTCTATGAAACCAGCTAAGTCAATCAACCCCTCCATCCTTCATCAAAGGAACCTAAACCCAAGCTTTCCTTTCACCACTTCTCTCCTTGTTCCACTACCCTGCGGAAAGCCACTTACTACTCCTCACCTTACCTTCCCTCTGACGACCACTTCTAAGGGTTTCTCAGACAGGATGAGAGGACCGAAAGAAAGAATTTCACTAGGGTATGGGAAAATTCTTTCTTTGGGAGGTCGTAATTGGGTTCACTATAAAGCAAATTAATGATATTTAGCCTGATTTATATATAAAATTAATGATAATTTTTGCGAAGGAACGAATTCAATCGGATGTAAAGGAGAATACTTTCCTTTTGAAACGACATTAATGAAATTTTTTGTCTGAGCTTGAATAAATAAACTAGTGGCTGCATACAGCGCTGGAAAAGGCGGCATGATAGCAGGAGGCCAGAGGTTTCAATAGCTAACGAATATTTTGAGAAATATAGTCACCAGTTGAAACCCTTCTGCTTAATACTGGTTACGGGATACGATAACCACTACCCTACTATACTACGATACCACCACCCTACTGGTTCCTTTGAAACGAAACGTATTATCACTTAGCTAACCACTTACAAGTTTTCTCGTTCCAGATGACCGCTACCAATATTAGTCATTCGTCCATCTTATTTGATCCAGAAATATTGTTTTCGTTACCTATTCTTTGCTCTCTACTCCCGTCTCGCATTGTTTCTAAGGGAGTTTCTCATAATTTTCTCGTTTACTATGCCTTATTCTGAGAGAAAAAGATGAAAATATCGTGATAGATTGCAATCTTTCCCAACCATATAGTCTCAGGGGAGAAAAATAGAGAAGGAGCTGTTTGGCGGTGATTTCTATTGTCGCAAAAAATCGTTGTAAACACATCGAATAAATGAGAATACACAGAAGAATGTTTTGAGGGCCGTTGAGCGTAGTTATAAAGAGATTGTGATCTGCGAAGACCTCTACCCAATACTGTTACACGATTCGTTGTTCATCCCTGGTTGTCGATATGGTGAAATAACTATGGTGAAATACTTCTTTGCCTGAGTGAGTACTGACAAAGACGAAGTAAGAAAATAATAGAATTTCTCCCTCTCCCCTAAAGATAAGCATTAAAAAATGAAGAGAATATACTAACAGCTATCGGAAACATTATATCCCATTTTAAGCAGTAGCATACAGCAAACTACAGAAGTTTCCTTTTCACAGGTAAGAGAAAAATTGCAGGTTTTCTGGCTACAAACTACGGGGATAACGTTTAGCTCGGATCGAATATTACCTGGGTATATTCTGCATTCACCCCATTTACTCTCGGCTTATTAAACCTCTTCGTAAGTCACCGAGTTTATCCCGTCCTCTTTGTCGCAATTTCTACGCGTCACAGTTTAAATAAGTCAAAAATCCCGTTCTCTTTCACTTCTCATAGTGAATGCGAGACACGACTGAGGCTTCATCAACCCTTCAAATGCTGACCCCTTCGCCACCTTTCTCCAATTCCGAGAGGATCGCATCGCAAACAGATGAATTTCTCCCAAAAAAACATCGTTGGTTTAATTTTCGCCCATCTTTTCCCCTTTCCAATAGAATGATTTGTGGCTCCAAGAGATTCGCTTGTTTTGTGGTCACTTTGAATGGTGGCGCCGCTTTCGGATTAAGCTCGAATTTCCGATCAGAAAAGAACACTTGGAGATAGCGCACCTGATGACCGGATTGTTTTATTTAAATCCGAGGTTAAATATTGGTTGGGATAATGAATGAAATGATAACAATGTCGCCGTTTCAATTTATGCTCTCTCTCAGAAGAATTTCGTCCGCATACATTTCGCTCTAAATCGAGTAAATAGCACGGGGAATTCCGTTGAGACATTGAGAGTAAAATACTCTTTGAAAAAAATTAAGGAAAATTGCCAAGTTTCTCATTTGACAGTATGGCCCACCACCAATTCACGTCTTGGAGCATTGATTAAATTTAATTTCCAAGCGGAGGATTATTTCTTTCAGAATCTCATAATAGATATGAAGTGAGAAACCAAATAAATATGTATATGAAGTTCATATGAACTTTGAATAAATGATTAGTTAAACCAACACTATCATAAAAGTACATTTTAAACTGAAAGGGAATGTAAGCCTTTGAACCAGGGCCTGATGAAACTCATTTCATAATTGTAATAAAATATTTTTGTGGGAGTAGAGATTCTCTAACTATTAAGATTGAAGAAAATAAAATAACTAATTATTTTCTTCTTATTTAAGTAAACTATTATCTTTCACGCAAGGTCATACCTCAATGTCCCCCATTATTATCTTATCTCATCACACATGACGTAATATTACCTTTTTTTGAAGGTAAAATAACAATAATCTTTAAGAATTTTTATTTACAGCAGACCGAAAATTTAAAAGGCGAGGAGACTTATTTGACGAAAAAATTCTTCCACAGAAGCAGAAAAGTCAAACCTCATATTGTGAAACATAAAGCTAACTGTTTGAAGGAATGAAATTTCTGAAATTCCCCTCAAGATGGTGTCATTCGAGCAATGAGTTTGGCACACCAAAGCTTGGTTTATAATCGTAAAAGGACGACTTAAATAATTTACAAAGAGCAGAAATTTTGGCGTCCATGTTCCACGCAAACTAGAACACATGCATACTATATTGTGCAGTAGCCGTCCAAAAACCATGGTTATGGAAATGGCAACAACATCGCTGGCCCTGGACCAAATTACACTCTCGTCCACAAATTCCATCCGCAAAAGAGCGTGGGAATGTTTTAAGCCGCACGAAAAATAAGACCTCCAATTCAGCGATCCTAACAACGCCTCATACGCCATCTCTGGAGGATCACCGACAACCACCTCATCCATTCTCACAAAATTGCGCCTTCCTTTGATCCCCTTGGATTCCGACCATAATGACTAGAAACCCGCCCACCCTCCCAAACTTGCATCCTCACAGGAGTCTGCGTTATCAGTATTCCGGAAGTGTCTTCTCCGGAGTGAGAAAGGGAAAAAGAAGACCCTAGGGTTGCAAGGAGAAAGGGTATTTCCCCTTCGATCCCTCAGGGGGAGGAAAAAGAAGAAAGGGCCGGCGTCGGATGTTACCATAGTAACTCGCTTTTTAGCCTCTCTCTCTTGCATGCTCATACGCCTTTGACGCAAGGGATGACATGCAGTGCCTCCGAATACGCACTAATCGTGAAAGAAAGCCAGTCGATGTTGATTAGAAGGGCTCTTGGTGATAAAAAGGGGCTCATTTATTTACTGAAACAAATGAACTCAATGAAAAATAACAACGATGCATTCTTGAACAGAGAATTTTTGCGTGTTTTGCCATAAATTCCCTCAGTACTTCCTTGAGTTGCACCTGATGATGGCTGGTTAGCCGAAACCGGTCGCTAAATAAATTGTGGAAAATACGAATTCTATTCTACACATTTGATAAGAGCTAAGAGCGATTTCGATGAAATACTGAATATATTCACGCAATTATCCTGAAATGGATTTGTTGAACATACTCTTGTAAAAGTAAAGAACACTTCCAATAGATAAAGATTAGCCGTAAATTCTTTCTTAGGAATGCTTATGATCTGTTGCCGAGCTTAAGAGGAGAAAAGGTATTCAATATTTAGAAGTTGGGATAGTTGAACTTAGTAAAAGGCCACTTCAGAGAAAGAAAAACTACATGCAACAACATCAGAGATGTGAACGGGAATATGCTGATAGAAAGTGAAGATATAGGAAAGAGATGGAAGGACTATATTGAAACATTATATCAAGGACCAAAACCTCTTGAAGATATATTAAAGAACGAAAGTGAGGTGGATGAAGATGAGCGAGGCCCAGAGATAACGAGAAGCGAATTCGAGAGAGGAGTGAAGGACTTGAAGAAAAACAAGGCACCTGGAGCAGATAAAATAAATGGAGAGATTGTCAAAGCGCTTGAAGGGAAAGCAAAAGACACCCTGTTTGAAATTATAAAGGACAGTTATAAAAGTGGAAGACTACCAGTGGACTTTGAGAAGAGTATAATGGTTGCGATACCAAAGAAAACAAGAGCCGAGAGATGTGAGGAATACCGAACGTTGAGTCTGCTCTCACATGCATCCAAAGTACTCACAAGAATATTAAGCAAGAGGATAGAAGGAATAATTGAAGCCAACTTGTCAGAAAACCAATTTGGATTCAGGAAAAGCACAGGAACAAGAGAGGCCATATTATGCCTAAGGAGAATAATAGAAAAGATGATACATGTCAACAAGCCAGTGTATGTGGCTTTCGTAGACTTGGAGAAGGCTTTTGACAATGTGGAGTGGAACAAATTGTTCCAAATACTGGAAAACAAAGGAATGGACTACAACGACAGAAGAATAATCTACCAATTGTATAAAAACCAAGTCGCCACTCTGAGGATGAGAGATGGCAAGAAAATAGAAACTAAGATAAATAAAGGAGTAAGACAAGGATGTAGCCTCTCACCAGCATTGTTCAATGTATACCTAGAAGAAGCAATGAAAGAAATAGAAGGAATGAACATGAAGGGAATTAAGGTGAATGGAAAAGAAATTAACATGCTTCGGTTTGCAGATGACATTGCAGTAATAGCAAAAAATAAAGGCGATTTGCAGGCATCCCTAAATGCAATAGATCAAGCTATTCAAGGATATAATATGAAAGTGAACAAAAAGAAAACAAAAATCCTAATATGTGGAAGAGAAAAATTGAAAGCAAACATTACCCTACGAGGAGAGAAATTGGAGCAAGTAGAATCATTCACCTACCTTGGAAGTAGGATAACATGGGATGGGAGAAGTACCACAGACATCAAGCGAAGAATAGCCCAAGCAAAGGAGGCATTCATGAGGAAGAGGCCACTACTATGCTCAAAGAATATAAGGCTACAGACAAGGAAACAATTCTTGAAAACATTCGTCTGGAGTGTGGCACTCTATGGATCAGAGACATGGACCATTAGGAAAGCGGACCAGAGAAGAATAGAAGCCTTCGAAACCTGGTGCTGGAGGAGAATGCTGAAGATCAAATGGACAGATAAGGTAAGAAACGAAGAAGTATACAGAAGAATAGAAGAGGTTAAAACAATATGGAGCATCATCCGAAAAAGAAGAACCAGATGGATTGGACATATCATCAGACACAATGAATTTGTTAGGAACGTACTTGAGGGAAAAATAGAAGGAAAAGCAGCAAGAGGAAGACCAAGAGATGAATATATTAGCCAAATAAAGAGAGATATAGGAAAGAAGAGATATCAGGATTTAGTAAAGTTAGCTTTAGATAGAGAGGAATGGAGGGCTGCAGTCAACCAATCTACGGATTGAATGACCTATGATGATGATAGTTGAACATTATCAGAGTTTCGCAACATGTGAATTCAGATAAATCCTTTCATTTTTGAAATGTTGCGTATAGTCAATGATATAGCGGTTAATAAGATTCTGCCAGTAAATCAAGCCTCAGTAAGATGTCTCCAAGGAAACGACGATATGGAAGCGAATATTATAAATGTAGCTCTTTTCAATGTCAATGGGGAGAGAAATTTACAGAACCGAGATCATACATTTTTAAAACACATGGGAAGTAATTATCTGGTCTCATATTAAGAGATAAAGAAATTATTAGAAGCCTAATTTCATCAGTAGAAGAGTATAATACTACAATATTAAGTCTCTGAAAGGGGGAATACAATATTTCGATGTCTCTGAAATTGGCTATCTATAAAAAATGAAGCTAATGAATATAGTAAATATATTAAACTAAATCAGATATAAGAATTGTTGAAATCACAAAATATAGATTGATCTGGCTGAAAGTAGCTTTACTGGTGGATTCTTTGTAAACCAGAAATGTTATTTCACAAAGCTCGTTGAAATAAGTGTTTACCATTTTTCACCATATTTAAGTAATATTAGGATTATTTCTAATACCTCATATTCTGTATATTTATTTTCTTTAATGTTTCATAAGTTTTTTCTCTGTTAAAGTCTTCAGATTTTCATCGAAAATCTTTCTTAATTTTAATATTTGCATATGTTTGTAGTGCGTTGAAAATGCTAATATTTTGTACTTTCTACTGATTTTTTTCTTTATACGGGCAATGATTACAAAGTATATAGTTATTGATTTTATTTTGTGTAATTTTTGTCATAGCGTCGCTTTTGTGATTTCGATATAATGCACATGGAAATAGCATTTCCTCCATTTCCACATGGATATTTTCCCTTTACATATTTTAGGTTCTACTATCAGTAGTATCAGTGTACAGGTTTTTCACATCTCTTTTCATTGTTGGCGATTTCCTAATGTGGATCTTTTTATCTATGATAATACCTTAGGTTTATTACGTCCATTACTATTAAAGTTTTCCACTATTTTTATTTACTTATACAATATTATTTTACATTATATTCTATCTACAGTACAATATTATTTTTTTCATCAATATCATTAACAACAGGTTAAATTGAAGACAAGCTTTCACTCTCAATCTCGCCTGAGTAAAGACCTTTAAACTTCCGAAAGCATTGACAGAAAGAGAGATTCACTGAAAAAAAAGAATCGGAAACAACTCCACCACAGTATTAAATACAAAAATACAGAGAAAACTTTTCTCCCGACCACAGAATAAATCCATAAGGGCAGTGCTGAGGGTGTAAATAACATTCGAGATCCGTATGACAAACTACCGCACCATCATTCAAGGAAATCTACAGGATTTGAACCAGCGACCCCTTAAAGATTCATCCGTGCACAGTGGAATATCTCTTCCTCCGACACTCGAAATGATTGGTGGGGAATTTTTCCTTGAAATGTGTGAGCGGAGAAGGAAAAATGGAAGGCGTGAGAGGAGTCTGAAGACAGAGTACGTGATGCTGGAAAAGGGAGATTGGTATGGAAGAAGAGGAAAAGTAGGCTATGAAAGGGAGAGAATAGAATTAAAGAAGGTAAAATTAACAAAATAAAATAATCACCACAAAGAAAACTCACTATGCAGAGTCCACAAAAAGGTAGACAAAATTAATAAAAAATGTTTTTAAAGAATAATTTTTGTCCTACAAACATTTTAGTCAAATTTAAAAACTAAGCACTACTATTTTATTTCGTCTTAAAGGAGTTCAACTAGTGAGGGCCAATTCCATCAATACTAGAATTACAGAAATGAAAAAAAGAATAAACAGTTTATTAAATGATTTTACTTATAAGATGTCACGCGACAGATTGTAATGTTACGGGTATCACTAGGTCTAAGTTAATATATTTAATGAAAAATGGAAAATAATCATTTTTAATTATCTTTATTCTAAATATATATTCCTGCATAAACATTTCTTAAAAATAAAGAGGAAAAACCTATTTAATCGGTTAACATTATGTGGTACATACCATGGCAGAAAGTAAGAAAAGGGAATGGAATAGAAGAGGTGAGGTAAGGAGAAGAAAACGAGAAAGAAAAAAATGAAGTGGGAGGAGAATGAAAGAGACGGAGAAGAGCAGCGAGGAATGAAAGAAGAGGGAATAGGAGTCGTTAGAGAAAGCGGAAAGAATCGCAGGAATTTTCAGGAAGAATTGCGAGCGGAGGGAGAGAGAGAAAATGGGGTAAAAAAAGAATCCATCGGAATGAAGAGGACTGCGGGTTGTACTCCGTAACACGTTTACGGGTGAAGAAAGAATGGGATCCACTGCGAGGAAGTGAATATTTCGAGGGCATTCGATATATCGAATCTCACTGAGGGAGAAAGCATTAGATCCGATTCCCTTACTTTATTATTCATCTCGAGACCGATAATTTCGAGTCGGAGAAATCGAAAACCGCGTCGATCGACGAATCGATTTTCGATATAAATCGGCTATCGATATTTGCTGATGGGATCGAAAACATCGGAGGAGGCTTGTATCGAATGTTGTAGTTTCCTGAAGCAATTTGCCTCTCAAGTCCTCCTTTGCACAGGTGTTCCGCGATGTTCTTCTACGGGAATATATTTGTAAGCAGACATTTGCGTTTTGTTTAAGTAGTTCAGCGAAAGCAAGCTAATTCAGGATTCAATATTTGTGTTTTCAATGGAGGAAGGTGCTTTCTATTTAATCTCATTGAATTAGTAGTTTTAAAAGTGCTTCGAGTTGAGATGATTTCGCTGATATGGACCCCAAACTTGGAATTGAAACTTACTATATAATATTTTGTTTCCACACTACCACAAAAGGTTGGTAATCCCTGGCCAAATTGCATGATTCATTGATAGATCCTTAAGCATTGAGTTATAACGATAAAAATAAGAAATTGAATTCCAAAATACTTAGTCTAATTCGGCGTATCTATTTTTAAAAGGATTAAAAAATAAATTTCATGATAATTCAACACGTCAGAAAGATTTTTAGGAAGCCAAATAAATTTAAAACAAATAATATTTCACCATAAACGCTATCAATTAAAAAGAAAATTTTTATACATAATTATTATTATATTTCATTTTATTATAATTTTATGTAAATAACCAAAACATAGATACCTATAAGGCAATACAAGATCTGCCATCTAGTTTCTTGACCTATCTACAGTGCGACATGTACCCAATGAACCCAAGAAAAGCCGGAGATTAAAAATGTCTAACAGGACCGAGACTCGAACCCGAATCTTCTATTTTTGGGGCGGTTAGTTCACTGAATCAACCTATCTACCCAATCAAAACAGTAAATTTTTGAAGGAATTTTAACAAGGTTTGACATTCACGTACGGAATCACCTAAAACTCCTCTTCTTGTTTGCAATGAAAATATAAATATATTTATTCATGGCTTAAGTTTCGATGAAGATTGTAAAACATCCACGAAGATGCCTACATACAAATTCGACACTTCAGAAACAAAACGCAAAGGTAAAACAACAGACGAAATGATGAAGGAAATTAAGAGCCGAGAACAAAAAACTATCCCAGAAAAAACTTTGCGCTCAAACACTCTTTTTATCTCTTGTACAAAGGAAACAACCCGAGACAGTCGAACAAGAAGGGAAAACAAATTCGATCCTCTAAACATCAAGCATCGTTTTTTGCACGCGATTTAACACCTCTGAGAAAAAAAAGCCCCCGCGAAGCCCGCTTTTTCCCGTGTTCCAGCATAAAAAACATAACGCTTTACGCCTTTCCTAGTATTAGCCACGGGAGGGGAGGCATCGACGGGTAAAAGGGAAAAAAATAGGGGAAGACGCGGAAAAAATAGCGGTACGTGAGAAGGAGCGCATCCATCTGCATTTCTCGCCACACACAATGCTTTAGAGGAACAACCTCGTAAGAATGCTGAAGAAGGACGACATTCAGGCAGGCCGTGAGCCGCATGCATAAAGGAGGGGTGCAATTCTCTCTACGTGTGGATTCTCCCCATCGTAAGAATGGCCACAAACGAAGAAGGGAGGGGCATTCGGTTCAGTCGAGTGTAAGGGAAGTATCACAGGAAGAGAAAGGGAAGATGACAAGTGGTCCATAGAGAGGAAAAGTGGGCAAAAGTAGGGGAAAGGAAATCATTGGAGAAAGAAACAAAGGAAGGATAGGAATTAAAGGTATGGACGACTTTGGAAGCGGAACGATAGTTGGGTTAGCGTTAAAAGTTGAGGTGTGCGATTTTTCGAAATATCGATTATAGTAAAACCCGGGTAAGACGCTTTTTAATTGAGAACCACGTTCTAAGCAGAGTAGCTTTATAAATTAGTTTTGTAATCCTGGTTGCCTTACGTCATAAAATTCATATCACGTAATATAAACAAAAAAAGCAATGAAAACAAATATTTCTAAATTTTACTATCAGTAGATGCGATGAAAAAGCTAGAGAGAGACGAGAGGCTTACAAGTTATTTATGTAAATGTAGAAGATTTTAAGGATGTTCCATGAGTGAATAAATAATGTGAAATAGAAGAACTGCTTATTGTTGAAAATATTTCTAACAAAGATGCATAGCATTAATAATTAAAACTGAGACAGCTATCGAAAACAACTATTGGAGACGAAAAAATCTTCATCCGCATTAATGTATATTCTCAGATATAAATAAATGCTGATTTTAACGCGAATTAATTACGCGTTAGCGGGAATGTATACACCCGTGTTAGATACCAGAGATAAAGTTACTTTGACAAGGAGATATCGGCATAAAGCTGTAATTTCTCATCACAACCCGATTTCAGCAGTGGGAACCCACAGATCTTCGTTGAAGATGGGGAGGATCATGCATATTGTGTACGACGTACCCGATATTTTACGGCAAAGGGAAGAAAGGAGAGTGAATTGGAAGGTGAGTCGCACGCCATTGGGATGGAGAAAGTGAAGGGCGGTGTAAGAAGAAGACGATAGTTAGCTGAGGAGATTGCGCCTTTGAAAAGTAAGAATCGAGTGGTGAAAAGAGGGCGTAACCAGTAATGGGAAGGGAGAATACAGTGTCACAAGCGATAGAAAGGAAAAGATCGTCGCGGAAAACGACACGGGTAAAGGAGATGCTGCAAGGAATTGGAAAACGCTAAGCGGGCGCACATGGGTGGAATCGGGAATGGAGACCCTTTTCCTTTAGAGGTGTTGAAAGAGAAACAGAGTAAACGAAGGAAATATTCGAAATAGATGGATGACACGCGTGCTGGTTGAGAAGAGGCGCTCATGTGGCGATGGTAAAAATAGGGGAGTCGAGGGGAAAAATAACTCGGAAAGGAATGCAAGCCCACAACGACAATTACGGGCTTTCGGAGTACAATTTTGATATTGGACGAAAAGAAAACTACTCACTTCAATTACTGTAGTCGGTCTGAAAAGTACTAACTACAAAGAACTGTTCGAACCTCAATACTTCCACCATTAGCTTTCAATAGCTTTTATAAGGTAATGAGGTTTAATAGGTAAGATGGAGAGTGGGGTAGTTTGTTCCTTCTATCTTCCTTTAAATGATATAAATGAAAATTTTTACGTAATTGGGGCACCATAGCGACGCAAATGCTATTCCCAATGCAGTCCATAAGTAAAAAAAGCAATATGAATGTCATTATTCAATATCTTTCATACATCAGCAACTTCCATATTATCACACTCACCTCAGACTGTGACAACAGTAAATGAAACTCATATTTTATTCTGTGCCAGTGAAAATTTTTAAAAGAAGAGTCATTTAAAGTAAAATTGTGGAAAATACTAAGTACTAGTAGTATTGGTATTATTAGCATTATTCATCCTTGAAACCCCATTTATTCCTTGTGTTGTTCATTGATACAAAAATCTAAACTCGTCGATGTAGATCAGATGAAGTTAGACAATCAAAATGTACAACATTTAAAAACTTACAATTCCCTAAATGGTTGAATTATATTTCCTTATTTCATGTACCTCAACATTGCATTCACGTTTTCAAATATACGAGTAAAATAAATCTACATATATGTCTTCACAGCTTCACGGTCAGTAAATAAGACTCAAGATATTGAAATAAACCAGTTTCTGATTCATAATAAAAAAGTTAAAATATTTTGTCTTTTAGTCCGCGCAAAAAATTATAATGAAAGTTGCAAAAAGTTATGAGTTAGAATGTGAAGTAAGAATGAAAGAATGACTTTGAGATAGTTTCCAATCATAGCTCCATTAGCTAAAGACAAACTCGTTACAAATATTAGATATTCTCAATGAATGTACGCTGCGATGCCTTGGGCTTTATTTCGGGAAACTCTCCCTGAGTTGGAAATCAAAGGGAGTTGTAGCGAAGTTTCGAAATTTTCCCAGGTGTCCAATTAAGAAGCGCTCTTACGTCAGTAAGCAGGTGCAGATCTTCGGCACTTGGGTTCAAGAAATATCTCCGTGAGAGAAAGTGTCATAAATGATTAAAGGATTACCGCCGGAGAGAAACTAGAGCAAATAATGAAGATGTGATCTACTGAAATTTTCCAGCAGGAAGTGGAGGAAAAAGAAATTACTTGAGTGAACGTTCAAGTTTCTATTCCAGTCCCCGAGGAACGAACTTTACCAGCCTTTTACCCTTCATTGCCGTAATTATTCCTTCTTTGCCTAATAAAAGAAAAATTCAACTTACTGATAAATCAACATTTAATCGACAAAGTAAAATTTAAATTTTGAAGTAACTGTTTCACTTGGTAATGAGAATTTCTGTTACTGAAAGCTCTGCTCTTGGGGAACATATTTGAGATAACTATCGTTTAGGGATCAAATAGTATGAACAATTCTCTTTAATCGATACATCAGATATCTCCTCCAAGATTCAGATGAAGTTGTGCTATAATAGGTATAGTCTCGGTTATGTGCGTTCATTACAATTACACTTTATACTTAAAGAACGATTTACTTAGCTAAATATACAAGGAATATAGCTATACACACCTTATAGCTTTTTTGTATTATTTGAAGATCTGCTAATGTTTGAAATTTTGAATTGAAATGAATTGATCCCAAGGTAAGATAGTAACTGAAGCTATAAATATGAACAGAACGCCTGAAAATAACTTTATAAAATTTTATTGAACCTAATATAAGAGAATACCTAATAAACTAAAGTATTAGGTAACCAAGAAATGTTATTGCTGCTTAGTACATTTAAAATCAAATAATACAAATTTAAAGAATCTAAAGCATTAATTGTTATTATATTTGTACATATATATTGATGAATTATGATTCTCAAAGTTTATTAATATTTAAATGCATCTGTCATATTGCCTGTCATTATCCGGCATGCAATCAACTTAAGTTAATCAGCCTTTTTGTTAAAGTATAACCTTCATCTTTCAACATCATCCAAATAGCCGAGTGGTTAGAGTGTCTGGTTCAATATTCCAACAATTCCAAAGATTTATCCAAAAGTTAATCCTCAGTGGTTCGAATCCTGCTTGCGGAAATATTTTTCCGAAAATTTAATTTTTAAGGTTTGCTAATAAACTTCATAAGCAGCAGCTTAGAAGTATCCACAGCTTTCTTGTTTTAAGAGGAGCACTATTTATTTCGTTAAGCTTTTGTCGTTTATTTTAAATACGCGAAAATATACTTCTATATAATATTCTCATTATATTTCCAATGTTAACCTTTATTTCGTATTATAAAATTCATAAAACTTTTAATTTCGTTCTCATTTGTCTCATTTATTCATACAACATGAGTTGCCACGGCTTGTTTATTTCAACAAAGCCATCCCTTCTTTCTTCTTAAAAAAAAATGAATTAATGGGGCACTTTTACCTAAATCCGTATTACTACATACTAGGGCAGAATATATTTCATTAATAAACTTTGAATAAAGTGAATCCTAGAACCCACTTGCTTTAGCATCCGTATGTCTTTGTCACTATATCATTTAGCCCTAATGAATTCCCCCGTCAAAAATGACGAAATCTATGACTACGAAACGAACTACGTTTGATCCTTCTGAATTATAAGCAGTTAAATCAATCGCTCTCTACTAACACAGAGGTATAATAGGTTTTGAATGAAAGAGGATCCGAAATATTTTTTTCTGAAAAGTTCCATCATTTTATCCCCAATAAAGTCAATGTATTGAAAGCCTCCACTCAAAATTACGATGTGGGGAGTATTTACTTATTCGGTATGTACCTCAAACAACGTCACCTTTTATTTACATCATTACCTCCGTTATCATTTCGACGAAAAAATGATTTATTAGTTGAATATTTATTTTTTTATTCACAATGTGCAATTTTAAACAATATAGTAAGTACATGAAAAATTATTTTGCTGGATTTAGATTTCCAAAGTTTACTAACGCTTTCCATGAAATTTCGGCTGTCCTTCCCCATACATTTCATATCGACTTATCTTTCCCATATATTCTTATGAGAGTTGAATTCAACAATCGACTTTGTTGCTAGGGGGGGGGGGGGCGGTTATTTCCCGCAAAATTACACAAATTTTTCGTGATTTTCGTCAAATTCCTCTCAATTTCGACTCGAATACAATATACCAACATAAGAATCTCTATTCAATTTCCTTTCTCGATTTCTTAGGGTCATTACTTCTGATTTAATTTTGCTTATTTTGCAGGGTAGCCTAAAAGGAAATTTTTCGTGAGAAATAGTGGATAAATAAATAGGTGGATTTCCTTCATGATATAAAAATTCGAAGCAAATTCGTTTTTAAGCGTAATTTACTATGGACTTTATTTTATTTTGACTTGATTTCATGACATTATAGTATCACGATTAATACAATAAAAAGATCCATTTCCCTTTCATTGGGCATTCTAATTACTGAATATATGCTAAGACACCTCCTTTTTCTCTTTATACATGCAATCGTAGATCATACGGGAGGGTTGCAACTATGGATTGATCCTGCTTGCAACTTCTTTGACCAGAATTATAGGTTAATCTCCAAAAAATAAAGAAGTAATCGCCTAAAAAGTGTTACGCAGAGTTCTCGCCTTTGTATATGAGCACAATTATAAAAGGGTTGACCAAATGAAAACGGTTTCTGTACGTTTCAGCACACTAATAAGTGATGTATTTCCTTTCAATAGTTTTAAGTTTTGAAAAATATGGCAATAGTGCGTCCGACCAACACGTCGGCTTACGAAAGTTATTCCGGAAGAATTATCTTCGTTAGCAGAGGTATTTCTGTATTTTTATATTTACTTTGTGAGCTGCCCGCTGCAAATGAATTCAACTGCGCATGACTTCATTATGTAACAACTCGTTGGGATGGTAGTTATTCCTGGGGAAAGCTGAATCTTGACCAAAATCAGCTATCACTCTCAGTACTAGTGATCACCTTAGTACGTTTGATTGATTCCATCACGGGGATCGCGATTAAAAAATCAAATTTCCCCTAAATAGATTACATTTTATAGATAGAGTTTTAGACATTTTATTATGCGATGACAGTTTATCGAATTTACTGCGCAAATCGTAGAAGGAAGCCAGAAAACCAGTATCTGATGGAAATATTTTCAATAATGATTTGTGTCAAGTAACAAAATAGAATAATTGCCATTCGTAGACTGATGCCGACCTGATTGCGTAACCATAGCATTAGCGTAAACAAATTAAAAGCGTATTAGAAAGCGGTAATGAAATGGCTGGTTTCATGGAATACAAGATGAGCAAATGAATATGTAGGCGAGCCGAGTGAAAAAGGGAGTAAACACAGCAGTGGAAATATAAATGAGAAGGCGTCAATACACTCTCACATGCTTTTACGATCCATGACCAGCAAGAAGGTTGCCACTCGCTGGCGTCTCTCACGAGATTTAAACACACCGGAAGACGTAAATTCTCCAATTTTATTTTCTCTGCAGCCTTTTTCTCTCCTCCATTCACTCTTATCCCATTTTATCCCGCTCTCCCTCCACACGGAAATTTGTCGTGATGGAAGGGGTTCGTGTTTCTCCCGCTTCCCAACCAACAAAAGTGGCGCTCAAGTGTCTTAAGTTTTTCGAAATCTATCGCTAACTCTCGTCCCTACGAAAGATTAAGATGAAGCAACACAGTGATATACGTTAATGGATAATGACTCAATTCTTCAAACCTTTGATTAAGAACATCCACTAAATATATCGTTTAATAATTTAGATAAGATAGAATAAACCTGTCGAATGATTTAGATAAAATTATGAAATACGACTGGCAATTGGAATTTTGGAGAGAATTGGAGAGATTAGAGAGAATGTAAACAAATCTTCAGTAGTTGACTTCTTCGAAAGAAAATCATTGGCAATGATTATTCGTATAGCCTCCAAGGGAAAAACTTATCAACAGTCGAGTCGATTCGGTGAAATATCTTGGAATAACCAGCACCAACAACTTAGCATGGGGTACATCCATAATATACGTGGGCTAACTCTTAAGAAACTGCTTCGTCAAGAGTATAGTCGGTAGGAACGAAAAAAGTCAGCAAGGGATGTTACTTTGCGCTAGTTAGGCCTCACCTCGAGTATGCATGCAGTGTATGGGACCCTGTTCAAAAGTGTAGTATCCGTGAATTAGAAAAGGTACAACGAAAGGCAGTACGTATTTTAAAGAATTGCTATGATAAATCGGTAAGTGTTACTCAGATGCTTCAGGAGGCAGGATGGGAATCTTTAGAAGAAAGAAGGCTCAATCAGAGATCCATATACTTGATAAATTCAGACAGAGTAGGTTTACAAAAGATGTAATCAATATTATGCACCCTTCTTGTTATATAGGCCTTTCTGATACAGTGGAGATGATCAGAGAAATAGATGCTAGAACTAGTCGGTTCAAGAATGCATTTTTGAGAGAACGATACGCGAAAATAATCGACTAGGAAAGTAGAGTCGTGGTGCTTACATCCCCTGCCAGAGGCCAAAAGACGGCATGGTACATATAAATGTAGATACAGATGCACATTTTTGCTAGCATCAATTCTGTACACTACAGATGAGAAACCTTTACTATCTGAGGACCGCGTTTTAAGAATGATCTTTCACAAAGAGAGCCTCTTCCCCTGTAACTAAATTTGTTAATTTTTTACACTATGATGGAGAAATTTATTTTTGCCTGATAGGAAATTAGGAAGGAATGATGCAAGTAATTTTCGGTGCATCAACTGTGCGGAGGCTAGCGGGATGCTGAGCATCTAGGGACGGCAAAAATACACCCGATGAACGGGTAGCAGAGCGTCAATCAACGGTATTTTTACCATATGTTTCATGTGAAAGTGATCGAAAAGAAAGTCTGCATACAGCGAGATAGCGTATAAAGCGGGAGCGTTTTAAACGGGTTTTACTGTAGTAAGCTTAACCGACTAAAGCATCAGTCCGGAGAGAGAAAGATTAGAGTTCGTATCCAGGTTCTGTCAGACTGTTTTCATGCCTGTTTTTCTTCAGGAATTTACATTTTGTTATCATGAGTCTGTTCCGCATTTTTCTAAGCATTCCATCGCCAATGACGCACTTCGATATTTATAGTTTTCAAAGCTTCGATAGAGCGAGAGGACGGGACAAATATTTTCTTTCGAGAGACTGCGGGATTGTAAATCCCATCAAACCGTTGGAGAAAGAAGCGCGCCCATTTGAGCGTCTGCGGAATGCAGGAGAATATGGTCACAAAGAAAAGGGAGAATTTACGGTTTGAAAAGACTTTCTTCCTCAATTAAACTTCGGCGAGAAGCTGGAATCCGCCCTTTCGGACGTCGAAGTCCCTGCCTTTTGGAGAAAAGAAAGTGTTTATAGCATCTTCCCCATTCCGATCTTTTTGACCTCACTCTTCTTTGCAACCGTCGTAATTACAGCGATTCTCTTCGCTTGCTCCTTGAACCCTAGTCGCCCTTGAAGATCCTTCTCTGTTACCATGCCAACAGCTTATCTTTCTTAATCTCCACTTCACCGACCTCGCATCTCCTTTACCGCTACGTTTTCGAGAGCGCAGTTTCTGATGAGAGATACTTATACTTAGCGACCCAGAAAAAAAGTATACGTAAGATGCGAGGTGCTACGATTCCTATTCTAACGCGTATTTTAGCGTTGATATAACCCAGACATATACTATGTTTTGTATATTTAAGTTATGAACTATTACTTTGGAATCTATTACTTCGGCTCGACTTCCTGAGAGGTCACCATTGTAATGAAAGAAAACCAAGTACTTAAACCTTTACCACCGAAAGGGTCAAAACCATGGAAGAGCAATAGAAAGATCATCGGTATAATTGCTCTCTTGCCATTTCCATTAAAACTATTACATTATTAGTGGATTCGCAAGATACATTAGGATACCAGATCTAAAAACCAAAATCAAAACAAAAATTTAGGCATTTTCAAGTCTGAAAACGAGGAAAAAAGGAAGGTATTAAAAATTAATTTATTATTAAACACTACCGAACATATTACATTGCTAACATTAACAGAATATAAATGTATTTAATATCAGCTGTGAATACATTTATTTATGACATAGTCTTGAAGAAACCTGCACCGCCGTAGTGGAAAGCTTTTTTATTATTATAAGATTTTGTTCTTTCTTACTAGTAGAGCTAAAACGTGAGCGAATATTCTGGACATGTAAATGTCATCAGAAATGAAGACTTCTGTCAACACTAAGTTATGCGTAAAAGCGATCCTTCCGGCCGAACCACGCCGAATAAGGAGAAATAAATAATCAGCCTATATAACATGGTGAACGAATTTTACCTACTATGTTTTCTAATAAATCATCATTATATTCAATGAGAAAGTTCAAAATAAAATTTAATCTTCTTTGTTTTATATTATTAATAACGTTAATTTTCTAAATCTGACGGCGGAAAATGTTGCAAAGGCATAATTCTGATATTTGATAGTAAAAACTGTGTCGAGAGAAACATATAAGTATATTTATTATAGTTTTCGGATTGAATGGTTTACTATACATTAAAACATCTTAGTTTATAAAGTCGTTGGTATTTATGTCAACTAATATCAGTATGATATCATAATATCATTAGTCGGAGTAGGTTGTTTATGCGATGCTAGATATAGATTCATAATCGAGGAGAGAGCCTATCCTAAGCACAGGAATCTAATTACAAAGGAATCAATTTATCCGCCCCTTTTCTAATCGGCATATCTCCACTCCTTTCCCATCCAATCTTCCCTTTTATAACCCTTCCTCTGCATGTAGTTCATCACTGGTGAAGAGGAGTCTCCCCATTCGGAGAACGACCCAAAGACACGGACATGCTCTTCCCTTTAAAGGAAATTCCGACGAAGAATTTCTTATTAACGTCTTTCTACCTCTTTGCGAATGCGCGCCTGCGTGAATTGCGGCGGAGAGGATAGAACTTCTCCTTTCCTCGATCCTATAAATCGTGGAAAAAGTAATGAAAGAAGGGCGGCTCAAGGAATTGTAATTGATTCTTTTGATGCTCCGTTCGAGCGTGATCGTGATTCTGCACCGCGGTCACCGTATTCACGATTAGAATGAAAATTTAACATAGGCATATATTATTACTTCATTTATCTCTTCTTTTGCCGATTAAAAGTCTCAAGGATTAGTTAAATAATTTTCCTAATAATATTATATGAGTAATACTATGATAAGGAATTTTTAAAGATTCACTGTAACAAATTACACACAGATGTCACATTTTTAATGATTATTGGATTGCTTCAATTAACAACTAACTTTAAACTTGAAAAGTAAAATCTCAACCTATGAATCCACAATAAAGTAAAAATTCCTTACAAGTAGCAGGAGAATAGGAGAAGTCTAGTCTAATTGAAAAAGCGTTGTACTTAGCATGGAATATATGTAGCATGACACAATTTACTACTCCTTTATCATTCCTATATTGAATTAAAATTGAGTTATCAAGTAATGTAAAATATCAAGTGTATTCAATGTAACTGCCGTTAAAAATCGGGAAATATCTATTTAGCAGGCTATATATCTCAATTGAATCGTATTCAAACAAAATTATTGATGATGAAAGAAATAATGATTGGAGATGTATTTATCTCGTTATGGATATCATAAGGAAAAAATATATAGAGGCATAGTCATAGTATTGGAAAATATACATAGAATATTAAAAAAGGCTTATTAAATGAAAGGTGAAACATATGAACGTATTGAATGTCTTGCTTTACTTCTAGTATAAGATGTGTAGCGTACAATTATAAAATTGATCGAAGGAAATTTTCAAAACTAGGCAGATTAATCACCAATAGACTTTCAGCTATGCATATAACGGTCGCCCAACTATAATCCATATTTCTGAAACAATTTTTATCGGATTTTTCTCAGAACATCGAATTGAGGCCCTTCATTATTTAGATCAAACATCCCTTGCACGTGTATTCGAATCCGTAACACACTCAAAGACAATTAGAACGCCACTCGATTTCCGAATGTAAATTACATTCCGCGAGAATCGAAAACGCACGTTTTTCTTCGCGCTTACACCTGTTAAATAAAATTTCCTTAACGAAACAAAAAGAGCGCAAGTTATGCAAAGCTTTCGGAAAATTAAGATCAACGAATCGTTTCCAATTAACCGTTTTTAAAAGTCCGCTTTTAGAACTGCCGAAAGCGCCATTCGTAACCAGACTTATAAAATTACGATTCATGCCGCAGAACGCATGCAAGGGGCGTAACCAGCTGATCAGTATAAATCGCTCGTAATAACTTCATTTCGCCTCGGAGACTTCACAACATACGTTAGCTCGGCGTTCTTCCGCCGCGCACCGGACCAAGAGTAAACACAATTATAAAAAAAGACGCGGAAAAAATGGCGCACAAATCGTCTTCCAGCGCAAATAAACCTTAACTCTCCAACCAGCCCAAGTTTACCTTTGCATTTTTTAGCGACTTCCTCAATTAATGCCCGAACCCAGGTAGCTCACCTCACCCCATCCCTTAGCCGCCATTGTTATTATAAATCGCTGCAAAAACCTGGCGGGAGAAATAAAAAACAATCCAAAAACGCTGCGAAAATAATGCGCGGCAAAAAGAAACATCTCCATTCTGATTAGAGGCCTTTGGGAGAGAACGGGAAATTATGAACATTTACACACCCTCGTAATTTTCACTAATCCTGTAACAAAAATCTCGCGCATTCCAGCGTCGTTTTTTTATTGTTGTGAGAACCCTTTATCTCCCCACCGATCCCTTAACTCACCCCTCGTGGAACCCCTACGAAACCCCTCCGCTTTTCTGAATATAAAAAAATGTGCAAAAAGAGGAGATCCTTGCAGCGAGATAATTTGAGGAAAAGCTTTAGACTCGGAATAAAAAAGGAGAGAAAAAAATGGGGAAGAGAAAAATATATATATAACCGTGGACGGGCCTTTAAGAGACAGAGGAAGGGGAGAACGGAAGGGGTGGGGGTTAAAGAGAAAATGAGGGGAGAAGGGGGAGGGGGTGGCGTTAGTGGATGAGCAGCCGAAAATAAAAGAAAAGAGCTCCTCAGAAGACGCTGGAAGACCTTTTTGGAAAAAGAAGCGGTTTTTTTGCGGGTATAGGTGGGTGGAGAAGAAAGAGGAAGTGGGAGGGAAAGAAAGAGAATATCCTGGTAGACGGACAGGGATGGAGAACACAGGAAATCGGGTAAGAGAAAGAGGGAGAAAGGTAGGAAGATGGATAGGGGGACTTAAAGAGATGGCTATGAAGGTAAAAGGGGGTGAAAAGTAACTAAGAAAGAAGAAAAAATGATTGGAGGACGTGTCTGTATAGCTAAGAATTATCTCCGATAAATGGGAGATGGATAATATTTCTGTGTTTTTAACGATGGCTGAAATGAAGATGGAAAACTCGTTGCTGACGCTGATAAAATATAAAAGAGTGGATTAACTATGGAGTAGAGAAACGGGTCTAATGACGAATAAAAAAGGTATGGAATTATAATTTTACTCCAAATAATTTATTCCATCGATCTTTACTCCACGTTTAAACACCGTTACGCAAGGAGTATTAAAATAATTGCTACCAGTATAATATTTTCCTATATGTATAGAATATTTTTCTTTATAATCTACGTATTTATATATCCAGAGGCTTTTTTTCTATTATTTTCTGATGAACTTATGTATACTGAGCGATGAAGATGGAAATGTTTTCGTTATTTCCTTGGCGACTTCTTTCATATGAGATTAAATGTTGAAAAATGATGAAAAATTCTAAGTAACTCATTAATTGATATGTATCTTAGGTATGACATAATCACCTTTGAGCTGTTACTTTATTACTATCAGTAAAAACCCTCTTTCTTACATATTTGAATATCACCTTAGTATTGATACTATCGATTGATTCAGGCAAGACTTTGTGGTAGGAAGCCATTATACTGGAGGAAAGAAAAGACTTTGTACCCGTATCACATAAACTTTTTAATTAGCGACCATAGTTTCGACGCGTCGCGTCATCTTCAGGTAGATTAGCTGAACACCGTGAAGAAATATTACAAATTTTGCGACTTTTACTGGGTACACAGAAATACCACGTCTTGTCTATCTTTCCCATTTCTCGCCATAAATTTCCAAAACATTTACCCATAACCTGTAAATCAGGTGGAGAAAATAGAAACTTTTAGTGCACTGTTAGACCGCTAGAGAAACGGCAGAACTTACCCAGAGACTTTCGCAAGTCACTGTACATCTATTAGAAACATGATTCGTTTCCCTTTATCTAATTTTGAGGGTAAGTTAAGGGAGAAGGGTAATTATTAGTAATTGTAATTAATGGTTCGATAAAAATTGGAGGCGTAGCTTCATTTCACAACAGACATAGCTCGGAAGTTCGTTATCTTCGAATGCAACCGAACTAACGGAAAGTAAACCCCGCGAAAGTGAGCGTAATACAGTTGAGTTTGTAATTTGACGGGGACACGCGTAGAATTGAGTTTGAAGAAGGAATTGGATGGATAGTTTATGAATACGTGTCCAGTGCAGCGAGAAGAGGGTTAATTGAAAGGATAAGATAAAAGGGGAAGTGACGTCACAGAATGGGTTGACGTCGCTCAGAAAGGCCACGGAGTTGATGGCGTCGAAAAAGATCTGAAATGGGAGAGGCATTTCGGAGCCTAAAGACGAAGTGTTCAAAGGAGTTGATAGAATTTTTATACTATCTAAGTACTCGATTAAGTAATACACAGCACAGACCGGCATTGATAGGCTAAAAAAATGAAATATATTTACTAAGTAATAGGCCATAACGCCAGGCAAGCGGAAGTAGAATTTTAACAGAATGACAAAGCGCTATTTTTTCAATTAAACGTAGTAAACTGTTAGTGGATTTGATCTTTGACTGTAGTCAGGTTGAAGCCCCCAAACAGTGTATGTATCTACTTCTACCATATATCTACTTTTACATACAAACACTTTATTTACAAAAATTATTAGAACATGTACACAAACAACAACAGAACATAATTCATAGAACATCCCCCGGTACCCCTACTACATTTAAACCACAGATATTCCATAATTTAGGTTACTACATAGTCAAGGTTTACATCGTTCCTTTATCCACATGCGACATATCACATCATCAGTTTCTCAATAATCTCATTTACCAAACTATAAGTAATCACAAAAATTTACCCATTTACATCACTGTCTTACAAAAAATTACAACATCTTCTCCTAAACTCCTATTTTTCGGTGAGGGTATATCAACATATCAGTGACAAAAGAAAACTTAGCAGCGAACGCAGTTTGAGGGATATCTCGCCATGTATCATGAGAGATAAATACGGTTAAAAAATTTAGTTCAGTGACAAAAAGCACCCACTCTTTGGCATTTTGTACTGAAGAAAAGACGCTGATTTATATACCGTATCATATTCCGAGAGCTGTAAAAAAACTTTCAAGCATAGATTCAGACGAAAATAATTAACTTTCATCATTTTATGCACTTTAAAGCAGTGAACATTGGTTGACGATATAAAAGATTATTCAGTGACTCATCTTTCTAATGGCACTCATTCGCGTTTCGCGCGATCAGTTTAATTTAAGCTTTCAAAGGACTATGCGGGTAACATGCACCCTTACGTACATTTCTTTTGAAAGGTCTTCGGAATCAACTGACATTGAATCTGGAACGATCTGGCAAATGAAGATTAGCCTTTTGTAGTATCCTACTGAGTGTTGACATTTTATAAAGAGCTAAAGTTTAAAGCTTTGTAATATTTAGGTGAATAAGACATACATATAAATGAATACTTATTTAAATATTAAATTAAATAACAAAAAGCTTTAGGTTAGCCAAGTTATATGCTTCTGATTCCTGGTGAAAGCACACAATTGCAAAAAAACGTGTTATAGAAGCACCTTTAGCAATAACAAAACTACCCATTATTTCGACTTTAACAGATTGAACATTTTGCTTTGTTTACCCTACGATTAACCTAAACAAATCACAACATACTTCCCATCCAAGATTCAAGCCAAGATCCCGATACTAACACGCTAACCACCGCTCCATCAGAGCCAAGAATACAGCTGTAAGAAATAACACTTGTTTTAAATAAAACAATTGCCTTTGTTACACAGCTGATTATATATGCCCAGACTTCAGATAGTTGCTGATAGCGAAAATCGTTATACAAGAATCGTTGCAATGGTTATGATATCAATAAGTGATAAGAAATTGCTACGTAAGGAAAGCCAACAGTATGGGGATAAAAGTGGAAAGATCAAGGAAAAGCTGAGGGCTCTACTTGCCAACTGGTGTTAAAAGGCGAGCAGACCGCTAAATAAGCAAGTGTGAACAGGAAAGAGATTTCGAGAGGAAACGCGGAAGAGCGGAGAATTAATGAGGGAGTGGAGGAAGAAAAGGTTGTGGAGATAGCAAAGGGGAAGACATGGAAGGGTCGTCGTAGGAGAAGCGGTTTTCAGAAGGAAATGGCGAAGTGAAAAGGGCAGAGCATAGCTGATTGGTAGGACTAAAAGGCCACGATGACCTCTTTACTCACTTCAATATACCCCACCTCAGGACATCACGGGCTGTATGAACGCTGCCAAGAGGAAAGAGAATTACGCAATGCATTATGGGAAGGGGGTAAAATGAGGGGGAGTTATTCCTGCATTGCGAGTACTATTTAAAGGATAACGGCCGTTTCTTCCCTTTGGAAGTATGAGTGGTGATGCTCTCCATCGTGATTAAGGAACTTTGGATAACCGCCACTAATATATACTCTAAATATAATGCGTTATTTATTGAAGTGCCTTTGATTCGAACCCAAAATATGTAGCGAAAAATTCTCAACAGGAAATTTTTTTGATGTCTCTTGGTTTTATCGTTTCCCGAATTGAATCTTCGAAATAAATAAGAAAACCGTCACGGAAGTTGTATCGGAGCGTACGAGAATTACTTTGAGATCTATTTCTAGGATTACAGAGTTTATATATTCTCATGTGAAAGTGTGCAAGTGTAAGCAAAGTAAGTAACGTAGCCATGCAAGCAAATGTTGAATTCTGTCTCTCTTATATCGGATACTGAGGACGAAGGAACGTCCGACTGTATTGCCTTTTTGGTTTTCTGCACAGTAAAAAGTACTCAATCAAGTTTAGACAAGAATAGAAGTATTGAAAATGATTAAGACGAAATAGAAAAAGCTCAGTGGACACTCCGTTGTGACAACTCCGAGCTGAATATATTTCAAGGAAAAATTCTTGGTGAAAACGGAGAAGGCGAACAAGAAAATCCTATTTAAAATTACGATTACGGAAGTGGAGATGTACTTTATATAATAGAATGAAAACACAGAATGTAGGTAGTCGTAGCTGCCAAGGCCATGCCTTTGGAGAATCAATGAATTCATGCGTATGAAATGTTGAATAACACATCTCTATGAATTGACGTCTGTTCGAAGGATTTTCCTTAGCTATGGTCAATGCTGTTATTCGAATTGGAACTCATCACAATTACTAGTTAAAAGTTTAAATAGCAATATAATTCGAACGATATTGATTCATTCAAATTCATTTAAAAGTCCACGGAGGTAGGCGTTGTGTTGTGGAAAATTCATAAGGCAATTAAGAGCCTTAACTTCTTTAGTCTTCATCCATTTATAGTATTTCAAATAAACTTCAGGTTATTCTCTTCGTATGATTATTATCACAAACATTTCCGTATCAAAATCACATATGAGCTATATGATTGAATAAACTTTTCGGTCTTTGAAACTCCTGCTTATATAGATACATTACTGCAAATCCGAATCGAACTGCTACACTTTTTCATTCACCACTAAAATATTTTTCCAATCTAAACGAAAGAGAGTGGATTGGAAGAGAAAATCAAAACGTCCGCTGGGCTGTTTGGGGCGGAAACAATCGGCTCGGTTTCCCCTTTAGAGCTGTCAAAATCCACGAGGATTAGCAGAATGCGAAAGAATCCTAGGCTGAGCTAAAGCGTGCCCTTTCAGAGTGCGGTTTTACGGATAATCCAGCGGCGCCATTCTGGACCTAGAAAGTGAAACGTGTTTACCTACACAAACGGATTTTAATTGGCGAACGCTATCTGGACGTCCTTCTCAAAAACCTCGGGACATAAGTTTTGTATTGGTAATTTCGGAACCAGTTTGCACGCATTTTCTTATATTCAGACATGAAAAAAGAAACAAGAGAATGAATAGGTTTTAGTCTTTCGGGTTTTCTTGAAACACGATTTCTGACTAAAATGATACAAGCTTAGAACCGTTAAAAAGTTAACCTGAGCGGGAAAACAGTGTATTTTTCTAGAAAAATAATTTTCTAAGAGTTAAACATAAGTGGACCGCATGCGGGATCCGCAGATTGAGCACCTTGGATTTCCATCCTCGTTTTCTACCATTTCCACTCAAATTCTTTCAATACTTTGCAAATATATATTAATATCTTTTCCAGAGCATAGATATGAATAAGACATTTATTGAGGCCTGAACAAAAAAAGGAATAAACTATTTTATCCGATTGCCTCACTTTTAAGTTCTAACATGATTCCAGATTGCAATGCTTTCCTTGTAAGCATATAAAACATGCATACTCTGAAAGCTCAATATTGAATTTGGGTTCAAATTTTTTTGTTTTTCTTTTTCCGCTGCTGCTCCCTCCAGCCTTGGTTCACTCTATCTGATGAGCTCCCAGAATGCCAAGTGGGAAGCGCGCTCTGTTAAAGCGGTCCGGGTTCAATTCCCGGTGACAAACCATATGTGTTACTAATACCACAAGTATAGAGTGTAGTAGTACATTCAATATTAACAATGAGAGTAGAATTTATTTCTTTAATAATTGTGTAGTATATTTTACAACATTATTATCAATACATTATTACTACACTAGCAGAGCGAACTACCGTTATATAGTAGTAATCTATATAAATAGTCATGTTAAAAGTGCTGTGGCAGGTAAAGACATTCCAAAACTGTGGACATCCTCCGGACATCGAACGCGGTATCGCATACATAAGCGAATGCGCTACCCACTTGGCTATGTGGGATCCCCAATACTACACATATTAATGGGAAAAACTGATGATTTAGGGAGAGATTAATGTAATCGATTTGTAAATATAACATAATAAAAAATCTGCAGTTTATTACGCGCTGTACACCCAATAATATTAAAACGTACTCTCGGATAATTACAATTGCATCCTCTCGATCATCAACAGATGACTTCTGTATTCGATTTCGGTGGCGAATTTAAAAAAAGCATATTCTGATTCTCGCTGTAACACCTGGGCAAAAATTACGCCAAAGGATTGCACGCGAAACTAAAGTAATAAATAAGGCGGAGTTAGCAGCAGAAAAAACGAAACTCGGGTAGCGCACACGGCGGCCTCAAATCACGATTTTCGAAAGCGGCGAAAAAGAGAGGCTCAGATGACTCACTACTACATAAATATCAATTAATTTATGGCCGTAATTCCCGATTATGGAGAGAAAAAATTCGGAGGGCCATTTATTTTGGAAAAGCTCGAAAATTTCCTCGGAAAACGCCCATTATAAATATATATTTGAAAAACGCTGCGCTTTATTTTTAATAAACGGAGTGGGAGGCGCGGGTTCCAAACCGACGTTTTCCTGTTTTGATGGCGTTCAGGGTAATTGCATTACCTGGGCCGAAACATGGAGAAAAATGCAATTAGAATGAGAGACAATACAGGCTTTTGGAACGTTTGTCCAGTCGCTTACTGAGTTATCAAAATTGTGACCGAAAATGAGAAGGGATGGAATGGGAAAAGCCAGGAATATGTCATAATGAAGCCACCAATCTCCATTACATAGCTCAGATGAACATTCCCCAGAACTAAGAATAATAGCTGTGCGTTTTTCGTGAAAAATACATTTTTACCTAAGATTGAAATAAGCCAATTAGGCAAAATATAGCTAAGTCAACAAACTTATTTCTTTCAATATAAAATATAAAAGATATACTTATAATCTAGATTTGTACTAATTTAAATCATTTTAATTAAATTCGAAAAGAGATAATAACCTCACAAATTCAGGGATAAAATATTAATATAAACTGAAAACTGTGAAAGGATTACACAAAATATAAGTAACGATTAATGTTTAACAAATGACTTTTTAGTAATATTTAAAATTCCAACTATTTATCGCAGTTAAGCCCGAATATTCATATGCAAACATTTTTCTAAAGGAGTTTCAGTCAATTATGCATTAACAGATAATGGATAAGAGAACAATTTAATTCAAAATTGATTCGAATTTTAACTAATAAATATGCGCATTAAATTTCTCAATATTTATGATAATAATAACTGTAATACACTGCAGTAATGGAATCTGAATTAATGCTGTGATAGACATAAAAAAAGAATGCAATTTTTTTTATTTAATTAATTTTTTATTTAAGGACCTAAATTTCATATCAAAATAATTATCAAAGTTTATAATATAATTATTAATGTAAATTTTAAATATAACTTTAATATATCATTTTAAATATAATTTTATTCTTTTTTAATTTTAAAGTGTAATTACGTTATTAAAAAAATAATTTTATGATATAATTATATAATATGACATAAACACAATTTCATAATAGAAACTTAACTTGAAAAGTGTATATTCTTGATGTTCCTAATACTCCCGAAGATACTAGATGAAGTTTAAGTAAAGTTCAAGGAAATGAATGATAAATTATTGTCAATTAACAGAGTACTTGCATAAACATCTACTCACCGAGACCAGGTAGCTTTGTGAGTACCAAAGGACACATGAAAAAGTCGGGATGCACTAATCTGAAAGAGAAGGAAAGACAACGTCAGTCGCATGGATAAACGCTGTTGTACTTTGGATCTAAATCCTTCATTATAGTCAAACTACATAATTACAAGGCTTGAATACAATAATAGTATGAATCTGTGAAAATACCGTAAAAAATACATAATAGAAACTTCAAATTATCATATCCGATATGTTATTTCGCTAGAATATTATAATTATGAAATTTGGAGTCGAAAATTCAAGCTTTTGACAGAGACTATAAAAAATATGTATTCATTAAAAGTACCCATTTGTTATTCGAATTAAATTTACATACCTTCTGGCGTCATATTCGATCGCAAATGATATCTCTACATGATTAACGCATTTCATTAATCAAAATGTGCAATTTTTAAAGCACAAACTTAATTGAATTCCATTCTCATTGATTTTTATAATTATTCTTCAAAATTATGATAAATTCCAAATTGATGTCACATATTCATGGGATTCATTCGCTGTAGTAGCTACTGGAATTCAGAAAGTATACGTATGGCAATGGTATCATGGGGAGTGTACTCAATTCACAGGTTTAAAGAGCAAAATATCAAGAATATATGACAGCGAACATCTTTTCAAATTATAGACTAAGACAAGATATGAGATTTATTTATTTTAATCAGTATTTTATCGTAATTTCTCAAGTAAACTGATAACTAACCACTTCTCATAATAAGTGAGAACACAAAGACAAAATTTAAAAAAACAAACATTTAATTTTTAAGTATTCGTAATTCACGTGTGCTATTTATAATTAAATTGTAATTGAATGTAATTTCACTGTAAGAAATTTCCTTGATTTAAAATATTAATAGTTGAAATAGTATCATTCCCAAACATTTTCGAAAAATCTGTAAATTTAGCTGATTTCTTCCTTAAAATATAATTTAGTAAATGAAACATCCTGAAAATTTAACTTCTTACTTGAAAGTGTTTTTCAACGAAAAATGCATTTCTATTTCTATAAACCCCTTCAAAGGAATAACTCTTTGCTTACATAAGTAAAAGAATGGTAATACTTGTACAGATTCAACAAAAGGTAATAAAAAACTTCTTGTTTTGAAGATGGCTTAGTGTGTCTTTACCAGCGGGCCCTTGGATTCTTAAATTTTGGGGAATCGTTACAAATGTTGTATTTCTTGGTTCATTTGAATGTAGATATGCCACGAAGTATCGCTCTCTATAATTCAATAAAAGTAAATTCTATTTTTTTACAAATTACTGGCATGTCTCTAAATGACAGATTTAAGTCAAATAAGCAAGCTTTTAGTTTCGGGCTTGGCAGGAAAATTCAACGGCTCTACATTTTATCACCTAGGGTGATAAATAGAAGATGAGGGGTATGCCATAATAATCAACACTAAATACTTTTAAATAGTATTTCATCTCAGAATCAATCATTCAAATGCTCGATTCTTTAAATTATTCTCAGAAGAGTGCCTTTAATCGCAAGTAGATTTTCATTTCGCTTTATACGCCGGCTAATGAAAACAAGAGATTTTCATTCTCTCACCACAGCAGGATCAGAGTTAAGCTGGGAGAGGCCCTAGGCGGAAACATCAGACTCAGATTCCAATCAGAAAAATATCTAAAAAAAAAGAACAAAAGAAAGTCTACCAAACCTTTGGTATAACATTTACATTAATAAAAATTAACACGTATCATATTAATACCAAAATACAAAATTATATATGCATAAATACATAATACATACTAAATTAATACTATATGGAAGAACAAATTATCGTTGAACGGAAATGAATAACGATTTGCTTTATAAAAACATAGAAATATAGAAATACTATATGCATATATACAGAAATACCATATACAAACAATATATGCAGAAATATATAGAAAATAATGTATAGAAAAGAATGTATAGAAATATTGTATTCTGGTGGTGTATACTACACTGGTGGCAAGAAAAAGTGGTGGATAATGGATTCTGGTGCCACTACTTATATAATTACATAAATTGTAAAATAATAGTATATAAATTGTAATTAGCAATCGATAGAGCGTAAATTATACACAGTCATCTGAGTTTTTGGATATATGATAAAAATATATACATATTTGAAAGGACGGTATGTTATTGTGAGTTCTAATCTTCATTGTGGCCCTCCACTAGACAAGGCCCCCCTCCGGATGAGGCCCTCAGCTATTGCGTCTAATTATTAACCCGCCCATTCACCATGGCTACCTTAAAACCATTACTCTTACTTTATTGCTTCATAGGAAAGCATCCTTTGTTAATTACTCAAGAAATATGATTCTATGAGAGAGAGTTTTTTCCCATCAAATAGAACGAACCTCACTAATAATCATCTCGGTGTTAATTAATCCTCAGAGCGTATCTCATAGTTACTTAACTGCCTTTCGGTAGGAAAGCAATTTGAGTAATTCACAAAGAGACAGGAAACGGTGACGTCAGAATAGGTGTAACAATCACGCGAGTATTATCACAGTCTGTTTTACGTACGAAATAATCTCGATGGGAATTGGACGAATTATTCATCGCATGCAAATGCGTTGTTTTATCACTTCAATTCCATAAAAACCTTTAATGACCACTTTAATCCTTGAATCACCTCTGATTAAAAGACTCACTATACACAAAGGAATCGTATACCGGACGAGCAACGTTGGAGGGTGGAATATAAAGAACGGTAACATACGTATCCCAACCATAATTAAAGCCCTTACTGAAAAAAAGACAGCTGGCTGACTTTCGGTCCCTCCCCAAACATATCATTTCCTCTTCCCTCTAGCGGCAAAAATTGCAATAATTTCCCCGCGTGCCCATTATTACGTCGGCCAATCTGCGTGCAAAATAATCCTCGAACCCGGTCCCCCTGCTTTTCGCGATCCCCTCATGATAACTCCGTCCCTATGACGAAAATGGCACGGGAGCAAACAACCCATTAAGTTAAAACAAAGGAATGAGCGTATCCCCCTCTTCCGAAGAAAAAAATGAAGCAAAACAACGGATCTCCGCCGTGCGCCAGCGGCGAAAAAGTCACGTGGACTCACTACATCCGTTCCGGTTCCTTGACCCTGAAAATTGCCTTCTACCGGGGGCCCTAACCGTTAGTGGGGCCCGAGGATTTTTGGCTGCAGTGGTGCATGCGAGATGAGGAATATATTGAGGGAAGACTCGAGGGTCGATAAGAGATTTTTTTTGAAGGCTGGATGCATCCCTTGGGAACAGGTAATAACGGCGTTCCATTGCAAGAACAACTAGGACGGCTGACGTACTAGATGCCGCTCTCTAACGTCTTCATTTGGCGAACGCAGGTTCCTTTTTCGGATCGATCTGAGTAAGCAGTGGAGAAAATGAAGTCGAACGACGTTTAGAGAACGATAGGAAAGAGTGGAATGTATTCCGAAGCTCATGTTTTTTATAGTAATTTATTTTCCCGATAAATATCGAGAATAGGTATCGGTTGTCATAGGAAATATATTTTGAGAGAGAGGAAGAGGAAAATCTTTGCTGTGCAAGTCATTCAAAATGAAGAAAAAATAAGATGGTATGATACGGTGGCTGGGAATTTGCTTACTGAGTAAATCATGCTAACAGTCATATATTAGCGATAAGTTTGGAATAAAACTTAACAATAAATAAACAGCACGGCTTGTGTTAAGACACGAAAGTACTTGTGCTTCTATTACTATATGGTTGAATTGCTTTTAAATAAAATGAATGATATCAATTAAGAATAAGAAACTCATAATTCCTCCTCGGATAATAGGGATTTTACTGTGTTTATAATGAAGCATAAAAGAAAGCTTTTATTAAAATAAGTACTGAGGAAAATTGCAGGAAATAATATGTAAGTGATATAAGTAATGAGGTGGTCCGTAATCAAGGCGTAACATTGATGTAATGGTATAAGAAAATTAAAGAAAAAGCGGAATTCGGTTGTGCTACTAATGAAACGAAAACTGGACTCGTTACTTAATACTCGTAAAATTACTCGTTAACAAAGTTCTTACAGATGCCAGGCATTTGCCAGAGGAAGGGCTTCCCTCAAATCCACTTCCGGTGGGGTCCCATATGCATGAAGTTACTTCAGGTGTGGAAGCAGTTATATCAATTCTACTATTCTTATAGGTTCGATTAACGAGATTTCAATAGCTAAAAAGTGACTTAAGAGAAATATATCTCTTATTTAATAGATAAATCAATAAAATACATTGGTAGAAATTACATATAAACTTTAATAAACTGGTAGAACTCTAGGATAGAACTGGATGATGATTCGCGAATACTCTCGAAGGAAGGTCATTCATCTTTCGAAATTTTAATTAGAGAACGGTCCTTTCCGGGTTTCAGGCAGACGTAAAAATCGGAATGCTAGATGGAACCCAGGTTACGGAAGGTTAGAAAACGAGCTGAGCAAAAACGAATGCAGCCTTGTCTCTCTTAAATATAGGAATGAAGGAAAGGGCAATAGAAAGAGAGATATGAAATGAGGCGTACGTGGGCGATATAATGGCTAAAGAGCCGCCAAAATTGCCAGATGTGGGCGCTTGGGATTTAGCCTCACAAAACGTTTTAGCATTGAAATTTGCGAGGAAAAATTGAGGTAAAACGCTGATTTAGAGTTTAAAGACATCCTCAAGAGTTGTAGTATGGCTCATTCATATTGTTTGGGTACAAATTCTAATGATAACCATAAAGTATGTGTCAAAACTGTCTCCACAAAATTCAGTCCAGCAGTAATTGTGCACCACAACTCCACCACCACTAATATATTGTTTTGGAGGCATTATTACATGACATATGGAAAATGGTTGAAGGATAGTTGGCACATAAGGATGTACATCCAGGAAGAAAACTAAGGAGAAACGGGCATGTAAAAAGTCTGACAGAACCGGGGCTCGAGCCCGGCATCTTCACATTCCGGAACTTGACTTTAGCCAACAAAGCTATCCGGTCAGAAAAACTAAGAATTCCAAACAAGATGGAAGAATGTTTTGGATGGAATGGTGTTTTGGAAATCTATCACGCAGAATGAAGAGGCGTTGTAATTTTTCCACAAAAATACAACACTTCTTTAATGAAGAAACACCACCAGTTTTCAAAAAGCTATCATCCTCTGGATCTGTACATGATCATTCCTCGCCAAAACCTAGACTTTTTTCTTCATTACATATTTTTTGGTGAAAAATGTACGCCTCTTCACTCTAAAATTCATAACAAAACTAGCCGCTGTACTATTTCAAATTCACGACCACAAGGAGTGTCTATAGAGGGATTTTTGAACCGTTATAGCCTGTCCCACCTTAAGAAGAAGATTAAAAAGCGGGAAAAATTGGTGGATAGGGGCACCTTTAATATCTCCTCTCAAATCTTGTGTGCGCCTTCAGAGACTTCACTATGCTAAGTTTAGACCAACGTAACTTCATAGCGAACTCTCCGTCATTGGACATATGATGAGAGCCGTAAACAACATGGCATAATCCGGCAGTTTGACTTTAAGAACTGTTTACCCTAAGAATTCTCTCAGCGTAGCATAAACTAAGAAAACATTTTTTACTGCTCCTCTTCCGCGAAACTGGCAGCATTCGAAGTTACGTAAGATGGCGGACGGCGTGATTTATTAAAGAGCGCATAGCGATGCTCCACTTTTTTCTGCGGAAACAAAGTCGCGGTTTCCGCTTAAACCACGCGGTTGGCGATAAGGATGAATACAGACTTTTCCACCTTAATTATTGGTCCAAGAACGCAGCATGTGTGAGGCTTCGAGTTGTGCCGCACCGCTCTTTTTTAACGATCTACACTCATTTCGCTAGCTCCTCCATCCCCTTTAAAGCATCCGTGACAAACATGACCTCCTCATTTATTCAGAAGGGGTGAAGAATGGAAAATTAAAAAGGAAAACTAAAAAATACCATGGGAAGGGTTCGAGTGGATAACGCTTGTGCTTCTTTCGTTCTCCCCTCTTTTAGTCACCAGGCCGCGAGAAAAAAAATCCTGACCGAAACTGAGCTTCCCTGAGTATTAAGCTGAAATGAAAAGAGGTGGACAAGTTCTGGGCGATCGAAGTTCAGTAGGCAGATATTCGGAATGAGTCCACTGAGGTACGATTACGTGGATCCTCACTCGAAAATATACAAAGTGTTTACTCTCCGGGAAAGTAACGATCTGATATACATGGAATAAAAAAAGCATCGATAGAGATTCTGTAGTTTTTTACGATTACAGATAAAAGAAACAGTTTTTATATTCCTCGATTACTCCTGCTTCAACATCTTGATATATGGATCATTTTTCATTTGTTTTTAGGTACAGCATAAAGGTAAAAGTATCCTTTTGTCGTACATCTTGCTCAGGGCATATCCACGAAAGCTATTGAGGTATGAGTTGTTTTACTGAAGATCTCTCCTCATGGAATGCAACGAAAAGTGTTGCATTCGCACTACGTTACGGTGACTAGCTTCGTTTATAACAATCTGGCATGGTGATGAAAGCAAGAGCAAACTGCCTCACTAGTCTAGTAAGCCTCATTCTCCTTTTCTAGACCTGAACGGTAGAAAGGGGTACCAACCAGACTCCAGACTGAATACGGTACTGACAGCTATTTTTTGATAAACGGAATCAAACGTTAACTTCATCATTTTCCAATATTCTGCAAACGCTTCAAAGAAAGATTAAAACTTCCGCGAAATAATTACCCAGTTAACAACATTCCTATTAATTTTGATCCATAAAGGCTAAAAACGAGAAATTTAATAAAATACGGCCTTTTTCTTTATTTCGTTCATGTGATATTTAATTATCCCAATTTCCTCTACTGTTAGAGCAGAGAGATATTTTACGTTTTTATACATCTCTAGGAGAGTTTTCTTAATCATAATAAGTTTAATTATCATCAGTATTGACGCTGGAACGCAACGTCAGAACGCAAAGCTATGATTATGCACTGATATACGACACTGAAATACAACGAAATATTTTAGATATAGAAATTCATTTTTGACTTTTCCAGAATTGATATTTCTTCCGAGATAATGCACGTGCATAGAAAAAGGAATTCATTTTGAAAAATTATGAGCCGGTAACATATATACATCAAAAATGGCTGAAATGTATTTATACATATTTCCTGTTTCCGTGGTATTACAATCTTGAGAGTAACATTTGCCTCAAGTAATCAAACAAGTGCTGGAGTCTATGATGAAAATAGGATTTTCCCGCACCAAAGATCTTCAAACTCGAAATGTATCAGCGAATAATCGTACGAAAATTGCTGTTCGGGTCGAATGTATTATGAATTTTTGCGGTCATGGATCGGATGCGTAGAATGCCTCGGATAAGGAAATTTGAATCCGTCCAGGCATCAAACCGGAACAGAGCCGAAAAATAACTCTATTTTTTTGGGATAAAAACCAAATCCTAACCGAAGAGATTGAAACCTGAACCAGAGCTTAAACTTAAGACCGTCATTTATTCCGTTCCGAATTTCGATTCCCTACAACTCACTCTTTACAATGGTTCAAGTAAAATTTCAAAATTCGTCACTACGATTTGCAACTAACTGTTATTTTGTTTTAATCTAAAATTTTGTTTAAAATAATGATAATATGTAGGAGTGTAAAAGCCAAACTTTTATAAACATATTATATTAAAGCGGTCGAACCAAAAAAAAGGTTCAAAAAACCAGTTCGAAAAATAATTTAGAAGGAAAAGATCGGAAATAAACAGTAATTTTTCTGCGTTGAACCAAAACGATGAATATTACGGTTAGATGCTATGGTAACGGTGCAGATCTCTATTCCGCGCACCGTAAACTATTATCAACAATCAACTATCTCCATGTCACAAGAATTAAAGCATTGTTATCCATTGCAAAGCGTCGAACACAGCCTTCCTGAATTTGTTGCTAAGCGTACTTTCCCGCTTTGGCGTTACTTTAATGAATCGGTCGATAATTTGGACTGATGCGTAGCGTTTTTGGGTCACAGGAGATGGATATTTTAAACGGAGCTTAAGAGGAAATCTGAATATATTACGCCATGGAATTGAAGCTTGAAAGAGTCGATTTTTCATTCGAAAAGAGATGTGCACGACCTAGCTCAGAGGGATCAAACCCATGTCGAATTCGACCATTCATTTAGCCTTCCTTAAAGGGGACAGTCTACATTTCCAAAGAGCACTCAAATATTTCAGCTTTAAGTTATTTTAACGTGTTGTAGATATGCATATCTCGACGTATGAATGTCGCGCCGAATAATTTTCAGGCCGAATTGTCACAGAAAAAAAATCCTACGCTCGATCTACACATACTGAGAAATTTGAGTGGTTTGATAGTAAAAAAATGGAAGCTATTACACTGCATGAAAATATTAAAAAACCGTGCAATTAATGAATCATAGGTTTTAAAGTTGCATTAAATTTTAAGTTAATTTAGATGGTGAAGATTTTTTTATGTATTGATATTACGTATTTTTCTATGTATGATTAACAAGGTATTATTAGAGTTAATTGCTTAGCTGCATGTATAAGCTGTAAATTATTAGCAGCTTAAATTGTAAATGAGCGAAGTTTGTAAAATATTGGTTTACTCAAGGTAAATTTCAGCTATTGGTCGGGCTTCAGTTAATAATTATTTTCTGTAGCTGCAGAGTAAGTAGAACTTTTAAGCATTTTTTGTGTTCACTGTTCATTGTAAGTTAACGTTGCCACCTGTCCTAGGCGACTAACAGCAGCAATACTGTACAGTAAGTAAATAAAATTTTGATATATATAAGGATATCTATGAAAGTCAAAGCAATTGCGGAAGCGTTTATTGCTTAAATAAACTAAATGATTTTAACCTTTGAAACGAAAAGAAAGAAACGAAACCAAAGATTTAACGGATGTAAACTTTCTGCAATAATTTTTTTGTCATTGGGTCAGATAATGATACTCCTTCAAAGTAAACTAACTGTAAGAGTAAGTTAACAACATGTATATCACAATAATGTTCTAATATTTCACCGTTTCAACATCACAGTATTCAATGTAAGAAATTAGTGATAATTTGACTAATTCAACATCATTACCATCGACTCAGGTGCTGTAGAGATGTGCAAGATTCTTTTTCTGAATTCAAATGTGTGTTTGCGAGAAAGTGACTTCAACCCGAGTTGAGAGAGAAAGAGAGAGATGTTTCATTCTATTCTCGGTGGACCACTTTTAAAAATTAAATTGCTACTCTTTTCAGGATCACATAGGAAAGTTTTGCGATGAAGTGATAACACTTGTATCCCGTGTTATGTGAAATGCGATTCGTTTGTTACATCTCTGCCTCATCATGTATACTTTATAGGATGAATATTGATTGTTTACTTATTTTACAAATTTTAGCCTTCATTAATTAAGCCTTCATAATAACTTTTGGGAGCCATAAAACTCGATCATCAAATTGTAATCTCTTTACCATTGTTTTGAATATTGCAAATAAATGACTTTTCTAAGCTATGGATAGCAAGTTACTCAGTTGCATGTATATATATATCATAATGATATGAGTTACATTTCAGTTTTACATCATATTATTGTGAAAATTAACAGGTTATAAAAACATCAGCAATTGAGTTTATGACACAAATAATGTCCCGAGAAGAAAATATTCCACATACTATGCATTATATGGTCTCGTTATGTTCTTTCTCAAATCGTTTACAATTAATATCAAATTTTAAAACAGCAAATATGCTGATACTTTGACGTTATGATAAGGTCATGAATTTGCTTAAATCTCAAATCTTTTGAGTTCTAAGAGATATAGTTCGCGAAACAATCTCTATTTGCTGCTATTTAATTTTAAAAATAATGGATAAAGAGAGGGAAGTCACATGAAAATAAAGTTCTTGCGTAAACAGATTTGCATTCTTTCATCTTAAAGATCAATAAAATACAAATTACACAGACAAACCTCCTCGTAAAAGGAATATTGGTAAACCATAAAATATTTTATTTTAAAATTTTTCATTTTCTAGTGTTTAGTAAACACACAAAGTTACACCTTTGTCGAAGATACATCGAGGTAAATATTATATCGGACCTAAGCTGGCTATAGTGTTGCAACTGAACGAAATATTTTCATACCGGAAATATACCAAAACAAAAGATGAGATGTACATATGTACTCACTTATGAAACACACGATTGTATAGATCGCAGCATGATTTTTGGGACTGCATTTATCTATAGTGATACATAGAGAAAATCTATACCCTTCTATAAGATACGCTCTGCTTTTTATCCTTAATTTTGGTAAAAAAGACATCTCATAAGCGGGCATATTTGGTAAATAGTAACCAAAAAATATTTTGATTCAATAACATGCTCGAACGGCTATCACAGCAATAGGGCTTATATTAAATATTACTCATTAACGACTGTTCTTGAGCAGAGTACACTTATTATCAGAATAGATATCTTCACATCTTCCAATTAGTCCTCAAGTGTTTCCATTCTACCACATTAATGATGCTTAATCGATGCATTTACAAGATTAATCACTGCAAACAAGTACCATCCTCCAAGAAGAGGTACGCCCTCAAAAATTCCATTTAATTTGAAGTATACACCCAGACTCGTATACCTCATAAAGTTACCTATTACCAATAACTCGCGGAAGAAAGCCCTATTCATTACGTCTAATTTTCCTTTAATCTTCTCTCGAAAAAAGTAATCCTCCAGAGAGCCTCCATATTCAAAAACCCTTCCGCACCGAGAAGAATGCAAAAACAAAAGAATCGAGCGTCCCTTATTCTTCCGTTGGAAGGGAGATGTTGAAGAAGAAGACCCCTTGCATCCGCGAGATAAAGCGAGCAATAAAAATAATCCAGGAAACACATTTATACTAATTTTTCCTAAATATATATTCACGTCTTTTTCGGAGAAGGGTTTCCATGCCCTTCTGAGAGATGGAGGTGGATAACACCCAGAAAAGAGGATAAACGAAGGAAGAAAGCGAGGGGGCAATAAACTAACACGTGGCGGTGGAATGGGCTTTTTAAGCCGTAGAAGGTGGAGGTTTAATCCGCAATTATGACTTTAAAAGGTGGGGGTGACGTCGGACAGGGCAAATGCATTGGAAGGGGGGCTTTCTCATTAAGTAGGGATTGGCCACGTGACTCGATTTTAGGGGAGCGATCGAGTGAGCGGATTAAAATTTCGGAATATTTCCCCGTATTAAATTTTCCCTTCATTTTTTAATATCCTCCCACTTGAATTTCTGCACGGGAGATGGTTTTTTTCACCCCTTTCAATGCGAAATTTGATTCGCGTCTTTTTTTCTTTCTCTCCTCCGCGAATATGAAATGTCGATCCTCTTATTAGAAACACGCTTAATCTTCCAATGGAATGAATGGCCAGCGGGTTGATTATCCCAAGAATTGGTGTGTTTTCTGACTTCCACTTCTCCTTAATGATATGACCAAATAAAGCTGAAATTCGTCTTTGTTTTAGTTTTCTTAATAGATTGGCTAAGAACTTGGCTAGATAAATTTGGGACTTTTGTGATTTCTTTTGTTCCAAAATAATGAGACTACTTTATCTGAAGTGTTCTTTACTTCAGTATTTCTTAACTAATATTCTGAAGAAATGAAGAGCTACTCAAGATATTGCTTCATAATTTATGCATCTTCACTTTTATAAATATTAAACTTCATTTTTCTAACTAAATGAATTACTCCAACGATACTCAACGGAACTTATTTATGTATAAATGAAATAAAACACAAAACTTAACATTCCCATGAAAATTATAATTTATTTTAAGAACGGTACGTATTTCCAGGGTGACGCCTCATCTTCAGGCTGCCAGAGCACCCGTGAGAACGTATACAAAGTGACGAAAAGGTTGGCGGAGTAGAGAGCAGAAATTGAGAGAATGACGTTGGAAGTACTTACGGATGTAAAGAAACTCTAATGAATTATCTTAGAAAAAATAAGCGCAGCAGGGAAACACCCATAAAGAAGGGAGAAGTGGAGAACCTGCGAAAAAGTAACACTATTACTAGCTTAAATATGTAAAGAAAAAGTATGTAAGAATAACAAAATCAATACTATACAAGATTGCCTAAAATTAAATCAATAAATAGACGCATTGCAATATAATGTATGTCACATTCATATACGTCATAATACTAGAGAAACCGAAGTGATACACTTTCTATTTTAATGAGCCTTAAATAAACTAAAACCAGCCACTATAGAATAGTGGACGAACAGAAATGCAAGATAAAGTATCCACTCTTATTTTCGCCCGTAGAAAAATAGCGCAAGTCAAAAGATTTGCATAAACATTCCGACGGGGAAAAATTCTGATGAAAAATTTGAAGTTAAAAAAGGCTGAAGGAGAAAGTTCTCTCGTGGACAAGCTCGTTACTGTTGCAATGGCCTAGACAAGGACGCGTATGAAGGAAATGCAGTAGAAGGGGTTTTTCATTACAAAGGGTAAATTAACGGGGACGAAGAGTTCTGGGAGAAAGATAAGGAAACGAAAGAATCTCTTTTTTATTCCTGAGGCGCGGGAGAGAGTGCAACCTAATGGATATGAAAATTATAAAAAAAGAGAGGCCCCAGAACGATGCCTTGAATTACTCACTCGAAAAGAATTTGAGAAATACCTATTGTGGACGTTAATGGGTGAAAAGGAGAAATACCGCCGCATTATGACTCGGGTTTTTATGTGTTAAAGAGGATTTGCTACGAAATTTATGGTATTCTAAGCAACTCAAGGCGGGGTGAAATTTCACGATAATGAGAGAATTTTAAAAAGCGGGAAGACCGGAAATATAGCGCTGAAAGTTAAGTTTTATGCAAAGAAGGATGCATGTTTTATCGCCCCGCAGGAACGAAAAAGAAAGCATATTCTCTTTTTCTTAATTACTACTGATGTAATGAATGTGGAGATTATTAGTCATCCTAATTAGGCGAAATTCGCTATTTACAAGCACTGGAATAAATCTATGTTAGGGAATAAAGATGAAGAAAGTACCTTCATAGTGTAAAGGTAAATATTCCTCAAACAATACGATGAAGTAAATTATCAGTAATATTAATGTTACAAGTGCTTCGATAGCTGGAAGTCATTTCGCATCTCCCACCGGGAATCGAACCCACTTTCACCAAAGGGGAAAGCGCTCCCACTTCGCTATACGGGAGCTCAATGAAGTGATTAAACGATATCCCAAAGCAAAAATAAGAATATTTATTCGATACTCCTCTTTATAATTATCTGATTTGTAAGATCAATATTTTGAATTTGATTTAGTGAAAACTGAAGCCAGCAAGGTATGAAAATGAACTCTATGTGCATGTCTTATCAGAATATTTTCAAGCCGTATAGATTCTAATCCAGGATACATTCTTAAAGGAACGATCCATTTTCACAGGACTATTAGGATGAATCCTGAAATTTCATGCTTATATCTAATAAAATATTCTTACAGGAAAGTGTACTAAATTGATTTTTAATTTTTTCTCGAAGCATTTCTTGTGAGTGAGTGTTTTGTGCTCCTAATTATGTATATCCATGTCTTAGAGGGAAGGAACTCTGTTCATGGATGTATGTTACAGGATAAGTAATTAAGTTTCATCACAGGAACACTTTACTTTGCATTAAATATTGCAGAATTAAAGTGACTGCACTAAGTATTAGCGTTCGATATCGAAAAAAGACTGTTGCATTTTTTAAGCAAACTTAATTCTGTGAAGTGTAAGAAAAACGTGTTTACATAAGAAATAAAAATAAGATATTTTTACTTATTTATATACTAAACTACACTATGCATTTATGCTATTCATTTTCTTATTCTTGTTCCATATCTGGTTCTTATTTCTACCGTGAAGATGGATTTCCACCAGATATCACTTCAGACAGTTAATTCTAAAAGGTATTTAATTACCCAAGGAATTCATAATCCCACTTATTGTTCCACAGAAGCACGTAACTGATCTTCCAGAAAAGGGAAATAAGTAGCCTTTTCATTTGCAACTTGTTTTGAGAAAGTCTCACTGTCACTTTATCCTCCATTTCGTGAATATTGCACATGCATCTTTTCAATGTTTTCGCGAAAACGGAATTCTTTAAAATGCATCCGTGCATCTGCCGATAAAAAGTTCATTCCGAAAAATTTATTTTCATTTCTGGAGAGCGACAAAAAGCAAAGAATTCAGAGGCAAATTGAAGAAAGATGTTCGGATCTCCTGAATCTGCTCTCTCATTTTTTCGCTGCGATGTACGAGCAATAAATACGAGCCTGAGGGAGATGCTACGGAAAGCAGAGTTTTATGGAAAGCTGTAGTGAGAAGGCTAATGAAAATGTCACTTTAGTTCAATTGGTGGTGTACTGCAAAAGGAAGAATAGCAGGCTTTTCAAATTGATTGCCAAACAAAGAATCATTTAGCTTCCTCTAATATTTTAACCAGGATTCAGGATGTTCTTTAAAAGATACGTAATCAAATTCACGTTGTATTTTATACATTTCCAGTTAAAATGTGAAACCCATTTGTCTACAATAAGATAAAAACTTATTTTTATAACAATTCTGAAATAGTAATATCTTGGTAATATTTTCCTCGTGATTACATAGTTGTTTTGTCTTCAGACGAATTGAAATATTTTCAACGAAAAAGAATCTATTTTCCATAAAATGACATTTGTTATTCTGCAATCCGTTCAGTTTTCATACAATATTAGCACGATATTCTCTAAATGATATTTAATTTTGTCACTTTCCCATCAGATTTCTCAGAACCTGAAAGAACATATATATTACTTAATAATGTACAAATATTAAATGTAAACCAAAATATTTTAAAAATTGTATTCTAATAAAATTTTCATTTACAATGCACTTGGTAGTCTCAGTATTCTTATTTAAAAATATTTTACGGAAATGAAGGAGATTTAATGCTCGTGACTCAATTAAAAATTATCTGAATTATGAAAAGTTTCAAGGTTCATTTATAAATATTTTAATGAAATGTGTAACATATCATTAAAAATATAGCGATACATCGCGACTGCCGTTAAATTTATAGTTGGGTTTAAGAGGCTTGCTAGATGAAATTTTTTATATCTTTATAGCAAGAATTTTTACGATAAAAGTAGAAAACATTACTTTGAAATATTAAATTCAATATTCATCTTCTGTAATGAATACGAATGTATATCTATAACTGCCATAGTCAATCAAGGTGCAATTGTCCGTAAAAATAAAGAAAACACGGTAAAGCGTCAATCTTTGAGTTAGGATTACACATTATAGAAAAAAAGTTCTCGTGAAAGAGAGAATAATGACTAAAAACTCCATTCGCCCTTTTAGATAAGGATCACTTTTGGAAATAAATCTATCATGAAGCAAAAGTAGTCATTTTTAACGTACTATACTCCTACAGCCTTAGAATGTATGTGGTTATTCCGATACGCGTGACTCATTTTCTCTGCTTTCATTCAGTTGAAAACGGTTCAAAAGGTACTACCACTTTTCCGAGATATGGATTTGAAATACTTGAATTCGATTACACCTCACAATAACTCTTAATACAATCATGCAAAAATGGTTTTTAGCAGTATATTTTATGATTGATAATTAAAGCTCGTTACGTAGAGAATGAATCAAGTGATCGAGGAATGGTTATGGACTAAATGAGAGCAAAAAGATTTGAAGAGAAAAGGGAAAAATAATTCCGTAACTATTTAAGAGATGACAACAGAATAGACTCCATCCTAAAATAATTAAGCGTATGTATATTCAAACACAGAGTATTTATTTTCGTGCCTTTCACGCTTCTGTAAGAGTGTTTCGAGGACAAGTAAATAGTTAAAATTGATGTTTATTTTCGTTTGGGTAATCATAGCTCCGGGATGCATTATTGAAGAATTTCGTACGATATTTTTGAATGTTAATTGGGGCAAATATTGCTCTGAATTGAAATTTCGGGTGATTAAAAAACCGTCGGCAAACATAGCTGTGTAACACGGCGTGTACATACATTCGTATGCATGAGAAGGGCCGTACTTCTGCCGACGGCATGATCACAGTATCTGTTAATGGAGGCTGCGAATATAATCAGGTTCCGGACCATTGTTCAGCCAAAGAAATGATTTAAACGGCAGTCAATAGAAAATCATTCCCACTGGATGAGAGGGAACTTAAATAAGTTGTCCCAGCATCACAATGAAGATATGATATCGATTCGCCCGTCATCTCCAGCGCTCTGTTCAAAATGGAAAATCCAATTTTCCAATCGCGGTCTAATCAGCGGCGATTTGCATATCTGTCGAAGGTGCACACGAGATTAGTTATTCGATTCTCTATCATCGACTCACACCATTATATCGGTGCATTATCGGCGGAACTTCCTCTCACAAAATACGGACTAATTATTGCGTATTTAGAGATCCAGACCCCAATTAGAAAGGTTACAGGTCACTTAGTTTCTTTGCGGATTCATTTAGTCTGCATAGTTATTAAGTTATAGTGTATAAATTTTCCAAGATTCCCACCAGTAATAAAAAAATACCAAGTTATACTCAGGGCTGTCAAATTTGAATATTGAATGGCGGAGAAACAAAATACCATTAAGTAGTATTTGAGACAAATTGGGATTCCAATATTACAACACCATAGTCTTTTATGTCACCATTAAAAAAAATTAATTTTACACTAGTTAGTATATTTAATATTACACTTACTAAATCTTGCATAATTTTTAAAAATTCGGATGAGTCAATTTGTTTTCATTTATCAGAAAATTCTTACTTGCTTGAAGTTGAATAGGCAAGTGGAATTAACTTGTCATGAAAACCTGATTTGACAGAGCATAAATATGCATTGAAATTGAATATGAAATAAGAATTTGATGTAATATGAATTCTTTCGCATGAATTTCCTTAAAATACACCGCTGATGTACTCTAAAACCACGAATCCATCTTATTTAAATGTAAAAAAATACTCCAGATCTTCATCATAGCCCGTGATATTCGGCACTAACTGAAGCCCAAAAATTAGCAAATAAACGATATGTTGTAGGGATAAGGAGAACTTTTTTCTTTCGAAATATTTTCATCGACTTTGATAGCAATGCGACTCTTGCTGTTTGCCTGGTCTGAAATTCTAATCGATAAGTGCTGCATTAGCTACCACTCTAAATAAAATGATTATCTAAATATCCGACATATGAATCTGGTTCATTTCAATATCAAAAGCTGTACTAGTGATTCCACCCTTAATCTACATATGAGCTGAGAGAAAGGAAGCGTACAATATGATATCAAAGTTTTTGAAACTAAATACTTTTAAATTTAACTTGCGGGAAAGCTTAAAAAAGCAGAGGGCAGAACAAGGATCACAGAGGAGTTCTCCCATACTGCAGCTATATTGCTTTATAATCATAATATTGCTTTATAATATTTTAATTTATACTCCTACAAATCTACAAATAAGTGACTCTATTAATGCGATCTTTGTGGATGATTTTTATCTTAAAACTTGATAATTCTATGTTGTAGCTCACAAATGACGACGATAGAATCCTAAGGGGATTCACACGGAGGTTTATCAGCGATACATCGCAAGTAATACGATAGCAATACGGGCAGATGCATTGGAGGCGATAAAAAATGTCTATGCTGGAGTAACCTAGCAACTCATGTATTATTTGTCGCTCAGGATACTGAACCCTTAACGATTTTAATCGTATGATATCTGAACGTTTTAACATGGCGAACAGGAAAGAAGACTCGTTCCATGAGTGAATTTCAGTCCTGTGAATACAGGCTTATTACTTGATCTCATGATTACGACTAAAAATCTGAGATCAAGAATCTCACCAGATTTTTATCGTCCAAATGTTAAGTTTATCGTTCTTAACTGCGTTATAGTGTTTGTAGTCAGTTTTTTAGCTGAAAAGTGTGGTTGAAATCTTTTGATGCTAACTACTATATAAATCTTAATTTAAATTACTTTCGGATCAAGGGATATCACATACAAAGGAAATGTTATTGGAATACGGAAATAATCAATAGGATTTTACTCTCACATAATCTATCATTACGGAATAGAAAAATTAAAACACACTAAAAAGTGAACTTAAGCTGTGATATGTCGCTTCAATTTACCACATACGATACATGTCGCTTCACTTATCGCCCCTGTTTGACCTCCTCTTAAGAAATACCAATCGTCTGTATCTTAAGTTCAAACGCTTCACTTTCGGAAATGAAGAACGAAAACAACAAGGAATTCTTCCAACACAATCAATCATTCAAGCTTCCAATTAGCGAGAAAAGTTGGGATCGGTACGTTCACTTTCAATCGTAGCACCGCAGGGTTAAACCGCAGAAGAACTTTCTTCTTCCTCATTTCTTTGAGCAAAAAACAGAGGGAGCGCACAATCGATCGGAATAACGCAGGTGAAGAAGCAGCGCAGTGCAGACCGATTTATCAGGAGATAAATGACAAATCATTAGAATGAGGCGCAGACTAAAGCACACAGACATGTGCAGATTGGGCTGTTACAGGAGAAAAAAGCGATTAATTCCGTCCAATCCGCAGGTACACACTAGGGATAATAAGGCAATCTAATCTCATGTATACAACATTCCCTTTTGGAGCAATTATTTCGCAATGCATGCGGAATTTACGGCTTCTTTGTCGGAGTGACGGTGCGGCGTTTTATTTCGAATTGCAGAACATCACTTTGGTGGTTGTGCTCTGCACCCCTGTTTAAATCTCTTTGCCTTTAAATTGAAATTGAGGTAGATAATTTACCCGATAAGTGACTGGTCTAGGTTCAATCAGATGATAACTTTTATACTTATGTGATGCCTCAACAAACAACTGATTAAAAAGGGAGAGTAAAATGATTGCGTTTCTTTTTATTATCATTCAACGATTCCTCACTGGGAATACAAACAACGAGTTAGCCAATAAGCAATTTAATCAGTCAATAGTTGAGATGCATAATCTTATTGATTGGTCTTCCTGATCAATCTCCTAAGGAAACATCTTCCACTTGAGCTAATCAAAAATAAGTTATACTGCATTGCTAGTCTGTCAAAAAGATTTTCCTAGTCGAGCACAAGTGCACCTTACGTACGGGAATCGGCAAATCATTGGGTAAATTGCGACATGAAAAAATATTATCCGCTTTTCAAAAAGGTATAGTCGGAGATAGAGGTCTCACTAAAATCCTAATTAGAAAATATCGTAAGATTTTTATCCTTCAACTGTTCAGTGAGTAACTGAAAATTTCTTTTGTATATTATGACCTATAATCAGCTTCAATTAACCTAGCAAATATCGACAGGACAGCGTGAAGAGATTGATAGGCTTATTTGAACGTCCTAAAAATATTGGTGATGTAAGTAAAAAGTAAAATTTGTTGGTAAAGTAAAAATTTTCCGCTATGCATGATAATTTCTTTTATGTATGAGTTTGTTGGTGAAAATATGTTTATCTGTATGATAATGTATCAATTGAGTAAAAAAATAAATGATTTTAATATGAGGTATAGTAATTGAGATAGAACTGTAATTTCTGTGTATACGAGTATATGCTTGTATAATTCTAAATCATAAATGATTATATTTAATTCAATATTGATTTGATAATAAATTTCCCTATACATTGCTCGCAAGGTAATACGATAATAATGACCAAATAAATATCCTGAAAAGTATGTACAACAGGGGCCTTAAATAATTAATTTAGACCCAGTTTGTTCATAGATGGATGTTTACGTTATTTCAAAGTTAAATTTTCCTGAGTCACAAGGGAAAAGAGTATTTAAAAGTGCATATTATGAAACTATGGAAACGATTATTGAAATACGCATTATGTATACAATCGTCGTAGCAACGCCATATTTTCATAGGGCGTTAATGGAATATGTGCGTCATTAATAAAATTAATAACACACATTATATTATATAGTGAAAAGTGTGATTTAATTATATCTTTGTGTATTTTCACCTATTATCCTGCAAAAGTTAACCAGCATAGACTAATGCGCACCGCTAACCAATTCCACATCATTGACAACATTTCTGCCAGACTAATGCACCCAAAACTTAGTTTTGTATTCACGGATGGAAGCTTTATTTCTTTTCCCAAACAACGAAATGCTCATCCTTGGCCTCTCTCCTCAAAAATTCTACGCATTGTTCCTCCTTGAAATTCCACCAGTCGGCGGAGACTTACATTCCGAGTATATAAATCAAGTCATCCCTTCTCCGAGAGGAAAATCTCCCACCCGCAACTCTTGGGATAATACGATTTCGAACTCAAATCCTTTTCCATGGATGATAAACACGCGACCGGGACGCACTCTGCCGACGAACTCAAATATTACCAAACGAAGAGAAGGAATGTAAATACGGGTGACTCGGATCTTATATTAGCCCTCCCTTCACAGATGAAAAAATCATTTTTTTGGCGTATTCACGGATCTCCATGCTCCTTACAGCATCCTGCATTCCTATCGAGGGAAACTTACGTAAAACAGAGAGGGGAAAAATGTTTGTTGATTAGCTCGACAAAAGCAGACTAAAGTTGGGTCCAAGAAAAATAAGAGATGCCTCTTTCATTTGGGAGGCGCGAGTTTGAAAAGACGTCAGAGCTAACAAACTAATCTTAAAAGTATAACTGATTATGAATTTCGAAATCTGCCTAATTTGGGAAAGGGGACGTACTTTCCGTTTGCTCGCTGAATCTACAAAAGGTGTTTGCCAAATCAAGAGCTGCTGCTCATTAATAAAAATGGACTCGAGGATCGATTTAGTCTGAAATTGCGACTGAATTCAAGCGAGTTTCCATTAAAGTGCGCATTCGCTAAGTGCATAGGATGGTAAATATTGAGAAGTCAAAGCGCAGAAATGAAAAAGGACAGTTTCATAAATCACCTAGTAGATAGATTCATAAGCATTAGATATGCCCAAAAGATAATTCCATTTATGAAGCAATATTTTAAGTTAGTGCCACTAAATTGTGCTATAATGTAAAACAGTAAAAATTGATGATAGAAATATTATCATTACGATGATAGTTTTTTGGATATATCAATATCAATAGCAAACGTAAACTTAGCCTTTTTGACCTTACAGGAACCCAGAAAAATTCTGCAATAATTCACAATATATATACCGTATATAGTTCAAGCATTATTATTTTGATTATTATTATCGCTTCATACTGTTAAAATATTAATTATTGCATTAATCACATTATTATTAAGTACTGTATGAATCATTATCTCCATTATTGTATTAAGAATTGTATTAACGATTGTATCAGTTCTTCATTTGCTATTAATCCGTTGCTAACTATTGAGGCATTTAAGTGATAAATAATCAGATATAAACAAAATATAATATTACCAAACAATATAGAGAAACCAAAAGATTTACAACAGCTAGAAAACTTTAGAATGATTTTGAATAATGACAGTTAAGAAAGCAATTCCTATCGAAAATACACATACCATTAAGCAATTAATTATTTTTTATTTAATTTAACAATTCACTAAAAATTATGAATATAGAAACTTAATTTAGGTACCGAGAGTACCGAGTAGTAAGATCAACGGAATTTCTACTTAAAACATTCATTTAGGGAAAACGAAAACTCATTTGCTTCACAAGGTCTTCACATAGAAAGTTGGAGACCTGGGTTCGAGTCCCAGCCATGTTTGAGCCATCATGTCTCCAGAATGAAAGAAGGGATGACGATGTCAACAATGGCAGAAACATACAATGGTTTAACGAGTAATATATGATGCTTTTCTCATAATTCAGATTATCAGATGTTCCAACAAACACGATTTCGTGAAAGCTTACGTTTGGACATCTTTCCCCATAGCGTTGGGGGAAGATACAAAGGCTTGCAGAAGATCATTAACTCTTCAGAAATATTGTTTTAGTAGTAATATTAGTTTAAAATATATTTTGGTTTTGAATGACAAAATAATGAATGGACACAGATTTGTTTTCCCATTTTAAAAATCAAATTTTAGTAGTGTTTTTAAATAATAAAATTAACTTGTTCCTAACAATGAATGTAATATTTATATCAATTAATAACACTTCGTGCATGTATTTCAAATGTCGTACAAGTCTCATGCAACCGTTTTTCACAGTTTATACAAGATATCCAGTCAACTTTAGGTCCATTTTTGTCATAAAATTGTCACAAAAAAGAATGCAATGTTCATTGGAATCAACACAAATGTCTGAATCACCTGTGTCATCAAAATTTACTTCAACTTAGTTACTTTTATTAACCCCATTTCCTATTCTCTCACTGTTTCGTTTCAATACATTGTTGCTTTCTGGACATGTCCTTTCTTTCACTTTTTGATGATTGTCTCTTTATTCATTATTCCTTCTGTTTATGTGGCTACATGAACTATTGCTATTAATGATGATTAACTGGATTTATAAGTGATGAAGTTATTTACAAATTAAATGTTCAAATGTTATGTTTGGAATTTTCCCCAAATTCGTGCGGGAAGATTCCAAACCTCCGTTCTCCAGTTCATAGCAGTATGGCTACATCACCAAGCCAAACAGACAACCACGAGGTACCAAATTAACATTTGAGACTCACGTTTCTGTTACTGACCTACTAAAACTATAGTGTATGGTCAACCAACATAGCACTATAAAAATTATGCAGCAAAAATCGAGGTACTCGCAGGTATATACTCTTCTAGAAAGGTATTTGTTCCTCAGAGCACACCAGCACTTTTCATCTGGACATTGTCCTCACAATGATGGATGACTGTAAATTCATGTCCTCTAAAGTCAAAAACGCGAATTAAAACGATTTGAGTGTCTTCCCACATTTGGCATTCATTTCCCCTACTTCCCCTAGTCAAAACGAAACGGGAAACATCTTTTATGAGACATCAACACAAACAATAAACTCGATTAAGCGCAATAAAGTAAATACGAAATGCATATAATTGGAAAGAATATTTGCAAGATATTATAGTCATGATAAAATAATTATACCAAATATATAATTCTACTTTACAATATTTACTTTGTTCATATACAATATCAAATAATCATAGCACAATTAATTTTATCGACATTATTTCAATAATCTCTTCACTGACTACTATCATATGCATTGAGAAATTAGAAAAGATAATATTTCTTGTTTACTATATATATCTATTCAACTATCACATGCAAAATGGATGAAATAAATCGTAACAAATATTTTAGTAAATACTTCAAATTCCGGACCACTTTCTAGCATGTGAGAAAAAATTTACTCAATTTGTAAAAAAACGATGAAATAAATTTTCTCTAGTAAGTAATAGCAAGATGGAAAGACCTCTTTGCAATATAATCCTATTTTGCTTTCACGTAGGATGGTTTGAATATTAATACAAATAAAGACATAAGAGAGGCTATATTGGAGTTAAATTTGTCAGGTTTTGAGTAAATTCATGGAATTAGAGACCGAAATTGAATCCGCCCTTGGAAATAGATATGGACGCAAGATAGCAAAATTCAAAATTTTATCGAATCACGTAAAAAATAAAACCGATTTTTGGGCGAGGCGTGTTTTTTTCTCGGAAATTCTCGAATAAAGAACCGAGAGAATGGAGTTGAATCCGTTTATCTACGAAAAAATATTCAATAACTTTCCGGCGAAAATCTTTCGAGTTTGCTCCAATAAAAATTATCCGTGTTCACATCAAACGTCGGGAACTTGACGTCACGTTGGTAGGATGTTTTCAAACACGTTTTCGATTCACTGAACTTGGAAAATAAAAATAAACGCGGGAGGGAGCAGATGTGGATGGACGTGATGAACAAGAAAATAACGCAGAGAACGAAATTTAAAAACGTCCAGGTGTCATTTCTCACGAGTGAACGTGACGATCCATATCTAAGTTGCCACGCATTCCATCGGAATAACACGGCAAGCTTTAATACTCCGGCCAAGTTTTCGTTTCAGTAGTTCTAATTTTGTTTTCATTAGGAAAATGTGAAGCTACGACTTTATTTCTATGGTTTCGAGTAAACAGAGAGCAGAAGACATTTCATTCTAGTTCTCCCTTTGCGAATATTCATGTTTTGGTTCAGTTAATGGCTTAATGAGAATGTATGGATTATATATAAGTTAATAATATGGATTATAATAAGTTAAAAAGATAAAATTGTTTTCATACATTCATATTAAGATAATGAGGTAGGTATATTTTAAAATTTACGTTCAAATACTTTATTAATTAATTTTACCATCCATTAATAAGAAAAATCGCGTTTTTGATACTTTTATTCTTAGTAGAATTAAACATTAAAATACTGCCTTGTATTATTGTACGGGCATTTTGTAAGATATATTCATTTTGTATCTAGCAATCACTATCTTGAGGACCTTGAACTATAAAGGGTTATGATCTAGAGATACAGAATACTTCAAGCTGTTACTAAGAAACATTTTAACAAAAATATACGCAAATTCATATATCGACTACAGGTTATTCGCATAAACTATTCCATTATATAAGGAGATGCATGGGGTAAAAATTCAGGGATGAATTATTCCATGTGCAATGTCATTTAACCTCTTCTGTAGGGGCACGTTAAGCTTTTGTTTAATATGAACTATACTCAGCACTGGTTTTACTTACATTATTATTGACACCACGCTGCTCTGGCTACATATAGTCAGTCTTAGAGAATAATTAAAACGATAATTTGAAAATAATACAGCAAAAAAGATTAAACTAGTTCTTTAACTAAAATTTACAAAGACTGAGGTATTCTAATATTTGATTTGGAACTTTTGTTGAAATGTAAACTCCCAAGATTATACAAATAAATACAAGAGCCTTCTAATAGATAATTCGTAATTGAGGAAAAGTTTACGATTCAGCAAGCAATGGTTATGGAAAGACTTTAGCTGACATAAATGTAAAGGATGAGTATTGATACTATTTCAATAGAAGCAAGAAGCAGGATATAATATAATAAATAGCCAGTCATAATGCAGCACATTAATGTAGATTTTAATTAATCCAGCTTAGTGGCTTAGAGCCTTAATAAATACCCTATTCTATTCACCATCAATCAATAACTAAAGAAATAAATGATGGAGTATAAAAATTAAGCTTCAAAATTGATCTTCCTCGTGCTTTTTCTCATCTAATCTTCACAGTATGCTCGAAAACATTTAGGTAATCTAATTTAAAATCTTAATTTAAAAAAGAATGCAGGACAGATTTAATATGAAATATGTTCTGGCGCTGTAATTTAACTTAATTTTCATCATACTTTTTTCCTTAACTTTTCTGGTACAGTAGAAAATAGCGAAAAAATTAAGCCAGAGTCGTTTAAAACTGCCCAATGCAAGTAATTAACTTGAATTTAATACACCCATTGATGAAACCTTCATTATGACCACCATTGGGAAATTTAAAACATTTGAGGAGATATTCTAAATTGCAAATAAACCTTGTTGTAGGAGCTGATTGGTTACGGGATTACATCTAAGTTTTAAGTATCTTGTAAGGCTATCATACGTAAAATATAGCCTAGGCTCAATGAAGATCTTTTCCCACTAACTTCCTCTGTCTAACCGCTTCACAACCTATAACACCCCCATGTTCTGTCCACGGCCGTATTTCACTCAGTGTGGCGCAGAGCCAAGAAGCAGTCAAGTTCGACATATAAGCAGAATGAAGACCTTACAGAGAGAAGGGGAGTGTGGCCAGCGGAAGGAGCGCTACGATAACGCGATTTGAATAAATAAATTGGAATATTTTCCGGGTCCTTTTTCCCTATCTCGCCATTTTTTCCCTTTTATTTTCTCTCTCCTTTCTCCGGTTGCCTGGCAACGCGCTATCCCGTCGCCTTTCTTCCGATGCGATTTTGTTTTTAACTTCTCTCTCTCGCGCTTTTATTTCCCGCTGGCATCACCTGAAATGTTCCTAATAAGAGATCCGAATTTCCATTGCGGTTCAGCGAAGGCGGAGTGAGTCATGTTTAAAAGAATCCGCGAATTGATGACGATAACGACGTCATTGTGCGCGTGGAATGTAAACCAAGGCGATGGAAAGGTATCGACTATGACAGTTGAGTGGAGACATTCCCAAATTGTATGTATGACGAATGCCAGATGGAGGAGGCGGTGGAACTGCATTACTATTGATTTATAATTAAAAAGTTATTTCGACGATATTATGAATCTTGAAGTAATGAAGACTAAATTAATGTATAAACGAATTCAAGAGGAAAAATATTCAATAAATCAGTAAACGAAGAAATAATAAATATGATAATAAATGAAATAAAGAAAACGATTAACCATAATATAACAAAATAAATAAAACAAATAACAATATTATAATAATTAAAATGAAACAAATAACAATGATATAACAAATAAAAAATAAAACAATGAAAATCAAATAATATACTAATAACCATAAACCAAACATTAATTTATAGCAAAACTAGAAGTAATCAATATGTGAAGACTTCACTAATTGGAAATGAGATGACCGTACATCGTATTTCTAAAAAGATATTTTATTAAGCACTGATAAGAATTCAGCATAAAACTGGTTCAATGAATAATATTAAGCATTCTTTCTTCACGGAAGTAAAAATGGAGTATCTGGAGAGTAATAATCTAAATTTTAAAAACCAGTTACAGGGAAGACATCATATAAAATATTCACAGCATTTCATTAATAGCTTTTGACTTTTAGATATGTAAACTCGTGCCAGTTAGGCGAAATTTATTCAGTACCGATGAGACCCAAGGCGGAAGCTTGTATCAAATTTGTGGTTATTACAGGAGAGAGCAATTAATCATCACCTGTCATGAAACGAGCAGAAATTCGTCGGTAAACATGACATTTATTGAGGTCCCTTTTGGGGCCAAAACACGTCTTTAATATTCGGTGCACGTGAGATTTCCCTATCAAACAATCAGATCTTAAAACTGTTTAACAGCCCAATTAAATCCAACGCATTAGATGGATTGGCTCGAACATTTTACGGCTCTAAAATTTGATGAATCGGTCGTCGAGAAAAGTGAGTCGGAATTTTTAATTGTGTGAAAAGAACTTTAAAGATGTTGGCATATCAAGAAGAATATTTAAGGAGTCAAACTGTTGTAATCAACTGAGATGATTGTAAAAATATTCGTGATAAATATTGGATTCTGTAAGGTTAAATATAAATATAGTAAAATCCGTCTAAGACACTCCCGCTTAAGGTTATCCCGACTAATACGCGGTATTCTCATGGTCCCCATGGTGACAAATTTTGTGAGAGTAAAATATAGATAACATTGGCTGTTCTGATACTGCAAGGAATTTCAGAGAAATAGGCGCTGGAGCCAATCAATTCAAGAATTCATTATCTCCTGGTACGATACATGAAAGTAATCGATTAGGAAGGTAAAATCATGGTGCATGCACCCCCTGCCATACGCCAAAAGATTTAATTAACTAAATCCAGGGATACGTGGTGGAATCTATCCATATTTGAACGAAATGAAAAAGAAATACAAGAGTTGAATAATTTCAATAATAATGAGTAAATTATAAAAATAATAAGTCAAGCCTTGTTTTTTATTTCATATAAACGCCGAAAGATCGTTTACAAGGTATGGATGTAGATTTATACTCCCGGAAAATGATCACAACTGATGGTATGTGATGTGAAATAGGAGCGAATGTCTCAACCACCATAGCCATTTTCTTACCATCCATAAAAAGTTATCCAACATCTTTTAATGTATAATGCCTGGAAAACGATTGAATTCCGTTCGTTGAGCTTAGAATACCGCTTTGTTTCCCGCCTTCCAATTAAGACTGGAATCACCCACTCAAAAAGGAAAGAAAACAAGGGCGAAACGAGATAAAGTACGCTCGGACGGTGTTGTATTCCTTGGCAGAGTGATTTATACTACTTCTCAATGTCCTTTCCGTTTGCGAAGAATCCCAGGAACGTCTTGTCGCTTTGTTGTCCTCTTTCTCTCATTCCACTGGCACGCGTGCAAACAAAGCCATCACGCTCCGTCGACCAAGCCGTGTTCTGGCATCCACGTGCCTTTCGCTTTGAAGAGGTAAAGATGAGAGAATTCCTGAATCATCTCTCTTTCCTCCACATTACACTCCATGCTTGCTTTTTATTTCGTTTGCTTGATGTGGGGTGTGAAGCGGATTAGTTATTTTATGTATATATTCGTTAGTTTTATTTATGCTGTTGCGCAATCTTCTCAGAAAGTAGATGAAAGATATATTTAAATATGTATCCTGTAAGCCGCCTTTCGGCGTGTGGCAGGGGGTGCACTAAGCATGACTCTACCTTCCTAATCAATTCCTTTCGTGTATTCTTCCCGGAGAAAATGAATTCATGAGTAATAGTAGTAGTATTTTTAAAAGTTTTGACGATTAAGGTCATTTTGAACGTGGGCTACCATCGGGAATCGAACTCGGGACCGCTTTCATTATAGTCGAACGCGCTGACCACATGGCTATCCAATAACCCCAAAATAGATGCTTATTCTACAAAACAAATTATTTATTAGGCAAATTCAGCCTTTAATTAAACCTTCTTTATCACAAAAATTCCCATATTGTGTCCCGAAGAATCCGAGTAACGCTCGCAGATTTATTGTAGCTATTATTTACAAAATGCATTGCTTAAGAATTATTAGATCTAAAAAAGATCACTTTGTTCTATTAAATTTAATATTGATGGCATAGAAGTGACGTAGATGGTGGAATCCATAGGAAAACTCCGATTTCATCATCTCATTTGTATTTTATAACGAGTTTAGATCACACTATTGCGTAGATTTTTTCGTATATGAAAAACCAATTCTTATATTTATTATGATTTTAAATTTATAACATAAACTACTGGTGTGTAAGCAAGCGTATACTATACTGTCGAATACAGCAGGGATGGCAAACCCTTGGCTCATTCGCCAAAAGAGTGGGATCTCTAAGAAATTAAAAAAAAGAAAGGAAGGAAAAAAGGAAAATTAAGCTGCTGCCGTTCGGCCAATAACACTATAATGAAAACTAAACCTCCGGAAGTAAAGTTTTTGGTTTGTGAATTCAGTATTTAGGAGCAGTTTGCTAAATTAAATTACGAATAGCTTAAAGTTTACAGAAAGTTCAACATATTCCAGCCAGTGATTATACAGGAAAAACGGATAAAAACTGCAGAGAAATCAAAGGAGAACGTTTAGCTTTGAAATTCGTGCATACACCGCTTGACTTAATAAAATTATATGCTGTCCCGTAATTGAATAAGGAGTCTTTTCATCCTTAGATGTTTTTCTTTGATCCTCTTTCTCCAATTCCGCCATAAAAACATCCGCAATAAGGAAGCTGCACCAAGCTAAAACATAAATCTACGTTTCCTTCCTTAGAATTCCTTCGCATCCCTTAAATTCAAAACAAAAGAAGCATTAAAAACAATTCCGCGACGAAAACGCAAGAAATCACCGGCGAAAAAATAAGTCGCGAAACCAACGTACGGACCGCAGGACGGAAATTACGAACCGAATAAAAACTTCAAAGAGAGGGAGAAATAAAAAAAGCATCTGTTTTATTCAAAGCCTAAAAAGATCTTAAAGATTTGAGGAAATGGGCTCCGAAAAGGGAATCATCCAGAATTAAAGGCAAAAATATCATCGGCAAAAAATACTCGTCGGACATACTTATGAAAGACCACTAAACCTCATTCCACAAGAGGCACCCTCATCTTCCCATTCCTCGGTGAAAAGCACTTCGGACTCCCTCTCTCGACGCGAATAAAAAAAGAAAAACCAAAGAGCTTACGGAAGATAATTGAGGTGGCCACTCCCGTCTTTGGAGAAAGCATTCTTCGTATCCTTATAAGCCACTGCGCTGACTTCGTTACAAGTTCCTTAATTTGGTATTTATTTTCTTGAATAAAGGTTAATGTTTGGAGGAAATTAGGGAACGCGGAAAGGAAATTCTGGTTCTAATTTTAGAGGAGGATTCTGATGGCCAATGCTTCTAATGCTAAAGCTAGTTATGACTTAAGACATAATAACGAACGAGGTGTAAAAGAGTTTATGAGATTTTACATCCTTCTTGGAATTATCATTATACAATTGACCATAGAGACTGCAATGATTAATCGATCTAAAAAGGTTCATATTCTAAAATCACAAGGATAAACGAGAGTATGAGTTTTTTATCTGAGTTTTTCAATGAGCACATACATATATACAAACGAATACTTATGATTTACGAACGAATTCGAAATTTCTCCTTAAAATTTTAATCTAAGGTCCTCTCATCAAAACATCTTTGTAAATATTTAATATCAATATTCCGTTATGAGAATATGAATAGTATGAGAATATGATTCAATGCTTTCCTTCCCCTGTACCAACTTCCTATTTGAGACTTTTACATTTATCTTTTTCTGTTTATCTTAGTAGTTAATGCTCGTTGACTTCAACGGAGAAAAAAGTTATCAAGTACCATACTAATTGCGACTCACTGGACTCTTAGAAAAAAATAGTCAATCTAACAAATGATGTGTGGTACTATGTTACTATTTACTATTTACTCGAGTTAGCACTACAGAATGCGACAGTAACCGATAAGAGAAAGTAGAGTCGCGGTGAATGCATCCCTTGCTATCTGTATTCAATTTCTCTTCTTATGGTGCTTGTCTAAATTTTGTACTAATTTCTTCTTTATTTTTATTCCTTTTAATTTAATCTTGCAAAGATTTGATCTGAAACAGATAGATATGCGATTTATAAGAATTACTTATGGAGATCTTTCGGTTCGATCTAAGAAAATCAGCGAATAAAAATGGAACTTAACTTCCTTTCTCGACTCAGAGGAAATGTGCAAACTTTTATACATATCAGGCAAATTGTGTGGACTCCAATCTTAGACAAATATTAAACGAGTTAGTTGAATTTCCAGAAAGTAAAGAATTTCGCTAAGTAAATGTATTTTAGGACAGTCAACTACGTAATCAGCGGGTTTTTATATATCATAATTTGACACCGGAGAAAGAAAATTCTGAAAGTGAGGCACACTTGGGCCAATCTTCACACTTCCGCCAAGAAAATATTCATTGTGCACCTTCACAAGTCCATTCTGCACGTCGTCTTTAATGGGAGAGGAAAATCCCGCGCTAATTGGGCGAACATCCTTCGTGGTAGAATCATCACGAGGAGGGGCATAAAGAGATGGATAATGGCTGGTCTTAAATCAACTCTTGAGGAGAAAGAAGGAAGTACCAAAGGGTCGTATTTCCAGGAGACCTGAACGCGAGGAATCTAAGCAATTAGTCTGAGGAAAGTGAAGCCGTAAAATACAATTACATGCGATGAGGCCATTTGCAGTCTCCGCAGACTTTCCGACTGAAAGAGCTTTGGATAGAGAGCGAGGGAATTGATGGGGTGGTCGGAAATTGAGGTGAGAAGAATGTGAGAGATATCACAAATTATACGTAAGCGTCCTGCGTGAATTCTCTAATAGGAATTCCAGTATATATCATCCGATGAAACTGTGTTATAATAGAACCAGTTGATTTCCCTAGTCTAAAATGCTAGAACTAGATTTAAATTTAAAATAATGTTCAATTTTCAATTCAATTATTGCTGAGTAGCGATTTCCAAATTTTACTAATGCTTTCCTCACCATAAAATGTAGACTCCTCCTTACATTTCAATTGGGTCTATATTTCCCATAGATTCGTAGAAGAGTAATTCAACAGTTTAGGGGTACGGGTTGTTTGTAACCTCAGAATTATACTTATGTTACTTTTGTTCTAATTCTCTCAACTGTTTCATAATGTTCTAAAAATGATTTCAGACGCTTTCTAATTAGATGAGGATACAAAACTAGCATAACATTGAGAATAATCTTATATTCTTTTGTGATTTTGTATAAGAATTCTCTTACAGAAATATCGTCCCTAAAGATGAAATATAGGCAACATTTTGTAGTTAAGTTTGATTTTTACTTGCAGAAGCTTCAGAAGACTGAAATGGACGAATGGACAGACGGACACTTCTAAATTAATGCATGAGGATTCCTATTCTAATTAAGTAAAAAATTCGCACACCTAGGTTCATAAATGGCTTGTTTAACATTGATCGCAGTTCAGTGTCAATGACGTGCCTCTATCGATTAATCAATACTGAAAATTATTCATGTAGAATGCTTCGAACCGAGACTTGGTTGTGCGTCATCGAACTTTCAAAATATTGCCTCTATGGGCCCTGATAGAGCTTATTAAATCTAGTCGATATCCACGACTCGAATACAACCTAAATTTCTTTTTATCAGCTATGCAATCGGCCTGAAAGCTGGAGTAAGAGTGATTGCCATAGTTTTCCTCATTAAGTTACTTATACTATCAGTGGAACAATTCGACGCGAGTGACCATGCTAAATTCGAAACTCTACATCGCATTGCAATTACACATAGGAAGTATTCTAATTTTTTTTTAACTTACAGCTCTATTAGTCAATTAATAAAAACCGGGCAAAAGTGATGAAAGATTCAATGCCCTGTATAAACAAACAAGGAGAATGAGATTTTAATGAAAGGTATATTTCTAAAAAATTAACCTGAACAATGCATATAACACAAACAAGTGTCGAGTGTGAATTCACAAGCTTTCTCCTTTTTGAGAAACTTGGAACCTTTGTGAAGATGTTTATTTGTAAATTAGATTAATTAGAGCCGATGAATCCATAAGATTTTGAAGCTAGAATTTTCAATAAGGGATTGATATGCATCTCAGAGTTCAACCTTCTCGATCCAGTTTAGAGAAAATTGGGAAGAACTTGAAACGTGAGGTTAATTTTTCAAAATAGCGAAGGTGATCAAAAGGAAAGAGTAGTAGTAATAATAAAAATCGGAATCATATATTATCTTAAGAAAAATTACTTGCTTGTGGTAACAAAATCATACCTGTAATTACTAGCTCTTAGTCAACTTAAAAGAAGGAGAAAAGGGAACACTTTTACGTAACACTCGTATGTTAAAGTTTTTTTATGAACAAGTTAAAATACTTTAAAATAAGATTTTTCTTTAGATTCTAATGACACAAGTCGCGATAAAATAGACTTAGTGGCTTGAATTCAGGGAGTAGAAGAGAATAAAATAGTCCCATTCAGATTGATTGATTACACTTGTCTATCATAGCTTTGATGCAAAAACGTATATCCTAAATAACCTTCCGCATGAATATATCCTAGGTGTTAAGATAGAAAAGTCAAACGAAAAAAGAAATAATAAATACTATCTGCTTATGTATGTATCCTATTCAATTTCACAAACTGAATAACCGGAATGAACTCTCCAAAACAAATCTTGAAGTAAAGTGTATTTTCAGTAGTGACGCAAGAAAAGTTGTTGTAGATTTATTTATTCTTAAGTTACTTCGGTTTTAGTGTAATTCGACGTGAAGTGTATTTGTCATAAGCACTCTGAGATCCACTAAACTCTCAAACTAAAGTGGTGATTTTCAGCAGCATAAAATACAGTCGAATTATAACTGTAGTCCTATAATAAAGTATATGACTAAGAAAAAGAATACGTCCATATATATCTCTGTATTTGGTTACTGATAAAGAAATACTTTTGTTGAAGTTATATTTTGTTGGACATTTTCCTTAAATATTTCCATATCAGATTTTGAAACGATAATGGAGCAGTTGACGGTGAAAAAGCCAAGATATAAAAGATTGTCTATCATACCATCTAAGAAAAAGTTTAAACATCCCAATTCTTTCGGAAAAAACACATAGTTGAAAACAAGTTCCAGGAAGGAATTGAGAGAAAGAAAATTAAAGGATTTGATAAGAGAATAAGTAGACTTCGATAAACTGATTTCTGAAGATTTGAGAAAACACACCATCGCCATCCTTGCAAAAATATCCGCGCGCCAATTTGCCGAAGAAGAGGATTTATGGATTGGTTTTGCGTTGTTAGGCGAAAAGTTAAATGGAAAAGGGCGAAAAAATAAGTAAAGCGAAAAAGAGAATGCCGGAAGGCGGTTGAGGATGGATGAAAGGAACGTGCGTGGAATATTATGAGATGAAGACAAGGGGAGTGTCTCAAGGAAAGGAGAGTAATGAGAAGAAAACACAGGAAAGACTATGTGTACTCAATGCCATTTACAGAGCCTTTTTTTTACATATACAAGCAGTGACGCAACTTTTATTCGATCACTTTTTTATCGTTTATTCCAAAACTAAAAAAATATACGTGTTATCGTTTAATCTTTAATCCATTCGCAGGCGCCAGATTTCAATCCACGCCAACATGAATGACGTTTGTTTGCTCGCTTTTATTTGACATCCATCACGGCTTAAATTATCACCTTAACGGTGAATTATAGATAAATGAGACTTTTGACCCCATTCCAGGAGTTCGATTGTGATATCTTACTCGAATTAAATAAATGAAAGGGAAAGATGCACTCGGGCGTGGAATGATTCGTTATCGCACTGTACAGTAGCAAAACGTAATGATTAATACGAAACATTATTAATTTCTACACAGCTAATTTTTTATCGAGATGCACTAGTGATAGCCTGAATTGCTGTAACTGACAGCATTACGATAGTTTTTTGAATGGGTTAGATTTATTGGAAATTTTTCGATAATTCCGAATTAAAATGCGCTGCGGAAACTGTTTTTGCTACCGTGATTTAGATTTCACGGGCTAATTCTTTTTTGTGACAACGAATGCATGATGTGACAGATGGGCTTGCATTGATGGAATTGCAACGGCTACTCGTCTTCCGTGAGATATATTAAAAGCAAAAATTAACATCCGACCGGTTTCGAACAAATTAATCTTAAGGACTCGAGCCATAACCAGTCGGATTAAAAATGTGTTCTGTGGAAACTTCTAAGTAACTTACTTCTTTCACAAACGATAAAATTTGATGGCAAATCTACTTGAAATATTATGTAGTCTTTTATTCACGTCTATCTTTTAAGCTCAATTTCATAAATTACCTTCTCAGTAAATGCAGGTAGAGTGTCAGAAATGCTTGGAAGCAAGGTTTTTTTCTTGGAAATTTGAACTACTCGGAACGCATGATTTGAGGGATTTATATAGGAGTAATAAAAATCCTTACATCCAGAAAATATTAAAATATATTCGATATGAATAGAAATGCGACAAGCAAATAAGACATACGCACATTTACCAAAGGATGTTGATTCTGCAGGAAAAATGAGGAGTGAGTAATTGTGCTAGCGAATGAAGCGTATAGAACCTCTGATAACGTTTGATTAACTACTTCTCATTAAGGACAGAGGAAGGCTATTGAGCTTATAAGAACTAGGAGCTATATAATGGTATTAGAAAATGCAGTAATGAAAAGTGAGCTGATACAATACTACAAATTTTTTTAATACTACAGATTTTGTAATTTTGGCTAGGGGATTCTGAATCTAAATTACGAACTGTCGTTTTACCGTTTGAATATAGTCTGAGGTATCTATATATGTAAGGTATTCAGACCGAAGGCTGGTAGGATGAACACTCACTCTACTATGTACAATTAGTATCAAAAGCTATGGATAGAATGATGACTACTTCGCAATATTAGAAATGAGGTAGATTGGCCTAGTTTGTCTCACCGAGCCAGATTGGTATGAATTGAGCATGTTAATGTACTTGAGGAATAACTTTCTCACTGAATTCAAAGAGATGAATGAAATTATTGACCACCACTCATACTTCGGAAGCTTTAATATTACCATGAACAAAAATGAGAACTGCTTGCAAGAAAATTTTCCATTCTATATCATAAAAACAAATGAAAAGTTTGAAGATATGGTTGCAGGAACATGAAGCATCTACATTCATCGGGTATGTGGTTGCGAGAATTAAAAAAGTTCATTGAGAAAGTAATGAATTGTTATGAATGATTTTAGTAGTCTAACAATTTCAATGAATAACATTTTGATTATGGATCCTCACTCAACTATCAGCAGTCTGCTGCTATACCTACAATTTATCGAAAGATGTTGAGAATTTTCAGTAGAAATCATTCGAAATCATCATCGAAATAGAGATAAGGACATAGATAGGTATATGCCCTAACGATAAACTAAGAGTAATTACATAACAATCTTTAATTTAATAATAATATGTGATAGCTAGCTACACATTTTCGCATTGAATGAACTTTCAATATTCACCTGAGCCTAAAATGCACCACTATTACAGTACAGCACAAAATTTCAAAGAAAGCATTCTAGATTTAAATGAAAAATTCAACTGTCCCGCTGGCACGGAGCGACCTTCTTCCGACCGATGCTGTTAAACCTTCCATTTGGGCTACTGCGTATTTGATATCGAAATACACGTTAAAAGTTCAATGACTAAGCCCCTTGGGAATAGCCATCTAAATAATTTATGCAGCAGTCCAATAAATTTCAATACATGTCAATCCCCGATGTCCTTTTAAATAATTGATCGCCAAATCTGGGGACACTTACGGGTGGAATCGAAGCCGACGGACCAGAAATGCCACTGATGACGTAGGATTAGGATGACGAAATTCGCTCCATCTGTATCAATCATCCCGCATTAGCTGAGTCCACACCCCCTGATTAATTTTCGAATTTATCCTTCGCCGTCATCACCTCCCTTTGAATAATCGCGATCTATTAGGACGAACGCGAGAATATTTCCGAAGAAAGTTTTGGGAAGACTTTGAGGAAGCCACCGCCTCGAGAACTTTCTCAGATCCTTCACGTCATAATTTACAGAGACAAAACTGACTGGGATTTAAAAGGAAGCGGAGGAATGAAAAGGAAGCGGAGGAATGGGAAGGAAGGATGTGGAAGAGAAATGAGGGAGGATGAATGGAACGAGAATACCAACCCTTGCCAATAAGGGGCTAATAATTATACTAACACTTGTAGTATAGAGTGTAATCTAAGGAAAATGTATGCAGCGATAAAAAACGCAAAATTATATCAATGGTGCAGGCCTTAACTTGATTGTATCCCATTACAATGCAATTAAAAAAATTAATTTATTTAGTCTACTTCCTTGGTTGACTTCTAATTGGAAATCAAATCGAGATAGATATGGATAGATTCAAAATAAAATTAACGACTCAATCAACCTCAAACATCAAAATATGTTTTTATAATTAAAGTAAACTGTAGAAAAGCTTTCATGTACCATTCGAAATAAAATAGTTGAGTAAACGTCTGCATTCCTTGGTTGACACGCAGGATTTTAGCCTTCGGAGGAGGACTCAAAGCATTATCACTAATAATACATTGAACGACAATTGACGAATGACAAAAATCAAAGAGCTTTACTCAGATTCACGAAGCAGGAAATAATTCTTTTGAAGAAATAAGGTTCAATCAAAGAATTGATTTACTTAATAAATTCAGAGAGAGAACGTCGAAGATGATTTCGCCGATATTATGCGCCATTCTCGTTACATAATCCATTCTAATACTGTGAGTAAGATCAGAGAAAGAAATGCTAGAACCAGTCGATTTAACAATTCATTTTCTTCACGAAAGGATACGCAAAATTAAACGATTAGGAAAGTACAACTATAATGCATGTATCTCTCAGGATATATATGTGGATGTTACAATCAATCAATCGGTATAGCCATAGTGCATGCATCCCCTGCCACATACCTACAAGGGCTTTCAGGGTATATATTTGGAAAGTATGTACAATTTCAATCGGTAGACGAACTTAATAATTCTCACCCTAAGAACACTACGGTTAAATAATATCACAACTTACTTAATGAACGTACTAAACGCCCTGAGAGTTATAAAGATACATGCTCTTAAAACTTTCTTATTAATGCGAGATCGAGACTGATAAATCATCTTCCCTCTAAACCATCGACAATGATATAAGTAAAAACGGAAATATTGTATGTGTTGTTTAACTCATAATAAATAGAAAGGAAATCTTTAAAACGAATGGATGTAAATAAAAGTATAATGTTTGGTAAAATAACTAGAAAATGAAACACCCACAAAGAAGAGAGTGTAAGAAACCTGCAAAAACCTACTGATATTATAAGCAAACATATGCGAAGAAAAACTTTAACATGGAAATCACAAAACAGTATCATGATATAAATCACAAAGAAATTAAATCAATAACTAAAAATGCAATAATTTACTTATATGAAAGAATGGAAGTTACTACGAAATTATTATTTTATTATACTAATAAACCAATCGAAAATATAAATCGCTGGAAAGCTTAAAAGTGGGAATTTTCAATAGAAGTAAATCACTTATGAAAGGTTGAGGAAATAAGAAATACAAATACAAAATTAAATTTTAAAAAGGGAAGACTATTAAACATAAATATTGAGCTCACTTCAAGCCTCTTTGGAGAAAAAGCTCAGGAATTGGCCAATGCTGATAATGGAAATTTAAAATTAGCCTCTAAACCCTGCGCCAACACTCTGTAAGCAGAAACTTTTGGTAAATACTTTTGGACTGTACGGAAATAATAAACATTGAATATCAGCAGATCAACTTCTACACAGAAATATCAGATTCTGATTAAAATTGTAAGAAAACATTCATAATGGCATTATTTGAAACGAGATTAGCACTTTGCGTGGCCATTAATCAGACCAATTGAGATAAAAAACACGACCAAAAAGATAAGCTGATTTATTTTTTATCTTTCCCATTGGAATTCGAATGGAGATAGACACCTCTATCCAGGAATAGATTCGAAAGAGGATTAACGACCCACTGGCTCTAGTCTCAAACATCAAAATTTTTTTTTACAAATAAAATTAACTCTGGATAAAAAACTTTCCATATCATTCGAATTAAAATAGTAGCGTCAACATCTGCATTTCGTTCCAATAGAAAAATTAATCTTCGTATCGTAAAATTCATCACTGATTATACTCCAAATATTGCAGTTGAGTGCAAATAAAAATACGAACTAAAGAACACGTGAAGGCGAAAAGACAAAGTACTACTACGACTACAAAAACTCAAGAGACTATACATATTTGTGTGGGCCAACAATATTGAATCCAAGTATCTATAACTGTTATTTATGCTTCCGTTTCAACCATATTATAAGTATTATTAAATATATGCTGTTCTTGCTGCCTTAATTGCATAAGTGGAATATTTTTCACTTGCCAATTTATAAGGAATAATGCAAAATTGATCTTTCATGATCTTTAGCCTCAGTCCTGTGCATACCTTTGTTAATATGAAAGTCACTCACGTATAGATGTTATTGCATAATGGAACCCATTATGGCCACTTCTTACAGCAACTTTATTTTAAAATTGAACCTAGGTTAATGAAAACTTAAAATAGTAATGTCGTAGATTCGTTGGGCTACACTTGTGGAAATATTTTCCACCTCCACTATTCATACTCAACAAAAGGAAAGTTTATGAAAACTAACTCACTCTTCATTTTATGTAGTGGGACAAATTCCCTCTCCAAAGCTTATAGTGAAGGATTGAGGTGCAAACAACACTACGGTTTGAATGTTGATATGTAAGTTCTTCGGATAGTCAACCCTCAACTCAGAATCATCATAAACTCATCTGAATATGTATTTAGGAATCACTGTGATGTATTCAAAGCCAGAAAGATTGTTTATAATATACGTTTATGTATTACTACTGTTACTGCTATTACTGACAATGTATCTAATGTATCAACTTATGTATTTTTTATATACAAGTTTAATGTATATCTGTAGAACTACGTTAATAAAGGTTCATGTAATTATTAATGTGTTTTCTTGTGACTTTCAGTGAATGCTTGGTAAAGCAAAACATTCATGAGTTATGCTAAACTGTCCTAGAGCGTTCTACCTGGCGAGAAGGTTAAATCATAGCATAAAAATAAATGATACTTTCAGACACCCATCTCTAAATGGAAAACCGTTCTTTCGCAGCACTGATCCACTAAAAGCGTAAGGACAGTAAAATTTACACCTGACCATTCAAGTCAATAACTTATGAGTCAATCCGAAATCCTTTTTAGGGGTTGAATATGTGTTGAATAAGAATTGGCAAAAAAGTGACAAGATTATTTATAGATATAGGTAGAGGCAGTGAAAAGAGAGAAGCGAAAGACGAATGCTGGATGCAAATTAAATAAATCCGATTGCTGAATAAATAGCGGAAACGTACGGAATGAAAATTTTGGAAAGAGATCCATAAAGAGTTATTTTTTCGTTATCTCGCTCAGGCAAAATACTATCCATCACTCCGGGAATTGCAAGATGTTACTCGATATAGGGGCGGGAGGGAATGATTTCGGAAAAGAACTGGTAACGAACGAGAGTAAATTTACACTCGATACCAAGAGAAAAGACAGCAACCCGCCAAAGAGTAATTGCCTTTCCGAGCAATATATTGCGTTTTCTGCAAACCTTTGATTTCGCGAGCCAGAAAAGCAATTAAAAGTACCCCATCCTCTAGTGGATTGCAGCTGTAGCTCTGATAAATATGAGCAGTTTTTAAGTGGAACTGAACGGTACTTTCTTGCGGTGAATTAACTGATTTCGGTTTCCACAAAATTAGTTTTTTAAAGACGTAATCTCACGCTAAGGCGATCTTCGCACTTGAACGACGTTTGTGGGAACTGAAAATATGTTCTTAAGATGTAACAAATACGCTATAGTTGCTAATTTCGTTAGTGTTACATTAAGTACAAAATAAAAATTTGAACTAAATAGTTTAATAGACCATTTCACTGGGAGTTTACTTTAATATTATTAAAAATCAAACTATTCTATTTTGTTAGATATTTTGGTTGTAAAAAGGAGAAAGAATTACTACGTAGATTAAAGTCTTCAGGAAAGCTTTCTGGGAATGACAAGATAAATATTAAGCCAAGTCTTTGAAACATGAATAATTCTTTACTTTCACAGTATTTATCAATTTATATGATCAAAATCAGTATCACAAGCCAACTAATAAAGATCTGAAGAAATAAATGTAAACCATAAAACTTACATTTGATTTTATCGGCATTTCTGACAGTCTAAAGATGTCGATACGTTGATTAAACCGGTCAGATTAAAAATCAGCTGCGGAAGTAACCTAGTGTTCTCTTACTTTTTAAATGAATGCTGTAAAATTTCACGAAAGAACATAAAATTTATATTTAAGTATAGTAAGCTGCTGATGTTCACTATAGTAAATAATAGTTTCTTATATCATTAATGTTACATATAGTACAAAATAATAATCTGTGAGCTACGCTATATTGTAGATTTGTTCAGTTTTTTCACACAGCCTCTTTGTGTGGGTATTTTCCAACTGTGCATTATTTTTCCCTAAGCTTCACATAGGCTTAAATTCACAACTAAATTCATCTTTCCTCTATTTATTTAAATTCACATAATATTAGTGCTTTTTATATAATTTTTATGGTTTAAATGGAATAGGAGTCTTTATAGTTTCAATTTTGCTCTTAATAAAGACGAATTTTACTTCACTTTCGACTTATTTAGTTATATAATCGAGAAAGCAATAGAATAAGATTATCATATATCTGTTAATTTACTTTAAATGAAGAAAATTGCAAACTGTGCGAGGAACGTTGAGACAACACTAAACAATGAAATCTCAATTAAATCCTTTTAAAAATTTCAAGAAAACGAAGCATTGTCGCACCTGGCAGCGGAGAAGTTAAGAAAAAAATATTATTAAAGCTCTCTGTTTCGCTGAGCTATTTAAAAATTTTCTATAAATGCGGGCTGTCGTGCCTCACTCCAGGAGTTCCTTAAAGATAACAAATAAAACAGCAAAATCTCTATTCTGTGCCAGTGATGTTGGAGAAAGTTTCAAGGAGACATATCGTTCATCTTAATGAAAATTATCCTATCATCATTTGAAAAGGAGAATAATGGTGGATGAAAAAGAAAATGCAACGAAAAAAGCAAAAGAAAACCTCAAGAGAAGGAAATGTGGTAACGGAATATCGGAGAAGGGATCGAAAGCAAAGCCTGCTTTTACATACATGTAACTCTACGTCTCGGCCCGCACATTGCAAGACCCTCTGCTTTACTTCAATGAGAGGGTCAGAAAGCAAACAAACCTTGTTTAAAGAACTAAAACATTACATTTTTAAGATGGGACGATTTTCTTTAAGAAGGAAAACGTGTTCTCCTTGAAATCATCTCAAAAGAGTAACTGTCAACTGGAAGAGAGCATATTTTTTTCTTCATTATAGGAATGTAGTCTATACTCGAGGTCTCCGCTTGGCGTTAATTGGCCAGCTACGATGCTCACTTCTTTTTTTTCTCCTTTAGCCATTGCTTTCCCCGCCGCAGAAACAAGAGAGGTTTTCTATTAATGCTGAAAAAATATTTGAAATGGTGAAAAAGCGCGTTTACTAAAGAACGGAATATAAATTCGCGGCACAAAGGTCGTTTGATCTTGTCTCAAATAATGCGGGATCTTCGTATGAACTCATCAAAAAGTACTTCAAAGGCAACACTTTCTGCTGGTAAGTCCAACTCTATCGAATTGGAATTCAAACAACACAATCAACGCTTTATTTCCGTTGACATGTTCGTTTATGTCTGTGGCACAATTGCTACACAGAATTAGCCTAATATCATTAAGAAGAGAGAGAACTTTATTCAGGCTCCCCTGAACTAAAACCTTTTCAGGAAAATAAAAATGTGTTTGGAATTAGATATTGAAGTTTGTTGTGTTTGTATCTCTAAAAAGTTGATGTAATGATGCTGTTTCACAATAAATATTACTTCATAATACTGTTCCGCAATAAATCTTGCTCAATCAAAGACTAAGCAAAGCATAGGACCAGTCACATATTATAACCACATCATTTGGAAAAAATTGTGAGAGTAGATACTAGTTAGGTGAACAAATAGATTTCTTATTTAAAATCAGAATAAATACCAAAGAAAAAACAAATCAGATAAAATGTTATCGTTAGTTAAGTCGAAAATTTATACCTCCACATTTTCGTGTACTAATTGATTCGAAAAAACATCACTCATGAAAAATTTCCGTACCGACTAACAGTATATGATCCAAAAAAATCTCATTTACGAAATATATTGGGGAAAAAGTTCACACATAACTTATTCCAGAGCGAGCATCGACTGCATAGCAACCAATGTAGAGCGACTCCTGTATAGTAAACAAAACGTTCTCGTCACCGTTGTCTGTAGAGTCAAAAGTTCCCTTTAAAGTGAGGCATCAATGGAAGAACACCGTGTAAGTAGGACGATTGAAAAGCAACGGATGAAACATTCCCATTTTAGAATTCCCTTCCAGAGAACAGAAACCATCCGTTTCCAATTAATCTCTCTGCCATTGGAGAAGCCGAGCATGACGAGAGAATTCCATGAAGCCTAAAATATATATTCCGGATGTCACCTGATTTTGATGGTTCAGTCCAAATTCGATATCGAAATCAAGGCATATTGAAAACTGAAATGAGGCGATTACAGCGACGTAAAATGAATCGATTGAAATGATCAAAAATAAGCGGAACGATTTTGCTTCTAATAAACATGATAATAATATTTATTTCAGCGAAATTGTGTCTTAAAGGCTCCTCTTCCATCCTACTCATCTTCATATTTTATACATATAATTTTAAAAAAGGGAGAGAATGAGAAGTGGGGATGCAAAAATCTAAACTATTCTTATTAAAAAGATATCCACTTCAGGAAAATACCCATTAATAAAGGGGTGAAAAATCAGGGAAACCATAAGCATAAAGGTGACAACAGCGAAAAGATTTTAAAGAACATGGTAAGTAAATATATGCGTAGCAGATTGCACTAATGATAGTGCGCTATCCTTATTATGCATCCTCTTAATATAAATAGATAAACTTAGAAAATGATGCCGAAGAGTAAGACTGTATACGTCAATTACTACATCTTCATCCCATCTTTGACGTAATGAAACAGATAATATTGGCTTCTCACTCTACGTTTTGATTTCCGGTTGGCACGTAAGTACTTTACATTTATCACTTTTGCCATAAAAAGTTCGCAATGCTTGACCTACAACGTCAACACAAAGCAAATAAACACTGTAAAGAGGAGAGATTTGACAAAGAACAACTTTAGTGCGTTATACAGCAATAGCAACAAAAATTCTAAATAAAAAAGATATCAAGTTAGAAAACAAGTGCGATTCCTCCGAATATCTATGCAATTTATAGTAAATAAAATGAATTCAGAGATGATGCTGCTAATTTGAGGAAACAAACGCATCTCTAGAATAAGTATAAAATCTAAACTTTTGTAGGAAACATTGCATTAAATTAGATTTCCAATACATGCAATATGCTTTCTTTGCTAGTAGAAAACAACCTATATGTCACAAACAGTTTTAATAACTTACTTTTTCCACAGCAGAATAGGTAAACTGTGATTAGTTTCAACGAATAAACGTCATTAAGTCATTATTAAACATGTTGACGAAATTTAGGTAGTGTTCTTATATCAGCAAATCTTTATTATTATGGAATTCCACAGTATTAAGCCAAACTTCCTCAATTTTATCAGAAACGCACGCGATTCTCACACTAAGCCTCATTTCCTGAGAAGGGCTGTTGATAGCTAATGGTTGTTTGAGATCCCAACCTACGTCCGGGATGAACGTTTCAAATTGCTCTTCGTGTTACTTTTGACTTTCACTATATACTTAACCTTGTAATGACCCATTTCTCGTTATCGGAATCCCGTCAGATCTTTCAAATTTATGCATGAAATGCCGAATGGAATGAAGATCCTAAGGAAGGATAAAATAAAACGTGCCTAACGAAAGATATCTTTGGGGCTTTTCAGGAGTAGAACCTAGGACCAAACTCCAATGCACTACGGTCATCCTGAGGCGCAATTAAGTACAAAAGGTAGGATTCAGAGTCATGGATTGTATATGAATGATATAAGATTATCAAAGGACTGAAACTTTAAAGATATTTTCAGTCTATGTTATTGGAAAACGGAGGTCAATGAAAGATAGGAGGAAAGGTGTTTTAATGCTACTGGGGTAACGCGTTGAACGGGAAGAGGACTTTTGTGAGTGACTGCGAAAGAGAAAGGGTTATGGAATGAAAGAGGAGGCATATGGAGGATATCCAAGTGGAAGAGATGGAGATAAGAGCTGATTTGCCAACTTATGAAGGGACTATCGCGGTGGATTTTCGTGCCATTACTAGTTAGTTACGGTAATGAGAATGGAATTGTCATTAATTTTTAGGAAAACCTTAAAGTAAGCCGTTAAAATTTTCTTTTGATATCGCAATAAATACGATTTCTAATATCATTTCTTGAATAAGAAGTGATGAAAATTTCATAGAAAAATAGCCTATTTTCGTCTTAAGCCTCATCCTCATTGGCTAGTCATGGGGGTTGGCTAATATAATGGCCAAAGAGAACTTTAGGGCTCCGATAAGCAGAGTATATACACTTTGCTTGAGTTTGCCGAACCATTCAATACACACGAAAAGTATTCTTAAATAAAATGTAAATACGACACATAGAAAAAAGCAATTATTTCGTTTTAAAAATTATAATACCATTAGTTTTACTACAAAAAGATACGCCACTTTCGTAATTGCTCATCTGTTTTTCTTAGGATAATATTTCGAGGCAAGTTATTAGACGAATTAAGGGGTGGGATAAGTTACCAGGAATTGAAGAAGGAATGAAATAGGGAATGTGGGGGTACATGAACCTACCAAAAGGTAGGTTCATGTACCCCCACTAGGTAAGGTAGAACACTTATATAGTTATTATTTCGAGTATACCTTGGGTGAAACACAAAGAAAGAAAGAAAGAATAACGAAATATATATGAGAATCATTTTTGGTCACTTCTAACTTTGAGAAATAAGGTTTCGGCCTTTGCCTGGTAGTATGCCGTAGCAGAATGAAGTAAATTGATTAAATTAACAATTTTACTTACACAATATCTAAACACTGATTTGAGAAATGTAATTCAAATGCTTATTGTGCTGCACGTATGTGAATACCTCATTCCTCACCTTACTTAGTAAGCCTCATTGACTCTCCTAAGCTGTAATGGTGGAGTGGTTGAGGATAAAATGAGTCTTTGGACGGATAGATTTACAAAAAGATTGATTTTCCCGGTCGCCTAACTCATAATTTATAGCATACTATTTCAAAATTAATGAATGAGCTAAAGCCTTCGGACTCCTGTAGCCTATGTCGCTAAGGTTTAGAAAGATAAATCGATACTTTAATGGAGAGTTTAGGCCTATGTGGGCTATCTTCTACTTATCCTGGTGTCATTATAATGTGTAATAATATTAATTGAAGCAAAAAGGAGAGGGAAAGAATCTTTGAAACTAAAGAAAAAACCCACATGGTGAGAAAATACCAACAGAGAAGGAGGGTGAAGAAACCCGCAAAAACACAGTAAAATACAGAGGTATTTCAAAACTCACATGTATAAATCACAGAAAAGGTAAGCTTATAAGATAAGGATAAGTAGAAGAGAGAGATTTTTAAGGGGAGGAATATTCGGTTTAGAAAAACATATAGTAAAATGAGTCAGGATCGGCAGAAGATCGTCCAAAGAAGTGTATCTTGAGACCCAATCACATTCCACTATACTATGCATCTCGGGGATGGAGTATATAAGAGGAAGAAATAAAAGTTGGGCTATATTCGTCTATAGGAGGGGAAAACGAAAATAGTTCCAGGGAAGACCCAACGTTTTTCTGAGGCCAAGATCCTCAGAAGGCCATCTTGACCTCTTGCGAAAATAACGTTTAATTTGTCGTAGTGAGAGAGGATGGATATCGAACGTGCTTTTATTTCCTACGCTATAACCTAGTGCTCTTCACGTGCCGCAGTCACGTGATTCCGAGTCACGGATTTTTATTGGCTAAATAAATGTTCAATGCTCGACCCATTGGCGCCCGTTGTGAGAACGGCATTATGAGGAACGGTGCATGAGTCACGCTTATATCCTCTTTTTATAAGCCGTCAAATAAGTAAACAAGGAGATCGTGCATTAGCTGCATTAAACGCTCTCCAAGTACGTTTAAATGCCGAGTTGTTTCAAGAAGCATTCAGCGAGTAAATAAATATTCTTAAAAATGTATGAATGGGTCAAAATTCGGAAAGGGAAATGCATGCACCACGATAAGGAGTGAAAGAATGTAAATAAGATTATAGGTAGGGTATAATTAACTGGAATATAAAAAATATATACACATATCTTATAAGGTATGCTCAAAATTTCTACATTTTAATTAGCATGCATAATATTGAAAAAATTGAATACTTACGTCCACTGTATTAAAGCTAGATATGGTTCGGAGTACTCTTTCATCGTTTATAGAACCACATGCAAAGACTTACTTCGCTCACTCAATTAATACTAATTTACTTATCTATTAATCAGACGTATTCCGGTGACTTAAGAAGGAAAGAAGTCATCACTAATTACTCGTGATAAGACGCAAAAATGCGCTTTCTTTGTTAGCTTCATGGTTGAAGTATTAAGAGACAGAAATCATTACTCTTTCATAAGATCGTGGTTGATACATCATTATAAATCAACGGTTCTGAGTTAAAGATTAATTAATAGCTAAATCTATCAGCCTTCAGTAAGTATTAGAATAAATCTTGTTCGTAACTTTGAGGCTGTTAAAAATTACTAATTTAATATTCAGAATGAATACTATGTAAGAGTTAATGACAGATACATTTTACAGACGACGATTTGATTCAATCAGATTTAACTGACAATATTTACAAATGTAAATAAAATAATATTATACAAATACGAATATTGGTGTCAGCATAATTGCACCTGTATTATTTCTTAAGATGAAGCCAAGAAATTCACACTACCTTAAAACTAAATATAACATGTCTCTTACCATATTCGATAAATTCCTCACATAAGATCGAAATAAAGTGTATCGCCAATATTTTCTGCGTTAATTTAAACAAGAGGAAAATTGTTCAGGAATAAGTAAGTGAGAACATTTTCTAACACAAGACTATTATCAAGTAAGCCGAATTTATTCAGCTCAACCAACTCCTGCAATGGATGACTTTATTACAGCGAAAATTCGTTAGCGTGATTATATTACCTCCCATAAATCTTGAGTGATGCTATCAAACCGTTGGAGTATTGCCAGGGAATCAGAGTGTGACCTTAGTTTCTATGTCCCCCAGTATGGGCACGCACATATAGGGTTATACTCAAGGCTGTGATTCGAGCCGTGCTTTGCGAAGGAGTAGACCTACACTCTGAGTTCCTAACGATGGAATGGTATGGGAATTGAGGAGGAACATGAGTGTATATTATGGTGTTGTAGTCAACTATAAAACGGCACACGTAGAACAATCTGTATGCCATAGAAACTTGATATTCTATAAGATCCTTGACACAATGAAATCTTTTGATGAAGCTTAAAAATGTTGTGATCTTTTTCCTGCATGAAAATAAACCATCCTTAGCAAAGTGTACAATTTTATTTAAAATTTATCTCCAAGACAGTTCCGGAAATATTTCATGTAGAAAAGTTTTGTTTTAAAGAATAAAGAGAAGAAAAACCTTAAGAATGATATATGGAAGAATGAATTAACCCTTATTAAATAGGTAATGCATACGTTATAATTATAAAGGTGAAAGGTGACCAATTTCATCAATCCAAATCAATGTCTTTCTTACTCGCCTACCATTCCAAACAGAAACATACAGAATGCACATAGGTACCTTCAATACTCGAAAGCAAAAAATTTGTTTGTTGGTATTCTACATGTCTAGTCCTATTCTTCAACAGATATTTGTTTCATTTACTAAGCTACTTTTTCATCAGGCAAATTTCGTGTAAAATTTTCAAAGATTTTATAGTAACAATTATGAAAAAACTCATTAAAAACTATGCATATCACATAAGTATGTGTGCAAAACTAGGCTACATTTTTTCATTTGATATACCAATAAAATTGACGGTTATATTCTGTATCATCTGCTGTTACCATTCATTGATTTAAAAATATTTTCCTTAATATGACATATTCAAAGAACTCTTATATTCTCTGACGTAGCCTTTCATGAAAAAGACAGAAAAATACATATATACGTAAAATGCAACATCAAAGTGATGCCTTCTAAGGATATCATCAGCATTTGATCCTTTGGAAGGTGATATTTGGATAGCTCCCGTAAATACGACAGCAGACAGAGTGCTAAATGCACACCTATGTGTGTGTGGTTTGTTAGAGACTCCATTTCTCTTTGTACGTCATAGGGGTAAGTCCATTCGGCTAACAAAGCACGTAAACATTACCTCTACTCTCATTACCTCTTTTGAACCTTTTCTTCATATAAACAGTGCTAATATATGCCATTAGCAATGAGGGTTTTTTTGAGATCCTTTGAGGTTCGAAGGATGAATGGCGACACACATCTAGGACGTGGTTTTCAACAGCATTTTTCCTCGACTACATCATAAAGAAATAAAAGAAATCATTCACTCAAAGCTTTTAATTAAAGAACTGATCGAATACGCCATGTGACACAAAATATTAATTTTTTATTAAACCTTTCTTTCCAACTCTCCAATTGCTGGTTACAGTAAAATGTGAAATCTTTACTTTGGAAATTTGGGAAGCATTGCCTTGAAGAACGGAGTATTCAATCTAGTAGAGATGATAACATCGTTTGTACAAATGAGCACATTGTTTGTAAAATTGATGAAAATTTTTCAAGATGTAGATGTGATTTTTCAGATTGGTATCGTCGAAGAAAAATAAACAAACCCGTTACCATGGTGAGTTGAAGGGGATCCGTTGACAAAATGGATTGGTAATGTGATGGTGATGAAAATGTCACAGCTGAAGCGAAAAGGATGAAACAGGCTAATCACTTGGCCGTATGGTTAGGGTTCGTTTAACTAGGAAAGAGAAGAACAGTCAGCGCCATCCTGGAGTGGGGAGAGGAAACGTTTCTTCTCTCATGAACCGATCCAGCTAAAAAGAGACGATGGCCAAGAATTTTGGGCGGGAGAGAGAGAATGCGAGGAATTGGGGGAGAAAGAGTGAATGAGAAGAAAACTGGGGAAAGATAATTATAGCGGAAGACGGGAAAAATGAAGGGTAAAAACAAGGGAGGGAAACAATGAATGGGAAGAATTGAGTGGTGCCGAAAAGCAAGGAGTTAAATACATGACTAGGTGAGTGGTTATGGGAAACAATGTCTATGAAGGCGGCTATGAATACAAGTAACTTGATCTTTACTTTAAACGAATTCTCTAAATTAATCTATGAATTAATGAACGCAATTTTATGTAATAATTGCAGCAGAAGAATCCAAAACTTAATTATTCTTTGTAATTTAATTACTGACCCATATCCTGTGTTAAACAATCGCGCAATGAACTAATTTTCGCGTCATTATTTTTCAATTTAACTCTTTTTACATTTTTTCCTTTTAAATCTTAAATGAATGATCTGGATGAATCAGAAAATCAATTATCGTAATTTTACGTTAATTATTCGCCGATAAATGTTTTCAAGAATTAATTAACTCTTATAATTTAATACAATTTTTATTTCTACTTACGAACTTCGTTTTTATTTTAACTTTAACAGTACACTGATAAAATAATGTTTGCTTTATTATTTGTTAATTGAACTCTTATCATTTTAATTCTTTAATCAATTATCTGTATGAATCAGGGAATTGATTGTTTTAATTTTGTATTGATTATTTGATGATTAAAATTTCTTATCATTAATGCATTTTTTAGTTTGATGTAATTTTTTTATTAACTTATGTTCTTGTTGCTTTAATTTAGCATCAACAGTAGATTAATAAAATAACCTTTGATATACTATTTACTTTTCTAGAAATAGCAAACCTATGCATTAAAGTCCGTTAAGTTCAACACAGAACTTTCGTTCTAAGCAAACAAATTATGAATCAAGTTACTCACATTCAAAGCACCATACAAGTGAAGCGTTCAGGGACTGGCTCCCCAAATATGAATAAAAGCAATATGTACTCCAATATTACACCAAACTCGTCAATAAATGAACAAAGACTATGCGGGTTAGTTTTATGATTACGCCACCCTATCTAAATATCAAGATAGGCTTCTCTACAAGCAAAGGGAAGCATTTGCAAAAGACAATGCGACTACAGCTGTATCTACGGTGTATCCAATTAAATGATGAGAAATGATATCTGCGACGCTAAGAGCACACGAGACGATTTTAATGAATATTTAAGAAGTCACTCTTACATTTCTCTGGATATATGTAAATAGCATACACTCAGTGCGCAGCCGAACGACCGTTATTTTTACAGAGAGGTGTCTAAGAAAAAGCTATGAGTAGTGCAAAAGGAAAGGGCTGATTATATAGCAGCGTATGAAATACACAAACGAAGCGAAGGGAAAAACACAACGTTAACCAGAACGTGCGATTTGCTAGAATTCACCCTTTGCCCTGCATAGTAATAAATATATTTAAATATTCCCGAGCGAAAGATAATTTACGACTGGAGTTACATACAATTCAATAGCCGAGTTCCCTCACGTATCCCCGTGTACACGAAGAGGTTTTTTCCGAAGCTTGGTTAATAATGGATACACTACAGTTTCAGATTCTCCAGTTGCTCGCTCAGAGAAATTTCTAACTCTCCGCGTTAAGAGAAAAAATGAAGGAAAAAGTTTCCAGCGCTTTATTAAATTCACTCTCTGACTAACAATTCAGAAAAAGAAAACATTCCTCCCATATCCTTCCTATCCCTCATATATATTTGCGAGGAAACCTTTATGGATTGAGATGAATTTCAATTAAATTTTGCATGGATTTTCTTCGTACACATCGGTGTAAGAAAAGCTCATTCCAACGCGTCACTTATTCGAATTATTTTTCACCATTTTTTTTGCCTCGGATATCTCTTTGAAGCTTCTTAATGCTAGCCTTTCATTTGGTAAGTTTGATCCCAGTCTACACTCATAAATCCTAACTACAGTTATGAATAAGTCGTGATGTCGAATAAAGATTTTCAAGATGACTTTATTTGCCTGTATGAATCCAAAGGTAAGCGGTTAAAGACTCCATGACCTTAATATTTCAGAATATTTAAAGATTAGGGAATTGTTATACTGGACACTGTTCCTGAATCCAGATTAATGCGCAGATAAAACTAACATCTTGAAAATTAATTTCAACATTCCTTGCTAAATTCATCGAATGTTTAAGTTAACATAATATGACAATTACTCCAGAATAAAGGAGTGATGCCGAGTGTTACGTAATGAATGTCCACTATAAGCTAATGCAATTGCACGAATTTAGCCTGAACGTATAATAATATAGGTTTAGTGACTGATAGAGTGTAATTGAAAATTTACTACATTGAGGACAATTCCGGTAAATTACTAAGCCATTATCTTCTACTAGTCTCGGCTTAACTTTGTGCTAGTCCATATTAACTGTAAATGAAACTATATACCTATACCGTACCACTAAACCTTTTTATTTACGACCATGGTTTCGGCCCTTCAGACCATCATCAGGTGACATATATCCACGATCGTCGTAAATAAAAAGTTTTAGTGGTACGGTATAGGTATATAGTTTCATTTATAGGTAAGCCATTAGCATTATTTTCCTATCCTAAATAAAATTACGAAGAATTTTAGCCCTAATATATAATAAATTTTACTGAGTCTTATGCACTGAAATTCCTGTTTTATTTTGTCAAGTGGGTCGCTTTTGAGGCTTTTAAAATCGCACAACTCTCATGGATGGGCTGAGATAAATCACAAAATCTCTAAATTAAATAATGAGAACAAAAAATTATTGTATAACGAATAAAATAACGAGAACGTTCGGGCGTCCCTGTGCTTTTGGAAAAGAGGGAGATCAAATTCAAATCCGGGATAAAGAAAGGAATACCGATACGTATCTACTTAAAGAGCATATCTCCGCAGCTATGTATCACTTCCACAGAAACATTAAGTTATGACAATACGAATAACCATTTAATGAAACTGATTTTTCTCTCGGCCTATCCAAAATTCAAGGAAACATGGAAAACTCACTTTAACAAGTCAAACAGGCGCTAAAAGTATGAAAACGATTTGAATACATCCTCCTATTCCGAGCTATTGTGTTCGCCAGGAGAGAAGCACTGAGTTCTGCAAATTTGCCTACCGTAGCTATTTTCGTGTTTTCTCTGCCCGGAAAGAATTTATGAAAGGTACACATCCTTTTTTACCTCTTCTACAGCGGAATTGTGCAGATTATTAGGAGAAGCAATAGATGAGTACCGCACGAGGAAAAAACCAATGATATTGACGATTCGAAAATCTAAATATTGGCATTGAAGAATAAATCTGTTCTGTACCAACTTTTCAGTATATAAACATGTTTTCGATCTGATGGAGCACATAATGTAGTTTTCTACTTTTTTGATCCGTTCAGCTGCTACGTTCTGCATTATTGATACGAAAATGTCCTAAAATCATCAAATGAAAAACCTTCAGTGCAAAGGAATATAGAGAACAGCATTCTTTGCCTCAGAAATCGTAGAAAAATATGAAATTTGAACGCCTTTACACAAGAGATTCTCGAAACATGTATTTTCTTGACTTTGTTATTCCAAAGAAAATAAATAACTCAACGGTAAGTTCTGGAGGGTTAGTCCTTTTTATGATCTTGTAATGCCACTATTAAGTTTCTAGAAATGCAAATTATTATTTGGTACAAAACACAGATAAACATATTTCCGTATTTTATTAGTATTTTTCATGTTTAGCTACATTGCATACGTATCATGTTATTCTTTCGTGTACGGAATCAAAATATTTCTCAATTGAAGATAGAGTCTCAACTCATTGAGCTTATCTTGTTTCTAGTTTTATAACTGAAGATATTCAGAAAGCAGTAGTTAAAGTAAGTACAGGATAAGGTTGTCTAGAATCCCATCAAAAAACTCTAACTCGATTAGCTTTAACTATCTCCCTTAAGAAAAATCAATCCATAAATAATAATATAGTACAAGCGGATGCACCGTTTCATTTCAGTGCAAATGTCTGTATCGCTATCAGTTCAAGTAGATTAAATAATAGATATCATTATTTATACCAACTAATTAAATGGTTACCTCAACATTCGAGACAGATGCCTGCCTTATAACACGTTTGCAATGAAAACTTGGGAATACATATTTTAATCTAACTGAAAATTCGCATGATACACTACTGATTGAAGTTTTCTTTATTTGATTTTTATTGCCTTAAAGTTTTTAAATGATAATTACAATGATCAAATTACAAACTTTTATTCATACGGACTACGATAATAGCATGATTTTTATTATGCTTTCATAAAATGTTATGATCTTCGCATCTCTTAGCTGTCATTCGTCAATTTCCTGTTATATTAGATATATATTCCCGAAATTTTATGAATTATTGCGGAAATACCAAATGCATGTATCTGAGGCTATTTTTATACCCTGATTTCGTTAATCAACAGATGATGAATATTTGGCAGAATCTGACGTAATGGCCATGAAAAAATCGCAGGAAGTAATTAAAGTAATTTCTTCACCAAAGATATTCAGAAATTTTACAGAATAGTACTCCTTCTTTCCTTCATTTTTTGTTTGGCGTGAACATAAGCCAACGAAAAGTCAATGTGATGCCGTGAAGTAAAGTAAGGCTTAAGGCATGGCTAAAAGACATTTGATATAGAATTTGATGAGTAAATTGAACGCAAACGCAAGATAAGGAAGATTCAAAACAACGTCTTAAATGTTAAAATCACAGCTGTAACCTAGTTTTCCGTAAAAGGAGTCATTTCCTGAGTTTGCACCTCTCCCTTAATCTCTTTACGAAAAAAATCGATATTTTCTCATATTTCATCTTCTGATTACTTCCCCTTCTTCCCTAAGGTTGATGAATGGACTCCGCCTTGTTTTCCTGCGGTTAAACGGAGTCATTTTCCGGATCGCCTGCGTAGCATTTAAAGTCCACACTAAAGGTCACTGACTTCGCCGCCGACCTCACACCTCTGTACACACATTTTGATAAATTTCCCTTCGTTTAATCCACTTCTCTTAATGCTCGTTAAAGGGATGATAGGAATCCAACTACGACGACTAGTTTATCTGCAAAACTAGCTGAAAACTCGCGTCCCTTGCACGGTTTTAATTAAAGAATGTCAAGCGATTCTATTTAGTTAGTACAATAGAGAAAGATAACAGTTGCTCCTGAGAGGTTAAGAGAACAGTGGCTTCAGCGAAGAAAGCCTTTCAAACGAAGAAAAGTCTCCTGATAAATAACATTGGTATTGAGACTAGGAAGAAATTTTTGGAAATTTTAGCACGGAGTGTATTAAACCTATGGATGTGAGACGTACGCTGAGACCGAGAGAAAATTTGAACCTTGAAGCTGCAGAATTTAGGTTTTGGGGAAGAGTGACAAGATCTAGATGGACAAATTGATAAAATAATGAACAAGTAAGAGGCCAAAAAACTCTGTAAGCCGACTACGTCAAAGAAGCGTCTTCTTCGAATAGAAAAAGATCCGGCGGATTAGCGACCTTCTAAGGTGATGAGCAAGTACTGAATTAAGTTCAGAAGAGAAGACAGTCATTGGAAACGATTAAGGCGAGAAAAGCAAAGTTTATCGAACATTAACTCTGGCATGGCAACTTCACGCAAAATATATTGGAAGGAAAAAATCTGAGAGTTCGACAACGAAAAATCTGATTTAAAATTATAATGACAAAAACAGGATGTGCCTCGTACAATGAAAGGAAGAGGAGAGATGAAAACTGAATTTTGGACTGCGTGAAAATGATTTTCTTAACGACAATAAGAATAAAAAGTTAGTTTCCAAACAGAATATTTCAGGTACTGATGAAATAATTTTGACTTCCGAAATGACATCCTTATGTGTTTGGTGTTTCTTTGTGTCTTTGGTTCACTAGTCTTTATTCTCGAATAAACTCCTTTCTCGCTTCGTTTTTCGATTGATTTTTTAATCTTAGTCATTTCAGTTGTTAAGCTTTTCCCTTTTTCCATCACTATTTTCTGCTGTTTTTATTTGACACTATCCAACACAATTCATAGTATACGTTAAAGGTGTTAACATTCTAAATCTCTTAACGAGGATAAAAGATATGGGGTGTTATTTTAAAGGTATCATTCATCAATTTCCTGCAATTTTACACTGACGAATGGAATTACTTTAACTCTCTTCTAGTAGAGGATATGGAAAATACGTTAGTCATTAATTAACTTCTATCTCGTCTCATACTTTATAAGAAGTGATATTCATGGGGGGGATTATGATTAGATTATACGGCTGATATTCATGGACAGCATTCCGGCTCAGTCAGGAAAGCAAAGGAAAAATAACTCAATTCTCATTCCGCATATTAAATCTCATTCCTTCTCAGAAATTATTTGCATCTTGTGATTGAGAGAATTATGTCCAACTTTAACTTTGGGGAGATAAATGCAGATAAAAATACTTTGTCTTAATGTTTTTTTATGATTCGTCAGATAAATATCTAATCTTTAGTAATCCTGAATTTTAAGTAGAACTTTTAATTAAAAATGATCGTTTTGGCATGAAGATAAACAAAAGAAGACAACGTTTTTAGAAGTAAACAATTTCCTGACAACGGTGAGAAGGCATCCTCTGTATTGATTTTTCTGAGTGGCTAGCTCGACGAGGCTCGTGGTTGTCAAAGAAACGACGAGAAGCAAAATTCTACCTCATTTCGGTCTATTTTATCAACGTGCTTAAAAACTTCAATGATGATATTCGTACCATCATAAAAGTATAGACTTGTTTCAAAATTTGCCTGTAGTATTTACTTCATTCGCGCGAAAGAATTATTTCTAACTGACTTCAGCGAAATAATGTATGCTGACGATAAATAAATTTCTCGTACTTTCTTCAGTGGTGTTTCGAGTGATTTGATATAGAGCTTGGCTTTCTCCCTTCAGATTTTCCATTCCATTTCTTATATCTCAAGTACGGGCTGCATTCTGAAGCATATACAAATACAGTGAAACTCGTTAAGACATTTCCGCTAAGGACGCCATCACACTTAATACGTAGTATTCTCCCGATCCTTGACCCTACCACACGAAACACTTGGTAACAACACCGCTTAAGACACTCTGCTTCCCACTTAAAACGCGGAATTTCCCATAGTAAAAGTAATCATATTGATAAAACCAGAAAAGGAGTGTTTTGTGTATTGTTTAACTTATTCTCGTAAAGATCGTGAAGACATTTAAAAATTTGTCATTCTTCTGTAATTCTTTATCTATCGAAAATTGCTTCTATGTAGAAATAGAACCAAAATAATGTGAAAAGGAAGTTCTTTATCCGAAAAGTAGATCATTATTAAAATAATAGAGAAACGACTGAAAGAGAAAGCAACCAGAATTACACAAAAATAGTTCGCGGACTCTATAGAAACGCTGTCTAAAGCTGTAGTACATAAATAAAGCAAACTTCGATTATAGAGGATTCTTTTTCGTTTTGGTCACATATTTAAATATGAAAGGGTCAAAAAACTCGCCCCATTTGTTTTCCAAAGTAAAAGAAATAGTATGAAGTTTTCGTAACCTGGTTATAACGCTATCCCGCTTATATTTATATATATTTCTTTCTTTTTCTACTCAGCCCCTGAAAAACGTCTTAACCGGGTCTTACTGTATACGCATAAGTTATGTGCGTAAGTGATATACACGCACAAAATTGAATCCCTAACGAGAGAAGGGGAAAAGTTGGAGATCAAAAACACGGCGATATGTAAACAATGCGAAATTAAAGACAGTACGCCCATCAACGAGGCATTGCACTTTAAAAAATGTCTTTCGTAGATCGTTAAAGGCTCTGCCTCTCTCCCAGTGAAAAATTCTCCCCACGGTGTTAATAGCGTCGCATATATCTCGCTTCTATCTGGGTCACAGGCAGATTATGCGTTGGAGCAAGAAGTTGTAGGAGGACGAATTCAAGCGGTCAGCTTCGAAAGGTAGTTAGATGGGGATGTTTATAGCAGACGGTTGGTGTGAAGAAGGTCACGGAGAGAAGATGATGGAATGGGGAAATTTGTGGGTCAAAGGTCACGTTTGGCTTACATTTACATCCTGTCCACAACAACGTAACACTTCAATTAGAAGACCTCTTACTAAAGCTGCTATTACAGAGTGCGGTTCAACTACGAATGATTCTACTGAATCACGCGGAAGCGTTTGACATTATTTTATTGTTTTCCTTACTTTCCAAAGCATAGCAGAAGGCCATCTATTATCACGGAATGACTCGTGAAGAGGTTAAGTACGAAGGTAACAAAGTGACTACGTGACTAGAATGCAAAGCATACTCGAAATAGAAAACAGAGTATTACTTTCTATTTAAAATTCACTCATATTACTCATCTTCCTTCCTTTTAATAAAGATTAATTAAGATAAAATTGTATACAATTGAAGCAAAAGTAAGGAACACAATGCTTTATAATCAGAACTTTACAAAATATATTATTACCCTATGATTAGTTTTAATTTTGTGTTCCTCATTATCACAAAGTTAAGCCTGAACTTATTAGTTACACAAATAAGGAATATAAGTGCGGCATTGTCATCATCATAATTTCCTTTCTCAACTGGTTAATTAGCAAAAATATGTCTGATATATTATTTATTCCTTTCTAACAACTCACTCCTTTCTTGTCATCCTCTCCCTACTCCGAAATTCCTCACTCACAGTTCATAACAATGCATCTCCTTCCCATTCATTCTCCTATCACGTTGTATTACTCGAGTAAAATCTCAAAGTTTTAATTGTAATCATATAAGTAGTAGGTTTTCAAGAATTTTTAGACATTCCTACTTTCTACATAGATAATCTTCATAATAGGCTTTACCTCAATTTTTTAATGGAAGATGAATATTTATTCTTTAGCAATGTTTCAAAATCAAAACAACCTTAAGAAGGATGTTTCGAGGATGAGCTGAAAGTATTTAAAATCAATCTCCTCGAATAATACTTTGTGGAATTTATATTTTCAATGTAGAAATAAATGGAGACAAGTATAAGTGTCTGCATTCATTTCTAAACTAAAATTATTTTCTTCTAAGTAAAGCTATATTGGAATGAAGTGAATAACGATGAGAAAGATGGATAATCGATTGACAGAATAATTAAAAAAGTTTCTTGATTCCTCAGTCCTCAGCTTTACCTGCTGATCATAAATTGAAGTACATAATTTACAAAAATAGATTAGACAAATTTCTACATTCGAGTTTCGAGTTGATACTTTTTCGGATTAGCTTAGTGTCATTTATAGATGTTAAGCGTTCCATCAAGAAATATAAGAACAATGTCATTTCCGAAGTTTGAAAATCCATTCTTTCACTTTTAATCTTTAGGCCCTAAGATTTTATCAGATACCTGACAATGTCGATCCTACACACTTTCTTCCACAGAGAGTACCACCCTAACATTTCGAGAGTCCACCTTAACATTTCGTGTCGAGAAACGAAAGATATTTCGTAATCGTTAAAACTTAAAAATTTCAAATTTGATAATTTTTATGAAGAGTAAAACTTCGGCAGTTATATTAATGAAAATGCAGCATTAAAGATGTGGTATTTTTATGTAGGTTAAATGTTTGTGAAATCATTCTGCGATATTACTGTTCAAATGATTTGAGTGCACTGAATGACAACTGAATCATCTTATTTAATGTATGTGTCGAGGAGAGAAAGCCTACGAAGTCAACAGTTCATTAACGAAAAGCTAAGGAGGACAAAAACTTAAAAAAAAAAAACAAATAGAAATAGTTGCTATGTTAAGCGGAGTAACCCGGTTACGCAAGTAAATAAATAGAAACAAGCCAACAGATATTTTTCTTTCGTTTAAGTCAGCATACGTCCCGAGAAACTTTCAGTGAACATAAACGAAACCTTAATGTGACATGACATTTAGTTCTTTCATTCGGCGAAAGAGCGGCGTTTTCCTCACGCATGCACGTCACGGCAAAATAAAAACAGTCCCTCGCACGCAGTGCAGATACGTGCGTTAGGATGAGTCTCGCGAGAGCCCCTATGCTAAAAAAATCCATCACGTGATGCACGAGAAGTCACTAGTTTGGGGAGAGAGTCGTGACGGGAATTAATCAAGCCCGTAGGCACAACCCTTCAGGAAAAAATGCACGCAAAAATATATTTCCCTCTTGACAGCGGGTTTTCTTCCCAGCCGCAGTTAAAAATCCGACAACTTCTTTCAATAATATACATACAGCCATACAGTCTTTGTATAGTAGGTGGAATTGCAGTGGCTAAATAGACACCTCTCTAACCACAGAATGAATTAGTCGCGCAATAAATATTAACTGAAATAATGAACATACAACTGAAATAATACAGTAGTATTTTCACAAATTTTTATTTAAAGTAAATATGGTATTTATATTTCAGTATCTTCCACAATTCTTTTAAGCTACAGTTTCGACTATAATGATTATTAAATCAAATAAAACGAATCGTTATGAATAAGCCGGTCGCTTAAATAAAACTTGAATAAACTTATTTTAATAACGTAGTGGAGTCACAACGTTTCTTCTTTAAACAAACTGTGCCATTGAAGGAGCTGAGTAAAGGGATATTATTATGGCCCACAACGAAACAATTCTATCAATGAGGATCATATTTATCACTGAATCACAAATTTATCGATTGACAATCAGCATTATAAATTACTTATTTCATCATTATCCAGCATCGACTCACACTCTAAATACACGACATTTCCGAATCAATATTTTGATCAATCATCTTCGATAAATTATTAAAGGGTCATTAAAATTGTAAGTTAATTCAGTATTATTATACGAAAGACTTATTTAAACGAGAATTCAGAGTCGGTAATACGCCTTTTCTCAATTTTTTTTCTTTTAAATCCTTAAATAAGTCAGTAATTGTGAGGGAACACGAAGAGTATTCACATGAAAGAGCACTTTCAGGTATTATAATATAATTTTGTATTTTAGAAACACTAGATATCGTTGATAACCTGTCAATGATTGAGAAAACATTAGTTCAATGCTGTTCTAGCATAATCCTAACAATCTTGAGTTTCGATATCAAAAGGAGGTAAGAAGTAAAGTAAGAAATTAAAGACATAGACATACTATACGACCTAAAAGTGGTTTCACCAAGTTTTTACTCTATCTTAAAAGGCATTTAGATTCACTGAGAAATTGATACTCATCCCAAATATCCATTACGCTCCTTAATTGAAATTAAGTTACAGATACATCCAAAATGATGCCTAAAACTGAATTACAGAAGAAGATTTAAATAAATGGGGGTTATTTATGCCCGATTATAGTATAAAGTCGGTCTTTCTGATTTCCTAGCAGTAAATATTTTCCTTAGCACCCTCAGACCCTGGGAAGAGAACCAGCTCCTAAATATTTTTTCCTATCAGCAGGAAATGAGCTTAGAAACAGGGATGGAGAAATATAAATTGGGCAGTAACCGAGAGCGGAGGATAAAAATGCATTCTTTCCCACTTTTCTCGGAGACGTGGAAAGAAACTCATCTGCAGGCTGGGAATAAAAAATATATTCACGAATAAAAAATTACCAAACCCTTTCGTAACGAAATCTCCTTTCGCTGGCTCCGTAATCGCAGCCGGCTCATGGTTGGTCGAAAATTCTCTAATTAGAACTTGTGAAGGGTTGTTCAAGAGAAGTCCAACTTTTAATACAGGCAACGCAGAGAGTTCTATCGGGGTAAAGAGTTCTCGCGAATAATGGGAAGGGGAAGAATTAGGTGGTTGGAAGGATTTTCTCAGATAGGGTATCCAAGGGATTCAATTTTACACATCGTCTCGTTCACACTAAAATAAGCGTAGAACAGACTATAATGTATAAGAATGTCCAAGTGAACACTCAATCGGATAATAACATTATATCTACATCTATGCAATGGTATCTAGCAAGCAACGCATCGGCTTCTGCCAGGCTGCAACTCAAAGCGATCAACTATTTTTGTTGTAAAATTCACTGATATTTTGACAGTTAAGTGTCTTTAGCTATTTATAATCTGTTTAAACGTCTATATTTTGTGCTGATTGTTGGATCGTCCGAAAAATCAGAGATGACGCAATTATTTTCCTGCGTGTCACGTTAGTGTACTTTATCTACTTAGCAATCATAGCCTAGTACCTAACATTCATTCTCCCAGGCATTACCGAAGGAGAAGGGAGAATGTTTGTAACTATCTTTAAGTTATTAAAATATTATGGAATCTCAACTATAGAGGAAAATTCTACTACAATAGGAAAAATGGTATGTAGAATAGTTAGAATCTGATCTAGAATCTTTTGATCAGTAAATCAATAGTAAATTCAAACTCTATATGGTGATTTTTATGTATAATATTTCAATATTTCCAATTTAGTTTTCCTCTATTTTGGAGACACGTAAACACTAAACTCTTAGTAGTTTTGCAGAAATATTGATATTACACATGTACGATAGAATACTTCCCTAAAATAGAAATGTTTATATTTTCCCAATATTTATGCCTTTCATTTCTTATTGCTTCCAGGCCTTGTAACAGCTGGACTGGGACCTTGAAGTTGTACATGGGTTTTATTTGTGTTTTTAGAGTTTTGAGATACGGTATAATGTACACCCTATACACTATCTCTCCTTACCTTCCTATTACTATTCAAGCATTATTAAAATAATTTTTTTATGTATCTGATTGCGCTAATACGTTGACGATACTGGTTGAATTGATTAATACAGCAGAAGAATGGAAAATTTCTTATCTCTTGTACATATGGTAAAATGCATGTCTTATGTTGACGATATTTCAAAATTGTAAGATTCCTTCTTCGTATTTATAAAATAATATGATAATAAAAGAGATCATTAGTAATGCACAGAACTTATTCTCTTCTCTAGCCGTATTTGCACCTTTTCTGTCATATTTTTTCCCGACGATAAAAATAGAGAAACATAGTAAAATCCTCTTGAGTGTACCATACAAACGGTTTCGGCAAATTCGGCTACCTGAATATAACGATTTAGACGAAACCATTAGCCTGAATCAAATCAAGATGAAATTGTTAACTTCCTCTTTTAAATCCTAATTAAAAACGGACATGGACGAAGTCTGACAGGACTGGGCCACGAACCTGGATCTTCCATTTTCTGGGAAGTTGCTCTGACCATTAAGATTCCTTTGCTTCACCAAATTACTCTAATTACTTAATGGCGTATGCAAATGTTTGAATTCTTAGAAACTGAATTGAAAACTTAATGGTATAATTCCACTTGCAACGAATAACTATTTCAGAGTAATGATTCTTCGATGAACTGATACTAAGAGAAAGAGGTACAAAAACTCGTGATGATTAAATATTTACTTGAGTTTCGCGATTTAAGGATCAATATTTTATTGCTAAAGATTCAATTCCAATTGCTAAAATAAAAAGTAACCCAACACCATTAATTCTTCCTATTTTTAACGAGCATCAACCAAGAATGACGCCGAGTTATCACCATAGGTCGCTCTATTATTAAATTCAGAATGCAAATACCAGCGTCTCTATGGAATCGGAATTCCGCGGGGTTTCATCCCTAGCATTTCGACGCTCTCTTGTTTCTCTACCGCGTTTGCGTATTTACGTCCACTTCAGGTTTAGTACTTTGGATTTAATTTCAATGAAATACAAATGTATAGTATATCAGTGACTTTAGTAAACTACATTCCCTACTATTATCTAGAAAACGACGGTTATCGGTGCGGCTATTGTCATTGTTTGCTTATTTTGTTGTGTGTGTCATTGGAAAGGGATGATATTCTTCAATTTTGATAGTTCTTTCTCTAAGAATTTGTATATTAGTGTATAAAAATACTTCTCCAAGAGAATTCAATTCATATTTTACAGCTAACTGTATACAAATGTACAAAATACATAATAAAATGATGATGTGGAATGTTGACTTTGATGGCTTAATTTTCTCAAATTTTACAGAATGTTAGGCATGTAATGAACTATGAAATGTCCGCAATTTATTTTACTCAGCGACAGATTACGGCAACAATACCATCATAAGACAAATAGTACCAAAAGAGTCATATTCGCCAGATGGTGTAGCTTCGATACGAACCCAGATTTTGCTGTGTATTTTCATGTGTTTGGTAAATGATTTTGTCAGAATATCCTTTATTGTTGGTAAATACCATGAAGAGACAGCGTAATCTTTGTTGAATACCAGAAATGCATGTGTCTATACACTTTTTTAAATGCCCAAAGTGCAGTAATTTGTTAAGTATTTCGAGGTTAATCTCTAATGAGATAAGCTAATTATATAATACTTCAAACAACTATGATATAACGACTGCATATAACTCAAACCTAATCAAAATATATTGAAGGGGCTCCCGAATAGGAATTTGGGAAGAGCTTTCGCCTTTGGTGAAACCGGTCTCGGGTTCGATTCCCACGTACGAAATGACCTAAGCTGAAGAAGCTTTTTTAACTCTACTTCAACCAAAATGCATCCAAGTATTGAATGTACGCGAATCCTGACGTTGTTTTCATCTAAAATTACCGCCACCGCCGTCGTCTCTCTTCGCATACTTTACGTAACAACAAAATCCCATCAGCGCGCAATGTCGGAAGTCATTTCCCTCGATAATTTTCTTTTTTCCTCGATGAAAATCTCCGCCGTCCTCTCAGAAAATCGGCACGTCGCACTCAGCGGAAAAAATGAACTTTGAAGGAAGTGCCGCATCCGAGTGACAGCCTATGACGTCAAAGGGAGACATATGCGTAGCCGATGCACCGCAAGGAGGTCATTAAAGGAGGGATTCCATAAAGGAAGGCATCGGGCGTTGTGCGGAAAAAAGCGGCGGAAAATACATAAAAAGCCCGACGGACTGGGAGAGCTAATATCGATTGGTGGCGTGAGAGTAAAATAGTTTATGCCCAACGAAGCGAGCAGCAGACCTCATCGATTCGACGGAACCAAAGGGATATCAAAATCGGAGACATTCTGATATTCTTCTCTCGACCCGGGGTATGTGTCACATGTCCACAACGGGCGGTCGATAAGCTGTAAGGGTACACACTCCGTGAAGCCTTTAACCTTCAGGGAAGGACGCAAGGTGAGAAGAATAGAGATGCGATGAAATATTTGCGCGTGCTTCCGGCTTATGCAATGCTACGTCATCGGAAGTTCATTGAAGGGGAAATTAATGCCGGAGCACGACTCGCAGACGTTTGGGAAAACATTCCACTTGTGTTGCAACTGTAAGGAGAATGCGTCAAATCTATCTGGGAATCGAGCACGGGAAGATGGCATAGAACGAAGAATCTATGTATTCTCTAGGTATCAATAGTACTTTGAATCATCATGTCCCTTTCTGTGTATAAACAAATATTATCGATGCAGATGAAAAAGAAGTGAAGCCTATAATCAAAGTAATCAACAAATTCTACGTGGAAATCGAACTAAATTCCGCCATAGACAGCTCACAATCAATGTAATTTTCAGTATATGTATTCAATTGATTTCAATTTGTCCTTTTGTTGCATAAAAAGCGTCAAAAACAATATATTTCTTACTTAATCTTTGTAAATATTGCAACGACACGCCATGTTAAGCCCATATGTATCTAATCTTGACGATAAAGGGTCTATCCATCCATAGAAACAAAAGCAGAAGCAAAACAACTGAGACAAACTTAATCGTGACCCTTGAAAATAAAACTTCATGATCGCATAGCAACAACGAATGCAGCTGTCGTCACATTTTAAAAACCAACTCTTTCGCTTCGTATATGTTTACCGCAATACTAGAAATGATAACTACTTCAAACCCCCCTTAAAAGGGATTACAATTGCGTTTCCCGTAAAAGCGTCTCATTCCTAACCAACTGAGACCCTCCAATAAACTGTCACCCGGAATAATTGAACGGCAAACTCGAAGGGTATGATCTGCGAGGGTAAACCGCCTCTGTAAAACTCCCACATTAGCGGCACCCAGGCGCCCAGTCGATACAAGCGCCATCACGGGGGACAGAAACACCGTAGTTACGTTTGGAAACAAGGAGAGCTTTACGCGCACCGGTATCTAGCTTCCAAAGAAAATCGACCGCCTATCAAGGGGAGATCAATCCGAGGGACCGTAAAAGCCGTTGTTTTCCAAAAGTGACACGTTGAATTCGCAGCTGTTTCATTGGACAAAGTGTATGCGACGAAGGAGAGCAACACGCTATAAAACAATCGGCATCACTTTTCGCACTTTCTCCATCTTTGAACGACCTTCTTCTCCCCCTCTAATCGCCCTTCCCCTCCATAAAGGCCCCCTCCTTGCCTTCAAAAGGCCCCCGCCGCCGTTACTTGAGGAATACTTTTGCAGGCCGCGTAACGAGTAACATCATCAAACAACAACTCGGCACGTTCTCAAACAGAAAAGTAATCATGCACGCTAGCTAAATACATCGAAAACTTCTACGGAGGAGTAAAGGGGAGCAGGCAGCAATCAATGCACCAATTAATACAAAAAGGGAGGTAAAAATCGCTCGCGGGAAGGAATCGGGTGAACATAACGAGAGCATAAGGGAAACGAAAAGAGGAGATTAAAAAAGAGCGGTATTTTATTGAGCACGTACCTGCAGTTATAAAAAACAAGTAAGAAGCGTTAAGGCGTGTTGATGTCAGGGTTGAGGTCCCTGCAGTAGGAAGCAGACGACGAAAGGAATAGCCGGCGAGGGAAGAGAAGAGGAAATTACGACAGAGAAAGGGAGAGGAACTCACGAGACAGGGAGAAGGAAATAATCGGCTACTGCTTCCTTTAAAACTCCCAAGTGAAATAAGCCGATTTTTGGAACACGGAACCTCCGAAAAGAATCTTGCAGGCGTCGCCCGTTAAATGTGTGGCGAGATGGAACGCTGAGACTACTGTGACGTGGGCAACGAGATAGATGAGCATGTAAAAAGAGAGGTTTGAAAAAAGCTATTTTTTTTAACACGCTACGGCAGCGGTAAGCTCTAAGCAGGAATCCGCCATAACTGAGTGGGATGCGCAGGCAACGTACGGGGCCCGTTCTACCCTTCTACCCCGAGCTGTGTCCCTCCTTCGGATATGGGGGGTCTTAGATCCGCGAGCCAGCATCCTAAAACAGCCCCGGAGAGAGAAGCGGAGGCTGGGAGCGAGTTTAAGGATTGTTGTGAATGACGCAATAGCGCACGGCGCATCTGAGCAGAGAATAAGCGCGGGGGGGCGGAAGGAGATCCGAGGGGGTCACTCGGCCGCCAACGCCCAATACTTTGCATGTCGTTCTCAGATGGCGCTCTCATTCCGTCCTGTTTGCTGGTATGAACAAGAGCAGCGCGGTTTGAAAGCGGCGGGATGAGAAATATGAGGGAAATTGCATTGAGGGAGGGAGCGCGCGAAATAAAGCTATCCGCGCCGTGGGAAAATGACGGACGGAACTAAAAATGGGATAGAAAGGCTGACTGATCCAAGCGAACAATAGAAGAAGGACAAAACTATTAATTGGATGACAAATATGATTCTATTTCCCAAGAACTAATCGCAACTTAATATATTTTAACTTAATTTAAGATTTCATAAATAGTTACGCATCGCGCATAGTTACATTTCAAAGTAGAAATGAGAGAAAATGTTAATATTTTAAATATTAATTATTAGAATTTTTGGGTTAAATAAGATTTTAGCGATGAAGTCTCCAAGAGCCAAACAAAACCCATTAGGACGTGTTTCGGAGAGAGACCCAATAAGAAATTGCACAAATCATAATATAAACTTGAAGTAATAACAGAGAACAAGGATTTTAGAGAAGTTATCGGCTCATTTTTCTTTATTTTAACCTAAAAAAAACCTGATAAAAACAATGTTAACTTAGCTGCTGGTTTATCGAGAATTCATACGATACCTTCTTTTATTTAGTTTATGCAAAAGGCAGTTTTGAATATCATACCGCAACAGAATTGGTGCCATAGTTGTGAGAAAGATAACAAAATTAAGGGAATACTTATTAGAATATTGAGAGGAGTCTTCAGCCTCTGCAGTCCAAGATGAAATTAATGAGAGATCCCTACAAATTAAATAACTAAAGAAATTAAAGAGGTAATCCCTACAAATAAAGAAATAAAGGCATAAATCAACTCAAGAATGAGCTATGCATAACGAAAGAGACAGTGATTTTGTTACACTCCACTCGATATAAGCCAAACGTAAAGCTATCAAACAATAGAAATTTAATTTTTTAGGATTAATCAACCATAAAAAGGGTGGAGAAAATCATTTGAAAGAATTTTGAAGAAGAACACTAACAGTATTGTGGTTTACGACAAGACGACGATGCATAAGAACTAGTGTTATTTCTTTCGGTTTCTCGAACTATATTAATTGATATAAGTCATATCATTTCAGAATCTTACAATAATTAAAGTCTTAAAATTCTAAAGTACTATTTGCCTTAAATATAGATTAATAAACAAAAATTTTTGGGAGGACGGAATAGAAAAGACTTGGGAATTCAAAGCATTGCAGAATGTTCTCATTTGGATTTTTGTGAAAATGAACAAGAATGGAAGAGATTCATAATGTAGATGTACTAAATAATGGGATGATTGATAGATGACGAATTAAAGACGAATGCCAAAACAACTGAATGGTAGTAAAGGCATTTATGAATGTAAATGACTAATTTGAGGAAGATTTTAATTACAACTCCATTCCCCATTTTGAACTGCAAAGCACTTTTTCATACTTTACAAAGCATTTATTCAAGTCGGTCTGTATACATCCTCCGTCAAAATTTATCCTTAAGCCACAAAAATATTTTATTTTGGCACGAAGCACGCAAATTACATTCTTATTTAGCGATGGAAGCACAAATCGGACCAAATATGAAATAACCACAGCGGAAATTGCCAAGAGAGGAAAAAGTGAGTGTCATATTTCCCAGCATATAATTCTTCAACTTTTTTCTCCGAAGAGTTTGGCAGGAAAATCGATCCGTACTACCAAACAAACGTAAAAATTTTCTTCTTCAAACTCCGCATGAAACAAATTGATACGATTCTTCCTTAAAACAAAATAAATTCGTCCCCTAATTCTTATTGGGCTAAACTTTCGAGTTCAGAAGGAAGAAGAGCACGTTGGAAACAAATTCCATGAAAACTTCGTAAATGCTCAACAAGAAATACTATAGAAAACACAATGCGGAGATATTAGTTCTATATTCACGAAGGTCAACCAGGATGCCCTATATCAAGAAGCTAGTTTAGCAGAGTAAGAGAGAATCGATTTGAATATTTCAAACAAAAACCGATGTAATTTTATTGTCAGTACTGTTGAGATGTATCCAAATTCCTTCAGAATATTCTATTTCAAAGTTTTTTGTGCGTCTAATTCCGTTGGTTGAACGAAAACATTTTCTCTTCATGTTCTTCTTCGTAATCGAGACAAGTCTTATGAATTGCACAACATTTATGTTCACCTTTATGATTGCTCCTTTGTTTCATATATTTTCTCAAAGTGGTTCCTTAAAAAGACGCATTTCAAGGCTAAGCTATAAAAAAGTAAGGTAAAGCTCTAACACAAATATTTATTTCCAGAAACTATTGAATCTGAAAACAGGGAATACTGGAGAATAGGTAGATTCCTCGTCTTTTATAAACAAAATCTTTCATGGCCAAAATGTTTGCTTGATATCCAGAAGTATTCGTGACCTAAATATGAGATATTGAGTTAACTTTGTTTCTTAGAGGGGAGATCAGAGTTGAACATCTTTTATACCTGGGGATACGTAAACAATCTCAGCCGAGCAGATTTGATATTGAAATAGGTCGTAAGGAAACTATTGTTTCTAATATTCATTTTAGCAGCAAGGTGTATCAATCGCTCGTTAATAGTCATTTTTGAGAATTGAAGACTCTAAATCAACGTATCAAATACGAAATTATGTAATGTGAATCGTTAAAAAGAAATCAGAAGAACAGTCTAAACTTTACTCCGTCTTTGAACATAATACTCCCTCGAGCAATATTTTTTGAGAACCGTAATGATGAGAATTTATTACGATGAATATTTGAATTTCAACGTAGATGTAGCGGTGTGCCTTTAAAATCTGATATAAAATAAACACTGCTAGCGTTCTCTGCAAATAGAATTCATCTCATTTGTAGGCGAAGTGAAAAAGAGTAATGAAGCAAACAATCAATAGCTCATAAAGAAAGGAAATAATATACTTAATCTTATTTATAGAACGTCTATAAAAATCGATAAATTTGACACCATCAATTTTCCCGTGAAATCAGGAAGATTTAATCACGGCAATACTTCCTGAAGAATGCCGCTCACAAAGGTTAAGTGCATCACCATCAATAATTAACAAAATAAAGCAAGAATGGAGACCTCGGAGCTTATAAAACCATCATCCATCATTCCCACTTATAAAAGTGATAAAATAAAACCCACTTTTGGAAATCACCGAAAACAAAACTCGAAAACGGGCCCATTCACCCATCAAACTCTTCCATACGTCCTTCCTCCTATTTTTTAAGAAAAGAACCAGACCAGAACTTCACTTATCTTCTTCTTAAACTGCATTAGCCCTCTTCGGTAATTAAGGTCACGCGTAAGGAGAAAAAGGAGAGCTAAGCAGAATGCGATAAAAGGCGAGACTCGTCTGCAGTGCTGAGTCGCAGAGGCCGGAGACGTAGAGTCGGCGGCCTGAACGGCGCCAGAGGAACGCTAAAGGAAGGGGAAGCCGAGGCGTAGCTTAGCGCGTGACGACTGCCCCTTGTACGCGTGACAAGCTCTGTCTGCGATTCCCCGCACCTGCCCTCAGATGTTGCGTGATACACGGACGTTATTATTTTTTCAACTCGTGCCGTTCCGTTGCGAAACCCACAATCTTCCGATGCAGATGTTTTTCCTAAAACGGGGGAACGTCTGGAATGAATGAAATGTTTTCGATACGAGTTTAGTTTTATGGAACGGGTGGAGATAACGGTACAAACTAGAGGATTTTATGTGCGGTTGGACAAGCTCTAGGCTGTGAATTGATTTCTGTAGATGATGGATTAAACTAAAGTCTATAGTTAGTTTAGTACAATACGTTGAATTCTAAACTAGAGTCCGCGAAATATTTCAAGAGAATCCGAAAGTATAAATGCTATTCTCAATCAATTCAATTAAACCTCGCCTTTTTGTCACTGTTTTATTTGCCTGTTAATTAAATCAATTAAAGCATATTCATATCAAAAATTTTGTAATTAATTGTATTTACTTAGCAGTATATGAAATCCAATAAAATATCAATATTTGTGTCAAAGCACACAAATTAGCAGGTTCACAAAATAACAAAACAACAGCCGACCAAATGGCTGGTATAATATTATTATCATTATAATTTAGGATCCCTGCAAATAGATACGATGCCTTTGCATATAATTTACAATGTATAACACAGATTTGTATATAGTCAATCAAATAGCCATTTGACACTATGCTTTCTTGGGAATATAGCCAACGAATGTAAAAACAAATGGAATCTATATTTTAGAGAATACAAGTCATAAAGATGTTCTTCGCCGAGATACAGAATCTCTGCCAATTAAATTTGTGAAGCAGTTCTAATTGCTTTCACCAAATTACTTTTTGTGTATTCCTTTCCGTTGTTAAAATATTGCCAATCGTATCCGATGATAGTTCTTTGACATACTACTTATTCAAACGAGATCTACACATATGAATGTGAATGTAAATATCTTAAGAGGTTAATCGACCCTTCATGAAGGGATGAAAAATCGAAATGGCTTTAATATAACTACGGAAAACACTTTCTACCACTAAAAAAATCAGTTAAAGTTCACAGGGATGAAGGATAAGGTATAAATTTGCTGTTTCAGAACGGCTTCAAAACCCAAAGAAAAAGAGATGCAGAAGACATCGATATATCTGAGTTATTGTCATTGTGATATAATAGCCAGAATTATATTGGAATACCTGCCCGGAACTTAGGTTCGAATCCCAGTCATATCGATATTTGTTTCCCTTGGATCAGTTCAAGTTTTTTATAGAAAAGTAATACTATGTATTACCATTGTGATTTATTGTAAAATTCTTTATGTCTGAAGCAGCAATGTGCCTTTGTTTGGTTAGTGAATGGCAGTCCCAACCAGAATCATTTCCAGTAGTGCTTATATTCATTCGTATCAAAACGTTCAGTAAATTATGCATCAATATATGTATACTTGAAATGAATCAAATATTTCATTTTACTTCAATTACTAGAACATTAATTATGAGATTCGCTTTTCAAAACCGCATGATTGAAACAAATCGATAAAATTATTTCACTAAAACTGTTGCAAATCACGATTAAATAATGCAACATTCACTCACGATTGAAAAATTATTTCACTCTAAGTAAAAGATAATTCCATTAAAGAACGACATGAAAGATAAGAAATTATTAAAGATTCCGTGGAATGTATCCATTATCGAAGAATATTTATTTTAAGCGTCGTTTTGGTAAAATTCACCTCAAACCTCACTTTATACGCAATATATCAATTTCTCGTAATCACACAGCCCTCCACAGGGAAAATGAACGAAAGAAAAGAAAATGTTTGAACAGGAAGAGAGTGCAAAGAACGAGAAATTCAAGTGATCGAAAAAAGAGGAGCTGAGAAGACAAAAAGAGCTAAGAATGGTGTTTTGTGAGGCAGACATCGGCGCCGAAATTCATAGGTTCGCGTGTCGGATGGTCGTTAATGGGTGCAGGAGGGGAAAGGAATACCTTGCGGTAGGAGTTGACCAAGGGGTTATATTCTTCCTCTATCATTTCCCTCCCCTGAATAAGCTCTTCCCGACATCTACTATGGAAATGGTGTGTGATCAGGTTTAGATCACTAAGGGATTGCTTCTTAATGCAACTGATTCATGATTTTTACACAATGACGTTTTTTGCTTGAAATATTAGTATTGATTATACAGTTTTGCTATCCTTCCGAATACATCGGTCACTTTTATAGATTATCATCATTAATTCACTATGTGCAATTGGACTACTAGTGCAGTGGCAACTTCTACGATAGCGTTATAAACTAATAACATGGAACAATACTGCATAAAATGCTACAAATAAGCATAATGTGACATTATTGGCAATCATCAGTGACCTACAAGAATAAACTATTATAAAACAAATTTCTACTTTCTGTAAGATTACAACATCTGCAGCAATGTTGTACAACACATGCAGCATATACATTCATGATTAAATTTTCTCAACAGAAAGGCTGAATTAATTGAAGCGATAGTCGTTCCATGATTTTCCTTAATGTAAAACCTCCTGATGATATAGATCAGGCATTATTTTGTATTTTTCATGGTATTTCCCATTAAAATAGCATTCATGATGAAAATATAAGAAGCTCAAAACTTCAATTGACGGATTTAATCTAGTCCTCTAAGAAGTAATTAATATCAGATGCCAATGAATCATGAATTCAAGAGTTCAGAAATTTTCTATTAGATTAAGAAATATAATTCTTCTTTTACAATACAAAAGCAAACAAAGACTATCAAAAATTGACTGAAAGGTTCAACGATTGCCAATCAGTGACCTGAAGAATGGAAAACTGGATTAACTGCTTGAGTGTGCATGAAGTGAATTTCCATCACTTGAACACGAAATTTAACAACAATATTCTATTTGACTTCATTGAGGAGGAAGAGTTAAGGAGTTCATTACAACAGAATTTAAAAGTGTAATTCTCTGTCGTTAATTCCTCTACACTTCGGAAATTCTTCTATCGCATTCAAAAACCAAATATAAATAATCATTAAACAATGAAGCATAATAATGTCCATGAAATAATTAACAAATCGAACAATAACCTCTTATTCAAAATGTAGTCCCATCAATTGAAGATGTCTATTTGTTTTCAGTCACGAAAAGATAAGGGAAAGTTGCAGCAATTACTCAATTATTATCTCAGCGATTAAAGCCTCAAAACGATAAAGGAGAAGAGATAAAACAAGTGCGCATCAACCGCGGAGAAAGTTCCAACGCAGCGCCACCTTCCCGTTAAAACGCAGAACTAAGAGAAGGGGACCGAAACCAAAAAGAGGAAAAAATAAAAATGAGAAAAAGTGTAAAAACTCCCTCAGCGGTTAGCAGGAACGAAGGAGTGACATTTCAGAAAATTTTCAACTCAAGCACCGAGTCATTTATTCCCTCCGTAAAAAAAACTCATAACCGGCCTCTGTTGTGCCCTTCCCAGTCAGCTTCTTCTTTTCTTATACCCATCTGCAGCACCCTCAAACCTCTCCTTGTCTTCTCAACTTCACTCCCTCTTGGATTTCTCTGTTAAAGAATCCTTCATCGGCCACCCTCATACTCGAGGAAACTCACCGTTGTTTCTCCTCTAACTCTTCTCCAACTTCTCTCGTTCCCATTGTTAAAAGACCTCTCTCCCTTTGCTATCTTTCACAACTTCTACAATTTCATGTAATAACCATCGTTGTGTATATATCTATAATAACTGTGAAACCCGGTTAAGACGTTTTTCGGGGGAACAATCAAAAACGGCATCTTAAGCGGGATGGTGTCATAAACGAGTTGTGCAAAGCTGGTTGTAATATGTCATACTTTTGAAATAGGTCTACTTTTCTCACAAATAAAGCCTCTCAGTTACTTAATTTTGCTAAATTTTTACTTAACAACAAAGCAGTTCTTATCAGATTAGGGAAGAATAGGGTAGGGAATTAGGGAAGAATAATGATAATTGTATAAGCAGTAGTAAGAGGTTACCACGATCTCTCCGAGATTATGCTCAATAGCTCAAGCACCACTCACTTTGTTTTCTTTCATATGTTCACTATTTGATGTTATGAAGTGAGGAGACAATGAAGAGTGACTTTTAATTCTGCGTAAAAAAGAGTGGTAAAGAAGTCCTCACACCGTCTCAGAGCTTGTATTCTACACAAGTATACGGTAAACCGTTCGTATACTCTACGAGTATATCATATCCAACGTGCAATGTTGTACAACATGCAGCATTTAAAACATGTGTGTAAATCTTCTAGTTAGAGAAAATTCGATAGTCGTACTATGATTTTCCTCAATGAAAAAAACATGCTGATGATGTAAATTTGACATTATTTTGTAATTTTCTCCACATTCCCCAGTAAAATAACTGTCAGGATAGTAAAAATTAAGAAGCTTAAATCAGTTACTCAAGGATTTAATTTAGCACTTTAACAGGTAATAAATACCATACGATAACCAATTATTCAATCAATATCTCACAAATCTTCGACTACATCACGAATTGCAATGTTTCTATTCGTAAAAGAAACGGGAAGACTTCCCGTCCTCATCTCCAACCTGCCAACTTCCCATTGTTAAAAGCCTCTCTTTGCGATATCCGTTGACAACCGATGGAGGAGCTGCGTTTCCATAGCAGTCGACACACTTGCGTCATTTTCGAGTTCAAATTATCGCTTTGACTGCTCTTGCCTAAATGAGGAATGCAAAGTGGAGAGGCTCCATCAAACTCGCTTCCCATAATGAAACGTTCAAAAACGTCATTATTCGGCGAAATAAGGAAATTTCTCCAGCGCACGAGTTTACGCTTATATACCGCTGATGTTGAAGAGATTCCTCGCCTCTTATGGGGAGCATTTAATTCCTTTTTTGAATTCGTTTGTTATAATTTCCGTCCATATCTTTATTACATACCCTTAAACATTTTGATGGCATTAAGACTTTTCCATCGTTATGGATTCTATTGGTAAGGTAACAAATAGTGACTGTTTAAGAATAAAATGTAAATTTTAAACCATGGGAGCTTCCGGAGAATTCAATGGGTTATTTTCAGTGGAAGATTTCAGAAGAATGAAAATGAACTATTTTACTCATCTTGGCTAATCTCAAAGTATTGCAGTTTCCACAGATACTCATCGCAAAATCGCGAAATTCATTAAGATTCATCACAGTTTAAGGTTTCTTGAGGTCCCTTGAAGTTTCTTGAAGCTTCCTTGAAGAAGGAAGATGGAATGAGTTATGGATATATCATTAGATTTAATGAGTAACTTTTATGGAATGAATCAGCAATGTAGTGAAGTGCAGAGGACCACAATGCATTGAAGAATTTACTTCATTCAAAATTCTATGGAAGTATTAATATTTATTTCTATGAACAACATTATCCTTAGATTGAGTGATTCCTAATTTAATAACAGCCACGGCCTTCATAGTAGCGTCCATAAAAGAGAGGGTTCCTAAAGCTCATATAACTTAACTGAGTAAAATTTTTACTGATAATCAGTAAGCTTATACTGAGTTGAGCTATTACTTTTATAGGTTTGAAATTTCTTACTCTTGAATTACAAATATTCGTTTTTGAAATACTTAAATTTTAAGTAGATAATTTGTGCATAGAATTATTAATACGCATGCTTTATGTAGTCCAGATATATTTTCAAACAATGTCTCTTGGGAAGTGTAAAAATGCGAATTACCGCGCCCTAAAAATCTTAGCAATGTTATCATAACTCATACTGTAATCTTTAACTAATTAAATAGGAAAAATATATATTTAATACCCCATAGCAGGACTGAATATTAATCCAAATTACTCCTGAGCATATATCCTGATATCCTATGAAACGGGTGTTCATGATAGAGAAAGCTATCGCAAAAGAAGGTTCTTTAGAACCTCTGAAACACTACGAAAAGCATTTCAGAGCATTCCCATTAGCGAAAATCGCTTATACGAAACTTCAGTTATTTAGAATGAAGCGGATGAGAAGTAGAAAATCGAAAATCCAGCATAGGCCAGAATTTCATGCATGTCGAGCCTGAAGCTTAGGCAATCTTTTTTACACATTTGCATTGATGGTTGCATACAGTGCACGGGGTAATGACGGCAGGGTTTGAAGAGAAACTCTGTGGTTAGGCAATGGGAGAAGTTTTCAAGTGGCAAGCGGAATTGCTGGCCTCTTTGAAGAGCCAGTTAAAGAGCGCGCACGAGTGGAACTCCCACGCCCGACAAACTTATCCAAGCGGCCCTTTTAATCATTTTGCCTAAAGACTAAACCGGAATTTTTCACCAAAATCAATTTTTAGGGTAGAAATTCAATGGAAACGAGCCGAATAAAGATAAAAAATGAAGACGCCATGCATTCCATCGATACATGCTGTTTAATCTATTATCGATATGAATACTAGTGGCCTTAACAAAACAATATCTCTTAACGGTATAGTGTAATGCTAACATTAATTTTCCTGCTGATCTACATTCAATTAAGTTATTCACAATTAAATTCAATCTAGCATTAGAAAATCTTTCATCACGAGTTATGCTACTGCTACGGCTACTGCTTTCCGGTAATGGCTAAATATTAGGACAAAATATTTTGTACATTAAACAGTCATAGTTGCTGAAGGAAGTTGAAAGAAAGCATAAAACAAAGACATGAAATTAACATATAATTTACTACGCAGCTTCATTCCATTCGTATATTTGGCAACACCAATCAATGGAATAAAATAAAGGATGTAGAACTAGGCTAATGTCAGTAGAGGTAAAGGGTTCGGTCTACCAACATTAGTATTACCAGAAACGAAGCAATAGTATAATTTAAAATTGTGATGCTCGAATAAAATACATAAAAGACGGGTACAATGTTCAATCGAATAACCATATTCGATTAGATAGATTTTTAATATTTGAAAGTTATATTCATTATTTTATTTCATTTATTTATCATCACTATTCACGGAAAATTAAAAGATAGTGCTAATTCGAAGAAAACGGACTAAATAAGAGTTTGATTTGCATCAAGTTTAATTGCTAGTTTATACATTTACATAATATTTACGGAATGAAATACTCTTGCATTGCTGTGGCATTTCTTAACGATTAGTTTGATAAAATCTCTTCTACTCATGACGCAGAAAGTTTTCTTCTTGTTCATGGAGTAGAATACTGGTTATCAGGCTATACCTGTTGTTTAGCAATTTCTTTAAACTGGCAAACCTCTAGTAAAATGTGCTACAAGCTAGGAACTTAAGAGTCAAGGGGATAGAAGGTCAAAAGAAGCACTGCCATATGCTATTTCATTTCACTTGAATTGAAACAATAGAATCTACTAACTGAAACAATTTTAAGAAATTCGTATGCAGAAAGAAAATGTTAATGATAGGTATTTCTTGATTTATATAAGCATCCGCGTTAGAATGATGAACCATACCGAGATCCCCCATTTGCAGAGGAGTCTGAATTTTCAACACTGAATAAATCATGAGCTGAGGTACGGAATTTTCGGTTACATACGTTTAAATCCAAGGTTATGTTCGCTCCCCACATAAAATCCTCATCTTTCACAGCACGACGCACTTCAAGACTGATACGACCTTCCCTTCTCAACCCTGATTACAGATCGACGCAAAACATGCCTCAAAGATTGCATTTCTGAATTAATGCCATCATGTTTCTCGGATAGGAAAGACCTTTGTTTCCCGTATTCGAGGAAAAAATTTCATCGGGAAGAAAAAATTTCAGAGGCATTTTTCTCTCATTTTTTCTCACTCTCATTCTCAGCGCGCTGCAGTGCAGTCTTTGGAGCGCTCGCGGCGGTGGGGAAGGAAGGAATAAATCTTGCAAGAATCCTCGAAGAAAAGAAACGAATAGATGAGCGGAAGATAAGGCATGGAGGGAATCGGCGGAACGGATAAGAATGAGCAATGGAAAAGGAGCAATACTCAACAAAAGACATTGAATGGCTTTGAACGCAGAGACGGACTGGGAGATAAAAACCTTATGGATAAGTATGGGGAAAACGAGGGAGAAAAATGCTGGGGCGAATGGTACAGATGATATGAGGATATGACGTAGCAGAGAATGACGAAAAATGTCGGTTGTCGGTAGGATTTTCTTGTGGATGCTTCAAAATTCTTCTCAAAACGGTGTGCTTTAGTTATATATTTGATGAAATATTATATAGAGAGCGTTTCAGTTTCTAACTCCATTCAATCCATCTATTGGTGGACCGCAGTAACAATTAGAATCTTCACCTCACGTATAACAAATCGCAAACGCAGAGATAAAATGTTCAATGAGCGATCTTTCATGGAAGAATCGAGAGGGTATATTAAACTTAGAAGTTCAAAAATGTTTAATGACATCATCAGATAAGCACAGAATATTGAAAAATCGAAATTTAATTATCCGTAGAGTAGCATGTATGTATACTATGTATAGTATATATAGATATAGCATTGTTAGTAGTGCTTCGACAGCTTCGACAAAATTTCTCACATATGGGTTCCCACCGAGAATCGAGCTCACCACTACTTTAACCCTTGCTCTAGAGGATGAAGTAATTTCTGTCTGTTGAGTGGCGAGGAATTCCTTTAGTATAACAAAACGTGTACTAAATTAATGAACCTGTTCCGTTTGGAATATATAAAATATACGATAATATTCGCATAGTATTCGCAAAACGTACCTCGCATCGAATAGGTGTCTGCGAATAGGCCTAAAAAAGCTACGCTTAAGAATAACGCTGAGAGGGAAGTGTTGAGATTAAGGATCGAAATAGGCGGGGGTTAAAGATAATAAACTCTTCCCTGTCATCCGTTTACTTCTTATGCCGTGTTCTTGTTGTAACACTCTTCGCCTTTCTGGATAAAAATCAGCTGTTTACGAAGAGGAAGGGGTTGACAGCGTCGCCAAAAAAGGAAAAATGGCAACGCTGTTCTCCAAAATGAGCAGCGAAGGAAGAAGTGGAGCTAAAGGATTGTCTAAAGGGAACGGAAAAGATTTCCGAAAAAAGGATTCAGTAAAAGAGCAAAGAGGGCAAATAAAAACTAGCAAATAAGATAACAAAGAGAGAACAGATGATATGGGGAACAAAGAAAACGGGAAGGAATAGTAGTGATAAAGGCCAAAGCAAACAAGGGGATTTATCTCCGGGAAATACTATAATTAAAACCACCATAGGAAGTTTAATACATCTGGAGAAAGAAGAAGAATACAGGACAAGGAGGATGAAAGAAAGGGGTGTGAGAATATGATTAAAGGAATAAATGAAAAACACAAAAGATATCATAATAAATAGTAGGCTATCTTATTGTTTTCAAAAATAGATGGATAGGTAGATAGACCCAATATTAGCCCATGTGGGCATCTCTTCCACCGAAATTCGTAACTCATTATAATATGCACAAATACTAACCGAGCAAAAAAAATATATCATTGAAACTGAAGGTTGAAAAAGAAACTCACGTTGGGGGCAAATAACCACAGTGAAGAGGAGGGTGTAAAAGCAAGAGAAGACACAGTGAGAGAGATTGAAAACATAAAATAAATAAATAAATGAGAAAATGTAAAGCAGTTAACTACGCAAGATGGTAAGTTTGAAAGAGACGGATAACAGAAGATAGAATAAAATTACCAATCTAAATATAACAATAGATAAATTAATCAAGAGTGCATGCTTAAATCCCATGAATTAAGATAATCCAGTAACCAACAATCATGATATGATCACTGGGTGAAATAGTGAGATCGGTGAAATGAAAACATGACTCCTCATTATGCAAACGCAAGGAATAGATATTTATTGTGAATGAATATATCCTCTTCTGCAGTATACAACGAGCTATGTACCAAAATTGAAGACCTAAGAGAACTATTCATTACTACAAGAACCCAAAGATTAGCCAGAGGCTTGAACATCATTAACAGACCTTAAGAAAGACAGACCAACTACTAAGAAGGTTTTGGATACGTTTGGAGAAAAGGATATGCGTGTGATGAAGTATGATGAAGATGATGTTTAAGCATCTAAACTAGTTGTGTGTTGTGTTGTTATTCCATAGAATTCTGCAAAATTAGCAATAGAGTATACATTCCTCGAGAAAAATCTTCCTTATTGATTCCTCCTTCCGGAAATAAGCAAAATTGAGGAATAAATGCGAAATCTATAACTTAAATCGCAAAAATAACCTCAAAAGAGGATGGAAAGGGCAAGTGAAAGAATAATCAATAATGAAAATAATTTTACTATGAAAGTAATGAATCAAAATTTTAAACATAGAGAACAAGGAAGTGCGGCATTTTATAAAGAAGGTGGAAGGGTAAAGAGAGCGAAGATGAAATAGGAAAGAGATAAAGGGGATGAAAGACGGCGTAAGTAGAATGAAGGATAAACATCGTGAGAAAAGAGAGTTCGGGAGGTGACGAAAAGAAGTGTCTTCGAAGTTAAGAGGGAGATTTTCTTTGGGAAAGAGGGGAATGGAATACAGAGTGAAAAGAAGAAGTGGGGTGAGGTAATGAATGGGATAACATGACGTTCTTAGAGAAGGGAAAGAAGTGGCGGCAGAGAGATGTTCGAGTGCTGAAGTGGAGGGTTGGATTCGGTAGAGGTGAGGGAAATTTAATTTCCAGGGAAGGCTGTTCGTGAGATAAAAAGAGAAAAAGCGGGGCAAGAATACAAGGGAAGGAAGAAGGGCCGAAAGCATTAGATACATACGCGCTCGTTTAGGAAGAAGCAACAGCATAAACATTCAGAGTTACGAAGGGATAGGGACTGAGAAACCGAAGAAAAATTGAGTAATTAAAAACTCTTCAACTTTTCCTTTTAGTTTCTGCCATTTAATTGCTAGGGAATGCAATTACGTCAAGCCTGCGGCAGTGAGTTAATGAGAACTGCGATATATACCCTGTCTTGTCCGATAGTTAATTATTTTCTCATAGAATAAATATCATCGTGATATATGACTTTAAAGAACCGATTCGCTCAAAGGGTCATGAATCATTCAAAAGAGACTTTCAATTTCATTCCAAGTTTTGCTAAGTTAATTATACTTGATCTAAATATGCTTTCTGTGGTAAAGGTTTTTTAAGTAAAAGTTACTAACAACGCAAGCTGCTGCGTCGGAGATTCCTCCTAATTCTATCACCTACGGATTATTCGCGTAGTTTTAAATGGTTTACTAAAGGAAAAAGGAGCCTCCATTAACTTATAATCTCGAATGAAAATCTTCATATAAATTAAAAATTCAATCATAATTATGAGGTGTAAAATAATCAATTGAACGCCAATTTACTGATAATACGAAAGCAAGTGTTAAAAAAGTGGTAGTAATTATCATTAGTTCCATATACCTATTTTATCGAACAAAAATGAGAAGGTCGGAACTTAAAAATTATTTCAATGTTGAATATTTCCTCAGCCTAAATAAAACAATGCTTAAGAAGCTAAACTATAAATACATATGAAGGAATTAGTTTTTTGTGAGGAATAAACGTAAATAATAAACGTTTTCTATCAAAGATATAAATTTTACTTTATAAAGAGAGTTTAAAAAACTCACTTAGGTAACTAACTTCACGAATAGTTCGTTCAAACGAAGACTCCGCTTGGTAAAAACATTTGGGAAATCATTAAAGATGAATGAACTATTAAGAAAATAAGGTGGATTTGTATGGATTTATGACAACTGAAATGCCAGCCATAAATAACATTTCTGAAATTCTGCCAACACTTTTGTAACCAGTCTGACAGTATCATAACCCAGACGTTGAATCTTTTCAGTGGAAGATATTTGACGGGTTTTATGTAGCATACCAAAAAGACAAGTTATTTCTATTTATGAAACAGCAACCTTCCCTAAGGGTTTGTTTTTCAAACTGGAATTCACATTTAAATGCCACATTAGTAAAATTCAAGATTATAGTAAGTAATCTGAGACAATTAACTAGTCATTGCGTTCTGTTTTTATATTTTAAATATTCACGCTTACACTGCTGCCTAATTACGCTTAATTTTAAGGTTTCTTATATTTTACTCATGACCATTCTCTAATCTTTTTCTATTTATTAGAGAATAGACCTTCTGGACCATAGAGCAATGCTCCGCAGCTTTTCTATATTGACTGGATTTTGCAGTAAATAAGATCATGGATTTATTTGTTAGGATTAGTTAACCGAGAAAGAAGTAAGAAAACAGAAAAATTTTACGATGTAATATCTACTTGTTGTTGAAATAGTAAGTTACATTGATTGAAAAAATAACCTGCTGGAGATAGATAAAGAGGAAAAGGTTTTATTTGAAGAAATACAGCCAAGACAGAATAAATGCCTCGGTCAAATATTGAGAAAGGATTGCCAATGAAAATAATTCAAAGTAGAATGCAAGGGCTAAGTTTAAGCAAAGGCAGTTAATTAAGTAAAGGTTAAGATTGTCCTAGGGCATATCGAGAAGTAGAATAATTCAAAAACATTAGCAATGCCTTCCCTTATCAAAGAAAGGTAGCTTTAAAAGTAAAACGCATCGATAAAATAAAATCACAAGTTTGTTGAACGCATCTCGTGCGTAAGGATTTTTTTTTACATTTCTAGAGAACATTCTATATACACCACAGGATTTTGGCACTTACTTAGAGACTATCATAATAATTTATAATAATTAATTCTTCATTATATTGTCTTTTACATTCCATCCATATTCAGAGATAAGAGATGAAGATTTCTATATTTAATGATTATCCAATACTAATCCAATATGCATGGGATGATTTATAATTAGGCCCAATAGGCGCTAACTGAGGGTCTCATCGATTTCTGAGGCTCAATAAGACTTGTGTTTATAAACTCTCAAGAATGTACAATTTTTCAAGAAAGAATTTTATGAAGTAAGTCTACTTAGCATGTTTATATAATATACTAGACAATTAATGCCACTCCGTAACGTAAACTATTCATTATTTAAAACATTGTTCATATATACTACTAATAATTCGATAATTTGTTAGTTCGATCGTAGTAAAACAAATGAGTTCTATAGCATGCATTTTCATTATGAAAATATTAAATTTTACATCTTGAACTTCAAAGTGGGGGGTCTATGTCTAATCTTTGGACCAAGATCCTCAGATATCTCAAATCTGCCGCTAGTTTTGTGTATCTATGTTTGTGTGTTTTCTGTGTGGAGACCATTTGATGAATAACTTTTATTCCATTTTCTTCTTTTGCTGCAAATGTATTTAAATAATAATAAAGGTTAGTTACAAAAGTTTCCACTGCAATCAATGTAGGATACAACTTCACAATGGAAGTATTCATTATTAGTACAGTATTCGTTTTCACCATTGCAAACAAGGCTAACACTCTGTAATTACACTTCCGCAGACAAGCAGAATCAAAGCTACAATTTCCTGCTGTAGCGCTTGGGAACTTTGGAAATGAATAGTAAGTTTGAAAGAGCCCCAGAATGTCTACCTTAATTGATACGCAAGATTATGCGAATTAAGAATACGAAAACGCGGTGTAAATCCCTTTAATTTGCAACCCTGATCCGCGCTTCCGACAACAGCATCAGAAAAGCATCCCAGCAAGCGAACAATTCCCCTCATCGGGATGCAAATACTGATGGAGATTAATTACTTCTGATTATATCCCGTTAACCGAACCGGTATTCTGGAGGGAAATAGTTTAAAGGGATAAGAAGTGTAGGCTTCAAGAGAGATAAGGGAATGAGATAGCAGATTAGACTACGGTGTAAATGAAAAGAGGGGGCAGCACAATGCAGAAGGCGAGCGAAGGCGTGTTTTTTGTGTGAACTACGTCTAGGAAACTGCGCATGTATTCTGATACGATGGTTCATGGTTAAGGTTAAATCAATAGAGAATTGCTTTTCTAGGTGGATGTTCACAACTAAGTAAACTATATGAAAAATGTCTCCAATGAAATTGCCTCCGAATAAAAATCTAAAGTATATTAAAAGGGTACATCACTAGCTCTGAATTTTGTAATAGTTATTCAGCGGTGGTATCATATTCGCAGTTATAGACAGGAGTAGAGCTTCCGATATTAGAGGAAATTATATCAGGTTAGGAAAGTTTGAATTAGGGTGCATAATACAGACTTTTAGGAAATCAGAGGAAATGACATTTTGTTTTCGATGTATGTTGTTGACGGCCAATGGTTAGCTAAGTGGGAAACGGGTTCGAATTCGGTGAAAGCGATCCTGTGTTCGCTTCCCAGTGGGGACTCAAGTGTGAAATTAACTCAGCTTTCGAAGCATATTTATACTTACTACAGATATACAAGCATACAATGTCAATCCAGATTTCTATTTTTAAGGTTTTGTATTATTGGAAACATAATTATTTAAACTACTATAGCAATTGGCAATATTATTATAATGCTTTTTCTATATTTCTGTTCAGCAAACATCATCAGTCAACTTCGTACTTCACTGAACGTCACTTTATTCAAAATTCTCACTTCTATCCCTACGGATTGAAGGTTAACTGTATTTATATTTCTATTTATAATATTTTGAAAATATATCGCACCCAAAACCCACTACTAGCTCATGTTACATTCCATAAACATCCGAGTATTCGATAAATCTGATTTCTCATTGAATATTTCAAGCGTGTGTACCAGAACATATTCATTTATGTGGATGACTATTTTCACATTCTTGGAAAAGAATATAGTAGCAGATATTCTTAATAAACTATGACGAGAAGGTAACCGGAATTACGCAACAATAGCAAACTACATATCCACATCTGTTAAAAGTTGAGCATACTAAAGAAGATTCATTTTCTCTAAGTTGCTAAGCGCTTATTTAAAAATTAAAGAGAGGTAGCGCAATAGATTGTTTTTTATGTAAATGATAGGTAAATCTATAATATCCCAGTTATAACGCTATTCCGCTTATAGCACAGTGTTTATTGGTTTCCTGAGAAGCGTATTAACCGGATTTTGCAGTACTATCGCATATACAGAGAGAAGTGGCACGTAAAAGACAAGGTCTGCTCAGGAAGAAACAAAAATAAACAGAGATGATAAAAGGGCAAACAAAAGTGGAAATCAAACGGAAAGAAGAGGAAAGAGAGGGGAGACAAATAGAGGGAGAGACGTACGTGGGAGTGGCGGCAGATAAGAAACGTCGGATAAAAAAGAAGTGACGGAGGTGATGTGGGAGAGAGTAATAGCAAGGTGTTTTCCAAAGCGATAGGGGAGAAAAAGAGAGAAGTGTCAAGGAGAAGAGCTGAGATATTTCCATGGCGAAACATCGCGCTTATATCACACGGAGGGAAAATAAGAAATAGCGGAGAATATGAGAGAGAAAGGTTGAATACAGGAGGGTTTCTTTATTTGGGAGGTGTTTTATACATCCGCTACGAGTTTATGACGGGCGCGGAAAATAAGGGGCAGAAAGGATATTAAGAACGGGGGACAGAGATAAGGAAGCTAACTAAGGAAAAAGGGGAAGGGATCCGTATTAGCAGGGGAAATGGGATGAAAGGAAATGTCCAAGTTCAGTTTAAATTAACTTCTTTGAGCTAGGCGCCATTTTAAATTCGCCAACTGAATAATTTCATTTGTACCGCTATGGAAGTATTCTGAGGGTTTCAATCTCGGAAATAATTTTAAACCTTAGTTCAAGAAAATAACAAGACTTTCAGTGCAAAACTAATCAACTAGACCCGGAGTGAAATGTAAAGTCCGCATTTTACCTGCAGATTAGAAATTACTAACAAATAAAAGAAATAAGTAGACAAAATTGGTTTTGCGAAATTAGACTGTGAATAAATCCTTAGATTAAGTCTACGAAATTCATTAATACACCTTGGTGCATGAATTAAAATGAAACTATGTATAAAAACTTAAATAAATTCGTTTCACCCCAGAATGTGAATTGATTTTCACAAAGAAAAGCTAATATTCAAGGGAAAATGAGATCTAAGTTCACTAAGAATACTAAGTAATCTCCTTATTACCAACTTGGAAAAAAGAGAAAGTGTTAAATATTTCAAAGAAAAGATTCTCATCTTAGAAAGCATATCATTGAAATCCAATCTTTTACTATGAAGAAAGTTGATTTTTCACGCTGAATGCAATCACTCGAAGTCAAATAGTACATTCCGAAAGAATACTCTACATGTCTTAAATACATTTGAATTTTTTTTTATTAGTTCATTCATTAATTACTGCCATACAATTTATTCAGTGTATTAATTATGTTTGGGACTCAGAACTTAACGTTTTAATCAGCAGACAATATAACAGTGCATATCCAGGTGAGTGAAATAACCATCTGTATCCATTACTACATAGTTCTTGCATCCGTCATACACGGCAGATGTGTTATCTATTCATATGTATGTGTAACATTGAGCTATGATCGAATGAAACATTTTCCTATATCTAGGGTAAGTTTTATCCAAATCTAAACTAATAGATTAAAAGGGGACGGCAAATAACGACGAATAATCAGAGCCACAGTGTTTCTGTTAAATATATTCGGCGATGACTGCATAGGCTAAAAATAATCGCTTACTTAAATCTTGGGTTAAAATGGGAAATCCTTTAATAATTTATTAGTAGCATTTTTAAAAGTACTCTGCATGCTTGAATTCCTTTAATTTATTAAATGGCGTTCTACGAAATTAATCAACTCAAATAGACTGTATAAGTTAAGTTTCAGTTTCTAAATGCGATTGATTAGTAGAAATGATGTAAGATCTTCAGTGAAAAAATAAAAATTTCATTCACATCAAAAGCCTTAATTATAGCTACATTATTAGTTTATTAAAGCTAGCTATATAATTGCATGATGCATTAGATTCGTAATTTTGACCATTGAGATGTAAAAGATATTTATATTGAGAGTACGTTAAGATGTAAATCTTAACCGTCTGCTATTTCTGGGTACCTTTTCAAGCAGTAAACAAGCCTACCTCAAACCGAATGATAAATTTGGACAAAAATCTTTACGAAAGCCGATGACTAAACTCAGTCTCGTATCACAACAGTATCGGGAGAGGATAAACAAACGAAATCTCAATCGACCTAAAGGTGCAAAAACTTAAAAAAATCGAATCAATCCGAACTTGTTTAGATAACTCTTCTCCGAAGAGTCTTTTTCTCTGTGGAAAGTATTTCCAGAACGACACCCATCCATCGGAATTCACGAAGGAAAGACTGAGGAGAGCGTATTTAAAATAAAAACTTGGCCCATCAGTTTCCTTGGGGAATACAGTAAACAAGGCGATCTGAAAAGTCAGTCGCGTCGCTGGAGAAATGGGATGGATTCAAGGAAAGAGAAATGGGGAAGAGGTGGAGCAATTTCGCGAGACCAGATTGGCTCCAATCACATAAGGCATGGAATCAAGAGAATGGGACTAGAAAGATTCACTACGGACGGTTCGCTACCAAAGTTTTCGCTACAGAGCATTTCCGCATCAGAAATTTTTGCTAACCAGTATTTCCCATACAGATTACTTTTGTTATAGACCTATTTTGCAACAGATTATTTATTTTTACACCATTTTTTTCGTGACAAGGCTTTTTCGTTTCAGAGTATTTTCACTTAATCCTGTATTATTAACATAATTTTCTGCTGCAAATATTTCTCAAATTACTTATCCACATCTTAATTTGCAATAAAGTACTATTTTACATTATGCTTCACATTATTATTTTGCATTTACATCTGTGTAGTTTAAGCAGCATATTTACTTCATAATACCGGATTATTAAAAAAGAAGCAGAGTTCAAACATTTATAACTTCCAAACTACAAAAGATGGAAACAATTCCAACGTTCGTGGAAAATGTTCAACTTTTTATACAATGATTATGTTTGAAATCTGCCCCTTTTCGAGTAACCTTGTATTATCAGAGTTTAAATTATATGGCTCTAGAATTCGAAAATACACTGTAACAAGTTTATGACTCCCCCACATAATACGCAGTTTATTTCCGATTCCGGTCCTTTTTACATAAAACACGTGTTAAAATACCGCTTAATACGATTCTAGCTCACTGTACGTCGTTTGGGGGAAACGTCTAAAGGTGAAACGTCCCTTGGACGTAAAGTCCGGACATCCTAAGAGAAAGTAAACAAGGCCATCTGAAAAGTCAGTCGCAGAGAATGAAAAGCGGGGAAGAGGCAATTTCGCGGGCCCAGATTGGCTCCAATCAAGCAAGGCGTAGAATGAAGAGGGGATTTTTCCGGAGGTAGAGATTTTCCGAGAGCAAGATGAGATGGAAGGTTTTTCGGGCACGTACCCTTCTTCTTAAGGGAGCAAAAATGAGTGCAGGATACATGGGCGCCTCGATTACATGAACGGGTTCATCCCTCACGCCCCATCATCGCCCCTTGAGAAACTCGCAAATCCGCCCTGTTAAAGTACTCGGTGCCATATATTAATTTTTCCCTTCCTTTCTCGCGGCCGAAATTAGCCTCTCCGGGAAAGACTTTTGAGCCCCTTTTTTTAATCTGAGCGCTGGAATTTTATTAATCACTCCGCTAATAATGCGTTCCTTTACATGATGGCCTCGATGTAAATGGATGAGGAGGTCTATATCTCCACCTATCTTTGTTATTAATCTTCCGAAAACCTTTTCTCTAATTTGTGGACTTGACTAACTATTTCGGCGATTGTGGATCCGCTTTCTGTGAGTGGCGACTGAATGTTATGAGAAGGATTAAAATTTAAAACAGGAAGAGAGGATTATCCACTTCAATTATAGAAGAAACGGAGCGAGAGCGGGAAACCTCAAAGAAGCAAACGTTATCCATAAATTGTGGTGAAATTACAAGTGAAATTTGTAAAATCAGCATGACGTTATTTCGTTACCTATTGTTAGAAATAAGCATATGCATGTCCGATGACTGCATGTATCATGTAAACAACTGTGTTATAAAAACAATGCAAAAGATATCAAAATTCTTTGGTGTACTATTTTTCCGTAACCAGAAAGAACTCAGAAGGGAAAACTATATAAGAGACATCATTTGGAGATAGAAAATACCAATTGAACAATAAATATCCACATTAATTTTCTCTAAATAAGATAAAAACTTAGGTAAAGGAATAGGTATTATATTTTTCGTTTATTAAATTCATAATTAAGAACATGACCCGACTCTAAAATGACTCTTGAGGTCCACTTTCATTTTTTGCTAATACGTAAAGGATGATTGTGTATAAAACGTACTAAAGAATTTATGCCATCAAGGTAACCTTCTAAGTGCTACGTCTCAATTCTTTTTTTCTTCTCGAATTATGCTACAATATAAACTACCAAAATTGACAATACAAAGGAAAGAAAAAATATCTGATAGTGTTTAACTTTGACTCATTTTTGAAATATTTTTTTAAAGTCCGAATATATATAAAAAAATAAGGTAATCAAGTATGGTAATCGATTTTAAGTGAAATAATATTCAATGAGAAATCCGAAAAGGTTCTTGTGAGAGATGCTGAACGATTTTGGATAATAAGACAGCGTTAAAATGAACAGCAGTCGCTCGAATGCTGTAATACCTGATACAAGCCCTGATGACTTTTTCTATCAACAACCTCAGTTTTAGTGAATACGGTCTAATATATCCATTATTCACTACTCACTAAAATTGGAACAAATGACTGGAAAAGAAACTTAAATACTCTAATAGTAAATTGATCCTCCTGAAAATAATACTTTTCATAGCTTTTGAGGAGAGAGATCCTCTGCTTCTAACAAAAGGTGGCTTACAGGAATGCACTATGCTTAAGCAGATGTAGAAGAGATAATAGAAGCGAAAAAAAACTAAATTACTGGAAACCTAACCCAGGTCTCAACAATCAATGACCCAACATCAGTGCCTCGATAGCTTTCTTAAAAATCATAGATGTAAACAATACTGAGATATAGGTTAATTATATGAGATCTTGTATCATAAAGAAAAACCTTGGCACGACATTTTTCGAGAGAGTAAGGCCAAGCCAAGCAGCATTACTATGGGTGAATCGCATCAACTGCTACACCGCAATAGAGCATAGAGATTTCAGAGACCAGAGTACTGCATCAAACAGCAAATTATACATACTCTATAAATAATAATAATAAAACGTCTTTATTCGGGCGAGATTGAGACTGAAAAGTCTCTTCTTACATCTAACCCTTTAAATCAGTATTACTATAGCTGTTCACCAATTAGTATTAGCAAGGATAACATATCTTTATTGCACAAAAAATGCATCTTTCAACTTTAGCATACCTACGAATTATGGAACAAAGTGAAATTGAAGACTAAATTCATCCTGAAAGCTTCAGAAAAAGAAAAATTGCAAAGTCATTCTTCTAAGACTTGGTAGAGATGAATCAAACTTGCAAAGCAAGTTATCTTTTCTGTAATTTCTTCATACATCGATAGGATTCAAAACTGTACTATTTATAGCCATATTCTTATAAATTTAACCATAACTAAGCAAATAGTAGACTCCGCCCAAGGGTGACTGTTTGATGATTCATCGGCGGGAGAAAGGAACGGATGCTGCGTTGACAAGTGACATAAGATTAAGCTGAATGTGACGCCGATGCTTAAAGGCCTCAACACACCGTATATAAAGGTTCAAGGACTCCGCGGAACTTGATGACTAAGATATGAAGGACTACTTCTGGTTTAAGAGAGGTCCTTATTTGGATTGAAAAGAAAAATCAGGAGGCATACGTTCTTTCTTCATTTGGGTGAGTTACCAGGACACGCCAGCGATTACTTTATCATTCTAAGAAAGAAATATGCATAAAAGATATTTCCGTTACCCTATTCAGATGTTGCTGATATTTGCATGGATATGCAACAGAGTTTACTATCTTTAGTGCCATCATTTATCAGAAAGATAGAATATACAAGATGCTAGAAATATATGCCAAATAACGAATGTCTTAATAACATGTAAAAGAAGCGTGAACCTCAGATACTTATTTCGATAGATACTTTTTGATAGGGTTTTAATTTCAAAATTCCGTTGGTCATTTTTCTACAGTCTTCAAAACCCCTCTTCTAAATGTCTCTAGTCATCGAAAAAGCATGCGAAAAGTTCAGTGCACCAGATGACGAAATTTCTTCGAAACTGGTATTGTTGATTAATATCTGGTTTTGTAGAAGTATCTTTCTGTATGTTGTAAACTTTCTTATTTCGTCTTTTTTTTCGTTAACTCACTACCTAATTCTCTGAACTGTGAAACATTAAAAATGGAATTATGCTGACAAAATAATGTTTTACTATCTGACACTACTGATTCCTTCACATCCATGTGTGACTAAGACAGTTATTTATTTGTATCATCATATGATGGAACGCATTTTACTTATACAACTCAAAGGGAATTTGTGTACTAATTTAACTAATGCTTTTAACTCTTCTAACTGGTTTTCCTGTGATTACTGAATCGTAATATGTAGGAGTACCATACTCTTGTTTTTAGAAAACAGGAATTGCTACATTTTGAAACGGGACCTTCCTTAAAACTTACATTTTGCGTCTTAGTTACTTTTACGTTCTTTTTAGACACTCTGAGAGTGTCCAGTGTCACTACTTTATGTACATTCACGTTTAAATTATTTCCATCGATGAAATCTTCATAACTTACATTACAATCTTTCTTCGAATATTTCCATCAAAGCGAAACAACAGTAAAAGAAGATCAGACCTATAAGTTAAAACCAGGAAATATGGTAAGCATAAGAAATTTTTTCATATACTGTATATTTCCCCTACAAGATGTATTACTTTTACCAAGAATTAAGGTCAAAAAGCAGATAACATCTTATAGGAGGGTATAAAATTTCCTTGGTATTTATTATGATGAATTAAGAATACAATCCCAAAAACTTGCTGCATCTCATGCGCGGGTGAGTCATGTTCGTGGGTCTATACGACAATCAAAAGGGATTTTTAATACATATCTCTTTCTCTTGGAGAACACGTTACGTAAATCTGGAGTCGTTTATGGAAATCCCATACTTCATTCGAGAAGGGAAGAAATACAGAAACATATAAATCCACGTATTTCCTCAGCAGAAATTCCCTCCATCAATCGCGCAAAGGACAGAATTCTCATGAATCAAGAGATGAATTCTGCGATAGGAATGACCCTTCGAAGATAAGGAAGTCGCGGATTGAAAGAGAGCGGCAATGAGGAATGAAAAGAGTAACAAATGAAGAAGAGGAAGATTAATGGAGGAAAAATGGAGGAATACGGGAGAAAGATAGGCCTTTTAGGATGCATTCGCACGGGGAGATAAGGAGTGTAATAGTGGAGGGAAACGTGCTGGAGGTGAAAATGCAGATGGAGGAAAGGGCTTTGATAAAGGAGTAGTTGGAATCCGTCACTTTGATGGAGCGAAGGCCTTCTTTAAAGACGTTTCAGAGATACCATTGTTCCCTCGCTGCGCCATCTGAAACTGATTCCCAAGAGCATCCTCATTTCCTTCGAATTGTACGGATGCGTGTGTACACTACTTTAAATTCTTATGCGAATCGATAGAGAAAGCAACGACTCCATTGGATGAGAGCATCACCCGCTTGTCACTCTCTCTCAGGTATTAAATTAATTCGCTTTGAGTCGATGTCTGTTTTCGCTCCGACATCCGATGAGATATCATCGTTCCCCATTCACAGTTGTTTCTGATCGCCAGCGAATTGCCGTGCGTGATTAGAGTTAGTCATGCACGGGAAATTCAGCCCCTGCAATTTTAGGTATTCCTAACGCATATACATGTTGCAAAAATTTGCAACTTATCGGGATGATTATCACAGAAATTGTGGAAAAATTCATTGAATCACTTTCAAATCAATATTGCTAGCAACTTATGTTATCAGAAATCTTCTTTTTCCTTTCTTTGTGGAAAAGATATTATTGTAATATCAGTATGTAATGTGTGATAAAAATATTCAATTTCAATGTGAATTACTTTGTATCATCATTATTTCCGTTTCCTTTCTTTGATGTATTCTTTCTGCTAAGGTGTATTCTTTCCTAGGCACAAACTTATGTTTTTGAGACATTATTATTTCTCTTTATTCTCTAAGTTATCTCTTTCTGTTAATTTTTATACTATGGTTGCATGTAAGAAGAGACCCATCAGCCACGTATTTCACCCAAATAAATCTGATTTATTATTATAACATTTCAACACACAGTTCAGATAGTTCCCAGAAAGATGATGATCTGGAATAACAAAAAGCTATGGTTTCGACTCCACTGTTGCACGAAAAGACTGGATCAAACAATCTTTTGTAGAACAATTCTGAGAACAATACCTCAAGGACTGAGTTTGAAAATGCGTCAGTTCAATTAAGCCTGATTCGAGGCAATTTTTGAAAGACCCCCGTAATTAGTAATCCCAGAAACTATCACATTTTCAGAATGCAGAATAGTAGTACTATATAGAATTCCCTCAAACTACTTAGTTGCATAATATGAGCTTTGAGTTAATATACCGCATGTATCCACGTGTAAGATACATTTTGTTTTCAAGAAAAATTAAGGTTAAAAATGATCTAATCTAATCGAATAAAGGATCTAACTGAATGGTATTGACCCATCAAAAGTACTTACTATAACAAATCAAGAATAAAGCCCAAAAATACTGTTGCATCTTATACGCGGGTATACACTATAGTTTGAAATGCTACAATGTGCAGTTTCTTTATAATACCGTTATTTCTATGAATTTACCGAGTAATGTTCCATTTTATTATCGGGCATAACTGATATTTTTGATAAAAGTTTTTCGAGAAAGATAACCAGCTTGATGTTTGTCCGATTTCTAGTAAAATATTCGGCTTAATGCTTTGAACTATCATGCAATTATTTCTAAGAATATATGACAATAAAAATGAAATCAAAGCCAGCGTAAAGGATACTCCTAGAATGGAAGAAACAACATGACCAATTTAATGCAAGTATTCAGTGTTATATGTCTTTCTCAGAATAAATCATCATGTTGTTAGAGGCTAAAAATTAAGTACTATTTTTACTCATCGTATTACTACAGACTCAATATCTTCAAAAGAAAGGTTCTTCTAATTATCTTATATCCGCGAGAAAATTGAAGAGCCAAAGTATTATAAGTTTTTTTAAAGAACATACACTTAAGATGGAAGTAAAAAAAGAGTTAATTTACTTCCAAGTCCAAAAAAGTTTCCTTGTGATATGCAATTGCAAAAGCTGTGCACATTAAACATTCCTGAATTTCGAATATCAAAAGAACTTAGCATGTCCATCCAAGGCAAAGAAATCATTTTTCAAATCAAAGAAAGAAAAAGCGCAGTAAAAAGAGTATAATTGCATTTTCCGCAAGTGTATCTGCAAGGGGTGACGCACTCTGAAAGGGGTGGGTCGTGACCAAGTGCATTATGGAACCGAAAGGGTTGGCGGCGGTTAGTAAGACGACTAATAAAATAGGTGAGTCAGCCAACTGCGTTTTCCTGATACGCTTCGCAGATTCGGTGGTTTCCGGAGAATGCGGGGGTGGTTATGCATTCGCAAGAGTGGGAAACAGTAGAAACATTGATGTGAATCGCTGCCTCATTCTTTCTTGGAGGTGCATCTTTACGTAATATCCTGAGAAATACATAACTCACATTACAAAACTCATTCATATCACCTTATAATGGATTTTATTCTATTATCTATTGTTTATTCAAATAAAATAGGAATAAAATTAATCGTAATAGGGAAAAAAGAAACGACCAATTACAAAAAATGGATCCATAACGTTAATTTTAAGGTTACTACTATGTAAATATGATATTTTGATATGTTTAATTTTTCTTAAAATTTAACGAATTAATTTTCAGAAACCAAATCTTCTAATTGTTGACGCTTATATCTTTCCTCAAATAACTCTTATATAATACATAATAATGATCCCTTTAATTGATATCAATCATTGCTACTTCTAGATCTGTTTTTCTACTTGTATGCATATATGAGTATTCAAATACACAGGCGACAGCCAACAACTGAGACAGCGGATGTGTAACAATTAATCCTACAAAAAGTCAAATTCGTTCATATATAAGAGTTACATTCAATGAAGACTCATATTCTTATCTTAGGATTTGTGATTATCTCGGTTGAGCGTTAAGGTGCACTTCGGAGAGAAATCTTTAAACAATTAATATTTCAAATCCATTTTAAAGACAAATATGGTATTAAAATAGAAATATAAAATGTCTTCACAACCTATAATGATAATGTTTAAGACACTTAGGGATATTTTAGCTAAATTTATTAACTTTACATGGTGAATGGTTGAATTTTCTTAAAGATTATTGAAAATTCCTTTGAGAAACATATGCTTTAATTTATCAATTTCCTGAAATAATAAATAGAAATTTCTTTTTCCAACTCCTTCTAAAGCATCCAATTGAGAACCGCAGTAAGAATCGAGAATCTTCTCCTCGCGTATCATACTCCAAGGACAGATCAAACGCATATGTATATATGTTTGTTTAAATATGCTTGCAGAAAACCAGAAACACTACAAAGATAAAAAATAAGACGTCCAAAACGCAATTAATTTCGTAAATAGAAATGTTCATTTCCCCCATGAGAATCAACTGGCATCTCAGCTATTGTATCATATTCTCCTGATATAAAATTGAATTTCTAAATAATGTAGTTAAATTATATAAAATATTTTATTTATAAAACTTTATCATTCCGAAGACAGAAGTTTCAATAAAAACTATGGAATTAAAAATTAAGAAATTAGCTATGTTGACTTCGTCAGTAGTTGGATGTCAAAATAAAAATTTACTTCATTATATTTTACATTATTTTTTATATGCCAATTGACAATTTTAATAATGTAATTATAAATTATATCACTCTTCTAGTACAATCTATTCGATTAAATACTTTGAATGTAAAGTTATTAAAATAGCTATCAATACTACATATGTTGAGTTCGGCAGTAGTTGGATGTCAAAATAAAAACTTATTTCATCATCTTTTATATTGTTCTTGATACGCCAATCAGTAATTTTAATAACCTAATTCTAAAATATCTCGCTCTTCTAACAGAATCCTTTCGATTAAACATTTTGAATTTAACATTATGAAAATAGCTATCAATACTATGTTGAACTCGTAAATACAAACTTATTACATTAATACTAATAAAGTAAAATGTGTGTATAATCGCCTACATTCGAGTACCAAAAGTTGCACAGCTATCAAACTTTAGATGACGTAAAATCCACTCCTTTCGCAGATAATAGGCTACGTTTAATTTATTCAAGTCTCCTTAGATCAGTCAATTTACTCAAGTCAACCCAGACAAGAATAAGCGTTATCATAAGAATTACACGTAGGCTTAACTTTAATCAGTTGTACACCGTTTCTAGAGTGAAATTAAATTAGAAATTATAGTCGTACACAATTGAGAAATGCAAAATTAAATCAGAAATAATAGTTCTAACCAACCACGAAATCGATACTAGCACCAAAAGAAAGTAAAATAAGTAAAAGTTATTATTTTTGTCGTGTAAATATCGTTACCCTGTTGAAATGGCTAGAAATCTGTAAAAATAAACGAAATTTTAAGACTACAGACAACAAATCCCTTCGCTGACCAATGAGATTGTTGAAGCCGAGCTTATGCTTTTCCCGTAAGAATTCACGGGGAATTGAGATCGATATGAAAATAATGAGTGATAGAGTACGTGACTAAAAGCCAATTTCAGGGTTTGGATTCGGAACCGATTTGCAGTGTCGATTTTCATGAAACAAAGCTCGACTATTTTTGGATTGTTTCTTAATCAGCCCGACTTTCCCAGTACAACTGAAATATAACGTTGCTCCTGAGTGTGTTATACGAAAAGAAAATTAAATTTGCATATGAGGCTTGCGTTTGCACCCGGAATGTGGCAGTGGGTGCATAAAAAATACCTCTACTAGACTCTACTTCTAAGTGCTATTACCGTTTATCATATATGCGATTTGAGTGAATATATATATTTTCAATGAGAGTCGAGCAAGTCTCAATTAGTACAGTATTTATCAAATTTTATCGTTATTATTTAACACTTTATTGGGCGAGGTTATATTTTATATCTCATTTATAACAATCAGTGTTGCTGTTTATATTCGCCTTAAATTTGAGAACTAGTAGAGGCAAAACTTGCTTATTTGCACGTTATTGAAGTAGTCTATCGCAAGATTCTACGCCCCACTTAAATTTATGGAAATACATATCTTCTTTCCCAACATATGCTTATTAAGTTAATTTAACCGTTTTTAGAATCTTTTTCTATCGAAAATTTGAGTTAAAATGAATCATCATACGAACTATAGTCAAGTTCGAAAAGGAACGAAATCCCAGCTAGTTTCATTTTGTTTTCATTGATCGTACACTGCGGTTCTGAATAGACAGACATTTTAAAGGATTCAAAATGTTCGTATTGAATAAACTGTCCCTTTGAATGAAGATAATACCGTCATAAAGGTAACAGCCATCGTACGCACTAGAGAAGTTTCATAAGACAGAAATTCTATATACGAGTATATTCGTATCGTTATTGTTGATAATAGATTTCGGGCTAAAATTAGGAGAACTTCATAAGGTATTTTCGTTTTTATTGTAGATATTTGATTATATTACAGGTTTCTTTGAACCATTCTAAGGCATGAGATGTTATATCCATTTCTGAACGAATTGGACTACTATATTAAATCTTACTTCTATTTTCTCCGTTGATAATCAATGGGCAGTTCAGTTAGTAAAGCTATAAAACTCGGATGCTGAAAACTGATTTAAATACGAGTATTCTATTTTTTGTTTCATTCAAGGAAATACATTGCCTGGGTTTTCATAAAATTTCAAATAGTACTTTTCAAATAAGAATCAAAGCATAAAATTCTATTTTACGGTATGTGTTTGCCGAATGTTTAAATTTTATAAATCATATTTTTAATGAACGATTTCATAACTTTTATAAGAATAAACAATGTACTTTACAGTATTACTGTAAATCTAAGATATTAAATCTAATGAACCTTAATTTTTATATTCATTTGCATGTGTATTCTATTTTTAAAAAACTTATAAATACATAATTGTTCGCTTATTTTGTTTTAAAAATTATTTAAGCAACAGTAAATATTAATTTAAAATTGTTGGTTGACTGAATTTACTTATTATGAACTAAAAGTAATGAGTGATGCATACGTTAATTGTAGAATTAGAAAATAATTCCTTTCCATATGTAATCTACTGCCAGATTCTAGGTCTCCCCAGTCAATGAGTGAAGGGTTAAGCATGTTAAGTTTTTGCAATGGGTTTCGGTAATAAAAGTTTGAAAACCGCTTTTGTGAAGCATAAAGGAATAAGGAGAAGGGTTTTAAAGGGGTGAGAGAGAGGGAGTGGGGTGAGGAGAGGAGAGAGGGCAGAAAAACGCAGGCGAGGCCGGACAGAGCGTCGCCACCGACGACTGATTCACAACGCCATCTAGACGAATAGTATCCGCACTATATATCTCTCTGAGCTCCCTCATTTGCCCTCTACACATTCACTATCTTCTCATTTTCTCTTTACTCCTCTTTTTACAATCTTCCTTCGATTTGCTTCTGTCTCGTCATAACTTGTGCAGCGTTTTCCCGATTCGAGTAGTTTTTCTACGAAAACGTTGTTGTTCTCCTAAAAGGTTTCTCGTGTTGAAAATGTAAAATTAGAGGGAAATAGAATGAAGAGGGAATTCGTACCCTTGCTCAGCATTTCTATTAGACATTTGGAGAGAAAAATTGACGCTTTGTTTTTCGAATGTAATTCTATAAGATGAAACTAAATGATTATTTCATTATTTCATTATGTGATATATTTTATATGGATTGTGTGAGAAACATTTGTGCTAGAAATGGGAGATAGACAGTAACGACTGGATGATAAAGGAAATGGGCCCATTGATGATGTATATATGGGCTCATTTGTATGGCAATGCCATTAGCCATGGAACCCCGTTTAACAGACATAAGTTCAGTGGTCACATAAATAATGGAGAAAATAGTTGAAAAATTTCCAAAGTATTAAGAACAGAAGTTCCATATTAATACGTATATATGGGGTATGAAATACTCCCATTCAATTTTAGAAAAACTTAGAAATCTTCTGTTTTTTTACAGTCAGTGAATTGTTGGATGGTTCAGTTTTTCGTTTAAAATCATAAATAATTCTAGAAAAATAAAATTCGTATAAAATTGCAGATATATAGTTTGAATTATTATATTTTGAAAAAATTCCATCTGAATAAGACGTAGTCTACGATACAATTTTCTAATGTTAATCATAGTTCAGATATCGATCAAATATATGACGCAGTGGTTAACTGTCAATGGTTCGTGTGTTCTTGGTCAGGGAATGGTTGTAATTATTCGTCAATATTAAAAATTTAAAACTGTCTGTAATTGGGATCTTCCTGTTCCCATTATAGAAGTTACAATAACCAGCAAAATTATTCGAGTGGAATGCGACAAGCGTCCCGGAATACGACAAGCGTCCTTTTCGAGACAAACTAAAATGAGATTAAAATCCGAAACAAATTTATTCCATCAAAAACATCAATTTGTGATCTTCTAATCGCAAGTTATTTCTTTTAAATTATGAAATAGCAGTAAAACTCAAGAATGAGATAAGAGAAGCTGGATTAAGAGCCAAAATGAACTCTGGAGCGAGGGTCAGCGAGGGAAATCGAGTAAAAGTAGCGAATAGCATCAATTATCAGCTTCTCTGTCTCGCTAACTGCGAGATACAACACTCGCGCTTAATTTAACCACGCCTGCAACGAGATGGAGCACACCTCACTCGCTGCGTACACATTGGCGCATGCTCGCTTCCATTCGTGCGTGTGTTCGCACAATGCATTCCCAACGACGTGACATTCCTCTGCTAAAGTATTGCCAGTCAATTGCCTCACGCCGCAACCACTCACACGTCCTGTTTCGTTTCCACACTGTCATTGCTCTGAAATCATGCGGCCATTTCAAAATTTACGCATAATGGAAGAGCCCCGAGCTATTGCTTTGTACGTAGGATAAGCACAGATATCGGCAGACATTGTAGGCCTGTTAATTGCGCATAACAATGAAGGGAACTTATGGCGTAATAGTTGTTGTATATGAGAAATATAAGAATGATTAAGAATGATGAAATAAAGAAAGACAAATAATTATTGCGACTAAAAGAGCTATGTAACAGTAATTGATTCCAACAATGATTGCTTGTTATTATTATCAAAATAATCCCGTTAGAAACTGATAACTTTCCGGCGGCAATGTCATGCACGCTAAATTAATGGTTCGACGACTGGTAATTAGAGCTTAATGTAGACAAATGTTCGGCAGTAAACTCCTGCGGAAGATACTCTTTTGCCAATTAATATTCGTATTGCCTCCGAGGGGAAAGAAATATCAACAGTCGATTCGCTGAAATATCTTGGAATAAACCTCACAAGTAACTTAAATTGGGGTACCCACATCCGTAAGTGGACGAGCGCTTAAGAAACTATGCTTCGTCAAGAGAAAAGTCGTTATGAAAGAAAAAATCTGCGAACGATGTTACTTTGCACTAGTTAGGCCTCACATTGAGTATACATGCAGTGTATGATACCTTGCCGAGAAGTGTTGTATTCGCGAAATAGAAAAGGTACAACGAAGAACAATACGTAACTCGGATGATTCAGGAGGCAAGATGGGAATCTTTAGAAGAAAAAATGTTCAATCAGAAACTTGATTTGTTTCGAAATCTAATGGAGAAAGTATATTCGTAGAAGATCAGCCCGATTGGGAATTACACAAATTCATTCAGGTTTACACATTTTATTGCGTGAAGAAATAAAACTTTTCAGTTTGGAAATGGAAATTCGTTTGTTATCTTATGAAAATATATAATCGGTTCCTGGGTTCAAACCTTTGCAGGGATGAAAACAGTTTTCCCTGGGATTTCTACCTCGCAGAATGCTCTTGGTTTCATATAATCAATGCATTTCTGAAAAATAGGAGGGACAGACAGATACTTAGAAAAATATGTATATGGATGTCATTTTTTAACAATTAGGAAAGAGATACTAATTATACTAATACTGAATGCAAATTCCAATCTCATAACATGAATTAATTCGAATTTTCATCTGACTGTAACGTTATTACACCGAAGGCTGCTCAGACTGTCAATTTCTCTACCAAAAGCCATCAAAAGCTTCTAAAAGTGAATGAGTCATACTATGCAAGATGAGGGTGGGAAGTTTCTATTACCATCCTCTCTGAGACAGAAATCAACGATTGGAAAAAGTACATGCGAGTACAGTACAATGACTCACTAAGTAACTTTTTCGATAGAATTTAATCATAAGTGGATCCTAGAAATACTCATACCTTACATAATATTTTACCCACAAAAACTTAAGTATAACGGTAGATAGAAAAATACATTATCTCTATGCTGCACCAAAAAATGAATGAAAAATAGTTCATCTAACAAGACATGGGAGTTGAATTCAAACCTTAAACTCCATCTACTAACTTTAATCTCTACCTCAAAATAATCTCACTTATTCCGGAATTAGAAGCCATGCTATAATTTTTGAAACATAAAGAGAAAGTAAAGGAATCACCATTCATCTAGGAACATATAGGTGTATGTGCATTCCTTATTCAGACTGTTTCATATCGTGTTAATTTTGCCTCCTCAGGCAAAATGGAAAATCGAGAATCTCGTATCTTTTAATCCGAACCGATTCTGCATTCATCACTTGTATCCGACACGAAAATTGCGCGTGGCGCCGATTTGAGAATTAGTTTGCTTATTCCTTTTGCTTCTCTGAATAACTCTCGCTAGGAAAGCAAAAATCCCATGTCTCCGTGGAAACCAAACTCAACGCTTTTTGCGTCCGGCCGATCGGTAAGCGCAGAGCCGTTGAGGTCGGATGGCCTTCCACAAACGAGGGAAGTCGAATTTCCTGCAGCCAATACTATTCATAAACAATGCCAACTAACCCAAGTTTCAATACGGGGAGAGAAAGTTATTCAGGCAGAAAATATCCAAAGAGAAGAACACATTTGCCTCAAAATATTGAAAATCTGTCTCATTTCCATCTCAATTGAGATGTTATTGTGACTTATTGTAACTCAGTCAAATTTACAAATTCTAAATATTAAACGAGAAATTTATTTAATAATCATCGTTGTTTAGATATTCGTATATCTGTATATTTATATATCTGTTAATCAGATGTTCCTCCTGCACGCGCAATTATGAAATTTAGAGGAAAATGGCTATTAAATATTGATATCGCTTTGCCTCTGAACGACTCGAACATATTCTCAAAAGAAATGTAAGCAGAGGTCATTATAATCGATCGCAGAATTCTTTTCTTTAGTACTATTCAATTAGAAATAATGATTCTACGAAATCGAGAAATGTAACAAAAGAAATTAAATTCAGTAAAGATTTTCATTTTAATAATTTAATTTCGCTTTGAATACAAAATTGAGAGATTTAGGCAAAAAACCAAACGTCTACAATTTTGAGGTTATAAACAGCCTTTCATCCTGACGATAGTTGAACTCGACTCCCATACAAATTCATAGTAATAATGTAATATATAGAGACCTAAAAATATGTCACATTTAGTTCAGTCATTTATTATATGGAACATCTATTATATATAGCTAACTCTCCGGATATACCTATATATATATATACCTATATATTTATAGGGGATACGAATTCTGACCATGTTCCACAAGCGCCATCGACGTCACATTTTTTCGACGTACTGGCCCTACACTCTAGATGCCAGAATAATGCAGACTTCGACGCTAGCTATCATGGGTTCGATGCCAGAAATTCCCAAAAATCGCAATTTTCCCATAAGAATGCATTGCGCGGATTTTTGAAAATTATTTTGAGGCACTTATCGTTAAGATAGAGTAACCAAAATTTCGGAGGTTGAAGTTGAGGTAGTCTTCTATGCTTCTCATGGAAAAAATGTAGCCAAATGACAGTGAGTTCGACGCCAGGTGGATGCAAAATTCTTCCATAAGAAATGCATTGCGGAAATCTTTGACGATTTTTTAAAAATGGCTTCCCGATAAGCTGGAAAGATAAAACCCGGAATGGTGACAGAGGCGTGGGACCTTCCCGATAAGATATTGAATCGAAACTTTGGAACAAGTAAGGATGGCACTTATCTAATATTATTTTGCTGTCTTCTCTCACGATCGGGTTCTTAGTTCGTCGCCAGGCGGTCTTTGGCGCGAAGTTTTAAATTTGAACAAAGGCAGTACTTGGTATGATACTGTATTCAACGGATAGCTTGCAGTATGCAAGCAACTTTTACTCGTATTATATATTATGAAGATTATTTTTATCATTCGCTAGTGGTGATTGTGTTTATAAATTGTTATGGAATCTATTTTTGTTTTTACTTGAGAATAATAAAAATAATCTTCATTTTCATTGCCAATTTTGAAATAACTTCAAGAAGCATTCAAAAACTCATGAATGTAAAAGGAATGAAAAGGTTCTTCCGTTCTTCATCAAAACAGTAATTTCGTTAGGAACTGCAGTAGCTTACTAGAACTGGTAACTACGTTGCACTTTCCCAAAACACTCAATTCTTCAGAATCTTCAACACTACAGAGAAAATCGCTCAGTTTTAGAGATTCACTAACCCTTTAGATTCAGATTTTATCTTAATAGTCAATGCGGAAAAACTCCGAATTCCGATCATTTGCAAACCCTCTTCATTTTTGATGAACCACATTTCGAAGCGAAGGTAAACTGAGAGAGCATTAAATTATACCAAATATCCAAAAAGTGTCCGAAAATCTATGTTAACCATAGGGTGCTTTGGACTGCCCTTTCCCTTTCGGATCTGATTTCGCGCGCTGCAGAGGTTAATTTCGGAACGGCAAAAAGTCGCGAAAGCCTCTCGTTGGGAGAAAACCTGGCGAAAATAAGGCACTCTAATCGTGGAGCAATCTCCATCGCCGAGGGCCTATTTAATCGGCCCATCATCTCGTTTCCAATGTAAATCGACGCGACGGCCAAATTGAAACAACGACGCAGGAGATAACGAACTTTTCGAACCCTCTTTATTTCGGGATCGAAACAATAGAAGGGGTGGCAGACGTATTTTTGAATACGCAAGAAATCTGCCAGTAGATAAAAGGGTGAAACTCGTCAGTTGGATAATAAAGTAGCCGAGATAGCAGTGGATAGCAGAGCTGTTGTATAGCATTTTTAAAGGGATGCGTGAATGATAGTTGATGCTTTAAATGGAGAATTGAGGAAGTGGAGATAAAAGTTGAAATGGAAAAGAATAAGTCTTCTAATTTGTATCGCATAGCGGTTAAATGAAGACAATAACTATAAAAGATTAGAGGTGAAAATATAAGAAGGTATACAGGATAGCGGAAATATAAGAATAAAATTCAATCTCAGAATCGATAGTTCAGCTTCATTTTTCAGAATAACAAATAAGAACCGATTCTCGATGAATTTCAGATAAATTATCAGATATTCCACGATAAATCTGATCCCTAACGTCATTTTACGATCTGATGTGTTGGCCGCCCCGCTACCTTAGAGTTTATAATATTATTTGGAATCCGATAAAAAAATGATTCGGTAATTCGTATAAATCATATCTATGTTCAGAAAATCTCTTTATATATGAATAAAGCGAGGATATAAAACATTTTTTAGAGATCCATTCTGAAGATGTGTATCACTGCTTTTTGAAGTTCGTGGCCCTGAAATGGACTTACAAAATTATTCACTAAATATGACTGATTCTAAAAGCGAAATGTCAGCTCAAGATTTATCTGAGAAAACGATAGTAAGAGAATTTGTAACAAATTATTACATTTGTAATTTGTACAAAATTATTAAATCATTATTAAATATAACGCAGCAAGTTAGCCAAGTGACTAACTAAAATGTAAAGGTTGGTAACTCTGCTAAAGTTGATGCGCGAATTTACAAATATCATAAACCGATTTGAGTGGCCAAAAACTCTATATATGAGATTTTCATGGGTAAATTCGAAAACTTTTCACACCTCGTTTTTTATTATGGTTTTTCCTAAAAAAGAAAGAGCGGTTTTCTATATTTTCCTTCAGGTGGCATAGAAAATTTAGCTAAACGTGACTTTATCAACGTGTTACACGTTTTACTACTTACTCCAAAAGTAAACTAGTAACTTCGGTTTTTATAGAATAAATTTTCCATCACACGAAATATTGCAAATTTAGTACATTAGTCAACGTTTCGTTTGATAAATTAAAAATATCTTATTAATCTTTTTTCTAAAGGTCCATTCTGGAAATACTTAAAAAATGCAGGACAATCAGACGCATGTAAGTGTTAAATCATTATTGTAAAAGGATTTGGCCAAATGACCACTTGCCACCCGTCTAGATGTAACATAATATGAAGAATGCCCCATTAGTAACAGCAATATTTTCATTATTTCATTCTAAAATTAGGATAATAATAAACAAAATCAAGAAGTTTCAAAAGAATTAAACGGACTTTAATTGAAAATCTTTGAAGTAAAACTCGAATTTGTAATCAAATGACCCCTGCCGTCGTCCTAGTGTTAAGTAATCCTTCACTGCATAGCTTAAGACGGCTGCACCGAGAAACGGGCAGTCGCCAGGGGCGCAGGAAGTCAGTCTAAGGCTTTTGAAGAGGCAATAGAATGGCATTCTTTTCTAATGTATAAAGTAAGGAAAGCATATAGCGAACTGAAAGAGCTGTATTCGCTTTAGAATACTCCCGTTACTGCTTTTAAATGCCGTTCTCCAAGTATACCTCAGAGAAATGGTCAATCTGAGCTATACCCTCAAATCCACATCTTCTACGCATAGAAACTGAGGCTACGTTAGAATTTGCGAGCGGCGTTTGAAATTACATTTGACCCTAGATGTGAACGCCACTAGTCCACTGGGTTCTTCCCCTGGCCATCGACGGCACAACCCCAGCCGTCCGCACGGTGGATTGAGCCTTGCTGTTTCGCCACACAACCCTCATTCGACTTCTCCCCGAATAGAGACCATGCTGTAGCCTTGAGGTCCTCGACCGAAAGTGTTTGTAAACAAATGGAAAGGAAAGAGAAACGTCGGTTCACTCGATTTCGCTCACGTAACAGTGAAAGTGTTAGAACTGTTAGAACGGTCATAACTGTTTATACCACTTTTAAGACAAACAGGACGACTCGATTGGATTTTGTTAAAACATTCAAATTGCCTAGAATTTAGCAAGGCAAAAAGTATACAGTAGTGAAAGTAGGCAAATTCAACTGACAATTTTTTCGCTAGAGAGTAATGATTTGGCAAACAAATGATTTCATAATGGACTTGAATTGCATTTGGTTCGAGGGATGATGCGCATAGAGGTTTACTTATGAGTGTTTATAACTATTGCTCTCTTTTTGGCCGTCTATGTCCGACAGAGAGAAGAAACATGCAATTTTCCGATATTACTGAGGAAACATGGCTTAATAAGTTGAGAAAGGACGACGTTTTGTACGTATAAAAATAACTTCGAGGCTGTAAATGCCGTAATAAATTAGAATGAGTTCTAGTAATATTGTTAAAAATGCTTCGACAGTCGTCATTTTGAATGTGGGCTCCCATCGGAAATCGAACCTGGGCCACTTTCAACAGAATCGAACGCCCATATGGCTAACTGGAAGTCCCAAAATCGAGTATTTGGAAGCATTTGAAGATAATGCATTAGCTCGAACACATCATTTAATTTATTTAACACATTAAATTTAACACATGAAAATACGTTAATCTAAACTAACTCTGATGTTTGACCTGAGACTTAAAACGCAATGGACTATGTCTATACGAAATTCTCGGAAAGGACGTTGTGTATCCCTATACTCGTTATTTAATAATCATATTAAGTGTTTTCATCTTTTATTTTTAATCAATTTAATGGTTCAAACTGTTCAATCAGGATCTCATTACCTATTTCACATTCCATATGCATGTACGAATTTATATGAATCACCTACCAATTTTTCGAATAATGAGACACAGCCTTTGCAAATCAATAGATGTGTTTTATTTATCACAAATTGTATTAAAAAATTTCGTTCATCAAAATGTGTAATTTTTCATTTTTTTAATTATCAAAGTAACTATCTGGCTATTGTAATGTTTTGTAAAAGGACATTTGTCCGTTTAATAAATATTTTTAAGGAATAGCTAAAGCTTTCCCCTTCAACACAGTGAAATAGGGTACCACTACCAAGGAATTGAAAAAAAGGGCAACATTTGTACTTACGGTTAAGGAGATCCAAATACAGCTGCGTGGGAGTCGATGCACTGACAACGTATCACCCATGGCGATTGCCACAGAAATTGATTGTACTGAACACTAAACAAACAATAAACACTGAACACTAAACTGCTGCTTGGGCTAAGACCGGAATCGATGAAAAGCAGATACTGGGTGGCACTGGTAAAGTGGTACTGGCTTGATGGCCGCTGGCTAGTCATTCTGGGAGTCCGTTGAAGAGTTCAGGAGAAGCCGTCCTATCACTCCGACACTCTGGCCAAGACTGAACGGTGCCGTGAGGTTTGCAGAAGTTTACTGTAAAAAGAAAGGAATTTTGAGTGAGAAAGTTGGCTACTTGGGCATGACACAGGGAGGAATCGAATTAGACAATGATCCATTTTATTCCAGTTTATTGGTCGTAATAACACACTCACTTTCATGGTTTAGAGAACTTTCCTTGAAGAAGTGAATGAGTTAAGATTCTGGTTAATAATGGTTAAGTTAAATGAAAAATGTTATTCTTTATGGAAACTGGTATTTTGTTCCCTCCATAGACTTGATGGCTCTTTCTAACAGCAGGTACATTGTTAGAAGTGCTTCGATGGTTGAGGTCATTCCGCCCCTCACCGGGAATGGAACACGGGGCTTTTACTGAAATCTAATGCGCTGCACATTTGACTACCCAAGAGCCCCGTTATGCCCCAGTAAAAGTATCTTGAGTGTTAAATTCTAGGAAAATATGGCATGGCCCTTCATAATATATAAATTACCAGTTATACCTCCCATTGACATCACGCGTGCCCACTATTTATCCATTTTATGGGGATAGGCCACTCTGAAATTTTAAAAACATCAAAAAAACTTTTATAGTTTTAATATACATTACAAATCTTTAGCTATGTAATGCTCTTAGAGCAATGTAAATATTTCATATTTGGACGTATACAGCTTATTTTTACTGATAGTACACTCCAACTGGACAGGCAATCCCACCCAACATTGACATATTAGCTCAAAAGGACTTAAAATTGGTCTTTGTTAACTTCACTTTTTGTTACAGCTATTTACTTAGGTTTAGCAAAATTTATAGCACAGATAACCAAACATCTATTGATTAATTTATTTGTTCTCCTTTGGTTCTAGAACGACGTTGAGGACAGTTTTCGTCGTCGTCCCAAGAATCAGAAAGAGATAAATCGCTCATACCATGAAGAGAAAGAGACGATCTCTAACTATACATAACCACGAGGCTTTAATTAACATTGGTCATATGGAAGGCAGCTGAAAAGTTTACATTACATTGAACTGTTAAATAAATAAAAGAAATGAATTGGAATGCTCTTTGAAGAAGAAACAGCACAAGACTCAATACCCAATCAATATCTCCTTGAATTAAATCTGTAGAAATGTTTAACCGCCGTCTGATGTTCATAGACGGCTGACATACCAATCGGTCGCCCATTAATACTTTTCCTTTCAACCGTCGCCACTGCACCATTTGATAACCTCCATGTCCCCTCCTGCCCGAAAAAGGACGCTGAAATAGGCAGTATGTTGAAAATCAATCACAATCCTGTTTTTATAAATTACTTTAGATGAAATTAATGTTGATATCACCAGAAAGTACAATATGGGCATCGTGAGTCTTAAAATGCAGCCTTGAATAGCCTATCGAAATGTATACTTGGCAACTTTTTTCGAAGACCCAGATCACGTACCGGAAACAGCTCGTCTCAGACGTGTTTTACAATAAGAAGAGGTGGTTAACCGCAATGATTCAGGGATAAGTGATTTGGGCACCGCATGTATGATCTCTGACTGATTCAAGGACTATCTTCGCTCGAGTTCCTTACCACAATTCATTCTTGCTAAGCTTTTGAGGTTGCGGCAGTACCTTTTCTTAGGATATATCACAAGTATCCATTACGTAAGAATTCTCACTCATAATTTCCATCCAAACCACACGGTTTTAAACCATATAATTTCATTTATGACTCCTACGGCGAGTTCGTAAAGAAACGGAAAAAAGATTTTCCAATATTTTACAGTAATGTCATCTTTATAAATATACATTTAAATTTTAAATAACAAACTGTTGATGAATTAGTAATGTTATTTCACTGTTAAAATGAAAGATTCCCTATCTCTTGAGAATAATAAATATTATTCCTTGACAAAAATTTAAAAAATTAAGATAAGATTTCTTAGAATTGATAAATTCTACTTAATTTAAAAAAATTCATAGAGTTCCTTCGCAAAATCTCCCAGGTCTGATTGAAAGCTGGGACAAAGGGACTGCTGGGACTTTCATTGAAATTTTGAAACTTGAATCGAATTTCAACATGAAATATAAAAATTACGTTAGGTTTGCAGTCTTATTGCAAGATAAAAATGCTACAAAATTTAGTTCAGAAAAATTTCTTTTTAGAGGTATAAACATCTTCCCTAACAGAGTTTTTGTTAGGTACAATGTTAATAGCAAATAAATGGGGTAAACATAGTTGATGCCTTTGAAAACGCATTTCATTACAATATTTTGGCCACTAAAAACGATGTTAAGCACGATAAATTTGAATTGGAAAATAAAAAACGGAGAAATTGGAATTTTCATCAATCTCTTATATTTTGTTGCCGAGTAACAGATACAGGTAAAACAGCAACCTAACAACGAAACATAGGTCGTTAAATTGATCTTTTGTGGAAATGTTTAGAAATTGTAGTAATAATGGGAATACCGAGGAAATCTTATGGCTTCAGGTCAACTCAAAAGATTCTTTATCTTTGCTCACAACTGTATACTCATTCCTTGTTTGAATTTAAATAGAAGCATTACATTTATTTGTAAGAATATTTTATTTAATGTTACCGTGATGATTTCATTAGTTTCCCTGTTTTATTTGTGTATCTTCTTTCATCTAGCCTATCGTCCATTGTATTTACAAAAACATATAGTATGTACGCGTGAACAGAAATAAAATTGAAAACATTATAAGGTGTAGATGTAAAAGAACCTAAGGAATCATCTTGGAAAGAAAGGACCACAGCAGAAAAACACCCAAGAAGGGGTGTGTAAAACCTGCGTAAACGAAACGATAGTACAATCTAAAAGACGTAATGCAAAAGTATATATAAACATTAATCGCAAAAACAAATAACATGAAAAAGATTGCATAAACTGAAATAAAGGAATGGAGTGGAATGAATGGAATTAATTTATTCAATCGGTCTACTCCACGAATTTCACATTAAAAATGAAGCAGTGTTGCTGGATTTAAGCTTCAAAATTTCTCTCTAGGCCGAACGCATGAATTTATAAATCGCTTCTTCGTCACCCTAGACATTCACTTACGAATTTCCGCTCTTAATGATCGAGACCCACTTGGTGCAAATTCAATCTTCCGCTATCTCGCATGCACGTCACGTCTGAAAAAGACTGCGATCGCCATTTGGAACGCGTGCATTTCGGGGGCGCAGTCGAATTCACTCGCTTGGACATAAAGAGTTGGCGATAAACAAGTTGAAACACACCTCCTGCGAAAGTGGTAAACGGGTCATTAAGAAAAAAGGCCGTCCGAGTCATTGCTAAGATATTTTCAAAGCTCTTTTTTTGTACGCCCATTTCGAAGTCAGACGCCGCGTTCGAAACGGGAGTGAGTCACCGAGTTTTTCTCCGAAGGATAATGGGTCCTGTTATTGCATGTATTCATGTTCAATTGACCGAATCCTGACGATCACGCGATGCAGATTTCGGTTGGCGAATTGAGCGTGGAATGCGCAGCAGCGCTTTTCAAATGAGACTGTTCTTACATTCCCAATGCCTTCGTTTTTCAGATGAATATAAATGTGGGTATTTCAATTGAGGAAAATGATTGCGTTTTTCCGATCGCTTTTGCATTATGTCTAAGTTCAACCGAAAGGCCGAATGGAACATCATTCCCTTTTTCATTAGATACCAAGAGCTAGGAAAATTAGGCTTACTACGCAAGATAAGGAGTGAGGTAGTTTTTCATTGCCAAGCCACTATGTAGTAAGAGGAATAAGACCAAATTAATGAAGTGCCTATGTAACATATTTGGTAGAATTCAATAAGATCATGACTGTTGCCTATATCCAGTACTATTCATCACTCATACTATTATTAGTATTATTTAGCACAAACAGATGCCCTCAATTACATGCACTATAATAAAATACAAGTTAAAAATACGTCAGTTGTTTTCATATTATCAAAGCCATTTACTGGTCTGAGACAAAAATATTAAAGGGGCATTTTCAACATCCCATAGCTGAAGATAAACCTTTTTACTGCACAAGAATAAATTGATATAAGTAAATTAAAAAAGAACTTTATACACCTTTATCGCAGATTTTTATGATATAAATTATTATTATTAGTATTAAAGAGTAATTTATTATGAGAGAGATAAAGATTTATTATCAGAGAAATGTATTATGAGAGGGATTGTGCATTGCTTAATAGATTGTTTCTAAGGTATAACGTAAATAGCCAATAAATGGGGTATACAAAGCTGATGACAATCGAATCGCATTTCATTAGAATATTCTAGTCTTTATGAACGGTATTAACATCAAATTCAGCAATAGAGGAAAAAAATCATCAATAAACGTAGGTATGTACCGTGCCTACTTCAACACCTGGAACCGATCAGCTTCCGAAAGAGATCGTGGTCCTTCAAAAAGCTTCCTTTGAAAGCCTAATGAATCGCGATAGACCTTGTTTCCCATTAATGCAGATTACTCTCTTGTCCATCGATAAAACCGTTTTCATTTCAAAAAATAAGGCGGAAACTCCTGAGAAAGAGGTTCAGAGGAATAATGGGGATTGAAAATGAGAGGAAATAAAAAGTGTGCTCTAATAGTCCGGAGTCTTGCGCTCCGGAGATCGACCCGGAATCTAACAATAAGGCTCAAACAGTATGAATAAGTTAAAGGAGACTGATTCAGACTCCGTCCGCCATGGAGCTGCTGCATGGAGAATGCATTTGAAATCGAGGTGCCAGAAAATGGAAAACGAGGCTTGGAAAAGAGGGTGGAGTGGAAAGAGGATTAAGAAGTTTCAAGACGTGAGAGGAAAGGCGATATCGATTGTCAAAGGACACTTTCTATTAATTCATAGATGATGTGCTAAAAATGAGGTTATAAAATCGATGGGATTATGTTATGTAAATACTCATTTAAATATGATGAATTGGTTGTAATTGGAAAATCAGTCGAAGTAAGTTTCAGCAACTTAAAATAGTGAAGTTATGTCACTTTTCAGGGGACAAGGTGAAAACCGTGTTCTATGTGGGATAGAGAGATGACCGAGATACAAAAACTTAGCATTGCTTTTGCGTCGAAAAACGAAAGGAGGGGTATTTCAGCTCTTTAATTCGTAAAAAGTGCTTAAAAATTGGAAATGGTACTTCTTTAGGATGCTTCATTTGCCTTGATTGGACGTTCATGTCATTTGTGTGTTAAGAGCCGGGATAAAATCGAGAATTCAGAGGGATAGAGTATTTGGTGAGAGTGTCTTAAACGGGTTTTACTTTATTTCCAGCGCTGCTTGTTGTATATTACGATTGATTTTGTCCCATCCTTTCATTCAAACACATTGAAACCCCACGAAATTAACTTACTAGGTGAAAATAATACCCCGGGTGGCCAAAGTGTTTGCCTTAGGTGAGAGGGATTCTACTCCCATTGTTATGCGAAACGACCTTAACCGTAGAAGAACTTTTAACAATACTACTGCTGATAACACTATTTAATGAAACAACCTCTGCGTACCTAATAACTCACAGCAGGTGTTCTATTTTGGGTTGGAGAGTGCTACATAAGTTAATGCATATGCATAGCTTGAGCTCAGCATTAGAGTATTTTCTGGCGATCTGGTACTAAGCTTTTAAAGTGGTACCGTGTCAAAAATTTCAATCGGCTATAAAAATAGAAGTTGCTGTAATTTTAGAATAAACATTGCTTCTTTCGAAACAAAATCCACCCATTTCAGCGATCTCCTAGTTTAAAAATGTATTTTACATATTTTCAAGTTACACTTGGACACTAATATTTTTCCTTCCTTTTATACTAAGATCTCATTATCAACTACGCAGCTCATTATAGACTGCATTTCTAGATATAATTGGAAGTCTTCCATTCATGTTTTTATGTCTTTTCATAAAAAGGACCACAATGCTTTCAAGCATTAGAATGTCATAATTCTACGTCATAACTATACTGAGAGCATGAGTAACTATAATAGCAAAATAGTCAAATAGCAGTCCCTGAATGTGATACCTTAAGACAATGTGAAATGGCTATAGATATTTACATTAATATTTCATGAAGACAATATTAACCTTTTTATACAAAATATGGATTGAGTATCTATACTATGAATATGAAACACCCTAAAATGAAGCGATTTGATAACAAAAGAAATTACTAAATGTAAAACGTTGACAAATGTTCCAAGGAAAAGTAGTGAGGAAAATATAACTCAAAGGTGTGATGACGATTTTAGAGAATTCTCAGACATGAGAAGTGTTAGTGATAAAATGGAACATTGGGTGGATTTGAGGTAATAAAAGAAGTCTAAAACGTAATAAATAGCTCTAATAAAGCCTCGGCGAGATATAGAGGATTCCAAGAAAGCGATAAAATGAAGAGTGTGTGAAGTATCTTGCTAGAAGGAGAAAATCTTCTTAAAGTAGAGGAGAAAGGAGATGATTTTCAGATATTAAATGTATCTATGAGCAGAACGGTAGGTCGGAGGGATTCATGCTTTGATGATCGAAGAATAAATCAACCTCTTGTCTAAACTATTTCTGTCTGCTTCCAATATTTAAGCCTTTTTCTGTATTATTACATCGTAACAAATTGGCCTGATGATGACTCTGATACCACAATTTCTTATAACCTATATGGTTCCGGGTGGAATGACTCACTGTCTAAGGCATTGAATGACTAGACGACACTAGGATGACTTTCGTTTATTAAAACGTCAATTAGAATCTTCCAGAATAAAAGATAAACAAAATGAACGATTGAAGTGTTTTATTACCGGTAAATCTCTCATTTTACAGGAATCTATTGATTTTTAAATTATAATTAAAAATTTTCATTACTAAGATGGTGTGTTTATCCTAAATAACATGAATTCTAACAGATGATGATGAACATATTATGTGCCATGGACCAAGAGCCAATGTTTGGATGTCAAAATATTCTAATTAAAATGGAAAAATTCTTCAAATATAATATATAGAAAATATAAAATATAAAGCGCATTTTTTGGAATAATGTTAATATTTAGATATCTAATACACCGAAGAATCATAGAAAATTTCTCAAAGCCTGCAGAATTTACAAAAAACGAAGGGCAGTGTGGATTTAAGAAGTAATATTAGGCCTCTAAAAATGTATTTATGGTAATTTATGAGTTGAAAAAGATCCTTATTTATATCCTAAAATTAAATAGATTGGGCTAATTTCAAAAGTTATAATTGAAGAAAATTTATCAATGCTCTTAACAAAGAAACCTCGGCAAAGAAAAAAGCTCGACCAATGTTGGAATATATGCTTACGATGGAAAAGATTAAAATGATGTGAAGAAAGAATTTTGCCAATATCCAGCCGTAGAGGATAATTTTAATCTCATTTCATACTATGGCTTTCCACCAAGTAACGCCTACGCACATTAATTTCATAACTTGAATTTTTTAACATCTATTCGAGTGCAAAGTAAAATAGCTAGCCAAAGAGGGTAATTTTAACCTACTGAAATGCATTCGAGCGCAAATGAGTTCTAGTAAATTTCTTTTATAGAAGTCATAGAAGTATGTTTTTTGCAACATAAGGCTGTTGCGAGGTAACCGGGCGTCCGCAATGGTGACAAAACCTTTACGATTTCCCCGCTGGTTTATACTTGATTGGGAGAGTTGGTGCCTTGGCGTTGACTCTTAGATTTCCTCTTGTTGGACACCTTTCCTCCGAATGAAACGAATGAAGCTGTCCATCCAGTCTTCGTATTGTTAGCTTCTAGTGGTAGAAGACTCCTCTTCGGCGCTGGGAGGTTCACTGCATACTGACTTACGCCCTCGGCACCGAGCCTCCGTCCTCGTGGAGGTCGGAATCCGAGGAGGTATAATAGGAAACAATAGGCGCGAGGTTTAAAATAGCTAGCACGCTAACAAAGACGTCACAATATACTTCAACTCTCATCCGGTACCTCATTTAAAGATGACGAGGAAATAAAAATTCCTTTTATAGTTCAAGTTTTTGCTCTGAAGGGGTAATAAAGCGAGTAAAACTGCGGGAGAAAATTTGTCGGGTAGCAGAAGTAGAAAGATCAGGGAAAGGAAAAGATGGAGCCCAGGATAAAGCGGAAAATCAAACAGTAGAATTGGAAAAGCAGTAAAAAGGAGAAAAAAGGAAAGGAACAGTTAAGGAGGGAGAGAGAGGCAAAGATATGATGAAAAACGAAAGAGGTGGAGCGAGACGGTGGAGTTAAATGGTTCAGAAAGAGACCCAAGGAGGCTGAGTATTGGGGTAGGAAGGTGTATTAAATGTCAATGAAAAGGGGAGGCAGAAGAAAAACGTATGTTATAAGGTGGCGAGGGGTTGAAATAAGAACTGAATGGACGACAAGGAAGGATGGCAAGGAGTGAGAGTGCTGTGAAATCACTATAAGAGAGGACAATGAGAAAGAAGAATTATTAGAAACATATTTGGAGACGAGAAAAATGGGAATCGTCGAAAGAAGAGAAGCATGTGTCAAAGGATAACAATTAGAACCTTCATTCTTCACGATATGCATTCCTGGGAGTCGAGGAAGTGGTATTGTCTTCATCAAACTTTTCTCCCAAATAGGAATCAATGGACAACTAAGTAATTCTCTATTATAACATTGATAACTAAATTAAAAAGAATCATCTTAAACACATGAGAAGGTTCCTAAAGAAATAAAACCTGTGGAGATTCCTTTTCTCAACTTATTTGATAGATTTGGACCCAAATTATAAGAATTTTGAAAAGATTAAACATTTTCGTTTAAGATAACCTACTCCATTGAACGAAGCTTAGGTAAGAGATGTTAGATTCTCCTCTGCAGAAGTGTTATTCGGTAATATATTGCTGCCTATTGATATATACACATTAGAATCAAGAGGTACTTCAGCTAGTCCAATATCATAAAGTCAGGTGTTTGTGTGGGTATGTATGAGTGTATGTTCGCCTAAAGGGCGAGAACGAAAAATGGTACGAAATAGTGAAACGTAAAAGGGCGCAACTAGGAAAAACCAGTCTCCCAAAACGACATGCTTGAATGTTCCGGCAAGATATATGAATGAGATATCGTTCGGGAACGAATAAACCTGGGTTCGAGTCCCGATCCAATCACTAAACCCTCTTTTACATGTCCGTTTTTCATTGCTTTTTTAATCACTAATGCCGGGATGAAAAATTTCCCGTCGCAGTTTTCAAAGACTTAAAACATAAATGTTATTAAACTATTTGAAATTAAGAGAAAGAGCCTTCCGTCATATGTTTAATACCACAAGTCGAACAATATTCCAGCTCTCACTCACGGGAGTAATAAAATAAGTCAGAAATCTTTCTGCTGACATTCATAATAGCGACCGAAATATAGAAATGTACCTCAGTGCCCTTCTGGAGGGCTCACCCGCGTGTCGAAACTGAGGACTAAAAATAAATTGAAAAAAAGATTCCGCGACGGAGTCCCTAATGGCTAATTAGGGCAAAAGAAATTTCGCATTTAATTCGGAGGGTTTAGAAAGGGAACGATTTATGTGAAAAATAAGAGCGCGTATAATCAGATGACCTCAACACATGTCCCACACGGAAGGCCTTATCTCATTAACTTGGGATGATATAGCGGGCTTGTATAACCACTCGGAAAATGTGTCAGATTATCGAATTACTTCCCAGATACTGTGGCTGGAGCGGTTAATTCCCCGTAGATTCCGCGATTATGACCGTTTGGATTTTTTCGAAGTTTAAGCAGCACCGCTTGTGCAGTTTACATTGAATCCCCCTAGAAAGTTCAATCACCATTTTCGGCAAACTTTTGGAAATTAGTTCGCAATCTCATTAAGGCCATTCGGCGGCGCCCACGGCGTATCAGTTGGGAAAAAATTGCCGCACCCACATAAAGAGACACTCAAAAGAGTGCTCATCGATTCATTTCCACTGATCCATTAACGCAACGAGCCTTTTGACGAGTTATGACTCCACAGCGCAGTGTTTTCAGATTAAAATCGGTTCAAACTGCCATTCACTATGCTTAAATTTTTTATTTCGTACATGAAACAATGCTGTACTTGAAATCTCTGATAACAAATTCATCATAGTGTGAGTTTGTTGGTGATGTATGTCTAAATAGATGATAATGTAAAATGAAATATATTTAAAAGCATTATAATTGTACTTGATACATGATTGTGCTAACTAATTAATATTTGTTATCAAACACAAATTTATTCTACTGCAATTGATCGTAAATTTAATATAGTTATTATAATGACTTGTTTTATACATATATGTAGAGTGCTCGCAGCCCAATGTTCAGACAGGAGCATCCTTAGGCCGCTAGAAATATGTCCATGCACCTATAAAATTATCATTATTGATCCCCAGACCGAACATTTAAGGCAAAATTTGAGCCTTGAATGATACTGCAGCCCTATGTTAAGTAGAAATGATCAAAGTTGATCACAATTTGATGAAAAACACAGTGCAAAGAGGGAATATTTTCTAAGATGACTGATACTTGAAAACCACAGTATTCATTAAATTACAAGTAATGCAACTATCTAACAAATTGACTCCATAATTAATTCACCTTGAATTCCGATTACTAAGCTAAGAATTATTCTGGAATATCTAAGAATTATAAAATTGAAACGATTTCAAATTAATCAAATATAAACCAACATTGACCTTTAAAAAATCACTATCCTTTTTCTGATAACAAATGAAACAGTACGACAATTTTCTGTAAATCAAAACTTAAAATTTGCAAAGTAGATCTCCCCATGAAGCTGATTCAGGTAATCGGATATGAGAGGAAGGGCACCCTTGCTCTAGCAATATTTTGTGTGGTTATTTAATCTACTTATGTAATTATTTACCACAAAGTCTTTTAAGTAGCACTCAGCTTTGGTAAAAAGTTAATTGAAAAGTCACGTACACTCACTATTACACGCCGCATTACGTTACATTCCACAAATGAATCCACTGTTTAGGCCTTAGCTTTGTGGTAGCTCTCTATGATGCGATGGAAATAAAAATAAAAGTTTTACATGCGTTTCTGTTTTGTGGGAGCGGTTAATAGTTGCGTATTATTGCTCTCTCATAAAGCACAACTGTTTGCGAAAATACAATCATTCCGATTGACAAGTTACTCAATCCTTCATTTCCATAAATATTACTTACATTACTTCAATTAATTTGATCATTGTGATTTAGCCTTTACAACTCCATATTGAAAGAAATAAAACTACTCAGTAGTTTCCACAGAATAAATGTTTAATCCGACCGTTTTCGACTCAGGTAATTTTCAGATCTAGAAGATCAGAAGAGTTCAGAAGACTTGAAAAACTACTTTTTTCTCAACATTAATATCACTTAATTATACACACTAACGTTATAAATGGAACGCATAAACCTTCGCCAGTGCACGAAGAAGTAATATTATTCCCAACGAACGACTTTGATTTCCTCATTCTTAAATAATACTTCCTTTCGTATAGCCATCGTTCATTTTCCTTCTTCCTTTCATATCCGTGATCCCTATTAGTTTTCTCCATGGAAACACCCTGGTAACGACCAACAAGCTCACACACCCTCGGAAATAAAATGTTAAGTTGCGAGCGAGCGCAGCACTTTCCCCGGGGATGCATTATCACTCCTCGGCTAAGTAATAAACTTGGCAATCTCTTTAATCCAAATCACAACACTCCTCACCGCGATATCCCCACGCGGTCCGATTCTCTTTTTTTTCGAATTGCCCGTCGCGATTACCGGGTTTGAATATTGGAGCAATAATCGGGTAGGGGGTTAATTTGCTCGGTCATTATTGAAAACTTGATTTCCCCGAGAAGAGGGCGCCGTATTGCAGTTTGAAAAGAGAGATATATGGCATACGTGTGTTTCGGCGGGGAAAAGATGAAGGGGGTAAGGCTATATTTGCTCTGCCATATTGATTGAACTGGAGAAAGGCGGGAGCATGGTCGTTCAATTGTTCCCCTCAGAGCTGTAAACTCTGAGAAAAAATCATCCCGAAAAAAAAACACTGGATGTTCATTTTTTATCTTGGTCCCTCTGTTCTAGTTATCTCCCCCTCCTCCAACTGACTATCTTTCAGATATATGATCGCATTATGATACTCCCTTTATAGTTTTCGAGAAACAAGTTGAAATTATTCTGAAGAAGATTAAGCCTCGCGAACAATGCGCTTTCCGAGTGTCAGGCAAAAAGCAGCCAACGGAACGCTTCGCTGAAATTCGACGTATTGTATCCACGGAGATTCTGTTTATTTTCAGAGTGGACGAATCATAATGGCTGGACGTCAATGCAAAGTGTATGAAGCACATCGCGAGATATGAATCATTACGAAGACTTACTTTACCACTGCATTACTTAAGCTGATCATTTTGATGGATATCTTCTTCGATGCTAAATAATGATACAGGACGGTTTCGATGACTTCATTAGTATTGTCGCAGAAATGGAATCGGAATGAAAGGCTCCCTCATTATTGAGAGGGAAATCGATTTTTTCTTTGAATCAAATAAAAACAATATGACTTTATGATGCAGCACACCAAGCATCATCTTTACCGGAAAGTTCTTAAAACCTCATGTCGTGTGTAAACCTCTCAGGCATTCTTCGATAGTCTGTGTTTCATTCCTGAAGATGACAGCATGGCTACCGAAGTGCTATTACGCAGGAGATACCTATAATTTAGCAATCCCAGTTGCTTCAGTACCTATATGACGCTGGCCGGACAAAGGGTTTTATTAGAGGGTTTTCAACCTCTAATATGGAGTAGCCTTAATTTGGATTAGGTTAGGTTCTTGAAGCTACCTATTTCCATTGCATTGTTTTCCACATACTATTGTATAGCTCGCAACATAAACACATAGTTTTATAAAACATAGTTTTGCTTCTTATCTTACATTAAAACACACTGCACGCAGAATGCTTTTATACAGTTAACTTTCATCTCTTTTTATGCAGAATAATTACCATACATATGGAGAAATATGATAAACTACAAGAATTGTTATTTATCGTTCAATTACAACAGAATGCAGGTTCCAAAATTTAATTTTTAACTATTCCACTATATTCTTCAGTAAAGGTTCCCTTTCTTACTGTTCTATGAAGTGGTCTAAGACTTATCTCAAGTTTAGGGATTCAATTAAGATTACAATCTAAAAGACTTCTACACGTGACTTAATTTTTGTATAGTCAACGATTTGTTTGATGTTTCCTTAGGTGCACATAATACGAAGAGTAACCGATGGTAGAAATAGTGGATTTTTGTTTAGTATGTATCAGAAAACACTAAGAAATGCATTCCTTATACGATGCTCATGAGTATTCTCGATTTAATTTGGCATGTTAAATATGGAAGTAAAATAAACAGAGATGGGCATAAAAAAATTCCAAACTAAAAGCAGTGGTATAATATATTCGAGGAGCCATAAATTTGCACGTTTGAAAATTGTTCCGTCGCATAGCTTACACTCTTGAGATATACGTATATTAATAATTCTGGAAAAAAATTATAATTTATTACTGGAAAAATGGTGCCAAAGTACCCATCTCGTGTTTCGGGATTCAATTATGAATGCAAGCCGAAGGAAATATAAACCGTAATGCACTCCTGCAGGCGAAGACGACAATTTTATCTTGGATTTGCAAGGTGAAAAAAATGCTGAGATTTGCTATGATTTAACGTGTATTAGGGACATTATCAATTCTGCATATTCTTCCGAAAAAATTTATTACATGAAGATAGAGGCAGAGATGGAGAATATGAGGATGAATGTTAATGTATTCATAGGATAGTTGAGGAAATCTGCCTAAGCTGAAAATCCCGGATAATTTAGAGCAGGTGAATTAAATACAGCCGCTAGAAGATGTAATTTATCGAAATCGCGAAAATAGATTATAAAAGTTAAAGAAGGGTATTTAATATATGTATGGAGGCACCTCAATCGATAGTCATTATTCTCTCTTCGCATTTCAAAACTACTGGTTTGCTAATTTGAAGAGAGAAACCTTTTCCACAAATAAATATCATAAAAATTCTATGAATGTTTATAAAATAACAGCTGAATAATTATATTGGTTACTTCCATGTTTTATAATAATAACGGATTTTTGAGGTAATTTTTGTTCCCTTTAAACCAAACATTTTCACACTTAATCCAATGATAAAGATTAATTAATACTGTGGTTTTGGTTTCTAGCATCTACGGTGCTTAATGATTACTCTTTTTCATTTTACTAATAATGGTATGAAACCGGGTTTGGGCTCGGGTTTTTAATGCAAATTGAATAACGGAAGTTAAATTTGACCAATTACTTCATCATATTGACATTAACTTGAAAACACTTCCCTATTAGGGTATTTTTGAGATAAATTAATGAATGAGAGCATAATTTGTGAATTTACCTTTACTCTTTGTCCATCAACACTTCATCAAGAACTTTGAGATAATTACTTAGTAATACTTTTCTTGAAGAAGAACAAGAAAAAACTTCTCATTGAATTGCATAACTAAACCAAAAGGAAGTCTGCAAGCAATAGGGCAAAAAAATCCTTAACTTAGGCTTTCCGGACAGATTTAGGTGATAAGTGAATATTGATGACTACCTGCATCAATTATCAATTATTCGTGGAATTATAAATACAGAGGGATCTTATCATTACCACCATAATACATAGACCAATACACATTTATGATAGCAAGAGAATTTTTTAATGAACCCAAATGTTAAAGTTCCTTTATTATATACCTTAATTATTTTACCATTGAGCCATTGTATCCACTCAACGTATTTTTGGGCAAAATATCGCATAATTGAGAGATTTAACTACATACAATCTTGAAATCAACTTTAGAGATATCGATCGTACTACAAGATACTCAGTTTTATTCAAGAAGTATTTAATTTTGCTGTTTTTAGATATATTTTGAGTTCTATCAGCTTAGGCTGGAACGCAATCGCAGAACAATCAGAGTTCACAGTCGAAGACGGCTAAATAAAATCAGTGTATTAGTATATTTTCTCTCCGTGTTCACATCCCCTGCCATACGCCATACGGCTACTTAAGGGGTATTAATATAAATGTAAATATATCTGTCATTATCTGGTGGATGCATGCAGTAGCCTACTTTACCAGCCTCTTTGTTGAATTATAAACTACTTTTTTGTATCAGATACTGTATCTCCGAAATGGCCGAGTGGTTAGAGTGTCTGGTTCTGATATCCGAAATTACCAAAGATTAATCCAAAAATTTATCCTCAGTGGTTCGAATCCTGTCCAAGGACAATTTTTTTTCAGGAAAATTAAGTTTTCAGGTCCTGTGACATAGATGATCATCATGGCTGCCACCAAATTCCGCTCCTATGGTTAGCCAGTGTATCTTATCTAACCTCTCAACCCTCTGGTGAATCAAATAATACAACCGCGTTTCTCCTGTTATACTTGTTTTATCGTACGTTTAATTAGAATTATAATAAGAGTGTTTATTTTGATGTTATATACATGGCTTATCACTAGCGCTAGCACGATAACCGCCATGCCAGAAACCGACAAATTTGGTCACGGTCAACAAAATAGTCTAAACCCCGGTATCCAGGGGACTGTTTTGACAGTCAAACTAACAGGCATACCTTGCGTCACCTAATATGACAAATTTCTTTAAATTCAGGGTCCAAAGCGGTTCCCCCATGTACAAGTCATGCGGAGATTTACATATGCGGTGCATTTATAGAGGCAAATATGTTTATTAAATATATTTCAAACAAAGAGAAAGATAATCCGTTGATAGGTCGTTATCGCATCATAACCCGAGCAGCCAAAATGAACGGCTAATTCCCGCGACGTCATCTCTGCGATATAATAGCTGAGAAGAAACTTAGCAGCTGGTATCACACCTGCTAATTTTGAGGGTATATTTAAAAAACCACATCTCCAGTGCCAAGTGCCAGTGGATAGGAACACTAAGGGCAGAAACAGTTATCGTTTTATTATTATTTAAATTATTGTTACACTAAACAGGTCTCGTCTCATAATCGCGATTGCACCTGCACCCCCTTGTGAGTGTCTTCTTCCACCTGTCCTCAATGATAACAATAAAAACATAAATAATACCTAAAAAGGAAATCTCTAGATGTGGTTTTGGATGAAAATATAATATAGGAATGCCTCAAGAAAGTAAGATCATATCAAGAAAACGCTCACAAAAGAAAGGGCTTACCCCAATAAAATCTCGAACAAACTGCAATATAACCTATGATTGAAGATCGGACTTCATGGAACGACATTGTAGAATTCAAAGAAAAACTTTGTGATTACCAGACAATTTAATTAAACACAATGATCAGTTTCCGCTAAATTGCCAAATTCAGGTATAATTCAAAAGTAATTTGTAATACCTGAAAAAGGCGATTTCGCCGAAACCGGTGATCTTTGTATATAGTAAAATCGTTTGGAAACAACTAAGTTTGTCTTGACATATTACTTGTAATTAGTATCAGATATCTACTAATTTCTCCCGAAAGCTTCGTGTAGTAGTCACAAGTCGATTCTAGGGAAACAATGCCTTGTATGGATGTATTCTACAACCAGGTTAACAACTTTCGGCAGCAATTTAAGAAACCCGAATGAAAAAAGGAAACTCCGCTTGCATGCAAGGGGACATTTCAGTGCGAAGATAGGAATACCATGACAAAAATATTCCCAGAGGAAACGATCGGAGAAAGAGAGAGAGGCCATAACGAACACGAAGAGAGAGATTTTTCCCTCTGCGGAGATAGTTTGGACTCGCCCTCCGCGAAAAGGCGTTTATTTTCATTGGCCGTATCTTCTCCATATTCTTTTCTTTCACACGGTTTAAAAAAAATGAACGAGAGATAAAAGTACGAAATTTTCTCCGTATCAGAGCGGTCCTCCTTACGTCATTGGGCCCTCCCCTCACCACCTCCCCTACAAACCCTTCCCACTTCCCTAACAGAAACTAGCGCTGCAACATATCGGGCGGCCTCATTCCGTACCGTTTCATTTTTTATTGTTACGGCAGTGTGTATTCGGGAATGAATGGAATAATGTAGGAGCAAGGGCAAAGCGGAGGAATGGTCAGAGTTGGAAAAAAGGGAAGGGCTGATTATTCGAGGAGAGGGAATAGAGGTGAGGGAAATATGATTTGAAAAAGAGTGGATATATGGGATAGGTGCCAAAAGATTAGATAGATTCCACTGTTGACAGGGGAAAGAGCAGGGAAGATAAAGAGATATAGGATCGCAAAAGGTAATAAAGGACGGAAAGCATGAAATATAAACGAAGTTAAACAAAATGCCAAAGTCATATCTAGCTGAGAATGAATGTTAATCTATAGATACTTTACGAATAAAAACAGTATAAATTTCTTCATTTCGCGTTGTATGATCCAGTATTATAATTACTGTGATCTATCTTCGAGTATGGGAATGTTTATGGTTGTATCAATCATAGAATTTATCGCATAGGTTTTTTTTCACAATCTTATCGTAATATATCGTCAATCACATACAGGAATACCTCGAAACACAAAAGTTGACGTGACTCGATCCCAGATCTTCTACTTCACGGGCGGATTTTTTAAGGCGCATTACCCTGTAACCCCTTCTTTTTAAATCGCGGGATCTAGATATGGTCTCATATCGACACAGCATTATATTCAAGTCTGACTTTTTCAAGTATAAAATAATTTTCTCACATGTGTGGGTGCATAAGCCATTAAAATTTAAAATTTTGATAAAACTGTCAACAAAATGGAATTTATTGCGTGACACAAGAAAAACAAATGCAGATCTCAGGACACTGCCACAGGAGCTGAAATTCGTATAGATAATACATGATGGAGATTCTCTGCTATATATTTTTCAACTTTCGGCATGTGGCAGGGGGTGCAAACACCGAATGATTGAGCTACTTTTCAACTTTATTGCGTAGCCTCATCTTATTTGCAATTTCAATCCCATAAGCACGAGGAAACGAAGGAAAAAGGGTGAAATTTTGGTGAATTGAGGTTTTCGTTTCTGCGAATAAAAGAGATTGAGAATAAAATGTGAACGTTTCCCAATTATTTCTTGATGAAAATAATTAAAATACTCTCGCGAAGGATAGGCAAAATTTTTTTTTTCGAATAATAACATTAATAAACACTACGATCAACATTGGAGACATGAATAAAGGCGAAGATAGAAAAAAATCAGACCAGCATCATCTTGAAGCCAACTGCCAACTGGATTAACCTATTAGCGCAATTATTCGTAGAGTCTTATAAATTATATATCGTGCAATATATCGTGATATACTGCGAGATGAAAAGAAGATGAAATGATCCATGGTTATAATAAAAAAAATAAATATTCCAGTACATCCCATGAATTTGCCGGCAAAAATATTGCTATCATCTAAGGAGAAGATTATCTTAAAAATAAAACAGAATCCGCGTAAATGCCTTGGAATCATAAGCATCCAACCATTTCTTGGGTAAAATTTCTAATAATCGCCCATTAGAATTCTATAGAAAGGATCGCAGAATATCCAAAAGAGTTGATTACTGTCATTACCTAAAGGTTACGGATATAACATCTCGGAAAAGAAAATGTTCCACTGCGGAAGAAATTAACTGACTTTAAAAGTGCCGGCCGAAAATATTCGCGCATATATTTGCACAGCGAATCCATTGGATGATTGGACTTTTTTATTTAAAGTCTACAACCTTTCCGCGGAATAAAGGCGCTATTTCCATAAAAAGCAGCGTAGATAAGTCCGCATGAAAATAGCAGGAAGAGATCGGCTAAGAGTGAGAAAGAGGTGAATTTAATGACTGAGGCAGCTAATATTTGCCTTAGTAATTGGGGGACCTCTGATTGTAAGGTTTTGGGAAAGAAAATGATGTAAAAGGAAATGAGGAAAAGATTCGCCTCTTGGGTGAGGAGAAAAGACTTGAGTCTTCTTGGATGTGAAAAATTAATCCTCTTTTATTCCCGCAGCGTCAAGGAACGGAAGACCGGAATGAAAAACAAGAAAAAATATGAGCTTGAATTTGGATGAAGAATTGAATAAGGCATGTGTGAGCTATTGTGGAGAAGGAAGTCGCTAATCAACTCATGCATGAGGCAAGATTCTCTGTTAATAAGCCTCGCAAGAAAATGAATAAATATTACTATTTAGATACTGCAAGATTTTCCTGAGGTGAATACCAGGTGAAAGGGCTTCAAGATATCATAGACAGATTCGATATTGTAAGATTGTTCAAATTTGTGCCCTAAACTCTAATTTCCAAAAGAATCCATTCAAGAATTTAGTCAGTCGCAAATGAAGACTGCATTTATTTACTTAGATTTCCTAAATTATAAGAATATCTCTAAAATAAATTAATGTTGATAATGAGAATTATTTTATCAAGAGAATTTTCAATACTGCAACTGCGAGATAATTATACTGCACATAAAATGCGAAAGTGATAATAATGTTAAAATCTCTCATGTCACTTTCGAATGTGACAAATTTTTTTTAGTAAGAATAAGTGTAGTAGCAACATAGCCTAGTAATATACAATGATACAGGTTCTGAAAAAGTTTAATTAGTTAGAAATAATAAAAATCTTAAAATTTGAATGACTTGAAATACAGAAAATTCTCATATTGCTAGGATATTTCCGATTGATAAATTTCTCAATAGAAAATCCCACTATGTAGTTCACCTCCTCAAACACAAAGGTTTGCTTTGAAATTTATTTGTCTATGAATAAAATATTTTTCTTGGATACTTTTACTCCTGCTTTAATCCGAACTTAGTCTTAGTAAATCAATGAAACAGAGGGAAGCAGAGAGTTCTCAGAAAAGCATTAAATTTTCACCCTTCTATCCACAGAAGTCGATGAAGTTACCTGAAAATCCTGTTCATAGGGCTACTAATAAAGGTTAACTAGCGTTAAATATGAGAAAAAAAACAATATTTTCATTTTAAAACCGTACTTAAAGCACCGCAGGTAGTCTAATAGTAAAGAATCTCTCTCAGAATCTCCATACCTTGATCATGCAGAGTACTAGTTCGAAAAATTGCACTTCATGAATTATTTACCTATTTTCCAAGAATTCTGAGAAGAAGGAATTAAACCCGATGGGAATAATCTACTTGAACTAGGGGTATGTAGAATGGAAATGAAGAATCAACATTTATACTCAAATTCATGGATATGCAATGGAGAATTGATAGTGCGGAAGAGCGGGTCGGTTGATTCTCGATCTCGGAAGCGGAGGAATTTTGCTGAATTGACTTTTATATTCCTAGAAATGACGGTGTTTAGGGAATAAGGCATTTTAATCTATCAACGACTCTCTGAAGGAACACCAAGAAAGTACTAAACAATACCTCTGATTCATCGTGCAGCTATACAAGCGGGATCTTAAGTGGGTAAATGTGAGAGGTATAAGGGTTCACAACAACACGTATCTTTTACTAACGGAAATTTAAATGACATTATGGCGAGAAAACATTGTTCTCAATTTTGAACCTGATAAATATATTCTATAATTGTATATGCTTTTCTTCTCAGCCGACTTTCGACGTTTAGCAAGAAGTGTAAGTTCTAAGTAATCAGCTCATTTCTTTCATACGAGTATATATATAACGCGGATTTTTTGAGGAGAAATTGATTTATGAAACATACCTTGTGTCTAATTCTTTCTAATTTAATATATTATTCTTCTAAAGATTGCGAATTATCTTCAGAGAGTATTTTTGAAGCGAATGCTGTTTAATAGTTGCATTTTTTACAATTCACTTCATGGCTGTCAATGATCCGTTTTTATCCCTTGTAACTGGTCCAATTACCGATTTTTCGGTTGTAGGAAAGTTCTTCAAACATTTCACTTAAGTCAAGACAAATCTTTCTTTAGTTATGAAATGAATAACTATAAATTAACGGTCGATACACGAAAGGATTAATTAAAATGCATATCAGACTAGCAAACTCAAAATGGTTAGGCGTATTTTTGAAAATCCATCTGCATGAAAATGGAGAAACTTCGCATTCTGGAAAAAAGAAATAAAAAAATGTACATTTTAAAATATTCGCTTTGTCCTCTCTTTCTGTGCCTGATGATGCTACTTCGGTAGCAAAACTAGCTGCAAAAATACAAGTCCTGCAGAAAAAATACAATTTCTCTATCTTTATTTATATCGGACTAAGAACAGAAATCAGTGAAAAGAATATTATCCTTTAAAAAGCTGATTCTGAAAACAAGAATAGGAGTGATGAACTGAAGAGAGTGGATCTCCTGACGAGTATTTCTTTTTCTTCATCAATGAAAAGCGAGCATACCCAACGAACTCAAATAAGAATTGTATTTTGCGCTGAGACAGTGAATAATTAGGTGCCTCCTGTTCGACCAATCAAACAGAAGCACTCGTTATCGCAATCAAACACGCTATGTGATAAGGGAGAAGAAGATAGACGAGGTGCGTGCTCCCAAAAACACTGCCACCTCACTTTACGCGTGCACGTAATGTACGCATTGCTTCCATCTGAGGGGAGCGAATGAGTCGGCGAAAACGATGAAACATCCAAATGTCTCCCATCTCGTCAACGATGACTTAGGGGAATCCCGTTCACACCATCTTCATGGAAATTACGCCTAAGGAGTTTTCTTTGGCTCAGCTGAAAATTTTCAAGTGTATTTTGCATAATTGTCTTTAAGAGGCTCTAAAGCTCTCCAATGGCCGAATATGACGGTAACCATCGGAGCAATTCCTCGAAAGGAGAATGGAAAACGCGGATTACCGACATTCTGGGAATCACTCGACGCGCATTTCGGTGACTCTTCCACCATCTACATACATAATGGCGAATTTTTAAAATTTCATTGATCACAGGAAGAAAAATTTAGATGCAATAGGACTACCATTAAATCAGATCCCAAGATATTTCTGTGAAATGTAAATATTAGGCATGGTAAAGGTATAAAATTAAAATCTTTTTTGTTATTTCAATTGTTCAATAAAAAACATAAGCACGTCTTCAATCGCAAGATAACCTTAGACGTATCAATGTCATTTGTAACATGAATCAACACTAAATAAGAGATAATTTGGTAATAACTTCAAGTCAATCTCTTGATTAATAAATGCTTTAATATTTAAAATAAAATATATCTTGACTAAGTTATTTAAATTCTTAAATCTTTGCGTAGAACCGTGAGGCCTTGCTGCTGCATGGATTTGAAATCAAATTAGATTGTAAATTTAAAATTCAAATTTTACTATTGAAACTGTAGCCATGCTTTCTTTGGTAATAATAATAGGCTGATATGTGATGCAGAATATGATAGGCGATGAATAATAACGAACGAATTTTAAGCTAAAATAAAATTTCCTCGAAGAAAAAACCCGATGTCACTTTATTACCTAACTTGATAAAAAGTACCCTGAAACTTTTCTTTCACACAAAGGAAGACGGCCATGAGATGAAAGGTGAGTCACGTTGATGGCCTCTTCGTCATCGTGGTACAGAATCCGCGATCGAATCGCATAGCATTCCATATTCCGACCAATCGTTGGACTGCGTCAAAACGACGGTGATTACGCGCTCCGCCTAGCGGAAGGATTCAACTATCTCACGCATGAATGGATCTCCCGAACTGTTTGTCGGACTTCAGCAGAATGCAATCCCTCTTCTGTTTTCTTTGCATGCCTGCGGTGATTGTTGGACCATCAATTATGGCTGCCTATGGAAGTAATAGGGTTCGCTTGCGTTCCACCAAAAATGTGTGCCTTTGAAACGAAGGTAGACGATTTTATAGGCATATCGCAGTGCTCTTTTGGAGATGTTTACACGGGGAAAGGACGTCACCTATAAGAATTTAATGGAGATTGGAGGGCCTGGGTTCCTATCATTCTTTCGTTGATAAGCTTACTCCTTGGGGTTTCTCAGACGACTTCCCGAGCTAGGTCATTCTCAAGTCCCTTGAGGGAGTACTGGTCTCCTCGTGACCTTGCAGAACTAGAAATTTTCCAAAGGAATGACGAAGAGCTCAAACTATAAACCAACAACAGATTTTAAACGGTTACCTATTAAATCTGCGGGATATTTGTCACAAAATTGTATTTCTATATTAATTGCAGGAATTAAAGAAATTGCTTAAAATTGAGAGTTTATATATGTCTCTTTGAGAAGGAAATATGCTTTAGGATAGCTGCGGAAATTGAGGTAGAGCAAGCATTGAAGAATAGACTTATCTTTCATTTAATACTAACGACGTTATAGGCATCCGAGTACACCTTATAATTGAATCTAACTTATTAAATTTAGAATATCGATAATTATTTATAAACGTAAATCCTTTATTATTTTATCTTTCTATACCTTTTCCATTGTTAATTTGGGTGAACATATTGAGTATTTCGTTTTAACGAGGCAATGCCTAAAATATCCGCTGGTGATAAAGCTTAAGAAAAAAGTAGTTCCACTCAAAAAAGATATTACCAGATAAATTATCTACCAATCTCTTACAATTTCAAATAATTCATTTTTTACTAAAAATTGAAAGAAATTTGTCTTCTTAGAAATTTTTTCCTTTTTATATGTTAATATTAATTGAAAGACAATGTGATCGATTTTAGTGCCTCTTTTCTGTTCTTAAAGACGGCAATCTTAAATACCTGCACTTTGTGCGAATGATACATTTAACAAGTTGAAATATATGGATTAAATAGGTAAAGAAATACACTGGAAATAAAAGTGACAACGCATCGATGCAGAATTTCGGTTTATAGATCTTTTTTTTGTTAAAGATTCTTAGAGAAGTTCTTTGTAGTGGCTAATCAATCTGCATGTACATACAAACGAAAACGTTATGGCGTGTGAATTCATATACGAGAACTAACAGTTATTATTTAGTGGTGGTAATTAGGTAAACAAATATAGCTAGACCAGACATAGCTTTCTTAATCTGTGAAATGATAGAATAGTATTTTTGTTTTTTAAATTCAACCATCATATTTCTTGGGTTTTTTCTTACTTCATTTAAAGGTTTGGGCGTTTAAAGGCCTAAATTCTATTCAAACGAGTCAGTTGCCTATCCTTAATCTCGTCATATATAGTAACTTACTTACTTGCCGTCTGAATGTCCTTGAGAATCACAATTAATTCATATCCTTCTGACATTAGTTTGACGACTCAATTGATAATGAACTTGACTGAGTTAATATAGCTAATTGGCATAATTTTACAGACCCTAAAAGTGGGCGAGTTCCTTTTGAAACGACAACAGCTGAGGCAGTAAAAGGAAAATATAATAGTTTTTACTTAAGAGATGAAACTCCTAATAGCCGTATAGAGGACTTATGTAAAGCTATAGTTAATGCAGTCGCCAAAGTAAGAAAGTCGAGGAAAAAAATCACAGCTTTATCTTGTACCCCGCAGTAATTGCATTTTTCATAATGGAAAGGGCATTTTAATCGCGTAGCTTTAAAACCGCGCACGAATCCTCGGAAATTCGATTATGTTTAATAGGCGACGAGGGATTTTTAGCGAAACTTTGTCTCAATTACACTCCGCTGCCCTAACAAGCCTCGGGCAAACGTGTCCTGCACCCATAAGCGTGCTTCATCTCTCGTCCTAAACATATCCCTGATAAAGACAAAGAGCCATCTCGACTTAATTGCAAAAAAGCGACGGACAAAGTTTTTACCGAAATTAAAAATACACGGATAGAGAGGAAATGCATTTAGCGGATTATTGAATCAAGCTATTAAAATTGGACCAATTTTCTTCCGAATTTCATGGCCGATGGGCTTAATACAGATCCTCTTTCCCATTCCGTCACTCCACCGCCGAGGCATCGCAGCAATTTGGCTGATAATTCCCCATTTCATCAGCGATGGCTATCCTGTTCCCACCGAAAATCCAACAGAAATTGATATAAATCTCTAAATTTGGCAGCCACTTCCCAGACCGCCCCTTCCAAATGCTGCCCTATTTTACTCCCCCCTCTTCATTCTCCAATTTGACCAATTACGCAGCTTACTCTATCCCCGGCTAGTTTTCTCCCGCTTCCATTCTTTCTCCGCCCCCCCCAACGCCCCCCCAAAACGCCAAGACCCTCCCAGCACGCCAAGAATACTAATCACATTAGCCCTCTCCCTGCTGCTAAGTGGATGAGCGTTTTAGAACCAGCGTATGAATCTCCTTTGTTTATAGTTGTGCTCCAGACATCCCCTTCCCCGTCGACTTGACCGATGTCCACGCTCTCCACTGGAAACAAACGGCATTACACCAACGACACAAACTTTGACATATTGAAATTGACTGGATGCATTTTCGAACAATTAGAGTGGTAAGAGGCCAAAGAGGATGAGTAACGCTTATAATTGCTACAATAGTAAAACAGGGCTGATGTAATCTACGTTTGGACCGCCGTACAGGATGGCCTGTCTCGGTTGAAACGAAGATACAGCATCCAGCAGCGATTAAACATCCTTTAAATTCATAGTAATTGATAGTGTGATCGCACGCTTTTTTTGCTGTCAATTAATCATGGATTCACAATGGGATGTATTCCTCCAAGAAAAGTAAAGTATCATAAACCTCATACTGGCTTAGGAAAACTTTCAAATAGCAATGCACTCAGTGTAAAGTATTGATAACATCAGATGACACCGTGAACCAAATTATAGTTGTATTGCTACCTTTAATATCTTGTTATTACTACTTTACCAATATTTGGAAACATTTTAGCAGAAAAAATCTTCAATCGTCAATTTAAACTTATACAACTGAAAAATATGCACTTGGTCAGCATCTCGAAATATTTTATTACATACACTGCCGCTTATGTTACTTGGTAACGTCTTGAGATTTCATAATATGATAAAAACATGAGGATTATTTTGAAGGTAATGAATATATAAAATATAATGAATAATAAAGATCTGGGTTCAAGTCTCTATCATGTCAGACTTTTTCACTTTATCTTGGGGTTAAAATTAATATATTTCTGCATGAGATGCTAAGCATCCTATCTATTGAATATTTTTAGATTAAAATTAATTTCCTCATTAACACAATAAGAAATCATTAAATAAAAGAATGACCAAACCACTGAAAATTGTTGGAATGGAAGAAAATACAGGGCCTTTGAAAAAGAATGAATCTATTTCTAAGCTTAATAAAATATTAACTTCATTAAATTTCATTAGTTACCTAAACACAGCTTTCTAAGTGTTACTGGCATATAACTTCATGAAATCAGTTAATTCTTTTTAAAATATTGTGCATTTTGTTGCGACCCAAAACGGATAACAATTTTCTATTTGCATTACTTCTAAAAAAAGTGCTTTCATAAGAAACTGTACCTCCTTATACACGACGATTGTTTTCCTGCAATGGATATATTTTCCTAAGACGATGTCTTAGGATTTAATTTTCTAACTTTTCCGGATTATGTTTCTATTTATACATATATTATATATGCTCTTATAATACATACATTACTTATGTTCTTATAAGTACTATTGATGACAGGTTAGAGGAAAGAAGAGACTTCCTAGTCTCAATTTCGCAAAAATAAGGACCTTTTAAACTATTTACAGTGTATGTGAAAATTTTTGTAAATAAGTTACATTCATGCTATAAGCAATAAAATTTGCAGGACAAATCAAAATTTACGAAAAACCTCCAAAAAGAGAATGTTTCTATGCTCTCGTAAAATAATGTATTCAAAGGGAGAACTTCCGCCTTGCATCGAATTTTCTTTCGTTTTTATTCGAGCAATGAACTATGAATAAATTTGAATAAGAAAACTTTCATGGAGGAATTCGAGAAGGATATAAAATTTCGTGTTATATGATAACAATACAATTTTATGCCATTTTTCTTACTATACGGATGGATTCACATAGAAATTAGATTTGTATACTTCATCCAAAAGCATGAAGATGTTTGTATCACATAGTCTCAACTAAGTACTTATTCCCCGTCTTGATTTTCCTCTTTCATTTAATGCTTTTCATTTAAGCTAGTTCAGTCGTTGCAAAGACCCATTTCTATTTGAAGCTCCCGTGAATAAAGTTGTCACGACTACTAAACTTTATCATTATTTAAGACTTTATCAGGGATTCAGGTCGAGGGAAGTGTATTTCCTATGCCAATCGAGCGGCGAAATTGCAGCCAGCAATTCTTTTTGTAAAATGGAAATAAAATGTCTCTGTTCGGATTTTATTCCGAGGCTCGTAAAACGGTCCCCTCCCAATCATTCTCCCTGCGAATCCACTCCCGAAATGCGAGATTAAATCGATCGGCACTTTACGTTAAACCATTTATGCGATTCGTAAAATTAATATCGCATGAATTCCATCGAGGGCCATTCTCCAAGGATCGATAAGATGTTATTTGCCACGCGAATTATAAGTGCCTCGCTTTAGCCCAAATTAATACTTATTCTCACTGTTTTCAAATCCACTCTGACAATAAAACGGACCGATAGAAAGATCTCATCCTAGAGATAGACGTAGAAAACTCTCCGTCGCCTTCAATTAGACTACTCCGTTCAGTACCTAATTCTGATTGAAAAGCCGTAGTCTTGGTTTTTTCATGCAAACATTTCCATGGATATCGACTAAATCTGAATTAGAATAATTTATGCTTCGATTGCAGAATCCTTAACTTCCTTCCCGCGGATTTAAAGCGCAGTATCATGCAACCATTAAGTACGGTGCCCTATACCATACGTAATGATTATATTCCAACTGCCCATAAATTGTTTTAATGCAGTTGTCAGATTATAGATTCTTTCCTCATAAGATAGAAAAGCGTATATGTTCTCTATGTCGAGCTTCATTCGTTTAGAGCCTACTTCCTTATCATGGAAATGCCGACTGAGTAATCGGATTTGTTGAGTTTAGAGGAAAATCTTTGCACGAAAATAAAAAGTAAGAATCGTTTCGTTGATACAATATTCTCCAATAAACCGATTATTTTAAAATCCCATTTTGGTTAGGAAAGCCATGTTAGCAGGGACGGCATTAATCTAGGAGTGATTCTAGACGACAATATCAGACAAAGGCTCCAATAACAAAATATCGAAATAAAAAGAACAGAAGAAAGTATCCTCCGAGCATTAAAGTAATATGTTACAACAATAAAATATATACTAAAATGGCAAATCAATCATTTGTCGAAAGAAAGTGACTAACGATTTGCAGTAAAATTCATAGAAAAACATACCATTCGCATATAAAATATGAAGAAATCTAAGTAGAACTTATTGCTGCAATGTTGGCAAATAACATTTTTGATTCTAAGTGCCACTATTTATATAAATTACAATTATTAATTGATAGACATATTAATATGCAGACATCTGAATTATGTGATATATTAAAAAATATGCATGATGTATGGAAGGAGAATATGTTACTGAGAGTTTCAACCTTCATTGGGGCTCTACATTAGATGAGGTCCTCAGGTATCTTCTATCGCGTCTTAATTTAAATCCGCCGCTGCATATTTGGTAATAAATATCATTATGAGAAGAATTTAAGGCAAAATTTTTAATTTTTTGTCGCGAATTACCAATATCAGTCTCGTGTATGGTGCATCTGAAATAGATCTTTGAAATTTAGGTAATGCAGATCCGGCCAATCATAGAATGGAGAGCCACATTTATTTCATATCTTTGTCATTGTCTTATCATCTCCTTACGTATTACTCTTTAGATATGATGATATAAAATTATCTTTTATAAAGTAAGTTCAAAAGAGCTGGAAAAATATTAAATGGTATACTGAATCTAGCGGTATGAACTTCATTTCCAAGATATCTTAGAAAGAACTGAGTTCCATTCATTTTCTGACTGACAGATTTCAAAGGAAAATTATTATAAATTTCACTGGCAATGCTATTCTCGATTTTTATGGCCAACTAACTTATGAAAAGTAAATATTGTATCAAAACGCTTTAATAAAATTTCTAGCTGAACATCCCTAACTTAGTAGAACACTATCTTAAACAGGGAATTGGTGGAATATCATGGTTTGAGCACAAGACACGATGATTTTTCACTTCCGTTTATTCCTTCATTTTTATAGGAGCACAAAGTTTCGTGCATTTTAATAAGTTCACAATTACCTCAATTAGTTTTTAAGTAGATTTTTTAGAATAGCGGTTCTTGTGCATTAGTAAGCAAAGGACCCCCTATTGTTTATTATTATCCGCTCCTGAATGTGGAGATTTCCCTTACATATTGAGATGTTATTTAGGTTCCAGGTAACATTAAGTGTTTACAATAAATTATGAAATGTTAACTATAAAAATATTTATTAGCAAAATTAAAAGACAATCTTCAATTGAAGCAAAATTTATAAAAGTTTTGTTTCTTTTGTTAACATTATATTTTATTTTTCTATATGTAAGTTAACTGTGTGTATTAGTACTGAATTAATTTTATATATTTTAATATTTATTATATAAATATTAATGATAATTATTAAATATATTCATTATTATTTATTAATATATAAATATATTATAATTATAGAAAATATCTATCAAGAACAACACATTAAAATGGAAATATATTTATTTTCATGCTCTTCAGATTATTTTGCCAACTTAATAAGAATTCCTAGTGTAGAGCATTATTTCAATTCATGACTCGTAAAATATAAATGACTTATTAGTATGCCAAGACGCTTCCGCCATTCTGTTTGCAAGCTCTACTTTCAAAATATTCTTCAGACGGGGATTTGCGTTTCCTTGGAAGTTTTTCGATGTGTAAGGCATTTATATGCTCTGAAACAGCAGAAAATCTGAAGGACGAAATTATATTCTTTTTGTTACGTCACTGCGGCAACCTTTGGAAGGGGCTCTCGAATCTTTGGCATATTTTCAACTTTCGCATACTAAAAATTTCTTATCTAAACTTTTCTCCTGTTTTCGCTAAAATCATAAAAGTTGAGCCAATCTGAATACTTTTTCGCGGAATTTTATAACGCTATTTTAAAACCTAACTTAAGTTAGCTGCCTTCACGTCCTCAAAGTTTGTTAAAAAGTATTCAGTCCGCGTCTACTTGAGATGAATTATACATTTTATCACTCCTAAAAGAATAGATTAAGGTTCAAAAACAGCGATCCATCCTGAATAAAGTTCCGAATGGAGTGTGTACGAGTCGTAAAGCTACGAGATGGTGGCTATTACTTGGGAACGAGGCTTCATTCAAAAGTCTCTGCAAATGGAAGAGTATTAATCAAAGGGAGAAAGATACGGGAAGACAAAAGTACTTAATTCTATGCGATGGGTACCTTGCATGCTACAATAAATAATGGCCGTATGAGCAATTTTTCCATGCTCGCTTCAGTTTCAAGATGGGATATATTTCTTTTCAAGTTTATGTAAGCACAGTGGATTTGTTTAGCTCGAGACGACAATTTTATGCGACAGAAAAATATACCTTCATACTCTTTATATTTCTCACGGTACATAATTGAAATAAGATTCACGTACACTTTGTGAAATCAAATAACGATATTTCGAATAACTATGTGCCGTGAGCTGAAGTGTTAAGAAAAGTTTTTCTTTCTATTCGAAAAACTTAATAACAATAAAAATTTGCCGGGAGTTACAAGATAAAAATAAATTGAATAGGTCTCACACCCCTAAATTTTCATCAGGGCATTGATCCTTAATGCTTTATCGTTCCGATTTCTCCAATTCAACGAAAAAAAATTTCGGTTTATTTCCGTTATTTTCCTTCTCTTAACTTCCAACCAGTTCGAACCGATTCTTTTTATTCCTTTATATGAAAAAAATTGTCAAGCAATATCCTAAGCACTGATACTAATAAAACAATCGATTTAATGTTTCTAGATACAGTTAAAAATTTATGACTCCATTCGTTAAGAAATAACGTTAAAGGTATTTCGCCAATACGTGAGGAACATGAAACGCTATTACTTTCCTATGAGTTTAATTCCACGCAGCTCATTCACACCTTTGAATGTTTTCCAGAATGTACGAGACGAAGCTTAATTGACTTTATTCCGTAGCTGTCGAAACTACGCATATGGGATCTTTTTCGGTATGCAAAAGAATAGGGGAAAAAACATCTCTGATGCCCGAGAAATTATAATCACTCACTCCGCGAAAAGCATATAGGAATCAGGCGTAAATAATGGTCAAGTTAGCTCAGGTCAAGCATTAATTTATTTCAGAATAGATGCGCCGAACGAATGGACGGTAAAAAAATAAACAAAATAGAAGCGACCCTTCATAGCGACATATGTCAGAGGTCCAATGGTGCTCAATCATTTTGGCGCCGGTTCCCAGAAGAGGAAAAAAGTACAAAACCATGGTCCTCTGTAGTGAAAATCAATGCAACGGATTATCCGACGAATGCAGTGTGATGAATTAAAGCGGAGCACCGATAGATTAAAAAGGACAGAGAATAAATGCAGTCGAAAAAATTATCAGGACGGAAAAATAGGCACCACTGTGAGAATTGCAAATTCACCGAGATTTATTCCCTCAATACGCTCCCTGTGTGTTTACGTACGTTTCTGGTTGCGTTTATGCTTGCGAATTCGTGGTGAATATTCTTTTATGCGTGCCTACGAGATATACTAAATCCTATTATTCAGCTGTAGCTTATAGTGTATGGCATTCAAACTTACAACGATATTAAATCTAGTGCCGCTATAGAACGAAAGAAGCTTTTAAACTTATTGTTTCAAAGGACTTAAAAATTTAATAATAATATACGAATTTTGTAGGGGTGAGATTGATAATCATGAGGCTCTGCTATCATCTAACTCTTTACCATATGTAATTGGAAATTAGGGAGAAAATGATACCATGATGAGAGTGCACAAGAGAAAACTATTTTGTGGTTTAAAAAATCTAAGTTAACACGTAGAAAAACACCACAGAAGAGAAACCGCCACAAGGAACCTGCGAAACCGACAGATAGTAAAGAAAAGGCAGGTAAAGACATCAGAAAGTTAAAAAAAAACAAGTAGAAATTGACGAAATTAAAAAAACGTCTACACATATCACATAATTCTGTACCATTTCCTTGGCACGGATAAACGTTTTGTTTAATTTTGTCAATTTCTATGGCGTCCTACCAGAAGGTTTGCCAGAATCCATTCATAAAATACAAGTACTCTTTAAATTGCGTACACACATAAAATATGTGAATAAATGAAAAGTAAAAATGAAGAAAAGGAAACATGGTTTGCTATAGAAAATGTATAAATGTAAATTGATATAAAAATAGAGAAATTCGATATAAATTAGAAGAAATCAGTAGAATAACAAGGTAAACTAAAAGTATAAAAATATAACAAGGAACGGCTAGATGATGAAATGTTGAATATCAAAGATATATCTATTATATATAGCTAACTCTCCGGATATACCTATATATATATATATATATATATATATATATATATATATATATATATATATATATATATATATATATATAACTAACCGCTAACTCTCCGGATATACCTATATATATACGAGTAAAAGTTGCTTGCATACTGCAAGCTATCCGTTGAATACAGTATCATACCAAGTACTGCCTCAGTTCAAATTTAAAACTTCGCGCCAAAGACCGCCTGGCGACGAACTAAGAACCCGATCGTGAGAGAAGACAGCAAAATAATATTAGATAAGTGCCATCCTTACTTCTTCCAAAGTTTCGATTCAATATCTTATCGGGAAGGTCCCACGCCTCTGTCACCAATCCGGGTTTTATCTTTCCAGCTTATCGGGAAGGCATTTAAAAACTCGTCCAATGCATTTCTTATGGAAGAATTTTGCATCCACCTGGCGTCGAACTCACTGTCATTTGGCTACATTTTTTCCATGAGAAGCATAGAAGACTACCTCAACTTCAACCTCCGAAATTTTGGTTACTCTATCTTAACGATAAGTGCCTCAAAATAATTTTCAAAAATCCGCGCAATGCATTCTTATGGGAAAATTGCGATTTTTGGGAATTTCTGGCATCGAACCCATGATAGCTAGCGTCGAAGTCTGCATTATTCTGGCATCTAGAGTGTAGGGTCAGTACGTCGAAAAAATGTGACGTCGATGGCGCTTGTGGAACATGGTCAGAATTCGTATCCCCTATATATATCTATATAGGTATATCCGGAGAGTTAGCTATATATAATAGATATAGATATATATATATATAGGGGATACGAATTCTGACCATGTTCCACGAGCGCTGTTGACGTCAGATTTTTTCGACGTACTGGCCCCACACTCTAGATGCCAGAATAATGCAGACATCGACGCTAGGTGTCATGGGTTCGATACTAGAATGTCCCAAAAATCGCAATTTTCCCATAAGAATGCATTGCGTGGATTTTTGAAAATTATTTTGAGGCACTTATCGGTAAGATAGAGGAACCAAAATCTCGGAGGTTGAAGCTGAGGTAGTCTTCTATGGTTCTTATGGTAGAAATGTTGCCAAATGACCGTGACTTCGACTCCAGGTGGGTCCGAAATTCTTCCATAAGAAATGCATTGCTGCAATTTTTGTCATTTTTTTTCAATACCTTCCCGATAAGCTGGAAAGATCAAACTCCGTGTGGCGACGGAGGCGTTTGAACACATTCTTTCATGAATTTCACAGTTCGTCTAGTGGTCCTTGGTTTGATGCAAGAGGGTAATTCCGATTCCACCATGCATTTCAAACGGGGAAAACGGAATCTTATTTTAGGACCTTCCCGATAAGATATTGAATCGAAACTTTGGAATAAGTCATAATGGCACTTACCTAATATTAATTCGCTATTTCTCTAACAGAAGGGTCCTGAGTTCGACGCTAGGCGGTCATTAGCGCGAATATTTGCAATCTGTTTTGAGACCGTTCTCGATGCGATAGAGCAATCAAAATTACGGTGTTTGCAGATGAGATGGTCTTCCATAGTATCAAAGGAAGAAATGTTAGCAAATGACCGTGTGTTCGACGCCAGGTGGGTTCGAAATGCTTCCGTAAGAAATGCATTGGTGAAATCTTGGATGATTTTTTAAAAATCCTTCCCGAAGAGCTGGAAAGATAAAACCCGGAATGGTGACAGAGGCGTTTGAGAACATTCTTTCATGTTATTCGCCGTTTCTGCAGTGGTCCTTGGTTCGATGCAAGAGTGTCATTCCGATTCTACCATGCATTTCAAACGGGAATAACGGAATCTTATTTTATGACCTTCCCGATAAGATACTGAATTGAAACTTTGAAACACGTCAGAGTGGCGCTTATCTATTATTCGTATGCCATTGTCTCTCAGAAATGGGTCCTGTGTTCGACGCCAGGCGGTCATTTACGCAAATTTTAAAAAATTGTTTTGAGGCCTTTCTCAATGCAGGAGACTATTCAAAATCACAGCCTTTGCGTTTGAAGTAGTTTTCTATAGAACCAGGGGAAGAAAGGTTACATATGACCGTGAGTTCGATGCCAGATGGATGAAAAATTCTCACGTTCGAAATGCAGTGCGGCAATTTTTAAGATTTTTGCTGGATAAGCTTTGAAAATGATACCCGTAAGGGAAACTTATTGTAAATTTTCACCAATTAGCTTGCAGTATGCAAGCAACTTTTACTCGTATATATATATATATATATAGATAACAACAATAGTAACAATCAAAAGAAATGAAAAATACAGTATAAAAATAGATATAAAAGTAGAATACTATACATACAGATATTTAGTTCATGGTGGCACACAATCCTGCACATTCAATCAAAGGATGTTTTCCGTATACAAATCCGCAGATAGTAAATAGAGGAACATTAATAATAGTAATTTACGGGAGCTCTAGCCATAAATATAACGTCAAACATATATTTCCGTGCAGTTTTATAATTCAATCATCTCCATAAAAATAATATCTTCGTTGAGAGAGAAGAAAATCGCCCTAAATTACTGCGCTACACGCAAAAGATCATGTCAGCAGAATTTGGAGTCCCAGGGGATGAATCAAATAAATGAATTTAGAGATGCGTGATATAGGCGAAGTAGGAAAATTCTAACAAAATGAAAATTTAAATTCAAGCAAAGGTAAAATAGATGTAACAGGAATATGTGCAGTTTTCACAATTTAACAAAACGCGAAAACACAGTCATTTGTTCTCAACAAAATTCGATTCAATGATGGTGACAGATGACGTTGAAAGAGACGTCGTAGATACCTGAGAGAAAGTGAACCGATAGAGGCAAAATTGCATAGGAAAATGAGTGGGACAGAAGGACTTGATCAAGCCCAGCAGCTGCGTCCTCCAAGCACGGGGTTGAAAAGGGGAGAAGCCCTTATTCATTTTTCAGTGGGCGATCTACCAAGTATCGAATTTATTTATTCGATCGTCTCTTTTTCCACTTCTATCTATACACGTTCCGCCCACCCCCGCCGTGGCGCCACCTGCTCCGTACGAAGGACCAATGATGCTGGAGAGGAAATTGAAATCTTCTCCTTCGATCTACTCTTTCTCCTTCAAAGTCACTACTTCCATATGAGACAGATATTTTCTCCGTGCGTATTTATGTATTCTATCGAAATTGGTATGCCGCAGACATTGTGATATCGATGCACCTGCAAGAATTCAATCAAACTTCTAAAAATGTGCGCTTCTCCTCCAATCTGAATAACAGCGCACTTTCTCGTCCAAGTTAGTGTTCTACATTACGGAATAAACTACGGGAAGGCATTCTCCGAGATCGTTGGGGGAAATTCTGCGAAATTTTCCTCACCAAAGCACGTTTCCGTTTTGCTAGAGGTAATAACAATTCGTTGTTACGGTCATGCCCTTCCATAAAACTAATAAATTTCCCCTATGAACCTTGTGAATGATTTTACATGTTATTGTGAGCGTTGAAGGGGAACTGAAGTACGCTGAGATTTCGATATTCTTACAAAATAGTGGAAAATACAGTAAAACCAGGTTTAAACGATTCCGCATAGAACGCGGTTCTTCCTCAGTTTCTTTCCCCCGAAACAAGTGGTAAAAACACCGCTTAAGACGCTCTGCTACCCGCATATAAGGCGGACTTTTCCCGTTCGTAGAAGCACTGCAACCATCTATAGCAAGTCCTTCATCTCCGTAAATGATCGACCAAACATTGCATACGTTATTCTTCCCTAATTGTCCTTCGGCTTCATTGTAGAAAGTTAAATGACCAAAACATAGTAACAAGGGAGGAAGTAACAACGCTTTCTATAATCAAACATCAGACAATTTATAACAATCATGAAGAGAAGGCAACTAGCACTACGCAGCAATAATTCTCTTACTCTCTAGATATCTACAGCTGCGACTATAAAAACAAATTAGAGAATGTTATTCCTATAAAGAGTTTTCAAATTGTAAAACAATGATTTGAGATCACTGATTTGAGTCAATCCACCTGGGAGCAAAACAGATAAATTAAATCAACAAGATAGAGACATAATTGAAACTATGAAGCTCGGGAATTGGCTAGGATATCATCTTTTGAATATATTTCCTAGACTTATGCATATTTTCTCTCAATAGATTATTTTCGTCAATGGCTTCTTATTCACAGTTTCCAGTATAGCTATGTCTTGAGTAAGAAAGAACGTTTTGACGGTTGAAGGTCAGGTTTAAAGCGAAATTAAAAGAATGAATAAAACGTAGAGAATGAAGTTGAATTGAATTTGAACACTATTAGCTGATGATTTCTACATTTGGGATAGAGAAATAAACCTAGTAGTGAACCTGCTGGATTCTGTTCACTCTTCTATGGTGGTGTACTTTTTACTTTTATATATTTTATGAAGGAATAGTAATTTTACAGTATAAAAATATGGGAAGGAGGATTTGAAATATTAATCAGAGAGATGGGGACGAATTCCGTGCATTGGGTCCCTCATTTGTTTTTATGCGAGGAAAACAGGAATGTCTGTATTAATCCTTCACTTTAGGCTACTAGTTCCTTTTCACAGTTCATAGAGAGAAGTTCACCTTTAATGTGATAGAGCTTTTAGTGAATAAAAAACACTACACCGTAAGCGACAAATACCGATTCTCTTTGCTAAATTTGTTGTTAATCGAGTCATGAATAACGTTTAAGCAAATACGAGAAAAGGCCATGAAATAATAATTTATTCTGTTCATCGAATAAACATTTGGACAACCGTCCTAATTTCCGCAGCTCATTTAAGCGACTTCTTCATCCCACCGAAGATTTGAAACGGAGATCCTACGACCCCTATTCCCCGAGGTAGCAATAATAAAGTCTTCGGAAGCAAAAACTTTCATTTCGTTTCCACGGGCGCAGGGGCAGAATGCACTCTAGTACAACGCAAACAAACGAGCTGAAAATACCGAGCGCATGTAAACAGCATGTACGTGAAGGAGGGAATGACTGTGTCACAGAGGTTCGAATCCGCCGTCCCGTGATGCACCTCTGCGACATGCATTGTCCCTAATGAAATTTTCCGTCGTCCGCCATGAATGAATGGGAATAACTTTCTGGATATTCTATCGCTGACGACTGTCTGCGAACACTGTTAGCATAACTTTATATGCAAGAGGCACCTCTGCGTGTTTGCCACTGTGCGTCAGAATGCGTTTCAGGAAATTACCCAGACTGCGTTGCTCATTTTGGATGCTATTCAAGCACTATATCAAAGCTGTATTTTATGTAGGATTCATTTCATTTTAATCATTATGCAGCATACGACGGTGTCTTTCATTTTTCGATCAGCTTTTTGATCTTCATTTTCGACCTTGTTTTAGATTAGAATACCGATTTTAAATATAAATTCTTGGAATAAATACGTCAATAAGGCATAAAGTATTTATTTATGATTGGTTACTATGCATCAAAAGTTAGACATTAATTGTGAATTTAAAGCCCAAGTGCTCCAACTATTACCTAAATAAGAATGATTTTCTCCGTAATGAATGTTATCAATGTCTAGGGAATTTGTTAGTGTCCTGCGAGATGATATTTTAGTGGTTTAGGGGATGCAATAGACGAAATAAATGGCACTGAATAAAGAATATTAAGGTATATGAGCATAACAAAAAGTAAAACTTTAAGAAGTATAAGAATTGACCGAATGACATTTAGAAATGAAAGACTCAATTAACATCTTGAAATAACATCTATTTATTCAATTCCTCACAAGTGTTAACCCTTTTAATTTATGCAGAAAATGGAATATTTTTTTCAAAGTGAACCTTCGTGGCATTCGCAATGTTCTACGATGAATGATAGTGTACCCAATCGGTATTCGTGTAGTAGTCTACTACAATATTTCTAAATGTAGTATTTAAGTAAATAGACACACTACTTTTGCAAGCATCCACCTGTAATAATTCTGGTGTAAAATTTTATCAGTATTCATATAAATCATATTAAATAATGAATAAAAATTTCTACACTAAATTATCGTAAAATCAATATTAAACAGCGTAATTTTACGAAATGCGCATTGGAATTGATAATTCATCAATATACGTTAATTTTTAAATCTTATAAATACTCTCAATATTTATATAATATTTAAATAATCATCCTTAAATGTAAGAATTATTGCTTTGAACCCTTACACATCCTCTAAATCAGCAAGATACTATAATTGGTAAAACTCTTCCTCCAAGGTCTTAAAACACAGAGAGCCTAAATGGAAGTAAAATAAACTTTCTTTCATCGATCGCCGATAACATGCGAAAGATCCAAAATCGCATGGGAAGTTTTTCCCTCTTTGGTGATTATTACAGCAGGAAGGTTATTCCTGTCGCCAATCCTTATAGGGGATATTGGACACACAGAAAAAACCATTTCCTGCCCGAAATATTGGGGCTGATATTCCAGCAACGATAACTGCTCTGCTACGGCGGAAGGTGATTAATAAAAAAAACTGATCATATGATGTCGGAAATATTGCTTTATCCAAATTCTGTTTAAAATCATTTCTATAGGGCCACTACTATAACTATCAGTTATTTCAACTAAAGATAGTACTAAAACCTATAAAGCAAGAGGAAAGTTCGACGAAGAATGAGTTACGAATTGTTTAACAGTTCCTAGAAATATATATATCTTCCTACTGGAGAGCTTCATAAAAACCTGAAACTAGAAAACTAGATTTATTTACAAACCAATAAAACTACGCTTCAAAGATTGCATTCACCTCATACGTTATGAGATACTAATTCTGAAAATTCTTCTCTGAACCATAATACATAAAAGAACATTTCATTAAAGTTTATCCCGAAGGACACATTTTTTTCGTTTCTGAATCGCAGTCATCTAAGAGAGACAGACATACACCAGAAAACGAAAAAAATTCTCCACTCAGGTTAATGCGAAACTTGGCTCATCCTCCCGCAGTATTATTTTATGTCCGAACTGCGTAATGCTCCTCAGACGTGACTGAAAATCTTAACACACCCTCTTCATAAACATTAATCTTTTAACGCTTAAATGCAGTCGCACAAACGACTAGGCGATAAAAATTCTAACGGGGGGCAAGGAATCGCCGTCGTCAAAAGAAATGGCTACAGCGAAATAAGCTTTGGAAGTATGTTAGGGCAAGCATATAAGAGGAGAAAAAAGTAGAGTGACATGGGAGGGGTGTAAATGGCTGGTGACGTCATTGAATAGTTGGTCGTAGTTGGCGCCATGGGATTGGAACCAGACTGGAACTGTCCATCCCTTCTTATTTTCACCACCCCTTTTTTCAAAAGAGCCTTTCTCTGCCTCCACCCCTCACTGTCCAGTTAACCATCAACTTTCCCATTACTAGCAGCTAGAATAAAAGTGGACCCTTTTTGTAGATTTTTCTGGGAACCCCACCTCCATCTCCTCGACTGCCATGAATTACTTCACCGCTTTTTTATACCTTCCGCTCACTTCTAAAGTGAGGTTCCAGCGCATTTTCTTACTTAAAGAAGTCCTCTATTCTGTAGAATATACTCCCAAACAATGTTCTTCTTCGACCTCTTTTTCATTCTTCTTCTAAATGAAGTCTTCAAAAGAAATTGATTTAATTAAAATTATAATCAATCATATCTGAAATGCAATTATTATCGATTCGTGCTTTTTCACTATGAATCTGCTGTAAATCGAATGGGCTAAATCGTCTAACTTCGAAACCAAATGACCAAATATTTGTTTCTAAACAATTTCTTTACGTGTGTGTCAATTAGTCCATAAAATATAATTTAAAAGAGGGCCAGAGTATTTACTTAAAGAGACAAGATGTAATCGTGGCTATCGTCCATTTCACGGGACTATTATGAAATTTAAGAATTCATTAGCACAAAATGACCATCTCAAGGAAATAAACAATTCAAGACAGCTTCGGAATAATTTAATAGTCTTCCTAATGTTAATTTTTTCTTTTCTGTCTTTATTTCTGATCAACCATTTTATACAAATATTTGAAATGTTTTGTTTCGTTAAACTATAGACTGTTAAGTTTCCTAAATAGTAAATTTGTTTTTACAAGCGAAATCGTTTCAATGTAAATATTCATCATCATCGGTCATTCAATCCATAGATTGGTTGACTGCAGTCCTGCATGTATGTAAATATTAGAAAACCTTAAAATAAAGACTACTGCTACTCTCTCATACAAGTACAATACTTACAATTGCAAGTACTACTACCGCTAGTACTATAAGTATAAATTCTGCCGCAGTATCTTAATTGGATAAAGCAACCGCATAGCAGCTAGCTAATCCAGGTTCGAGTCACGGCTACGACGGACTTTCCACCTTCATTTCTTCAACATCATTCCTCATATTGTTTTCTCTCATTATTCTTTCCGTCACTTCTTTGCTAAACTATCCTTTTCCAATACCAGTCCTAGAAAATGTCCCGCTTTTCTAATAGACTTAGTGCAATCCTGAAATTCCCTTTCATAATATTTTCTCTTTTCCTATCAATTTATTACTTCGGTTGACGAAACCCTCATCGTAAACATTTCCAGACTGTAAAATGATTCTAATCTCATACTCTTTCCCATACAGTGACCCTCTCCAAGCATACACTTTCCACTCATCTCGCAGATATAGCACATCTGTAACATACTACGAATCGCCCAGTTATATCTCTCAGCTCAGATGACCGCATTGTTGTCCCTTTTTAGTGGTATATATACCCATCGGTATCCACAGTAAACAAAAACTTTCCCGCCCAATTCCGTTTCGACAATGAAAAACGCCGATCGCAGCGCCCATTTTCGCGCCAGAATCCGCGACTGCGCATTTCTGTGAGCAGCGCCGCCATAAAACTAAACCCACTTATGGTGGAAGAGAGAGAAAAGAAAAAGGGGCGGACCGTCCATCTTCGCGCATAGTGTGAAAGGAGAACTAATCAGCCAAATCAAATGAGATATCTCGCCCACTCAGCACTTTCTACCACTCCCTTTCCGCCCACGCTCTTTACTGCGGTGCCCCTCTTAGAATAAAAAGCAACTTTTACGTCTCTACCCTAAGGGCATGACCTCCGGTATTCTTAACGTTATTTTTCACTGCTTTTATTCTGTTGCGATTTTCCCATGCTCGAATCGCTGTCCGTTTCTCGCATGTTTCGAGATAAAAGAAGTCTCTTGACATTGAAGGGCTAACTCGGCCTAGAATTAGTGCTCGGCTCTATCACAATGGCCTCGTGAGATAGAATAGCACACAGAGGCGCAATTTGCAAGCATAATAGGCGCTACTTATGGGTTGATTCTAATCTAATTTAAGGATATGAGTGTGATACAGTGAAATATTTCAAAGATTTACGTCATAATCAGAGTATCGAACCGAAAATCGTTACTTATATCGATCCAATTTTCTGCTCCTAAAATTGCACGTTTTACTTTATTGTGATAGATGTAAGATTAATAAATATGAAACTTTCGTATAACTATTAATAAGTTTTATTAAGAAATTTAGTGCAAAGAGAATGACGCGTGAAAAACAAATGTTTTGAAAGATATCTTATTATAGTGGACGGAGCGAAAGCGAAAACGAACCGAAAATAGGATTTCTGGGGGGAAAAACGGAACTAAAAATATTACGATTCGATTCCCTGATCACGATTCACCACCTTTAGCAAAATAAAACTTTATCCTAATTTAGCAGATAAGCAGTATTGCAAATAAATAGCAATTGCACGTCAAGTTAAAGCTGGAGAGGAGAAGAAGACAAGGTACCCTGGTGAGATAGAAAAATAACTCTAATACGAATGAAAATTTCCCTCAAACGGGTTATATTTTCCTTTATCCAAATTAAGGAATGTATGAATATGTATCCAGAAAATACACAAAGTTTCTTCACGAAGCATCTAATTTTTATGTTCATTGTCGTTAACATTCCAGCTCCCAAACTGCTTTTAATCAACTTTAATTGATATTTCATCAGAAAAAATAAATACATGCACTCGTTTTATTTAGACTTCCGTGGAAATCCGTGTTATTCTCTCGTATATTCGCATCTATTAATGAAGAACCATAGTTTTCCGTGTATTGATACCTCCTTTTGTAAAAACTCTTTTCCTACCTTTGAAGTCCAAATTCAAATAAAGGGTCCTAATAGCTAGAATTAGTTTTAATATTTCCTGACATTCGCACAAAGTAGGGTGAGACACCCCTCCAGAACCCTTCAATAAGGGATACGTTACATAATACGTAAGAAGGAGATAAATCGTCACATATAAACTTACATAAAGAATTATAAAATAGTACGATATTTAAGTATAATACGGTAAAATATTTTGAAGATTCATATAGTCACGTACATAACAGATATTTCAATAATTATTAATACAAAACACTATAATATAATATTGCGTCGAAGCCTATGAACTAACTGTAAATTCTACAGTTTGTATTTTTAAAATTGTAACAAAAACTACAGATATTTATATTTAAGCGCATATATCTAGAGGAAAGCCAATCGCAATAGCTTCTGGAAAACATTTCCAGTATCTAATAATGAAAATCCGGATCAAATTGGTATCTGCTGATACGTGACCATTTTATGAATTTCACACAAGGAAAAAGTTCCTATCCAAGCTTCTTTGTCAGATTGTATCTGATGCGCCGCAAAAGAAAACAATAGGAGAAAAATGGAACAGGTGCGCGATATTGAGTCATGTTTTCCAAAAAAGAAAAGAATCATAGCCTAAATTCAAGTCTTCATTGTGACGCGGCTGGTGTTGTGTATACCTCATCGCTTTATATTCAAATATCTCCGACATTCTTCATTCCGCCCTCTACCGCGAGCTAAATGACGAAAAAAATCGCTCCGACACAAACTATCCGTCCTTCGCCAACCCCCATTTACAAGCCCATCCTATAATCCTTCACCCCAGAGCGTCGTGACATCACGGCCGAATAGCTGCCGGGTGAATCATGCACGGTCACGAAGCGGAGTGACGCGAATGGGAAGTGAAATGGAATAAGTAAAAGGGGGAGTGGATGAGAACGAGGAAGAGGAGGAATGGAGAATAAATGGGAATAAAGGGGAATGAGATAGTCAAGGAATGAAAGGAAATCCTAAAGCAATGTAGATTTGTCATTGTACTAAGTGATAAGTGACACCTCCTGCATTATCTATGCATCTTTCTATAGATGCAAATATGCTTTCTGTTGAATTTCTACCCTACATTATATTTTTTATTGCTTTTAATTTTCGGATGTAATTAGAGTGTTTAAGATTCGGATTGCCTTGCGATTTCCATTATTTTCTTTTTCTAAAAATCTGACATTGTGTTCAGTTTTGATTTCATTTTAAATGATTTTTATGATATTACTGCTTTTGTGAATTCCACGTATAGTGTTCCTTAACACTTCTTATCTTATATAATCAGTAAGTCTGCACATGTTTTTCAGACCTTTTCTTTGTTGGTGTGTTCCTACAATGGATCTTTTGTCCTAAGATATTATAATACTTAGGTATTTTTTTCATCGACAGTTCCTTCTAAGTTATCCTCGGTATTTCCATTTACACACATATTGTTTATTTTTTCATCAATTCAGAGCTGGATGGAAGAGCAGAATTACTACTTTCGTCTTAATAAAGACCTATAAAATCCTGGATGACCAACAAATTTCGCTCGGAAATCATATTTGTGAGCCGAAATATTTTTCAGCTTAGACGTGATTTCTGAATGATTTTAAAATTCAAAGATAAACATAAGCCTTGCCATGAAACCACCAAGATCAGGTATATAATAATGCCAGCATAAAATTCCCTTAAATTCTGACCTTGAGTTTTTATTTACTTTATACATGACTTCGTATACCAAACAAGGAATTTGTTATTCGAGTCCGCACACAGAATAAATTCAGCGCTACCCGAGTTACCTTAGTGAATAGGATAAAAAGGAGAGAAAAAGATGGCTTAGGCTAAGGAAAAATTTATGAAAAGAATTCGTATCGAATACTGACACATTTTAAGAAGTTTGTAGCTTCCATTGAGAGATTTATTTCAGCCGGTTTTGTGTACAGGTTGACTTGTTCAGGAATATGTAATATCAAAGAAATAATATTTTTCCTTTTAAAATGTGTGCTTCCACTTTTTATATAAAGTTATGTTTGAGCAGATTAATACATACATGAGATGCGGATCCAAATCCACAAGGAGTATGTAACCAAGCGTACACATAAAAGACTAAACGATCGAAACGAAAATATGTGTAGAGTAAATCAACGTAATCATATTAGCAGAAAATTAATTACACTTTAAAAAAAAAAGGATATAGCTTCCCCGTGAAAAATTTTCCTGATTTATTTGGGTCTGTGAAAATTAAATTACAATAATTTAAAGGGGATGTAATTTAATTATTTCTCTAAATTTTTCAATTTTCATATATCCCCGGAATTATTAAACATGAAGATGATAAAATATACCGCGTTGGACCAAGTCTCGTCAATAAAATAATACGAAGGTGCTGGAGTAGCTGAATGATATTCAGGAAAAGTTATTAGAGACAGAAATAAGTTCTGAAGTTAAATGTGAGGAAAGTTATGGGTTTTTTGGAATTATTTTGAAATGAGAAAATGGAGAAAGCGGAATAGATGATAAAATAGAGAAAGGGGGAGGTTGTAAAAAGTGAACGTCGAGAAGGGAAGAGCAATCGGTCGTGCAGAATAGCACGCACGTGAGAGGGACAGATCACGAATCACAATGGGACGGATTCGTAGAAGTGAGTGAAGGGGATGCTCCGAGGGGATTTCAGTCTCCCTGATTAGGTGCTGGAAAATGGTATCGGGTTCGAGGACCGGCGGATGCAGCCTCGTAAATCTTCCCCTGGCAGAGGTAAGGGGGAGTCGACGCAGTAAATTGGCAGAGGCTCACGATTCTTCGCCAATCGCTATCGGTTAAGACCTTTCTGACTACCGAACGTCACGTTGTCCCTGTCTTTCCGCTTCTCTTCCCTGACGCGTCCATGCCTTGCGTCGATTCTCCGAAAGCATTTTTCTCCATTATAACTACCCTTACGTTGTAATAGAAACCTACCATGATAGATAGGGTTGCCGATTCCATCGGAATTTGACAAAAATTTTTTAAATTTTCCGCCTCCCGGAATTAGTCGTTTTTCTTTAGCTTTTATTAATTACACTAATCTTACGTTTTGCACACAAATTTACCAAATTTCGTAACTTTTAGTTATTTTTTTCTTTCGTAGTAATATCCTCCTGCGGTACAATAAGTATGTTCCACCTTCGTCTCGAGATATTCCAAAATATTTGGAATTTAAAATATTATTTAAATAGTAATGCAGAAATGTATAATTATACAGAAAATTTCTATAATCTTTTAGCGCGTTTACTCGTCCAAAATTGCAGCTCTGAGTAAAACCAGTAGAGCTTTGAACAAATTACACATTTATACCTTTCGTTAACGAGTAGTAGATATTCAACGGTGGTTGACGTTATGCTTTAAATAGTCGCCCGGTATCCCTTGGAATTGAACACTGTTGGAACGGAAAATACCCGGAATTAACTTTCCGGGAGTAGGCAACTCTAGAGATAGCGCTATTTTATAGCGAAGTGTTGCTTAGCACTCTGTTTAAAATTTTGGGAAAAATTCTGAGAAACACTAATATAAATATTAAGGAGGCCAATGGTACCTGCAACTATACTCCTCATTTCGGAGTACAGTACCCCATTTGTTGGAAAAAATTATAAAATATCTTACTTTAAAAGGGCCACGAAAAGCATTTCCGTTGGGGTTTTGCACATAATTTCTCCTTTATAGTATTCTGCGATATATAAATTAATATTGAGTCCTGCTTCTGCTGTGAGTATTACCAATAAGTCAAATTTCATCTATTCCAATTATATGACGTCAAGTAGGTAATTCCATCAGGAGGAAATTTAGTGACTATTTTTTTAAATAAACAATTAAAGATTCGATTAGCAGCTTTCCATTCTAACTATAAACTGTAATATAAGTATATATTCAGCCAATGTAGAAAACTAAAAAACATAGCGATGAATTCCCTAACCCTAAATTTTACATGTGATACCCTAAAGCCAAAAGTTATCATTTGGAACTCTCCTGCCACGCAGACGGCTATGCTTCGATACCCTGCTAACGCAGTACATCTACCGGCATACCGCTGGGGATTTTAGGGTAGTCTCAGCGGTATGTATGAGAGAAATGAGTATCTCGGGAAAACCACTCATGAATAGCAAAACGCTGGCACATTTTTCATTCCATACTGTTAGAAGTTATTAATAGGAGCGTGTTAAGGACCTGTTAATAATTTAACAGATAATAATTTAAAGTCTCAGCATATAATAATAGTATTTCATTTGACAGAAGAAATACTAGTATTTAATTCGCAATGACGTTATTATGATATTACTACGTCGCAAAAATCTCGATGGAGTTAGCAAAAAATCATTCAAAAATCAATCAGCACATTCGGGGGACTATGAATTTAAGCAGCTTCCATTGATTTTCTCTTTTCTCTTTTAATTATTTAGCGTGTAATATATACTATGCACTTTGTCCTATAATGTAATATTAATTTAACATGATACGAAAAGATTTGACTAAAAATATAATGGATGTAACTGGGAAATCAGCAAGATAGGTATCATAAATAAGATGAGAATGAGATACATTAGATATCGGATTTTCATATCCAGTGCAACTATCTATTGAGTGTTTGTGGGCGTGGCATAGAGGAATTCAGTTGGGTTTCCTTGCTATGCTCTCAGCACAAATTCCTTGATTTAAGATCGACCTCAATTCCTTTACATGAAATTGAATTTGTTTCTCCTACCATTAAGAAGATATTTTCTCTATTCCACTTGGAACTGTATTCTTCTATAGTTATCAATTTTCTCCAAAATGGAGTTCCGTAGAAACACCTCGTGTCTACCACACATAGACTTGAATTCCAGTAAACAACCGGAAAAAGGCACGCATCGTACATCCTATGGGAGATAGGTGAAGAAAGAGGAGAGCAAGATGCAATTACTCTGGGAAGCGCGTGCTCGAGTGTGCAGAGGAGTGGCTAGGAACAGTAAAATGCGTCCGAAGAAACGGACTTCAAAAATAGCGCGGTGAAGAGTAAGTACGTGAGAATTCGCATAGCTTTGGTGAATGGGAGACACGCAGAGCTGCTGAGTGAGGGAGTGGAAAAACATAATGGCGAAACGGAGTTTTCCGCGACGTCATTCCATGAGATGGGGCGGATTGGGGGCGAATCCTCACAACGACCCCGTTTGGGCGAGTTTCGATGAGTGTACCGTTCATGTTCAAGTGGTGCCATTTGAGAAGATTTCAATTAAGACATAAAGTCATCGGCTGACAGAAGAAATCCAAAATAATTTTAATTTTCTGATGAGGGAGTAATAAATAAATTAATAATTAAAATATATGGAGAAAAGACTCTATAGCCTCAATTTCGCTAAAAATAAATACGCCATTTGTTTTATTTTCATTAGAAATATTTTAGATTCGATGTATAAGGAAAATCTCAGGAAAATTTAGCATTCTCATTAATTTCATGTCCATAGCAATGCTTTCAAATCTGCCTTAGATTAATCTATTGGCTGGAGACATAACATCTTGAAGATGTTTTGAAACCAATCCGTGTTACTATTGTTATTATACTCTTTTGACGAGGTTAGGCCAGAATTACATCTCTTCCATCTAACCAGATAGTAAATGAAAACGTACGAAATAATCAGACTTTCGTCTATGATTGACTTACGTCTACGGGAAAAAATAAATACAAAGAAAATACACAAAAGATATAAAATTATACAATTTACAAAATCTAATGTAAAAAAATTAGAGATAAAGAAGAAGTGAACATATAGATTACATTAAAATGTAGAAAAAGCTCAAATTTGATACATTTAGCAATGTTCAAACCGATTCTTCAAAATATATAACAGTTTTCCGAAAAAAACGGGAAATCCCGAAACTATGTAAAAAGGATCTGTATATTTTTTTTGGGATTTCGAATGCTTCAACTTGCCGTTTCCTACAAATTTAATCAACTTCCTATGAGTAACGCAAGTTTTTCGTAATCTTCTTATGGCGGATGTGTTTCTACTAGAGTTAATTTTTTTCTAGGCACAAAATAAGATATGTAAGCCCACTAATTAGCTCTTTATTCTACACTTTTTTCAAGCTATATCTCTTTTAAAGATGAAATAACCAAAGAGAAGATATAAGAAGAAAATAATATCGTCCCAATAAAAGTCGTATTATTAATATTTTAGCATAGTCAGTACGAATATCTCACAAAACTGTAAACTCTTTCTATTGGTAATGAAAAAATAGCAAGTAAATATGTGTATAGAATAATGATGGCTGTCTCAAACGGAATTTCCCGATAAGCTGTATATACGCAATTCAATGCAGGGATGGCTCTCGGTAAACCACTACGATTGGTCGCAGCAAACACGCATATGTCAACCAAAATAGATCTTCAGCGATTGATGTCCACCAATTTCCCCTCATCTTATCTTTCCATCGAAACCACTTCCATAAAATATCTCGTTACTCAGTCAGCATTTCCTTGACAACGGAGCGGAAACAAGTCATCAGAAAGAGAAAATAAAGATGTTGACTTATTCAACGAGCGCTTCATTAATTAAATACAGGATATCCTGTAATATCATGATATATTACTCAGTTTTCAGCGTGGGATAAATCACTCATTCTTATAAGGACCACTTTTTTCTCTTATCGAAACGGATCGTCATTTTTTCTTCCCCTTTATGTTTGGGGGTCCCACCCCTCCGCCTTTGATACTTAGGAAAGAGATCCACTAAACACCGAAGAACAAGAAAAAGCGTTTATCGGGAGCCCCACTTCTTCCTCCATTTTATGTTACACCCCCTCCCTCGCACACATGCCGAAAAGCAAACTCTTCAGCTCTCCGACCAAATCTCTTCTCCCTCTATTGTTACTACGGACTTTCTTTCCCTCTCTTGCTCCCAAAGATTCTGTTTTCTGCATCTTCTCCGAAAGAGGGCGTAAGAGGTTGAAAGAAAAGAAATTGGAACTCGGCTGTTAATGAATAAGAGGTTCCACAAACTCTCCGATTGCCAAATACGTCCAATTCCCCGAATCGAGAAAGACCGACCGCTTAAATAGTGGGTATTGAGAGTCCGATTTTAAGTTCCCTATTTTAAAAAGCTGGTTAGAGTTTTTGTTTACTGTTTTTCTGGTCCCAAATTTCATACTTGAACACGTATCTCATTGGTATTAAGTAAAATTGAAAGTGGAAAGTCGTTACTATACCGGGACTGGCCCATGATGTATTGGCGCCTTGCGCTGGAATTCACACAGACCAAATGTTCCATTCCATATAAATGGAATATATGCATTACAACACAACTTCATTATTTTTTCAAGAAGGTAATCTTTCGTTAACCATTGAATCAATTTAAGAGGGATATTTATTTAGATAATATCATTCTTACAGCTAAAATTAGTTGAAATTAAATTAATTAAAACTTTTATATAGTTTTTTATATAAATGAAATGCATCTAATAAATCTTGCATAGTTATTCTTACTTCTCATAGCAAAAAAATTTTTGCAAACGTTTTTCAATGAAACTTTTTACAATAATTTGACTCCCAAATTAACCAATTTGTCTCCCTTTCACATAACTTTTTCATCTGCATATTTACTTCCAGTCAACGTTTCAATAGGAAGTTCTATTATTATGTTATAGTATTCATATAAAAGTTATGTGAAAATCCTTTTTCCTCTGACAAAGAAACAACTTCCTTCAAAAAATAGAGAAACTGCTTTAAAATAAAGTAGGTAACATTTCCAATCAATTCTCCCGTAATATCTAAAATATCTATATAACCCAATGTCATCACAATAGATATACTAAAGATAGAGAAGAATGTACACGACTGAGTGTACTGTATAATCGTCGCAGGCTTTAAAAAGGGTGAATTGAGCCTTTTTAACGGTTTGCAGAAGCCGTTGAGATGAACCGCTCACCTCGGGGACAGTTGGCAAGCACAAATGCTCATATGCGAAGTACACACAAACGAACGAAACACTAGCACACGCACGCACGAAAAAGAACGCATTACACCTCACTCAGCGTAATGAGCAAACAAAAGACTGACTCACATTTTTACCCTGCAGTGAGGGGAACAGACGGGAATAAAAAAGAGGTTATGTTAATTAGAAGAACAAAAAGAGAGAAATATGATGGAAGAAAGAGGAATAAGTAAAAATGTGGCTATATAGCTCTGTTTTGGGTGCTAAAAGGAGAAAATTGCAGGAGAAATACCACCTTTGTGAGAATGTCATAACATCAAATCTACAATATACAGTCAACTAAGTATGGTTTTTTTTCAGCGAGCCTTAACATGCCAAATATATCCTAGATTAATAATTATGATCTTATGCCTAAAGAGAAATTTCTTCCAATATTACAGGACTCATGATTCAACAATAATTTTTTATAAAATATGTTGCCTCTTGTGTACTGTTTTTTTTAGATATCTTCATCCGGCTACCGTATCTATATCAAAGGAGAAATTCAAGCTGAGAATGTAGTTCTTTTTAAGTACACTTCCCGTGATACGATTTCTTTTCTGGAAGATACAGGCTTATCTTTTCCAGTTTCTCTCCCGCTGTGTAAATCCACTCTCTCTTTCAGCAAATTCCCTCTTCGATTCCCCTCCTCATCGGATGTCCACTCTATTTCCTCTTCAATGCTTTACCCTAACGACTTTAGCACATCGACGAATAACTGGCTCGATGAAGAGCTCCTACTGCAATCAGTTGCGACTAGCTATAAATGCGAATCAGAGAAACACAATGCAAAACCGAATGGACTTGGATTGATCCGAATCAAAGGAACACTTAAACAAATAATGTGAGAGCTCAAATCGTGCAATATGGATATCGACAGCTTCAAATAGTAAGAAAGTGAAATTATTCTCGAAGGGCGAAACCAAAATATGGATCCATCGTTAGAAAAATGGAATGAATCATGTGCATCTTCTACAATAGATAATGGAAAATTGGGTTTATTATTTCATAAACAACGAAAATAAACATTGATTGTCGATGAGAACGTTAAAACGTTAACTGAAACGGAATATTAATGGAAGATTAACTTAATATGCGAACAATTCATGTAGCCGCAAAGCGTATATATAATTCCTGAGGAAGGCCAAACGTATAAAGACGTCATTGTTTATATATATAGAGAGAGACATTTCTTTACTGTATTTTAATTGTTAATAGCTCTGCCTTTTTTATTACCTTACGGAAATAAAAAATGCGAAGCTGGATGGTTCCTTATTCCGAATGGTACATATGAATTAAATGCCCGTTTTCTATTGATTTCAAATGTATCAATGTACATCAAAATGTATCTGTCATATTATATGTCATTATCTGGCGTGAATATAAAGTAGTTTACTTAATCAGCCTCTCTAATGAATTATAACCAACTTCTTCTACTAAACCTTCAATATCCAAATGGCCGAGTGGTTAGAGTGACTGGTTCTAATATCCAAAATTTTCAAAGATTAATCCAAAAGTTCATCCTATGTGGTTCGAATCCTATCCGAAGAAAATTTTTTCCAGAAAATTATTTTTTCAGGTCCTGTGACGTCGATGATCAAAATGGCTGCCATCCACCTCCGCTCTTATGGTTTATCAGTTTAACTTATCTAACCCCACTGGTGATTCAGTTAATCTTATCATGTTTTCCCTGTTTTATATGTTGTCTCGTATGTTTAATTAGAGGTGTGATAAGAGTGTTTGTTTTGCTGTTATATACACGGCTTATTAATTGCGTTAGCACGATAACCACACTCACAATTGCCGGTAAATTCGGTCAACGAAACAGTCTAAATTCCTGCATCCTGGGGATTCCTGACTGTATTTTACAGTCGAACTAATATATGACGGATTTGATTTTGTAAAAGCATTTCATCGCATGAATAGAGAAATGTTATGGTCAATTATGAAGAAAAGAGGGTTTCCTGTTATTATCTGGTGGATGCATGCGGTAGCCTACTTAAACAGCCTCTTAGTTACATTATAACTTACTATTTCTTACAGAAATCGTATCTCCAAAATGGCCGAGTGGTTAGAGTGCCTGTTTCTAATATCCAAAATTCCCAAAGATTAATCCAAAGTGAAACCAAAGAGTAATCCTCAGTGGTTCGAATCCTGTCCAAGGAAAAATTTTTTTCAGGGAAATTAAGTTTTCAGATGCTGTGAGGTCGAATATCAAGATGGCTGCCACCCAATTCCGCTGTTATGGTTAGTCAGTGTATCTTATCTAACCTCCCAACCCTCTGGTGAATTAAATAATCTAATCATGCTTCTTCTATTATATTTGTTTTTTTCATATGTTTAATTAGAGTTATAATAAGTGTGTTTATTTTGATGTTATATACAAGGCCTATCGCTAGCGATAACCGCCAAGCCAGCAACCGGCAAATTCGTCAATAAAATAGTCTAAACCCCGGTATCTAGAGGACAGTTTTGACAGTCAAACTAATAGGCCTGCCTTTCGTCATCCATTATGATACATTTCTTCAATTCAGGATCCGAACTGGTTCGCTTATGTATGTCTTACAAGTTATGCGGTGGGATATATGTGCAATATATTTATAAAAGGTACATTAAAATATCTTACACTATCCATATTTCCCCTTATATAATGATGCAAAGTAAACGCATTTATCATTAACATGATCTAATTGAATAAAATCTGTAACTATTACGATAACCTTCCAATGTTCTTAGGTGGAAATCGTATTTGAAATTAAAGTTCAATATTTATTGCAGCACGAAAACTGAAGTTCCGAACGTCGAAGGAAAGACACGCTGGCGCCATCTAGCAATAAGCTCTCAAACTCACGCCCCTTCAACAACGCAGACCCAGAAAGACCCTAGCTATTCGTATTCCAGTGATTCATTTCCACCGATAAATATCAATAATGGATTATTTCAAAATAAAGTGAAATGCAATTATGTGATAGACTTTTATTGAATTATAATAAAAATTCAGCGAGAAAAGAGGTAAAATATTCCTTTTTTCTCACGGAATTTAAAGCTTTTTCATGAACATTTTGAAATTCAAAATGGGTCACCAGCCAAACAACAAGATATGTGTTTTTAAACTATATATGTATAATAACACCCGTATTTTGAGAAACGTATACGCCTGGTTCATCCTATAGTTAGTTGAACACGGGGGTCGCTTGCCATCTATTGCCCCACATTTGAGATATTACGTACACTCAGCAATTTCTACAGTATAGATTATATGGAACGTTACCCCTAGATTACAGGCAATATTGCGTTTTCCCCATCACTTCTGAGTTCCCCATTAACAAATCCTGCCTACGCTCCACTTCTGAAACAACTCTTTAAAAAATGGCGCGAGAGTAATTATAAAAGAAAAAGGAGAAACCGAAAAACATGAATGAGTGACGTCACGGATTCTCTCGGCGAAAAAAATAGGAGAAAGGGAGGTAAATGGAGACGCAAAAAAGGCGCCTCCCTTTGACGTAGCGAAATATAGAAACGGAACTATTTCCACGCTCTGGGTATTACGTCGGCATCAGCTGACCTTTGATGGCGGACATTCATCAAAAGCTAAAATAAATAGCGCGTGAGAGAGGCTCTTATAAGTACACGAAGATAAATATATTTGAGCGCAAAAAATCAAGGAGACCGGAAGAGTAAAATTAGGATTTTTAAAATTAGAAATAATTCGTCGAGAGCGAGCGGCTGGGTTGAGATTTGCTGAGGAAAGCAAATACTTTTGGCGGAGGAGAAGTTGAAATGGTGACAAGCAACTACACAGATACTATTTCGGATTAACGGTGAGAAAATATTGACAGAATTTTTGAAATAGCTCAGAAGGAAATGATAAATGAAAGGTCATTAATTATGTCTTCTATTAATATGATGGTTTTCATTGACACTCGGAAAATGCGCATCCTTTCGAGCACAGAAGTAAGAGCGGCTGTAAAGATATCTCAAAATTTAAGTAATGGATGGAATAGGTGGAACTGAGACAAATAGCCTCTTCTTGCATCTAAACCTTTGACATGAAATTTTAGAATAAGAGTCAGCATGAAGGAATTGCACAAAAAAATTGTGGATTAGAAACCTACGTAAGATATTAGGAAAATAAAACCCCATAACAGGAAGACATCCGCAAGAAGGGATGTGTAAAACACTTGCTATACCTAAAGATAGAAAGAAATTATGATTTTACAGATAAGGCAGACATCTGAAAGCAAGAAAATAATACATGTACACGGTGCATAGCTCCTACAAAAAGAAATATATTTTTTAAATAAACAAAATGAGCATTTGAAGTAAAAACTTTGACTACAAAATGTGAAAATAAAAAATGGTAACTCAAACTGAAATGAATTGAAAATGAAGATTAAAAATTACTCATAGTAAGTAGCTTCGTCAGTGATCTAGAAGAAAACGTGTATTCATAATGGGTAATGATAAAGTGTACATTATTTGTGTTTTTAGATGTTTTAACCTATCTTTGCCATAAAATTTAGTCCTTTTATATAGGTTAAAGTTGTCTCTATTTCTTCCAAATGAAAAATCACGAAGTGTTAGAAAATAGAAGAGACTATTTAGTTTCAATCTTGCCCGAATAGAGGTATCATTATTATAGTATTCTATTCGTCGAAATATATCTGGAAGACCTAAAAATTGGTAAAATTGTATAATGAAAAAATTAGGATGGAACTGGATAGGAGATAAATAAAAACTGTGAGTCAAGCAACGATAAATAAAGAAAAGTTAAAACAACGGAAAGAGGAAGCTTAGCGGGACATAAACGATGAAGATTATGTTTCTATAGTGACGGTTGAGAAAATAATGAAATGGAATGGGAAATAAAGAAAGGAGGAGAGCATAAAATAATGAACTGTTCACATGGCGACCGGATCTCTTTATCAGTCGACTGCTGAAAATTATTTGCCGAAATTTCCGCTCAGCGAAAAGATAACTGCCAAAGAGATGACACGTCTTTCCGCTCCGCTAAAATTACGAACGAAAAAATGAGATCATCTTACTTTTGGCGGGGAAAGCGGAAATATTAAACCGAGAGAAATGAAAAATCACGATTATAAAACAAAAAGAAATACATTTGGGCTAATCGACTTGAACCACGGTTATTTTTATTTTTCCCGCTTTATTGTTTGGCTAAACAAATCTTTTAGGCATTCTTTCTCTTTATGTATCCTTCTGTTACAATTTAATCTTGGCTTTGAGTTGAATATCATAAAATTAAATGTGTATTTTAGTAGATGTTGATTTTGTATGACCAGAGTCGTAGTGACTTCAGGGAAACAAGGGCAACCTCTCAGTGCGCCAGATTTTATTTTGGCGTAAAATGGAAAGCTTATCGTCCATTTCGATTTAGATGATATTTAAACATATTTTCTCATCTTGAGTATTCTACCAATTTTAAAATTTCAATATGTACTATTTATTATTTATGAATGGGAGGAGATTCTTGAATATGATGTAAAGCTTGTTAGCCAACAAACGATGGAAATAATTAATTGTAAATAATAAAGGAAAATTTATATTTTGAAATCCACAAACGAGGTCTATTTTCGAGGACTTATCGAGTAGAAATTCATTACAAGAAAAATTAAAAATAAAATAAACAATTTCGGGTATTCAGTATAGCAGACGATGATGTATCGAACCAGTAGTGCATTAGTAAATACAGTAAAAATACTAACAGACATCCCAGAAAATAATAACTGTAAGAATAAACAGAAAATAAATATTGTGAAGTGAGAAAATTGGTTTCAATATGTGTCCGAAATGAAAATTGGAAATAAGAGCTAAAATTTAAATATTGCGAATAAAACTAATTATATTTTTCCAAAGAAATGTCGTTTACTTAGATGCTCAATGTGTGTTAGCAGACACTTTGTAAATGAAATCATTCCTTCTGTTGATTCAAAATAGTCGTTTCGTAGTCTGGATGATGTTCGGTCGATATATTAAACACATCATTTCGAAATATCTCGTCAGTTTAAAGTGTTCTGAAAAAAACGCTCTATTCATTAAGCCTTGCTCAAGTAAAAAGTGACACTCGAAATCTCTTTCTCAGAGCAGAACAAATGAACAGGCATGGAGCGGAATAATTTGAAGAGCAGTAAGAGGATTTGCATGCCCCTAGGTTTTAAAGGACAGACCTGTTAAAATCCACTCAACCCTACTCGAGTCTTTAACGACGAGGATTGTTACCGCATGGATGTAGCATGCGAAATGTAACGACTTTTTCTCTTTTGCCGCGCTTACTTTTCACGAAATCCACTGCCGTTTAATTGATGGCACTTGAGACCTGGATAATTTATAATGAACCGATATTTCCGAATGGAGGTAAAAGCGAAGAATAGAGAGTTTTCAGCCATGCAAGTGATTACGTGCGGGAAAATCTAACGGAATTTAACAAGCGATCTGGCGACTTTATGTAAATGAAATTACGAAAAAGTTACAGGAATCGCAACTTCAGCTCGGCAGGTGTTAGTTGAAGTAGATTTACATGGATTACCACTTGCGCTAAAGCAATTTGAGAGCGACTCTTCATGCAACAAATGCTGTTCAATTCCAATTTCCTACATTTTGTTTCGAAAGTAAATTTGTCTTTTCCTCGTGAATAACGTATCGTAGAGATTAAGCATCACTTCATGACGATGCTGTCAGCTGACGAATTACAAATGTTGATTGCTATTTAAGATTTTATGACCAGATTTTCAATAACGGTTAAACATTCTTCTTGAGAAGCTTTAACTTCCTGTAAGAATTCTAGATTATGTTAGATATTTAAAATACGATTGATGAAGTAACTTAAAATGATTATTTTTCTTAAATGGATTTACGTAATTCATAAGAGATAGCAATAGTAAGTGATAATAGTCGTGAAGACATTTTTAGTAACTCATTGCTACTATCACAAGTAGAATTAATGCTGTTTTGTAGGTGGACACAAATGTGATATGAATATGGCATTGTTTGAATCATAATAGCATATTATCAACTTTAAGTCAATATTTTTCACATAAGTCAATATCAGATCATGTCCGGGCTCTAAGGATTATATATGTATCTCGTATTTTGTTCAATATCAGAGAATAAATGAAATTCATAAAAATATGGAAAATACTTGTGCAACAGGAATCATTCTGAATTTTATATTTCATTGAAAATCTTTGGAAAAGGAAGCATACAGACACGAAAAATATCGATCCAATGATCAAGTGTATCATAAAATAGATTTTTGGTGATTTAAATTATTAAATTTCTATAGGAAGGTTACCTTCATAAGGGTTACATGTTATTATTAATTAAAATAGTTTAAAATTTGGTTTCGTTCCCCACAATTATTTTATAGCCATTTCATATGTCTGATGGACGTAAATTCAAGATAGTCTACCGTTAATGTTGATAGGGAGAAACGTTTTGAAACTATTAGTTGCAGAAACATGTAAAGACGGTTCCTATTATTTGGAACGCGATTAAATAACGAACACTTAATTGTTTTCAAATCCAAGTAATACACAGCTGTTGAATATATCCGAAATCATCCATTCGTTTTCCATCCAAACAAGCATCTGAGTGAGTCAATAAAAAGAATTAGCAAAAAGAAGTCCCCTTCATGGCTGAAGAAATCACTTTCCCACAGTCCCTTATTCTTTTTTCCAATCCCTGCATCTTGGCCTCAATCACGCCCTTTGCAAACCATCCCTAAGGCCGACCTGACCTTCCAAACTAACCTTAGCGCAGACATCTCCTAGGACCCCTCTTCAGCATCCCTCTTTTTTCCCAGAATTCCAATCTCGCCGACTCAATAGGGACTAGCTGTTGCTGCCATATCTCCCCTAACAAATGTTTGGACCCCTGCCTTCTCTCCCCTCTCATTTTTATAGCTTGTCTCTGGTCCTATGCGTCTTTTGCAGCCTCCGACCTTGAAGCCTTGGATGGAAATATTAAGAGATTCCAACGCTCGAAGAATATCGATGAGTCGGACTATTGTTTGGAACGACGCTTTGCTCCGATATTTTGACTTTAGATTTAGAAAACACAAAATGATAAGTTTTAATTTTCTGATACTAAATCTTTCCAATGCATGGATATTTTTCCAATCAACTCGCATAGGATCGGAGTATTATTAAGAAGGTCCTTCGATTTCCAATTTGAATGACAAACAACAATAATCATTCGATAAGTTCGATGATATTCAATAATTAACTTAATTTATCAATTAAAATTACTTTAACTTAATTTTAAAATATATTTAAATGATGGAAACAATCACTGCTGATGTAACATTCTCATCAATTTTGTGAGATTCATCAATCGAATTAAATTCTCCTTAAATTTATAAGTGTTGCTAGTATTTTTCTTTATAATGGAGACTTACCACAAGGCCAAAATAGTAGATTTAATTCCCATTGATAATCGTCCATAGGCTGCATGTAGATGTGCGCATGTGTGACTGTACACATGCTCAAGAGACAGCTACAATAGAGAAAAGCAAACCATATGCCACAACTTTATTACATTTTCTTCGCCTAGTACCCTTTCTCAAGCTTGTAAATATACTGACAACGGAATATTTTTAAGTGAATGCTATCGCAAATTGAATAAAATCCATTCTGCGACCAAAAGTATATCGAAGAGAATAACCTCTTATCTCTTATGATTAAAGTAAGTATTTCCAATATGTTTTATGCGACCAGTATAGGCTACATATTTCACCGTACTGAGCAGAGGTGGGATCCAAAATTTTAGGAACATGTTTTATCCTTGAAGTGTATGCAACTACTCTTTGCATCAATAAGCACACACATATTCTGTTGAAAATTGAAAATTGTTCGAAAACAATCGCCGGTAAGTTTAACGTCCGATAAGAAAAGCGAATTCTCGCACAATATCATTCCTTCTTCCGAATGAGCCATCCTCGGTCATTTTATTCCAGAAAAGTACGCGGATTGGAACAATTTATCTCCTTGAGAGGGAGTTAAGCGCCTTACCCATCTCGGAACAAATAAATCGTGAAAGTAGGAGCTATATCACCTCCCTCAGGTTTGCTCAATGTTCCCGGACGAAGAGATTCCTTAAGCCCGTCCAAATGCGCACTCGAATCTGATCGCCGTACGCTGGAATTAAACGGATCGTTTGGCTTGATGATGGAGCGATCTTTGATGGAATGAAGGAGCGAAAAATGTGACGCCTTGATGAAGCGTTCAAAACCTGCGATTCTCCTTAAAAAAGACGGGATCACGGCAGTGAAGGGACTAAATCATAAATTAACCGCTGGCGGAGAGTTAGAACGTTACCGTTAACTGCGATAGAGAACGGCGAGAAACTTTGAGAAGTTCTCTCCAAACCCAATAAAATGGTTGTTAAGAGATCTAAACGAAGAGATATCGCTTGAGGTGGAATCCGTAGGCATGCTAAATAAACTAGAGTATTGCAAACAGTAGATTTTGTTAAGGAACCTACAGATAGACTTACGTTCCTCTAATGAGTAGCTTAAGAGGAAGAAAGGAAATTTTAATGGAAATTACATCCTAATATTTCCAAGCGTAAATTAATTTCTTTCGCTCTAAAGGAAAATCCAATAAAGATGTAATTACAATTATTCTAAAATTACCAGAAAGAGGTGAGTCGTTGAGGAAATCTATCATTTATAATGAAGAGTTGTACTCTTTTCACAAAATAATTATATTTTTCTTTAATAAAACACAACCATGAGTAATCATCATCAGGTGATTATCGTACATAATAAAACAAACTAAACTCAAACCGATAATTATGCTAGCTTTTATGTAAATTCACAACTATGTATTCCAGATAATTTCACTGTTACATATTATTCTATATAATCCTTTGGTTTGTAATTATTTCATTCGCGTTAGTCAATTCATGATTAATGCTTTTATGAAGGTAATGAGGAAGCATTGATTACAACTTATTAGTTTAATAGGATTAAAGAGGATATTAATTACTGCCTGAATTAGAATCTCTATTTGATGGAGGAAAGGATAATGGGTTCCCATACGAAGTTGTTGTATTGCTTACTCCCACACTACACTGTATTTTGACTTTCAGATGTCTTAATCTCGTCTTTTTCTTAAAATGTAATTATCAGTAGGTTTTGCAGGTTTTTCATACCCCCATTCTTGCAAGTGTTCTCCTGCACTAGTTTTTCCTAAGCACTAGCTTAGGTTTTCACACCCACCTAGTTAATTTCTCCTCTGCCCTTTTTTATGTTATCTCTTTCTTTTCAATCTTATATCACGAAGAGTTGGATCTACTAGGATCAATCTAGCCCGAATAACGCCGCTATTATTATTATACACCATATGATTGGTATGACATAACTTTCGGGTTATTCTAAACGATAGTCACAACGGAATATTTTCTGTTTCATTTGAACAATACAGGTTCTAGCTTGTGCAGTAAATGAACATCATTCCTCAAACACTGAGCTGCGAGAAGTATATCTTATTTAAGGACTTTGGTAGTTTGGACCTATACGAGAATGCATTACAATTAAATGTTTATTAAAGTGATCTATCCGCTTTTACTTTGCATTCTTCCGGTCAAAATAACGCAAATGTAAGACGCTTGACTTTTGCTTCTCTTCTTTTATGGTTAAAATAATCTTTAAGTCGCAAATAACTTGGCAAAACATACACTCGCTCTATAATTAACATTATGACAAGGCAATAAATCATAATAAATGTTTCTAAGCTCAATGACGCACTACCATCTCACGCACAAGGAAATGCTTGACTAAGAAACACTTATGACTGCCACTCTTTGAGTACACGCATACATCCCAATATGCTCCATTAACTGAGGCAAGAATCTGCGTATATTTCCGCCAAATGCGAAGAATATTAATCCTGGGCATATTCGTAAAAATTAGGAGTGCGGCGTAGGGAGCAGTGATTCATAGGGATGCGTACCTTTCAAGAGCTGCATTTTCGGATGCTGAGTAATCCTTCCATTTATAATCCAGGAAGAGCATCCGAACTTATAAGTGTCGCGTATATGCCTCATCCGTCAGGGACGATAACTAGTAGGCCCTGGCAATCATTGCCTTCCTTTTAACCTCATGAAATATTTCCCATCCGCAAGAAGCTATCTCTCCTCCGATCCTAAGCCCATGTCTCCTCCCTGGACCAAACCCATCCGTCTCCCGAGCTGACAACTGGAGGAAATCTTTCCCGGAAAAACGGTTTCCTCCAGCACGCGATGCCTTCCTTCCAGAAAAGTCCTCACAATATTTCTTTTCGCTATTCCATTTGAGGGCCATTTCCATAATGCGGTTCTCTCCCCTTCACAGGATTGACATTATCTCGCATTTAAAGCACAAGAGAATCGAAAGCAGAAAATGTAAGCAGACGAATCGATCCGCTGGAACCTCTTGGCAACAAGATTTATTAGCGCCAACGGATTCTGCAGACTTCGGCTACAATAGCACTTTATGGTGACTGATTTAATTAACAATTTACATCCACAAAACAGGAGTTACAGTTTATTCGACAAGAGTCGTGATGAAATGACTGTGATACATCGCCTCATTCATATACATTCTCAGTTTGTACATTTTGCTCTTATTTCGAAAATGTCGGTAAATTTCTATTATTTGTTGTATTTTGTTCCATACAGCGTATTGTCTGCCTAGGTGTCGTCTAGAAACACTGACGTCTTGGGTTAAACATACTCAGGGCTGTTTGTTTCGTTATTTCAACAGTTGATCGTTATAGTGATCTTGCGAGACTGAATCAAGAAATATAGCCATGATCATTACTAATGTCTGCTTTTTTAGACATTATTTTAGAGCATTTTCTTCTTTTTTCATCACGGCACATTGGGGAAGGCAGAACGATTTTCAGCTTAGTTACTGTAAGCAAAATTCTTTTGTCCAATATGAGTGAGAAAATTGTAGAATTAGGATTAAAGACGAAAGCAATATATCATGGATTAGATATCAACTGAACTGTTTTTAGCTTACATATTTAGGCATGACATAGAAGTTTTATAGTTTGCTCTCACCCTTCATATGCGATTCAATTTGCAGACCAGAAAATCAATTTCTCCTCTTACAGCTGAACATGAACACACCTTATTGAAAGCAAATGTAAAAATTCACGAAAGAAAATTTTTTCTTAGAAACAACTAGCTGTATGTTTGATTTATCTCGTACAGGTTTTCAAACCCCTCTTTTGTTTATTTGTCTCTTAATCATACGATCATTACATACCTAATGCATTCTTAAAACATCACTACTACATTTCTTACTATCTCAAATCATTCCTTACCTACTCCTCATTAACCTCCTCAAGGAATAAAATCAAACATTAAACCAAAAATATACGGTTCTTCTACGTTATAAACTAACTATTATTTACAAAGCACCGAGTTTATTCCATTTTTCGAATCATATTTCATCCACTCCACTTATTTTTCTAAAATCCAATTCTTACTATACTGTTGGCATGCTCTTACATGCGTCACATGAATGACAAATATTCTATGATAGCAGCCTTACTCACGAGATGATTTATACTGAAGGGGAGAATTTTCTGATATATACGGGAGATGGAGTACAACCTGAATCAATTGAGTGGGCTTTTGTCAAATAATCTACTTTCCTGACTGCCTTTACACTAGGACCAACGGGAACGATCCTTAATTTAAGTGATATTACGTGTTTTCCGGAAGGCATGCCACGGAAAAAAGAGAAAAATTATTCAAAAACGAATTACATTTACATACGAAGTGTGGGTGTCGCTTAAACTGATAGAAATTGGTCGATATTGAAGTGGAATGAACGAAAGCGAAGCGAAATACTTGTAAAATTAGAATATCTAGATATAAGTAACTGATCGTGAAACTTAATGAAATATGTGATATTAGTGCATAAGCAAAAAAGGTAAGAATCTCGCTGAAGCTAAAGCACACACCAATAACAATTTTGGTAAATTAATTCATAAAAATAATGAAAATAGTTATAATTAATTTACATAATATAGTCATTAGAAATATTTTTCACATTGCCAATGCCTTTTCCATATGTCATCCCACTTTCTCTTGTAACTACTCACTTGAAAACTATATTCGCCCACTAGTGAGTGGTAGAAGCGACGTTGGCGTACACTGATTTAACCCATCATATTAGCAAGATCAAGTCTTTTTGATTACATATGCAGGCATTCTATCTTCGAGTCGATTCTCTCACACAACAACCCCACAGCCAAATAACATTCCTTCGGCACTTTTTCACCAAATCTTCACCGCAATCCATTCCCATGCACAATCGCACGCCCTCGCTCACAGAAATTTCAATATGGGCGCCTAAACTTATGAGTAAATAACAGTCGCTTGGAAACTGATGCAGAACTCCGGAATTTAGTGTGGCGGAGATGAGATATCGCGAGAAAAACGCAAACTCATCCCATAATAAATCCAATAAATTCCGCCTGAATTACGTCTCCCACTCCTGACGTCACTGCTCTGCGAATTTCGATATTTCACCGAAATTTATTGGTCATTAATTCCCTAGAGGCCGTTTCCTCAGATATCTGGGAGATACTTGGCCCAAGTTCGCTCTCAACATACTGCAGCCTTCGACTGGGGAAAGTTTCAGACATCTCAGTGATAAGTGTTTGCGAATGGGCGGTGAATAAATACGCCGGAGCACCCGTTACGCGAGAGGGTCGCGAAATTACTAGGCGCCCTCTAAAAGCCACTTTTTATTCCCGAATATCTGCTCATCCGAGTTTCCAAAACAAAAGATAGCGTCGATTGAGTCGAGGAAATTAATCTTGCGATTCCAGCGAATCCGTTCCTATGAGTACAACTGCTCTTGAATCTCTAGTTTTTCTTACCATTGCTATCTTGCATATTTTTAATCTTACGTCATAAGTAGTTTTTAAAACTGACTAGATAACTTGAGAATAGCTTGAATTCTGAAGTCATGATAAAATCGATTTCAGAAGGCGTGACTTGGTGGAAAGTGGTAAGTAAAAACTTTTTACTTTTTCTTGAATTCTGCATTTTTTATGATTCCTTTTCTATACGCTGGGCTCTCGGATACCCAAGTGAATAGCGTTTTCAGCTAACCTAACCCTCACGTAACGGTTACCAGGACCACTCTAAGCGAACTCGGGTTCGATTCCGGGGTGATACCATATGTGCGAGATGACCTCAGTTGTCTTTTACCAATACTACTACTTTATTTGCTCTGCCATGTAGTGATGATGTCATGGGCAATTTGCATACGTATAAAGTATACTACGAGAGTATGGGTTGATTTTTAGTGTTGATATATGAAAATCGAAATTTTATATTGAACTAAGTTTCCAAAACCGTTTCCATATATCGGTCGCTCAAAGACTTCGAGTTAAACATTACGAAATCAGCAATTGGCGGTTTAACAAAAAAAACGTGGGAGTCTCCTAATATGGTAATAAAAACATTGCCAATGACTTCTGCATCCATGTTTGTTGCAACCAATGGCCATAATGTCCATACAATATAACATACAATGAACGTATTTGTATAAGAAACATAGTGTCAACTACGCCCGTTTACACACAGAATAAATATCTAAGCACACGGCGTTGTAATATCTTCTGTCATTTTTTTCATAAGAAATCTTACATGTGCAAATAGGCTAATTTTACACGCAAACCAATAAGAAGTTTGAAAGAGTTTCAAATTACCGAATATACCGGTTTGGGCCAATTCCTCCGATGTAAAAAGGATGCCGCAAATTACCGACCTTCTGAGAAGCACTCAATACACATTTCTCGTCAGGGGTACACTCATAATGCACATTAATAATACTGCATAATAAATTAATAATTTATGTATTTGCCCGCTGAGTATTGCGGTATAGTTTCCCAAATGCGCATTGGGATTCCTAGAAGTTGTATCTTAAATTATCAACACAAATCTTTGTTCAGCCCTTACAATAAAATTGTAAACCAGTTCAGATGCAGAATGAGATACTTATTTATATATTCCAGAATCTTTTTGATTATTCAGAATTCATTCTTGAGGGGATCTAAGGTGTTGATGTACTTTGTGACAGGATTTTCAACGATTCCACGCAGTAATTAATATTCCTGGAATACGTATGGTAGTCTCCGTTTTCTAATTTTATCGTAACTTTTGCAAGACGACTTCCAATCTTCTGTCATCCCCCATTCTGAGCACTTCCCTCTCCATTAGCTTTCTCCCCCTCTCATTCCCCCCTCTGCCGTCCCACCTCGTTAACTTGCTGTTGATATTAAGCATCCTCTCTCCCCTTCCAAAACACCCGCATTCCATCTTCTTCTATTTTTTCAACTCATTCCTCATCCTATTCTTCCCCTCTCTCTTCTTCACTGTCTTCTTCCCTCTCTCTTCATTAGCCTACTTCCACTATAAGAGAGACTGAGAAAGCAACGTGTATAAAGAGATCTCTAAGTTCTAGTGGCCTCACAAGTGTTGTAACGGGTTAATGGAAATCGGTAGTGTGTACATACGTAGGACTACCACTGTTTGAATACTCTAAACTAGATTTTTTACACTAGTAGCATCCCAAATAGAGATATTATTTATTAATTTGATAATATTCAGTGCAGATAGGCTACAATCCATGTGGCTTGCTCTATCGCGGGAGAAGTGACAAACCTAGTAATACTCAGAACTTCCTAATTGTAAAATAAATATGTTCACTTAAACACTTCCAGAGAATCTTATGTCTCTTACTACTTCAATTCTTTCTCCAAATTATGCTAGTTGGATATCCGAAATACTTAGAACCAAGATAATTTCGGAATTTGGCATTTTCGGATGTTTGAATATATGATTGAGGAGTTTAAGTAATTCAGGATTTCAGAAAAAAATACTCTCTATTGAACATGAAAATTTTCAAATAAAAATCCAGCAAGCGAAGAAAAAATCGCGTATAATGAATATCATTCGATCGTATACATCGTATCAAATGAGGTTGACGGGCCAAGAACTGAATCCGCTAAAACTGAAGAAGAGACATCGTATTGATTGGACTCTCCAAATCTTTCTGGCTACCAAAAGATGCGACTAATGATGTATGGTTCGCAGGAAGAGAGATATCAATGGTGTTATGGTCATTCCATCGAAAAGAATTTTAAAAAACCCTTTCTGAAATTGATACAATATTACGGATTTCCGAATTTCGACTTGGGGATACAACTTGTGCCCTCCGTAGTCCTTTATCCGTAAATAAAACCTAAGCTAAGGATAATTCAATCCAGTTTTATCCCCTTTTCAGCAGCTAAATTAAGCTACGTTTGCTATATCTGGAATGATTGTCACCACGAATGAGTGTGGTATAACTATACATATAATATAATTCGCTATACAATAAATGGCAAAATAATTATGTTATTAAAATAAAGGTTCCACAAACGAAGACGTTAAATTTACGTCAAGCTGATTCTAACGAAGTTCCATTTAAAGGATGTCAATTAGATTAAATTATTTCTACGATAATGGAAATAAGTACAAAAGTCATCTTTCGTTACCTTATAATTAAGAATTATAAAGTTAAATCTCAGGTATATCGGTTTGAAGTTTTTCTCAATGACTGTGCATTTCGAGTCCAACAGTTTATTGAAAAGCTTGAAAGCAATAGTTACTAATAGAGCATGAGAATTTTGCAAATTTTGAATTGTATTGTAAGATTACGTCACTTTGGTATTTCAACGAAGAAAATAAGAGAACTGCTACTTAAAACTCTTCCTTGGCAATACTGGTGAACTGAGTGCCCGCAGTAATTTTCTATCCGAGAAAATATGAAAAAATACAGAGGGATAAATGAAGGTAATAATAACTGAAGTCATCACACTAACTAAAAGGTTAATCCAGATTAATTCTACTTCATAAACTCATAAGAATACCTAAATTATACCCCTTGCATTCGCACCAGCCATAATTATGTACCGCCTTAATCTACTTCTTCAGGCAGAAGAAGAAAATCTTGGCGAATCCTTCACTCCGAATCATCCCACATCATGCATTATTCCAACACGTGCGTTCTTTTATCTTTAAAATGGGGAAGAACTTCTTGCCCGTCTGGGAAATAATGCATAACCTCATCACTTGCGCTTTTATTTTGATGAAGTACCTCACTCTCTCCTTCCACCGAGCACGTTAAAATATCTTAACGGTCATCAATGTATGAGGAGATGCATTCCTGTGGGAAAGGAAAAAAATTGAAGAGACGTCGTGCGGAGTGCATAATTGCAAGGGGGGGAGGAGAATCCCTCGGCGACGGTGGCGCCGCCACCACGTGCTTCCGCTCCGTTAAACACCCCTTGTCATAAGACATGAGCGCTTTTTTATATTCATCCGACTCACACCACGGATCGAAACGTGTTGCATCGGAGGCTTTTTTTGCATCGGATTGGATGAGAAGTATTGGGTACGTGGCGGAAGTTAATTGGTGCGTGAAATGAAAGAGGGAAGCACCAGTCGAAGGCGAGAAGTTACGCTTAAAAGGGATGCGTTAGTTTGTAAAGTGACGGATGATTAAGCAGACGGAATGTTGGCTGAAACATAAAGCGGAAAGATATACACATATAAGGTATTACTTCATGAAGTATCGCGATAATTATGAAGGAACAGTGAAACTATCTTATCTTAGGCAGAAATGAAAATAATCAGCTAATATTTTCTTTCCTAAGTCTTCTTAAATATCCACAGACGTGTAAGGTTTTCCTGATTATCTTCAGAATGATTTACTAACTGAATGCACCAAACTTTCAAATTATCAATAAATATGCACATTTAGCGATGATTTGATGTTTTCTCATGCTTATGTAACAAAGGATCTCTATTACTATCATTGGTAGTAAGAGTGGTAAATATTGTAATACAGAAAACTTCGATATCTCAAATCGCAAGGAAGGGACGTACAAAATTCGAGTTCTCGTGATTTACGCAAGAAATACCTTAGAAACAAACTAAATTTATCGAGGTTTTCTAACACTATGCAATCAGGTACTTCACAGTGTAGTCAATATTCAAGGATATAAATTTAAAACATCAGATCCCATGTCTAAAACTGTAGAAATTGACGACAAGAGGTCGTAAGTTGTCGCAGTATACATTCAATTCATTACACTTTCGTTGTAAAGGCAAGAAGATTAAATTTGTAAGAAAATATTAATTACTTGCAGGTTAATGAACGAATGCTAAAAATCAGAGGATATGGCTCGGTATAAAAATAATGTACCTACTTTTAAAAAGAGGGAAACGTTATATTAAATATAAATAAGATCGAGTTATCTACGGTAAATTATTCGACCTTATCATGATTTTCTGAAGCTGTCAGACTTTTCCTCCCACTTACAGATGTTTTCAAATTCTATATTAACTGTATAACCAAAATTGTCTAAAGGAGAAGGATTCTTAAGAAACATAAATAAAACGCTAAAAGATTACACTGTGTACCTTAGATCAGAAATGTCCTTAATAGGATGAGATTTAGGAGTGAAAACTCACCATTCACGTCCATTCTCTCAACAGCGTAACTTGCACCGTCCAAGTGCCGAGATATCATTTTCAACAACTGCGAAAAAATATTGGGCGCCATAAATGACATGTAACCAAAACAGTTTTCGAGCGGAGAGAAAGTGCGGGCAATAAAAATAGAGTTATAGAAGGATAAGGTAAAATTAGAGCCAGATATATGGAGAAAAACTCACTCGGAACAATGGAGAAAGGCTTGCGGTGAAATGAAAATAAGGGCAAAAAGAGATGTTCACCGTGAGAAATAAAGGAATAGGTAAAAGAGAATGGAAAAGGATAGAGCGGACGTACGTTACGGAGATTAAGTCAGGCAAAGAGAGCAATTATAAAAAGGGAAAATAGAGACAAAGCAGAAGCGGAATTCGCATTTTCACAGGTCCGCAGTGGTCGAGTGGCGGTGTCAGAGTCGGATATATATATGGCTGCTCTGGTAATTGCATTAATGTTTTTCCCCTCTTTTTTCCATTAAATTCAAAGAAAATAAATACAAAGCGCCGCTCACAAACCCAGGCTGCTATTATGTTGCTCTCTATCCTATTTGGATGGAATCATAGCATTATCTCCTCTGGATACACTTTTGGAATAACAATTATTTACGATCGTTCCAATTATAAAATAATTCGTAACCAGTGAATGATTCGATGAAAATCCAGGCGTTGGATACTAATTAGACAATATATGTTTGATTAAAACAGTTATTGCAGTTTGGTAATCATGGTTTGTTTTATGACATTAATTTCATTACTTCGAAATCATTGGTAAAAATAGATACAAAATTTAATTTGAATAATCAACATAATTTTCCGATATAATCACTAAATTCAGAGCTAACGAATGGAATAATATAAGTAAATTTATTCATGGTTCATGAACAATTCTTTTATACAGTATAGATTTTCAATTAGTATTCGTGAGGAATGTGAGATGTTCCTCTTGTATTTATCGGTAATGAATATAAATTGGTGTAATGAAGATGAATAATTGTTTAGAAGACACATTAGAACAAACAATAATGTTATGACTAAATGAAATCTGTGCAAAACAATAAAATACAATCTATAACGTAAACTATTAAACCTTAGTATATGGCATAGCGTCATAAACTGATTATCGTTTTTTATTTTTCCATAGATTTTGACAAAGCGAAGGAATTCGGGACATCCGGGGTTTCGGGACATTCTTCACTACATTTTAGATTTTCACTGAGTTTAAGACGAAGTTGCTCTGTAAATTAAATTAAAATATATGACAGAAACTTAGATATAATAACTAGGATATAATTATATTATAGAGATATAATTGTCAGGAAATATCCTCCTTAATGGCGTGAAACCTAGTTTAATATCCCGAATCAATCGCAAAAATGCAAAAATGTAAGAAAAATAGCAACTGATGAACCAAAAAGAATCATACGTAATCATATATAGGAAAGAAACGTCGTCATCTGTACAGACAACGCTGCAAAAACTCAAGAATTCACATAGTATACGTATATCATGGAAGCGACAAGCAGTAAAACCCTTCAAAAATCAAATTTGGAGTTCAATAGGTAAAAGAAAATTATTTCTAAATTTAATTGAAAGGAGTCACTGTATCATCAATCGCGTCCATTTTACTGCCCGTCGCCTATCAACAGATTATTTTTCTCCTCGTTTTAGATATTTTTAATGAATGTATTTGACTCTTATAGATGAACAATCTACCAATCGGAGTTTCAACAGATTACGCCGGAATGCATTCGCAGATCAATCAAAGTTCACAATCGAAGATGGCTAAATAAAATCGGTGCATTAAGGTATTATCCGTCGGTGTTCCATGCCATACGCAATACTGTGGTTCGCGGGGTATTAATGGTAATTTAAACGAGTTTGTCATTATCTGACGGGTACATGCCTACTTAAGCAGCCATTTGTAGAATTTTAATCTAATTCTTTTACCTAATTGAAATCATCAAAATGGCCGAGTGGTTAGCGTGTCTGGTTCTGTTTTCAAAGATTAATCCAAAGAGTTTCCAAAGTTCATCCTCACTGGTTCGAATCCTGCTCAAGGAAAATTTTTTTACGGAGCAATAAGTTTTCAGGTCTTGTGACGTCGATGATCAAGATGGCTGCCCTCCGCCCTTGGGAATAGTCAGTTCATCTTTTCGAACCCCTACCCCAATTGTGAATCAGACAATTTAATCATGTTTTTCTTGTTATACATGTTGTCTCGTATGTTTAATTAGAGATATTATAAGTGTTTGCATCGCTCTTGTATACACGGTTTATTACTTGCGATAGCACGATAACCACACCGCTTCAGTAAATTCGATCACACCAATAAAAATAGTACAAACCTGTTTTGACAGATAAATTAATAGGCGTGCCCTTCGTCAGCTATTATGACAATTCCTGAAATTCAGGGCCTAAATTGGCTCCCCAATGCATGTCTTACAAGTTATACGGAGGGTTAAATATGCGGTGCCTTTAATAAAATGCACATATATTTATTGAAATGCCTTAAAAGAAGAGAAAAATAATCAAGCAGGTAACTAATCTGCTACTTATGAAAGTATATGTATACTACCATATCTTGCTAAATGGTATAGAGAACTCCTAGGATAAAAACGGTTATTTTTATATTCAATTCTCTATTTCGCTAAACAGATCTCGTCTCAAAATCGCGACCCCATCTGGAAACCTCTCCTTGTAAGTATAGGTCCTCAGTTTTATCTCCTTTCTTTTAAAGATTATAAAAGTAATGGTAGAAGACGAAAAATCTAAGCACATCTAGGTGTGCTAGTGAGTGATAGACGAAAGCGAAAAACAGAGACATGATGGAACTCGAACCCATGTCTCCAACTTTCCGGTGAGGTATTTTAACCACTCGAGCTTCCCTTATAAGCAGAGGTTATAAAGTCTTCCTGGATAATGGGAGACCTGGATTCGAGTGCCAGTCTTATCGCTATTTATGCCTACTGTCCATCACTAGATTTCCTCATCTCAGGAAAGTATGCATCTCGTTACCTTGCTTGCTTGTTACTATTATCCTCTAATAGAGCCTCCAACTTTACACCATTTTGAACGCAAAGGTTGAGCTATCGTGGCAGATGGGAAACGGCGCGTGAATACAAATCCGTATGACACGAAGACAGCCTCGATAATATTCCTCGATTTTGCGTGCGATTTCCAAATAAAAATTCCTCACCCCTGGCAACGAGGTGTGTTCCGTCCCCCTTCTTCCCATCTTCAGAAAGACGCATAAATAAAATCACACCACGGATCACGTAGTCCTCTCATCATTCCGAACACAACACGACTTTCCCTAACACACTACCCTATCTTCAACTTTTTATTTCCCCCATTTCCACGTCTTTCCATTTATCGTCTTCTCTCCCCAGACTGAAAAATCACTTACACTTCCACACCTGCAGCGGACTTGCTTTCCTCCCTGTCTTCTCTTTTTTCTATCATCTCCGACATTCTCTATTCCATCTCATTTTCTGCTAAATTACTTCTCTGTAGAGTTACGCATTTTCACTATCTTAATTATTGAATATCGCCATAGAAAACAGCATCATAATAACATAAATGGCGTCCTTATTTTGAGTAAATTGAAACTATTAAGTCTCCCCTTCCATTTAACGCATTGTTCTTGTAAAAGATATCATATTATTAAGTACTGATGGAGGATGATATAAAATTAATAGAGACTAAGAGAAATTTAGTCGAATTTAAATTTTCCTAAATGAAGCTGGGGGGAAACAATCCGCAGCAGAAAAACATCCATAAAGAAAGGGGATGTGAAAAACTTGCACAAACCTACTGAGAGAATCAACTAAAAGATAGTAAAATAGAAAACCATTATTATCACCTGAAGAAATAACAAAGTACAAATAATGATCATTCGAAAGTATACCCGCCAATATAATACATCAGAAATAACGTAAACCTTAATGATAGTAAATAGTCAACTACTATAAAAGTCTAGTAAATGCATAGTAAATTTTAAAATACAACAACATAGCACATATGCATCTTAAAATAATTAGTGATGATACTTTTCATAGTTACCATGATTTACTTTACTCTTTTGGATCGTAATGAAAACTATGTTCGATGTAACACTGAGAATGAAAAAGGAAGCAACACTGCCCTTGACATAAATTTAATATCAGATTAATGCAGGCAATTCTCTTGGATTTCTTGTATAGTGAAATAAAAAGGTGTGGTTATAAGTCAGGAAACATTTAAGGATTAACGAGAAACATATGTTTCACATTTTCATTCGTTAAATTTCTCTGGTACTCAGACATCACATCTCAGGCTCAGGCTCTTTCCTTTCCTGTATAAGTAAATAAGTAATTTTCATCAAATAGAATAAATGAAGCAGGAATTGATTTTTATCAAGGAAAATAGATCCTTTTCTGATAGTAATTTAGTAAGAACACCAAACTACAAAATTAAAATCAAGATGACATGTAAGCATCGAAACATGTCATGAGATTTCTTCTCTCATTGAATACCACAAAATTACTCCAGATTCCGTTGAAGTGAATAATTTATCGTTCCCAAATGAATAAAATTCGGAAAAAAATCATGAATTTTAGATTCATCTATAATATTGAAAAAGGAACACTATTCTTTCGTCAACCTCAAGAGTAAGAAATAAATCGCTGTAAAAAGGAGAATGATAAAGAGATATTATCGAGCATTATCTAATTCTCTCTCAGCATTACCAGCCTGTATATGATCGGAACTTATTCTATTCCAGAATCTACCAAGTAGAGTTAACCCCCAACGCCGCAAACTTGAGCACGAACAGTGCGAAAAGGGGAAATTCAATCGCACATATGTCCGCGTAGTGCTTGAGGAATCGATTAAAATCTCACCTTCGATTTCCGATTCGAAAGTGCTTTCAAATCAGTTCTTTCAGCAGAACCGAAATGGTTGAACGGAATCCAGCCATGCACTCTGTCTTCCGATAAACTTGTCTTCTCCCCCACCGATTGGGGGAGGAAAACAAAACCTTTAGATTGAACACCCTCTCGAAAAAAAACACCTGCCGGGGTCTGGAGGGGATTTTGAGTGCGTAAACTTGCAGCAGCATGTAAACAAAAGAGAGGAAACAAATGAAGGGGAGTGAAGCGTTCGTAGTTCTTGAGAGGGATAAGATTCGAAGGTGTGAAACGCAGTTTTCTCACACCCCATCCATCGACGTCGATCGGAGGGGAGTTATAATCAACTCCCTAGCAACGGATAATCAATGGATATAAATACCGCTGCACCTCTTTCATCCTTTAGAAGTGGTTGTGGTTGGAATCTCTCCTTAATTAAGATGATGAATTTCACTCGGTCTTTATCTTCTTTTATTCAAGGCAAAACGTTAAAAAATCCAGTATTTAGAATTCTCAATAAAACGTAATCGAAGGTTGAAAGAAGTAAAAGGATGCATCCTGGAATTCTCTGCTCTTTTATTTCTTACTATATTTTTATAATTTTACTCTTTTGATGAAATTAAGCAAGAATGGCCTCTCTTCCACATAACTTTTATAGATATTCTATAAAAATACACAGAATCAATTCTAAACTAACATTTACTGTTAACTTAAATCTAGAAAATAAAATCTATTACAAACAAAATAAACATAAGAAAAAAAATTGCAATTTGTAAAATCTTATAAATTCAATTTTTAGAGTTTGAGCGATGGAGAATTATGAGTAATTCGCGAGATAAATTAATCAAGTTAGATAAACGGCAAGATACTTACTAAAATTCTCAATTCATTTTAATTCAATGCGTAGATTTTAAAGACTGATTGAAAGTTGGTTTCCCACAGGAAGGAAATACAGTTACAGTAACTGATTTCAATATTACTGGATTCGTAACTATGAAAGTATTGATCTTAAAAATCAGTTACGTATGCATATAAAATTTTCAAGATATTAAATCAAAACATTATCATTACATAAGTTACAAATAGGGAAAATCCAGGCAGAAACTTTTCGTAAATTGGCATAAAACACTATTTACATTAGCTTGACGGTTAGCCACTACCAGGCCTGTAGGAGAAGTAAAATTAAACCTAGTCGACACTAACGTAGTAAATAAACGTAATAAAAAGAATAAGGCGTTATCTAATGAACTGATTAACTAATGAAACAAAATCTAACTAAAATTAGAATAGATAAGTATGTCACCCGGATAGAATATTAAAACTATAGCTGGTTGCCTTATCCCAATGGTGAATTACGCCTAAGATAGGTGAATTTTCCAGTAAAAGAATTAAAATATATTAATAATAATTCGTCCAATGAAGTCTTAATAGTTATAATTACTTTAAAATTAACTTAAGTTCTAGGAACGAGTTTTATTACTTTTCAGTAAATTAGAAAATTTTTAAAGGCTGACCGTGTGAAGTTCACATAATCACGCAAAATCACACCTAAATTTGGTACTGTAACTTTATGGATGTATTGTATAAATTTTTCAAAGCGTGAAGTAATTTGAAAAAACGACCTCTTTGACACGTAACTTTCCATAATCACGTAGGATTTCCGTGGAAAGTCGCAGAATAAATGTGCGAAACATATTGCGTCCGTATTCAGGAAACGCTTCTCTTCTCACAATTTCGAAGTTGAGCCGATAACATAAAAGGTCGCACCGAAAAACGGCAGAAAAGAAACGAATCGAGAAAAAATTGAACACGGGCGATTCGGTCCCCATTTCTAAAAAGGAAGCTAAAATAGAAAGAAGGGCTCGATCGAACATATCTACACAGGGGCACAAAAGAAAAAGTATCCGTTTGACCCTAGGGCACACGCTGCATACTGAAGCTATCGAATCCCAAGGAAATCTCAACGCAAATCGAAAAAGTACGCTGGATTCTGCAATATCAGTAAATTTTTTCCTTATTTCATAGATATCCTCTCTCCTATCCACACTCTTTCTCCGCCGCGGCACTTTATCACACGTCCGCTTCGATGCACTAACGACCGTGCATACGTGAACTGCGTGCTCGATGGTTGAGAATACGTGCTGTTAAAGTCGAGATGATTCCTCCAGAATCGAACGGACGAGCGAAATACGTTATCCTTCGAGAATAAAGCATAAGGTTTGACCTTTAAATTAATTATAGTTTCGTTTAATAAAGCCTTTCGAGATGGATGGGGAATTTCTGGACCTAAATGCGGGGAAGATATAATAAAAATGGATCTCATATTAGTTCATAGTTTGATCAATGACCTAATTTTAATTTTAGGAAATCACAGACAACCTCAAAAAATATTTTCCATATGCATGTATATAAGTATATGAAAGTTCATTCGTAATCTAAGAGTAGTACAGATTGGGAAACCGGTAGCATAATTAGGACTCACATGTGTCTTAGTTAGAAGAGGAATACTATGCAAAATATTTAAATATAACAAATCAATAAGATGAAAATAGATAAAAATATTCGAATAAAGTATTTTATAGTAGAAACAATAGCGAATTTACATTTAAAGAATTAAGTGAGACTTTCTGGAAAGAATATCAAACACTTTAAAGAAAAATAGTTATGTCCTTAATTTCTTTTGAAGTTTTCAGTTGAATTTAAATTCACATTATTTTAAAAATCTACAAAGGTAAAATATATACGGGCTGAGATTATTTACAGTATGATTCTGAAGTTCTCTGAAGAGAAATTCATATCGTTGCCGAGAACAAGATAAAGGTTCATAGGCATATAGAACTTCTTCTAAGACATCGGGAAATGGAACTAAGTTGTATACTATCACATTTCTATCCCTAAATCAAGAATTAAAAAATGTTACATGAAAATCAATTTCGCAGCATTGCTTTGCACTGAACTCTATTTTCAAAGGGGGCTCTAAGAAAGAAGACAAGCTTTCAATCCTCTTCTCTGACCTTTCCTTTGATCAATATATCTTTTCTCCCACTTCCTCTTTTACAAAAACACAACTCTGGCCACAGAGAAACCCCTTGAAGAATTCCCAAATTCCCTGAACCCATCCGACGCCTTCCCTCTCTCTTCTTATATTTCACTACATCTATATCTCTCTCATTCTCCCTCTCCCTCTATTATTTTTGTCCCCTCTTTCAGTCTCTTTCTGTTTATCTCAGACTTCTTCTCCATCTTCCTCTTCCGTTTCTTTTCCATTCCAATATTCTAAATCCGTTGTAACTGTAAAGGGATCACATACGAAAGATTTTGAAGCTTTTCTTTCAATTATACGGAATGCGGTAAAAAATTTTTAAGAAGCTGCCATTTAAGATGCTATCCAGCTTAGTAAATGGATTTTTCTGTCCTTAAATGCTCTGCAAATCACTATAGCCTCAGTCGTTGGAAAATTTTTAACTAATTTTTTCCCTATTTGTCTATCGATTTTTTTATCTATATGATAAAAATTTCTTCATAGGATCTCCACAGGAATGAATTCTGGAATCCACGGGCTTAAGAATCTATTTCACTGATTTTTCTCTCAGCATCAGTACGGATACACGTTACAGGGAGGACGTATAATCTCGGCTACGTTTTCTAAGAACATATTTTCTCTGAATTTATTAAGTAAATTAAAAATTAACGATACGCAAGCACTCAAACAAGAATGTAATATATATTCAATTTACTCTAATACCCAAACCAAAACTTGATTCTGTCCATATTCATTTCCAGTGCCCCGCCTTTTTCCCAAGTTTTCCTTCGTTCCCTAACACCCGATAAGAAATCTCCAATTCTCCATTCGGCCAATAGAATTATCGCCCAATAACGAAGACAGACGAGTTGGAAAAAGTGGCAGCGACGGAGATACATGTTAAGGAGAAGGAGAGAGCGATAAAGAAGACTAAAGAGTGAATCAGAAGGATTAAAGGTAACAAAGAGAGAGCTGCTAAATTATAGGATTTTACAAGATAAGGATAGGTAAGCTTATTGGAACTAAAAATGTTTTGATCTCAAATAAAGCCGTATATGGGTCATTTCACGTTAAACCGAACTAGAAAACATAATAATTTAGCTTCTTACAAATCTAACATGGATTGTAACGATGGAAATATATCTGCCTATTCCTATACCAATAATCCCAAAATTACAAAAAGAAGGGTTGAAGCAGGTTCTCTTTTTATCTTTCTCCGCTGCCTAAATGACAATACTAAGAGATAAAGGTTCTCCAAGCGCCGAAATAGCGGAGACCGTCTAAGGGCGATTACCGGGAAACGGATAATCGTATTAGCGGTCCCAGTTCTTTAGAATCCCGATGTACATTTCGGAAACAATGCTTCCATCTTCATAGGGGGTCCAATGCTGAATGGAAGATGGAAGATGGAAGCATTGTTTCCGAAATGTACATCGGGATTCTAAAGAACTGGGACCGCTAATACGATTATCCGTTTCCCGGTAATCGCCCTTAGACGGTCTCCGCTATTTCGGCGCTTGGAGAACCTTTATCTCTTAGTTCATTGACCGCCGAGTTCCTTTTTTCTCCTTCTAACTAAATGACAATGTTATCATGAATGATCATACGTTTATGTAAGTACACAATAAATATCTAATATATTATGATGAAATGAAATAATGCAAAACCATTTACCGTACCACTTAATTTTATTGATCACTACCAAGGTTTCGGCCCCTTAGGCATTGACATGTGGTTTATTCACCTGAAGATGGCCTAAGGGGCCGAAACCTTGGTAGTGATCAATAAAATTAAGTGGTACGGTAAATGGTTTTGCATTATTTCATTTCATCATAATGGAAGCCTACCACAAAGTCAAGGCCAACATAGTAAATTCTATCTAATATATTATTACAAATATTATTTATCAAAATGATTTTAATAATTACTTTGCGCAAAAAATGAAAGGACGTATTCCTTGACGTAAGAGAAAAATGATGGGAATTGAATCTATGGGTAGAATGTTCACAGAATTCGGATTTTCCTTTCACAGAATTGGGGAGCAAGTAGTAAGACCCGTCGGATGAAACGAAGTTTGCGTAAAGGAGAGGAAAGTAGCATCCTAGGATACAAACAGAAAATTTTTCTGAGAGCCATTCACATTGATTTTGTTTTACGATATTCCATTCGAGCTGAGGAAATCTCCAAAGCATTAACACTTAGAATAGAAAGGAATCCGAAAACAGAAACGATTGATCGTAAAAGAATCAGCCGGAGAAAGTTCTCTCCGTGTGAGAAGGGTTTCCATTTTTTCAAAATCTTCCAAAGAGAATCGCCAAACTCTTTTTTCCAATTCTATTTCTTCTATAATATAATCGATTTGATTGAATTTCGAATAAATAAATTATGGTTGCTTTGAGCCATCTTTGTGTAACTGATAGGTTAGGTGGTCAAGAGAATGGTGGGTCCGACTTTGCGGCATTCTGTGCCATTTTACACATTTACCTAGCATATCGTCATAGATACAAACAACTAACAAACAAGATGAGAGGAAAACACATTAAATAACTGCCCAGTGAAAGAGGGGATATATTTTTGCACGCATTGATGTAATATAGTAGTAGAATATGGAGCTAGTGTTTGGGACCTCCAAAATCCGAGAGGAATACGGGATCTTATCTTATCTTTTTGTTTTTAAGTTAAGCCCGAGATAATGTAACATTAAACAATAAAAATTAAACGTTAAACAGGACAAAGAAAGAGTATAGAGAGGAGATCCATTCATATATTTAAAGTATATTTATCCTTCTGGTTTCCCTCGGTACACACCTATAAGTGTTAAGTTACTTTCCTTAAAAATGTATGGTAGTTAGGATCTTCAATAAGCACTGATAGTGAATGATTGGTACATTAAAAGACATACATCTCACGTAAACATCTATCGCTTTCTGCAATGTATACGAATGACTGAAAGGGTCCTCCCAAATATAGAAGACGGGCATGAAAAAGTGATGGGATCCCCGAATGTCGTAATCCTGAGCACATTCCCAAAACACGGTTCCTCTGCTGCACTCGTAACATTTTCAATTGAAAACATCACCAAAGCAACGGCTTCTCCGTCACGTAGCAACCGCTTCTCTCCTTAACTCTTTCGCCAGTCATTTTACTTTTTCCAATGAGCTTGCTCCCAGATTTTCACGATGTCATTAAAAAGTAAGGGGATTTTTATTTCCTTTCTCTCGCTCGGCCGAGCAAACGGAGCAATTGAATTCATTGAGTCCTACAACATGTTTAGAGAAAAAACCTGCTATCAAAAAGGAAATGGATCTACGATTTCAGATAACCTCTATCCAGATAACTGTGTATCAAGAATGGAGCGCTGGAGATTTGCGAATAAGAATTGTGCTTCAGCTTAATTTAATCTAATTAAAAAAATTCTCTAAATGAATTATCAGAAAATTGCATGAAAATTTGTCACGGAATCAGGAAGACTTTTGCATGCGTAATACAGGAAAAATACTTTTAAAATGTCATCACGTCGTTTTCTTGCAAATTGAAGGAATACAGTTTCGACAATGACGTTTCGCCGGAGTGCCAACTACCATTCAACATTATTTTCATCTCTTTGTAAAGTTACAAATAAAGCGAATCGTATTACGTTAGATACTTTTATTCTTAAATGAATTCTTTATTTTTCTGTTTAGACCCCTGGATTATGCATCTGAGATACGTGCGAATGCGCTACACAAGTTACGCAAATCCAAGACAAATACACTAGTAATTTGTAAAACCAGTATAAACATCTCCTTTAATAGAACATTGATCTATATTTCTAGAAATTATCTCCTGATCTGACAATAATAAATCGGATATGAAGAGGTTCAAACCATTGCCATCAATGAAAGAGATTTAAGAAGCAAAGTTTGTTGTAAACTAGCGGAGTGAATTAATTGAGTTTGGTAATTATTTGTACACTTTTAAATGTAATGACTAAGAAACAGCTAAAGTGGCATGGCAAAGAAATGATATAAACTGTGAATACGTAGTAGCTGTCATTAGTAGTGCGACATATGTGCTCTAAATGTATTAGAAGGGATACCAGTGGAATGTTCTGTAAAAAAGTCTTGTCATAATTTTGTGGAGTTCTAATATTGTTTGTGTGCGCAGTGGTGTTATTTTGGAATGATAATCTATATGAGGCATTTAATGTAAGAGATTGTGGATTGTGTTTACGTTTTCAGTGATCATGTACAACGGTTGGAGTCGCCACCTGACGACGGTCTATCTGCAGCATATAATAAAAGAATAATCAGTCGCAATTTTAATCGTATATGTATCTAATGTGTTTTTAATTGTATGTTTAAGTGAAAAGTGTGAATACGCAATAGCACGTTTACAATTCCACCTCAGGAAACAGTCCCATCGATATTTTCACCCACCAACGAGGATTTTCACTATTTTTAAATCCCTCGAATTAACCAAAGACGCTGACAACTTTTTCCCTCGGAAAAAATCGCCGCAGAATTCACGCATTCATCAATGAAGGAGAAACAAAAGAATAAAAGACAGCGAACTCTCTCTCCGTACTCACAGATCCGCCACATATTGGAACGAAACAAAAGAATAAATGCACCGACGGAATAACAAGGGAGAGAGAGGGCACTTGGATAAAAAGAAAGAAAACGAAAGAAATGACCTCCGTTGCGAAAAAACCCGCGAAAACAAGGGATCTCTGCATCTGTTCGATTGAATGGAAAAAAATGGCGAATGTTTACGGTAGTTCGGGAATAGTCCGGCAGGGGGATTAAACATGGTGTGCACCGTCGGAGAGTCGAAGAGGGAAAAAGCAGAGTGCAGTGTGGCTTAGCCCAGACGACCTCTCCACTTGGGACAAGATCTTAATCAGCTTACGCTCCCAATTTCGCTTCAGGTCATTCGACAACCTGTACTCTGAGCATAATCACATGCACTTCCGGTCAAGCCGCATAAAAATGTCCGTCAATAAACATTTGACTGCATTAAAGTCTCCTTTCTGCAATATATCAACCTCAGCATTAACATTAACACCACTGCTAGACGTAGCTGAAAATAACCGGGCCTCCGTATAGACAAGTGGGCAGCGCGTTCGATTTTGGCGAAAGTGGTCCCGAGTTTGATTCCAGGTGAGGGCTCACGTCCAAAATGACCTCAGATGTGGAGGCACTTTAAAATCACTACTGCTAAAATGGCCTACAATTGCCAGACTGGTTTTCTCGCGCCAGCGAAGTTTTCTTTAATTTAATTAATTTTCTCTCGTCCATGAGATTGGCAATGACATGACGTTGATTTTGAATGCTTCATCTACCTCTTAACCCATTTCGATTTTGCTGGGAATTAGCTGACTGTATTCCTTTTTAAGAGTATAGACTGGTCTACGTCGGAGAAATACTCTGACATATTTCAGAACCTCATTACTAATCGAAAAGAAGCTCGATTGACCATATTTACGGACACTCGGAAAACAATATAGTCGTTTTTGGGATATCATTCAATAACGGTGTTAGAGAAATCACCCTTGTCTTGCTACATAATACTAAAGGAAATAAAAAGTATGTGGCTGAAGAAAACACGTTTAGAATATTTAATGAAGTGAACGAAAAAGGGAGAAGATGACGGCCATATACGACGTCTTTATTTCCTTTTCATTTCAAATGTTCTATGATTATCAAGTATTACTGTTGCAATGGAAAATGACAAGAGAGCGCTTATTACCACCGATATTTTTATTGAATTACCATGGTGTCGACCTTTTAAAGGTATTGTTTTGTTTTTTGTCATTTTTCATTATAAAGGAGACCTACCACAAATGCAAGGCCGAATTAATAGATTCTATGTATCGTTGCTAAGTCAGCAGCATAATGAGTGATTACACTATTGTTAGTTATCCTTTCCAATGGTCAAAGAATATTATTTACGTTCATTTTGTCCATGTTTTATTTAAAAGTCTCGAACACATGAGCTGTATTATCGGAGAACATTAAGAAAATCCTATGGGGAACTTTTCAAGATATCGCATCCAGGGGTTGAATTTTCCCTTCTACTACCTTGATTATCTTACTTAGATTCTAAATAATACAGGTACATGCCTAGGCATCACATTGGATACATCAGTGAAATATGATAAGTGAAAAGATGCAAGTCTTCCTTTAAAATTGAAGATGTTAGTGAAAGACTCGTGAAACTCAGGACTGAACTACTGAAACAGAACTAAATAACGATATTAACGTGCAAAGACTATTTCCGTGGTTTCTTAAACTCCTACTGACAAGGCAGAATTACTATAGAAGCTAACGCATTGACTTTAGCGTTCCCAGCAGTGCAATATGGGTTAAGTCTCTATGGAAACCAACCTTTGGCATTCTTTTTTGGCATTGTTACTACATTTCTCTTCTGATACAAATAGATATTCGAAAGTAGGAGAAAGAAAGGCCTACTCGAGCCAAACCTCATTCAAATAAAGGATCCATTCATTCAGTCCGGTGGAAAATAAGGTTAAATTCTAATCTCAATATGGGCGAATGAAAGTAATCGCTTCCGAATGGAAATCTCCCCATGAAAAGACGTTTGGAAGTCAATGCAGAAAAGAAAGAAATAATCTCTCGTCTAGTTCTTAACTCAGGCTGGAGAGGGCGTGCGCGTGTCTTAAGAGCACTCGCAGAGGCTTAGTTCTCTTCCTTCACACCAGAGCCTCCGCCAAATCCACTGGAAACAGCCTTAAGTCCTTTCGCATTTCCACACCGTGATGCAACCCAGGACCCAGAGATTTAAGTCACTTTTTCTCTGTTTTTTTACCTCTCGTCATAAAATCCCTTTCTCGGAGACAATGATTTTATGGCCTTTGCCAGCAAGCGAAGAGCCTAAACGCAATCGATTAGGCCTTTAATGAGAGTAAGTAAATCTACGATGAATACTATCTCACAATAGGATATTTGTAAGCAAGAGAGCTGAGTTGCTGATGACATAATTATAAATATCCTATAATGATAACGATAGAATGATATGTTAACATTATCGTAGCTTGGAGTCAGCGGAGTAGTTTTGTTGTATTGTTGTAGCTGGAGTACTAATAATGATAATATAAATATTGTATAATGATAATAAAATCATATGGAGTGTTGTAGCTATAAGACAACTGTATTGTAGTGTTGCATTATTGAAACTGGGAGATATTTGCATTGTAATTGTGTATTGTTGTAACTGAAAAAGGCAGGACCGACGGTGTAAGCAAATCAAGCTTCCCCGGGAAAAAATTCTGTAGACGAAAATAATGAATGCTGCTTTGACGAATATCAAGAATTGTGTTAGGTAAAGTATGCAAGATTGAAGGATATTGAAGGATTGAAGGTCTAACACGAGATAAAAGGGGATTACAAAAATTCTCCAAACATGATGTAATACATGCAGATATTTCATAAAAAGATTAGTTATCAAAGTATAGCTATTTAACAGTACGAGAATTTCCTCTCTTTACAATTTTGTATACTTATTACATCTTTTACATACATTTTTACGATTGAAAAGCATTACATTTAAGAAGAAAGCGTAAGAATTCACTTTCCGAATAACGATTTGATCACTGAATTCGCAGCTTTATACGCATTTTACGCCCAATACTAAAAGTGAGGGGTACCTATATTAACTTACACACATGAAGTTGAGCTATAGCAATAGTTCAGTAGCAAAAAAAAGACCAGTCGAAAAAATCATATCGAAATCAACGACAGATTCCATCCAGAGATGTCGCTGATCAAATATTAAGAGTTATTGAATTGAAACTTATTTACGCTTGTTTTGAACTTAAGATTCCCATAAATTTATGGTTAATGCTAAGATTTGCTATTAATAACTGCAGATCAAGATGAATACGAATTAATATGTGGCAGTAAATATGAAGATATCTATGGAATTCTTGAATATATTAACATTTGCAATAAGGCAGATAAGGCTTACAAGATGGAGGAAGTGTTTGGTAACTTTAAAAAATACACAAATAATATCAAGAGGACGATCACTAATGATTAAGATTATTAACTTTTAGCATGAATATATAAGTATCGTAAAAACTTGAAATTGAGAATTACTATTGATTACTTCATCCCATGATAAATTTATAAGAATTTTACTGAAAAAGCATTCTAAAAACGCTTAAATTATTTGATATTTCAAGTTTTGAGATTTGTGAGGAAATTGTATATGTGAGAAATTTGTGTTCATAAAGAAAGAGTTACGACTCAATGTTTACATAAAATCTTACTTATACTATGTATTCGAAACTGGGCATTATCGAAGACTTGCATTTCTTTATCCTATGCGCAATGTTGTTTCATTCTGAATTTCTTGATAATTTTTCATCATACATGAATGAATGAAAGCCTCCTGTCTCAAAGCAAATGTTTTATTGAAATTTTACATAGATTAATTCATATCTCGATTGTTGATCAGCTATGATAATGTCATTTGCACTGTGCTGTGCTTAATTTTTGCCAAAGAAGTAGAGTCTTTCACTTAAGGAAAATATCTTTTTCTTCTATGAATTTTGAAATCATTAAATTTTTTTGAGATACGAGGTTTTCATTCTAAAACTGATGATGTTTTATTGACGTACATGCATGAATCAGAGATACAAATTTTTAGAGAACACGAAAAAAATGGGCTGAAGATAAAGAAAATGCCTCATTTTATGAGATCTCCTTATAAAAGGAGATATTACAACGCGCATCAAAAATATGAATTAAGATGTAATATTTTCCAATACTTTATTCCAAAATTTAATGAAAGAATCGTCCATATTCATGCTAGTTTATTCTGAAAATCAGTCATAGTAATAAATGCTTTTTGATTTACCTGTAATTGATAAACGAAAAAACATTCAAATCCCCCCTGAAACATAAATAATTATGCTACCGACGCAACACACTTAAATAAGCTTTTCTATAGTTGGCACTCAATTTTTCCGACGCTTTGTAGTTTATAGGTTGAACGAGCTCAACTTCTTCACAAACATTTCGTTGAACTTCCATGGAAACACGTATAACTATTTATTGATTGACTATTGTATAATAAATGAATAATAAATATACAATAAATGCATAATAAATACATTATAAATAAAAAATTAATTAACAATGCATTAATAATAAATTAATAAAGAATAAACAAAGAATAAATAATGAATTAATCAATAATAAATCTATTATTTTATTTAAACTACACCAAAACATTGTTAGGTATTATGATTTTATCATTGTAGTTTTAGTTTTCATCTTATTACTCTTCAGATTTGTACATACAGAAAATAATTCTCTTGGCGGTTGTTAGGGGGCGTTGGTGTTGAACCAAGGGTGAAAAAGTTCAGGAATCTGATTTATAAGAATCTCTAGCGTATGGACAGAGTCATGCATCGTACATATATCCTCGAGTCTTGTTTTCGACGTAAGCGCAGATAACAACCAGACCAAATTAAGTAATAACATTTTACGGCACAAATTCCGAGTATAAAGGCTGTATAGAGGAATGAAATCAGGTTCGACCCATCACGATGGGGATCTTCTCCACCGCATTGTTATTGCAGCCGGCAATTTATTTTTTATCCTCGCCATCATTCCGGATCGAAGCAGAAATCCCCGAACCGTACCTTTCGGTAAAAATCTCCTCACGTTTATACCGAAAGATTCCCAATCTTAAGGGTGGAGCGGCGTATGGATGGGATACAGAAAAGATAAATCTATTACTTCCCAATTTCCCAAAGCTAGAATCTTCTTCCCTTACATCTGCAATGCCCTCACGAGTGCCTTTCACTTCATTTATCGCATCTGGCCCTCCAGAGGCCATTCTCCTACGCAACAATCGAGGGCGGCGTTTATTACCCTCATGTTTTCCTACACCAAGAGAACCAATCATCTGAGCTTAATATCGAATATACTAAAATAACGAAGACATCGCCTCCATTTCGAAGGGGTGTATTGACATTTATAAATTGACCAGTGGACTCCCCAGTCGGAAATAAAGGAACTTAATTTAATTCATTTAAAAGTATATAAATTTCAACATATATTATCCAAATAAGCTAGAATATAAATTGTACTCTTGTGCAATACTCTTGTATACATTAAAACCCGATTAAGATTCTTTACCGCGTCATAAGGGGGTTAACGTACATGATAGCTTTTAATTTTTCTAATTGTAGGAAATTAAAAGAAAGGGCATTATGGATCTTTTATTTTAGAATAATTACTTCTGAAAATAAAAAGGAATCTTTCTTAGATACTTAATTTGACACAGCTCTGTATAGGATTTGTAGAGAATCCGTGAACTAATGTTGTGTAACCCTGACAGTGAGATGAAGATTCTTCTGCTTCGCGATATCTTATTTTATTCTCACAAAATTAGTCATTCCAAACAAGAGAATAAAAAGAAATTCTATTAGAGAAAAGGTGAATCAAAAGAAGGAGAGGATGGCGATATATCAAATGTAAACAATTTTTGGCCTATATCTGAAGTGAGCGGGTGGCGATAGCGAATAACAATTGGAGTGTTATCAGATTACGCTGTAATGCAATCACAGATCAATCTAAGTTTACTATCGACGATGGCTAATTAAAATCGATGCATTAAGATATTATCTATCGGTGTTCACATCCCCTGCCATACGTCTTACGCCGGCTAGTGGTATTAATGTTAACGTATATTTCATATCCGGCGCGCGCATGCAGTACCTTACTTAACCAGCTTTTTGTTGAATTATAACCTATATTTTTTCTGTTGTCGCTGTGTCATCCAAATGGCCGAGTGGTTAGAGTGACTGGTCAATATCCAAAGATTCATCCAAACAATATCCAAAGATTTGTCCAAAGCTTATCCTCAGTGGTTCAAATCCTGTTCAAGGAAATTTTTTTTCGGAAAATTAAGTTTTCAGAACCTGTGACGTCGATGATCAAGATGGCTGCCACCCAACTCCGCTCTTATGTTGTAATATTGATCTTTATGCGAGGAAGGAGGTATATTTTCATAATAGTAAATTGCAGTAGATATATCTTCCGTCATTGTTGATAATGTTGTCTTATTTATATTGTTGTATTTTACTACATACTTTATTTATTATTATTTATTAATATATTTTTAATAATGTTCACAGTATTTATTTATGTTATTACATCATTTTAAAACTATTGTAAAACGTTGCCGCCGAACTAATAGTCCAACTGCAATTAGTGTATAAACAATGATGATAATTACTCTTCAAGATCCCAAGAGAAACATTTTAGGAGCAGATACCAAGATGAATTAGTCACCAAAACACAAACTGAAAAAATAATTCCCCGAATGTGGATTTTAAGCAGTTTTCACTCTCAAACGTAGAGGCATTCATTAGAAATTGACGTTTATTATGGCAGAGTTTATGGCGGCAATACGCGGAGCACGGTCTCTATATCTCAGCCACCGCTTGAGAATCCATTTTACATTGAATGCTGGAAACAACATCCATCTCCGAAAATAATAAACCCAAGATTGAGCCAGCCTTATGAATAAAACAAAGAGCGAGCTCAGGCCGTAGATTACGCCATCGAATAAGATTAATTCACGACGCAGTTCCCCATATTTCCTTTTTATCCCATCAATAACTTTCGGTTTAGAATTTTTCAGGTGGCCCACCTATTTCTATGGCTGCGAATGGAGTTCTACTTCTGAGTGAATAAAAGGATATTTTAAAATGCGAGAGACGTGCGCTGTAACCGAAGTGGGAATCAAGGAAATCTAAAGCGATGATCGAAATGCTGACGTGATGAAAACTGAATATCGATCCAGGTCATCATTTATTCTTTCTTATGAAGTTATTGTGACTGCCAGTTAACTATTCAGTCCGGAGGGTGAATTGAAACATTAAACACTTCGCCATTAACTGTTAAAAGAATGGTTTACCGTGCAAGATGAAGAGCGAGGTAGTTTCTATTCGACATCCCGATTCAGGAATTTAAAATAAGGAAAAATAAGAGGCCTGCGAATATTCTAAATTTAGAATTACTTGGGATTGCTAGATTAAATAGAAGTACATTATAATTACTTAAGATATAACTAGAATTATAACTAGAATTTACTTCATTGGATTGAATTACTTTATAATTGTAGATAGGTGTCAGCTGTGGTGTAATATTATTGTATATATTGTAATATTGCTCTATTGGTTGCAATATTGTATAAGGGAGGTTTAAAAATAGTTTATTGTTGCAGGTAGTTGATATATCTTCTGTGATTGTCATTAATTTTGTATAATGTATATTTTAATATTCTATGTTGCATTGAGTCATGTTATTAGTTTATAATACTATCATAGAACTTTGCCAAGGGTCTTATAGTCCATCTTTAACTAACACATGAATGATAATTATAGAATCTAATTATTTTTAGCAATATTTTTGATCCAAATTGAATCAAATTGAATAAAGAATAGCATTCAAATTTAAATTGCAGGAATTTAAATTTTTTCTCTTATTCTATATGAATTTGCACGAAACTTTTTACATAAGCACGCCTCTAATAAAACAAATTCAGCAATCTAAAAGAATTTAATAACATAACATGTAAAAATAAATCTGATCTAAATAATATCCTAATCATAAATCATCAGATGCAATTGAAGATGTTATCAAGAAACAAAAACGGTATAAACGAATACCAGAATCTTTTTTGAGGAGCTGACTAAGTAGATATTTCTTTTAAGGTTACATATTGAGAAGTTCCACCAAGTGACGCCACAATATATTAAGTTTAATATTGATTAGGATGAACTCGAACAACAAATTCGTATGATTCGAGCAGTTTCCATCCCACCCATTTTAATTCCCCTAGATTTTTTCCTGACATTTGACTGTCTCCCTTAGGACAGAAATATGATCTAGTATGAATATATATCGAGTATGGATAGTCGATATATGCTAGGAATACGCTCTAGGATTGTTTCAGCGTGTTCTCTATGCATAGACTGCCATAAAAGGCTGGTTTGAGGCAGTTCTTTGCGGGCTAAGGGACACACCCTTGACGTCATATCAAGAAGGGGACCTACTTCAGGGAGTTAGGAGGAAGCCTGTTGGATAGAAGAACATCGTAAATATCTCTACAGGAGACGAGGTATCTCATTTTTTTGTTATTCATTTTTCTCTTCCTTCCTTCACCCTTATCCTCCGACGCACCCTTCTCTTCAATTTTCCTAACTTCTTAAAGCTGCTACTCCTATACAACTGAACCTAATATTATATTTACTGCAGGATAGGTTCCCTTAGCTTTAATCGGGTATGTTTTTATGGGTGCAGCTTATGCATTGACAGAATGAAATGAAAACATCAATGATCAGTTTCCTTAAAGCTATGATTTCTCTTAAAACACATTACTTTGTCAAAATAGATTAATGAATCTCTGTTTCTCTCTTTGGTATGGGTTTTGAAGGCGTCTTCAGATAACATATTTAATTTCCTTCACTCATAATAATAATAATAAGAAACTCTGTTAAGAAACGAGTATTTAACGTGTATTTAATCTTATTCCAAATCTTACTTTATGGAGAAAAATTCTGTATGTGCCCCAAATAACATATTAATAGGTATTTAAATGACAAATACTTTTCTAATTCTTCGTTTTACTCGAGCACATCGTCTTAATCCTTCAAAATGGACGGACCCCCAGCTTCCACTTAAGGTGCAATTTTCCCGAATTGACATAAGTATTAACCCTTCCCTGCTACTTTTTAATCTCGCCTTATCCTTGGATTAGTTTACCCAATATTCCACTCTCCCTTGCCCCTTATCGTACCCTGTTTACTTTCTCTGAGGATTGTAAACAAGGGAATGAAATAAGGTCTTCGCCTGACCCTCGGCGTTCTTTTAAAACGCCCTCTTATATGCTTTCTCAAGACAAGTCCCTTACGCCTTCCATCTCTTGCTGACAGAGCAAAATTAGAGCCACTCTCATATAATTAATGACCCTAGATACATGATCTTACATTATTATATGGATTCCAACTAATTTTATTTAATATCATATCGGATTATAACTTGAAATATATATCTTATGAATTTACTGTTACTTTTCACGATAAGGATGAAATATTTCCATCCATATGTTTGGAGAAATTTTGCGATGACTCACAATTTATGTTGGATACAATAACAAACAGGAGAATAAGTAAACTAGAACATAAAAGAAAACAAATATACTCAAAATAACAAGACAAGTGAGCGGAATTTAAAGAATCAACCTATTGGTGTTATTTACGATAGAAATGAACGTAGACTTTGGACAAAAAATATTATGTAAGACCCATATGAAATGAAGACCCCAATTCTTTAAAGACATCACATGAACTGCTATTATTAATGTAACGTACGGAGGAATCTCAATATAAAACTCCTTCAACGAAATTCTTCCTCTTTCCACCGCTTTAATTCATGACCTCCGGTGTTCTCCGCATGCTTTTTTATCACACCCTCTCCAACTCTGGACAAGGTTGAATTTTTTGCTACCTTTCTCTTCTGCCGAGCAATTAAGTTGGCAAAAGGGCAAGTTGCTAAATTATTTTCGCTGGTGCGCGCCTATTTTTGAGGATCCGAAAAAATGGCATCCAAAAATAATCAACGGCGCTTCGCGAAGATTTTTATTCCCTCTTACTATCCACTTTCTTTTATATTTGCACGTGCCATTTGGCGATTTCTCCAGGACGTATTTACTCTATGGTTTAACGATTGACGGCAAGGACCCCTTCACAATAAAAAGGAGTTTGTAAAAAGCTTAGAAATGATCAAGAGATTTTTACTGTCCGTTCCTGATTAAATCATTGAGATTTACAATCTATACGCGAAAACATGTACTTGGCGAGGTAAGTTAATGTTTGATTGGTGAATATAAATACTCAAGAAATTATGAAGAACAAAATGGGTTTTCGCAAGAGAAACTGTAGCAACCGGAAAATAAATATACATCCATGGTTACGATAAACAACCGGTAGACAATTTCCTGTTTCAGACGCACGTACGGGGGAAGATCAAAAGCTTAGGGAAGCTATCGGAAAAAACGCTAACAGAAATAAATTTATTACATCGATGATCTTGATGAGATTGTGTTATTATTGCCTTATTCAACTGAATTTTTAAAGATAGGACTTTTTTAACCAATGATAATCGATACAATGGTGGTTACAGTTATTAGATGATGCGTAAATTTCGTTTACTACTGTAATATTTAATCATAAAAATAATAATAATAACTAATTATACTTAACAGTAAACTCAGTCAGTTAACAACAATCATAGTTATGAAGACTCTGTAAAGAGGTTATTTAAAAAGTTGAAAAATGATAAATACTGAAAAGGAGTACTAAAAACATAGGGGTGACTCGAAAAATAAACTACTTTTTTCTTTCCATATCTCATACATTCATTATATTTCGCTATTGCCTCTCAAAGTGTTATTTTTTGTACTCTAGTCAAGTTCACATGAAAATTTTCATCGGACTAAAATTGAAATATCAATTCGCGTGCTTTTGGTATTCACAACTTCTAACCAAACATTCCATTAATCTTATCGCAAATTTTTATATTTTCATTCATTTTTTTCTGCACGTGCGTTGAATTTACTAGTAAGAGAGGCAATTCATTCAATCAATGACGTCGAAGGTGAATAGCTGAATATGGACACGTTAATTAAAATTTTAATCGGTGTCGTTCCGAGAATATTTAAATATCTTTCGTTGTATAATTGAATTTTCGGGCACGTCTCACGATTTTCGCAAACCAGTCAGGAAATGAATGACCAAATACTTTTTGTTTCAACCGCCGGTACATATATAGTATCACCACTTTGAGTGAATATTTATACGTACTCGTTTTTGTCAAATAAACGCATTTGCTATTTACACCCAAGTTAAAATACACTTTCTATGTAAACTATTTATTTAAACAAAATTAAAATGTATTTATGTAAATGTATGTTGAAAGATGGGGCCTATATTAAATACCGTGAGAAATGAAAGAATGCAAAACCATTTACCGTACCACTTAATTAAGTGGTACGGTAAATGGTTTTGCATTCTTTCATTTCATCATAATGGAGGCCTACCACAAAGTCAAGGCCAACATAGTAAATTCTAATACCGTGAGAACTTCAAAAACGCATTATATATATCTAACACTAGAGAGGTTCTACGCCAGGGGTTTAACTATATTGTTATAAGCTTACAACAAAGCATATTACAGCATAAAATACTACAATATAGATAATACAAAATTATTGAACATTAATAATATAGTTTAACTATCTGCAACAATAAATTGTTGCAAAAGAAATACCTCTTTGCTATAATATTAAACATATAGAAATATTACAACACAGCAGAAACCTACTTACAACTATACAATATTTAAATCATAATGCACCAACAATTACTTAATTACAGACATATTTACATAAATCTAACTCACCAACTACAAATTTACATATATATCAAAAACTATTTCTAAGTAAACATCCCTTATCATTCATACAATTTTTTTCAGCTTTTCTGGTAGGCCTTCATTGGAACAAGTCCCCACCGCACATCACCCTACCAGGCCCTACTCCATTTGTCAACGAATTATTATTTTATAGTATTGCAATTGCATTAACACAACATGGTATACAATAATGTGTAAAAGATATATTGACCAATTGATTGGCTTATCTCTTTCATATCGAAGCCTGAAATACTGTCCGAAATGGTTTAATGTTTTCCCTATGATACGCCTGGTATGAGGGACTATGGATTGTGTTTTAGTTGTATTGCTCGTACACAATGGTAAGGGCTTTACCTAAAGAAATTCAACCTACAAAATATAAAAAATTAATAAAATGATTTACAACTTTCCTGCTGATGAAATAGTACTCGGTTTCTCAATCCCTAAAGATAAGACCGAGTTAGTCACCGAAAAGTCGGTATCAAATACGACGCCTGATTTCAGCCGAGAATTACTCCTGTTATAGTTTTATACTTGAAAAATATCGTCCTTGAAAACTCAGTTCTACATAAATGCCCTAATATACTTTCTTTTTCTTTCACCTCTACTCAGATCCACAAATCATCAAACTCGCACCTCGAGCACTGCCGGGGAAATCATTTCGTAACAACACGTTTAATGAAAGCCGTTCATAATTGCACAAATGAATCCCGCAAACGACTGCAATTATCTCCAGTGTTTAATTCATTAATTCATCCGTTCCGAAGGTACTTAAGGACCTCCATCTCTCCAAAAAATCGGATGAATTTTGAGCAAATGAGTGTCCAGAAATTTTATACTGGGCGCCGATTCTGGTCCAAGGATAAAAAAGAAAAAGAATAACTGCGCTAATGACATTTGGCTCGATAGGTTGAAAATCGGTAATCTGCTCCACGAAAATCTAATGGCGAAACATTGAAATAACGATTACCGACACATGCCAGACTCTGACCTTATTAATTCAACAGATGACGAGCGCTCGGCGATGGTGGTGAATGATGGAGAGAGTGATCGAAAGGGTTAGAAATAAAATCCGAGAATTTTATTCCCGTTGGTATAAACGTTCCCCTCCTCCGTGCAAATCACAATACTTGTATTTTCGGTGGCCGAAATGGATTGTTTACGTTTGTCCGACTGCATTCAACCGAAAATCGGTGGGGGAGATTGATAGGTATTTCAAAAACGTCATCGGCAGACGCGCTGCATCATTTCTTCCCCTTCAATATGTATGGAAAATTCCCAAACATATTTGGAGATTGTTTCTCGTAGAACACTTCTATCTATACTATATGGGAACGTCATAGAAGATGTTGAGGTGGAGAAATTCCTTCATTTTATACTTTGAGATAGGGCATAAGTTTTATAAAGTGCAGTTTTACGTATGAAATGAAATTTAGGATTGTGAGGAGATAATTACTCTTAGATTTGGCTAATTGAAATTGTTGAAGTGCAACAATATTTTGGAATAATTATCATCATTGGAGCGGTCAACTCATTTGGATGGTCATATAGAGTAAAACTGATTTAAGACGCTCCAACTTCAGCCGTTATCTAGCCTAGAACGCGATTTTTTCCCGGTCCCTTTCATACGAAACACATGATAAAATAAATCTTAAGATGCCCTGCTTCCCGCTTAAGACGCGGATTTTTCCGTTTTTTCAAACGCAGTGTTTGTTTGGTCTTCTGAAACCTGTAATTATCTGATTTTACTATATTTTACCATACCCTAATGTCGTAAAAGAAATTATTTAAAAGGATGATAAACTGTGCTAGCCCTTGGTTAAACTTTATTTACATATTCTATTATATTGCTTTAATCAACTTATATTTATTACTTGTGCAGCTAAGATTTTAGGTTCAAAAGCAGTTTTCTCTATTACTGAATCCCTGCGTTCTGAACATCTATCAATTTAATACCTAAATTAATTATAATTTAATTAGCAACTGAGGATTAACTCTTGATTAAGATAAGATTTGTTAGATTTGGCATTAAGGTTTAAGTAAGCCACCAGTATAAATATACATCTTAATATCGGGTATCATTGTTAAATTAAATATTGAAATTTTTAATTTTTTTCATGTTTTGATGACAAATGCGAAGAATTTTTCACCGTGTCATCTCCGACTATGGTACAAAAATTGCAATGAATTATATGACTTTTTCACTAGCTGAAATTTTTTAACCTAATAAGACGAAATTTACTTTAATCGAACTCTCGTCTACTAAAGCATGCGTAGTCGTTTTATCGCGGACATGAATCTAAATTTGTTTAAAGCAAAGTTAATCCGACGTGCCAGTATTTATCAAATCGAACCCAGCGGTAAAAAATTGAGGCATTTCCCAACATCCAGAATAATTTCGTCAGCCGACGTTTGAAAACCTGCCTTCATCAGTTTTAAATAATATGCTAGTTCTACATCCCTCTCCGCGCCTATAAATCTCGAATCCCTTCGCATCAGCGAGCGCTTTCCGAAGTGGGATAAAGCGTCGAAAACGAGAACTTGGGAGGATTTGCCCATTTACTTCAAATACCCGCGAATTCCTTCTTTCGATTGATGGGATTTCGCACCCGTGGTTCCAACCCCTCGTCATCCCGCGACGACTAATTTTTCAGCGCAAAAAATCGAGAAAAAACGGTCGGAGCGATCGTCGCCGTGAATCACTCCGTTTTATAATCACCGCCGCCATTTGGACTCACATTTTGTGTACATCGTAAAAACACAGCGGAAAGGGATGAAATTCTCCTTTTTCGACGCTGATGATACACCGGCTTCATTTACCTCGCAGTTAATGATGGTCGAATAAAGATTTACTTTCCGTCGCATAGAGACGCGGTGGGGGGAATAACTAAATAAAACGAAAATCACGGGCATATGCGCGAGTACACTTTCTCCATCCTCATTCACCAAACCTCTTTCATTCCGCTGTTTTTTGCTCCTATTGCAGTCGTATAAATTTCTTTTCTATCGCCTCCCCATTTTTTCTGCCAGAATTCACGTTCTCGAGTCATTTTTTTATTTTTCGAGAAAGAGGCCGTAGATTTCACTTTCACCCGTTGCTATGGGAACTTGAAAGAGCGTATTTCGAGAGAGAGAGAAAGGGGAAAATAGAGCAAAGAGAGAAGAAGAAGAAATGTGTCATGAAGAACACGGAGGATTTATGTTTGTCAAAAGATAAGACGATATAAGGGAAGAATCGCATTGGATGAGGGTAATAATGGGAGGGCAATACATGGAGTAACTCTCATAATGTCTGCAGAGATTAAGGAATTTGAATGAGCAACATAATGTACAATGATACAATAAAAATAAGTGTTTTTAAATCATTCGAGAGTCGAGGAACGCTCCTGATAAATCTTTATGCAACAACTTAATTTTAAATTTCAAGATAATATCCAATTAGTAAGAAAAGAAAAGAAATGGGATTTCTGCTTTTAACGAATAAGGGGTTCCATAGACGAACGTAGGTACATTTCCAAGGGATAGAAACGAAAGGTCCTGATTACCGACCTTCTACGAATAACGAAATGCGCATTTCAGTAGCTATGCTATCCTTCATCCTCAGTGGTTGAAGAAGAACGAGAATGGATATGGAACAAATTAGTATTTAAAATGTATAGTGTGTGTAATACGAAGCGTAGTGTACTTAGTGTCTAATAGCCGTATTTTTTATGTTATGGAATATTTAATCTTTTAGAAATTTTACTCTCCTTTCGATTGTTAGTAATAATCCTTTCCTGCAGGAGGTTTTAGAGGGGTTTCCCTCTATAATTTATGCGAATGCCGGGTAAAGTTATTCAATATTAATCCTCTTTGCATTGTAGAATAGATGATATCTCGCCATCAAGATTGTGCATGTCTAAATAGCTTGTACTGATAGGTGAGGAGAAATGATTGTTATTGTGAGGATATAGCGTTGTTCATAGCTTTGTTGAGCACGGAATGAGAGTAGTGGATTTGTATTGGATGCTTGCAGATATTTTGATTTTATAATTGTACATATGTTCTGCTCTTACATACGTTGCCACCGAAAACTTTACACTCGAGACGTGATTTCTTATAATAAATAATAAAAATAGTTTTATTATCATTATTGGCTGCCTCACAATATTATTAAAAAACTCCAGGAACCTAATACTAAATTAAGTATTAATTACCTCGAAGCATCATCCGAAGGATTAATCCAAGATAGTGTTATTTTATCTAATGTGAGCCATTCCAAGAAGAAAATATTTCTCACTCTGGCAAAGACATGTTTCCTTCACGGATATAAAGGCCCAAGACACTCTGACATCATGAACCCTTGAAGCGGTTTAAGTATGCTGACAAGTTTGCATTTTGTAATCGTTATGGCAACGAATATAATTATGTAATGAATATGCCCATTAGGCACGGCCTACTTCATAGAGACAGATATCATACGGTATAACGGTAATGATTTTCTTAAAATTGAAATTTTCATCGGTTTCTTATTCCACTCACAACATTTTTAGGACGCGGGTTATTCCGTTAAAGTCACTCCAGAATATATCTTGAGTGATTCTAGCTGAATCGAAGTAATGAGTCCTCACTAAAAGAGGAGTTATATCGAGAATGCGTGGAAATAAGTTACTGCAATTATTCGCGTATGAAAATGACACGGTTATGGAAGACTTGCCAACTCCATTACCTATTATTAGAGTATTGAGCGTTGCTCTGAGTCTTAAAATAAAACTAAGGGATTATGATAACTGAGAGCGAGAATGCGTAACACAGCAAATGAGTCATGAATGATTTTAAATAGGAGCAAAGAAATTTCCACCACATTTATATGTCTGTTTTATTTGGTCTGACTGACTTCAGTTGCAGAGTTTTTCCTTCGTCTTCTCCTCCAAAAATATTAAGGTATCATAATACGCTGACTTCATCTCCGTGAACAAAAAGTGGGTGTTTACTCTCTTTTCCTATAATTAGATTTATCACATAGCTATTATGCCATGTATTTAATTGCTAGCGCTAGTACTGATAACATAACGATAATAGCAAACTGGACATAAGATATGATCTGAAAAGACTTTTCGAAGTTGGAATAACTTCAAAGATAAATAAATCTTTTTCACATCATGCTTTTGGCTTTACTTAGGAGATGAAAATTATCTGAACATCAAGGAACTAACTCTAACTATAATAGCAAGAATTTCATTCCTTTATGGCTATGTTTCAGAGTGAATGATCATCCCAAAGATGATGAGCCATCAATCATATTGTTACCATGGAATGAAAATTAAGTCAACTAGCTCAGCCGACTGGTGATTAGGAGATCGGGATTCGAGTCCCGTTACCAAAGAACATTTTCATGTCATTTATCATTCTCCTTTGGGTTTTTCCTAGATGCGCATCCTTAGGAGCCAAATCACCTACAACCCTACTCAAAACTATTTTTAAATATTCTTTTATCGGCGTTAATATTGAATTTCATCAAAGACACCCCGATTGAATTAGTATTTTAAATGTCTCCATTAATTAAGAAGATGATTGATGCATTTACAGCAACTGTAACTTTTCAGGTTTCATTATGATTAATTGTACTGCGGAACTTAATGTTATTGAAAATACCAACTTTCGACGATATTCAAAAAAATGTTTTAATAATGAAGGCAACTCAAAGAATGCACTATAAAATTTAAAGGATTCTTCACTTCCACTTTGACGATCTAAGGAACCAGAGAACATCTAATGATATATGATAGTTTTTCTCATACTACAAAATTTTTCCTTGTATATTAGAAAGTTTCCTAATTAGATAAACACATTACCCCTCTTTTCAAATCCTGAAACATCATCCCCATAACATAAATTAATTATATTGCACCGCTTCAGGAAAGTATTAGAGAGAACTCGCTCATAAGACACTGTGAATCATACTTAGTTCGCAAGGATAGCTGAATGCAATTAATCTCCACGGTTTCCAGGAGAGACTTTCCTTATCTCGAAATTAGGACGGTCGTGTCTTCGCCAAGTAAGGTAAGTTGAGGATTACTGAAGACGGTAATAGCATCCTTCGCTTTATCTGCGATACCTCACTTTCTCTCCCTTTATTGCTTCATATTTCCCTCACTCCCGATCGGCGTTGCGTGTTCCAACAGACGCAAAGGAGCACTTATGCTGGCTTAAGACTGCTGTTCCAGCGCAAGGGAAATAGAATTCCGCTACTCATTAAGGCGCGCGTGAACGATTCCGCGTCATTTGTCATGACGTCACCTGTTGTTAACCTCGTTACGCTCGCGACAGATGAAAACGCTCGTTACCGTGGTATCTTTATGGAAACACGTCATAGTGCTGCAACTTGAGCGTCATTCGTTTTAATATCGCGCTTATGAGGAGTGAGAATTTACCAGAGGAATTTATTTAGAATTAAATCAATCTTAAACTCAAAAGAATTCCATATTTTCAATGTAGAAATGAATGTTAACTCTTAAATGTATAATTCTACTAAAATATGTATTTAGAATGTCCTAATCTGGTAAAGAATAGTACAAAGATAAAAACATAACTTAAGAGTAACTTAATCCAAAGCATTTTATGAAAATTACACAGTAAAACCCGGTTTCGATGCTTTTCAGGAAAACCTCGTTATAAGAGGAATAGTGACATAGCTGAGATGTTGTAATTTCTATTTTCTTCACATGAGAAAAAACATGGAAGATTTTTGGCTATTAATTTTTTAAATAAGTATTTTATACCTTAAAATAAAAATAAATGTTTTTTATTTTGCTTTGCCTGCTACAACTGTTGATAAGTAGAAAGTCCGCGAACTATTGTTGAGCAGTATTGGTTGTTTTATCGTCATATTTTAAAGAATGGTCTGTTTTTATACAAAGAAACCATTTTTGTTCCTTTCTTAATTTTGGTTATGTTTCAATCTACTGTTAAACAATTTGTATCGGATAGACAACTAGGGAAGAATACTGTGAGTAATTTTCGGTCTATCATAGGATTGGCTATAGCGGATTGCAGTGCATTGGGGGACAGAAATATTCGCCTTATAAAGGTTAGCAGGGCGTTTTCTGCGGTGTTTTTATAATTTATTTGGAGGAAACGGACCTGATCCGAAAGAAAATTTTAAACGAGTTTTACTGTAGTTTCTTCTTTAAGTATCATTCGCATAACAAGTGACTGTCAATAGAAATAAAGAAAATCAACTAAATCAAAAACTGTGATTTAATTATCTGTTTTTATAACAAAAATTACTTCAAACGAATCCTATGAATTAGTTCTAAAGTTATGATAGGAGGATAGAGTGAAGTTAATGAAAGCACTGCGTCTGAAGCAGCTAGAACTTTAGGACTTCCGTGGTAGGATCTTGCAAGTTTGAAGGACCACCGCAAGAAATTAATTTCTCTGAACGGAGCACCTATCAAATCTTCACCTACATATTTGCTTTCAACATCAGAGTATCAGATGCGGTGAAGTGCTCATATTTCGCAAAATGCTCTCAACACATGAAAAGTTACACATACAGATCAACTAAAAGGCAAGTATGGTTTTAAAATACTTTTATACATTTTCATCACTCACCCTGAGAATTTTTTCATTTTCATTATTAAAATTTAATAGCTTTTTTCTATTTAAAAACTAAATTTATACTTTATATATAGATCGGAAGCGTGATATCCAATGGTATCCACTGAATGATGATGTAACATAGCATTCATACTGCAAGAACAATTTTTATTGTAGGATTTGTTTATATTTGAGATTTCACAGATTATTTTATTAGAATATTACTTACTTAGAATATTACTTTTCTTATTCTAAATAAATTTCTTTAGCAATTTGTTACCCTATTTAAATCCAAATTCAGAGATTTTGTCAGTATAACTTAAATCCTAGATAGACAAGTGATGTGTTCGCCTAAGATTAAAGCAGTCCCGAGTTCGATTTCTGGTTGGCCCCACATATGCGAAATGCCTTGATTTAATGAAACTCAGAAACAAATATCATTTCGAAAAACGAATATAAATTCGAAAATTAGGAGATATATTGGTCTATTTTTATTACTCAGAGTATTTTAGTAGGTAACACAGGCTGAGAATTCAGGTTCTATCCTGCAAAAAATGCAAAAATCTAATACATTGATTTGTTACTTCACCGATCTCAGAATGAAAGCGGATTTGTTTACATGCAGAAGAAAATTCCTCAATTTCTTAGAAAAATTTGGATATTTACATTTTTCTTCTTGCCAGATTTTTATTAAGTAAACTATTTAGAGCAGATAGATGACGCCATCATACGAACGCATTTCCGTTAAAAATTTTTAATTTAAACTTAAAACGTTCCTGATTTTTTCAATAGTTTTTAAAATTAGTAACGAGCTGAGAATACACCTTTTTATGATTTTATCAACTATTTCGTCTTCTTTTCCTGTCTCTCATGTACAATTTCATATACATAGGATTTTATATTTTTCGTACATCATTTATATTTTTAAAATTTTATATTGGATTTTACCTTGCTGATTTTTCCCATAATTTTCGAAAGTAGTAATGCCAATATTTGAAAATTAGGAAATTTAAAGTTTCATGTTTTAATCTATAATTTTTATCGCTGGTTATCGTATGAAATAAATAAAATTCTTTTTTGTATTCAAAAGAGAGAAGATCGTCAAAGAATCGGATCTGTCTTTAACTCGTGCAAACACGGAACATAAAAGGAAAGAAACAGTGGAAAACTTTAAGAGGGCGAACGAGACAGGATTTTTTCGTCGAGGGAGGGACAGAAGAGAAGTAGAAATTCAAAGAGGACGGAGAAACCGGACAGAAGGTCGACAAATGCGAGGGATACATGTGATCGAGTTTACGAAGTAAAGAGAGAAAGGAGAGTAAAGAAGGGAAAGGAATAAAAAAGAGAAACTGAGGACCGCTGATTGATGAACACCATGATTGATTAAATTGGTAAGGGTTTACAGCGAGAGGGTCTGTATAGCAAAGGAGATTCGCAAGTGCCTTAAGGAAAAAAGTAAAGAAAATGGAGGAAAAGCTACTAAGGAGGTCTGGAGAGGGTTTGATCCTGATCGCAGTAATTGATCGGGACTGAAACGTATCTGAATCATCAATCAGAGGAGGCGTGGAATAGATCGATTTCTGTGAAGGAGGAGCCGTGATATATTCCAGACGCACATGTTCCAATTGCTAGGCGCCTGCGCGTCTCTATTGTTGCCTCTGTCGCCAAGGGTGATTGATTGAGAAAAATTAAAGTCAACAGGAGGTCCTTCTCCTACATTCAGACGCCGTACACGCTTCAGACATGTTTGACGAAATTGTTTCGCAAACGTGAGCTTGCAATTTATGCTTCTGCAAAGGCTAAAAGGGGATTTAGCACTGACAGGTCAGTATGCGTTTGTTTGCTGTGTCAAGAAGGTTTTTTTTGACATTTTTGACGGAACGGTTTCCAAGATGTAGGACATGCAAAGTCTATTTTTAGATTACAGACTGGAGATGGGATTCTTATGTGAGTAAAATACTCAATGAATACTTATGTAGTTCGGTAGGAAATTTTATCAGGCATACCAGTAAGAATTTTCAGTGATTTTGTGGCGCAGAACTTCCTCAAATCAGAGATGAGAATTAGCTGTTTTTCATTTTCTCCATTTCTTTTCATTACGACTGAGAAAAATATAAAGGAATAATAAAAGTTTAGGGTATAAGCAGTTTGAAAAAAAAGGAAAACGTGTTATAAAAAATTAAAATATTATGCATGGTAATGAGTAAAATATGGAAGATGATAACTGTGAAAGTACGACGCTATTGGCATGGTTACCCGAAAAGATAATAACAATTTAAATTTGATTTGAGAAGGTTCCTTGATTCTTTCTTCAACTTTAAGGAAGACCAATGAAAGATTTCAAAAACGTGAAATAATGAATATATTCATCGAACAATGAAACTTGATGGAAATCGTTTATTATGGCCTTAGTAACGCAGTTTAAAAAGTGTCGTCGTTTTCCAATCATCTCAAAGTTTTATTTATGATGTTTCGGAGTAATATAAATCCCCGATGATGTAACACCCGATCTCATTATTCAAAAAACTGCTAAAATTACGATTTCGAATTCGGAAATAACGGCAGAGAGACACCATTACTCAGAAAGAAAAGTGTCCGTTATAATCGCCTCAAAAATGACGCGTAAAATAACGCTTCTTCCCCCATCTTTTCCTTTTTTCAAAATCGTGATCATACATACATATTTTCTGGATGCATAAACATGCAGCTAAATTATGAGTGTTAATAGACTATGATAAAATTCTACATAGGAAAATATGAGGTCTACAGGAAGTTGTTATGCACAAAGCGTCACACTCAAAAGATATTTCACTTAAAGATGTTTCACCCAACAACACCAGTTTACCCAAAGTACTTTCCACTCTGACACATTATATCCAAGTCATTTCATCCAAATGTCGGAAAAACCAAGAAATATTCCGCCCAAGGGATAGTTCCTCAAATCATATTTAGGAAGGCATGATAAAGATAATTTCATAGGAACAAAAACAATAAATGTAATAGCCATAAAATGTTGTCCTTTTTGAACCAACAGTCGAAATAGACTGACAAATTTTTCCTTTGTATACAATAGATACATTTACAATGATTCATGGCATTGCGTATAGCTATTAAGGACATCAGGGTTCCTTACTCGTTTTTTCATCTATATCAGAAAATAACGCTGAGTAGAGGAGATATATCTATAATTACGGAATATTACCGATGAGAAAGAGTAGTAAAAAATCCTCGTTCTCTGTATTACTAGGAAGTTACATAAGTTACGAAGTCTATTTAAAGTAGTTTTAAAGGAAAAAGTGTTAAGAAAAATTAAAAGAATGACCAAAGGAAGGTATTTGCATGATATCCAAATAAGAATTAGGGAAAATTTTTACCATGACCATACCATATAGATACCATCAAGATAACGGCAGAAAACACGAGCTTCTGGTTTTGCCTTTAGGTGATTGTTACAAAAGTTTTAAATACCCTGTTTATAATTAATAAGATTCGACCATTCGTTTATTATCAAAGAGATTAATAAATTTACAGTTAAACTCATAAGAGAAATGTCCTTGGTAACCCGTCTCTTGGGTGAAACATTTTGGGAGAAAAATATTTGGGCGAAACATCTTTGGGCGAAACATCTTTGGGCGAAACGTCCGTATAAAAAAACAACCCGTCCATACTGAAACCGTGTGGGATTACACGTGTATCAACCCCACGTGACACGTGACGTCATAGAAATCGGCAAAGGGACCCGATTATCATCAATGGCGAATGTTTGGCGAATTGGACAAAGGGTCGCTCATAATTCAGGAAATCGCAGGAAATGGCGAGTCGTGCGGATTATTGCGTATAGAAGCGGGAAATAGGAGTGCATTGAGGTCAAACGCAGTTTTGATTGGCGCCACAGGCGTCAATTTGCTGTTTTCAGGAAAAAAAATAAACATCGGTATCGCGGGTCCATGATACTAATGAAAAATATGGATTGATAATTACTGCGTGGTATATGCGACTCGTCCTTCGACCAATTCGCTACAGTATTTCTTTAAATTGCTTACTAAATTTGTATGTAGACAGGATGATTTACAGAGATTATCCTGTACATTATAAATTTCTGATGGAGACAGGGTTTACTATACACAATCGAAGTGAAGGTCTTTCATGATCCCTGAAAAATCCTACGTGATTCATAATCTATATACTATGCATAGTAAATTTAAATGATGTAGTAATAGTAGCGTAATCTAAACTTTTATATCAATTATTAATTATACTATTAAAAATGTACCAATCATTGTCTTACTCATTAATACTTGTGTTATTCATTGTATTTCATACTAATACTAAACATTTTCTTAATTATTGTATGGTTAATTTCATTGTAATATAATCTAAATTACAAGGTTAGCAATATAGTTAGTATCATGACAAAATTTTGTTTATTTTATTGCATTTTATTCATCTTGGATCATAATGGTGTGACCTGTTAAGGATTAAGCTATCAGAGCAGAAAATTCATCCAAACAGTTCGGGAGACTTTGAAGGAAAATCGATCGATCGGCGATTCGGGGGATCCGGGTTCTAGTCCCGGTCCCGTCAAACCTTCTTCATGACCGATTCACCTTGAGAATAAGCTGATTCGCTTGATTCTCGCGTACTAATTTTCCCCCAAAATTTCGAGCTCAAACGGCGCAAGATAAATCAAAGATTCTCGAATTCAATTAAAATATGAGGGAAGAGGCAAATAGGGAAAGATCGGGTTTACTTATATGATTAGGGTATCCATTAAGGGAAGAGCCGAGAAATCGCGGCTGTGGAGACATCCCTTGAGCGTTCCACGAACTACGCCCCACTGGGAATTCGAATTCGTAAGACTAGGAAGGACCTTTAATACTTTCACATAGGAAGGGAGAAGTATCCACTAATCCTCCTTTTGTAATTAAGGCGGCGGCAGCCAGGAGGCTCTGTCGTCGACGAAACAAATGTCTCCACAGGATGCTATAGGGGAAAGCAGAAGTGAAAGGAATATTGTGGGAAAGCAAAGATAAGGAGGGGCGGAAAGATAAAAGGATTAATTCCGAAACTCAATCGAATTATCAAAAGTTAAACATCTCCAATTTTCCCAACGCTTAATTACGACTGGAAATCTTCGTAACTTGCGTGGTATAGCTGGAAGGAAATGATTATGGAAAAAGTGGTCGGATTTACTTTGGCGTTTCTGTTACAACATTTCAAATTCGATAATAAAGTGTCTATGACAGATTTACAGAGTGGATCATCCTAGCAAGAAAAAATTCTTCCGTAAAGATTTGGTTGGTTGAATTTTAGAGAAGAGGTTGAAATCAATGAAAGTTATAGGAATAGATGGAATATGGGATGAAAATCTTGTTGTCTTACGAATTTAGGCTTTTAGGTGACGAATTTTCACAAAATTAAAGGATCTCATAAACAATAACACAATGAAAGGTGTTACTCATTCTATTAGGAAGAACGGTGGGGTCGAATTTGACCCCTTCGACTGGTTATGTAACAATTTTTTTTTTCGTTTAAAGGCTAATTGTAGAGTACATATTATGGAAACTATTCATTTCAATGAATATTTTTGAAAGCTGGACGAGGAAATCTAGCGAAAAATTAACTATGGATCGGAATAAATATATGCCAAACAAACCAAGCTATCCAAGATTCCATTTTGTTTGCAGTTATATGTGCTCGAACTTACTATAAATTACTAATTTAATTTCAATCGGAACAAACTTATACCAAACCACTTTCTATAGGCCCGCAGTAGAAGAGAAGTACTCACACATACATATGAAAATGATCTGATAATATTTAGATAACAATTATAAGATAGATTAGCACAATAATGAATGTTACGGAAATGAATACATTGAAATAATATACGAAACACATTTACTTCATACATTTAACATCACAATTAAACATTTAAGATTCGTAAAAATCGTTGAAGATTTAAGATGCGGCGGAGGAAATATTTACAAGAGTATTCATGAGCAAGGATAAATTTAGTGTTAGTACAAACAAGGATATTTCCTAGACATGAGTGGAAGCAGCCTAGTGAAATACCTCTATGCTAAAACTGACCGGTGTATAGCTGTTGGAACTCGACTGGCGCAACTTTCCTTAGCTCATTCATCACAGTCACACAAAGCGAGGTTTTTTAAAATGGAAAGAGAAATGGAGGGAAAAAGTTGACTTGAGTAGGAAAGGTTGAGTGACAGAAGAGTTTTTGAGGTCTTTTTGAGAAATAAAATGGATAGGAAAAGAAAAATTAGGGAGGAGGATATTTTGCATTTATGAAATTCAGTATGGCGAATAATGCGCTAATTTAAGTAACGGTGACGCCAGAAAATGCTAGCACATAAGCTATATGGTAAAGGATAAAGGGAAACGAAGATACTACTAAAAAGAAACCAGGGCATCGAACCGAAACCGAAGCGAAAACCGCAAGAAACGTCTATTTTTACCGGATTGATAACAGAACCTGAAGTGAAAAATTAATACTCTTGAAGATGGAATAGAAATTGAAACTGTGCTGTTAATGAATAAGAGGTCGAAAAACTGTTCGTAAGCTATATCAATGGATCGTCGATCTTCTTCCTTGAGAAAAGAAAGATCGTTGGAGTATTGTTTCCTAAGAATCATCCAAAGCGCATCTCGGCGATTATGCCTTAAAGGGTAAATATTTAAATGATTCACCCAAATTCATAGAAGGTCACTAATTAGGCTGTACTTTCTCTTTTTGAGGAAGAAGATCAACGCTTCATTGACGTACTGACCTTGCAGAGAATTTTTCGACCTCTTAAAAATTTCTGCGATCGAAAAGTAACCAAAAACCGTTCTTTATTCTCTTCAGACCTTCAGTTCTTTATAAACCTAAAAAATTACCTAGGAGTAGCTGGAGAAAGGATTACTAAACGAAAGTAACAACAACTTACAACAGCTACGTAAGTTTTATTCTAAAAATTTGTATCAAGTAATGAGAAAAATAGATGGTAGAAGTAATAAACCATCCTATCATAAATATATTACATTAGATTAGAATGAGCGAAAAAATCCGGTTCGAACTGGTCGAAGGAGAGAAAAAGGAACGAAGAATATTGCGGTTTGATACCCTGAAAGATTAATTAATAAAAAAATTAGATGGTCGAGCATGATGTTAAACAAGAATTAGAAGTATATGAACAGATATATTTTAAAAAATTCTTAAATATTTCTTTTAGTTTCAATAGTTATGTCACTGTTACAGAAAAGAATTAGCCATGGAAACTGTATGCAGTAGGGAAATCATGATAATAATTCAAGGCTTACGGTATTCTCAAGTCAATATTCCAATGAACAATTTGATGGATTTAGAATAGCGGAAAACTTACAGAATAAAAAAAGAAACATAGAAAAGAGATACGGTAAGAGGGAAAGTAAGCTGAAGCCAGAAGGTAAATACAGCTTCGTTTGATTAAAAAGCACAGGAAAATGGAAGATATTTTGCCTGAAGCAGAAGAAAGAGGGAAGGTAGGAAAGAGTGAAAAGTTAGGTAAAATGTGGCAGGAGAATTAAAAGAAAACTAAATTGTTGGAAAGGATAGGAGGGAAGAAATAATAAAAAAATAAGAAAGAAAAGTAGTAATAAAAATAAAGCGAGATAGTAGGAATCAAGATGACACGAGAATGTGAAACGAGGAAAGTTAGTCGTACAGAGAAACATATAAATTTAAAGGAAAGTAAACAAGGTATGTAAAAACTTGGATGACAGATGACAAGTGTTTTTATAAAGTGCTAAAAGGAAACATTTACAAACGCAAACCTTTATCCCCTAAATTACTAATTCTATACTTGAATGAAATATTGAGATAAGTTCATCAGGTAAACGATTAGCACCAACGGTTGTTCTATTTCAAATGACAGTTAAAGAAATGTAAAATTTTCTGAATTTACAAGAAGCGAGATGATTCATTTAAATTATATGAGCAAAGCAATCCGATAGAATTATCATTAGATATGTATTTATATCTATTTACTGTCATTGATCTATGAGAGGTGTAAACAATTACTCTTGAAATACATAAAATAGCGATAAGACATTATTTCTCTTCATGTATTATTAATATAAAATTCTTATTTAATTTAATAATATAATAAATAAAATTAAAATAAATACTCAATTTTACTCATGTTACTAAAAATGGTATATTTCAATTTGACATCAATGTTCCCTCTAAAAAAGCAGTGATTTCACTGTAGGCTTAATTAAACACGATAAAATACAGTAGTTTCACAATGGAAATGATTTCACCCGATAAAATACACGATTTCCAACGCTCTTTTCTTTTAATTGTAATTAGTGGTGTTAACAGAGCAAGTTACCGTTCTTTTTGGAGAAGTGATTTATTTCTCCGATCCTTCACGAGCAATCCGTGACAGAAGCAGGATTTCCTCAGCAAAAGTGATAGAAAGAGAAATAACGAGGGAAAGAGATAGTGGAGAAAATTACAAAGATAGAGGAAGAAAAGAGGGATCGGCCATTGCGAGATGAGGAGGTGCTTGGAGGCAAGAACGTGCTCTGGATCTCCAAAAACTCTGCAAAATGAGGAAAAACGAAGAGATACCTTACGTCTCCCTCTTCGCCCTTAAAAAAATGCCGCTTTAACTGCTAGACCTTAAAATTCCGCAGAAAAAATAAAAACCCCAAAGCCGCAGCACTGTCATTATTTACTCATCAGTATTTTTTTCCTTGTAAAATTTTCACGGCTTTTGAAGTTTGATAATTACCTCTCAGCTCAGTAATGTTGCAGGAAAGGTGTCACGCTTAGTACTGGAAGGCGGGTTCACAATTAACCCCAACAATATATATATGGAGAAACGAGTTCTTAAGTTAATACTATACTTGTATAAGCAGTTATACAAATATATTACCTAAATTCGAAAGAGCTTGTGCGTCATCATACTGTGTACGCTGGCAACGGTTACTTTGAAGAAAATTTATTGAATTCATCTAATGAAATATTTCACAAATGTACATATGTATTTACGTATATCTTTAAACCCTAACTATGGGTGTCAAACCCGCGATCATTTATTTTATTCAGTGTGGCTCAGAGTGGGCCGTATTTTCTATAAATTTTCACATTATTTCCTACGATAAACTATTATAATTAAAGTGGATAAACGAAAAAGCTGCTCAATCAACCATAAAAGCGAATCACTACATTTATTTTACGCATCATTTTTTATAGTAGATTAAGAAAAACTACTTTCGTTAAATAATTATTACGTTCAAACTTAAAAAGGTATATTTCTTGCTACCTGCGAAATCTTTATAGACGTAAATGCGGCGTAAAAGCTTGGATACTCATTTACATACCAGGAACTCATCCATATTTGCCTTAATTATTTCTGAAAAATGATCTATGTATGAAGCCATTCTCAGTTTTTCATTTCATTTTGCAAATTGCCGAGGAATTACAGCCTTTACTTGTCAATTAACGGTTAAAATATAAAAATATTAGTTCACCGATATAGATTTTAAACCGTATTTACACTTTCTGAATATACTACAATAATAATAATTTAATAAAACGTCTTTATTCGGTTGAGATTAAGAATAAACAGTCTCTTCAGAAATCAAATACTTCGTCACAAAATATTACAAAGTAAAATTTAGCTTGAAAAAAGTACACAGAAGAAGATTAATTTGTCGGTTTAAAAATACCGGAGTTAGTGCTTAGGAAAAAATCCCCCACAGCAAGAAATGGCCCGCAAAAAGGGAGATATGAAAAACATGCAAAACATAGAGAGATGAAAGCCAAAGTTTATGGAAATGGCATTTTAAGGCATTAATCAATACATGTATGCTTTACATAAATAACAAAATTTCAGAGGTTTACGAGAAAAATAAACAAAATGAACAAGATATGTCAGAGTCAAAGATAGCATTAAAAGCCAAAGAAAGGAAATTCAAAATTCGCTTGTGGTAGCCAACTTGGTTTTTGTTCATTGATAAAATTCATCAATTTATATAAATAATATAAATTCAAGACTAAAAAAGAGAAATCTTCAGTGCTATCTTAAAGTAAAATAAAGCAATGCATGTACTCAAGAGATAAGGAATGAACATTCTAACGTGACCGAGAGTCAAATCTACAACATTCGCATACTCAGGAGTGATAAAGCAAACTCTCAATAACAACTTCTCTACATTTTCAAGATATTCTTTTCTTATCATGGTGGTTCATTAAATTCCATTGATTAATAAGTTGAGAGTTCGGTCACAGCATATTTATGTACATCCGTTTATGTAATCACTGAAGCATGCCTTCCATGTAAAGCCCCTTCTATATAACAAAAAGGGTTTCAACTTGTTAGAAACAGTTAAAGAGGCATCCACTCAAAATTGTCTGAAGCCTTGGGGAAAATAAACTTTTTTAAGTAAAAAGGAAGGAGATGTAAAGGAAGATCACCCCCACGGCTGTATTGCACAGTTTGAATTATGTGGGAACAACGTTGAAGTAGAGATGAACCCCAGTCCAAATCCCGAAACCCTTTCTTTTGGAGAGTTTGAATTTATTGGAGCCAAAGTAAAAGGGACACACCCTTTCCATTCCCACTCTTACGGAGTAGTCCTATTTCTTCCTCAAAGCCTCCTTTATCTCTTCCCGTATCACATAGTCTCGTTAAATTTATTCCTAACTTTCTCTCCGAAGTAATGGTAAGAAATCACCGATTATGATATTGTCATTGAGTATTATTCCTGCTTATATACGCTTTTTAGCGTGTTTTTCAATTGAAAGGTACCGGGACGGAAGGAAAACCGCGTAATAATTAGTATTGCGTCTTAAGCGAGAGCGTTTCAAACGGGTTTTACTGCATTTTATATTTATTACATTAATAAAGTATTAATGCAAACGATGGAAATGAAATTTAACTTAGCACATAAAGTTATGAGACTAAACCCAAAAGATTTTTTAAAAGTATTAATAGCAAATGTGCCTTGTATGAAGGCCAAAAAATACGATTTCTAGTCTATACAATTTTCTTTAGACTTATTTTTAAGTAGTAATTATATGTAAACATATAACATATGTGTTTAAGTGGTGATGTAAATTCCTATTCAAAATAATTAAAATTCAAAATTCATATGACGAATTCTGTTCAAGTAATAATTCATGGGGAGAATTTCAGTTAACGGTAAAATATATTTTGGATGATAATTTCTAGGGCTATCCGATAAAATTTATGAACTAAAGAACCTCAAAGGTTGATTTAGACATTGTCAGAAACTTCATCGCTAAACCATGGCATATACGTACTTACGCCAAGCACTGACCATGAATATATCGAAACAACGGTCGGGTATTTATAAAAAGGATTTACACTTCATGTATTTTTAGAGAGAGATAATTACACGATATTGATAAATTTATAAATTTACAGATACGTCAGCGATTATTATAATATATATCAGATGATTACCCTAATACGCATATGGTTCAATTATAAATCGCTGCGTTTTGAATATCCATACGTCCCACACTTTAAAACTCTCCAACATCATATGGATACTCAAAATTTAGGCAAACTCAGCGGCCTGTCAAGCGTGGAAGGAATCGTACATCATTTCCCCTCCAAAGGAGCTTTTTTATTATCTCGCCTTGGCGCTCCTCTTTTCTGACGCCGCAGCCTCTCCTCTGTTTCTTTTTATTGTTCTCCTCCAGCTTAATCTTATACTGCCACTCTTCCCTCTTTTATGCATTTCCTTCTTCCTTTGAAAATTTCATATCCTTTTTACCATTCCCGAAGCGATGTATCACGTGCATTTTTCAAATACGTAAAACATGTACGACTTTTGTCTCACTGTACAATTAGCGACTAACTGGTGATGATTATGACGCAAAATGATTGCAATATGATTTCATAAAAATTATAACAGTACTTGAATGATTGCAATGTGTCCTGTTAATGATATAATTTTTGTCATAGTATTGCTTTAGTTACTTCCATGCTATCACAGTTTTCCATAACACCATAGCTTGTAGTTGTACATGTAGAATGATGAAAAATGATGTACAAACTTTGTAATTTCCGCAAACTTATTTACTGTGCCTAATTTAGCGAGAGTTCTAGATAAATATAACTGGTACTGTTTATCAGTAACGAGCAAAACTGTTTGTTTGTGGAGACTAGAGATTGTTCCAATAAGAATGCACAATTTAAATTGCGTTTGAGTTAAATTAAGAGTCTGTAAACAGAATTCTGGCGGAGATTTGTCATCCAATATTGTTTTCCACAAGTAACAGCATTGCATGAAGATGAGTTTAAAATAAACTTGTTCAATGTTTTGAATACTTAATGTATTTTACTTAAAAATTAAATCATGCATTACTATTGGGACCAACGTTTGTAAATAGTTTTTTGGCTCTCCACAAAGTCACGCCTTAGCATGTGATTGTATTGTAAAGTGAGAACCAGTCTGATCAATATATTATACCAATCATAGTGATAGTCTAATTTTCCACATTAAATCTTTTTAAAATTATAAACATTCTTATATATTGTTCTTAATGAAGAGATATCCCTTTCTTTTTTCTAATCGCCCATATTTTTACAATAAATTACAACTATTAATATAAATATATAACCTATAATTCGATAAAAATTATACAAAATAAGGAAAAATAGTTTAATCAATTTCTTATACCAATTATAATGATACACTCAAATTTTCCACATGAAATATATTTACTACTCCAATGCATAAATTCCTTTCTTCACTCCTTCTTTATTCAAAAGAAGCGAGCTCAAGGACGGCGTTTGAGACAAACTCTTCGAATCCGCGCTACAAATTATCCCAATCTCACTCCGGAATATCATCCCGATCCTTAATTTCAACTCATCCGCGACCTCATTTTTCATCGCCTACCCTCTTCATATTTCTTTCCTTTACTCTTGTTTTCTCCCGTCCGTCCTTCTCCCGTATTAATTCTCATACTCCCTCCACCAAGAAATTAGGAAATAGCTTCATTCGCGTCGACTTAATATCTATATTTTACAAGGACCACCGAGAGGAGAGAAGAGGAATGTAGAGGGAAAGACGAAAGGTCCCCTCCTACTATATTCTCATTAAGATGAATGGTTTTCGGTTTTTAGCTGGTAAGGGCTCGCGAAGACGCAAATTTATCGCCCCCTCTTAAAATGGTTCATTATCCTTGATTTAAGCTTTCCTCGGAGAACAGACTGAGCAATAAGCCTCCAGTTATAGCTGCTGTATGTATGACTGCGTTTATTTTTAGGGAGGCGCTGGAATAATGATGTCGAAGTGGGAGTAGGGCGGTGTAAAAATAGTATTGGAAGAGTTTAATGACGAGGGTATTCGTTGCTCCACTCTTCAGTACCGGAAGACTGGCAATGACCGAAGTTTATCTTGAGGAACACGTAACAGGACTATATTAAAACCGAATAAATGTGGCGAGGATAAATTAATGACATTTATGCTCTCGATAAAGGACCTTTTCATTTAGAACAATAAATATATTGGTACTGACGTACTTAAGTGCAATTCTTGCTTTAAAATAACAGCATAAAATCAGATTTCATATAAATATCAGACATTAGTTAGAATATTCATAAAATCCTTTTCCTAGATTTTGGAATAGAATGATATAAGATCATAATTTAATTCTTGGGAACTAATGTTAACGTTTGACTCTGAAGATTTTTACGTAACAGAGTTATGTTTGACAGGAGGGGCACTAAGCATTAAAAGCTGCATTTAGTATATGCTGATAATATGTTGGCTGGATATAAGTTACAGGGTGCATGAAAAATGTGTATGTAAATGTTTGATAGTTGATGTTAAGTGGTAAAGAGTACCATCTAATATTTGTCACACTGCAACAATATGTATGTAATAATGAAATCCTCAAACCTTTGGGGTGTAGAACGCTAAAGGGATATGTAAATATAAAGTTGAAACATATTTAGTAGAGAAAAATGTTCCAGCAATGAAAATAAATATATATGTATATACGAATAGTTTTTGTATCTAGTTCTAACTACATGAAGAGGAACCTTGATTTTAACAATATTTAATTAAATATCTAAATGATATACTTTAATATACGAGGATCAATTTCTATGAAATTCTAGAAAGTCACCTACAGATGTTAACTGCCAGATAAAACCGAACGAATAAAAGCAAATTCAATGTTGAAGGAAATTTATGCTGAAATGTTAAATGATTTCCTAGTGCGATATTCGAATCTATCTATAAATAAATAACTACTGCCATTTTGTATTTTTATATTAACCTAGAAACTGGTTACAAGATAAGTACAACGATTTACAGTGCAAGAGCAAAGGATAAACATTGCTCAGCTTATGAATCCCTATAAATAGAATAATTCTCAAAACATAACTGTTAAAGAAATGATGGTAAAGTATCCTCTATAGCACATACAAATTTACTTTATATGACAAGACCTTAGGAAACGATTCTATTTATAGTTCTTGATAATGAGTATATATTTCTGATAATTCATATTTAAGAAATAATAGGTGAACGACTAATATTTAATACGATTTAAACCGAACGGGCATAAATTATTCAAATATGGACTTACTTTCACAACAATTGTATAAAAGTTGCAGGTTCCGTTAAAAATAATAAAATGTACTTGTGACGCAGTAAGAATTACCTTGCGCTTCCTCTATAATTTTAAGCAAACCATTCGGAACTCTACTCAAGAACGTGCCACGAGGACTCATTTATAAGGCTAAATGTCGCAATTCATTCGTTAAGTCAACTCGATTTATTCTGAATATTAGATATTTTTGCACTTGTATTTTACAGTAAATATTTAAATCCTCCTAAATGAAATATTAAGGTATACGATAAATACTTTAATCATCTATAAGAGACATGGCTTCCTCTGTTAGTTGCAATTCTGACCAGTAGGTAGGGCAACCTTCCAGCTAAACGAGATATGCGCAACCCGCATTACACGGACGCCATACGGATTGCGTGACTCGACGGCGTTTTTTTCCTTCCAGAGTAGTAGAACGGGTTGGCACGAATCGCCTTTCGGCGCATGAGAAAAATATCATCCTATTCATGCGAAATTACCAAAAATCATCATCGAGAGCACGTCAGATGTTCGTCACAATATACAGTAAAACCCGGTTAACACAATTTTCAGGGGAACAAACGAAAACCGCCTTCTAAGTGGAATATTTCTTTTATTAAGGAAAACATAAGTAAGGATGATTTAGGATTTTTAATTTTTAAATGAGTGCTATATAAATGTAATACGAACATACATCTTCTTTAGTTTACTTTACTTCCAGAGCTTTCGATATATTATTAGTGAATCCGTGAACTATTGCTGTGTAATTCTGATAGTTTTCTCATATATTGTTTAAATAATTACTTGCCTTTCGTGCAAAGTGAGCGTTTTCAATTTGTACTCAATTTCGGTAATTTCTCACTATACAGTTAAGAAATTCTACCAGGAAAACATATATTGTAAATTATGTAAAAAGAAATTTAGGCTGGAACATACCAATTTTAAATTTATACTAGATAGTAAAATAGCGAAGAATATTGTGAACAATTTTCGGTCTATAGACTGAGAAGGAAGATTGAATGTAGCGTAGTTTGCATGCGTGGATGGAAAAATCCACGTTATAAGTGGGTATCACAGCGTTTTAAGCATTTACTGAACAAATTTTTACACATTTTCCAATTTTTGATTATATTTCTCATTTAAAACCTTCATAACTTGCCCAATAAAACTTAGCATGAGCAAATAGCCCACTGCTGCATGAATTTGATATTACGCATATTGATACAGACACAAAAAATATAATTTTCTATCCCTCAGATAATTTCTCTCCATCTCAAAAATTTAGATTAATTTATTAAAGCTGAATTCACATGCATTAAAATTATATGAGCAACACAAAAGTGAGGTCCTAAATATGCTATATTCGATTAAATATTTAACTACCCTGCACAGGACACTGAAGCTACTCATTATTACACATGTAACTTTTTACATACATTAATCTTCATACTCGATGAATACATTTCAAAACTCAAAAATTTTGTTTCTTATCCCGAAAAATCACAATCTTTTTACGTGTCTGAGGACTTTCTCAAGATTGTAAGTTAGTGGAAGTGGTTGAGTATAAATATTTCCGTTCGGTAAAAACCACTAAACATCATCGGCGATTTTAATTACAAAGTCCTTCTTACATTAATCACCAACATAAATCCTAATAATTCCGAGAATTCATGAACTAGGCCGGCACTTATAATCAACATTTTTGTCGCGTAAGCAAAAAGTCTCCGTCACAATCCTGACTCCTCTTGCACTTAATTGGATGAAATTCCATCATTCACCGCGAGACTGAAAACTTTCCCAAAAAGTTTTCCCTCTCTCTCTCTATTCTCCGTTCCTCATTTAGTACACTTTGGGGAATTTACTCTCCTTCACTCATCCTCCAGCCAAAACAATTTTTTCGAGTGCCTTTCCTTTCTACATTATCCCTCTTCCTCTTTATCACTTCTATCCTTGTCATTTCAATCATTTGCATTCTATTCCTCCTCGTTTCTTCTTTAATGGGATATGAAATCATCCCTTTGATTTGCTTCGCCTCACTTTGTTTTTTTGCTTCGAATTTGTTTCGCTTCATATAACACCCTTGCTTTTCCGTCCACAGAGCTATTTCTATTTATTTATTCCCGGAATGTTAATCTGTGTTGTTTTTTGCTATCATTTGCTGACATCATACTTTGGATAATGTCTAACTTTGAATGAAGTATTCTAACGCAAAAACTTCAATCAAATGTAAATGTAAAGACAAAGTGAAATATTTCAGTCTCATGTATATTTAAATTAGCACCAAAAATTGCCTTTAGGAGTGTAGCAGAGGGTGCGTGGACCATGAATCTACTTCTCTAGTCGATTATTTTCGCGTATCAGAATAATATATTCTTAAATCGACTGTTTCAACATATATTTCTCTAATCTTCCTCGCAGTATCAGAACTGGCTACACCCTCTACGAACGTATTTTCTATAAATTAATTGAAAAATGAAGTGATTGAACCTTCTTTCTTTTAAAGGTTCCCTTAGCATCTCAGTAACGCTTACAAAATTCCACTAAACGTTTCGCAAAACATACCTTTTCTAATTTGAAAGCATAAAAATTTTCAGCAGGGTCCCATACACTGCAAATATAGTATACTCAAAGTGAGGCCTAACTAGCTCAAAGTAACATCGATTGCGACGATAATCAGATTAGTGGATAATATGCTGATAAGTTGACTACTAATTGCAAGATACTCATCCCCTTTATTGTATAAAAATTAGTAAATTCCCCGTCAAAAATGACGGGACTAGATTTAAATTATGAAATATGCATAAATATCTGGTCTTCTTGATTTTCAAAAATAAAAATACTCCCTCTCAAATTTTAAATAACTACCGTGAAAAAAATGAAGCTATAAGTAGGAACGCTTCAAATTAACTTGTATTATACCTAATATGTAGGAATTAACTACAAACTAAAGTTTCAGGTAAGCAAGAAATGTTTTTGCTTTTTAGTATATCTAAAATCAAATAATAAAAAATTTAAAGCACCTAGAGTATAGGTTAAACTATTTTTAAATACATATTGCTGAAGTTTGATTTTCAAAACTTCATAATACTTTAATATATATGCAATATTGCCTGTTATTATTCGGCATGCAGTCAACTTAAGTTAATCAGCCTTTTTCTTAAATTATAACCTTTTTCGAACATCATCAAGATGGCCGAGTGGTTAGAGTGTCTGGTTCAAAGTTCTAAATTTCCAACAATTCCAAAGATTAATCCAAAAGATAATCCTCAGTGGTTCGAATCCTGTTAACGGAAAATCTTTTTTCCTGAATTTTAAGTTTCAGGTTTGCTAAGAAGCTTTATAAGAAGCAGCTAAGAAGTTTTCACAGCTTGCTTGTTTTAATAAATAATTGTTTATATATTATTTGTTTATATTTATTTCTGCCCGCAAATTCACACGAATTTTTCGTCATTTTTGTTTAAATTCTCTCAATTTCGACTCGAATACGATATTCTACAACCGAAATAAAAATACATATTCAGTTTTATTTCTTTTGATACCTGTCTCCATTTCTTAGAACCATTATTTCAGATTTAATTCCGCAAAAGGAAAACTCTGCAATCGATCACAAAGAATTATACATGCATATCCCATAGGAGTGTTTTTGCGTCATCTAGAGTCAAACCGAGGAGACTTGGGACGGACAAATATTAATATGGAATTCTCCATTGGAACTGTAACGACTCCCAAAAATTTTTAAACACCGGATATAAATAAAAATATACATACATCGGTGAGTATTATAAATAATATACAATATACGAGAAAATGCTGTTCATGCTCAAGAAGTGTTCTAATTAATTCTATTCTTATCATATTCCACATTACACATGAAAGGGTTTAATGCCAGGGAAAACTACTTAAGAATTTCGGATTGTTTTACTATGAATTGTAAATATATTAATTTATTTCGTCGTGTATTTCGTCAAGTATTATAATGGAATCCCGCCAGGCAGTGGAGAACTTTATTTTCATATTCAACGAAAAATAATTGCATAGAGATATATAGGACATATTTAAATTTTGAAGGCTTTCATTACTGTAATAGAGATTTCAAAACTTAATATTAATGAGAACTAACATTAATTTGAGTTTTATCTTAAGTTTGAATGAAACTGCTAGATACGTATGACTGCATCGACTAAAGTTAAGTGATTCCTAGATAGGAGTTTTGTTGGATAAGACGGCTCCCACTTAGCTTAATTAGCAGCGTGTCCACTTTAGGAATGGTGAAAGTGGCACCAGGTTCGATCCCTCTGGGAGCCAAAAATAATTCCGGATACAGATTGGCCACAGAAAGTACATCCAGTACTAAAAAAATAGTAAAACTTAGCCAAAACCCCAATTCATCCTCTACAATCATCATCACAATAGCCATCAGCCTCCCCTTACGTAATGGAAATAGTAAATCTTGAAGAAGAACACAGAATTACACAACGTAGAATTGAGATTTTCAGACAAATTCAATAAAATAAAGGATCATAGTTTCGTCTTATAGGAATACTGCAATATTCTGCTATACAATTTTATCTCCGCCTTGGTACGATTGAGAACTTCATTTTATATCATGGGCTTTTCGGATTTTATTTGCGGTACATTTTTGATGAATTAAATGCATATTTCGTTTGAGAAGCATCAACCTCATATCAGCAGTTCAAATATGGAATATAAAAAAAACACCTGCTAAGAGATATTTCACCAAAATTGTAAAGCATTCAACCAAATAAAGTAAGTAGCAGTTTAATAAGTAACGGATACTTAGAGACTACAATTTCAGATTGAAGACTTTCAGTTACATAATTAAGATTGAAAAATCGGATTCCAAGTATAATACAGTATCCGATTCTAAAATGTAGTGAGATGAAGATTGTCTATGAACATAGTGAGTGAAAAATCTAGATGAAGAGTTTTTGCTTTACGTAAACGATAAAAATTGGACACCATAATGTGATTAAAGGATGAGCACAGAATATAAAAAAATTCGTAAAATATTTTCCGTATCCTTCATTATAATTACAAGGCTGTATAGAATATGCGTAAATCTTTCTTAATGACACGCATCATAAGCAAAGAAATGTTGCAAGTAAAAGCACATCTAATTAAAAATATTTAATATATTCTCGGGATAGTTTACGGTACCTGTCTGAGCAAGAACCCCCTTTATATGGAGCATTACAATTATAATAACTAAAAATTATGAATAAATCATACCTTGGCTCAGTACTCATCTTCTGCAGTCATTCGTGGAAGTGTAGCTGAGAGCAAAGAAAAACATTCTTGACGTTCTGAAAATGTATTAATGAGTTAGCATTTTATGACATAATTTGTTCTTAAAATTTACGTAAAAAATGGTAAATTAAAATGGTTCAGGAGGTAGTTTAATTTGAAGTTTCTCATGAAAAAGAAGACCGCTCATTATAAAGGCTTTGTCAAACTTTTACATCCTATAAACAACATAATTACAATCAATTAAAATTATTTACAAATTTAATTTATTTTCCTATCCTGTAATCCTTTTTTGATAATTTATGGCTACTTTTAAACCTCAAAGTCTTAAAACTTGTAGGGGAAATTTATCTTAAATCATTGTATGGAGATTAGTTTCAATGCTGTATGATGAATTAGGCAGATGGTTAGATTGCTATTTACGAAAAGAGATATTATGACATTATGTCAGATAGTCGCTTACAGCTTTATTATAAATGAATTATTTAAACAAAAAAAGATATCAATATGATAGGGTATCTGTAATATGAAGCATTTCCAAAGATAAGCGCCTTCATTAGTGATTACCGATACTAATTCTCACGGCTGCCCTCACTCATTTGTATCACATACTTGATACATTTATTTATTAACTTATGGCAAAGTTAATATGGAATAAATTATTGATGCCGGTATTTAGATACATATAATATTTATTACCTATTATCTGCTGCATTTTGACTGTCGTCAGGTGACAGCCCAAAGGTCAGGTAACTCTTAAAACACAAGCGCACTCGACAATCCCATACTCTAGAATTCTCACGCAGATTTACATTCCGAAACAGCATCACTCTCTGAACATAGTATTTTGCCTCATTGATTCTTTATTGCGACCAGTTTCACAAACAGCACTCTATTCACGAAAAGCATTAGAACGCCACAAAACAACAGCAAGACTTAATTCATAGAAAGTCCCAATTCAAATGCATTAACATGTATACTACACATATCCCATAATTACAGATACTACATAGAATATACATCGGTCCTTTGCAGGCCACATATCGCTTCAAATTTCCAATCATCAAATTTTCAAATATGAAAGACATTTAGAAGAATTTAAAAATAATAACGGTGAGAAGTAGGAAACATAACAGGGGAAAAAATTGGTTCTCTAACTATTTTAAATCAAACAAAATAATCTGCCCATCATTTCATATAATCCATTGCATAGTAACCATTTTGTATCATCAAATCCAGCTACTAAAGGATTTATAAACCCAGTGTAATGAATTTCTCAAGTGAATGTTCTGAATTGCGTTAGATGATTTCTTTGCAGTTAACCTGTTTCTGAATGGTGACCCAAAATTCTTATGATCGTCGCAATATTTCAGCTGCGAATTGCTCAGTAGCAAACGAAAATTTGATCCCATTTAATCCTATTGATAAGAATCCGGCGCGAGTTGATCCTTCTTAAGAAGCGCTCGTTGGATTTTAATCTGGGATATCTCTTCGGATTTACCTTAGCTTTGAATATTGATCTCCTTCGAATCGCTTCGCATAATCCGTCGAAAACTACCAGATATTCAGTATACCTTTTATCGAGGAATCAATTAACGATTATTTCTTCTTTAACACCATTATTTTGGCACTCTTAGAGCAAACTCTTGACTTATAATATTGAAAACACAGACGATGCTCTAATATGTTTCATCCATATGTTATAGAAATGTGAGGGAAAATGAAAAAAGATTGCTAGATATCTATTAATCTACAGTGAAAAATGCAATATATTTTATTTAAAATTATATTTAATTTTTATAAATTTTGTAAAATTTAATATTGTAAATTATGTATGTAAACGTTGAAAATTGCATTAATCACATGCTTAAATAAGCAGTTGATATCGTTTATTTACTTGGCCGTTTAGGAAGTCCGTTATGATGGTGAGGTGGTATCATAGATGTACCGCGTGAGCGTAGGAGTTGGTGCCATCTTTGATGGACTCTCTGTGTCCCATCACAGCAACAGAAATGAAGGAGGGATTGTTCTGTCGTGATAAATTAATTGGACAAAGCAACCGTTTGGAAAGTGGAAGACCCGGGCTCAAGTTCCAGGTACTTTTCTTCTTCATTTCTTCATGTATGTACATTATGTACTAATCAATATTGTAAATGATATGTTATGTATTACTGTCAATCATCTACTACACTATATGCTTATATATGAACCCATAAATAACTTTCTTTATTTATTTAAAATTTGATGTAAAATTTGCCATCTACTAAAATTGGACCATCTCTGGCTCAGAACTAAGCTTACACTTCTTAAGCTATTTTTCTTTCGTAGCTACATGTCCTCTGCAACTGTTTTTGTTATCTGTGATAGTAATAATAATAATAAATTACATATTTGTTAAATTCTGCAATAAAAACATGTGTGATCCATCGAAAGAGGCTCGTATTATATAAAGAGAAATGACTGTATACAAGAAGATTTAGTGAGAGCCTAAACGCTTTCCATTAGTTACGATGAGATTTCAGCAAATAATTTGAATGATTTTTTTCAAGACAGATGCATCCACTCAATAATCAAAATAACCCATAGCATCTAAAACCTAAGCTTCTTCTTAGAAACAATTACATGACAATTAAGACCGTCCATTCCCACTTGTCCACGTACATCTTAGCCGCAGTAAACTTCGTAGTCCATCTAATTACACCGCCACAATCGAGGACTCATTCTGTGTACCTAGACACGAAACCCTTTGAAATTTTCCGTGTGCGCATTTTCGGAATTGCAACGGCTTCAGACTTTAAATGGAGAGAGTTAAATCAAGATGGAAAAGTTTGCCGGCGTCCGGTCGCTGCACGGATAAGTTAGACCGGAACGTCCACGGTTGCTTGGTTCCAGGTCGACTCCCGGTTGACCCAGTGTGGATTAGGGTCGATTCTGTACGGCTGACATTAAAACGATCCGAGTGTGGGAGGAGGCAAAGTGGTCCGTATAAGTTACGACCAACCTAACGTGTGATTAATGCTGACTTTTAGGCCTTTCCGAACTTCTCAATTTTTCGCTGAGAGAGAGCTTACGGAGATGTTTACCGATGCATTCCTCTGCGCGAAGATGGAACGTAGCTTGAAAATAATAATTATTATTATAGGACTCTTTTTTTAGATAGCGAAATATTCGATGCGAGAATGCGTGGCTTGTAAGAAATGCACGTATTAATATTTTAAACTTATTAAAGCTAGATTAAATCCCTCGATATTTAATTCTACTCATTTTGCATATTTATCGGTATTCAATAGCTATCATAGTCCACAGGTAGCCGTGATGGACTACCTAAAAAAGAGACATATAGTAAAGGACAAGTAAAGAGACATATAGTAAAGGACAACATTTGATGTATGTAAATTTGTATTCGGTGATTTAGTTTCATGTAAATATGTAAGGCATGTAAGTGTTCTATGATTGATTTACTGTTAGCTGTAGATAGGTGTCAGCTTTGTCGTAAAATTATTGTATATTTTGTAATATTGTACGTAGATATGAACTATTTGTATTATAATCTTTTACTGTTGCAGATAGCTATTATATCTTCTGAAAGATTTCAGTAGAATATTATGTGTTTGTGTCATGTTATTACTTTATAAATCTAATGTAAAACGTCGAAAAGAACTTTTAGTCCAACTGCAATTAATATATTAATAATTATATGATAATTATTCAAGGAAAGATCTCAATGTAGAAAGATATTCGGTGAAAATATTGTAAATGAGTGAATTTCCGAATTTTGAATACTTAGTTGGAATATAGACAGTCCATTTTTAAATTGGAAAATTGATAAGGGAGAGCTAAAAGTAAGCATTTACTTGAAGAAATCTGCTCCTAAATCATGAAAATCGATATTAACTTAGGCTGACAGAGAACTAAAAGACTTGTAAACATATAATCCCGCTGATACGGGCCACCAAGTATTAATAAACATATAACACCCACTATACGTCGCCTAAATCTGAAACAAAGATCGAGATTTTGCATGGGGAGCAATTCAATGGAACTTAAATTAGTCTTCGGAAAATGACTGTCCGAGCAAATGAAGAGGACCCTTCCATATGCAGATGAAAGACTCTTATTCAACTTCCATTCGATTGTAACAGTTATAAAGGCTTTTAGGGGCTGAAAGACGCGTTGCAAAACGTGAAGGGAATAAACTTGCTGTTTGCCATTGCTGTGGTACACTAATTTGGAGACAATAACTTCATATTAACAGTTAAAATATGATTAAATAATGTTCTGTGATTAAAGAATCTCACTTCTGTTACAACTAAAATCCATTTAAATCAAAATACTTGCTTTAACATAGAAATAATGGTATTAATCATTACTTGATAACGTAGAATTAATTAATACTTGCTTGATTAAAGAACTGAACTTAGAATACAGAATTAATGAACATGAGCTTCATGAACTTCTATTCGGTGAATGAACTTCAATAGAAAATTAATGAAAATACCTGAAAGTTAAACGTTGATTATGCCAGAGGAAAAATATTATATTTTGATGAAGAGCTTAGCAGAAAATTTTATTAGAAAACCTTATAAGAAACACCTCTCTTTTCTTATTATGTTAACATTCGGCCATCCTTTATAAAGATGTGACCAAAAATATATTAGCTATAAATGGCAGGCATTAAATAAAGCTGGGTACAATGAAACTTCTGATTTAATTTTTAAAATTATCATCACAATACATACGGACAAAATGACATAAATGAGTATTTGTAATCATTTCATTAGATGAGGATTATTTGCATATAATCAAATCGATGCCTCAATTCGCAATGCTTACTTTTTTAACCTTCGAGATAATATGTTTCCGTTAGACCATTTCCCTAATCATTTGCAAATTTTAATGAGCTCATTAGCCATTGATTCAATAGATGCGTACACTGTAATCGTTCAGCAAAAGATTTTTTAGCTAATAATTTATAGAGAGTCGATTAATTTGCTACGGGCGGTTCATTATTATTGGTGTTGAATTCCAACGAGTGTACATTTGTAAATATGGATAGAAAAGTCAGCTAGTAATTCCAACCATAATACCTTGCTAACACATTCTCGCTTCACACAAATTCCTCAGTAGCATGAAACCAAATTGTGGTTAGGACAGGATATAGGCATTCGCACAGGATCATTTGGTGATTAATTTGTGTAACATGAAATTTGGTCAGTGCAGATTTCGAACATACATGTCGGTCACGTGCTAAGAATCGCTCGTGAATTATCCATGTCTACTGAAATGACGCAATTTCCCGTTTATACTCATGAAATTCTAGAAAATGGAAGAGAGTGTAAAATACACCGAAACGCGTCTTTAGCGGAATTCATATATAATAGGGATCGCGATTTCTTTCCGAATAAGGCAAATTTCCACTTTACAGAGACATAATGCACTAATTAAAGATAAGGGTAGTAGAATAAAATAAAAAGCAGTCTGTTGACGGAACTTTTTGGATACCCAAAGCGTTATGTCTAATTTTACAGCTGGATAAAGCTAGAGACCGGACGAATGTCAAAACATACGCCCGGTAAGTGGAGAATCTGGATTCAAATCCCGGTCTTGTCTAATTTTCCTTAGATCCGCACTTCCTTTTGGAAGTGCGGAAGCTGCAAGAAAAATATGATTTATCATCTATGTAATATATATAGAATATAAATTGAATGCCATGCCTCTATTTAGACTTGTAAATTTTTGTTCGTAATTGGGATAGAAAAATAGCTTAAAATTTCCAATCAATAAAAAAGGATTCTAAGATAAAATATCCATTTTTTATTCTATTGGTGTGATTTCAAAGGAAATAAATATGAGCAATCGTGACTTCGTGTAATTTCATGGTAACAGTCTAGAAAATAAAAACACTTCGTAAATTCCACAGCATATTTTTAACTGGACATGTTTCGTCGAAGTGTCAACAACTTCAGGAAGTGTTCACCTGAAGACGTAAACACTTCCTGACGTAAACAAAGATGTTTTTATCTTTAAGATGAGTTAATTTTGAAAGAATCGTTGTTTGGTATGTGCATATCAAGTTCAAGGTGAAAGGCCAGGATTCAATTCTTTCCAAGTTATAATGAACTTGGCATCTCAGTGATTACGACCGAGTTTTTCCTTCGGACGTAATAAGAGGAATGGAGGAAAACAAGAAGTGGATCCACGGTGTCAAAGCAACTGCTTCCGTGTGCACCACTGTTTGGCCTTCCCACCAATCACGCCCTCCCTTTACTTAAGCATACACCGTCCTTGCCTAGGAACGAACTCCATTCTATCCACATTCCTCCCCTTCGATCTCTCTCACTCCGCTTTCATCCAACATCAAGAGGACCCCTAATTGCGAATCTGTTGCTGGTAATTAGGTTATTCATGAGATCCTCTCCATCGCTACGCTTTCTTTATCCTTCCTATCTGGACCCTCTCTTCCTAATCTCCTATTCTCCTTACCGATTCTCAACTTCTATCTCTAACCTTATCATCCTTTACGGGGATGGCTGCCGACGTGATGTCCTTCTAGAATGGAAACGACAATGGCTTGGATCGAAACACCGAGGGAATGATGGCTGAAATGCTATTTAAACTCATACCAAAACTATTAGGAAACAAACGCGTGGAGATAGAAAATCTTTCGCAAAAATGTTTACTTCTTTTTTTTATAAGGATCTGAAACTTGAATATCGGGAGAGATAGACAAGCTGTGGTTAGAAGGAATATAATGTGACTTTGGAGAAGGATAAAAAATAGGATAGTTAGATAAGAAAGGCAGCATGGAAGTTTCGAGGGAGATTAAATAAAAAAGGAACTCAATGAAAGCGGTGAAGAAAAGGTAAATTAAATTTGTTGGACATGTTCTATGGCATAAAAACTTGCTGAAATGTAAAATGGAAGGAAAAAAAGCAGTACGAAATAAGGAAAAAGAAGGCCAAGAAAAAAGGTTTCTAGATGGCATAAAAGGTACTATAGGAGTCGCAACATATAAGCATTTAAGAACAACAGCAATGGAGAGAGACATGAAAATGCAACGACGAGGAAACTCCACCTTTAGAAGAAGATGATGACTATAGCTAATATACGGTTAAATTAATAAACAATGATGATGAGGGTAAATAACCATGCCTTGCCTATACAAGAAAAAACAGATCTTGCTGACTTGAACTTTTTAATTTTCTTCCATTAGCTTTATGAAATTCTACTTAACGTGACAGATGCATCAATTATTTATAACGAAAAGATTTTAATTCTGCATTCACAATACTTCATTCATGAAGGCTGAAGATTACCAAATCATCATCCAATTATAAAAATAGGGAAATGAGGCTTTAAGGAGCATTTTTCTCTTCCGTGTATGATAATGTAAGCACGCATTTCCTAATGGACTAAAACGATGCTACTGCATCCATTTCAATCGTATTTTTCAATAAAAATTAAGTCCAATGAAGTCCTATGATTAAATAAGTTAAACTTTCTTGTTTCACAGCTACCGATAAGTATTTGAAATATTACAATTTTTTTTCACATAGATAACAAAATGAGTTATATTAGCACTGCAAAAACTCGGCGAGCTACGTAACAGAATTTAGTATTTGGGTGGCAGCATGATAGAATGAGTAAATATTTTAAAATATTGCATTTCCAGGACTTCAGTCTATCCATAAACTATTACTCTGCATTATTATAACTCATCGAGTACGATGGAACAATTGGTAAAATTCCTACTCATGTTCAACGCTCCTATAATATCATTGGCCTTATGAAAGCATAAAGCTAACCGAATTTGGGTGGCCGTAGATTGTGAACTACTGGGTTAAACTATCCCGTATGAAATCTATTGTGGATTCGTCATTCAAACAAAAATGTACGTATGCAAATTTGGTAGCCATTCTACCAAAAGCATTGCCATAAAAGGAAACCATTCGAAACGAAATCAATAACAACCAAAAAGGAACTTTAACAACACACAGACTGCTATAAAGACAATACATTTAACTATAAGAATGTATAATTACTTATTAACCTTTTACACAAATTATTGGTCAAAGAAAATGCATTCTGTGGATCGTTATTACAGGATTGAGTAATTAAGATATCGACATTGTGACCTGAATCAGTCATCTGGTTTGCGCATATTCAGGGCAATGATCAGCCAACATCGATTACGTATGCGGCTCAGTGGAGTGTTGAAAGGATATCCGATGGCGAATCAATGCAGTTTTGGCAGCCAAAACCGTTTATGTAAAATAAATCTAGCATAGAAGGATGAAAAGCACCATATGAAACAGTTCCCTTGCGAATGATTTCAACCATGTTATTCAAACAATCAATATTTTTTCTGAAAGATGATAAGCAGATTTTCCATGTTTTTCTCAAATCTATCAATAATGCCTGTCCGCGATTTTCGTGGCATAGGAATTGATTACAATGAGAAAATTAATCCTTCAATGATATCTAAATGTATTTCGAAAAAAACCGACGAAGAAAAATTTTTTTCACAGACAAGAGGTTTTAAGTGATTGTTGGTTTTAAATCGACGGATGAATATCTTATGTAGTAATAATGTGTTTTGTGTACATATTTATATATTTATTCATCCGACAAGGCATTTAAAGCATTAGAATCTTCTTAACTCAACATGTCGTGACTTATCAGGGAGTGATCAGGACAGTAACTGTATGAAATATAAAGAACAAATTGAGAAAAAATAACTTACAAAATAGAGTAAACGTTTGATAAACTACACCAGTACAAATTACAGTTACAGTTCCATATTAAATTATCATTAAGGACTACCTACAAAAGTACTTTATACAAAAGGAGTTTATCGTATCTAATTAGCCCATGAGATATAGTGTGTTTTCTGTGTAGTGATTATCTGAAAATTATTCATACGTTTGAAATCGTTCCTTATTCCTGACGCTGTAAGACCAAAAATATTTGCTTCTGAAGATAATTTCAAATTAAAATTTATTATGTTCTGTTGGTAATTCATACTATTAACTTTAAAGGATAATCCAAGACCAAGAACAGAAAAGATTTAGGCTATCTGATGGCCATGAATATTTCGCTTCCTCCTTTCATAGGCATAATTTCATCGCCTGATTACTGAAAGAGATATAACTATTAATAATTTAAGAAAAACAGACATGCTGATTGATTGAGGAGAGCTGCTTTTACATCATCTTAAACAAGGTATAGTACAATCGAATACTCCCCAACCAATGATAATACGCAGGAGCATTTGTGTTCGCTTTATTCAACACCCGTTTGATGCAATTCATATCCGTGTGAGAATACTGCAAACGCGGAAACTGCTATGCAATAAACAGGATTATTGGAGTGTTTCGACGTGTGATAATATCGTGACAGGATAAAGGATACTGGACATGCATTAGAACATTATACACATTATGTGCACAGGTTTAAGCACTACAAAGACGCTATGCGTATCAGGTGTTAAACATTATCCGATTTAGTAGAGCAGTGATAACTTATTCACGCGAAATATACCTATTTTGAAAATACGAAAAAACTCCGAATCCCTAAAAGTATCCAAAATATTATAAAAGAAGCATATGCAAGTCAGCATTATAAATCATTTCTGAGCTACTGACCACATTATTCAGCGATTGGTATGCTTTTTATGTAAAAAAGGTCTGCAGTTATGATCCAACTATAGCATTCTATTACTACTCAGATAATTATTCAATATTACGTTCGTAATTTAACATAATAATTCAATGAAACATTATCTACTTTGTAAATAACACTTTATGTTTATAGATAGGTGTAACGGTATTGTAATATCATTGAAATATACGTTGTAATATTGTGGCAACGAGGTATTTGTTTCATAATAGTTAACTGTACCTGGTGGTTGAGGTACCTTCTGTAATAGGAAATAATATTGCATTATTGTATTAAGTATTGCGTCATGTTGATTAGCGTATAATTGTATTGTAGAAAGTATCCACCCAACAAATAATCTAACTGCGATTAATGTATAAATAATAATAGAATAGAAAATAAAAGTTTTTCGGTCAATGTTGGAATTTTAACCTTGGGACGACAGAATATGATATTGAAATACTTGAATCGAAAATTGAGCTTTCTAGAATTGTAATTCTGGAAAGAAAAAGAAAAAATTCTATGAGGCATTTTTCGATGGTAATATTGTGTAGTGTAAACACGAAAACAGTCGATAAAAGTAATCTATATATTAAATAGTATTTGGTGGCAATATTGTAAAATATTAAAAACATTCAGAGTCTACGGCAAATAAATGTTCGCAACCCTCCGTACATTTAGCTCCACCTTCGCCGGGCACCTCTAAGCAATTCGAATCACGTAAGAAAATTCCGAGAGAAAAACAAAGCCATCCTGAAGTATTCCATAATTAAATTTTAAACGCTCCATACACTCTTTTGTCAATCACCCGTTCCGTCTCCCTCTCAGACCGCATCATCACTATTCTACACATCACGCCTCTTGTATCTTACATTCCCATCATATCGTATCATCAAACTTCCTTTTATCAACTCCTCCCGCATTTCCCCAATTCCCTTACCCTCCAGGCAAACCCTCTTCCAATCTCCCATAGTAACCTCCCTTCCATTGTCTCAACCCTTTCATCAACGCTCTAAGCTCCAATCACTGCACTCTGTTTTTCCTTCTCCGCGCATCGCCTAGTTACCGAACAATGCTCACGCCACTGTTTTCGACGGACCCGAAAGCCAACGCTTTCCGTGTGAGTGATTGCATGCCACTGCCTCCATCTGCCCCTAAATGCACCCCCTCTGTTGTGTCAATTACCCGGCTACAAAGCGTTCGTGGCCTTAATCTAAAGAATGTTTCGAGAAGTGATCAGGGAAGAATAACGTTTTCATTTGTTCCTTCCGATGTCGTCGACGATCGGCGCATTCTGTTGCTTCCATACTACTGTTATGTGGATATATAAAAGGTTTGTTCACAGTGCACCCAATCCATCGGCTCATTCGCTGATTTCATTTTATAACAAGAATTCGAACTGTTTTTCTATACTACTTACAGAAAAATTAAGACTGATAATATATTAGCATTCTATCCATATACTCTAACTCTGTTCGAAAATTGGGAATATGAATAAATGGCAGAAAGAAAGAAATTGGAACTCGGTGAGTTTTAAATCACTTTAGTCTTCGCTGTTCGTCTGCACCCGTTGTTAACTGATGATCTAGGCAGGTGCTGCACAAACAATAACCTTTGAGAATATCAGGCCCCCGAATTCTTTAATTTGACCAGCAAAGTTATTTGTGTCAGAAACGATTAGGAATGCCATATCTTTTTCTATTACTCATGAGGCTTCACTAGCTCGTTATTAATTAATTTCAAATTAATATTTCACAGATATGCAAAGTAAAATGACTTCGAGAAATGTAGGAAATATCAAAATGTATACAGGAAAACCAGCTTAAGACGTCTTTCAGGGAAACAGGTGAAAATCGCGCTAATAGTGGGATATTCTCGGTGTATATCAACCTTTTAATATTATTACTCCACTAAACAAAGGGGGAGGTGTTTTGGCTCTTTAATTCTTAAATAAGTGCTTTACACCTTAACGGTTAAAAGTAATCTTTAATTTCCCACAGCTCTGCATCACAATAGCTCTAATGAGTCCATGATATTGTTGTATATAACTGGTTGCCTTATCGTTATATATATTTTTTTAAATAATCTGATTTCCAAATACAAGTTTAATCTTCCCTCTTTGCTTAATTTCGATCATTTTATATTCAGCAATGAAGCAATTTTTGCCAGATAAACAATTAGGGAAGAATATTGCAAACAGTTTTAGGCCTCTAGACTGAAGGAGAGGATTGGCTACAGTGGGTTGCAGTGCATCTGGGAGGGGGATATAATATTTGCCTTATAAACTGTTAGCCGAGCGTCATTAGCAGTATTTTAAAACGCATTTAGAGTAAAAGGGACACCAAGAGAAAACCGCGTATTAAGCGAGATAACGTCTTCAGCGGGAGTGTTTTAAGCGTGCTTTACTTTATTACGTTATTGACATGAACATAAGCAAGTGCTGCCCTTCTAATTTAATTCTATCTTCCTCATATAGAGATAAACGTATCTAGAGAGTGTACCAAGTGAGAAAGAGAGTGATGAAGCCGGGAACCGAACATGGATCTCCCACTAGCCTGGCTGACGTTCTAATCAATGGAGCTCCTAGGGCAGGTACCACCTCGATTCTCATGGCTTTTTATAGAACATACTATGTGTCTGTAATTGAAAGTGCCACTGATCTGCACAAACAACTGAATTTGCAAAACCACTATAAAGTATGGAATTTGATAGTTTTTTTAATAACAAATTAACTCCACCTTAAGCATAACGGTAGTATGTTACTGTAAACGTAAGTCCCACATATGTCTAAGAGATGGAATTACATCAATACTAATTTAACATATTCCTTATTTTTTATTATCAATGTTATAATTATATATTAGCGGGTAGATGATTTGATTTATTCGTTTATATCCATTTCAAGAAGGTTAACATTAATAACAAATGGTTTAGTATGACAATATGTTTCGCTAGCGGACTAGCATAATCAGGAGAGGTTATTTTCACAAATATAGACAAATAATTACAAATATAGACAAGTTAAAATTGGGGAGGAATGTAGGGATAAGGGGAGGTTCAGGGTGTAAATTCATAGTATGCTGTGAAGGGAATCTCAATGGACTAAAATTCTACATACACTCTTATGGGAAAATGCATGCATTCGGATGCAACAATTGCCTTGGTTGTCTGGGAGTTGTTAATAATCATGATATTTTACAAAATTTGCGTTTCTTTTATTAAATTCCTTTTAATTTAGGATCGAAATCAATATTACACGACAATAATAAAAATTTTAATACAATTTTCTATTTTTAAAGCTAGTCTTAATTTCGTAAGACAATCATATCCAATTTAATTCTGTAAAATAAGTAATGCCTATTATAGACGAAAACGACCTTAACATGCATTACGAACATAACACCAACCTATTTGGAACTATGCGGCACTATTATGTGTAGTAAACCAACAAAGCCTTATTATCGATGTTCCGAATTCCTTTTATGCGAAATTTGGCCGAGATCGATTGAATAATCGATAGGAAAATGTCTATAAATGTAAGTTTGCAGAGAAACAGATTAACTACGTGGACTACGCATAAGATTGGCTGAAATACCGCTCGAATAATATTAGCTTTCCATTCAGAAATCAAAAACCGGATGACACAAAAATATTATCCCATCGATTCGATACAAAGATTAAGGAGGGAAGAAGACGTAAGCGGAAATCTCTTACGTCGGAGTCGAATGACGTCACATTTGACTACCCTTTCCTTTGTTTTCGCAAAAAAATGAAAGCCAATTACGCCATTTTCCTCCCATCTCGAGTGACGTTTCACTCAATTTATGAGTCTTAGGAGTTGCGGAAATGCGCTCCGAGAAAAGTGTCCAGCCAAAGCGGAGACCCTCCCTCTCATCCCCTCCCGTGGACTGAGGATATTTGGCGCCTGCTATATTGCACCACTAAACGTGCAGACTTCCCTCCCTTTTTGTTCCCGCCAACGTGCAATGGCGCCGGAATGAAAAATGACTGTCGAGGAGCGTGGGGTGGGGGCGAAAGAATTAAGGGGAAAGGAGGATGACAAGAAATAAGAAAATAATGAAAGACAAGGAAAAGTGATGAGAGGGGAAACGAAGGAGAAATGAGAGATTGAAAAAGAGGACCGAATTTCGTTTCTTACATAAGCTAAGATGTCATCGTTGCCAAAATGTGGCTGCTTATATTCTCACTTTCATCGAGACCTTAATCAAGGAATGCTAAATAACTCCATGAAAGACTAAAAAAGATTAAAACATACACAAGAAATTAAATACGATAAAACCCGGTTAAGACGATTTTGAGGGACAGAGTAAAAGAGGAATACCGTTTTAACCGGGATTTTAAAAATTTTTAGCACATTTAAAAATACGATTATCATGAATATGATGTAGGCAGAAATCAGTCAAGGGACAGGGATATAAGATATAGTGTAATTTACTGTAGTCCATTTTAATATTCTAACATAAAAACGATTACATAACTTAAGAGATGATGAGAAAGAGAGAGACAGTATGGGTTAGTATATTAGAAGACAGTAGAGATGCAGAATTGAGAGTAGGGATGGAGAAAGTAAATGAAATTCATATATCAAAGGAAGTCTATAACACAAATTTTGATTAAAAAATTGGATTTAACGATCGGAATAATTTGGAAGGAGGTATGTAAAACAAAGAAACAGGCACCCCTGGACTATGAGGGAGGATAGAAATATCAAACTATGGCTTCATTAGAGAAAGAAGGAGGGGAAAGAATGACTGAAAATCGGTTAGGAACGAAATAGAACAAGTTTCATTGAAATGGGAAAATGTAATTTATAGGTTCGAATACAACTGTACGTATACTCAATTTTCAATCCGTATTTGACTGCTGTGCTCAACTACTAATCAAATTATCCGGAATAAGAATAAAGAATCGCTGTCTATTCCTTACTAGAATAAAAATAATCTGTTTTCTATTAATCATAAATGCAAGGTCATATAGCTCAATGGACAAGTTACTTATCTTTCTCTGCGAGGTCAACTGACTACCAAGTCTGCTCTGATATCTCTGTATGCCAAAAATACAAAATCATGACTAAATTAGAAAAAAAAACACAAGAGCCGCAATGAAACTTTGAATATACATTCAAAATATTGACACAGAGTCATCCACCGAGAAACATAGGGAGGAATTGACATTAAAAATAAAAGGAAAATTGCTGGAGAAAATTAAGAAAAGAGAATTGAGGAAGTGCTTTGAGAAAATGAAAGAGGAAAGATGAAAGCAGAATAGAAGAAAATGAGTTTAACGACAGATTTCAACATCCTATTGCATGAGCCGAGAAAATTGAATAAAAGAACGACTGAGAAAAAGAGAATTAAATGAATCCACATTAAAATGAGCTGAAGTAAAAAGAATAACAGCATAATGGAGGAGAAAGAGGGCAGAATTCAAAAGTATTTAAAAAATGAACGAATGAACTCTTTGTTAAGGCCTTGATTAGTCTCTTTTCCCCCTTACTTTAGTTGTTAACACATGCGTATAATTTCACATATAGGATTAGTAGGATTAATACTACTACACAAAAAGATTAAGTTTGTGATGAATACTCTACCTAAATGAAAGTTAAAAATGACAAAAACCCTCCTATGAAGGAAAAAATCCACAATGGCTGAAAAATACTGCAAAATCACATAGTGCTAAATGTAAAAGAATAATATTATAATATTGTATAAGAATAATATCAAGTGAATCAAACTTAAAATTACAGTAAAAATCAATACATTCATAGTAATAGAACAACAGATCTAAAAACGATAATTACGAATCAAATAAGGAAATTGTACTGTTATTTAAAAATAGGTATAAAATCTTGAAAAGGTTTAGCGTAATGCCATGGTAAATAAGCTCACTAGAGCACGAGTAAAGTAGCTCACGAACTACTTAGACTACTAGACAACAAACCTTTAAGAAATTGCGTATTCGTGATGATTGAATAGATAAAGTGAAATTTAAATATCTCTAACAATCGTGAAATATGCAAAAGATTTCTTAATAAATCATTTGATAAAAACTCACTGCAAGAGGAAATTCATGGAAACCCATCGCGTAGAATAGAATAAAACGAAATTTTACCATAAACGTTTTTATGAAACAAACCACAATTTTCAAAGGATAATCTGTCACTTGAATATGACGAAAATTATTCGAATGTTCATTAAAAATTGATGTGAAAAAAGGACAGTCTTCTCTTCATTCTGGAAAATATTGTTGACACTATTAATACTTTTCAGGGACAAATAAACGAGGAAATATACTATTATAGACAAGATTTATATCCATTGATTCTATATAGAATACATCTATTTTATGATTTCTGTGCTATTTTTTTGGGTTACGACAAGGAAAAATTTTTATCTTTGCTAAATATTTTTATTGTATTTTTAAATATACAATCCACGCGTTCTCGGCCACAAACTGTAAATTAGATTGTCCCTTTATTAGGCGAGCCTAGGCCCCAGAGAACTTCTGTTCCACCTAATCTCGTGCATTAATTTAATACTTTTAACAAAGTTAATGAAAAGAAGAAAGACTAGCAAGATGAATAACGTATATAAATATAGACTAGCCTCTCATCAATATAAGGTTATAAGATTCGACCTCTCCATGAATTCGACAAACATTGAACTGCAGAGAAGCACGTTGGTAAAGCACAGCAGACGTTGCGCAGGCGGTAATTTTTCAAAATGTTTTCCGTAACAGAAATAGCCTCAATCGATCTTTGGCGACGGAAGGTAAAAGGTATTCCAGCTTCGCAGACACTCGAGAGGGTAAAAACAAAACGCGAAATTAAGTTTTCCAAGTCCTTCTAGTGTGTATGCCTACTTTTTTACTTCCCTTATCTTCCGAGCTCTTCCCCTCCTTGTCATGTCCTGCACGTCCTCCCATTCCCCAATTATCCGCTTCCTTCCCTTTCTGACCCTTCCCATAACCAAGTCTTCCTTTTCCCCGGAGAATATTACTCTCCCTCTCCCTTCTTCTCACGCCTCGCTTTCTGCCGTCTTCGTTCCTTCATATACACAGCCGGTTAATATGGATGCGAATAACATAGAGTTGATAAAGTGCAGTACGCTCCTATAACTTTTAATGTATAGTTAGTGATGCATAGAATTGGTAAACATGGATGTATTGTACGGTCCCTTCTAAATTCTTCGGATAGCACGAATCGGTAATCAAGTACGTATAGCTAAAAGTAAAGATATTATAATTCGGTTTTCAATGAATAAGAGGTCGAAATATTCTCCGCAAGCCGACTACGTCAATGAATCGTCGGTCCTCTTCCTCGGAAAGTAAGAAAGAATCGGCAGATTACTTCTAAGGATCACTCTAATTCTAAGAAATTCAAAAATCCGCCGGTTCTTCCTTTCTCTGTGAGTAAGAGGACCAATTCTTTATGACGTAGTAGGCTTACGGAGAATTTCTCGAACTCTTAAGTACAACTTGTTTGAAAATATCGAACGGCGTAAGGCGTGGTGCCGTAATGAATTTCGGGGATGCAGTACGTTACTTTAAATAAATACATCAATCAAAAGTATGTCAATTTTTCTTGGGTTCATTGAATAAAACGTTATTTTTATGATAAGATGAATTCAATGATGAACCTTGCTCGTGAAATTTGGAAATTTCGTGGAGGGAGTAATAAAAAAATTGCATCCGTATTAATGGTTTCGGTTATGCGTCTAGAAACTAAAGATTTACCCCAACCATTCTTAAGCATTTCATTGATTTAAGTAATATAGAAAGCACTTTTCTCTCCACGAGAAAGATAGATTAATTGGAGAAAAAAATCACATTAACTAGTGTTGCAGAATTCCACATTCACTCAACCTTACACTACATTCTTATAATATATAATACGTTCGTACTATTTCGTGATACTTTACGAACCTTTTCTAACTTTACTCCCTCAAGACGTTTCAGTTCTATTTGTCACTATTTTTGTGACATATTTTTCTTATATACAACTCTCTTATTCTTCTCTCTCTTATACTCTATAAAATGTACCCTTATAATATTGTCTTTATCAAAAACCTTTAAATTCGACGTTTTCACGTTTAATACAGATTTCCTTTCTATTGCTGAAGAAGCAATCCTCTATGTAGATAATGTTCATTGCTTTTCATATCGAAACAACTCAGCTTACGTTGCGATACGCCTCCTAATAATGCTCCTTCCTGACCTCATTCGCTGTAGTGCTACTCTCTAGAGGAATATTTTCATTTTCTTCTTGCCACCTTTTTTATTTCCTGTATTTAGATGTTACCATTACTTTTCATTCACACGGTATTCGTTGAAGACACCCATGTCGCGTTTACTTAATACCATATTTTAGTTATATTTCGATTAGGTTTCAAATACGTATTTTCAGAAAATTATAAAAGGCCTTATTAGTAGAAATTAGTGATTATTCCGCCCAGGACATATCCGTTCGTTAATATTCCTCAATGCGTGTTCCATGATATCGTGCAAGCAATGAGAAAATTAGTATAAACCCTGCGGTCGCTCGTCGATCCTTAATTCAACAATTCATTTTACATAAAAATGTATTTCATTCGTAAAATTGAAAAAGTGTAATTTAAAAAACAATATTAATAATAAACTTGCGGGAAATGAAAGATTTTACTTTGAGTTTCGCTTTTATTATGCTCTCAAGCATACATTTGGATTTTTCATTGTCGCATTCCTCCTTTTTCAATTTCCTTTTCCTTATGTTTTCTATGCGGAAATCTTTAAATATGAGCCGAGGATGTTAAACGAATAAGCATAAAACCGATAGGTATGATTGTAATAGATAGCGTGATACTTTATAAATCGCGAATAAAGATGGGAATTATACAAAAAATTGTCCATGGTTTGATCGGGAATCGAATCCGAGACCGATTTCGTCGAAGTCGAATACACTGCCAACAAGAATATCCGGAATCCCTCCTGAGTTTCAATCTGGCAATACTATCTCTAAAATGTGAAACATTCAATGCAATTTCTCTTCCTTTCTTTCCCCTTGGTTTATCACTCCTTTTCATTCCTTTCGACCTAATTTTGCTTTTTCCTTTGCCCTTCTTCTTTTCACATCCTCCACATCCTGTTCCTCCTATCCACTGTCTTTTAACCCCCACTTTCTTTAATTGCTCATTCTCCTTTCCTCCATTTCCTAATTAATACTATGAGCTCAATTTATTCCTTCATCCAACTTCATGGACCTCTCTCTCCATTGCGCCATTTTACGCAACCACCGCTCTTCAAGTGGGAATTCTGGGAAGGAATCCACTCTTTTCGGAAAAGAGTTCAGCGAGCATTGTTGTCGCCGGAAGAGTTATTGTCTCCTCCCCAAACTCCGTCCTCCACCTGCTTTTCTCTCTCCCGCACCTTCCAATGTCTTCGGTCGACCCTTTATTCTCTCTCTTTCCAATGCAAGTGAAATACCACGGAAAGAAGTTCCACGCCTAATATTCTTTCCTTACAAAATATACTCCGTGCTCCTTGTAAGTGGTACCTTGAGATAATGATCGATTGCTACAATTTCTTCGATAATGTATACTTACAAATTAGGGAATATTCGATAAGAGTTCAAACCGTCGATTGTGGAAACCTTCACTTAAAGAAAATTCATAGCGAAAGAAAATATTAAACTTCCTAAATTATCAATGAATTTGTTACAAATGTACAACAGTTCCAGTACAGTTCCTTCCGATGATCTTATAATGACGCTGTGACGTCGAAATCGATCGAATTCTTAAATAAAAGATTTTGATAAATATTTAACTCTGGTTATCGAGGTTAAAGTATACAAGGACCATTCCCTTGAAGAATGAGTTTCAATGTGGGATACGCGTACTGTAGTACGGACTTAAAACGGAACACGCGGATAATAAGTAATAATTTAAACATATTCAATATGATTTCTAATGTTTAGGCACGAAAATACTATAAAAATTATAGGATTTCAAATGGTTAACCTTAAAATAATAATATTATAACCTTGAAATAACGTGAGACGCAAACTGTCTGAATCTATTATATGGACTGTGGTAAATTACAATATAGTATGTATTAATATCTACTCGTGATTTGTAAGTTTGGAGAAAGATATTCATTATTCCAAGACATATTATATGACAAAGTCCTAATTTAATCTCTTCCAAGAAGGAGTGAAGCTTTGAATGAACTTTGAAAGACAGAATTCCGAAGGATAAACCCCGAAACCGAGTCCGTCGAAATTTATAAGAACATTCATATACTGCGTGTAATACAGAGAATTACTAAGAGAAAGACATTCAATGTTAGTATGTCATTAATGTCGCGCGAATTCGAAGAATATTAATTTATATTCTATAAGCTTTTACTCAAATTTCTTTCTAAGAATGAACAATTTAAAGGAAATAATAATCATAAGGAATGGATAACCCCATGATTCTGACTATATATTTTGCTGATCGCTTAAGGAACTTATTTTATATCTCTTCTACCATTATCATCATTTCTGTAACTATGAGTCATTCATAGACAAAACTTCAAATAAGTGGGATTGATAGAAAAACAATGCGGAGGTGCTGGAGGTGGTTAGGAAAAAGATGGTTTTAACTGAAGTAATTTACATCGCCTGAGAAATTGCTAGGGTCAAATATTGAGAAGAGAGAGATTACTAAGGAAAGTAATCAAGGGAAGAATGTTAAGAAAAGACAGAGGGAAAGACAAAAGATGACTTAAGGAATAGGATGAGTTACACAGAAGCGAAGGAGAGAGGATTAAACAAGAAATAAAAGGCACATATCTACCGAAAGGTGGAACAACCCTATGTATACGGTGTACAGCAATTTCGCTTAAGACTTAAGATGCTATCCCGCTTAACATACAGTTTTCTCTAGTTTCTGATCCTTTTAACACTAAAAATGATAAAAAATAACCTTTACGTATGAATAATGATCTGAATTACTCTGTTTTCGATAGTAATTACCCAAATATTACCCTCAATATCAGCAAAACTTAAGATACCCGCTTACTCCCGAGTAGCTTTAACATTCCATCGCTCTCCGTTGTGGCAGCACAGCTCTGCTCTCTTTCTTCATTTTCTGACTCACTCCTGCTGTGTCACTCAAGGATATCGAAAGCGTTAAGAGATTATTGGATGAGAAAGGATGGAAAGGGTATTAGTTACGGTTAAAGGAGAGCTTAAGTTGAAGCTGAGTCACTCTTTGTGATAGAACAATTTGCGGCTACTAAATAGCTATATTTTCACAAGTGGATTTCTAGAATTATGAGAAAGACTCTTGTGTTCTACACAATATAATTCCAACTCACATTTCAACCAATATGGAATGCTACGTGGATGATACAGTAGTGATAGCTGAGAATCACCTAATACTCTTTTAGAAAATTCATAAAGAGCCTTAGTATATCTTAAGCAAAAACTAAAGGTATAGCTCCTAGAGAAACCCAGAAAATAACTTTCGAAGCTCGACTAAAATTTTATTAGACTCCTACTCAACTATCTGTATCTGCAACCGTTTGCGTTATTCATTTGATCTTCATGCCATTCAAAATCCTAATTTGAATAGAATTATCTAAACGGCAACAGGGATTTAATTGCAATGGTAGCTAATTGATGACATTGAGTTAAAATTGGCTAACAGAATATTCAATGGTGATATGAAACTTCTGAAGTTTGCAGGTTTAATAGTCAACGTGAACTTGTTTATATTTTTTCAGTATATGGGGCAGAAATATATATAGACATTTCACAAACGTTCAACTTCGCATTGACATTAAAATCACATTTTTACGGTCTAGTTACTTTAGACGGCATACTAATTGGCCTCGGCCTATCATACGCTGCTTTACAGGAACAATATTTTTCTATGGCGAAATTAATTGAAAATAAGAGAGTATTAACGGAACCGTTTATTTCTGAAGAATTAGACCGAAAATGAAATATGGCTATCTCGGCAGAAAAAAATCAGCTAAATTGATTTGTGTTTGGCAGAAGTGATCGATGGATCCTGCGCTTGCCTAACTCGTAATTACATTCCCTTTTTTGTCCCGAATTAAGTTAACATTTAATGAAATCCGACTCGCCCTTAAGTTCCACCAACTTTGCCTCCGCTAGTGAATTTGGTAAATCTAATACACGAATCGCTCTAAATAGTTTAGTTGGTTTTCATTGCCCCTTCACTAATTGGATTCGATCTTGCAGTCCTCTAACCACAAGGCTGACTCTATTTACTGTGCCTCTACCGCTTGTACCGACCCAAAGAGATTAACTACCGTAGCGGCAATGGGATATTTCTTCTTACCTTCCCAATTTCCAGTTTTGGAATCAGCTAAAATTAGTAATATCTTCCTCTACACCTCCAGGTTGAAATGAAGATTAACTATGTTGCAGAAATCTCACGAAAGAAAGATGATAAACAGTCTTTGAGGTTTAGAGAAGACGGTCTGTGGGCTTCTCCAGCTTATCATTATATTTGTAAATACTTAATAATTTTGTCTTTAACTTCAAACTAAAAAATAATATTCAATTCAAATGAGATACCGCACTATAAAGCCTAAAATTACTGTGTTTATTTTAAACTTTAATTTCACTAGAAAGCTTTCCTGAGGAGTTGTTATTTACAGATATTAGATAAAATCTTTGCTAAAAAACTTTTTTCTTCTTAGGTGCGTCCAAATTTGGACATGGACTTGTGGCTGAATTATTATTAGTGGTAGTATTTTAAAAGTGCTTCGACAGCTAGGGTTACTTGGTTCAATAAGATCCTCACCGGGAATCGATCCTGGAGTCTTTCACTAAAGGCAAAGGCGCTACCCGTTTGGCTATACGGTAGCCGGTTAAATTATTTTATTCATGAGAAAACTATTTTTAACATGTACATCAAAATAGGCATTTTTAACCATTAATAATTAAGTAATAATAGATTGAGTAAATCCTTATTCCCTTAATTTAAACATTCGTAAAGTTATTGGGGACGCTCTCAATAGTTTGACTAAGGGTAATGGAGTAATCGTTCAAATATTATAGCAATCGAGAACCCAGCATACGCCCAGAATATTTTACATGATCTACAAGTAAATATTCATTCTATACGCATATCACATCAGCTCACCAACCGAATAATCAATAATTGTTCCAAACTTTTCATTTGCATATAGACTCGAATATATGCCCAAGAAAAATTAAACAATCCGCAAACACTCAAAGTTTCGATCGATACTATCGTCAAATTTTAAGCGGCACACCAAGTACAACTTGCGGCGCACCAACTACATTTCGCGGCACACCATTGGAATACTGAAGGTTCTGAAGGAATGAAAGAGATCGGAAGCGCAGAAAGTGTAGCTAATAAAGAGGGAGGGAAAGGGTAATCGCAGCGGGAAGGTCTCACAAAAGAGGGCCAAAAGAAAATAATGAAATAAAACGGCGGATGGAGAAAGTAAGTAAGACCACCAGGAGAGGGTCGGAAGAGAGGCAGACGGGGTGTTGTGAGGAGTTATTAACAGGAGAACGTGTTAAGCTGAGTGGGCGTTGAATGCATGCAGGGAAAAAGCATGGGTTTTGCGGGAAGAAGGGGTCCGAAAAATGTTTATTTTTTCATTCGAACGAAATACACGCCGCGGAGAGCGAGAAATGGAATCTTTTCCAGAATATTTTCACTTATTGCTCCCGGTTATTTCCACTGAAAAAGGGAATTCGATCGGGGAGAATCATCATGATTGTAGGCGTGTGCTTCTAGAAAACTTGATGATGCTCTTTAACAGTTAAGTGCAGTGACCGACGTTGCATGGTTCGTGCAACTGTCTTTCTTAGTCATGAAATAGATGCTTTCATTTATATGAATAAGTGAAGGTCATAGCATGGAGTTGAAAGAGAGATTCAGTAGTGGTAGCATAATTAGATGATGAAATAAGAAATACTGATGGCGAATAATTCAAACAGAACAAATAATAATCCTTAAGCCGTCAACGATTATACTTAGAACTCTACTTCAGAAAGGAAACCATCAGGAAACATAATTTTGACACAACAATATAGGAAGATTATTCTATACTTATGGGTTTCTATGGGTAGGGGTTGCTTTTTTGCTTAAAACTCCGTTTACTCACAATCACAGCCTTGTTCAAGTGGAAATTGCATCCGTTAATGGCTAATGGAGTGAGTTTATTGTTTTAATAATTCTAACGAGTTATTAATCAAGCAGTAGCTAACAGAACCTATTCGAAGAATGAGACGATAAAGAAAAGCGACGAAGGGTGCCTAAGAATTAAGAGGCAAAATGCGAAAAAAATATTTCTATGTAAATAACAAAAAATCATAAGGAAAATTAAGTACTAAAATGAAGTAGTACACATAATCCTTTTGAAAATGTATTATTTTGCTTAGCATAACTCTGGCAAATATTGCACTCGAGAACAGCTGATTTCCTAGACAACTCGAGCAGCTAAAACTAAATATGCATGCATATAAATTTTAGGGCTACATTTATTCACAAATATATGAATGTATATAGACACATGCATGTGAAATTCAGAAGAGTAGAATGAATTTATGCAAAAACGAAATGTAACTATAAGTAAGGCGGATATTTTGGAGAAATAAAACAAAACCTTATCCAATGGAATTCCAACAAATATTATACGAATAAAATGAATTCTGTATCTACCATGCTCCAATCGTTTGTGGAAATCTCGAATTCTTTTATAGTTTCCGGTTAAGGATTTTCGAGCTCTTCTCTCACAGGAAACTGAATTCTTTTATTTTCGTAAAAGGATGTCTCTCCCAATTTAAGTGAACAGGGAAAAGAGATTTCTGTTTTTTAAAAGGATTTCGTAGACTTGCTGCAGAAAACTCTCAAGCAAAGAGTGTTCCAGCAAGAGAGGTCCTCCAAAGAGCCAAACTGCATCGCAGAATGAGCATATCATTTCATTTTTACGTAACGGATGGCAATAAGACTGGAACTTGAGGAAGAGAAACAAAAATCACAAAAAGATTACAGTTTTGATGGGCTTTCTCGAGCTGTGGAGTTATTTACGGTTTCCAACATGTATTATTGAAATTAATTCTTATTTTTCCACAAAATCCATGACTAAATTACCATTAATATAATGCATTGAATGTATATTTTAACTGAAGCCTATTCTAACATGTGTAATTAGACACTTTAATGTCTATTACTATTCAAGTTAGTCGAGGGTTAGGTTGCAATTACTCAATACAGTGATTCCTTGCTTAGCGACGGTAATCCATATTGACCGAAAATGTTGTTACACAAGGAGTCTTTTTACCTAAATTTTAACTGGAAACTGATTTATTTTTCACACTCCTGTCAATGACCGAACTATGCAACAGAAACAATAAATGTAGATATAACTCATTTGAAACCCTACAAGAGTTTATATAATTTCTGTTTTAATTTTATTTATTGCTGGATAGAGTACTACTCCGTTTCGAATGAAAGGAACTTGCTGAAAAGCCAATTTTTGGTCTAGTGAGAGCTAATGTGCAATTCTTTAAAGAACAAATTTGTCAAATTTCTTTCACATGCTTTTGCTGAAGTCGTGTATTGGTAATTTAAATGTAATTTTGTGAGTTATAATGAGTTATTATAATTAAAAAAGTGTATTTACGTTTTATTACCTTCCTATATAGCTAAAAGTACATGCTAATATAAAAAAATTACTCTCCAAAGTTGAAAGAATTAGAGGTGTAATTTTATAGCTAGTGACGATGTCTTTGACAATTCTAAGCAATTTCATAAGAAATTGTGGAAAGCTAACATTTCGATCGGAAACTTTTATTCAACCCGGTTCCTGCTTCTCTAATCAGCTTCTGCTGATTTACAGCCGTCGGATCGCAACACTTATTTTCACAACTTCCATATCTCTACACCGAACTTCCGTCGATTCTAAACGCTCGCGCAATCTTTCTTCGAAAATAGATGGAACAGTTACGGAAAAAATGCTCTCGACTGAATTTTCACGTTCCGCCCGTTTTAATCCCCACCAATTTCCGACTGTCGCCTGTCACCCGAGAATGAATAAGTAAGATAAGTGTGGAGCCATATATTAAAATTCGTGACAAAACATTAAGACAATATGTCTCACCGGTTCACAGAAATGAAAATTAAATCGCCGTCAGCATGGAAGAGTGATGCTCTTTGGGGAAAAAAGAGAGAGCGGGAGTGAGGGGAGGGTTAAGGAAGTTGGGGGGCATGAAAAATCTCGGCGGAGAAAAATGTAAAAACCCGGCAAGTTTTTCATAGCGTAAGGAGAGAGAAAGGGTTGGGTTGAGAAATTCTCAGATTCGGAGCGAAAGCAGCTGGAAACAAGATGGATCGGCGAACGAATGTTTATGATAATTCTCGAGTTTGGACCGTTGCGCGGAAAATCCGACAGATTATAAACTCGTATTTTTTAAAAATTGCGAAATTTTTCGCAGTTGCGTACATATTCAAGGAACGCACATTTGGAAGGTTACGGATCAGTGAAGAATTTTCAGTACGTTATTAATACCTGAAACTTCGGAAATTTCGCAAAATTCATTAGACGAGGATCATTTTGATGGGCCGTAAGTTTAGAGAGAAGCATGCTATATATCTGATTCTTTCATTTCATCTGATTCATTTGTCAATATGGAGTGAAGTATCATTAGAAGTGAATGTCTAAAATATCGTTTTCCACCTTTTTAAATTAGCATTAATAGGAGTGATATATTGTAACACTTTAATACTAATTAAACGGAATAGAAAGACCTCTACAGATTTTGCAGTCTTTTTCTTATAATGGGGAATTTCTTAAATTTAACTGTACAAAACGTTTAGAAATACAAAGACGCATATTCTCTTTGAGATGTTTTACTGAGACCAACGACTATATAATATAACTGAATTAATATTTAAATATTTTGTGTAGCTCCTTTAGTAGTTTAGTAACTAGAGTTCGACATATTGGGGCATTGCTTTGGTGTAGGAATTCTAAAAAACCAAAGCTTTGAAATCGGGATAAAATCAAATTCACCTGCAACCAAACCATGTATTCACTTGCGCTGATTTCGTGATAATATTAATAATATCGAAAATTTAAGTCTCTTTTTAAAAAAATATTGGTAATAAACGAATGAAATAGCTTGATAAATTCATTTCAGTATCCTAATAAAAATCGTGAAATAGTACATATGATATACTAAGAACCACTAAATGACACAAGTTACGATTACCATGTATGCAGCTCATTCAACTTTGGTGAGAGCCATAGCGGGTTCGATTTCCGATCGGGGTTCATATGCAAAATGACTTCAGCTGTCGAAGCACTTAAAATAATACTACTGGTACCAAAATTCCATAACTAAACTTCATTCTCAGATCATATCTTTTCTCACGCTAATTAAAATTTTCCATTCATTGAATATATAAACGTATAAACTTAAGTAGAAATAGGGATTCGCCAGTTTTCTGAGGACCCAACACCGTATCGGAATACTTCTGCATCTCCCGTACAAACGATAAGAGCCGAGAGAGATTCACAAAGAGCTCTTTCGCGGTTAACCCCTGCATTAGCATTATATCCTCATCTCTTCTTTTTCTTCATCAGCACAATCCGGCCATTTTCGCTCCTTTAATTCTCTTCCATTTCATTTTCCCCCTTATCCTGCAAATCCCTCCATCTTCCTTCCCCCTAAAAATTCGATTGAACTCCGACCCACCAGAAGCCTCCTTCGCTTTCCAATTCCGAAGACCTTTGGATTCCCCTCATCCATATTTATCTGCACCCCCAAAAGCACCCCCTCCGTTTCTCCTCATTCCCTTAAAAAACCATACAGTACGCTTTCGAGAAATTTTCATCGTGCTGGGATGAATAAACCAGGGGAAAAACGTATACTTATAGGTGGCTGATTGAATTCACTTCCAAACCTTACCCACTTAAGAGTGGCGCCATACATGCTATAAGGATGAGAGAACACGCGGGATTAACTTAATGTTTAATTGGATAAAGCCGTTCTTGCATCAACTTTAACCATTTCTGCCACTTTTTTACACTAAATGGTGAACGAGTCATCGGTTATTACGAATGATTGATTAATACCCGTCAATGGGCAGTATGAACCTAGAAATTCACCAAGGGAAAGAACGAAATTTAAGACAATTTCTCCTTAAATTATCTCCATCAATTTTTAAAGTGCCATTTTGTTGCGTTAAATGAAAGTGTAGTGACAAATATATAGAAATAAAACTTAAAATCTGATTTTTATTCAAGCTCCTAGTGAGATCCAAAGCAGATTGCTCGTACTACAAGAATTATCAAAGGGTAATTTTTGACTTTTCTTGATTGAAATACTTTTCACTAAGCAATAAACGAACCTTTTGTATGAAATGCAATCGTATTTAGAAACATACTACTATCGCACAAGTCGATGCTATCTGTTTATTTGGTTGCAAAAAGATGACGCGTTTTATTTAATTGCTGCATTCGAAATCATTTCAACGCCAAAATTTTCCGTGTTTTCCAGAATGAAAACATTAATCAATTAAATATCGATTGAAAACGTCCAATGCTTAAGTATCTACAGCATAGAAGGTTATGTTAATTGTAAATTATATTGAATAATTTCCATTTTCAAATATTTCAGCAATTATATTTAGATATCAACAATTTCAGTAATATAGGTTAACAAAGAATGTTACCTTCTCTGTTGTAAATGGCCTAAAATTGTACTTTTTGAATAAAATTTCAAACACGTTTTTTTCTCAACCTTCCAAAGCATTTCGAAGGCAAAAATGTAAATAAAATGCCAATCTTTCTTAATATTTCCTTCCAAATAAACAAACAATATCGACATTTTCATTTATTATAAGCTAAATTTAATCCTGTAATTTTTGAAGGGGGAATTCCTTATCTACGAGTATAAAATTATATTTAAATGTAATTAAATTATTTCCTTTTCACTGCCACCACGATGAATCTCCAATTAAATTCAATTATTTTTCCCAATAGCTGGCTTAGTGATTTTTCTTATATTCTATCATGGCATGCCAATCGTGAGATGAGCTTCTCATACCTCACCTGTCCGTAGAGTATCGACATGCAAGCGATGCGCATTTGGGTCACTGGGTGACCTAAGAAGCGTTGAACTCCCCTTTAGAACTCTTCATTTCCTCAGTCCCCTTCATCAGGGCGATGTTTGCTTCCGACTGGTCCTGTTTGCCCTCGCTAACGGACCTCGTTAATTTTTATCTCCACTTTTTTTCACAAGGAAGGAACCCTCATCCCTCAAAACTCGCCGATTCTCGCTCTTTCTCCACCTTTTTCCTTCTGTCCTCGTCTAGGTGTTAAACATGCAGGACCACTCATACTTTTTTCTCCTTTCATTCAAATTTCCGCGAGTATTTATGAGTCTTACTCCATGAGTCTCTTAATGCCTCCACTCCTTAAATCGTGAAGCTCAGTGGATATGAAAGACAATCTGATAAATTTGAAACTACCCCTTGCTAGGAGACTGATATTTAAGGTTTCCGATTTGCTTATTCAGTTTTTGAGACTATATATGTTAAGTATCATCGTGTACACCTGCGCATAAGAAGCATTTCTTTCACCAAAATTAACGTTAAAGAACAGTGCATGTACATATGCGAGGTATATATTTTCCATGTATTTATTACGATAGATCAAGAAAACGGTCCCAAAAACCTTACTGCGACTTATGCGTTTCATCCGCGAGTAGATACAAATCGTATCGATATCTCATTTCTTGCATTACTTAAATTTCCCTAAAATGGTTATTCCAATAATCAGTCATACTGCATGATTTTGTGAATTTAAGCCGCGCATAATGAATTGAACGATAGCTATATGAATGAAGAAGCAAGAATAAAATAAAATATCAGCAATATAAAATATTATTAGCAAGAATAAATAAAGCATTTTCTAGGTTGTTGACGATCAATCTCTTTATAAAACGATGAACGAAATTCAGCTTGATGTTCTGCGTTCTTTTAAGGAAGATAAACTGCTGTATCCTTTATTGGAAGATTAATAGGACTAATCGTTTTACATAAAAATACGCATTACTAGAGACCCTTATTGCAATACGGAGAAAAATAGACGAACTTTAATTCCATGTAACCCATCTTTATTTACTAAAAACGCAGGAATTCATTAGAGAAAGTTTCCCATCAGAAAATTTTACCAGATTCGCCGCAAAACCATTCTTTCATATGACAGCATTGTTAAAATGCGACAGATTGATTTAAAATCTAATTTATCCATTATTACATTTTTAAGCCGTTATACCGAGTAAAGGGCATATGAATACCTCGCAAAAATTCTCAAAAACGATTATAATTTAGCAACGTCAATATTTGAAACCATTTTTACTAAACCAGCAAACCAACAAATGAGAATTTTGTGACGAAAATGGGTTTGGCAGAATAAATTTTACGCACCATTGCTAACCACGTTTACCAAACACAGATCAGAGGGGGACAAAATCGAAAACACATCTCCTTGAACGCATTTCGCACTTAGGTCCCTGGAATTCGCAGATACATCATCCAGAATTTCATCTATCACGGATGAAGAAAGTGCATTTTTCCACCTTTAACTTCTTCCGTGTAATAACCAAAAAGTACTTGCTTTGTGTCCGCTCCCTCAATGTCTTTTTCTCATTTCGTTTCCACTCATACCGTGGCCACCATAAAATGCTGCTGCTAGGGATGCATAATTTACTAAGAGTGAGAAACCCTCTCTCCCCCATCATGCCCACCATTCCAATGCTTTCCTTCGACTCTGTTTTACTGCTTTTCCTCTCCACTTTCTAAATCTCTCTCAATTTTTAACACACCCCCGTCTTTTTTATTCTCCTCTGCCTCTCTGATTTACCCGCAAAAGTCTCATATGCTTCCATCTTTACTCCCTCTGTTTATTTCTCATCCAATGTGTATATAAAAATTAGGAGCAGCGGGACCTTGAATACCTAAAGCAAACCTGCAGCAGCATATGAATTCTCGGAATAGGAAGCACGTCGTATACCTAAGTTTTCTTCGCCGTACGTTTGTTTTTATATAACCTTGTGAGTATACACACTGTGAAAATTTCATTACCAGGAGTTCAAGGGAGCGGTATATTTGTTGAAACTAAAGGGGTTATGAGTCGTGCAAGATCATTTCTATCGTGTTTGCTTAAAAGTGAGAGTAGCAGATGTTCAAGTAATTTTAGGGTAGTAGCATTCTGTACCACTAAAGAAAAATATGATCAGTGGAAGGAAATAGAAAAGAGACCACTCTACAAAAAAGAAACTAGTCCTGATATATTCTTAAAAAACTCTGTAAAATACTAGAGAACCCAAGGATTCAAAATCGCAACATGTTTCGTGCATAAGTTTCATCTTCAATTTTGAAGACTTCAAGTTGAAGTAAATCTTCAAGACTTGAAGATGACGCTTATTCGTAGCAACATGTCATGTTTCTCATTCATTGTGTTGTGTGGTTTTGCAGTTTTATTTTTAATAGAATAGGAACTAGTTTCCTTTGTGAAATGTGTTTTTTTATTTTCCATTGTTATGGAATACCACAAAGACTTTCGCCAATCTGTTACTTTAATACATGATCATTTCTTGGAAGAAAAGAGATATATTCTAAACTATCTTATGGGTATATTTTAGGTGGGCTTGAACCTTATCTTATCAGTTTTATCAATTATTTATTAAAACCATAGATAATATAGGCAATATTATTTGATAAAAATTCTTTTATTTTTAATTATGTTTTTAAACATTACTAATAAATCTCATCTTTTTTCGCAAGGATAAAATTATGCTGGTCAAAATTTTAATAAGAAAATAACAAATTAATATTTTCAATAAGAAATACTATACTATCATAAAGGCAGTGACTGATATGATTAATTCCCTCTAAGTAAGTAAACCTAGTGAACCCAAGGATAGATAAAAGACGCGCAGGTATGTTTAGCTCTTTCCACTTATGCTTCCAGTATCTGTTTTCCCCATATCCGACTCCTTCCTTACTTAATTCTCACTTTCCACCGATGGACCTTTTTCAGCCTCTCCCATTCCTTGCCCACTATATTATCCCCTATTGAGCTTAAACCTTCCATCTAATAGGGTACTCTCTTTGATAGGGAAATCGCTCCCTCTTTATTTTTCCATGGCAAATACTGCGCAAGAATATTCACTTTCATCTGCTTCCTTTCTGCGGAAATGAAACTCAAGGCGAAAGAGAGACTTGTTTATTTTTTTCTGATGGGTTGTGTTTTTCCCGAGGCCATCTCATTTATTCTAGACTTGTTAATAATAGTAGGAAGGGAACCAAACTGGAAACGGGATAAGAAAAGGGTGCACGAAGCAGAGGTAAATAAACAGGATGATTTGCTCTCCTATCCTGTTTCTCAAGCATTACAGAGTTGTAAGAAAAGAAAGTTGGAATTTCATTTAACGTTTAACCTCTGAGGATGATAGTATAGCTATCAAAATGCGTATTAAATGATTCCCAGAAATTGGCAATCCCGGCCTTTCCCTGTGCTCGGATACCTAGAAGATATTGGCCTCGACAGACGGTTACGGAATGTTTTCAACTTCTAATCTATTACAGAATTATTCGCTGCAAATTACAAATCTCGATTCTAGTGTCAATTTTCTAAACCTTCGCCTACACTTTTATCAGCATTAAAAATATTTATTTGCTGCAAAGCAAAGGGTTTCATGCTTTACTCGAGAGATTTTCCTTGACTGGAAGTCCTATAACTTGAAGATTTTAACATGTATACCCGTTCCATTAGGTTAAACACTGTATCTGTATACTCATCAGAACAACTAGAATTACTACAGCATAGGACTTCGTATCACTATAAAAAATATGAATTGAATATAGTCCAACAACTTTTAAGCTCTTTTAAAGCTCAACAACGAAAATCTTCAAAATAATATTAATATTCAAGATTTTTACAAAAATAAGGTTACGAATAAAGCAGGGTGCGTCTTATATAAGGATATAAATGTTCAACGGTATTTATTATGATAGGTTAATAATACAATCCCATAACCCTTGTGGAGTCTTATACATGGATATATAGGATACTAAGAAACAAAAGCTCTTGTATAAGAAGCTCGATCTAGAGCGAGAATTCGGGAAAATTCAGACCAACTGGATGAAAATATTATTGCATCGATCAAAAATTATATTCAACATAAACGTAGCAAATAAATATCTTTAACTATAATACCTTAAGATAATATGAACCAATACAAGTACAGACCTTACACCCAAAATAACTCACCATCATTCCAATCTCTCAAAAGCTGGATCATATGTTTCGATTCTAACCACAAAAACCTTATCTTTACCTCTTTATTGAGTAATTTCGCCCTGAAATCGGAGTGTATCGCGTCAGACATTATGGGCGATAAATGCTATCGCAATAGCAGTGTGATTTGTTTCTTCAGAAATATTGAATAGATAAAATGGAAGATATGAAAAATTATAGGACGCATAATACCGTACTTAAAAGAATCTACGAGTGTTTTTTTACCTCCGGAGTTCCTAAAAAAAAGACGGTTCCTCTCATCCACAAAAGTAACAAATATACAAACACAACATAAAACATTCTAAGTTAATCGTACAGCTTATTCTATGCATTGATGCCGTTTTTCTATTCAGTTTGATGTCTAAAAACTGTAGTTAAAATCTTCTAGCATAACCTATTAATAGTAATTTTAATCGACAGATCGAGGAATAACGTATTCGAACCATCTAAAACGAGGCTATTCTTTCAGAATGGAGAAAAATACATAGGATTTCGTTCCCATATAATCCTGCACTACTGAATTGAAAATTGGAACCCACTATAGATATTTATATAAATCACTGCTCCATAATTATTATCTAATGATTTTAAAAATAAGACACCTAGCAAAATCATATTCATTGAACAACTGTTACTTAAACACCCAATTTCGTCTTTCTAGAGTTTTTCAATCAACCAAACGATTTGAATGCACTTTACTGTTTGTATTGTATATGTATTGCCGTTTTCTTTACCAGCCCATGTAGAAAACGTCGATTAACTGTATTACGACGCATTTTCCTCTTATTATTGCACTGAGTATTTATCGAAAAGTAATTTTTCCCATTGCGCTTTACATATGAGTGGATCGTCTTAAAACTGGAAATATCCAGGATTTTGTATTTATTAGTGTAATAATTTTCTAAAATTATAATATATTTGTACAATAAGTTGAAAGGTTTGATATATACTTAAACATTTTATTTTGGATTTTGACCCGATTTATTTAATAATAATATTCATGCAAGTGCGGAATCCCTCCCCTTGTAGTTAGATGACTCGCAATGCATGGAAGTTGTGCAGGGGAATCCCCTCCAACTCGCAGAGTATCGAAAAGAGGAAGAGGACGACATCTGTGGAGGACATGAAGAGTTACTACTTCTGCTGTCTCCAGAAGCTAAAGGCAATTTTTTTCCTTGACTAATAAAGGAGATTCAACCAATGAATCAACTAATCGAAAATGAACGATATGTAAACCGAATCAGTCTCCATGGTGAACAAAGATATTAATTATGCATAGAAATGAAAGATCGTGCATAGCCCTACACATAGGATTCGTGATTCCTAATGAAAGACCCAAAGATGACAATTTATTCTTGATAATATATATAGACTCGTAAAATAAAATATGAGTCTCAATTTAAGTTACAAATTCTTTTGCGGAACGGAATAAGCTCGAAACTGATTTGTAATATGAGATTACTACTTAAAAAAACTGCTCTACAGATATACGAAAAATTATTCTACTAAAATAAGACTTGAAAGAAGAAATTATTTGTAAAATGGCTAAATGAAGCTATCTTGGAAATGCTATTCACCAAGAACCTAGATCAACATATCTTAATTCAAGTTATTAATAGGAAATCAGAAGATAACTCTATAAGCACATTACTGTGACGTTTTCACTAGCCACCGAAGATTAATTGTGATATTTTTCCCGTGATTCTATTTCCCGTCACTGGGAGAAGAGTCCCTCCCATTTTGAAAAAAACTCCACATTCACGGTATCTTAAGGCATTGATCTTCTTCTAAACTGAAAGAAGAATTCCAAAATATTCTACGAGTAATGTTTAGTAATTTAATTTATACAAAATTATTTCATTTACATAGAAATTTATAAAATATTTGTAATAATCATTCTACATATAATATTATATTTATTTATAACTCCTGAAAAATACTTGGAGGCGAAAATGGTCTCGCGGCGAAACATCCCACTCCCTCTTTCAGATAATTTGACTAATTTCTCCTAAGTGCCAAACGTAATCCATTCCGTTCAGAGGAAAAATCTTTTAAGTTCGAGATAATCCTATGAAGTTTCAAAGCAGCAGTTCAGAAATTCCGCTGTTCACCTGATTCCAACAGTAGAAGTTTCCGAGCTCTTTCTGAGATCAGGGAAAATTCGATAGTCATGTATTGTTTCTCTCCTGCTTGCTCCTGACGTACTTCCGGCCGTCCAATGACCTCCGTCTTTCTCATTCTACGTGTTTACCCAGAAAACGTGCCTTCATTCGGCGCCTACGCCATCTAGCGCCTAACAAAGATTTACGCTCCCTGAGTAATTTGGATTCTTCATTTCGCGTGAGACCCCTTGAGTACATACGTGTACATTTCCCTACCTCACTCTGAAAAGGAGTGGACCTGATGCAGACCGGATCTCCATTTCATCGGAGATTGATTCCGGCTAAGAAGAGCCGACGTTTAATTAAGCGAGGGTTTCGATTACGTATATAAATGTATAAGGAAGAATGTAATTGATATAAAGATACAACGTGATCCCAAGAATGTAGATTATAGAAAATCTAATATGTATAGATGTTTCTAAAGGCAAGATTTAAAATAAACAGTACATTTTATGCTTCAAACTTAATTATATTTCTTTACGATGAAAAATTTTAATTTCTTCCCTGCCTGCATGTCTTTATCCACTAAATCCCTTCATGATTTATAACCTAGACCCGAGATGGGCCTTTAATGGTAAGAATTATATATTTGATAAATATTAAGGATTAACGTGCCAACAAGCGTCATAGTGAGATGCTGACATTAACTATTTTATTATGTCAAACATGAGATTAAGAAGTTGCAATTGATGTAAAAGTTATCTTTTGTAAATTTTATCTTACATTTTAATCATAACTTCCAAATATTTAAGCCAAATTTTGGAAATTTACCGGCAAGAAATTTTATTTTTCTCTTTCGGGTGGTACTGAGCATTGTTCTTTAAACATTCAGCATGAAAGCAATGAAATTAACGATAATTTTGAAAATAATTCATATATCACCGTAAAATCCCTCCTTTCATCGAAGGAGATTCAGGTAAGATTACATAAGACGATACTACTATAGTTATGTCTGCTATGAAATTTTAAGGATCGATTAAAAGCTATTGGAATAGATTGTCTATATATTATTAAGTAGAAACAGTAAGATCTCCGTAAGATATGTCGCCCCTGAAACTGGACCAGAATATGTTGAAATTAACTAAGAAGCTATGCCACTCTAATCCCAAAAATATCAACGGTAATAAGTTTTCATAACTCCATATATCAGTCAAAGTGGCACATACATATGGAAATCGAATGTATCCAGCACAAAAAATTAAGAGGGTAGAAAATTGAAACGCGATGAATCCTAATTGTATGTGCTGTTTTCTAATATCGGCTCTTCAGCGCAATAAGAGGATTTCCATAAAATTTCCATTCTCAATGAAGCCGTTTAAAATCTACGCAATTCCAAAGCAGCATTTTCCTAAGAATATCTAAAATTTCAGTCCTATCAGAGCCTTAACTATCAATTCTAGACTTTCGAAAATCTTATTTCCATTAATTTTCATTTTAAAGAGGAAAATGTTTCTGCAGAGTTCTGGACAAACCACTAATTTATTCCAATGTCAATATAGAAGATTTTAAAACATTATGCAAACCTCTCCTAAGAAAATTATTTAACATTGTAGCTAGATTGTGAAACTAGAAAAATTAATCTACTTATCTATATCCAAGATAGATTAACAACTGATTAGTCATAATCAATATTCATTCAATACTTAAAGAACTCAAACCTACCGAAGTCAGATTAAATATTTTATGTTCGGATACGGATACCATTAATTTCCCAATATCAGACTGTTTAAAAACCCAAGTTAGTTCATAGGAAAAAATATCCCACAACTGGAAAGCACTAACAAAAAGGTAGGCGTGTAAAACCTGTAAAACCTACCGATAGTTATAAACCAAATTATGCTGAAAAGACAGGTTAAGGCATCTGAAAGCATAAAACGATACATGTACACTTTACTATTCTAATTAAAAAATAATTACTTTAACAAAAAAGTGACAGAAAATGAACATTGTGAAATACAAAAAATATATCGTAGGTTACGAAATAGGTCAGATTGGAAATTAGCACTAAAAATACTAGAATGAATAAAAAGAAAGTTTTTAAAAATCTGGAATGATATTCGTGGCATTGTCATACGAATTTTTAGTTTCCAAGAACATTTTTCGGAGAAGGGCACAGCGATTACGAGATATCCCGTACGTCTCCAATCCAAAGAGCGGATAGTTATTTTGGAATCGACAAGAAGCAGGATTTTCGTATAATGAAGCTATTTCTAGGGTGGAAATTTTTAGAGTATTTTTTGTGCCGATCGAAGGAAGGGTAAAGAATGAATCTTCCATGAAAATCTTCGTCTCCGCGTAAGGTATCCTACGTCAATACTTTAATTTTCTGGAAGATTACTAGGAGACGCCAAGTACATAACAACCGAGCATCTTCGATATAATAAGACCGCGATATAGGAATCCTCCCATCAAGAATTCAGACGCCGTCTCATAGGAGATCAATAAAAGGATATCACCAGCATAGGGTCCAATTTTCCTGCATCCAGATAACTGGAGGATTACTCCAGGATGGCCTCCATGCTGTACACGTGATGTAACGGACTATTCCCATCATTGCGCGGTATAAAAATGCACTATCAAATAACCCCCGCTTACTGCCAAATCTGCTTCGATCTAAAATGAGGTTAACTCAAAAGCCGTAAAGGAATTTAGGAGAAAAGTGGTGGAAATTCACCGGCGGATGCACTTGAGTAAAGTCTTCAAAAAGGCGATGAATCGTGAGAATGCTGTTCTGAGATTAAGTTGGTGAGCGAAAAGGAATTCCCAATTAGGCCAACCGATAAACTAATATGCATGTAATGAATCAACTACGTTATATTATCTTCTTATACAGTAGTATATCAGATACTATATACAGTATATCTCTGATACTATACTATACACTAGTATAGTATAGTATCAGAGATATACTGTATATATACCGTTTGAAATAAGCGGGATAGTATTAAAATCGGGATATCACAAATTTTTATTTCTTATAAAGTCTTCAGCAAAAGGAACGGGTTATTTGGTTCTTTAATTTTTTAATAAATGCTTTATACCTAAAAAACGAAAATAAATCTTCCTCAGTTTGCTTTATTTGCCACGGCCAAAAATATAAGAGGATTCCGCGTGATATTATTGCGTAGTATAGTTGCCTTCTAATATTTTTTGATAATGATATGCTTTTTCACTCTAAAATGAATCCATTTTTCCAGATAGTCAACTAGGGAAGGATAACTTTAAATATTTGTGGCTAATTGACTGAGGCAGAGAATCAGCTATACCGGGTTGTGTATATTTACTAACCTATAGTTTAGTTACTATCTCAAAAGATAACCACGCAGGGCATCGACCGTCTACAGAGGCTATAAAAAATACAACCATCATCCGGTAAATAATGAAAATATAAACATATTAATTTTTGAAGAAAAGTCTCGTACAATATAACAAGTCTCATTTACGTTACAGATTCTTTCACGGAAATTAAGCACATTGAAACTAATTTTGATTACGAGAGTGTCGCTTACGAATCCTTCTACTCAACAGAGGTACGAAAATATTTTCACAGGACAGAATCCTTTGTAAGTGGATACCTGAATCTAACTTAGATTTAATAAAATCCAAGAGCAAAGTTCAACAAGACATCTAAATCCACGTTATTATTAGGGTATCATACGGTACAAAAGAAGTGATATAAATTAAAATGCAGCCCAGAAAGAGAAGGTTAAACGCAAAAAAAACTAAGTTTTAAAGATGAATTCTCATTCTTCATAAAAGTATTTCAATTTACAAAAGACAAATATGACTAAAATTTAAAACCATCTACTACATTATAAATGAGAAATACCTCATATAAATGAATTCCTTGATAATTTATTATACTCATACTAATCAGAACAATCGAAAGAAATATTGAAGTAATTGTCAAATTAGTCATTGAAGATAATATAGAAATCATTAGGTATCTGAGATAGTTATGTAGTCTTTGATATAAGTATCGTACTACAAGTTAAAACGCAAAAAAGAACTATAACGGACGATACCCATGATAAATACCATTGGAAAGGGTTTTTGGAGAGCGGTGTTGGTGCGTGTAGGGACAAACTTCTTCCACGAACCGTAAAAAGGACGTATATACCCGTTGTTTTTTTACGGATAACGAATGGCAAGATTCCTTCCTTTCAGAGAAATACATCACAGAATAAAAGAAGTCGTATATATCGATACATATATGGAGAAAATCAATAAGGACCATAATAAATAAATATAGGACATAAATTTATACGTCAGCTATTACTGCTGTGCCTGACACAGATCACCTCGGCAAAAAACTTCTCCAATTTTATGTTCTTTCTCTCTCCCTTATAAAAGACTCGAATAAAGTTCAATTTTATGTTGACATGGAAGAACTGCGGACTTTGTATTCTTTGGAAGACTACGTCTCCTTTATAATATAAGACCGTAACGCCTACATCTTAAAATTCACAGGAAAGACGTAGAGTGTACTATATCAGCGGTTAAAAGAAGGACAATTTGTTTTTCTACCTAACGGTTGTATATCAAGGTGATGTTACTTGATCACGGAAAAAATTGCAGCAATGGAGATGTGTACATTTAGTAGAATAGAGAATTAAGGGTATTTAGTCTTGAATACATCAAACTAAAACAATCTCACAATGCAAATACCTACTTGATAAAAATATCATAATAAAAAATAAGAAAAACCCGTAAAATAGTTAATGAGTAACAATGTAAACAAACATATACGATGAAAATTACCTTATGCTTACTCCTAATAGAAACTCGGTAATGACTCCTGTCGATAATTTAATTTTGAAATCAAATTTCATCTCGATTATTTCACTCCGTTAAGGTATATTCCACACAGAGGAAGTGTTTGTATATGTATAAGAACGTAGAAGATAGGATGAAGAGTTTTATGGAAGTTGGGAAGAGGAGATTGCTCGTGTACAAAAAATTCTAAAGTAAAAAAAGCCAGACAAATAGTGAAGAAGCCAAAGGACAAGAGGGGCCAGTAAAGAATGGAGAAGATGGAATGGGTTTGCAAGTCCAGAATGTTTGATGGATTGATTATTATTCATGATGAAACATCTTCCTAAATTCTTTAAAGATAGCAGGCTCAAGATTTTGTCCACCTGACTCCATTAGGAACTCCTGCCCAGTGAGATAATTTAGGCAAAGGTTATTTGATTATTTTATACTACTTCCTAACTGGGTTCTATTTTATACCGTTTTCATATGAATTATTATTGTATTAATGTTCTAAATATTTTGTTTGGTGCTTCTTTCTGAGTGATTCTATTAATTTGTATTTCCTTCACCCTGCTCTGAGGGATTTCCCCAAGCAAAATAAAAATTATTATAATAAAATTTCCCCCTACAACCACGTTTATCACCGACACTGCAATAACTCTTCTAATTCCTTATTTCTGGCATATTCTTGGCTTGGCATAATTTCACTGATATTCTCATTGATATAATTTGTTCCCTAACAATTTTACCTGTATCACTTTCGTATTAAATCTATTTAACAACCTGGTATCGAACTTATTCAGTATTTCAACCTAACGATAATTAAAAAATCGATAAATTACGTGCATGCAATAAAGAAGGAAACAGATGTAAAATAAATTGAGGCAAACCAATAAAGCAGATCTAATCTTCCTCTATTCCTTTTGGTTACAGCCTTCCTTTCACGACGATTCCTTGAGTACGTCTCCCACTACATCCTGTATCAGCCATAAACCCTGGCACAAGAAAGGGTCCCTTTTAAGTGTCCCAGCAACCGAGGCCAATAGGTTTACATTTCGACCCCAACAAAATTCTGCCCTCCTGCTTCACCCTTGATCTCTACTCTCTCCTTCAACTTCCTAAAGAAAGTAGCCGGATTTCGTTTCTTACGATTTATAAGAGCTTCACTATGTAAGAACTGAGGTTTTCGTTGCTTTCAGACGTACTTTATTCATTTTACCACGTATCTCAATCAATGAAAATATTGCTTTATTACCCTTGGCTAAAATTTAGCCAGTCCAAATTCACCCTTTTGCAAAACATTTCACCTATTTAGAAATTAAGTCTCTCGAATGAAATAATCTTAGCGTTATATTCACAAATAAATTAAATCCAAGCAAAGTTGTCTAAATTATTTAGTAAAATAAAATTGAATATGAATACACATATTAGCGAAAATAACAGAAAACTTACTTTAAATTTCCTTATTTATTTTTAAACCTATCTTTAAAATCTAGTGGGCTGAATTTTTGTTTCTTCTATAGTATAGCAAACGTTTTCAAATCACTTCTAATCAAATTGACTAATTTATTCGAACTTCGAACCGAACTGACTAAATATTCGATTAGATACACTTTGTCCATTAGTTTCTTGTAAAATTCCAAAACAAGATCTCTCATTTTATGTCTTCTGCTGTTTTTCGTCACGCTAAAATAGCATTGCAAATTTATAAAAAGGAATTTCTCACACTAGTTAATATTTCGCAATTATAGCTATTTTGATTTGAAAAATATTTCTGATATGAATCGTACTTCTAAAAAATATTCCATACCAGATTTCACGTACAAAGTTGAAAAACGAAGCAAAAATCAAGAGTAATGAAAAGATAACTTTCCTCCACTTACATTTGGTATAGTATCCAGTACTGTTAACTTGTGGTGGTCCCACATATATTTACATACATATAACACGCATACCTATATACATTTTGAGTGAGAAATGCCCATCAATCATTCTGGGTCCAAAGACGCATTCTTTCTTCCCCATTCACTCCTCCATTGACTCTCTACACGTCTCGAATTTTTTCTCCTCAAGCATTCTCCACTTCATCCTGTCCTCTCTCCTCTTTCTTCCCTCTCCGAATCCTCTTTCGATATTTGTGTTCCATTCTGTCACATACCCTTTGTTTTCCTTTTCTCCCTTCCTTTTTAATCAGATCTCGCTTGTTTATCCCTCTTTCTTCACCTTGTATACCAAGCCTTTCTGTCGCTCTTATTTATTTTCGCTGAATTAGGTCACGATCCCTCCACAAACTCAAACGATACATGCTTGCTACATTCTATTCAATCTCTAGGGTAGAATTATTATTAAACAATTTCTTATTTAAGGTCATTGCAAAATATTCACAATTTAACTGCGAAGTAAGTAATTCTAATTGGGATACTATAATATAATAGTTATAGATTCTTACCGAGCATTTTAATTAACCGCTCTTTGATATTTTTATATACAACTGCTTCATTTAAGACCGTTTTAATCCTATATCTCTAGAATATTTTTGCCTTGCTATTTAGATAATGATCCTTACAATACTCGGGTAACTCAGTCTAAATCCAGTATACACTCCATTCAAATTTTAAGAAGTTTCAGTAATAGGTGTTTCTCTGTATTAAAGCGACTCTTAATTTATATGTCTTATTATATCGTGAATAGTTGAAAAGGAATGTGTGAAATATTATACATATGCATTTATGTAATGATTAAATATAAGACTATTTGTATAAAATATAAATATATAAAAATAATATTACCATGCCGAGTGCATTCCTGATGTATAGCTTGTTGTGTAAGAGACAGCTTACTCTAAATGTGGTTGAACTGATTTTGTACTGATAATTTTAATCAGCTACACAAAGTAAGGCAAGGTACACTGTTTTCGTCTATTCTTTTATAACGATCCCTTCCTTAGTATCCAATACAGATGCCTACTTAGCATGAAGACGAACAACAATGTTTAATATTACCATTCTTTCATCTTCTCTCTTTTACTTATCAAAGTATTTCATATTCATCCATTCCAAGCCAACTTTTGCCTTAATTCTCGTTTTCCAGACAATAAGTACTCCTATAATTCAAATAATGTGTGAATATCCTCTAGAAATATCTATCTGCTTCAGCCACCGATATATTTTGAGAATTTAATATAATAAAATTACACTTAGACCTCGTTATGCCTACAAATCTACCTCCGATTTATGGTCGCTATAGTCATTTCGGTCTTTTTGTATAGACGATTCGAAGAATCCTTTGGTAGATTTATTCCTATAAATTAACTAAACGATTCAAAAAACTAAAGGGGCACTCTTTCTCTGCTGCTCTTTCTATGCTTTCCTCATCTTCCTTTCCTTCGGCCATACATAACTCTCCGTCCCTTCCTTTCTTCCTATCTTTCCCAGGAAAGGTAAAAAAATATTGCTCCATTTTTCTCGTCCGAGTCACAGGACGTGAAGTTCGGAGATAGTGTGGGGCAGGAGATGGACCAAGTTAAAGGGGAAAAGGGAGTAAACAAGTGAAGATCGGACGAGGGAGGAAATTGGTAGGGCAAATAGAGAGTGGAAGGCGAAGGATGGTTTGTAAATCTTTTGCTGTTTACTCCTTGGCTAAGAACTCCCTTGGGAAGAAAATTCATCCGAAAGAAATCTACTCAACGGCTAATCAAATCCTGCTGAAAACTTCGTATCGTGATTGCCTGAGGTTGTATTGCTGATGTCGGGCGAAAAATATATTAAATAATATGACTTGTAAATATTGTGTGTATATTTATCTATCAGCTCATGTGTGTTTATCAGTTAGGAAAATTAGGCAAGGTAAGCGAATTTTTCTCAATATTAATAGTGAATTCAGGACTCAGAAAGCGATTGTTTCCTTTACATCCGATAGTCTCAAGGAATTTTAATAATCTTTAATAAGAATACAGCTAGATAATAAGAATAAACTATTTTCTTATTATATAACAACCTTCTTATTAAAGAGGTCGAGTGAATGCCTTGAAGCTGTATCTGCCAAACTTATTACCCCACAGCACACTAGGGGTTGAAAAATTGTTATTTTGGTATAAGAAGATAATTCAATTTTAGGTTTCCAGTTTATCATAGAGCTATTGTTACGAGGAACATAAAATTTTGAGAATCAAGTAATATCAAGTAATTCATCAGAATCATAGGAAATTGCTCATTTACAAAATTCTATATTCTAGCTATTGGGATCATGCCCTTGAATAAGCTATGATGACGTTGCATTCACAAAAAAGAAAATCCAGAAGTTCCCCGAAAATATTCTACTCAATTCACGAGTATCAGTTTTTGTATACGTAAACTACAGCAGCTTGTCAAATAAATAGTCAATAATGGTATAAAAATAATGAAATTTACTATTATTAACAGCTCAGCACATCAATATGTACAAAAGAGGATTAAGAACAGTTGAGGCCCTGGGTTGAGAAGAAAATATGGGGCCCCTCAACAAAAGAGAGTAGCGGAGAAAATAAAAATATTGATACTATTCAGCATAGTAAGAAGTATTATCAACAAGCGAATATAAACTTACAACACTGCAGCCAACTTCATGAAGTGATTACGTAAATCTTTTGGCCTCGTGTATTACTATACTTACGGGGGAATGGCGATAGCTGTTGATACTTTTGCATAGAAAAAGAAAGTTGGCGATAATTGATTTGAAAGATACTCGGCATAGAGTAAAGATAGAACAGTAGGAACTGTGCGCGCCATCCCCGCAGTGCCATAAGATTTATATGTTCTCTTCATGACATTGGACGAAGAATATTAGCGTTTTCCGGCCGATCTTGAGCTTTAACGTAGTTAAAATAGCAACTACGAAACCGAACCTAGTGCCATTACAAGGTGTAAATTTGGGGTTTTGCGGGGGCTCTCAGAAATCAGGGCCCGGGCACGCACACAGAACGCCTGCCGTTAAATAGGAATCTGAGAGTGTAGCGCGAATTTTGGAAGTAAGAGTTGATGGCATTTCCTCGAGAGAAATGAATCTGCTGCATATATTTTGAGAATGCAATGGCACACAGTTTGTAATACACCGCCTTATTGTTATAGTATACTGTTATAATTTCCTTAGGTTATAGGTTTTCATAATTATGTATGGCAGTGCTCACCGTTCGACTTCAGTTGACGGTGTTGTTTGCTGTTTCATGTAGATGGAGTCCTTCACTGCTATTGGGCTGATACCTGGCTATTACTTCTTTCATTGTTGCTGTTTATGTTGACGAACCAACAATCTCACGAGAAAAACAACGTAACTTCTACATTTTCGCGATTTTAATTCTCGACAACTGTTTACTGCGGTAGTGACGGCGCGCCGTGTGACTTGTTTAGCAGCAGACAGCGACGCATCGAAAAATTCACGCGGAACGTTAACGTTAACGGGTTTGATTAATTTCGGAGGATATTTCTTCCTCAAATTCTGGGCCAGTTATTTATATTTTTCATGTATCAGGATTTCTTAAACTTCAGTAAGCGCAAAATCAACGGAAAGGAATGGGTTTTGGATGTGTCGAAACTGTATAAACTCTGCGATTGTAATGTCGGGCAATGATGGAACGACGACATAGAAAGTAATCTTAATAATACTATAAACAGTTATAAAATAATGATTTGTAAACTGAAGGGGTTTAAGAAAGATATCAATATTGACATTAAGAATGTATTAACATACCTTAAATGAAAGCTGTGACAAACTGAAAGAAACTACAACAACCAGCCGAAGTTTAATGAAAGAACTTCAACATGAAACAAATAACCTTTGCCACGAAAGTGCATTTGAGCATAAATTAATAGTGGTGCTCACCAATAAAGCAAATACCATTGAGTAAAGACAAATGGAGGTCAATCTAAATTGTTGATTTGTTTGAGGATAACAATGAAATTATAACAAAGGTAAGGTTAAAAAAATGATCAAATTGAGTTTTTATGATTACCTTTCGAATGAAATTATTGTCATGTATGTTACTAAACGTAACATGTTTGTCTTTTTACAAAAGAAAATATTTTGTTAAATCTTTCTGAAAAAATAGTAATTTATGGATAGTTTGTGGATAGTCTTAGTTATGTAAAGAAATTTTTTGTTATCAGATTTTGATAGCATATTGAGTGTTGCTTATCAGGAGGATAAGAGTAATTTCAGTATTTTGCATTTAAGCAAGATCTTGGAGGTGAAATAGGAGTTAATTTACATTAACCATAGATGTATTGAGAGAAACTAAGTTATATAGTTTTAACTGAAGTTAATATTAACAATGTTCAAACTACTATATACAAAATGGATGCTTATGATATGTATCTTATCTTGAGAGAAAGTAGAAAGGGAGTGGAATGGTGTTTTTTTGTGATGAACGATCTGAATTTATTTGTAATGGTACATACATATGAGTTTTAAACAATTTGTAGTTGGTAGACTAAATCCAAATAGGTATTTAACTAAGATTACCAAATATAGACTGCCAAATTTATCATCTTTTTTGAATAATTAGAATTAAATATTTGCAGTAACAAGTGACTTTAAATCATCATAATTGGTGATGTTAACATTAATTTCGAAAGCTAGAGTGTAAGTAGCAGCTCAAGGTATAAGGAAATGTTAGCTTCATATGGTTATCTAAGTTCTATTGTCAAATAAATAGTAGAAGATATGAAGGATGGAGGTGTCTTAACACAGTCTTCATTAAGCTTATTACTTTTAATGAGAAAAGTAAGTTGGTTGTCTAAAAGCAATCTTAAACAGTTATGTTATTGGAGTGATATAATCTGTGTATGGATTACAGAGAAGTAGAAATGATTGAGGAAATAATCTGAAGGTATATTAAGGGAGTTATATGGCTGATTATAAAGTTAATGCTTATTCTTGTGAAAATTTGTTGTATGAAAAGGTCATAACTGCCTTAGTGATAAAAGGGTGCAGCTTCTCCTCAATTTTGTGATAAATCTTAAGTGTTTGACTGAAATAATGACTGAAGAAAGGTGAGATAGATGACTGATGACATATTTCCTTTGTTATCTTGTAGAGATTATAAAGTATATGGAATGGGAAAACTCTGGCTTTTAAAAAATGGAAATATATTAACTATAAAAATATCTACAAAATGTTAAGTAGTAAAGTAGTTGAAGTTAGGAATGCAAAAAACAAAAAAAGTAATTATACTATTTTAAAAATTAAAGATAGAGAAATCCTAGAGAGGTTGATGATGTTAAAATAATAATAAAGATGATATTAATTTAAAAATTGAATTGTTATTGACATGAAAATTATATGAATATGATGAGTTTTGTTTACTAGACTTAAAGATAAAATGAGAATAAATTATAAACTCTGGGTGTTATGACCAAACTTTGTGGAACACTATCCAGAACCAATTTAAAACAATACTTCGTATTTTCTGCAATTTTTGTTGAAATGACAGGTTTCACTTGTAACAATAATCCTCAGGTCAAGTTCATCCATCTGAAAATAATTATTATGATCAAAACCATAGTTTAAATAAAAATTATGTAAAGTACCAAATATTGTTTTTTGTTGGTTCTGAGAATAAAGTGATTGATGAGTCATCATTTGGAAACAGTTTTCTCAAACCAGTGTGTACCAGCTGAATTACACCACTGATGCAAATCATGTTGTATTGATAGCCACATATAAGGATATTGATATTGCTTTACTACATACTCAACAAGGTCTTCATAGATCTTCATGGGGCTCAAGATAAAGACCTTGTCATCAATTATATATTATCTAAATGTATACGTATTGTTAATTACTTGAATAACCTACATGAAATCAATATGAAATTGCATAAGCATGTCTTTGTAAATAATAACATGAATGAGTTCTACTGCAACCATCAGAAAATAGATCAGGTATCATATTAATTAACATATTTATATTTTTGTATTAAAACAAAACTTTGAGGATCATATTGAAAAATTATGTAGTAAACTGAGAATTGTTTTGTATTGTCATATTTGTGTATGTTCAATATGCTTTCTTTAATGAATACCATATTTTGTAAATTGGTTACTGGCATGACCTAATGTATGGTTTCGTATATTCCTAAGTATAAGGGTATACTGTGGGCAATTATTGACCAAGAAACTTTTTCCTATGTCTGACTAGGGTTGTCAACTATTAGAGCTGATTCTGTAGTAGTATACTACAGAAGTGTGAGTGACAAAGGAATTTACAGGGAATCCAGCCAATATCCCAAAGTAACATCATACCCTTCTCTCAAATACTTTGTATCTAATTTACTTTAAAGTTGAGACAATTTGTAAAATTCTGACTTGTACATTTAGTTTCCTTGATCAAGTGTTATTCTCATATTGTCCTTTTTCTTTCCATATTTTATGTAATACAAATTTCATTAATAATTTATCATTTGAATTATATATTATTATTGTCACTTATTGTACTTGTATTGATTATCTTTATCCCTTCCCAGATTTACACCTGCTGAGATCTGACAAAGGACATACATCCTGATACTTCATCACACTGGGCAATACAAGTATGTTGATAATTTCCTCTACATCTCTCATTAGTAATAGTGTATTTTTATCACTTCTGTGTTTATGTGTTTGTTTCTTTTGCTCCCCTTCTTGAGTGGGGGACTTCCCCTGCCAAAAATTTTTCTTCATTATACTTCTGCTGAGGAAATTTTCCCACAACCTCAATCTCTCTGTATTTATTTTTATCTATATCTAGTTTCCAAATTTTGTCTGTATGCATATATTTTTAGACTTTAGATTATTACTCTTAAATTGTTATTGGTAATACTTTGATGATGAAAGAAATGCTCTTTTGCTTACAGTAAGAGCACAATAATAACATCTTTTCTTAGTTTAAATTATCAGTATGTTATTTAAGATAATAACTCTGATCCAATATTTCATCACTGAAGGTTATTCTTTATTCATTCCAACTGAATGAAAACAGTTTATCTAAACAATTAAGCGTGTTTAGACTTAGTTTTGTTACAACTACCGTAAAGAAAATCGGGATAGTAACCTTAACATTTCCGCATTAACGTTAGTTTTAAGTTAGTTTCATTGCTGCCAAATCCTTCATGGAATGTCTAACGCATGTATAGAAAAACTTTCTTGACTATTAAATCCGACAGTTCTCTTCCGTTTCCTTTTTCGTGAACCATCGCCATCAAATTCACCGTACAGAAGAAGTTGACATAATATTGAACACACAATAGCAATAGTGACAATGATATAGTTGTCACCCGATTTGTGTTTTTTATTGTTTCCCAAATGAAATTAAATCATTCATTTCCCCGAACAAGAGCTTTGTACCTGGAAGAGATAACTTTATTTCCAAACGAGAGACAAAGGCAGAGGATGAAAAGACTTTGGAGAAATTTGGTGAAAAGCAAGGGGATTCGAGAAGGGAGCTTAGTTGACGATCCGACAGAGCGCGCCACCATCCTTACGAGGCTCTTTCATGTGTTTCACCGCCCGAAACAACCCACGACTCGATGTCGTTTTGTCCCCTCTGCATTATTAAATGGGAGAAGGGATAAAAGTTTTAAAACCTTTGGGTGCATTCTTACGGAACACCTAAATCCGAAAAACAGTCTGAAGCTGACCTCGAACGACTTTTCAAAGTTCGCATCGTTTATTCACGCTCAGGAAGACCTTATACTACTCCCATCATAACGCTGTAATGAATGCATTCGGTGTAAAACCCTTCAGGAAATAAAGTTGGAGACAAACGCTCGCATAAACTCGCGCGATTGAAATATAATTCCGAGAATGTTGCCATGGTAACAAAAAATCAACCTTTGGAGGCAGTAAAACGCGAAACATTAACCCAAGATGAGTGATTTACAGAGAAATGTACTCATGCCGAGAAAGGAAATAATGTAGTACAAGACGCATTTATAAATAAACGTAGAATAAACTGGACGGATTGATAAGTTAGGAAATAATACGATGTGATAAAGAAGGATAGCTTATTACAGAATAGTAAAGTTCAACATAAGGGAAACTCGCTCGATATACTTGCTATGAATAGTAGAGGGTGAACAACGGGAATTTTGAATTGATTTGAATTATTTAATTTGTTCCACGAAAAGTTCGAATCGATTTAACATCTGCAACACTCAATGTCGAATACAAATTGAATTTGCGGAAAATTAAGCTTTGGTAAATACGTATTTGTTTCGCTTATTAGTTTCTACGTGAACTTCGCATGGGATAGTTTTTACAAAAACATATCAGACCAAAACGAATTTACTTAAAAAATTTCTATAATTACGAAATTATGTCTATTCGTATTATTACTGATCGTAAATTTGCTACGCTAATTTAGCTGATGACGACGATAAAGATGAAGAAATTTTGAGCTCCAGTTTCGGAATTTTTCGAGAAACAAACGGTCAAAGCAACGTGTATCGAATCTGTTCTTTATCTGATATGAATTTTAGCTTGAATATTGAGGTAAATTTGATTCGGATGAAAATGCATGAACATAACCGCTTTCTTAAATCATCATTTCATCTCAGTTATGTGCTCTTTAATCATTTAGACACGTCGAACATACGGTACACCACACCTGAGCACTATACGCAATTAAGGAGAAACATTTTGAATACACAGTAATAAGTCGTTTGTTCGCTCAACACTCCGTATTTAATGATAAGCAAGTGGGTCTGTTTTACACTCGGGTGGCAATAATACATCGGTGGTCTGAAAAGTTTCTGACATTTCGCCATTTCTCGACATGTTTTCTGAAGATTTCTGAAAAATCTGGCGTCGGAAACTTTTCAGACCACTCTCGTACTTCTATTTCACGAAAAAGTCTACTTAAAAGGAAAAATAATCGTTTTCAGCCAGGGAAAAAGATGTGTAACTTCTTCTATGTGTTACAGAACCGGCGTATCTAGTTGAAATGCTGGGGTCGAACATTTGTTAAAAACATGGCTGGCTATGTAGTTTGATTACTGGGCGAATACTTTTAATAGACTAAATTTACAATAAGAGGTTTGAAAAACTTTCCGATAGCCGAATACATCAGGGAACGTCGGGCCACTTCCCCAAATCCTCAGGGTGTAAATGCAGAATGATTTCTTAAGTTAAAATAATTCTTCATGTTACCTTGTCGTTCAATTTTTAAGACTTTTAGCTTGACTTGTTGTTAACCTCATATCATCATTAAATGTAAGAAAGAAAGGTTATTTTTCAAAAATAATGGATATTAAGTTTCAGGAGTAGTTCCTAAATTGGTGCTTTCATTTAGAAGTTTTTATCAATTCGATTATTAATTTCGAAGCATATAATAAAAAAAACGTGAATTATATCTGGTAACTAAGTTCATAGGGTGTCGCCATCAAGAATCAGAAAGCAAAAGCTCTGTGGTGACGACAAATTGACGTCACAAGCGCAATATAATGTAACAGATATTCTATACATGGCGAAATAAATGCGAAGAGTAAGACATGAAGAAAGAACGCATTCAGGAAAGAAAAAAGTCGCTTGATCGAATGGGGTTAATGCTAGCCATTCTCGAGCCAATTCTTATTCCTTTCCTGCTTTGGCAACTCTCTTATGCCGGCCAAAGATGCCGACGCATCCTCAGAGAAACTAATGGAGGCTGGCTGATTGATGAGATGAAACTCTTTGCATGAATATATGATGGAGGTCATGGTCACGACTCGTTAAGATTGAAAATTCCTTTTCTCCATCCTTTTGTCCTTTTCATTTCTCCTCACTTAATTTGAATCCACATCTGAATAAAACATTATCCTGTTCCCTAAGGAGAAATATGAACTTCTCGGTAAAGGCAACCTCATTTATTGAAGTTGTCAAATATTTAAGGGTTGTTAGAGTTTAAATCGACCGAAAACTTTTTCGCCCAAATGTAACAATCGTCTTGGAATGATCAATAGTATTCTCAAAGCTAAAGTGTTGTTGAATGATTAGAGTGAGTAGAGTACTGAAGTGTGTAGAATGATGTGGAGAATTCTTTTCTATAACGTTTACGTCATCAAAGGAAATTTCCTTAGATATAAATGTAAAGTTGAAGATGAGAGACTGGATAAATATAAATCCGTGCCTACTGAATTAAAATTTAAAATCGCACCTTAAAACGTCGGTTATCGAAATGAGTATTAATCATACAATGGCACAAAAGATAATGCAAATAATAAGGGAAGATTTTTTTCTATTCTAATTTTAGCTTAACTGAAAACGCAAATGGAACCGTGAATATGCAATTTCAGAGAATCTTTCTTTCTCTACACGCAAGAATATTTTGAGGGCTTTAGCGTTTTTTCTGTGAATCCAAAATATTCAATAGGTCAATAATTTAATACTTCCTATGTATTTTGCTACTCGAAATAATGCTAAGCTCGATTTGGTCTCCGTGTGACCTGCTGTTAAGTTTCTGATCCTATTAAAATACATTGTTTATTATAACCCTTAAGAAATTCAGTATACCTGTGTATGAAACCCTTTTTTCCCTAAATATTAAGGTTAATAAGTTGGGAGCGTCTCGTAGGAGGGAATTGATTTTCCATGATATTTATGACGATGTATCAAGAACAGCCCTTTAGCCCTGCGTCTTTTAGGCGGGCATATACGGTACCTCGATAATATGAAGGGGTTATTCTCATATTATATCATTATAATGGTAGCTTATATTTTTTCTTATTTTCTCTCTTTCTAAATGTAATGGAAAATTAAAACATGGTCATTATAAACAATTTCCATCCCCTCAATACTGCTAATAGTCTTTTAAATAAGAAAATCGAAAATATATTTTAGTCCGTTTAAAAATAATATTAGCCTCAAATTCTTCCAGGTGTGGAAAATTAGCTTGCGACGTAACTTTGATCCTCTTACGTAGTAGCGATTTGGTAATTTGCAACTTGTTTCACAAATAAAATTTCCATAGTCTTAACTGTAAGATGATTATCACAAGAACTCACCTTCAGGTTACGTCTGTAGGTATAAAAACATTGCTTAAATACAACGGTAACTGGAAATAAATGCAACAGTTTACGGGAGAGGCTATTCAGAGGATATCGGAAAATAGCGCGTAATTATTCCCTAGTTTTATTTTTGATAGAGATAATTTATTTCCGTAGAAAATGGGTCAATGGATAAATTCTGAAAGGGAGAGAAATGCACCTGAGAATTTTTCTGCAAAACTCGGTAATTACAATTCGATCAAATATAATTTACTAACGCGATATATCGTGAAAAATTCAAATTGATATATCGACATTAACTCCATTAAAATGGTCCCCTTGAGATACCGACTTAATCACATACGGTGCAGTAAAACATTAAAATTTATCACCCGTAAATAACATCTAAAATACTCATTCTCATTTTGCAAGAGATGTGTTTAATCATAGCATCGTGATACATTTTCGGATCTCCTGAATAGTTAACACTTTATTCGTATCTCCTGAATAGTTAACACTTTATTCGATCGATTTTAAAGGTGTAGTATGCTCTTCTTTAATACACATATCAAGATCTCCTTTTTACAACCATTGATGTAAGTATTTGGCAAGCTCGTAATGAGAATATATATATGGAAAATAAACACTTAAAGAAAAACTAAATTGCAGAGGGATGCTTATTGAATGCAATGAATGAATACACATCTGAAAAATCAATTCATTAAATTCTTATTCACCCAGAGAACGGAAGTATTTTGAACTTGGTAGACGTGGCCTACAGTATTGATGAGAGACTTAGATAGATAACGATTGATCATCGAGAAAATTCTGAAACAGCGAAAGCTTATATGAACTTGCAACATTTAACTAGATAACTCCTGCTCATATGCTGAATTTCATAAGAAATTTCCCTAAGTTTTATAAAAAGTGTAAAAAAAGCAAATCAAAATTACTTCAATGAAGCTAAAAATCATTTTCATCTAATCTCTTTTAATTCTATATATGCCGATATCGCTCAAAAAATTAGTTAATATGTAGTTATAGAGATAAAGACTATATTAACGCATACATTTATTTATTCCGGAAGAACACGTACTTATTCCGGAGGTAAGTGACATCAGATGGATAATTATCACCGCAGCGATTATTGCATTAGACTATTCCCTTAAAAAACTATGGAAAGCGAAAATATTACTTCTTTCGGCTTAAGAGGATGGGTATCTTTTTATAATTTCCGCAATACGTCATTCCGTCCGGTGACTCAGGCGTAAAACCATGGAGGAGGAAAATGGAAGGAAGGGAAAGAGGGGACGAACATAATGTCCTCAGGAGCCATCAGCAGAGGTCGCAGTAACCCCCACGTGCCGAGTCATACTGAATAAGTAACTTACACATCCTCCGAGTCTCCCTACTTCTCCATGGCAACGGCCAGCAAAAACAAGAGAGAGATGGAAGGTATTGGAGCGGGAAAGAAAAGAGTATGGGATGGATGAAGGGGGATTGGGGTAGAGAGGGTAGACCGTGGCACTTTACTTGCAGGAATACTACCTCGAGTTTTACGTCCGGGGAAGCGGAGAGAAACTAGGGAAGAAAAAACGAGGTAGGGTTCGGCAGTTGCAATCCAGTGAATGTAAGCGAAGTTGCAGAGAGATAGAGAACAAGTTACTCCGAAGGAGAGGTCTTTTCAGGTTCGGGGATTAATTGAAATGTTGAAAAAGGGGAGTATTCCTCGGAGTTGGTGCAGGAAAGAGCTTGCAGACGAACTGCAAAGGTAATCCGGAATTAAGTGGAATGGATTGCAAACAAGGAGAATATAAGGAGAGGGTTAAATGATGTTACAGCTGAGAGATCACTCTTAATTAGACGCCGAATGCCGATAGTTTTCCATCGAGAAATTGCTAAATCTTCCAAGACTTCGTCGACGGAGGAAAGAGCAAGAATCCCTTTGATTAAGGAATCCAGTTTGCTTAACATCTTACACGTGATGAAAAGGCCGATAAAATTATTTTAACATTCATTCCGTTATAAGTAATTTAGGTGTACTGAGTTAGAATGTTCGGAAAATTGCGTCACAATTGAAGTACCTATTTGGACACAATGTTGAATAGGTTTTTCTAATTTAGGCAATTTAAAGAAATATTCTCTACAGCAGTTTTTCCCAAGTGTTTATCCCCAACGGCACAATGGAAGTTAGGAATTTGTTTTGCGTGACCAAATCGAAATTTAATTTTAAGTTTCCTATTAAGGACAAAATTATTGGTAGGGAGAATGCTAAACATCAAGAAAGAAAAGCATCGTGTGATTACAGTTTAACGAATGAAGGTCTAGCTCATTATAAGGAAGTACATTAATAAGGAATGTTTTGTAATATTTTCAACTATGGTTATCACTTTAATTCTCAGTATCCTCTCATTGATTCGAGAAAATATCGAATTTTATTCTTCCAAGGGAATTAGAATTATTAAATTCAAGTAAGGATTAGATTATTAGCTTGTGGAAAATTAGACTCACCCTATAGTTAAAATAATGATACTTATTTGGTAATAGCTGGACCTAAATCCATTGGAATTAATTCCGAAAGAGTACAGAATGAAAATAAGTCGACCGTTGGTTGTGAATTCTTTTTATTAACTGTTTATTTTCCTCAATAAGTCCTCACGCCCTCTAAAGATGTTTCTCGCACCCCAAGGGTGTTTCCATCCCTTCAGTTATGATCACTGTTTATTAAACATCAAATGGTAGGATAAAACTAATTTGAACGAATATTCCTCTGGTAGTCTTTCCTGAATGATCATTTTATCATCTTTCGAATATCTCTACAAGTCATAAAACTATTAGGATACATCACCTTCAAGCCCTTTTGATCCATGGGTATCGCTTTATTCAACGGTATTTCTGCTTAAAATACATTTCCTCCAACCATTCCTGTTCAGGACCATGTCCTCTTTGCTGAAGATATTAAAACGGAGACGGGTGTACAGAGCTATAGAACATATTCCCATCAGATATCCAGAATTCTTGCTCACTATTACTAAAGAACTGCTACTACAATCATCTTTCTTGATAATGTTTTAATGACATTGAAAAACTTGGATTAAGTCTTTCACAAGGATGAACTTAATCTTTAAAATGGTTTGCTATCAAAAGTCAAGGAATGGGAAAATTCGACATAATGAATCAGACTTAAAAGCCCCTTCGTTTGAGTTTAGCGCAAGATTCAAACATATGCTTATGTGGGGCCTCAGTAAACTCTGTTCAGCAAGGGAATTACTCATGACCTTAACTGTAGATTAGGTATACGTACTATACATATAGACACGAGCGCACACTGGGATATTGAATTCGGTTTCAACCATGGCAAATGTGTCCGAATATCCTTCACAATTGCAGCTACTATTTATACCGAAGTAATATTCAATTTCAGTTAAAAGTTCGCCCAATAATTGATGCCAGGAAAATCCAGAATTTCTCACATACCTCCAATAAAAGTTGACCGTAGATTTTCACGCGTGTCTTAACGTGCTTACAGCCAAGTGTAGCATATCGTTTCATGTACAACTTGACCTATACTATATATACCAGCACATCTGCTCAAGTCATAACATCTTTACAAACGAAGGAGAAAAATCCCGCTGTAACCGGGACTCGAACTCGATTTCCCCCATTGTCAGGAGTTTGCTTTATCCAATGTAATTACTACTACAGAACAATCCCTCCTTCGATTCCTGTAGCTATATGGAGTCTCGGCTACGGCTGACTTTATTTTTTTCATTTTTTCGTTTAAATTTAAGCGTTTCATGCGGTTTTCATCGTTATGCCCTTGCCTTATTTTTTTTCTTATTCTCCATATTGTGTATACTGATAAAAATGTTGACCCAGATTAGACATTTCGTCCCTGAAAAAGAAAATGTCAACCTTCAGCCTAAAATATTTGACTTAAACATTGACACTTTCTATTTTGGTATTACTCCTCTCTTTCTGCATTTCTTTTCTCTCTTTCGTTTCCCATCCTTCTTTTAGCCCATTTTCCCTAAGGAGCAGCGGCGTCGCAGGGGGTCGAGGGGAGAGCGATTATCCCCAAAGGAAATCCACAGATCGATGATTGAGTGATTGGATGACGGAACGTTAAATTTAAGCGGCTGATATTCTCCGCATCGAGGCTTTCCTTTTTATGGATATTGAGACCGTTTTCTCCCGCAGTTTATACTTTTCTCCCACCGAGGATACATGATGTCCGATAAAATGCCTCATGAAGATCTTATTTTTCTGCAGGAAAAAATATATATCCTTTTATCGCCGGTCGTTAAGGCATTATAACGGTCGAGCCACTTCGTTTTGATTGGTTAGCGAGAGACCGCACGTGATCGTCGTCCGTAAGACTCTATGAAAAACGCGTTCCGATGTCCACCCTCCAGTAAATAAGCGTAAATTTAAACTTTGATGCCTCAATAATATTCTATGTCCTTTTGTTTTCTCGACGTCTTTATAATCGGTTTTCCCTACGGGTTTTATTCTGTATCTCGATGGTCTGTTTTATGATCACCTATTGATATGAAACTATGCAGAATAGACTGCGAATTTAGGATTTATTTGTCGATAGGTGAAAAGATAGGAATGAATCGAGATATTAAATGATGATAAAAATACTATAAACGGGATATCGTGAATTCATGATTTATTTCATTCTAAAACAACTTCCAGTGCTTCATTCATCATTCTACTTTACCTCTTTAAATCTATCTTCAAGGTTGAGGAGGAGGAGTAAAAGACATGGCATGTTTCAGGGGGTTAGGAGAAAGAACAATCGAAATGATTAAATTAAAGTACTATCCGCAAACTTGGTGACGCCCATGATCTCCTTTGGATTCTGTGAGAAATCAATCTATCTCAGCTCTGTGTTCCCACATGCAGTATACTGCTTTCCTTGTTTGTTAAAGCTGTATTTGATGTTTTATCTGTCTCCAATCGACTCTCAATCTCGAACCATCCGCTATCAATACCATTTATATCTTGGGGTGTCGATTCCATGTAGTAAAAATGTAAAAGGTATACTACACGTAACAGCACAGAAGTGTGAGTTACTGATTTCTCATGGAATACTAGGAAGATAATGATAGATAATGATCCGAGTTTAAAGATCTACTTTATTCTACTCGTCTCTGATTAGTCTTTAAAGGCCTGATCCCTTGCTCTTCCTCCCCAGATGAGAATGTAATTTTAAAGATTAGGTGTTTTTACATAAAGCAAATGGCGATAGAGGCATAAAATATAAATATTATGACTATGAAAAAATCTTTATCAATTATAAATACCGAACAAGCCCTTAAAACGAAAAGAGAACAAAGATAGCTAAAAATGCTACGTATAAAAGAATCTCGATTATCATAGACCTTAATTCGAAAATATCAAAATTGTATATAATTAGTGAATCGTGTCCGAATCTTATATTTCAAGTAGGCGAAAGAGCTATCTAAACTCGCGTCTAACAGTTATAACAGTAAGACTGCAGAAATGAAACTTTTCCAGGTTAATTAAACATTAAACTTGCAAAAATAAAAGTATAAGATAAGCTCTGCAAAATCATCCGCAAAACCGATCTGCTCATTTAATTCCCCAGCGTCAGGCGCTTCAAATTTAAGAAAATGATTTACGACTCCCGCAGCCTTTTAAAAGAATAATCTCTTAAATAAAAAACAACTTCTGCTAGAGCAATTTCTTAAATTAGGGAAATGGAAGCATTCTTGTAACCCAGAGAGCTATCTCACCACAGCTCCGGAATTCCTTTTATTTCGGATACAGATGCTGCGAGCCTTTATTTCGGGAGAAGCCAATCCATGCCTTTGATTCATCTTACAAAGCACAAAGTAATGGGTTAACCGCTGCAGTTGAAACATGAGAGCGATTCTACGAGAATACTGATTAAATATTATTCGTGGAAACCTACTCTAGTGATAGCTCAAGTTTCTCAAACTATCAGAGAGGAAGAACTTTTTCTCATTTACAATGCCGATTGATCTCGAATCATTCCTTGAAAATGGAATAATCTTGATATTACTGACAAGGAAATCACTCTCCTTAGGAATATTATCCGTTTCAATTAAATTAATTTTCACTATGCAAAATATATTCGATTGTGAAACTTCGCTAGTATTCCGGTTTAAACGATGATCGTCAAGGAATTTTACAAAGTTACTCGCGAATCTGTGAAATTTATTATTGTCAACTATATTAAACCATTTCACGATTTTATTAGGAAAATTTTCGCTTTCTTTTATTCACATGCCATTTATCCTTAGCTTTCATATGTTTCTATTCCCGAACACTATTCTAAGATTTTATTCCTCTATACCTGTTTAATTTAGATTATATTCTAGGGTTGTTGGGCAGAGACAGTTCAATAGGTTTAAGAATAGAATCCTTAGCCTCAATTTATGCCAAAAAAGTAATTCTATAATATGGCATTTGGTTATTTAGTTAACTGATTTTTAATAGTAATATTGATATGAAAATTTTTATGTGGCAAAACCAGTAACGTAAATGCTACTAGGTAATACTGTTTTAGCATTGTTATAAAGGTGAAATTTTAATTAAAAGATCTAACAAACTTTGTAGAATGATTATAGAAGACGTAAAATACATCTCGATGCTGAGACTTGCAGCGTATGAGGAAAGTTATATAGACGCAGTTCCGCCACGTCAGAAATCAGTAGATTGGTAAAATCACAGTGTTTTCGTGGTTTCTAATATAAACAGGCGCTCGAAAATCCTTTGCGTCATCAGAGAACATCGACTTGGAGAGATTAAAAGATTATCTCTTGGTGGAGAGCTTTCTATTTTTTTAAGCGCCGAGAAAGAGGAAAGAGTTTTTTGTGAAAAAATATCCTGCGACAAGTCAAACAAGCCCAGACTGCAAGCCACAAACAAAGTGAAAGGCGAGTGAAAATAACGGGCATTGATGAAGAGCGTTGGAACATTCTCTAATGAAGAGAACCTTTTTCTGGCTTTGATACTTTCGTCCATTCTAAATTAAATGTTCGTGCGTTGACGATAAATTCCTTTAAAATTGATCGATGCGAAATAATATTCTGTAAGGCACTCGTTTATATTTGGAGACTATTAATCTTTAACGCGAATAAGCGTTTTAATTAATTTTCAAATAATTACTCACTAAAGAATTTTGGTTTGTAGTGATTCGACTCAAGTTTCTTGGAATAAATTAGATGTAAGACGAAGAAAGTGAAAATATTTTATTCTTTCTGATCGCAGCTACTGTGAAAGTTGAAAATCTGCCTCCGTAGATTTTTTTTTAACTGAAAACTTCGAAAGTTAAATCTCTTAGCAGTACTATGTAGTATTTTTATGGGTGATTCAATAGCATACATCATTTTGCAAATGTGAGCTCCCACCGGGAATCGAACCCAGCTGCGTTTTCATCAAAGGCGATTGCCCTGACCACTTATCTATCCGGTATCCCGAAAATCAGTTCATCGAAGAAAATTTAACTCGATTGATTAATCGTTCTGGGACTTGACCGGTCTTATATCCGAAGCTCAAACACGCGCATTAGCATTTTCACCTATGATTTAGCATCACAGCGATTTTTCACCTGATACTATGCGTCGAAACCCATATCGTGTTTTTTCTCTTGCGGTATAGTATCTCTGAAATCTTTAGCGTGAACTAATCTTCTTTTTCCATTAGAGGTTTCTTTACAAATATATTTCTTCAACTTTTCTATCGGTGTAAGGAGTTGTCGAGAGGCAATAAAAAGATATCACGCGGAGTGTTTCCATTTTTAACTTGTGAGAGAGTTTCGCTAATATTTTTTTGGAAAGATTTTTCGATAGCGTCGCCACGTTCTCCGATGTGTACCGAGAGGATTGCCGACTGAGCAGAGATGAATATAAGGTACACCGGTGAGTCCACAGATCGAGCATAAGCCGCCATCATGTCTCGCCGCAGCATCACTCTCTGCTGAATATGGCCAAAATTATAGCAATCTTACGCAGCACTGAAATCTTTCTCACTGTGGTTCCATTATACTATGCCTGCCTATGTATCCTCACTATTCTCTTATCTTAGATGCTTCCCAAAGTCTCTCAGCGGTACTTATTTACGAATAAATGATTCATCTTCCATTATATTCTCAAACGCTATTATATCCCCTTTTAATGCTACCATATTTCAATGCAGAGAAATCTCTCTATTTACATGATAGCAGAAAATGTATATTTCATTTAATTCCGTGTAACAAGCGTTGTTTATGAGGTTCTAATATAAGCTAATAAGATAAAACTAATGCTGATCAATCTCGAGCAAAAACTATAACTTTGGCTATTTATTAAACTGTTGTGAATAACGTTATTGTTGACCTTTTCCACTCGGCATTCAGGTTCGGTGAAGAAAACGAGGGCAAAAAACCTCATCTTTCCTAGTTAATCTTATTTTTACTCCAGGGTAATTTTTATTTAATGGTTGAGATTGAAATGTTAGCATTCTTATGTTGGAAAAGACATCATGAGGAAATATACACTGATTCATCGGTCATTTTTAATTTGAAAGCTTTTAGAATCAAATGTGATTTCTAATTAAATTAAAATGTGTGATTCCACTCTATTTTTACGTTAAGATAAAAACGGGCGAAGAAATTTATATTCCTGACTTATCATTATTCTTTCGCTTCCCCCTATTTTCGGACATTACTTTTTAATCCTCAGACATGTTTACCCTTTTCTCTCCTCATTCTCGTCCACTTTGTTCGATGTAACTTTTCTTCATCTTCTACTTCCTTTACGACAATCTCTTAAAACAAAGCAACTTAATATCTCTTATAAATCTATTTTATTACTATTAATTATTCATTCCGGTAACCGAATACTTGGAGCGAAGAAAATGCCCGTGGTATTACTTTGTGATAGGTAAACCCCACCTTGAGTATGCATGCAGTGTATCGGCTGAAAAGTGTTTTATTCGAGAATTAGGATAGGTACAACGAAAGGCAATATGTACTATAAAGAATTTTGATGACACATAGGTAAGCGTCTTCTGGAGGCAGAATGGGAATCTTTAGAGGAATGAAGGTTTAGTATATGACTTAATTTACATAATGCATTTGGAAAGAGTAAGTTAATTTACATCTACATATGTACTCTGCAAGCTGCCCTTAGGCGTGTGTGCAAGGAATGCATGCACCATGACTCTACTTTCCTGATCGATTACTCTTGCGTATCGTTCTCGATAATTCTTGAATCGACTGGTTCTAGAATCTATTTCTTTGATCTTCCCTGCAGTATCCGAACAGTCTATGTAACAGGATATTAAAAAAAGAAACGCTAGATTCATGCCGAAAAATCGGAAAATTTCTCCCTGAACTAGGAGAGTTTATATCGATCCAAAATACCACTCGTGAATCCCTGCAATCGTAGAGAGCCATTGTTCTTTCGACATCAATACCACATGAATCGAACGACATCAACTTGATGCCTCAAAGAGAAAAGAATACGAAAATATTAGTCAGAATTCTAGATAATGATTCGCCACAAAAAGAATTTCGGTTTCCTCTCTGCTCTACAGATGGCTGAAAGTGCATTACACAATTCAGCATCCGTTCGAAAAATGAAGAAAAGATATCTGATACCCATTTATTGGAGATGCACAGAGGATGAGATTGCTCCGGGACACAAAAGAACCCTCCGAGCGAACCAACTGATTCCTCCGTCTACAAAACACCGAAAGGTTTATTTCCACTCTTTCGCGTTTATTCCATTCGTATTTAACGCAAAAACCACCAAACTTTGTCCGATTTTTTATACCCAACCACCGCGCTTCCCAAAAAATAACTTTTTCCCTTTTTCCAGTGATTCCTCATCCCTAACTCAACTACCAAACCTCTTCTCACTGGTCTGCACCCCCCTTTCCATCCCAGTCCGCCATACAAGTCTACTCACGGATCCCACTGGCATATCCTCAGAAAACTCCCCGACCGTCTGCCACAAGTTGGCTAATTACGATGGTACCGTTGTTTGCCCGTTGGGTAGGTTTTTGGGGGTTTAAAAGTGAAGGGGAAGATTGTATGAAGTGGGAAAGGTAAGGGGAGAGGAAAGGGGTATCGCGTGCTTTGGTTACCCAGGAGATGATAGTCTTCCTTTCCTCAAATACCATTTGGTGCCATAGCTACGAAGCTATCACTTAACGACGTCATTATTGCATTCTTAATGGAAAACATAGTATAATTCGTAATCTAATGGATGAATCATAAGTAATAAGATCTTGTATCATTTACTCAACTTTTAGGTGTGGATTTGAATGAGATAAATAGTATTTGAAGGAAAAAATCTGAGTTAAAAATCAAGCACTATTTCCTCGTCATTGTCAGTGAACTTATGCTTTCTTTTCAAAGTAAGACGAATAGCTCCTGATAAGTGAGTAGCGCATGAAAGCTGTTCCCGATACGCTTCTCAATGGGGGCCCATTTACGAAATGACCTCTATCCCTGCACTAGATAAAATTACTCGAAGTAAGACCCGCTAATCGATACTTAACTATCATTCGATACTAAGAATAAATTCAATTTTATGTTCAATATATTTAACTGAGAATTTCCATTTGCTTTTAAATACCACAACTTTCATGATGTATTTGAAATAATGGACCATTATTTTTTATCGATACAAATTAAACTCTACCAACTTACTCTATCTGAATTTGTCTTTCTGTGTTATTGATTAAAATTTATATCTTCTAATGATTCTCATCCTGAATCTGAGAAATGCTCAAGGATTTGTCATCGCAATTCTTCACAAGAAACGTATTGCATTTCTTTGTATCTTCCCTAATTTGTAAATACAACACTTTTCAACAGGGTTCCATACTCTGCATACTCAAGGTAGGGCCTAACTAGCCCAAAGGAACACCGCTCGCTGACTTTTTCATCTCTCCTACCGATTATTCTCTTGACGAAGCCGAGTTTCTTAAGTGCCTGTCTGCATTTACGTATTATGGCTGTGTGTATGTTAAGCTATTCGTTTACTCCAAGAATTTTCACCGAATCTACTGTTGATAAGTTTTCCCTCGTATGCTATACGAATATTCATTGGCAATAGATTTTCTTCCGAAGAAGTTAACTACCGAATATTTTTCTACATTAAGCTGTTAACAGTAGTCTGTAATCGCACAACTTTCTTAAGAACTAAACTAGGTGTCCGTACATCTTGATGTATATGTGTAATCCAAATATACGGAGATATTAAGTAATGTTGACATATAAACAAATGACACGATTCTTTTCTAAGATAAATTGTTAATGAATCTATTGAAGTGAACTGAAGTATATGTCTACTATCCCTGATGTAGATGTGGTAGATTCTGGAATAAAAGCTCAATTTTAAGCGGACGGGAAATCGCTTTGTATGGATTTTGAGGATCATAGAAATTTCCGTTCCCCTTAATCCCAAACCAACCAAGGAGGAGTCTTAACAGTTGACTGCGGAACTGAGGCGCATGACTGTCCCTCTATCGGGCGTATCCTTATTTCCACAACAATCCACCAAGTTCCGGGAGAAGCCATGTCAGCCGAGGAATTTAATGATTAATGAATGTTGAATGGCTCCAAAGGGATGCTGAATAATCTCATTCTCCATCTAAAAATTGGCAGCCCTATATTTATTAATTCTCTCCCTCAGTTTGGCAATAAGGATGGGAATGAATGTTTTAGCATATGCTAATCGTCTACTTAATTAATCTGAGAAGATCCCAGAATTCTAAGAAACAGAGTGATACGATATCCTCGAATATGCTCTCGCAAACAAGACAAATCTTCATGAGAAACATTTCAGTAATCTCATTTGTGAAACTCTGCATTGATGTCGAATTTCGGGAAAAGCGTAGATTAAAATTTATAATAAATAAATAATACTTTCGAGATTGTAGGAGTAATGATAGAAATATCAGGTATGAGGGATTTAAAATAAAATCATTTATTTTAGTTACATATAAGTCGACGCTCGACTTATTTAGCATAACTTCATCGATTTGTTTTTAGACAAGAATGGTTTTTCTTAAGACCGAAATTTGGAACGAAATAAATGCCGTTTTCTGTTTCTGAAGTGCTCAAAGTTTTTAATCCCATGATTCGGCTTCGGTTCTTACGTTGTTTTGATTCGGTTTTCATTCCGGAAAATGTAACGGTTTCGGCTTTAACGTAGGCAAAAATAACGGTTTCTCGGTTTCAGTTTAATGTTCTATTCCAGTTGGATACCGTTGTCCGTCTTAATCAAGAGATGTATGCTTGTATCGCATAGTACGGAGTATTGGGTTTACAAGAGTCCCTCAGGGTACTTGCCACCATAGGGAACAACGTGATCGGTACGTATGCATGCCTCAAAGGAAATTCGATACGAATCATTATAAGCACATCATTTCTGGTCATACTTGTAAATATGGTTTTAATCTAGTTTAGTAAAATCGAATTAGTTCTGCAAAACCAGTCGCATTCTGTTAATGAGAAAAACTAATGTGTAAAATTATTTCAAACCAACTTTCTAATGCATAATTTTGTAGTTAAACCGTTTAACACAATATCACAGAATCGAGTAATAAATATTTTCCTAGGTGAAACAGTAAAGCCGTAATTCACTCTCATGTTCATAATATGTGTAAAATAGCGATTTTATACCGCAAAATTAAGAAAAAACACAATAGCCTCCATTTAGCCTCGATACAATGATGTTGTATTGACTGAAATAATTTATTTAAATAAGTATTTAAAAAACTTCAGATTTAAGAGAAAATAAATATTTATTCAATTAATTTCAAATCAGAAGATCCTAAAACATGGGGAAACGTTAATTTGCAATTCCATGTGAACATTTATCCTGATAAAATCCACTTAAATTTATCGCCGAACATATAGACAAACCAAACCCCTCTCTAGACCACTTTCGCCGCATTTTCGGGTTGTACAGCATAAAAAAATTCCGAAGGGAACTAATATTACTTTACCCAGCAGAGGGGAAAATCCCTTAATTTTTCTCGCAGTTAATTAATGGTGGAGCTGGAATTGGATGGGGAACGGCAAGACGGTTTGCCATCTCAGTCACGTCTCTTCCAGGGAACCTGTCTGTAGGGGAGGAGGTATGGGGGAAGAATATATAAGTAGAAGATGAAGTGGACTTGTGGAGCAAAATGGGGATCGAATATTAAAAGACGTCTTTCGGATGGAGGTTCGAATCCCTTTTATGTATCTCTAGAATTCCGTTCGACTTTCAGAATACATTTTTTCGGCCGATAAATAATTTCTTCGTTCAGTTGAGGAACTCTGTTGGAATCGATGAATCGGAATGGGGTTTTCCCAGGGGTAATAGCGGTTACCGCATCCCCTTCGGTCACGGAGAAGAATACGGCGAAATTTGCGTGCTGCCGAGAAGAAATTGCCCCGTCCTGATTGCTTTAGTGTTCTCCATTCCCTAACGCATGCATGAATTACTAAAGGAGAATTGCCAATTTCTCGGGCACTCTCTTAGCAAAAAATAATGCTTGCCTGCTCCAGACATCCTTATCGTATGCCGTTAGTTTGTAATGTACACTTTTGCGGGAATTGCTTTTTATTCCAGAGAAATAGAAACTGCTACTTCTATAATTTATAAAAGAAGGCTTTAATGCGACCCCTGTTGAAAATTACTTTTGATATCAGTATCATACATATATCATATTTTTAGAGGTCGTTTTCTTTCTACTAAGATTCCGAAACCTATCAAGCGTTTATAGAATGACTAAGGAGAAATGAAGTAGACATTCTTAAAACTGGTCGCGCAAAATCATTTATGTTAAGGTCTCTACAATAACTTATGCTAAAGCATAACTACTATGGAAGTATTATTTCTCTAACCCTATCAGTAACTTCTGGTTTGACTTTATAGTAGGGCTGTATAGCGTGAAGAAATGAAAAGTTAATAACTTCTATCCAAACCACGTAATGGAAAGATTGGAACCACTCTTCTGTTGCCTCTGCTCAACTGTTTGGTATCGCCTACAAATGGAAAAATCTTGTTTTACACTTAGATAGCAGTGAAATTTTCCTTTTTTCGTATTTTCTGTATTCCTCGGCAGAATTAACCTTCTTAATCTTTAACTTACTGCACTAAAACGGAAATTGCTGTGGTCAGAGTTTTTTCAAGCTAAATGTGATGTGACTAGCGAAAGCATGCGAACTTGACATCTGAAATCAGAACTCAAATTGTTTAAATTAGAACGATACATACTATTTCTTTACAAAATTAATATGGAGTACTATACATCATCATCTAAATATTTTTCTATTAATTTCCACAACAACTTGGCCAACTCCGGAGATTTTAGAGAACTGGAGCATGTCTCGAGTCAATCATCTTTCAAATTCTAGTAATTATTCTGTTTTCCTAATGAAGTATAGAAATTAGAAGTATGAATTCATAACACAAAGAAAGTGAGAATTCCTGAGCTGATAGAGACAGCGCATGATAGTCAGCGCAGATACCTTGGCGTTTTAGTTTTTTTTTTCATTTTCCATTTTAAGGACAGAGCCGAACATCAAGGTCCAGTTGTTAATTTTTTTCTATGCTGTTATTTGGCCTTCTCGCACTCAATTGAAGCTTGACATAATTAATAATTTTCAATATTGTCCATCATTAGTCTAAAGAAAACCCCTCTTGTAGGCAGTAAAACCTTCAGATAGTATGTAGATCAACAGAATGAATAGTTTTACTTCCGTTATAAATATTTAATGGTTATCAGTATAAATTAAAAACCGCGGTGGTTTTAATGAGAAACCATGAGAGATTCGATCTAATTTAATATACAAGTAACATAGCTCCTTAAAGAAGAAAAAAGATGAAGTATAAAGGACATCCTTAGCCTCTCGGTTAACTTTTTTGTAGCACTAGGTTTGATCACATCAAGAATATTGGGGCATAAATGTTAGTACCCAAGTCAGAATACACCAGTACGTGATTATCCGTCAATCCAATAAAAGTCGGAAATGGTAAGGCTCGAAGAAAAACAAATTTCCCAAAATACTTACTTAGATGAATTTATGTAGGTAAAAAATCTTGAATATTCGAGAATTTCTCGCGATGTAAATTCAGAATTTTATTTAGAGAAACCCATGATAATCCCTATTTATTCTTGGAATTATTTTTCAATCAAAGAGACTGGGAATTCTGTAACTGTTAAATTACAAATAAAAGTACTGCTACAAATTTTAGAAGGGAAAATACGGAAGTGGAACTTTCGCAAAAGAAGGCATTCCAAAAGTAGAAGGATGTTCGCGGACCTAAATATTTATTCCGTCAGAGAGAGAGAGAGGACTTTATTCACAAATTCCCCTCAATTTTCTCGCGATCCGTCCAGAATTACAGAAAAGAAGTAAACAAATATTCAGAAATAAAAAACAAAAGCGAAGAGAGGCACATAAGTAGTTTTATAATTCTGCTCTTGTGCTTTCCCTTTGAACGCGCCTCTCTCTCCCTCCAAATTGCTTTTTTCCTCCGCGTTTTATGGAATAAAAATCGCGAAAACAATCCTTTTTGAAGTGCAGTTTCTCTCTTTTTCAAAGGAGGGAACGCAACCTAAACTCAGTTAAAAATTACATAAACAATCTAACTGAGATGAGTTTGTGTACGTAGTCATGCAAAACAGCGCTAGAGGAAGAAATTCCATTTGCTATTGTTCCTCTCTCTAATTCCACAGCACTTTATCTTCGCCTCTCCATCGGTTTTCACCCCATCTTCCTCTCCATACTTAAGACCCCCGCAACATCTCCTTCGGAATAATTATTTTCCATTTCTGTCACGACTCCCGCGGAATGAGTTAGAAGTAATTAAATGAGAAAAGAAAGTGAGAGAGGCGCAGACATACAGCTGCTTTTTTCTCGATTTTTTCCCGCAATTTTTCTCGAACTTCTCCCAAAAGGGGAACTCGGAAATTTAAAGTTAATTATTATTTCGGTCGCGCGGGCAAATAAGGAAGTGCGCTTTGAAAATGGGTATTTTTTTGAATCGACTGGAATTTGCATGTTTCTCTCTCTAAAAAGGGTAGCGGACTCACAGGCGCACGCTTCATATAACTTTCTTCATTTTCGTCATTCAGAAGTGATTACCTCCGGAAAAATTACTTTCGCACTTTTGTAATGTAAAGAAGCGCGATTCGAGGAAGTGAGGAATATTTTGCAGTCATTTTAAAGTTGGACGTAGTCAAGAAGCTTGAGTGATTTATAAAAGGAAATGGTATTTAGTTGGCGTTCGGAAATCGCGTACAATATACAGCGGAACTTCTAACATCCATGTGTCAGTCAGCCTTAAAATCATTGAACTTTTCCCTCAAGATAGGAAAAATATATAAAACGTTAGAAACAGAAATAACATTCGGGTAAAATTGTTCATCCAGCTCTCTTATGAATGGGATTCTAAAGCGCTTCATCTAACAAGAAGTGAATCTAACCTCCTCCTATGTATTTTAATTACTTTGTAGTACTAGTGGTAGTATTAGTATTGTTTAAACTGCCTCGACAGCTAAGGGAATTTTGCACCTGAGTTCCCACCGGGAATCAAACCCCGTACCGCTTTCATTGGACTTGAACGCGTTGCCCAATAGACTATACGGGAGCTCCGCTTTGAAAATTTTTAGCAACTATACCGTAAAAACATGATCATTTAGTTAAATCCTTTACTGATAAAGGAATGCCAAACAAGTAAGGCATGATAAAATGAATGAGATTTTGATAAAATTAGGATAATTCGTTATACCATGAGAAGATGAAAAATTAAGTAAAGAATATCATCATCAAGTCTTTAGTTGAAAAACCTTACTGATGACTAGATTAAACAGGATGTCAGGGGAGAGTTAGACCCTTGTAGATTTCGGGGCAGTGGTCGTGGGTTCTATAATGGTTGTTGGCTTTCATTTTTCGTTACAAGATTTTCTTTAAAATTCCTCAACCCACACTCGTGTAAGGTCTATATTTACTCTCTAGCTGGCCATACCGTCCAAAATGAAAGAAACATTTACTCTACGATAAACTGTGTTAGAGTAGTACTTAGAAGAAAACCCCAGGAATAGGATTTTTATCGTTAAGAATATTCGGTTTTGAACCCAGAAGTTAATGTTGAGCTTCCGTAAGATTACACGCGACTATCCGGTTGATATAGTTCAAGACTTAATTCAATCTTTAAATATGCAAAGGTGGTCAGGTTTGCATTGCCCTTGGTTTATCAGAGGGGTAAAACTAGCATCTAACTTATTCTTGTATATTTTTTCATTTTGCGTATAAAAAGTAATTAATTTCTTATATATTCTGAGTTTTATTGCTAAACTCTAATTCATCCCGTAAATGTCTGAGCCACCCTTCAATGTTGCCACAGTTTGAGCGATGTATAACCGGAATATGAAGAAATGTCGGAACAACTATTGTACCAACCAAAATTTTGTTGGTAGCTACGTCTACATTTAGTATATCTACTCCCTTCATTAACCATTGATCATTTATTATTACGTCGAGATTTGAGTGATTAAAAACAGAAGACAACGTTCGATAACGAAAATAAGATTCATGAAAATTTTAAATATGAATTTGGTATATATGAGTTAACGCTGCCAGCTTAGATTCTTCAAAATGAAGTGATATTTAAATAAATAAATAGCTATAAATTTTACAGCAAGTGATGAAAAGGGGATATCCATTCGTAAATATTTTTGGCCCTCAGTTATCGTCCCTCTGTTGGAGGTGTCTGTACCAAATCAGTCTCTTTCTTTCTATTGTCTCAATAATATTTACTTCCTTCATGCATAGTTTCCCTAATTCGCTGATTTCTCACATTATCTATCCCATAGATGCGGCAACTTCTTCTCCAATAGTCCATCTACGGGGACATCAGCTTTTCTTTATCCCATTTATTCACTTATTTCCCATACCTATGATCCATATGTACTGATGCTTTCGATAGTATTATCATACATCCCTGTTCAGGTTCTCTCAGAAAATCTCTCTTTCATAGTAAAACATCTTTAGAACAATGTAATCCCGGCGCTCATTTCTCCCAGACACGAAAAACTTAGGCCCGACTATATTCTACATTCATGAAATAGTGTAGGCGACCTAAGGCATAATCCCATCTTTCCTTAATCCTCTTTTTATCCCTTATCGACGGCAAAATGAGCTACGCGGCTAAGCCGCTGCTGCAAATCCGGAAGCCTATCGCAGCCGCACAACCTGTCCCTCAATCCGTATGAGAGTTACCAACTTGGGAAACCGAAAAAAACATGCGTTCCTCACGCCTTACGAACGCCAGACTGATTACTTTATCCCTGGCCCAGGAATACAATTTACGACGTCTCGGCAGGTCGTAAAGAAAAAAGAGAGAAATAAAAATGAATTTCAGGGCGCGTTTTTATACGCACGAAGCAAAGGAAAGGAGTTTGCAAAGATGGGGAGAAATGGGATTTTGCGTAATTCCGTCGTAAAAATGAGTGTAATTCCGTCTCAACCCGCACGGGTTCCATATAGCGATGTAAAGGTGCCTTCGGAGATGACTTCATGCTTTTTCTTTTACGTCGCTCTTTCAGTAGTGAAGTAAACTTTTGGATTTCTGCTGTCGGTTAGGATCGCAAAAACGTATTAGATCTTAAAAACATCATAGATAGTTTACTTATTACATCAAACGCGAAATCCTATATTAAAAAAATATTAATTGATAATAATACATAGCTGCCAGAAGGGTTGCGATCTATCGATACATGATACAACTTATCTCCCAAATAGATAAAGAAGAGCATTAGTTAAATTACGGCAAACGGCAGGGGATAGTTTTAATTCTGTAGCACGCTATTTCCTTCATGGGCAATGAAATGGAAAAAAGAGCATAAGCGAATAAAAGTTTAGATTCTTAATTAGCTCCCACTCGGTTCAAGATTCTTCCGAGCAACGGAAGTATATTGAAATTCAGAGGTTTTGTTTCCACATCTTCAGTGATATCTGATGTTAACAACTTACATAATCTTTATGTTATCATAGGTTCAGGGTTAGATTTCAGTAGAAGAGATTCTGTTAAATCGAGGGTCTTGTTAGGGGGAGTACTGGAGAATAGATTATGTCGACCAACCTACGAATGGGGGTGAGGATATAATACTGGATATTAATCACTAGGTCAGATGAATTACTGATGATATACTTCGGTGAAAAGTAAATAAATTTTCTTAATATAGAGACGGTACGTGAAGCCAGGCTATGATATGGCGAGCATATAGCAGGCACAACAGGACTGATCGGAATGTCTTTTTTGTAGATTTTAGGTGATTCGTCAAGAGTTCGCGAAGATGGGTTCATGGGGGCAGAGCTCGTAGATTTCAGATTGGGAGAAAATCACCGCATTTCGTAGGGACTCTTTCACTTCTTGGGGGAAATGGTATGGTCTTGTTTTAGATTTTGTAGGCAAGTGCAACTAATAAAATCGAAGCATTACTTATCATAATCGCGATTGTTCGAAATCACAATACAATTGCCGTTGTATGATTTTTGAAAAAACAAATCCTCTTTATCTCCGATATTTATAATGCTCTAAAGAATGCGGAATGAAGCGTCCCCAATGGCGAATTACTTCCTAGAGAACGGTCATCAATACTCCTAGAATATGAAATATTTACATTTACGAAAGAATGGGTATTGTATCGTTGGAACAACTTGGAATTTTAAAATCCCTTTCCTAACCGAACACATTTAAGACAACCTTTTTTCCCTTCCCTTCTCGATCCTCTCCTCAGCAGTGGAAATTCTTTGCCAACCCTCTTAACTCCCAAACCTAACCTTTTCATAGACCCATAAGTCTCTCACACCCCCACTTTTTCTCCCCCTTCCCTTCCCCTTCCAATACATACATGGTACAAGGTATGTCTTGCCGCCTGATAATTACCTAAAGGATCGAAACCATGGTAGCATAGTAAAATATTAGTAGTAAAGGTGTAAGCGCTTTTCAATAATATTTTTTATAATGAAGACCTATCATGAATTCGAAACAGAATTAGTAGATTCTATCAAGGCACTAATTTTCAAAATAATATTTTCGTTACATTCAGACACGCGTATGTTTTATCCACATGTTTTTCGAACCAAATATAACTCTCTAATTGATTTATTTTACTAATTTGGTATTTCTATTTTTCAAGGTTTCAAGAAAATTAATCTCCCCTCTTCTCCTCGTTTGCTATGAGCCACTCGTGCTTCTAAAAGGAATGTCTTTCGAATGGAATAGTCACCGACGAGGATTACGGACGACCGGAGCTCAAGTATAGGTGAGAAGAAGAATATTCTTATTTTATCATCATATTCTACTTTTATAGATACCTGCCATTTGGATGATTAGCAAAATACTTCGCATTATTATTTTTAATGAAGGAAGACTGGTTTTAATCAACTGAAATATTTAATCTAGAAATAGGTCGCACATATTACTGAACTAAATTAAGTATTCTAAATAATTGGAAGGAGCTTTAGCGCATGTATTTCATCGATATATCTAGATTATTACCGTTACGATACTGCATAGAAAGAACAGCAACTTATGGAACTACTTCTTAATAGAAGCAAGAAATGAACGCAGTTTAATTAATAATGATATATCTATTCTTCTTCGAATGCTCTCCCGCTATGCTCAACGTGTTTTATTTTAATTTCGAATTCGTATGGTGATTCATGATCAAATTCAGCAAATTTACGGTTAAGTATCGAAGTATTAAATTCAAGAAAATTAGACAATGTAAATTTCACTCATTCCATCCTCTAATTGTACTTTAATAGATATTCCAATCTTTCCTTATGCAATATTTTTGATACTTTTATTTGAGAATATACTTAGCAATCAAGCAAATTGTATTCCGCTTTGTTGTTTCAAACTGTAAGATAACCGATAGCAATTTGTTTACTTCTATTAAAATTTTGTTGACTTAAGTAGAATTAAAAATGTGCATTGATACAGTCTTGTCAGCATTTATACATGAGGTTCCGCAGAATTTAAACATCTCCCGTTTTAAGAAAACAAGGAAAGAACAAATTTTAATGCCTAAAGGGAATCAAGCCTTACGTAACCGTAAAAACGACCCAAGAGGGTGAATTTAGGGGGTAAAGTGGCCTTCAAGCCTCCTGCTGTTTCTTCCAAAATTCCACATGCACTTTTGTATATCTCTCTAAGAAATCGCAGATATTATACATGTTTTGTCCCTTTGAAGCTTCACCACATCACATTAGGATAATACGGAATTGTCCTTTCTTTGCGTAGATATTAAGTTAAGCGTAACCACTATTAAGGCGGTTATGTATAGCCTTCTGATAAACAAGGTGAATTCCGAGGGTTTCTCATGAGGCCTTCCAAATTGAAAACGTACCTGAGTCTAACCACTCGGAGAGAATGGGTCGAATAATATCTGAGCCTACGCAATTTCTACTCATAAATGGTGCCTTGGTGTTAATTTCTATATCCTATTCTTTTTTAGTTAACTATTATTATTATTATTATATATATATTATGTCATGTTTTATATTCATTCGGTGTTATCTCATCTTCCTCTCCGTCTATCTACCTTCGGATCGTCTTATGAAATGGATAAAGTATTGGACAAAGACCGATACGGAGAAATGGATCGAAGCGTAATTTTTATCTATTTTTCAATCGAAAGTAATAATAGCTGCTTGAGTCGTTAAACGCTGATTGAGGATTAATTCCGCGGATTAATCTCCGCTAGGATTTCAATTTATATTTCAATCGTTTGGTAAAGATACTATATCGTTGCAAAAGCTATCAACCGAAGCCCTATGACTTTATCATTCTGAAGTCAAAATCAAAGAACTTATCATTTAATTCCCAAGCAATATTGTCGATACATTACTTTATCCGTCACAAAAATATGCAGTTTCCATTCCGCGTTGTTTATGTTTCTCTAAGTGGTCACGGAAACGTATCCCCATGTATACAATGAGCTTTCCCCAGTTTCTATTAATATTTTGCCTTCACTTTCCGTTGCTTTACCTCCACTTAAGCTACTTTGTCATACGGAAACATTCTTATACCCGATATTTTTATCCAAACCTCTCCACGACCTTCAATTCTTATGTGTCAATTTCCGAAACTCCGAGATTTCATGCATCTAAAATGCAAAGAATTATTAAAATAAAATTAATCTTAATTAATTTTTACATGTAGGATGTGCTTCTTCTTTCATTAAGTATGAGTTAATACGTTTTTTTCTATTATAAATCGCGCTTTCGGATCTTATAAAATCGCCCCTCACAACTCGAACGAACGAAAGATATGTCATAAACCCTGTATCAGACAGAATTTTCCTGCATTTTTTATAGAATAGAGGGTTTGTATATTACATAAACAATGACTTCGAGATTCTTACATTCTGTATATTTTAGCATACATTTCTTCTCAATGCGTGGTTTCCATTTAGTTTCATACAGCCAAATATACTAATACAACTGTAATTGCTGATTCATGCTGACTATAATCCAGTCATAATGATTTCCATTTCATTCATAAGATCGCCTGTTATCTGAGCATTTAATTTATCGCGAAATTAAAAATTGCTCAATTTCTCGCGAATTACTCACTCATGAGTGTTGGAGGAATTAAAATGACCTGTCTGTTGACCCGCTTTGCGCAAAAATTCCTCTAATAATGCCGATTCCTTCCATTTTCTACAGTTTGCAGGAGAAGGGAATATTCCTTCCATACTCTGCCCTCAAACACCCATATCCGTCTCCTTTATTAAATCCCCTTCTGCAAATCGACCAATTTGTGGGACGCACATTCCCTAAATTTTCTTTCCAGCCCTCCTCCGTGGCAATATTCGCTACCCTTCCTCTTGCAAAGTACATCCCTGTGAAATTATCCCGTTCTAGGAGATCATATCTTGAGAAATACATCTATTTTTTCAAGTTACGGTGGACATTCCGCATGGAATGCTTTCCCAAGTGCAGTTTGAATCCCTCCTTAATGCCATCTCTAAGCCAACGAAGGAGGATCTCTCTTCCGCAATTAAATCCCTTAATTCCGTCAATTGAGCCCCCGTCCTTTCCTCATTTCTGTGGCCAACCCTCCGTTTCCTTCTTAACGGTTAGGGTTTCTCCTTGTAATGCGGTTTCATCACTTCGTGTCTTTTGCGTCCGTTGCGAAGATTATCAAAGAAGAACGATCACGATTGACGCCTCTTAACGCGATCAAAAATTAGAGCGCAAATTACGTTTTGAGAAGGAGATTACGAATCTAAAGAAATTCACAAATAAAATCAAAATAAGCGGATTCTGTAAGACCATGTCTCTTCCATGGAATATGCTGCAAACTTGATCTTTGAGAACTTCATACTTTTATTCCAAATAATGAGGATTAGAAGAATAAAGAGACTGAACAGAAATGTGGCGAAGTTAAATCAGTATTCTTGGTGTCTGTAATTGATGTTCAAATTCTTCGCCTGTTCGTATAAAATCGTTTTTAGTGCGTTGTAAATATGTGGCAACCAATGGTAGAACCGCTTTAAGCAAACTTTGTAAATCGATGCAATCATTTCAGTGGAATATCTTGAATGGGATGCCATTATGGCTTTTCTTGTGGTTTCCGTTCACCCTTCCACCATCCTTCCATTCTCTGCCATTTCCTTTCCACATCTGCTCCTCAACCTTATCTCTTATTACGTCAACTCCCTATCTATGGCAGACTCCATTCCTTAATACATATCTTAGCTCGCGATGCCTATTTAAGTTTCACCGGAATACAAACACAGGAGCGTTGAACACCCATGTACTCCTTGTCTATCCCCTGTTTTATTAATTTGTCATATCGCAAGGGAAGGTGTAAAGGGGACATGTTTCGCTAGACATCGCTACAGGAACTATGATAAATTTCTCAACAAAGCTCTGGGGCTTACAGGGAGAACGACGAACCTTCGGTACTTGTCTATAATGAGGGAATTGACTACTTCATTAGAGATAAATTAAATATGCCAATCTATGCAACGTTCATTTTGCCGAAGTTCTTTTCAAAGATATATATCCAACTTCTCGAACAAAAATTCCATGAATTAGACGCGGTTCCCTCTATAATATGGGTCAACGTACTTGGACGTATTGATAGCAACGGTAAAAAATATTAATTTGTTTATGGAGAAATAAATGAATATTGGTGCAATAGATAGGTCAAAGGCGTAGGAATTAGATTCGATCTCCTCAATACTAAAGAGTAGATATTCGTGAATTGGAATTTATCTCCGCAATCCTGCGTTATTAGTGACTCTGACATTATATGATGATTCCGTAAATTGCTTCCAAGTCGTAACTTAAGACTTAGAAACTCTACAACGGAGTCGATTAGAAACTCTACTTCCGAATGACTTCAATTGCAATCGTTTACTTTGCAGATGTAAAGAAGTCTGCAGAAAATTTTCTCTATTTTAAACTAATAACGGTACATGAATTCTACTAAATTCCTAGAAAAATGCCCTAAAAGTACTGAATTGAAGCCTTAGTTTCCTTTTTCCTTTGATCCGAAGATTTTAATTTTGGGCATGAATTCATAATCTTTTATTTAACTAGCAAAACGTATTAGCTTCCCGTTAGGATAAATTTAGCACGCCAAACACAGGATTGCCGGGTATTTTTTTCAACAGTACGCCGCGAGACTGCTAAGATATCGTAGTTATAAACCGGGAAGCTTCAGATAATACACAATAATTACCATTTCTTGTATTAGGAGCATGGTTGGATTTGAAATTCAAATTAGGAGAAAGTGACGGCTATTCTTGTTTCTTTAGTAAAACTCTTTGGAACTTCAAAGACCACTACCATTACAGTAGACATCAGTTGAGAATTTAACTCTGATGAAGACGACCGCAAGTGCTCATTTGAGGAAATGTTCCTTTCCGCTAATGACGACATTGAAAGAAAGTTAATGAGATACTTTTCTCTCGTCATTACGTACTTTTATCGCTTAGTATCACTCTTGAATATCGCCGGATTTCGAACCGAATGTGGCTTCGTTAAGATTGGGCGCATTTTCAAATCCGATATGAGTTTTTAAAAGCAGTCTGCGGAGAGAAAAGTTTGGTGGTTTTGGAACGATATCTTTGAGAGAGATACAGCTAGAAATTACTATATCGAAGTTAATTACATGATTGAAGGTTCAAAGGTAATATTAACGTAAAATTCTCAAGTCATAAGCAAATCTCCTAGTAGAATCCTAGAGAATATTGCTGCTTCCATTAACATTCACTCATCAACGTGCGTTATTTGTATTCTTGTTCTCTAATATGGATCATCAACATACTTCACTTAACTGCGATATCAGTATTTTACATACAATTTTCCGGAATTAAAAGCGCTTTGAACTCATAGGTACTTACAGTGTTATGTAATCAGTTTTCTTAGATACTCATGAATATTTTTCGTGCGGATCTCTAGCCAGGAAACAAAGACTGATAACTACAAAGAGGATCTTCACTAATTTATTGACAACATAAATTTAGCATCCATTATTGATAAAATTAATGTTTAGCGCCTAGAGGAATATTTGCTGCTTCCGTATTCCTTCAAATACGTAAGCAGGTGCTGTAAGTTACCAATACTGAAGGGGATATTATATAATACGTACTCCCACTATGAGTCTATAGGGAATCGAATTCAACAATTATTTGGATGTCAGGGGGATTTCGCTCAAAATTGATTAATGCTGACGAAATATCGGTTTATTTTATCAAAATTTGCGTGAATTGAACTCGCAGTCTGTAATAAATCATCAGAATTAAAGTTGATGTTGAATTTCCCTTTTTATGATGCTTGTCTTAGGTTCGAATGGCTGCTATCTCCAATTTACTGTCTCAAAAAAATGAAAGCTGAACTTAAGATGTATTTTTTTTTATCTCTGAGCCGTCTTGATTCAAAACTAACAAAATTTGTGAATAAAAATGCAACCGTGGATAATACTTTCTTGTTTCAGAGGACCCGTATGCAAAGTTGGTGTTGCAACACACAAATTGGTGTTGCTAACGGCCGAGATTAAAGTATAAGACATACATACATAAGGACCCGCAGAATTTTTACTTTGAGTACATGGATATATTATGTGGGTCAATTGTAGAAACTTTCCTCTCACAATTCAACCAATAGCTCTACTTTCAACCCAAATATTTAAAATTTTTCCTGCAACAACATAGGTTTTGGTTGAGGATGACTAGCTAAACGAAAGTAGTTTACCATTATTTCTTTATTGGAGATGGTAGCAAAAGGTTTCTTATATCTTATAAATTTCCCGTATTCTAATCCACCATCCAAAAATCCCCACGCAGCTAATTCCGAGCTCGTAAAGAGAGTTAACTCAGTTTTTTTATTGCAGAATCCGTCCACATGCGTTATTGGGGGGATTCTACGACTGCTCCGATTACTTTATCCAGTTTTGGCTGATCTAGAATCTGGTCAAAATTTATCATACGTGAATTTCGGAATGCTTCGCAGCTATCTTAGCAAAAACATTAAAATGGCTCGCAAATTGTTATCCCCAAAACCTCTGCCGAACTGAGATTCCCCAAACTCGTGTCCACGGATATAGGTTTCCTTGCTTTCGCCCCCACAGCATTATATTTGATGAGACTTTACGGCGAATCTTCTCCAATCTCCTTCTTGGTCCACCTCCTTCGTACACCCCTACTCTTTCTCAACTTACCCCGTTCCTTCCCTAAATCTCTGAAGCCGAGGTTTAGGGCCGATCGCCGAAGCAGTTTGGAGAACCCCCGCTTTTCCTATCGCCGAGGAAACGAGTCCGAAATCCGGTTCACTTGGGTAAACGCCTTTAACCGAGAGCATAGCTTCAGAGATAGAATGAGCTTCCGAAGGCGCTAAAATTCGAAGAGTTTGATACGAGGTGAGGAGAAAAAGGGGTTGAAAGGGGTCCCCAAGGGAGGGGGGCCCATGCTTTTCTTCCGGAGGGTAACCTCAAGGAAGGCTCTTTCCCCCATGAGAGGGATAAAGAAAACTTACCCACGGATATCTGCAACGTCTACCACGTAATGGTGAAGGTTGGAAATTCTTTAAAAAAATTAAATATTTTGTATTAGAACTACGCAGCACATTTTTCCCGATGCAATTTGTAACTTTAAAATTTATCCGAGAGATGACCCAGCGCAGCCCTCGTGCTTTTTTAGGTTTCGTGGGTTAAGAGTGATTTGGTTTTATTTTCCGCGTGTGGCTAACCATGGAAATTCGGCAAACCGCCGGAAGTGCTCACAGATCGGCACAAGTTTGGAAAATCGCGGGCGCGACTCCACACGTGGTCACCGCGTTTGGGAATTTGATTGGTCCGGAACACTATCAAGGTTCAATGCAACTTGGTGACAAGTATTCCCTATTGATTCTAAAGAAAATAGTGTTTCTATGCAACTAGAGATTAAAGTTCTGTAGTTAATTTCTTCAAAATGAAACAATTGCGTCAGAATTGACGCTTATAAGCTATGAAAAAATTTAAATCTAGTCGAATCAGTTGAATATCTTCGGTAAATCGTACAAGTAACTCAAATTAGAGCACGTATATTTAAAAAATCCACAGAAAAACAATTGGAAACCTCGACTTTATAATGCTCATTGACGGTAGATCCGATGAAATGGTTCTAGAGCGATGTTATTTTAACTTGATCAGACCCGATCTGAAAAATATGGCAAGAATATGGGGTCAACTAATCATTATAGACATTCATAACGATTATCGTTTACAATGGGGGCAATATCCTTCATTTCACTAATTATTATATTTAATAATCTATCTCATCGTTGATTTCGTTATTAATTTCAATATTGATTTCCTTATTAATTATATTTTTCATTAAATTATAAAATGCATTATTAATTTCATTGTTCATTTTGTTATTGATGTCATCATCGATGGTTCCATTAACAATTTCTATTATCGATTTCATTATTGATTGCATCATCAATTTCATCGTTAATTTGATTATTAAGGTTCGTTATTAATTTCTTCATAAATTTCAGTCTTAATGTCGCATGAATGACGTGTAATTACGCATGATAACGAACAATTTGTATCAATGTTTAGCGAAGACAATCTTGTGATCCTATGTTATTACGAGGGCATCGAGGGGAACTCATCTTAAGGCATAAATATAGGCCACACGCGCATAATGACACGGTCTAAGCCGCATACATTCAGGGGGAATGAAAGCACATCCAATTTAGAGGCCCCAATGAAATTCCCAAGGAGCATCCTTAAACTTTCGCCGTTCCTTTTGGCCAAGGATATGAAAAACCGTCCCGAAATTAATGCGTGCATGTTCCTGAACGTGAAGTTCGAAAAATCGTTCGTTTAATAAGGATCCAGATGGCGCTAGGGTCCGTCAACGGTAATGCAAAACACGCCCGAGCGTCCCTTCATCTCGTTATTCCATGGCGTCCTTTATCCACTTCTAGATTCCATCCATCCCATTCCAGACGCTCCTTACCGTATAGCACGTACGGAAATCCCTTCCAGAACATACCCTTTTCCGAAATGTCTAGCTACCACAGGCCATTGTCGTTCATCTCAGAAGCCATATCGCCTACCTTACGACCCATTCTCCTTCACTTGTTTTTCGCCCCAAAGTATGGAGGTTCAAACCCAGGAGTCTTTTCATGAACCGTCTTACGTGATGGCGCGTCAGTCACGTCTCACCGAATTTTTCCGGCTTTTAATTAGATCGCTGCTTTAATCTAGAGGTTTTATGGGCTCGAGAGGAAGGTATCGCGGCGGTTAATGAGGAATTAAGCTATTTCTGAGTGAGTTCAGAATGTCTTTTTCACGGCGGAATGAGTTATCAAGACGGAAGACCGAATATAAAAAACTCTAGCATTTGTTTCGTTCCTAAAATAACGCGTATCTTGCCTCCACATGAGCTTCCATTCAAACACAGATTACCTCATCAACTTATAGCTTAATTAGTGATGTGCTAATCGTATTTCTACACTTCAAATCTAATTGAATAAGTATTTGATTCGATACACGAAGCAGCTTCCGTTTGTCTCTCGTAAAATACTCAAAGTGGAGTTCACATTTTCTAATAAGCTAAAATAGCTATGTAAATTCCCAAATAAGATAAGGCTGTTATTCCGGATATACATAATTTTGTAATGATTATCTTTCTCATTAGGAAACTAGTTTAGGCTAGACGCACGTACGCTTATAGAAAAATATGCTAGATATATTTCAAGCAAAACATTGAAAATATGAGGCAAAAAGGTCAAAGAAAACAAATTTACGTCACTTAAATTCGAATTTAATTTGACGCTCAGAACATCTCGTATCGGTTAAATATTTTGTCGACCTAAATAATAATTCGAATCAATAAAAATTTCGGTCTTTGCACTACTCCAGTTCATATTTACCCTAATTGTAATTTAAAGTCATGGAATAGAAAGGAAATTCGTAAATAAAGTACCAAATAATCATCTTTATGTTTCTTTGCCTACGCCTACTTTATCTTTATCGACAGTGAATATCTGCGATATTAATCTAGAAGCTATATAAAATTACTACCAATGTAATAATCTTACTCTATGTTACTACGTAATTAATTCAATTTTAAATGGGGAAAATAGAATAAAAATGTGCTTAATTAAAGATTCTTTCTAAGGTAATTCTACAAGAAATGAAAAATATATATTTTCTAGTACGACTATGAATCTAATTTGCAAGCTAAAAATATTTTCTTTCATCTTTCCTTGCAAAATTAACCGTAATTGTCCGCTGATATTCTTGCCCTATATTGTAACATCATTCTATACTAAGAATTACATATTCCGGTCATCGACGTCTTGTATCTAAAGCGACCTAAACTGTAAGTGATGCAAATTTGAGACGAACTTCTTTAGTATATTTATAACCGTAGTTTCAATCATGAATCAGCTGAAAATTGGCTGATATTTAACAGCGTCAACAAGAAAATTATAATAATATCTCGAACATTACTTTCTCGGGTATGTATTCATTAAAAATTCTTCCAAGAATTCCGTAAATTAATGTGATAGAAAATCTGACCACGTCTCGCGGAATTTTCTGAGAGCGTTGACCGCCACAGGGCCTTTACTCTAAGCAGGATCATGCAGATGTATGAACTTAGGACAGGACGTGTCAAATTTCTTAAGCAGATGGAAGATGCACGTGAAATCCTTCTAGAGAGAATCTAGTTTCATATAAGAAAGCTTTCAGGTAAATAACTTCACCGAGCGTATGCAGAATAAAATGAATCTCTGTGGTCATGAAATGGGAAACCTTCACCATCGAACCGTCACCAATGAAAAGACTAAATTTTAAATTTAAGAAAGTAAGGTATAACAAGTGCCCGACAGATATAAAGGAGTAAAATGTTATTTAATTACGAAAAATGTTTCGACACTCTTAACTGACAACCAACGTTTCGCAAAGGAAGTTTCGAAGGGTATACGAAAATGATAAACTCCGTTTAGATCTCTGTAGGACTTAGTTCCCGTTTTTATCAAGAATGAAAATGTCTCGTAAAGGTCTTTGAAAAGATGATTACAATGTAAAATTTATAACTATCGCCCAAATCACGATGACGAAACCAAGGCCAGCCCTGGAAAAGGGTGAGTCTGTCATTGACTTCGCCTTTCGAAAGTGTAAATATTTCGAAATAACATTTACGGTTGATTTGTTTTATACCCATCTGACTATTTGCTCTACGAAACTACGTACATTGGTTAAGGATAATTTTCAGGAAACGTATACTTCGTAAAATAAAATGTAAATAAGATTCGTAAATGCTAAACTCAGAAGAACATTATGACCATTGTAAAGATAATTGTATTCCTAACTGATGAGCTTTCTTTAATCTTTCTACATTTTCCAATCCCTCCTGGTTCCCTGGTCCTCCGAATTCCTTCTCACACGCTCTTCACTTGAACCAAAACCAAAACTTACTCCTGTGCGCAGCACACCGTCGCTCCTGGTGGTTCTCCGATGAGGGAGGGAAGGGGGGGATTGGGGGGGATAACCTATACACCCTAAGAAGTGGACCCTCCAGGCCGTTGTGACGTGCTATAGGGTTCACCTCTATGCCTAGAGGGCCCCCTGCCACAACTTCAAGGACAAGCTCCGACCTCATAGACAGAAAGAACGAGCAGGTGAGAAGTGAGTACTTAGTTACCTCACCCCTGCAGAAGAAGGTGAAAGAAAGGCCCCTGAAATAGATGCCTGCCTCAGTAGGCCCAAAAGTAGGCTAGGTTTGTAGGGAATGCCTTCCCCACGCCCCCTACAGAGCAGGTGGTTAGTACATTTATAGTGCACTTCTTAAGAAAACTACTGCTAGCTGTTGACAAAATTGCACTGCAGCATTTTATTTTGATCCGTCATAATCCACCATTCATGTTGAAAGTCAAAGAAGTTATTTAATAGTTAATTTGGTGGTTGAATTATTTTATAAAAAGCGTAGGATATTTAAATCAGAGAATGAGAAATAGCACTAAGCCTTAAGGACAGAAGTAGCTGCAAGACTGTAGGCGCAATACTATCGTAATATCCTCTTTAGTAAAGACTTGATTTATGAACTAGATGACCTTAAGGCTTAAATCATGTGAACGAAAAGAAAAAATGAGTACTCACGTTTAGTTCGGCAGCTGATAATGCTGAATTTTCCTATAAGAAAAGAAAGGAAAGTCATCAGAACACAGAGTTCCTCTTATTCACTCGTGAATTTATTATTTTTTATCTACATTTGTAAAAATGTGTGAGATCTCGATTTTATGTGTAAGATAGTTATGGAGAATTAACATATGTATGCTGTTAATCTAATTTGTGGTGAGAATGAAATTTTTATGATACATGTCATTTATGAAAACTACTAACTAAAACTTATTTACTCCAGAAAACGACTGCAATTACGAAAGTATATAGGATCTGAAAATTTTCTTATTATAAATTTGAAAATGTATTTAGCAGATGCCGATGATAAGCATGAAAGGATAAATGTCCAAAATCTTTCTTATGAACTTTACGAATAACAAACGGAAAATCCCTGTCGTGTTATGAATAGGATATTATAAAATTAGATTCGGACTCTATTAGAAGTGAAAAGTCACGGTAAATATTCAGGTGCTAACGCGGCACATTTATATGTAAAAAAACTTTCATATGATTAAATACGTATTTATTTCTTAACACCGTTGCAGCATTTGTAATCGTCTTTTGTTAGTAATAATGAGCGAGTGAAATTAAGTAAGAACCAAATGAATTGCTTATGAACAAAGTGGAGGAGAAACTAGGATAGTAACAAATATAATGTTTACCTTGTTTGTGAACGAAAATGAGATTGAACCTAAACTTAAGGATAGACCCGAAGGTCTGTGAAAGCAAGGGTATTTCAGTCGCTGTTATCTCAACAATGGAGAGGCATCTGTCCTTGGGATAATAACGTAGTTGTTTTCCTTACACTTTGCACACTACACGATCCTCTCACTTTCATTGAATGTAAACAAATGCGAAAAGGAAAGTGACCCTTGTCTATGAGGTAGTGAATAAGGGGAAAAACGACTGACAGAATATACAAAAGCGAACAACAGAAACGTAACGAATGTCCAAATAACGCCGAGTTATTGATCGCGTATAAATATTGTAACTACGAATACCCACGAAATACGAAGTTATCTTGCTTGTAATGATTATCTTCTCGAATGTATTTATGAATTAAAAAATTGCTAGAGTTATCCATCTCATGTCTTTATGTTCCACGAAATGATCGACGAAAGAGAGCACATTATTTGTATTGCTGCACATTTTAGTTTTTTACATGATATTACTTACAAATATAGCTCGTGCTAAATCGCGAGAGGATCAATTAAAGTGTGATATTTATACAGGTTCTGATTTATATCGTCGAGCGTTTTTTACATCAAAAGAATAGTATTAATATATCGATAAAAGTTACCGATTTTTTATGAAATCGCAACAAAATTGCAGTGAATGTTGAGATTGCTTTCGTAGTGTGATTGCTACATAAGATGCTCCGAAGATTTTAAGTGTTTCAGCGTTTATTTTTACAATGTCAGAACCAGTGGTAGTAATAACGTTCTCCTAAAAAATAACAAGAAGATTCTGGAGATTGGTTAACGTCGCTAGATCAATCTATTAAGATCGCGATAACCGATTTTCCTGTTCAGTGAATGACTTGATAACGGTTTAAGTTCCATAAATAGGAAGATTTAATTTGAATTATAATAATATTTATTATTAAGAGTTATCTTACATTGGCGTTCATTAATTGCATTTGAAAACTGAGCACATAAATATCACATATATAATACACAAATATCACATCATCACATAGCATGCATGTCATCACTTTCCTGTTTATAAAGTAACAGGGGAATGCCTTTTTTCTGCAGATAAAACAATAAATTAATTATTTTTTTATTAATAAATAATTTAGGAATTTTTTGTCTTGTTGTTAGGAAGTCTTTTTTAAATTAACCGTTCTTCCGCTAAATCGTTTCGCCCTCTACGAATTAATATAGAAGTTATAGGAGACAGAAGATAACAATGCATGGTCCTTCTGGATTTACGGTTATCCTTCATCTACATTCAGATATTCTTAATTCAAAATAAAACACTCAATATATAGATTATTAATTTTTAAATCAATTATTTTAATTGTTTCGAACTACTCACCACTTATTATCCTTGACCTCTTCGGTGCCCTTTCATAATCGCTGAGGTGAAAATCAGAAGTATAAAACTGCGGAGAAGGGAAGAAAGTCACAATCTGGAAAAGTAGAAACACCAAATTAATTCATGGAAGAGTAGTGATCATAATCTAGGGTAATATAGTATTTACCTATAAAAGATTAAGCAGCTGCCAATGATGATGATACAAATTAGAATATTGGTAATGACTAAATTCAACAATACCATACCCCACATTAGTTAAGGATAAATTTTTTTTTAATTTTATTCAGTTGATTATGAAACACGAAATAAATCATGAAAAAGTGATACAATCATTAAATTATAATCATAATCAATGATAAAAAATGTTGTAATACATGCTATGGTTGCCAGAAATGTTGAAAGGAGTATGGAAACTTGATCCAAAGATATATAATGAATAAGTAGAGAACTATTTGAAAATTAGGAAAAGAATTTGTTTAAAAAATGATGAATATTTAATAAAATTATGAAATTTAAAACCAAGTTCCGTTCAGAGTGTCGTTAATTACTGAATTACGCTGTGATCCCTTCAATCATTATTGGAAAAGAAACCAGTAAACTGCTTTACCGCAAATACCAGGTATGAGAAGCGTCTTACTGACTTTCTTATTGATTGTTAAAATAATCAATTAAAGTTTAAAGTAAATGCACCTCAGTGAGCATAAAAATAAATGAGAATTTAAATTTCTAAAATCAGATTGATTAACATGGAATTAAAATGCATAATCTAAATGAGTAAATGTTCCAAAAAAACAATCTGTAAATTCAAATTCTAAATCTGTTAAAATCTGTAAAAATCTTTATCTGGTTAAAAAATCAACTCATATTCTCAAAAATATTCTTGAAATATTATCAACGATATAAATTCATCTGGAAAGAAGTTTGAGTTTTCCACTTTACGGCGCAGCGTAATCTTTTTAATGTGATTTTGGGATCTCTTCCTGGTTGATAAATCAAAGTGATCCATAATTACAATAAAATAAATTAATAATAAATACTTATTCAATGAAAATGAGTTCCAAATGGAAAAATAGATCTAAAATAAAGGTTTAGCTGCAATTGAAATAGTATCTTAGACAAAGAAATGATGAAATTGATTTAATGAATTACGAAGTTAAACTAAAAAATTCAAAATTAAATTTCCGTTAAAATACCGGTCGGCAGAAAGGGATACAAGTAGAAAATATAACTGATACTCAATCTGGATTATTATTAAACGTTATATAAAAAAAGATTAATTATAGATTTTAAGCGGTCACTGTAAAGTTTCGAAACATTTTGTTTTAAATTTCATTCAGATAGCTTCCTCAAAACTTGACTCGTGGCTTCATGTATAAACTATTATCATATAACAGGAATTAGCTAAAATTATCCGTACGTAATAGGAATTCATTGCTTAAAAATATGAGGATTGATAATGATTAAATCTGAGTGATGCTAAGGTATGATTCGTAGCTATATAGAAGAAAATCATACGTACGACAAGATGTATTCACTAATATTACGTCCAGAAAATAGTAACATTTATAAAAAACAGAAGCTCAAGATATTATATACTGTGTTGAAACGCTGAATTATTTCAACTAAATTAAATAAGATTAATTCATTTTACTTACCAAATGTGAAGAAATCCTGGAAAAGTCCCACGGTCATGTTGACGTCGGAAAATATCTTTGCATCGTTTAATTAAAATATTAATTATCAAAAGGATTGAAAAATTGCAAAAGTTTACGGTAAACTTAAATTTAACTTAAAGCTAAAGTAAAAACGACTACTAAAATTCGAATCTACATAACCTCACGGAATTTGAATTGTAACGGTTTTCTCGAAAATTCTTCAGCATGTCTACACCAGGCGAAGTCTCCAATTTAAATGATAGATTTGGTTAAAAAATTAACGGTTCAAATAAACGGAGAGATCTGATTGGTCGCCGTTGCTGGTACTTTTCCGATACCCGCCCTCTTATCCCCCTACCATAGAAAGTTGTAATTTATTGAAAATTATTAATTAGCATTAATTAAATATTTATCAATCTAAACATCATTAAAAATTAATTTAAAGTTTATTATGTAAAAATCTCGTTCTTCTAAAATTTCTTTTACGTAAACAAGACGTAAAATAGGTGATGTTTCCGAGTGACGTCATTATGACGTACGTTGAACGAATGGTATGCGAAAAAGAACAAAGGAAAAAAATGAAAGAATATTGGTGATTCAATTTGAAAAACGACGAATTTAAAAGTAACAGATGCAATAACTACTAATAAAAATTTTATCATTGTATTTTAATATTTTCCTTTCCATACGATGCACATAACAGATCATGAGATTTTCTAAACTTCAATGAAATTCAAATTGGTGTATTTTTACTAATAATATCTATTATCTACGATTTAAAAAATATTTAAAAGTTGTTAAGTTCGTATCATTCACGCAAGATTGCAAACAAACAGCATTTCAGATGAATTATAACTTTCTGGCAATCTTAAAAATTCATCGGATTCATTGAAAGTCAGTGTTGTAAGATATCGTATTATTACCTAAATTGTATGCTCAACACTAGTCGTAACGTTTCTATTAACACGTCATACGATAGTCTTTCAAAAAATTTTCACAGGAATATTAAAATGAATTTCTATCCATTGGATACTCTCCCGGTAATTTATCATTTTATTCGGAATATTGACTTTGGGTGGAACCTTTCCTAACTTACCTTCAGATCGTCAAAAAGCTGTCGTCAGTTGTCCAACTTCGAAGAAATCCTATTGAAGCTTCTCTTCAGCTCTAATCCTTCCTCAGATTAATTAGCTTCTCCTATACTAACGATATCAAATGTGGTGAAGAACAATGTCGTGAAACCGATACCGCCATTACAAGTACTCCATACTCGGAAAATGTAATGCACTACAGACACCGTAATCCTTCTGTTCCCACTCAAGGTTTCTTCATGAAAATCACTGAATTAGACTTTAAATTTTCACTTCAAAAACTCCATGTCACTTGGTTATATTTGAAATTCGCAGTAAATGTAAAAGGCACGGTCTTGAACACGATCCATTACGCGGGACGAAGAACTGTACGAAGGTCAACGTGGAGAATGCGTTTCGTTTGTCAGAATTTTCTATACCATAATTCTTTTTGAAAGCGCTGAAACACGTTTAGACCTCGTTATGTCCTCAAGAAGAGATTGCCCATGCTTCTACGAACTTCAATTTCTTATTACTTGCCATCGTAAGTTGTTTAAGGTGTCTTGGAATAGAGTTATGTGTTGGAAAATCAATCGTTGTATCAGTCAGTGTATTTAGCAAGTGTGTATAAAAGTGTATGTGTATAAAAGTGTGGTTGTGATTTTGGAGTTTGTGCATGTGAATTATCATTTCAGTTTATTGATCAGTGATTGTTCAAGCAGTGAGAACTGTGTTCGTTTGAATACATCTTTCCTTATCTGGAGCTCTTGTGAATGCTGGTGTCGACACGAATCTGCATTATTTCTTAGAAATATTAAGGTTTAACTCAGCAATGTCATCGCAACCAAAATGGATGGATTTCTAGTTGGAAATTAATGGATATGGGGTTCTTGTATTTTGTGATATTAAACCGGTATTATATCGAATAGGAAGGAAAGTATGATTACTCTAACAAGGATATATACGAGTATTGTGATTTATTTCATTTCTAATTTGAGTTGGGTTAATGTAAGGTAATGGCAGAGTATTTCGGTATGAATTTAATTGTTAACCACTTGTTTTATTCTAAATCTCAGCTTCAGCTTGTAAACGTTATCTACATGACATACATGTAAGCAAGTTTCAAATGCACATTAGAGTGCATGGTCATTTTTTAACCATTTGATTTCGCAAATATTTCAACTTGCTGCTAAGTTAATGCATTGAGCAGTTCTGTAACATCATTAATTTATAGGCCGAGCTGAAATCACGCCTTAAGTTACTCTTTGAAGAAGAAATGAGGCTTTCTAGGTAAGATGAGGGATGAGTTGCTATTGCTTTCCTTACTGAGGCAGAATACTATCAGTGGGCTCACTATGTGAGAGTCTTTGAAAGTGTACCGTAGCATAAAATACTTCTTAACATTCTGTGAAAAAGGGTTAAGAGTGTTATAATGATGAGAATCACTTATACCTCTGTACATTTCATATTATCACTGCCATGAAAGAAATGGGGGGCTATAATTAAAATATTACTGCACTTAAAGATAACTGAAGAATCCTTAATTCCTCCATGGATGGCATCAACAATATCACATAGTCAACTTTAGTATTATATTAAATTTCATAATACATAGCCTACATAATTCGTAGACTACTTTGATTAAACGGGATTCTTTCATTGAAAATTTATGCCATTCATTCTCCATAATACTTGTAAATGTCTTTTGCATATCATAGAGAAAATGTATCCCATTCACTATTGACCATCACTTATTTTAAGCAGTCGTTGATAAAAAATCTTCTGATGCATGAGCATTTTGAATCAATTGCCTTATTTAATGATATGAATTGTGTTTTTCATAGTTTAATTTTTCTATATTATGTTGACATTCATAACATTCTGGCTCAGTGAGGAAAGCAAAGGCAAAGTACTTCATTCCTCATCTGCCCTGGAAAGCCTCATTTCTTTCAGCAACTTATACTGAACTCTCTGTAGTCATTAAAATTAAGGTCTATGTATGTTACATTTAATATGCACTACTGCAACATTTTTACTGTAATACTTAACTCTTATTTTATTTATTATTACTTATTATTTAACAATATTGCTAATGTCTTTTTCTCTTTGTATTTTAAATGAGCGATTTTCCCCTGAATAAAATTTGATAAAAAGTGTACTCTCTCTACCAAACGTAGTAAAGAGCCTTGTGTATTTCTGTAGAAGTATTTCATGATGTCGTAATAGAGACGGTTTTCATTGAGGAAAGAACGGTAAATACCTTCTTCATTTGCCTTGTAAGCTTCATTATATTTTCAAATAGGACTTTCCTTTGTAATTTGTAAAAGACAGATGTAAGCGGAGGGATACTGCTTAATCTACGTAGAAAAGAAATTTTGTGTCCTCACTCAAGGCATCAATTATTATTGACTCTATGGGATTATTTTTCGTTTCCATCGTTTGAAGTAAATCAATGAAATAATATGCATTTACATTTTTTAGCATTGGGAGGGTTTTAATTTTGTTTTTTAAACTTAGAGAAAATAACTTGTATGCTATAGTCACGACGTCGGATGAACTTTCTAAACTTTGGATTGGATGTTCTAAAATTTCTAAAGTAAATATCGTAGCTTACCTCGGAAGTAATTAATAGAAACATTCGGTGTAATTTCTTGGATTTAGCGATGCTTACATTTCGTTTTAATTTATTGGTCACCATATCACGTAAAGACTTAAATACCCAAACCTTATTCCCTTTCTTAAGCCATTCGTTTAGATTAAAGGATCTTCGTAACTCACGAAATTTATTTTATACGTATCGTTATGCATTTTATAAATTTTATCGTTCATTAGATTTTCTTAATAAAGCATTAAAAGTGAACTGAAGGCATTTCGCTATGCATTTGTTAAAAAGATAGTAATTACAGAAGCACCTTACTGGGAATAATACCATAAATTGGGATTCGTGAAATATAAGTTTAATAAAAGCAATAATCTTTAAAGAAATTTATTTTCCATTTCTTTCCAAACCAGATTTATTTATAATATACAATTAAAGTTTTTATTGATAATTAATAATTATAATTTTCTCCGGTAGGGGGAAAAGAGGGGGTAAATGGAAGGTAAATGTAACAGCGACCAATCAGATCGCACCGTTTTTGTTCAATAAATTATTTTGGAGGGAAAATCTTCATTTCGTCTGGAGACATCGCCATGTGAAGAGGTGTTGATGAAGTTTTTGAAAAAACCGTTATAATTTCATTTTTAAAGTTCGATAGATTAGTAATTGACTAATTGTGAAGTATACTTTAAGTGTAATGTAATATATTTGCAACTTTTAAAACTATTAACAGGATTAATGAGTGAATAAACGGAAAGTAAGTATTTCTTTCTTCAAGACATCCTTTCGGAATTCTTCCGTTTTGGTATGTAAATTATGCTAATAGTATTTAATTTACTTGAGTTACTTCTGAGATTAAAGGCAATGATTGTTGTTAATGTTTGTTGAGTTGTTATTTCTATGAGATTCGTTGGTGAATATATTTTTTCATAGCGTAAGTAAGACTTCTTTGATTATCTACGAAACCGAAGTTTGTGTCATTTATCTTTTAAGCGATTATCTACCTTCTTTTTTCATCCAATGATTTTTATTTGTGTACGTTTATTGTTTATCGCATTTCTGGCCAAGACTGATAATTAAAAAATGTACAATTCCTCTTATCTTTCGAAGACGTTATCTGACGAAGCCCCCAAATATTGCCTCAAATCCATTCCAATGCTACTTTTACTCTGTCGATATACTACGTTATATTTTCGTGCATAAAAACTTATTATTATGTATTCTTGCTAGATTGAGTACAATATACTGCCGGTAGCTATCTTAACGGAAATCGCATTTGAATTTCAGATTAACTTTGGGGTAATTAATTAATTCAACGTTTTTAGTATTTCTCTACTTAGATATTCGAATTGAATTCGTTAATCTTAATCCCTTTCCTTTATTTAATTTAGATTGGGAGTTCATTTTTATTAAATACGTAATTTAAACGGAAGTCATATGACGGCCGTCTTAGTATTTTCGTTTTACTAATTTCACTCTTATTACTCAGTTCATTATCACCGATAAGTAGTGTAAGTTAGAAGATTTTCGTAGTTATGAAAGGTAGACGAAAAAAGGTCTTGAACCCGGAAGTCCTACATGCTCTGATGAATATCTCCATCGATCTCGGTACCGCGGCGCAAGTGAAAGAACCATGGCATACCTTTTTGGATTCTTTATGTTTTCATATTGAATTGAATTTGTGGCTATTAATCCAGAAAATTATTAAATAGTAATACTTCTCGGTGGTTTCAGTGTAAACAGTTGACTGATATTCCTAACGGACATTTTGAATTTGAATCTTCGGTACACTCGCCATGTATGACTACATTAAGGTAAGCCGAAATTAAAAACTAGTCTTTTTCTCTTATGAATTCTTTCCTTTATTGACTATTTTCATTGTAATTTTCCCTCCTTTTCTTTTTTTTATTCTTCTAAATTTATTCAAATTTTGATTGTATCTTTCTTGTTTCTTTGACATAAAATCCGTAGGTCATTCTTTGATTTGAATTAATCGTTTTTCATTTAATTCCCCATCTTTTTACATTAATAAATGTCTGCCAATTACGAATTATTTAATTTTTTTCAACAATATTTTTATAATTGTACTACAATTGTGTAAATCTGTTACTTGAAGATGACGATTATAAAATGTTTCAGTGTTTTTGGTGTACGATAATCGCAACTGGATTTTGGAATATCATTTTAAATAATTGCTTCATAATCAGGCGACGTATCATGGAAATCCAATTTTTAGAATTTTTTTCCATTATTTTAAAATTTACCTTTAGATTCTTCCCTGTTTTATCTGTTTATTATAAATGAGATTCTTATTTAGATTATTTCATTTTTAGTGACTGAGTATATTAGCAAGTAACTATAAAACATTATTCTCGTTTTGGTATACCGTATTGTTGAATATGATCGTACTTAAGTCCTACTTTGAATCATCATTGACAACTTTTCGCTCTTGTGTATGCACAATACAATGTTACCCCAGATTATATTCGCTCTTCACCGATGAATTAATTTGGTGTTTCTATTTTACAGATTCCGACTTTTTCCCTTTATGGCACATTTCCACCTCTGAGTTTCATCTGTTTGATCGAGAAAGGACACTGAAGAGGAATAAGCAGGACCAAGGAAACCCGGAGAACCGCAAGTGTTGAGCAGATATTTTCTATTGTATTTCTTCTTTAGATGGAACATTATTACTGCTGTTACTTATAACTAAGCTTGTTGTGTTTTGGTTTTTGATTAAGTGAGCAATACAGTTTAAACTGATTGATATAAAACGGATGACTCGAAATCTCGGCTGGTACGAAATGCATTATTGGTCAGTTCCTTCTCATCTAAAAATAAATTTTTACTATTTCGTTAGCTAGAAAAAACGCTCTAAATGAAAGAACGATTAATAGGGAAAAATCTTTCTCCTCGGGAAATGTATTCCTAGTAAATTCTCCCGATAACGAACAGTGGTATTTATAGTGCGATTTCAAACAACATTGAAAAGTGATTACTCCGTATTTCAAATGGCATTAAAATTTTTGAAACATTTCTCTATTTATTTTTTGGAAACTTAGTCATAATATACAGTGAATACATATGTTAAATGTTTTTCCATTACATAAATATAAATTCCTTATATTTTTAGAGCATCAGACAGTAAATACTCCTTAGTAGGAGTATCATTATAATTTACGTTAAATATTCCTCCTTTCATTATAATTTACGTTAAATATTCCTATATAAGGAACTCAAATTACGTTATCAAGTTACCAATCTCCAGTCTCTTCTTTGACATTTTTTAGGAGATCGGTCGTTCTTGTTTTTATTGATTCTACAATTTGTACCGATAAACACTGAAACCTTCGTAGTCTCTGTTGTAGCAAGCACACTTTGAATGCAATCTAAATATTCACTGCAATTTCGTTTACGATTTCATAAAAAATCAGTCAATTTTACTTCATTAAATTTCTATAAGTAAACTTTTAAATAACATATTAGTATTACTCTTTTGAACTAAGAAAACGCTCGACGCTATGAATCAGGACCCTCATAAATATCCCTCCCAAATTGATCCTCTCCTAATTTATCACGGCTTTTATTTGTAATTTCATGTGAAAAACTAAAGTCTGCAACAAAAAAATTGTGCTCTCTTTCGTCAATCATTTCGTGGAACATAAAGACTTGATTTGGATCTATCAATTTTGTAATTTATAAATATATTCGAGATAGTAATCTTAGAAGAAAGATAAGTTCTTATTTCGCTGTTACTCGCACTTAGGATTTTTGTACGCGACAACTGTTTTGGCGTCATTTGGACATTCTTTTCATTACTTCTGTTCGCTTTTTGTATCTCCTGCCTTTAATTTTTCCCCTGATTCACTTCGTTGTAGACACGGAGAGCTTTCCTTTTCCCATTTGTTTACATACTATGAAAATGAAAGGACCGGCAAGTAAGCATTGATAATTCAGGTAAATGACTTCGTTATTATCCCAAGGACAGATGCTTCTCCATTGCTTTCGCTGTTGAGGTATTAGTAACTGAAATAGCCTTGTTTTCTCTGGCCTTTGTCCTTCTGGTCTATGTTGAAGTTCAGGTTCCTTTGTATTTTCGTAAACAAGCACGGTAAACATAAAATTTCTACTATCTTTACGTTTTCTTACATTGAATGTGCCATAGAAATATCATTTGTATTTCAAACAAATTTCGTACAAATATCTATAACTAAAATAAGATCGACAGCATAATCTTGTTGAAGCTTCATACATCTATCTGGAAACGCATAACACGTGTTGGAAGCAATGTGTATAGCTTTATATAATATAAGCTTTGGAAAGGAAGCACCGAAATTTCTTTTTTCATAATTATGCTAATATGACTTTGACGTTCCACACTAATAATATTAAAATTCTATCCCTCATTCTTGACGCACCGATGTTCTAGCTTTAATGTAAATCTATAATAGATACGACATTGAATAAGAAAACAAAGAAGGGTAACATTAAACGTGGACTCAAATTTCTTCCAACATAGATAAAAATGGAATTTATTCGAGAATATGTAAGGAAAACTCTATGTATTCATGAATTTGTTCTTTTTTCTTGCAGGAAATTTCAGCATCATCAGCTGCTGAACTAAACGTGAGTACTCATCTTTTTCTTTTCGTTCATATGTTTTAAGCCTTAAGCTCATCTAGTTCATCAAACAAGTCTTTACTAAAGAGGAAAATACGAAAGTATTGGGCCTACAATCTTGCAGCTACTTCTGTCCTAAAGCCTTAGCGCTAGTTTTCATTCTCTGATTTAAATATCCTACGCTTTTTGTACAATAAATTTAACCATCAAATAAACAAATAAATAACTTCTTTGACTCTCTACATGAATGGTGGATTATGATGGATGCGGCAGTGGAACTTTGTCTAGAGCTAGCAGTAGTTTCCTTAAGAAGTGCTCTATAAATGTACTAACCACCTGCTCTGTAGGGGGCGTGGGGAAGGCATTCCCTGCAAACCTAGCCTACTTTTGGGCCTACTGAGGCAGGCATCTATTTCAGGGGCCTTTCTTTCACCTTCTTCTGCAGGGGTGAGGTAACTAAGCACTCACTTCTCACCTGCTCGTTCTTTCTGTCTATGAGGTCGGAGCTTGTCCTTGAAGTTGTGGCAGGGGGCCCTCTAGGCATAGAGGTGAACCCTATAGCACGTCACAACGGCCTGGAGGGTCCACTTCTTAGGGTGTATAGGTTATCCCCCCCAAACCCCCCCTTCCCTCCCTCGTCGGAGAACCACCAGGAGCGACGGTGTGCTGCGCACAGGAGTAAGTTATGGTATTGGTTAAAGTGAAGATCGTGTGAGAAGAAGGAATTCGGAGGACCAGGGAACCAGGAGGAATTCGAAAATGTAGAAAGATTAAAACACTCACCAGTTGACAATACAATCATCCCTACAATGGTTTTAATCATTTCTTGTTGTTAGCATTTACGAATCTTTTAAATACAATCGTGAGATAGTACGTGAGACTATTCTTAAAATATGGGTAATGTGACTATAAAATATAAATTTTTAAATCAAAACATTTAACCTAAGTCGGATATTATGAATCTTCTTAAGCTTTTTGTGACACAGGATCATACCCTACCGTAAGAACTTCCTCACGTTGAGCCAACAAATAAATACGCAATTGTTGACCTTTATTAAGGGAATGTCGAACGCGTATTTACATACTTTTAGCGCAGATTACTATATATAAGTCTTTACACTTTTTTCAGTAAAAATTACCATCTGAAATGTTGTTTTATCCTTCATGTACGAAACATAGCACAAGAAACTAGAAACGCAGATTGCCCACGCATGCAGTACATTCTTACAGTGAAGGTGATGGATTCATAGTTAATTCGTATAATAGTTAATGCATTATAAAAATGCCAATAGATTGGAAGCTCCTTCTTTTATTCATCAGTTACCACCTTTCTATCATGGTATTTACTTTTTAATCACTACTTTTCTGTATGTCGGAGCGGTATAGGACAAAACTCATTAGGCTTTTATGATAAATAGTCAATTAAATGACGGTTTAAGTCATGTGAGTATATAAATATACGATGGAATTACTGTTCCACAGATTAACCGACATGATTACATAGAAGGACGAGACTGAATTCGGTTTCAGTTAGCCCATTCTCCATTATTTATTTAATATTTCGGATTGAACATCAACAGATATTTTTCTATAAATTTTTTAGGTAACTTCCTAGGTGACTTTTCAAATCAATTAGCAATTAATTGATCTACGATTGTAAATTTTGATCTATCAGTAACTGAAAGGGTTAACAAGCTTAGTCATCCTTGACCTGTATTCGGATAATGTACTTCCTATGTTGAAATAACCATAAGAAAATAAATACACATTTATAATGTCTGAACGTACTTGGTCTATAATAACTCGTTTGTTAATTAAAGATTGCTACCAATTGATTCTTAAATTCGCAAAAGAAATATAAGTTTCTCATTGAGTTTAAGTGTAATGGATGCAGTCAAAGTATATTAGTGGAGTTTCGTCGCATTCATTTTAGTAGGATCTACTTAAACTACAGAAAAAAGATGTTTATTAAAAGAAGCTAACTTAAACACAATCACTTAGATTTGAATTCCTCTTAACTCGCTTTGAATTATCCAGTGGAGGGATTAACAATCCTGAGTAATAGATACGTGCGAAACTGCCTAATTACGTGGAAAATCGTGTTTTTACATTTCGCATATTCATCAAGAATTATGTATCATTTTTGAGATTCTGCATTTAGGGTGTAAATATATCTATTTTAATGAAATTTTATCTATCTTAAGTAAATAATGATCGTGTCAAAGAGATGAAGATCTTGATCGTTCGGTAAACTTGTACATAAATGATAATAACATTTAGATATTGTTAAAAATAATTGTCGGTATTTATGCTCGGTTTGAGATGCAGAACCAATCCATCGCAATTGGATTTTTTTATATATTTACGCCCTGATCACTGAAAGATTCACTGTCCAGGACCGAGCTTGACATCACCCTATAGATTTTAGCATGTAATTATCGGTTCAAACACTTTTACGAGACATTTTGCTTCTGGTTGAAACGGGACTGTAACTGTAAGTTACTGTAACCCCTACAGAAATCTAAATGCAGTTTTTAACTTCCGGTTATCCTAAAGATTTGAGGCTTCATTTTATTGCGTTTTTGGTGCCAGTTTACGCTAACGAAAAAGTTACTGCAAAGAAATAGCATTTTGACTCCTGCAGCTCTGGCCGATACTGGATATAGTATTTCTCTGAAATCAAAATTCATTTCATCAGTGAAGATTGAATGGTGAAAGGTAGCTTCTTTCTTGTGTGGAAGTTTCCCTTATCTTGACCATGGAGATTCATTTTATTCTGCATACGCTCTGTGAAGTTATTTACCTTAAAGCTGCCTTATATCAAACTAGAGACTCTCTAGGAGGATTTCACGTGCATCTTCCATCTGCTTAAGAAATTTGACACGTCCTGTCCTAAGTTCATACATCTGCATAGTCCTGCTTAGAGTAAAGGCCCTGTGGGGGTCATCATACTCAGAAAGTTCCACGAGACGTGGTCAGATTTTCTATCAGATTAATTTTCAGACTCTTTGGAACGATATTTGTACGAATAAATGCCTGAATAAATTAATTAAAGAAAAATGCCTTTAGCTCGCCTAAATACCTAAATTGGGTTCTTAGTCATACTTGAATTAATGATTTTCTATTTTTTCTTTTTATATAATTAGCTTAGAAGGGACAAAAACTGTAATTAAATACATTTTTATACTATTGTTCTCATGTCTAGGAAGCTGAAAGTTTTTATAGAGACAATACATAGTTTCTATATCAACCTTGTGGGTTTTCACTGACGAGATAACTTAAGTAAGATAACGTAAATATAATATTCACGCTATATAGCAAGCTAATTGTTTATAAAAGAAAGTTTACAAAGTTTATAAAGGTTGATAAAAATTATTTATCCTTCGAGGATTAAGAAATTATTAAAGTATTTTGAATGTCCAATTCGTATATGTCTAAGCTTGGATATAAAAATCATCAATAAATGTGAAAGAACTTAGATAATAATAGAGCTTGGAGAAGTGACTTCAGAAATTTTGAATTTAGAGTTGAAATACATCTTTGAAAAAAAATTTACAAGAATTGCCCATTTACAGTGAAGACTAAAATTGATGATCAAATTTTTCATAAAAATGAAACCAATTGGTCATTAAGATAAGACAGAAACTTACAAGTTAGTAATTACCACAAGAAAAATTTTCCGTACGACCTGTTACAGCTAAATGCCATTATCAAGTAACATATAAGAAATGCAGTCACTTATAAATAGACAGTTTGGAGCGAAGGGAAGAGGTAAGGAGTAAGGAAGGGTTGAGGAATGTGACTATATTAGCTGGATTTCCTCACAAGTTATTTCTACAGTCGCTAAGGCATCTAATGTCTTCCGTTTGGGCTGCCTATGGAGGAGATTCACAGAGAAGGAATTTCTATGGTCGGTTTCTTCCAAATGGGCTGCAAATTCTGATGACTCAAGGTTCTTTCAGCGATAGTACCGTGTTCTTGCAATCTTGTTTTGAGTGGATGGTCACAATGGGTAGCCATGCAATGATCACATTTGAGTTCGCAAACACCCGATAAGAAGGAAGCTTCCATCTTATCTTTGGTATGGTGTGCTGAAAATTAGAGCTGGTGTAAAATGCAGCTTTTAAATTCTTTGGGAACAGGTTTGTTAGGAAGTATGTCCAAAGAATGAGAGTCACCCATTTTGGTTTGAAGACATCAGAGGGGGAAAAGGAGGGGAAGAGGGAAGCGGACGCAATCTCCCTCAATTTCTTCTTGACCTTCGTATCTGCGAAACCATTTGAAAAACCGTCGTTGAAAGTTAGGGTATTTTAATGCTCAGTTATTTTGTGAAAGCCTAAAATAGGAGAATCTAGAGAAATATGATCTAGAATTTATATTTTTCATTACGTATAAAATGTATTGGTGAAAATTCATGAATTGATACATCAATATAAGGCAATACAACACTCATACGATTGGTTAGTGCTTAATTTAAAAGTTTTCTCATACGTCATAACAGTGAATTATAATTAGGATACATGTTAAGTGAAGGAGTCCAAATACACGAAATTTCTTATCGATTAAATTTTTTTTTGGTCGACAAAAATTTAGAGTTTTATAATATGCGTAAATAAAATAGACTCTACACAAGTTAGTATAAGGTATGCTATTATATAACCGAGAATTGTTAAGTTACCGGTGAAACTAGCCAATAATATTTAGCGGGTTGATGATTATGAATATTTATGAGACACAACTCGTATAGAAACCGACTCAGTGATCATATAACAAATTAGTTCTCGTCAATTATCTGAATGTTTCGCCAATCTCATTTACCCATCTTCTTCGAAATCAGTCAATCCTTTAACAAACCCAATTTCGCCTTTGAAAGCATTCACGCTTTATGTTCGTGAACCTCACCCAAGTTTACGAAGACCTAACTAGAATTACCCTCCCTTAAAATGCACTTCTCCCATCCGTGCACATCGTCATTTCCTCTTCCTTCTTTTTTTAAGGCGTTTCGCACTTATAGCCTTCATCTCTACGGCTGCACTTTACGCTTCTCAGCTATTCCTGCAAGAAAAGCGGTTGAACTGCGGTTATATGATCCAAGGGCTTACTTCCTTTATTTCGTTATCTATAAAACACGAAGCGTTTCACGTCGAGATTATCTCCTAGAGATTCCCTCGCCACATTTAGGTTTGGCCGAGAATAGTGTACGGTTTGATTGGAAAAATAAAAGAGGGTTGTTAAAATCTAGTACTGCGTCCATTGGAGATGAGTCCATGGAAGATTCAACGCATACCGCATAAAATACTACGGGTATGCACGTAGATATGAATCAGATGTGCGCTAGTCGATGGCGAGCGAACTCCCATATTAGTTCTCCACTAACTGACGGATGGGTTGGGCGTATGTAATATTTTCTGTGTTTAAAAAAAGAATAAATAATGCCAGTAAGGAATTTTAAGTGATATAGCCCTTGCCCACTAGGTCTTCTTTATTGATATATTGTCTTCATGAAAATTTACTGAACAAACAATCTCAATAAATACTGATTGCTATTCCACATAATCGTTTAATCTTAATATTTAGAATATTATGTTCGGATTTTTATGTAAGGGTACTATATAAGTTACACTTAACTAAGATAAGAGAGTAGACAAGAGTAACTCAAGACAAGAGGTCGCACCAATTTGAAATTTCGCTCTCTATTATATTTTAAAATAAGAAGTAAGATCAGTTTTCTTTCTTTAAAATTTTTCCGGAAGGAAACGTTTATTATATTATTTGCACATAAATCAGATCTCTCTAATGTGTCTCAATAGAAAGCTGTATAATTTTTATAACTTGAAAATTCTTACCGTAATTCTTTACCGTCGAAAAGATTAAAACTTTTCCATATTAGAAATTATGTAAGGAGACTCCATTTAAATTTAACCGTTATACAAGGATAATTTCACTACGGTATGGTAGATATTTTGCATATTTCATACATATGACTTGGAAGATATTGTTAGTTTTCATTATCTTTATATATCTCAGTAATTTTATCTTCTCGCTAACCCAGTTTCAGCTTTGCCGTATGGTTAAAGTACAGAAGTGGAATTTTTTCGTTGGATCACCTAGGACTCGTTATAGATCGGCGTACTTAGCTGTTGATGTCTTGATTCTGTTGCTCAGCAGCGAAACCTCGGAAATTTAAACGTTTTTTTATAAATTACAAAATCAGTTACTAATCCGAGCTGTAGAGCCATGTAATTAGATTTAACTTTATCCCATGAGTTGCCAAGGGAGTATAGTATGGTGTGTATTAGCACAGGCATTCTTACGTACTTAATTCATCAGCTACTCTAATTATCTGCAGAAAGAACTACTGGAAGTAACAATGTTTTAGCAATTACTTCTTTGCAACCCTTTTCCGAGTTCTCTACAAGTTTGTTCTCATTATTGACTGAAACTAAGACGTCGTCTACTTCGCCTAAAATTTCTCAGCTGATGAATATATCGAAAAACTTCGACGGTAACCTGATCTCATCTAGAACGAATTCTATTCGAGAGATTTCATCATAGCCGTATTCCAATTTCCTATTCTGAAATCTCTACTAACGAAACTAACTGCTAAACGTTGAACAAACCTTCTTCATATGGGTTCCCAAATACCGTAGCAGTATCCGAAACTAGGTCGAATAGAGAAAATAAGAATTTCTTTGATTCTCAATGGACTTACTCCTGCATAATATTTGCCTTTCCTATTGAATCCCGAATATGTTCCTTGAACGATAAACAATTGCCAAGTTTAAGTTCAGCTTATAAAACACCAAAAGTACTTAACATTATCAACTTAGAACATAAAGCATTTCCAAATCTCATTTCAACTCGAAATCACACAGCGCTTGGTCATCTTATGGATATTAACAGAAAATGGTCCAATAAATTGTAAATTGTAGACTTTGTTGTAGGCTAAAATGCATGTAAAGAAATTATTTAATTAAACACATGCTCAATATAACCTTCTTTATGATGATATATTCTTCATCGTAACAAAAAAACATATTGAAACATGGTCGGACTTCCGGGTAGCCAAGTGGGCAGCATGTTCGACTTCGATGAAGGCGATCCCGAGTTCGATTCCCGAAGGCCTTTTAAAATTTTATCGTCTATAAGTCAAGAATATTTTGATACGATTCAAATAGATTAATACTTCCATTACTGCTTCCATCCGTTTCATTCTTTGTTTGAAAACTTTAATCATATAATTATCCTACTCTCAGTGTTAGAACTGCTTAACCCTTGGTATGAAAATTCATGTTGAGTGTCAATTAAAAATTCCCTATAAGACCTTTATTTGCTTTCTAAGACTTAGAACGACGCCCGATAATGAATACGAGACGTCAGCTATATATCAATGAATGCAAATTAGGATGGAGAATTTTAATTAAAAGCCGCATATGGCATGATGAGCCGCAATTCATTAAGAGGATGAAGTAATTAACTATAACGAGAATATTAGTTCGATGAATTACCTAGCAGCTCATCAACTTAAATATCAGTCAGAATCGTAAAATCGCTCTATGAATGTGATTCCCTCACGCAGCTCGTTCGAAAAAATCTTTATTTTTAATTTTCTCCAGTTTTCATCAAGAGTTTTGACAGAAATCTTCCAAAATTTCTTTTCCAAAAAATGTATGCTTTTTACAAATAAGCATTTATTAACCTGACATGGAAACTATAATCGTCGCGGATTTGAAATCAGCTCGCTAATTATTCCTGCCAAATCAAAACAGACATCTCATTTACAAACATCTCGCCAAGTTAGAGCTATTTAAATTCGATATGAATGACGAAAGTTGAGCTCTAATAATACTGATAATAATGATTTATCTGCAAATGAGGATGAATAACCAATGACACTAATTATTCCCAAGAAAAAGGATTGTCAAGGCGCTTTCTTAACGTTAGCAGAAAGAATTTCCCTTCTTCTTCATCTTGCGAATTTTATGTATCACTTCGATAATTTCTATAATATATAAATAGTTTGAAAATATGTCAGCTATAGACTGTTTCATATCCTCGGGTACCTAGCATTTTTCTAGCTAATGATATAAAAAATGAATAGGAATATTGAGAGCTAAGGTTCTGATTCATTTGCATATGCTTGGAAACTATCTTTTTCCTTTTATTAGAATCTCAATACTTATGAGCATGTTATCACTCTTATCAAAGCGTAAAGTACATTTAGATTGTAACGTAATGCATTTTTCATTATGAAACTACAGCCCTAAACGATGTATTTCTGGATCCTAAGGGTAGTTTGAACTGATTTTATAGATATAACTAATTCAGATGAATCGATACGTATTGTGACTAATAAACCTTTAGGAATACTTGTAATTTCCCGTCTGAAATGCTTGGGATCTCTTTTGGAATTGGGAATTCTTTCGGAATTTCTTTGGAATTTTCTTGAATTTAGAATTTATTAGTCGGTGGAAATTAATAGAGGGTCAGTTCGATAAAAGTCAGACTATCAGTAAAATTAATTTTTACTTGACATAAAAAATATGAATTAAAATTGCAAAATCAAAGAATGTTAACATGAAACTAATGTAATGCTACCATGTTATTTATCAAATGATGTAGATGGACAACTGAATACACAAACAGTCCACAACTAAATCCTATAGGTATGAAAAAGAGTCATTGGATGTTTAAATTTTTCCTTTAGTATAATTAGCATCATTCCCGAAGGTTCTTGCGTTAAAAGCCTTTATTTTATCTTTTAAATTAGTAATGGTTAACTGCCATTGTTCATATTTTTTTCATGGATATTAGAAAACGTAGCTTTCAGAAGTGAGGTTATACAATGTTACGGATTTCGAAATATTTCGGATTTCTGATTCTGTTTGAGAATTTTAGGCCTTTTATAAACCGGATCCTGTTTACAGGCATCGCTCAAGTCCTATTGCTGGTGTACCGGTAAATCCATAATGCATTACTTGAAGCGTCAATGATTATAGATTGCGTAAGACATTGCCACCGCATCGCAGAGTTAAGGCATCTATTTCACACTCCTTCCTTCATTTCCTCTTTTGTCTCCTTAACTCTCAATGGCGCATTTTTTCACGACTTGACACAACTGCCGCATTGCCTTCTGGGAGCCCGTCTCTTCCGATCCTCCAAATCCTAATTCTAAAGACCCCTTCCAAGGCGACGTGCTTTATTTCGATGCTATTTTCCTTTTCACTTCCTTGCCTTCTTATCAGGCTGCTCCAATTCCATTTTCAATCTATTCTTCCCTTCCTTCCTTTACTCTCTTAACGCTTTGTCTCCTCACCGTAACAGAGGGAATTCGCCCTTTTTTATCTTTCCCTGTCATCCTTTCGCCTTTTTAATACAAAAGTTTAACCTCTAGTTTTTCTTTGGCCGTTTATAACCTAAATATATGAGCAGGTACATCCTTTCAGAAAAGTATTCAGAGCTAAGGTTCGAACCGCATCTTCTAGATCAAAGGAGAGGAACCTTCAGATTAAATTGGCCTTTCTGGGAGTTCACTGTGAACTTTTGATCACTTCCTGTACAAATTCCTGTATTTAATTAATTTTATTTGTCGATCTTGCACATTACGCCATGTAAAAATCAGTAGAAAAAGTTTTCAATCAGTTTAATCAGCGAATTAATTCGTTTTCCCTTATAAATTTTCGACGCGTTACTGTTAGAATATAGCCAACATAAGGATGGCCAAATGGTTTCACGTGTAGCCTTCCTAATGACATCTAATACTGAATGTTGCCTTCAATTAATAAAAGGTTTCCTAGTCTTGACTATTCCATTAACTATCAGAAGCCTTCAATAGCGATTATATTTAATCCTCGAAGGGGAAAAAATGTGTCTAAAGGTTTTTAAACTGTCTTTAGCTTGAATAGATGTATAGCACTAGCAAAGAGCATACATTCGGACGATTTTTGGTGAATTCTACAAAAATTTACTCTAATAATTATTTGAAATACTAACAAAGTTATTAGAATTAACGGTTGTTGTTTAAAATCAATTGCATTATTATCATCTCTATCGCTTTTGCTTTTGTTTTCTAAGAAAATGTAAAGAAAGGCAATACACCTCAAAAACGTTTTACTATCATTCTTCAAAAATTTTGTGGAGCAAATATATTTATAACGTTTATAATAAAGACTTGCTGATTCGATTTAGGTGGAGAATATTCTTAGATGCGCAAAAAGCTGTTTTACTTAAGGAGGAATTAAGGAGGCTTAGATTTACACCGTATTACAACTTATTTCAGGAGAATAAATCACTTAATAACAGGTAGAGTTTTTAATGATAAAAGTAATTCATTTTATTACTATAACAATTCATTTGATGACAGCAAAAATATATTTCTTCGATGCATCTTGAACTTTCGGCTAGATCTTTTCCGTTTCATATTTCATATTCTTCATTTTCTCACTTCTATTCTCTTGAATACAAAAGTAGTAATAACTTCTAATGAATAATCGCTAATCATTTTCAAAAGCTGACTTAATTATGCCTCAAAGGTTTAGTCTCTTGAAATCAGATGTAAATTATAGTAACCATACATGAGAACTGTTAAGCTTTTATTCAGAAATACATGTCTGAATTTTACGAACTGTAACTTCAACGTTACACACGGTGTATAAGACCGAGCTTCTTGCTTCAGGTGCACTTTTTCAAAAGTCGTCATAAATTAGCTCAAATCTGGAACAATTTCTTCCTCGGCTCTCTTCATTAATTGGCCCTCTTTCCAGACACACATCTCCAATTTTTTCCTCGATCTAAGATTCAGATAAGGCGTCCGATAAATCTCATATGCTCGTGGCAGCAAATAAAGTGCAGTCAGAGAAACTTCTCCGTGCTCAAACCTCAAACAATTTTTCAGTCTCGAGTCATGCTTTCGAGAACGAAGTAAAAAACCATTGCTCCGAGCCAAATTTTTTCTCATCGGATAAAGAAAGGTGTAGCGTACGGTGAATTCTCCCTCTCTAGAGACTTATTTGAAGAAGGGGGGTTAAGAGGACATAAAATGACCCGACCTGACGACCACTGGACCTGTGCACTAATGGACGTTATATAGTCGGCGGAGGAGAGAAATTCACGACCGTAGGAGGGATAGAGATTTGTGGTAATAGAGTGAGCAAGGGGTAGAAAGAGAAGAGACACAATGCACAGGGGTGCCAACTTTAAGAATTTGTCGCTCCGTTTCACAAACATGTTATCCATTTAATTATCAACGGGTTATTACTCACGAAAGAAGGATAACATCCATTAAAATAGCCAAATTATAACACTAAAAGTAAAAAGCAAGAAATAAAGACTTTGGTTACCATTGAAAGAAAAATGAATGTAAATTATAGGATACGCAATTGACAATCGTTGCCTTATTACAATTACTTCATTATTACGTATCTAAATTACAATTAGACATACATCAGGAGGTAACTTTTTACATTATTTCTATCCAAACGAAATTACTGTTATAAATTAATAACAGCCCTTCGCGTGGAGAAGATACTAAATACACAAATCATATCCATCATAATCATACACAAAACCTGACGGGGATGAAAATTTCCTTGGATGGGCCATTACAAATAATTACCGTTCTATTTTTTAATTTACCCACATCCACTGTGGGACCCATCCCTTTTGTGAATATAATTTAAGAGAAGATGAAGAAATATACTCATTTAATATCGTCTAAATAGGAATTGCTAAATTGTGCTTCATCTACGTAACTAAACTAAATGAAACAAAAAATACAAAGGGATGAAACTGTTGAATAAAAACCTAAATTATCATATAATAATTTTTAAACTACTAAAAATTTTTAAACTCATTAGAGTATCAAAACTCTGTATTATTCAACATTTTGATCTTCATTAAAATTTCATTTAAAATGTCCTCCTCCGTGAATGTCTAATATTACAAATAGTTTGAAATTTGTTGTAGATAACATTTCTTATAATTTAAGGAAATAATCTATAAATAAGCTTCCATCTCTTCTTACAAAACTTATTTCACTTCAATAACCTTTTATAATCCGATACATTCTTTGATGAAGAGGCATGAGCCAATCTTTCAGATATTTTCCATTCTGACATTTTCCTGCATTTAGTTGTGTGCCCGCCCTGAAGCAACATTCACTTACTTAATAAACCTCGATTGTTTACTTTTCTAACTCGACTTCAATTCAAAAATCTTCGGTGTCACGCATTTTGCGTTTTATTTTTTGCTCTATGCAAGTTATTCGTGATAAACTGTTCCCATTAAAAATTTATTTCTCAGAAAAATATTGCGAGAATTTTTATACTTCTGCTTCTCGTCTTCTTATATGACACATAAATTTCCTTAAATTCCACAAATATACGAGTAATAGATTCCAATAAGTGCATAAAAATACCTTTAATTATCATTATATACATATTTTATATATACATATTTTATGATTGAGGCATTGATTGATGAATAGAAATCTGTACGAAAAATGATAAGTATGTGTTATCGTGATAAACCATACGGAAAATTAAATTTAAAACATGTTTTAAATTTAATTTTCCGTATGGTTTATTACGATAACACATACTTATCATTTTTCGTACAGATTTCTATTCATCAATCAATGCCTCAATCATAAAATTTCTATGGTATTATAATTTTTGTTTCTCAACAAGTTTACGTAGCCTTCTGATTTTCCTTTTAAAAATCAGTTTCGTAGAATATTTTCGTTAAGGAATAGCGTTCGCGAGTAAATCTGTGTAATGCGTATGTGAACTACCGGGCTTACTGCTCATATAACATCAGTATCTTGCATGTTTGAGGCCTCAATGTTAGGAGCCCTGGTTGGAGCCTCTTCTTTGTCCGCCAGATTTTACCAATTAATTAGTAGAATTTTTTCTCAGAAGCATCATTGATGCAGTTCTGTTCTTTAGCTATATTCATAATACGAAGAATCATAATCCCTGTAAAGGTATTTTAACATTGCGCGGGTAGTTTTGCACAACGCTAGTGCTTTGGCTGCCCTGCAAGGAAAAAGCGAAATTGAGTGAAAGAGGAAAGAGAAAGAAAGAAAAGGAGAGAGAAAGAAAAGAAGATGAGGTCGTGAAGCAGCGGACCTTAAACAGTGGTCGAGGTTATGGAGTGGGCTTACCGAAACTCGTAAATAAAGAAAGGGCGTCGTAGTTTGGAAGTGTTTGAAAAATGAGACGACATAAAATAAAAGGGAAGATACATTTATATATGTTTTCTAAGGTACAGACACCTGATTGGTTGGCGAGAAATAAGTCTGGCCAACCTTTAGCCCTCCGACGCATCAACCGGAAAGTGGACGGTGGTTCTCCTTAGCAACGGAAATAAAAACATTTGACTGCCTCCCTCGGAGGTAATCCATCCATAACTATCCCTAAATGTTGTCTCGGAAGTTTACGGGATTATTTGGAGAAATTAAACTGCCATATGTCCAGTAAATAGAGTAGACGTGATTTGGGAGAGGCGTAAACTTCAAACTCGATCTTTCACGACTATTGCGATATAGTTTTTCATGCGTCGGATCTCATTTTATGATGATTGAAACATTAAAACATTTAGGCTGGTGTTTTTATCGCGTTCCTTGACCTGTTCCTAGAGAATCGAGACAGTAATGTTGAGGCCGCAAAATTTAATCCCATTTCCGTTGTTACTTCAGGGTGGTCTCCAGTCGTTGCTTTCGGTAAATTGGTGTATTACAGCACATCACAAGTTAGCTCCTCTACGTCCATGAGGTACGCTTATTGAATGTAATGTCAGGATCACTGAAACTTGTGACAATTTTATATCACTGCACGTTACCATTATTCTTTATGGTTTTCAATTCTTTTGTTAGGATTTCACGCACCTCTTCTCTTAGAGCAGGACCAACACGGCTTTCCAACTCCTTTAATGAAGTCTACTGTTTAAAACCAAATGAAATTTTCTTAGTACAACATATTAGAATCGATTCTTCAACTTGATAACTCCCTTCTCATACATTTTTAATTAAAACAGAAATTCTCCGAGGTTATATAGTTGGAAGCACATTCACTTCAGAAATATGTAAATACTTCTGCTAATACTTTCGTGCATAAAACTTAATTAAACAGCTCACGGGTTAAGTCTAGACCGTTGAAATCTTTTCACCACCAATCATATTCAAAATTATTACCCCCAGATTTATAGAAGCTAGCTAGAGGCGAACAATGGGAGAGGATAGTTTAAAGAACTTGTATTCCGTACTCTTAAAATCCAGTGTTGACTATCTACAACATCTATGATAATTATTTTAATATATCAACAAATTATATCAGTAATTAGATATACGTCCATTATCCTTTTGTGTATATCCTCTGCATTATTCATTACTCACTAAGTTACATGAATTAGAAACAGATTAGTGTGATGTTTTATAAATGATGAACTTGTGTGAATAGATACAATGGTATAAATGAAAGCAATATCAGGATAAATGAAAGAGGATATGTTACGAGACGATGGTACGTTGTGAAACTAAAAAATATTAACCATCCTACGAATTCCGCTTTAACCATGCTATACTCTGCTTTGTGCGCATTAGAGAAAGATGCCCCTCATCCCTTATCAATTGATATCTTAGTACTGTATATAATATAGATATTGTGAATACCATACTTCACTTTCCCTCATCCATTCGACGCATCAATGCGGATGAGAATGGCGAAGTGAAAAGAGAGCTTCATTTCAATGGCGATGAAATGTCGTTGGGAATAGAATTTTCTCCCCTTCCTCATAATCCCCTCTTAAGAGCTTACCTGTTAAGAGCAAAGGATGCTGTTATTACGACCGAACGAGACAAGTTTTTGATGCCTACGCTAAACGCGTGTGATTCCATGTTTCGTCTTTACAGCGCGCATATACGCAGGATTATTAACTTTGAAACATTCGCTCGAGTCCATAAACCAAGTTTGAAATGATCAGCTTTTCATTGCCTTTCTATCCACTCCTTTCCTCATTTACTTCAATTTACTCTCGTCTGAACTCTGATAAGTACTTTCCCCTCATATAGTGTAGTGGAAAATGTATTTCCTATGGTGATTTAAAATCTTTTCCACCAAAAAGCATCTTTAGTTCATTTTCTGCATTTTTACCATTACCTTAAGGTAATGGTGAGTTAGGTTAGTAAATATTGGTTTAATTCCTCCATAACCAAACGTATATTAAAAAATATTATTATTTGCTATTATACTGCATAGATAAGCGAATTATAAGAGTAAAACTAAAGACTTTTATGACTAGAAATATCATTCGCTATTACCTGGCATATAGCCATACATAAGGTTATGAGATTCAAAATTCCCCACACCGTTTGACAGGTAGCTCGACAAACGTAACATTCCACAAAGTTCATTATGTTTATCGGAGTAGAACATCTCATCTATATCGCGATGCGACAATACCGCATTCATCGCGAGTTTTCAAAAAAGTTTTCCGGTAAACTTTTACGAAGAGCTGCCAGAAAAGTTGCCTCGAAAATCCGCCGCAGAAGTTTGCCCGAAAAGTTGTTTACAAGAATACTCCCGCGGAATTTAATATAAAAGTGATTTAAAAATTCTGCCTCCCAAATAAACCCCATTCTGGGTTCCATAAAAAATACTTGTACCGCACCCAACACACCTTTTTCTCCTCAAAGTAGCCGAGGAAAACAAGGGAATTCGCGGGAGAGTGAGTCAACAGCGCAGAGGAGTAAATCCTCCCGCGCACTTTTCCTTTTTCCTTTAATGTACACAGACGGGCTGAAGGACGTTCAGAGTTTTGAACGAAGAGGACGTTCTCTCACGGGACAAATACGTGGGAAGAGAAAATTGCAGTGCGATAGTTGACCGCAAAAAATATATGAAGAAGAGCGAATTGGCTTAAGAGCTGATCGGAATGGATTTTTGTACACAAAACGAGGATTGTATGATCTAATTACGGGAAATAAAGCAGTTTTAATTGATATCGGCTACAGAGTTGAGATAATTTAGAGTGATTTGAATGAAATAAAAATTCTAATATTCCTACAGGGTTCCTTTTTTACTGTAAAAAGATCTCTAAGTTCTTGGAAAAAAAGAGATGAAAATAGAGTAAAATGAAGATAAATAAAAATAGGCACTTCTAAATCTTTTGTATATCTATTTTCGACCGTTTTGAAAATTACTTCTCGTGATCAGTAAATATCAGAATGAAAAACCAGTCGTAAGATGAGTCGCTCCTTTTTCTTCTCCTAATGATTACTTACCACAGTACTATTTTATTTATTTACTCAAAATTATATCAAGTGTCGTAGTTGGTTAATAAGCTCCTAATTGGGATTGAAGTTTTGAATAACCCTTCGGAAATCCTTTGAAATTCTCACTACATAGGTTTCTTCTAGGCGTAATTCAATTCCGAGTACGTATACAATTAAATGCAAAGCAATTAAAATGCGAATCGAAATATAAATTTTCGCAAGTGCGATTGAATTTGAAATGAACAAGATATAGGTACATACTATCTAAAAAAAATCATGCATTGACTTTCTTGTAGCCCTCCATGTTAAAATAGGAATAAAAATACAACTTCTACACGTTATTACAGGAATAATAATCATCTGATTGAGGAATGTGTTTAAAATAAGTGTTGAAACCCAGGTTGTGGAAGAAAGTTAAAGTTTTGTATAATCGTGTTAAATATGGGATTTTGTTCTTCTATCATTGAATTTTGAGTCGTAGAGTATAATTTTAGAGCTGAAATATATATATAGGATATACATAAGGATATTTCACCATAAGGATAGTAGAGCGATAAAATAGAAACCTGCTCATGAAGCGGCATATCGTCTTATGAGGGAGCGTTTTAAACAGGTTTTAACTGTAATTATAATTAATTTCCAGTAGCACTGATGGTTAATCCTTAAAATCCACATACTGCGTATATGCGTGGGTGAATTTTGGGATTTAAATCTGTTCTTTAAATTCTTATAACTTGAATGTCATTCTGTAAGCTCGGTAGTCTTGGATAGTTTCGTTGTTAATTTAAAATATCTTTTTCTTGGATGACCATCTGCACTCTAAACATGTCCTAGAACCGTGCAGTTCCACTCTAGGCAATCCCATTGTTTGCTGAGCGGACTTTGGCCACCTGCAGGTTTTCTCCAAGCAATATGCCTCCAAGGAACAGATGGAGAACGTCATTTCTTGCCGCCGCTGTTCATACACACTGTGGGGAGAATAAATTATGAGCTCACTCTAAAAATAAAAAGAGGCGTACGAAACTGGGAAATATGACCAATAAATTATTAGTAAATCCGGAAAAGGCTCAAAAACTGCGACAGTAAATGATTATATTTGCTCATACGGGGGCTAAATAACAAAAAAGTATGAAAAAGAAGTTACTAAGGTTAGTAACATTATCAGTGTAGTTCGTTGGTTTCGAATGTAGATAGAGTTTTCTCTTAAAGGTTCATTACTGGAGCACTATTATAGAAGTTTATCTTTATATTCAAATTCTCTTCGAGACATTGAGTCATCTATATAAGGTATATTCGACAGTTTATGGGAAAATAGCTTCTGTGAAAGTAGTAAATGAGATTAAGCTGCACCGATAATTATGTCTTAGAGAACCTGTAGATACGCGTCAGATGGAAATTATAGCTCTCTCAGATTACCCTTATTTTATCATAATGGAACACAGATAAATTTTATTAAAAAATTAGGCTAATTCATCTTGGACAAATTAAACTCACCCTTTTTTATGGTTGGTTTTGTATCTCATTCTAAAACCTTTGGGAATAAGCTCAATGAGTTTCCACAGATAAGAAAGCAGCGGAACAAAATGTTTGAAATCGGAACTTTACCACTTAAATGACATGAAGAGAAAATAATGAATTTCAATAGGCGAGAAAGAATTCCATATGAAGTGAGATAACACACTTGTCCTATATTTAAGTTAAATTAGCTTTTACATGGGTACACGTCATTCACGCTGTTTCCTCTCGTAGTAGGTAGCTAGGGAGATTTTCAATTACAATCCTTTATCCTTTCTCAAATCCTCTCCGACATAACCATGCATCTTTTCGTAAATACCCCTTTATTCTATTATCTTTACCTTCTGTAAATTTTCACCTATTTCTATCTACTTTCCTCGTTTATCTTTAGTATTTAGTACTCCAAATACAAGAAGCCGGTATTCCAACCTACCTTATGCTCATCTCACTATTTTATATACGTAGGAAATATTTGGAATACAACATTTGAGAAACTGCAGAGGTTATAGAAGTTATCATTTTTTATTTTATTATTAATATTATTTATTATTGCTGGAGCTCCCAGGTAGCTAAGAGGGTAGCAAGGTCGCCTTTATCGGAAGAAGTCTCGGGTTCGATTCCCTAATCTGCGATATGACCTAGCTGCTGAGACAATTTTATCAATACTATAATTTATTTATTTTTGCTTTAATAATTTCTGGTTAACACGAAACTAATTTTCATTTAAGATTTTGTAAAAATAAAACTTTTTAGTTTTAAAATATTTTCGATTCACCTTCTTCTTAACCTTCATAAAATTTCTAATTGAAAAGAGGAAAAAAATGTCGAACTGAACACATACAGGTATGACATCTGTTGTTTTCTTTGGATTCTAAGTCGGGATTCCGCATTAACCTCTAAGAGACCTCCACAGAACGCCCTATCCTTTTAGGAAATTTCCCCCACAGAACTGATAATACAATTCAGGTGGAATACGCTAAATAATACACGCAACCAAGTCACGGAACGCTGCGACTCGGCCTTATTATTCTAAGGCATTGGATGAAAACCCGAAAGAAAGGCATCCGAATAAAACATGCAGCCTATATAATAAAAGCGGCCAATATTAATGCAAATGGATGCGCGCTAGATACAGAGGGCGCATAAGTTATTTGTTTTGAGGAAATTCCGCGGCGGAGTAAGGAAATGAATCGAAGGCATGAGAAAAAGATGAGGTCGATGGCGAGGTGAGAGGAACACAGTGGGGCTTTTATGGAACTTCCAATAGCGAAGGCCACGGGGGGAGAAGTATTTGTCGAGGTGTGTATTTTATGCACTCGAATTTCGCCACGGAAATCGCCAGAGTGCGCAGAATTCGGAGGAATAAAATAATATTCTTAAATTCGATATTTCCTGCGAAGTATGATGGAGTGACGTAAAGATTCTGCGGCACAAATAACCCGGTTCGAGAGAGCAATCGAATGTTCTAGGTCAGAGTTGTTCGAATTTTTTACTATTGTGAAATGTGTTTGATCCTATAAAGGCTAAACTGGAATTAGACGATTGTCTTAAACGCATAATTTTGACGTAGTGTTATCTAAGATAGTAATACATGCTATTTAATTCATCGGTAAGCAAAAAGACTGCAGTTCTTAGGTTTCTGAGGTACGTTTCAGTTAGAACTTGCTTTATTTCACTAAAATAATCAAGGTAAATACAATATAGTTCGACATTTTCAGCACAATTTCTCTTATTAAGGGTCGCACAAAGGATATTTTTCACGCGCTCTGGCCATACTTGGAAAGAATTAGTAATTCAATAATTTATTTCGTTTACCTGAATTATATATTGCACTGAAAATTACTTACAATATTGGGTCAACCAGAAAGTTCTTTTGTTTTTCGAATTTGCGTGATTAATTTGAATTTTAATTGAACAGTGTTGTTAGAACCTTCTTGGATGAGTTTTATTTGCAAATTCCAATTACTCGAACGTTGGCAAAGGTGATCGATTAAAATGTAAATCGATTTACTAAATAAATCATTAAATATTTTCAATAGGCTTAGCTATTTCTTGTTTAAAAAACTACAAGGCTTTACGGATGAGCAATGGCCTGAAACAGAAATAAGTTTTCCATCAAATTAAAACAGAGATTAATTTTATATCTCTTAGTTCCAGAATCACTTAAAAATTGCTAGAAAACGAAAATCATGAAGTTTACTTCCCCTTTTCTACTAATGTAATACTTAGGGCACTCATTGCTGATAATTTTTTTATATCAGATATGTTATGACTATAAAATTTAACTTCGAGCCTTGAACTTTGTGCTCTCTTTGTGACCTAATAACTTCTATAAGCGCCAGAGGAGCGTAGGGCCGTATAAAACAACTGTATATAGGTATATACAGTTCGCGAAGCGCAGGATGTGCAAATCTGATATAGGTTTCATACACAAGGAAACCTTAGAATCTTAGAGACTTTACTCTAATAATAGATGGAAAATGTATCAGTATATGAATGTGGTCCATTTTATTTAATTAATGAAGGTATTCATATTCAGGAACATTATATTGAAACAGTAGCGGTGAAAGTTTTGTTCATCGACGCGTCTTAGGGTATGAGAATGGGCGTTCGGGATAAGCGTGTTCCTTTTCATATATGAGGTTGATCTCGTAGAGGATAAGGTTGAGGTGGTATGAGCAGAAAGGCGGAGAAAGGATCGTCCCTGTGGGAAGGCACCATGGTTTCCTGGAATTCCGAATGGAAGGAGAGGAAGAATTTCAAGAGAGAAGGATTTTTCCGGTGGAGAGATTAAAGCGGGATTCGAATTAAGCGTCGGCCGAGATGAGATAATTGCCTCCGACCGAAGCGAGAAAGAAGCGAGCCGATGTAATTTATAAATTTCAGGAGCGCTGAAAAAGATATCATTTCCTCCGATCCTTATTTCCTATTTATGCTCAATCGATGCCAATGCATTCGGCCGTCGATTTCAGACGGCTACAGAAAGATAGATCGTAGCCTATTACATAAAATTATTATATAAAGATCGAATAATCAAGATTATACTTGGGAATCAATTTTAGTCCCGTCTTAGTAGAAACTACGCTGTATACAGATATCTTGCCGACGAATGTGATAATAGCATTAATGTTTATCAATACTCGGTGGCAGGCCACCTAAGGGCAACATTATAAATCAACAAAAATAATATACAGAAATAAATTGCAGTCGAATACAAATCAACATAAGTAGAACACATATACAGAGACAGAATAAAAATTTAACAGAACGACCCTTCTTAATATATTAAATGCGCAGCTAATGTCCCACGGCCGATACGAACTCTGAGATGGAATAGGATCTTCTCTATCACTTTTTTCTCCTGCAAGAAATAGATTAAAAAGTCGCTTTTTAGTGTTTTCTTTCGTCACAATCTTAAGAAGTAATAATGTCGAAAAAAAACAGAAAAGGAGTATTTCGTGGGCTGTTGAGCGTAGTCTCGAAGATATCACGATGCTCACTTACCACTGCTACTGGATAATTCCATATTCTTACCTGATTGTCTATCTGGTAAACTCTACTTCATTTTTGAGTGAAAAATTATCAAAATTAATTAACTAAGGCATTCTCTTTGTGCATAAAGTGGAGCATTTTTCAATAATATGACGTAATCCTACCAGGACCACATAACCCGGTTCTTAAAGCTATACCACTAAAGATACAGCTTTTACTTATTTCACAATAGCGTCTTAACTGTTTTTAATGTATGTTCTCTATTTTTAATATTTTGCATATGACTCATTGTTCGCTATAGTATTTCTCTGTTCTTAATCCATTTTAAATCCTCGTGCATTTTATGGATTAGGTTCTTTAAATAAATAAAGGAGAGACGAATGGTCCTTCATATTAAATTTGCAAGGCCGCTTAAGGAGAAAGGGACGGAAGATGTACGATGGAAGCGATTAGACAAAACAGAAAGGAATAAAAGGCGCGGAGAATGGAATCGCAAGGGGGAATAAGAATTGTGAGGGAATTGAGAGTGGCCTAGAAGATTGGAGAGTAAGGTAATGGATAGGTGTGCACGGAGCGGTCGTAAAGTGAGCGGAGGGGAGGTTAAATGAGGAGCGGCTGTACAGGTGAGTCTCCGGAGAGGCGGAATAAAGTCGGGTACGGCGTATTAGTGAGGGAGGACGATGACAAATTTGGGTGGGCCTTCTTTACTGCCCCCGGATTACGCAATAAGCCGTAAAAAGGCATAAGGGAGGAGCCGAAACTAATTTCGGAATGCAGCCCTCGCGAAATAAGTTAACTTTTGCTCCCGTACTTATTGCTTTCGCCGAGACATTTTTTCGCTCGGGAACTTCTTATTAAAGGATCGGATCGCAGGATTTTTCGGAGGAGATGTTTTTATTTTTAGGGCTGCGGTTGCGCGTCTCTTTAATGCTGTTTAAAAACCTTGATGGCGGAATTACGTCACGTCCTCAATTACCTGGCTTCATGTACTTTTCCCAGTTTAACACTTGAGCAGTTAGCGGTGTTCGTGAACCGTGAGATGCACTGCTTAAATTTAGAGTACTGAAGGTATTCTCAGAAATAGCAGGATACTCGGCTATGCTTCTGTGTGTAGTCTAGAACCCAAGTTGGACTATGTGATGTAATACTCAAATACTGAAAGCTGTCTTTCGATTGATTAGGATAAGATATTGGGCTTAACTAGATGAAAATCTTTTCCTGAATCAGATTAAATTAATTGATATAATCTATTAATTCGGCCTCGACTTTTTGGTGGGTCTCCATCATAAAGAAAAAATTACCAAAAACACCTATGTCTTCACCGCAATTTTATTACTATGGCTAGGACCTAAAGGATCGAAACTATAGTCGCATAAATTGTGGTAATCGTATGATTGCTTTTTAGTCGTTATACTCTGTGATGAAACTAGTTTTAAACTTAGGTAATCAGAGAAAGTTACATATATCTTGTGGGTTATTCCCCTAATTTTCCTGTTACTGAAAGCGAGAAAACATTGCTAACAATGTTGAAAACGTCCCCATAGCTCCAGTCAATTCGAATATATAAATTATTTCGATTACAAAAATAAAATTATTCAATAATACTTGATAGCAATATATATTTTATACTGAAGAGGAAACTTTAAAGTCTCAATTTCGCTCAAGGTAAAGGCGCCATTTATTTATTTTCGTTCTCGTTAGACATTCACTTTTTCATTTGTGAGTTTTTATTTTTGCACACCATCAAGGAGCGTTTCTTTATTTCCCTTTATCAAAGCTTTTTGAAAAATTAAGTGCAATAAAACCCGTTTAAGATGCTCCCGCTTAAGACGCTGTTTTCTCAGAGTCCCGAACCATTATAAACGATACACATGGTATAAATAGATCTCTATCTCAGAATTTGAATAAGCTACGATAGTTCTGCTTCGAGATATCTTAATTTTCCTTTAAATTTAATTATTATTAAACTTAAATTTAAAATATTGAAGTAAAATTTATTAAGCATAATTACAAAATTATTCAATGCAAAGGTGCATGGCAGGACGACAAATTATGTAAAAGGTCCATCGAATCAGATGAACGATTTGCTACAGCGGGTTTCATTGGATCGGGAGACGGGAAAAATGGGCGTCTTAATCGGGTATTAGAGCGTCTTAAGCGGAATAGCGTCATAAGCACGGGCTTCTTAAAGGGGTTTTACTTTAAATTGTAAAGAGAGAATATTCTAATATGGAAAGTGATGGCGGGAAAGCCTGGATGAGCCACTTAGGTGTGCAATATGACGGATGCATTAGCACGCCCTTATTTTCCGGTGGAGTGGAAGTAACGAGGGAATAAAACTGGGAAAGAAAGCCGGGAATAGGAAGTTTTTATGCTACGCCTGAGTGAGCTTTCTTCTTACTCCCGAGCATAAATGTCCGCCTCGCTATAACTCAAAAGAATCCTCACTGTCCCCAAGGCAGCCTTCCGATATAAAATACACTTCTCAGTCTCAATGGATTTTCGAAATGCACTGAATACGTATCTCTCACAGGACTTACACATAAGAAAAGTTGCTCTCGTCTCATTTAATGCATAGAAGACTTAAGTTCGAAAAAGTCTCGGTTTAAGTATCCGTATGATTAAAAAATTTAAATAAGAAATGTATGAATATCGTATGTTGCTGGTGATATTTAAAGAGAATCATGAGCTTAAGAAGGGTCGGGGTAAGACAACGGTTGAAGGAAAAATAAGAGAAGAATTAAAGCAGTATGAAGAATTCGTAGGGGTTTTAAAACTTTTATTAAACTACAGTAACGTAAAGAAACAACTATAGTTTCATAGATAGCTACATCTTCGGGTGACGGTCTTTTATAACATTTTAAACTCTCTTGGATTTTTTCTTCGTCAATATAAACCACAAAGTTAATCCTGACTCGGTTATACTTCGAAGAGGCCAATATCTTTAAAAGTAGTAGGGAAAATCAGAGGAAACGATGCAATTATAGATTTTCGATAAATAAAAAAGATACAAAAATGAGGTTTAGATATTCTCCATTAGATATATGATAGAGAAAAAGTGAGGTTTCATCCCATGATGGTTTCTTATGCAATTTTGTCTACTAACAGTAAAATGACAAACGTTCTATGATCGGTAGCTACGATAATTCAATATTTTAGTGGTGAGGAAAACGGGTGTAAATTACGATTAAATGAGGCCATTAATTTATTCGAGCGTTAATTTAATTTAAATGGCGTGAATGTATCGAAACTGACGTTTTCGCGAAATTTAATGTCAAATAAATTCACTGGTGTGCTTTCAAACGCTACGGCGGCTAAACAAATAAACACTCATGCATATTTAAAATAATTGCCTGTGAATTCAGGTAATCGGAATCTAATGGATTATGAAACCATAATATGTTTTTCGGTTGAAATTATAATATTTATGTGGAGTAACGTAAGGGCAGGTGAACCAATACACAGCGTCATTTCTTCGTTTCGTCATTCAAGGTGTTCTAATCCTATGTTCAATTTTAAAATAAATGGGTGGATAATTCTTCGATAGGCGGAAGTAATAAAAGAATTTAAGAGAAAGTTAATCATAGCTCACTCTATATGGAATAGAACTATTCAAAATTATCATATTTCATTAAATATTACCATTTAATAGTATATTTTCCTATGCTATGTTATTGCTGTTCGTATAATACTCAAAATTATTAGTACTAATCTAATTGGACGAGATACGACTAAAATAGGCTTGAAAATTGACAATTGATTGAAATAAATGCTGAATGTGAGAAAACGGAATTTCGGAATGGTATCTATAACATCGGTCTTTGAAATTGAGATCGAAGATGAAATTAAAGAGAGATTATTTCGTAAACTGAAAAAGAGAAAGTGGTGTACTCGTACATTGTAGCAGTGAATATGGATGAGGAAGACTTTGCACGTATTGCAGTTTTACTTAAAAACCCAAGGAGAAACAGTAGGGAAGAATATCGGCATGACTAGGTCTCGAATACAGGTCTCCGACTTTCCACTGCTAATAAAGAATCCCATTAAGAAAACGGAGTCTGCATGGTAGTTTAGTGGAATACCTTCTCGCAGAGGACCTTCATTCAAGTCCCAGTCATGTCGATATTTTTCCATCTTGAAAAGAAAAACACAGCTTCCACAGTAGAGTTTTAATTTTATGTTTCTTCAATACCTATGTTTACATCTTCAGATGAAGACTTCTAGTCAAAAACATGTCAAATTAAAAATCTTCTGTGGGAGTCACGAATTGTTTTTCTGTTCAATATGGTCGCGGTGTAATTCCACGAAATCACGATTGATCATATGGTTTTCAGGCGATATTTCTCGCCCATTTTTCCTTGGGATTACGTTGTCGTTCGGCTAATAATATTACGACAAGCAGGTTCTATTCTAATATCATGAGATCAGTGTTGTGATACAAGCGGGGAAATTGCATAAAAAAGACGGTGCAAGTGCGTAGGCGTTTGCTATCCCATACTCTTCTTCCATTTGGTTTCCTTTTTGCTCCCCTCGAAACTGTTCGTAATAAAAAAAGGATAAAGCGACATAAATTAGAGAGCGGAGTGGAAAATGGAAGACGGGGAAAATGGAGTGGAAAGAGGTTGGGAGAGCAGAAGGAAGCTTGTAAAAAGGGTGTGTTTTTGTCCCTTTTTCAAAGGGTTTGCAACGGATGGTGTAGCCTCGTGATAACAGTTCGTGAGCTTCGTTACCATGGGAAATACATTCGATAAACAACGAGCTATCGTCAAAGATGGCTTTATATGAATGGAGTTAAGCTGAAAAGATAAAAAAAAGAGTGTCGTTATTTTTATTTTCATTCGTCGTTTTCCCTTCAAAAGGAACGAATTTCGAGGAAATGCAGTTACGAGAACGGGCTCGATTGTTCCGAGAAATTTACCTTATTATTTATCGCTCGCTTTTCTTCCCACTTTTACCTGTGTTCGCATTGAGGTATTACGCAGTTTTGCCGTCTTTGATTGTCCATACGCTTGTAAAGTAGTTTAGATGTTTCTCATAAAAGTGCTACATTTAAGAGCTTAGAGGTAGATGGAGATACGTTTCAGCAGTGGAATATTCTTGAGTTTATAAGGTTCAAGTTAGATCTATTTTGTCAATTTGTTTAAGCTGAGGAAAGGATTGGTGATATCAGCCGCCAAAGGCTAAAAAAATTTTATTGTAATCTAACGGCTTGGGGTAAATGGTTTGCAGACAATTTCTCGCCAGATTACTTCGCATAGCTGCAAAATAATTTTATTAAAATTTAAACCCCATTTCTTTTTCCTACCTTTTGCCTTTTTCATTCTCTAAATGTATCATTGTTAATTAGTTCGAAGAGAAACAAAGAGCGTACTTTAATTTTAAAATGGGATTTCATCTTGTTAAGAATTAAGATAAAGGTCAATAGAGGAGATTTTAGGATTGTTTCCAAGGTTTAGAGCAATTAGTAATTCATCTTTTTAATATTTGCCGCTTGTTATATCTTATTGCTAGATAAATCAATATATTACTTGATAATTAAATAATAATATAATTTTTACAATGACGATGTGATGCTGGAAAAGAAAAATCCAATTTTTGGGAATTTTCTTAGCAAAAAAAGATGTGAAAGGATAGTAATATTTCGATTATACCTTCGGAAGATCGATTAGCGATTATTATATATAAATTTAGCTCCACAGTAGAATTAAAAATGAGAAATTTTCAGAAATAACACCAACATCTTATTTTTATTCCTACTGTGAAGATGGAGTTACACCGTATATACTTCACAAGATTAATTTTAGTCCGCTCATTTTGCGTGTTTTTAATTATTCACAACAGTGTGATTAAAGTAAGATCAGTGGAGATCCCTTATGGAGAGAATAGTTGGTTGAGGGCATATGGAAAGAGTTTCGTTTAGATTTGGGGTGTGCGTGGAAGAAGTGGGTTTTGGTTAGATGGCTCGTGAAGGTTGGACTGGAAGCGGTCCGAGTCAATTTTACGGACAAGACGTGACGTAATTGAGGAGGGTGGATCGGAAGGATCTTCTTAACCACTTCCTCCCTATTCCCTCCTTTATTCGCATTTTCTCTTTCCTTTTTCCTTTCATTTCCTTCACATTCAGTGAAATATCGATACTCTTCTAGTCACGGAATGAACCTGGAAGAAGAGAATTAAATTGTAATACATTCAACAGTACCATCCACAATTATACAGGATGTTAACACCAGAGATTTAAATGCGATATGGTGGTGATATTATTTTCTAAAGAGAAAAACATCACAGGTTAAGTAGATGTAACGCTTTCATTAGTTTTTGACAGTTAATTCGATGGCAAAAGATGCAGAATTGGCTTTAAATTATTCCGCGGCACATAGTCTGGAATACACTGATATATTGGTTCGGGGTGGGTGATAAAGAACGATGGTGGCGACACTTGTCGTCAGTAAGATGTGTCTAAAAAATATAGAGTATCGATCAGTCTATGTTAGAGACGAGAGAATGTTCGAAATAAGTCGAATCCATTCATTTTATTACATGACGAAAACTTCAAACCGAGTATTTCCAATTTTCTACATGAAATTTGAATAGTACATTTTGTATAACTATACTAAACTATATACCTAAAATAATTTAATAATCAAAATCACTGTTTTAAAATATATCTAATTATCTAATCAACAACATTTTTTGGCTACAATATTACGACAAATACAACAATATTACAACACAGTGGACACCTATTAACTATACTGTATTTCAGTCATACACTTTCAAGTCATATGCATTTAAAAACTCTAAATTACTTAGTAAATGTTCATACATCAGCCTTTTTTCCTAAACAAACATCCAAACCTAATTATTCACTCAATTTTCAGTTTTGAGTGGAATATTTATTCAATTCTATTCGAAATGAATAAGCACGAATTGCTAATCTATATACTGCCGAAATTCCGTTAAAAAGCTAAAAAAAGGCCCATTTTAATGGTTGAACTTTCGGTCCTCTAATTGGAATAATCTACCATTTATAGCCAATCCGAGCGTTGCAATGGAAGAATTCGCTTCATGTGACTTGTTCCTCGGCTCATTGATTCCGAATGCGATGGTGTCATATGCCACTGGATTCAGTTATATTCCCAGATGCTGCATTGTCAGAGGACGGACAATCATTGGATTTTGAAGTTGCCGTCATTTGGCGCTCTGGTTCCGTAGAATTCCGAGTGCCCTTCACCCGTTTAAGTTGTCTATGAGGACTCTCTCCCGCACTAGATTTGGAGCCTTAATGGGCATAACTCCGGAAAATGAAATCGTTTTGGTGCAGACTGAAGTTTTCGCATGAGTGTGGCTGCAGAAGCCACGAGAAAATGAAGGAAAAATAAAACCGCCGCCCTTAACCTGGATTTTTAAAGCCTGTTGCGTTTATTCATTGCCACATTATTCGTTTACACAGACAATGTAAATTATTGTAGAAAATATAGTAAATAGTGGTTAAAATGCTTCTCAGGATAATGAAAACCGCGTTATAAGGAGGTTATATTAAAGTTATGTTTCTTTTACGTAATAAAACAAAAAGGAAGGGTTTTCAAAAAGGGACTAACAAAATCATGTTATAAATTACAAGAAAAAATATGAGGGAAGGGAGGATGCCAACACAGATAATGAAAAAGATAAATGATAAAAACTATAGTATAGTTATATATAGTATAATAATAACTATAAGTATAGTATAGTTATAGTTTAGTATATTAAATGAGAATACTAAAGAAGGTTGCAGTGTATCAATGGACGGGAAATATTCGCCTTAAGAACGGGTAGCAGAGCGTCTTAAGCGGTGTTTTTATCTAGTAATTAGACCGGAACCACGAAAGAAAACCACTTATTAAGCTGGATAGTGACTTAAAATGGATAGAGACTCAAGCGGGAGTGTCTTTAACGGCTTTTATTGTATATTACATTCTTATGCATACGTTAAAATTCAATTAACCTATCATGATCTCAGAAAAGGAATTAGGTAGGAGGTCGTCGTTATAACAAAATTTATCTTTCGATAAAATTAATGTTTCGACCTTAACTTGATTATAGCCCTTCGTGATGAAAGTGGAATAAAAACACAAATTCTACACGTTATCCCAGAACTTTAATCTTTCGTCTTAATAATCATCTGATGATGATGCTAAGTGTTCAAACCCAGGTCGGGGAAGATTTAAGTTCTCTGGAATCAGTTTCCATACCTCTGTCACTGTTCTTAGTCTTGGGGTATAATTTTAGAGCTGAAGTAGCGTAATCTTTGATCATAAGCTTTTCTGTGACCATAAACGGTTTAGTTAGATCGTAACCGAAAAGTTATTTACTTTCTCAATGTATTTTAAAAGATTTCTATTTTTCAAAGCATAAAAATTCAATGTATCATAACATACCGCATATACCCGCCAATGAAACGCATTTTTTCACCAAAATTTGAGGATTAAATATGAGAGTGCGTCTATAAAGGATGCTATAGTTTTTCCATGGAAGTTTCTATGATAGATCAAGAATACAGTCTCATAAACCTTACTGCGTCTTATACGCTCGTGAATTTCACACGCGGGTGAAAACTATATTCACATCCTTTTACTTAATTTCCTTTTAATTCCTTACGACAAACCAAATATGACTCACTTATATATAAATTTCTACTTTATCTATTTTGTAATTTACAGTTTTCAGATCCCTTTTGATTGCCACTCAAAGGTATGAGCTGCTGAGTGAATCAATGTAAATTATGCGTACGGTAACGAAAAATAAATTTACGATCCATTCCTGAGAATCGACTTGTGTAAAAGAACAGCAGTTAATTTTATGTTATAAATAACGGAAAGAAATGGAACTATATCTTGATAAAAGTCAAATAATTTGAAAGAAGTATTTAAAGCTATATTCTGCAAAGCTTAGAGTAAAGAATGACGTCACTTTTGCCAGAGATCATTGGGAAACTACGACGCAGAAGATAGGGTTAAACGACAAGCGATTAAGCGTTGGGGATATCAAAACAATATTTATGACTTAGAGGCAAAGATAATGAAGAGAAGCACCCTTAAAGAAGTTAACGAAGTGCGCGGGATAAAAAGGTAGTTAATAAGACATTTGCAAAGTGATAAACATGAGGGAAGCGAATTTTATTAATGAAGCAATAAATGAAAGAAAGTATGTGAAGAGTAGGGAAACGATAAGGAAAGAAGGAAGTGGATGAAAATAGAAGATAAAGATGGATAGAGACTATAAAGACTGGAAGAGCGAACATAAAAAGAAAGAACCAATAAAAGTGAGTAAGGATCAGAAGATAAAGGAGGGGAAAGAGAGCGAAAAATAAGAACAGCGAAAATCAAAATAGAGAAATAAAAAAGCGTAGAGCAAGAAGGGGTGATCAGTGAACATTTCGGAAAAGAATAAAGTTTGAGAGAAATAAATAAAAAGAGAGTGAACTATCGGAAAAGGACGGGTAGAAGTACAGAATGGAGTGGTTGACGTTATGGGTGGTCGATTATATGGACCGGAAATGGGATGCATAGCCTTCGCTTCCTTTCTCTTTCCCTCACTATAGAAAAAAATAAAAGTAGAATGGGTCTGAAAAAAGACGGGAGCAAGGACAGGAAGAGAAATGGGAAAAATAGAGCGATAAAAGATGGTAAAGATGAACGAAAATAAGAGACGAGGGTCATAAGGGATTAAGCGTAATAATTAAAACCGGATTATAAATACGATCTATTAGGCGTAAAATAATTATTTTAGCTACATGAGTTGATGGAAAAGAGTGATTGTCAACTAACGCAGGCTTCTCAGGATCTGTAACTTTTTATCACGATTTAAAGTTTTTTTTAATTTTTCACTCAAAACAAATGATTCCTCAATAATAATGAAACCTGGTTAAATTTAAAAATGCTTTTCTTAAATGAGGTCATATCAAATTTAAGTAATACCTCGTTTTCTGAAACTTCCAACGGCACGTAATGATTAGTTGAAAATAATAGGCTCGAATAAAACAAAACGAAAAAAGTATAAAATATTTTACCATTTTTTAACTCACAGAGATCGTGGTGTAGGTCTTTTTTGTTATCTTTCTGTTTTGATGCAGAATACCGCGGATTAGTACTATAAATTCTTCTTCATCATAATCAAAGTTTGAGCTTTATAAATAAAATTTAAGCGGAGATTGTGGATGAATTTCCAAAGAGTAAATGTTGTTTTTCGTATTGAGTTTCATAATGTACCAGAACCCGGCGAATTTAGTAATGGGTAATGGTAGCTTGAATTTTTTGAGGGTGTTTATTGTATTAGAAATAGTAAAGCTGATATGGAAGTAGTTTATATGTAAATTTATCTCAATTTTTCTTTCTATTGGAAGGATTTAAATGCTAGCGTGCGATTGTGGATTATTTATCAAACCAAAACCAAGAAATTAAAGTCTTTCAACAAAAACTGCTCTCATAGACTTATTTAGATTGAAGCTGGTTCGTGAATAGAAGGTACTTATCTCAAACCATTCAATATGGTTATTATTAATTCATGTAGTTCTCCAATAAAATGGAGAGGAATCTGAAGTTGTGTTGAATGCAGTAAAAGAATACAGCTGATATAAAAATAAGCGTTTATTCAGAGAAATTTAACGAATGTTTGCGTAAATATTAGGATAGTTGTTCTGAGATAATTTTTATTTAAGAATGGTGCGGAAGAATTCTAGCATTAACATCAATAAAGGAAAATCTTGCGTCACAAAACCGACATCTTATCAACAGCATCTTCAATTAGGTATCGGTTAGAGACTCAAGAGTATGTTTCTGTATATTCTGATAAATGCCAAATAGAGAGTGGTGTGCTTCTGCCAATGCTGAGTCTCAAATATACTGAGAAATGGCTCATCGAATATGCAAGTCAGAGAGGAAATGAATAGAGGTTATTGAGAGAGTGGGATTTGAATATTTCGATCGTGGGTATTCGAATCATTGAGGGTCACGCTCTGAAAAGCACTCCGTCCTCATTAAAGAACCGAGAGGTGAGTTATTTTATGCGATTCAACCGAATTCCTTAATCCACACATTCCCATCTCCCGAAATTTCCATATTAAAAGTGTTAATTCGCGGTTCTCCGCCACTTTCCCTATCGCTGGAGCTTGAGAAATGTTTACGGAGTGCTTTGGAAGCATTCCTTGTATCAATGACGAATAACAATGGAATAATAAAATAGAAATGGCATAATATAAGGGAAATGAAGCAATAGAACGATAAGAAAATAATAATAAATTATGAAATACAATCAGTATAAGTAGAATTTAAAGGAAGGTGTGAGCTCATTCTTGATTAAGTGTAGCTGGAGAAGGGGCTTGGTTACCACGGTGATCTACTAGGTGGAGACATCCCCAGGTTGCCACGAAGGCGTATGAAAATCCAGGAAAACTTTTATTGATGAACTGTATGATGAATATACAATACAAGAGATCAGAAAAATATTTTTGTTAAATTTTAACCGTTAAGAGAAAATCGTTGTTCTCTATGTTACTGAAAAAATTTATAATTTATCGCATGAATCAAACATTTCAAACGCAAGGTAAAAGAGAGCCATAGAGTGTAAGAGATTATTATAACTAACCCAGAAGCTTATTTTGACTAGTAGATAAAAGAATTCATCAGGAGCATCCATCAACAGTTTTTTCATTAACTGTTTACACCATCCAAACTAAATTTTCACACTGATACGGAAGGCGTAGTAATTAAAGAAAACCAGATGAGTTCTTTAAAAACGCAAATTTTAAAACCGCTCCTCATTCACAGAGTAGACTTTGAGTAATTCAATCTGAATAGGGTTATAAAGCAACCCTACTTGTACTAATTGCAATATTTTGTACGTCTAATAACGATTACGACGATGAAGTTGTGTTTTATAATAAAATTAAATATAATATAAAACTTGGAAAAACTTCAGGATTCGTATAACCAAGTTAACATCCGACGAACCAGAGTATATATTTAGTCATTTGTAAAGTCGGTCCAAACAGCCGCTTGAACCAGATCGTGGTATAACCGACAGTTTTATATTCAGTTGTGTAAATAAGCATTGCAAAAACCATATTAAACTTATACATAACTAATAATTACATTTTCTAAAATTTTAAATCATCAGCAAGCTTTCTCGTTGCGGTCAATAATTTTCTGCAAAAATTTTAATAGAATATGTTGACCATCACTTAATACAAGCTGTAATGACATATAGAATCACACTAAATTTACTGAATTATTTATCCTCTGGCAAAAAGCAAACCTACATACATGTTTCTGGAGAGGAGATAGCAACCATATCCGACTCTCAATCTCTAGTTTTCCATTCAGTATAATATTTCTTAGCCTGTTTAAGTGTTTACCCACTATCAATCCCCAAGAAAAAAGTTAGAGAGGGTATAAGGCTTAATAGGCAAGATGAGGAGTAAAATACTTTGCTTTTTGAACTCAGCCAGAATCATACGAAATGGTGACATAACTACAGCACCATGACCCTGTAATAAACAAGTGAATACCTCTTAGGCAACCAGCATTATTTAACCTTTACCTTCTGTATTCTACAGAAATGCGAACAAAGCCTTCGGCTGAATTCTATCGAAAAATTCCATATTCTTTACCACAAACATTTTCCCCATAATCTTATAAATGGATACTTCTTTCACAAAACCTCTCCACCCCCATCCTTATGATATACTCTCTACATTACCACCCTCTTGCAGGACTAACTTGCATCCTCTGTGTTGGTCTGTATTTTTCTCTTTTCCTTCCCCCTTCATCTTATAAGTCACCACTCTCTCTTCCGCACTCGTTGGTCACTTCCTAACCCTCTAACACCCCTTATCTTGTTTCTTGCCCTCAGAAAATCTTAAAAATATTTCAGTTCACTAGAAGATGACGAAATTTTGTCGATGTTTTTACTAATATGCGTATCTGTACAAGTTTCTTTATGTTTATTGTAAAAATGAGTATAAAGAATGATTTTTCTCCATAGCAATCAGTTAAATGTGATCAGGGTAATTGCCATTAATCAGCTTCATTCATAATTCAGTATTATATAGTAGTATAGTATTGTTAAAAGGGTTCGACCGCTGAAGTCATTTCGCACGTGTGCTCCCGACGAGAATCGAACCCGGGACCACTTTCATCAAAGTCGAACGCCTTGCCCATATGGCTATCTGAAGGCCCTAATTCAGTATCTGTCATGCTATCAGCCATTAACGAGATTGAGACAAAAGGAAATTAAGGAATTGAATTAAGATTAATCTTAATCCAAGAATACGACGAGTGAAAATTAAACGTTGCCATCGTTTAAACAGAAATCAAACGAGAAATATTCCATTCGTAAGGAGATGATTCAAGGAATCTTCATCTCTCTAATATTAGAAATTTCCTAACATCCACAATAAGTCGAACCGCTTTGTCAGCTAAGTTTTCTCTAGTGATCAGCTTTCCTACTCAGACATTACTAAGTTATTGGTTAACCCCCGATTAACAATGGAGAATCATTTACTTAATTCTACTCCACCGAATCGGAATGTTGCTCGATAGCGGGAGTAAGTAAAAATAGCAGTAGAATAAGTCTCTTGCTTCGGGAGAATTCCGACTATCTCGGATCCCATCTTTAACCGCTTCTCCATTTACGTTCTCACTTCTCCTTTTATCTCCCCACACTATTTCTCCATCTTCCCCTTTTCCATTTTCTGCTCGACTCGTTTGTTTCACCCCTTCCTTCCACAATCCCCTCGGCTTTCCATCAGAATCCTCTTTACGTGAAATGTTCTCCGCCAATACTGATTTCAGGATTCGGGAAATCACTCCCTCCCCAAAGGGCCTTCGGTTCACAGTGAGAATAATTTAACCTCGCAGTCCTCTGCAGTAGAGACTTTCGCGAGATGGGACTCCCTATATATCTACCAGCTATTTTTTCTCTTCCTAAGCTTCTCCCGAACCAAAGCTGCATAAACTTTATTCCTCTTCTCTCATTCATGACCCGTTTGAAGGATTCAAGACGATTGTCTATTCCTTCGGAATGACTGCAGTTTTAGTCTCTATTCGTATTTTCTTCCTCCAGTGAGCTATTACACTATTCGCTAACTTTTTTATATGTTGGGAGAGATTTAGTGGGAAGTTAGTTTTGCCTCAGGCAGTATAGAAAGACAGGTGAAGTAGAACGAACTATTCTGTGATCGCAGGGAGGATATATATAAGCATAAAAAAATAAGGCCAGTGAAGAGTGTTATTTAGAATTCCAGGTAATTTTCCTTCCAAGAATTAAAATGAGTTACGATATCATCTTAGCTCTTTGTTTTTAAAATTCCAAAACCGGATTTTCAAGTATATAAGAAGTTTATCCTTATCTAAGTTATTCCTTCAATTGTAGAAACTGTTTCTTCCTCACCCAATGAAAGGATTATTTATTTATGGACTGTAGGAATGGCTTTATTTTTACAAATGAACATGGAAGTAGATTTAAAGCAATTATAAATTTTTTCTTTCCGTTCTTTAAGCTCTAATTTACTCTCTATATTATATATATGCATCTTTTTCCTTTAGACTCTCCATAACGTTTTTTATACATTTATCGGGCTAAAAAAATTCATTGTAATTATATGATGGCAATCTCTATACAATTTTTATATTCTAAGATGCTTCATTTCATTAACCGCATGCTTTCATAAATTTACGAAAGTTTTTACAATTCATATAAGTGAAATAAAACATTAGTATTATATTCCTCGGCTTGATATTGATAGGATACTTTAAAAGCCGAATTAGGACCAAACTCGGCTAAAATAGACTGCTTTATAAACATTTGATTGAGTACAGTGATTTTCGTTTCACTATGATCTAGTATCTAATCATGCCATCGTATTGGGACGGCATGTGTGTGTGTGCAACTCATTTTTGCGTATGCCTCAGAAATTTGCTTGGAAATTAGCGCATGTGGAGCAACCGAAAGGTGTTATAGATATGCAAAGAATAAACACGTAAATTATTAAGCTATTGGAATCGCATTTCTAGGAAAATATGCATTTCTTTACTTGATCAAGCATTGACAGGTTTCTGCAAGATTTTTCTAATGTATAAATAATGATGTAAATAATTTAAATTTAGATCTCCCTAAGACATCCTGATACGTCTCTCCCAACTTAAAGTTTTACTTTCCTTGAGACTACATAAAAAAGATACTACACTAAGAGGTAGCTAACATAGATCGGCAAAACATTCCGGTCATCTCTTAAGTTGGACACTGGGATTGATATTAATGCTAGCCTATAAAATCGTTTAACGTGCCAAAGGTACTTCAGTTCATTCATCTGATAAGAAATTATCTCGCAAATAAATTGTGTTTCATAATATTTTGATGAGATGGCATTAGTGTTCAGATCAGTAGAAAACTCAGAACCATAGGATGACTCTTCGATAGGTTGTCAATTTAGAGAAGGGGACGCCAAGCTGGTCCCTACCGCCCCATACCTAGTGGGCGATTATCAGTTCTCAGGTGGTTGGTGATTGTAATCCTAGATGATAAAGGGCAATCACTATGTAACTTCGTTATGAAATAAAATACTGATTAATATTTCCAGCTCTCACAAGTTGGATGACAATATATCTACGGGCCTCGCCATAGCTAAACACATTGTGACCCTCAATGGATTCTCTATATCTTGGGGGCCTACCACCATACCACCGGGTATAACCAAATGTCTCCAATGAAAGTAACGCATCCCCATGCAAGGGGAGTGAAGATAAACGAAAAAAAGATAAGAATTCAGAATTATGTCGGGAAAACGATTATTTCGAGACCAGGAAATTCGCGGGAGAATTGCGGAGGCCGAATGCGCGAAAATATCCAGGGAAAAGTGAGGATTTGAAGTCAAGGGGTGAAATACTCGGCACAAATGTAACGCTTCCATTTCGGATACCGAAATCGGGAAATTTCCATTCTTAAGATCCCATCGACGGAGTCCCTGAGAATGAATTCAGTACAACTCTGCGAAATCAAATTGTGGGGAGAATCCGAAATACGCACTAGGCCTCACGCGTCGATGCGAAGTTATGCTTATTGCTAGGCTAACCGTATACTTACAGCTTGAAAACGAGACAATTTCTATCAGTGAATTGGGACATTGTTCACATGTGTTTCCACCATTTTTAACGAACTTTACAAATCCTAAAGGTATTATTTGAGAATACATGGGTCAATTTTTAGATGGTATATTTTATATGAACAGGACAAAAGGACATTCTTATTTCCTTATGCAGAAAGACAAAATATTACGGGCTTAATACTTTTTTAACGTTGGAAAGCTTCCTTTTGAAGCAAAAGATAATAAGCAACAACTCAGAATTCCTCATTTTTCTCTAAAAAGTGGCGAAGTATAAAAATATCAAATATTAATAAGATATAAAAACTATTAACTATGAAATAATGTATATATTTTTATTTAGCGCATAATTCATATTTCTTAATATCCTATCACCACCTATGTACTATATGCCACATTTTATTAATTTAAATGCGAGTAATCCTAGTAAATAGGTGAGGCTATATTCCCTGCGCACTATAAACTGCTTTCACGTTAATCCTTGTTTCGAGATAACCATTTGCGTCAAAAATAGAATTACATTCAAATTTATAGTATACAAAACAGACCAAAGCTGCACTTTATAGAATGAGATATGGCGTTCTTTAAATTATCTTATTTTAAAATTATTTCAAAATTATTGCAGAAAATAAATATTTGTACAATTTCCTTATAACAAGCGGGAAAATATTTTTTTATACTATTGTTATGATAGAAAATGTTTCTATAGCTACACGTACAGTCAATTTAAGAAACTTTTATCGCAAAGTAAGACAATATAGGTAAATGAAAACATCAATAATATTTTGCGAATCCACATGTATTTATTGATTACTGGTATGACATGATAGTCCAGAATTTCCACCAACAGTTTCATGTGGCATGGTAAATAGGTAAATAAGTTACTTTCAGGTAGTATTAAAATATATAGTAATAATAGTATATTAATAGTAAAAAAGACCGAGCAATCTTTGAAGAAAATTAAACGAAAGAGAAAACTATATTTTGAAATGGTATAACTATGTCCTGTCCGCGGTTCTAGTATTATTAAATCAGGGCAAAGTAGAGTTTTTTATGATATGAACGGGACGGCATAAAACGGGACATATGCTCAGCCTACTTTAGGTCGACCTTTCTCTCCCATGGCGTGCTACCTGTTAAAAATAATCCCCCTTGAGAATTTTCCAAAATCTCCTCGCCGTGCGGGACTAATTGCACTCACTCCCATTCGACCGCCCTCTATTTTCATTTCGTGCCCAATTCGACCCCTAGAGCCGCCAACGTTCTTCTATTCTCTCTCTCTCCATATGGACGTGTGAAGTACACAGCGAAATTCGGGAGGGATGCACGCGGAGGCAGCTCGCTCAAGTGGTGGCACGGTGAATTAACGAAAAAAGAGTTGAATGAGCGAAAAAGAGAGGTGAAAAAGGAAAGGTCCCGAAAAAAACGAGAAGATCCGTTTTAACGGGATCATTGAATAGTACTCCTTTTTTATCATTCTCCTTTTCGTGCTTCCACTTTTGACTCACTAACGCGATGTCTATTGGGAGTACGATGTTTCGGGGTCCCGCTCCTCTCTTGTTTCTCCCGTCTGATTAAGCGCCGCATATTTTTTCCACGACTTATTTACCTTAAAATTTTTTCGAGGATTCGTTTACTTACATAACGGAAAAGTGTAAAAACGTCGAGCTGGAAAGAATTTTTACCTTTAAATTGAAAATTTGACATGAAATTTGCAGTTTTCATATTTTTTCTCGTAAATGACACATTTTTTCGAATAAATATTACGAAAAATCGGTGAGTGTTACTGGTATGCTTCAGGACGCAGGATGAATATCTTTAAAGGAAAGAAGAACCAAACAAAGACTGCATTTACTCAATAAATTCAAGTAAGTGCGTTCCTAGAAAAAGAAGCCAGTATCGTGCGTCCTCACTTAAGGCATTCTGATACTTCGAGTATGATCAGAAAATTAAACACTAAAAGCAGACGATTCAAGAATTCATTTATTCCCAAACGCGAAAGTTATCTATTAGGGAAGTAAAGCCATAGTGTGTGCACCCCCTGCCACAGAAACGCGGCACAGTACTTATGCAGTTGTAGCTGTGAGTTTTCATTTGCTTGGAATCTGAAGGTAACAACACAAATTTAAGTTGTCATTTTAAATGGGCCTAATATATTACTTTGAAACTATGCATAGGTTTGAGCTGTTTTGGGCAAAGATAATTTAAATATGTATTTCCGCCACGAATACGGGAGATATAACTACTGAAAGAACCGTAAATAAAACATTGATTAGAGAGTTATAGTACAGTCAGTAGTACAGTCAGAGTATCGTCTAATTAAAAATGAAACCCAGTAATGAATGGATTTAAATACATTCGCATGTGATACCCATTACTCTAGAATCACCACTAAAGACTTGAGCCTGTTCCAATTTTTATGTCCAGTGATAATACATGGGAATGTAGTCCTACGTATCTCTCCTCGTACTGCGACAATATTCTATAATGCCGAGAATTATATGATAATAGAATCGGCAGCAAAAAAATAAATTGTTTACTTGCAACGCTTAAATTATGAGGAGTGTTGAAATGCGAATAATTAAACACAAAAGTCAAGTTATAATTTTATACCAAATTTGCAAATACATAATTGAATGATTTTCCAGAGATGAACTTTCAAGATAGTTTTCAGAGTGATTATTATTGAATAATGCCGTAATCGAAGCATGAATTTTTTAAATAAATTTTACAACAAGAGTAAAACAAAATCCTAATCATAACCTGAGTGTAAATCATGCTAACCCATCAGTAAATTCAAGAAATTCGCTGTCAATTCTACTGATTTGCAGTAAAATTTCTATAACGTTGGTGGCAATTGCATATCGTTTTCAGGAAATAATTGCATACTGTCTTCATTAAAGGGTACGTAAAACGTCCACCAACTATTGCTGCGTAGTGCGGGTTGCTGTCTCGTAATATTTCTGAAAAATTGTCTGCCTTTGTGACAAAGAGAAAGCCTTCCAATATTTCTTTGTTTGACTAAGACTAATCAGCATCATACTAAACACTGCAATGCCGCTTTGGTTAATGTAATTTATTTGAGAAATGAGATTGCGAAGTAAAGAAACACCGCCATGCGACTATTTAATCTTTGATCTATCAAACGAGGCGGAGGATATACTACATTATGTGGGAGGGGGAATATCTGCCTTATAAGCTGATTATCTTTAGTAGTATTTTTACCATGTGTTTTGTTCGAAAGGGACCAAAGTTATGAGGAAACCACGTAATAATCCTGATAGCGTCTTAAAAGAGAGCGTTTAAAACGTCTTTTACTGTATTTACTTTATTCATTACTTTTTGACTATTTCGCCTATATTTTATTCTATCTCAACCTGATTTTCAACTGGTTTAGTTTGATAGACCATGCAGAGCTGTAATATGCTCCATGTTTATAATCTCCTTATCACATATGACGCTTATCTCGACCCCACGCGGATGTTCAATCGTAATTAATGGATATTTAAATCATTTATTTATTTATAAATATTTAAATCATGATTTCATCATTTATTTACTTATAAAATATACTAGATTCCTCCTTTCATTTATAATGAAATTTACAATAAAACCTGTTTACAATGTTCTCGCTTAAGACGTTATACCGCTCAATACGCGACTTTCTCTCGGTCCCTTTCACACTAAAATCTTTGCTTAAGATGCTCTGCTATCCTCTTATTACGAAGATTTTTCCCTTCTCCAGATGAACTGCATCCTGATGTAGTCCATCCTCATCCATAGACAAATACTGTCCACATCATTCTCTTCTAGTAGTTCACAAATTAAAAATGTATTTCATTGAAGAGTTATAAATGACCTAAATTAAGTAAAAAAAGCAATGACAATCTCTTTGTCCTAAAAGAAAACCATATAAAATATGACGAGACGGGAACCATTTCAACACCAATAGTTCGAGGAATCGCTAGATCTCTTGATTATCCACAACCGTGGCAAATAAAGCAGATTAAAGAAGTACCCTTTTCGTTTTTTAAATACTTATTTAAAAACCCAAAGAGCTGAAAAACCCTTTTCCAGCATAAAACTCCATTTTGCTTTCCAGCATAAAAGAGTCAAAACGTAGTCATACCCCGCATAAAACTTTTTCCCCTGAAAAGCGTTTAAACCAGATTTTACTGAATTACCCACATTCTCTTTATTCTCATTCTTTAACACGCATTGGGTGTATTACAATATACAACGCGTATTCTCGAAATTCTATTCGCCTGTATCTTATGCATCACGCCGTTACATTCTTTTTGAACCCCTGATGAATAAAGGAGCAGAGAGTGAAGGGTATTTCTATCCCGTGAGCACACAAATAAAGATTCCGCAGAAGCGAGGAAAAAGGACCGCGAGATAATTTATACCGAAATTTGCAGCCTAGCCTTTTTCCGAGGCCATAAAGTTAGGGTGTATGAATAAGGCAAATATCATAGGATTCAGAACGGGGGATTCATCGAGGAATAACAAACAAGTCGAAAAATTATCGAGGGGATTGAAAGCATTTGCAGGGTAAATGGGGAAGGGATAAATGTGGAGGTCGAATGGGGAAGTGGATTCGGAGCGAGTGCATAAGACTCCGTGGGGTCGTATACCATCTTCCACTGTTACTTTTTCAAGATCCCTTGCGTCATAACTGTTCAAAGTGTTTTCCCCTTCTTACGGATGAATTAGGAATGAAGGAGGAATATTTAGGTGGGCAAGGTGCGTCGTAAGGATTGGTTGGGAGAGAGAAGGAAGAAGGAATGGAACTGAGTTAAAGAGAGAAAACAGATGAGCTAGTAGTATAAGTGTGGCTTATGTGGTATACACTAATATATTGTTATAATGCTTAAAGTTACGCACGTCAGAAATTGGCCGTTAAGGCTTAAATGTTTATAAAATATTGATATCTCCCATAATAGATTAGACTTAGCTTATTTATATAAAGTGGGTTTCACTCTCTAATTCAGCAAATACTCTGATATAAATTTAAAAACAGTAATGCCGTTTTAATTATCGATAGAGTAAACTGCCGATTCACCGTTGGCAATTTATCTGTGATGACTCTTAGTCAATATTTTCTGGCGTTTTTTGAAAAGATTTAGACAAAAAATACTAGACTTATTTTAGGATCCTTTATGGGCTAATTTAAGACATGGGAAAAGGACCCTGGATAGGCAAAAAGGGGAAACGCATTCGCCTTTAGTGAAAGCAATCCCGGGTTCGATTCCCGGTGGGGACTCACCTGTGAAATGACCTCAGCCGTCGAAGTATTTCTCAAACTAGTACAGCTCAAGATATGGGAAATTAGTATCATTTCAAACTTATTGATCATTTCTATTTAATTATTTATCCTCTTGCACTAAATAGTGTGAAAAAGGAAGCATAGAAAATGGAATCATAAGACCCCATGGTAATTTTTCACTGAAAATAGCTCCTTGAAATTTCCCTTCTTAAGCATTCTTGCTCTGATAGTGGAAGGGTGATAAAATTATGAAGGGATAAATTATGAACGCTTAGAGGACGTCACTCTTGCGTATGCGATAGCATTTTGTAACGCACACTCGACAAAATCCGAGGGATGCAATTCCGTGGACCCACAAACGACCGCCTTAAGGAAGGTGGGTCTAAATAGTTTGCGCTTATATTAAGGATCCGAAAACCAAAGAGAGTGCATTCGTCCGTTTAATATCCCTCCACCACAAAAGGGCATACGGTGTTTACGCCTTCCAGCCGAACGCGTTAAACCTTAACTACATCTTCCGTGCCTCTCCAAGAGCAATGTACCACGGATAATGACGGCCAGGGTGTCCTCCAATTTCACTTCCGGGAGCTATCGAAGGCGGGCAATTTCCTCCAATTCCGATCTTCTCTAAGAATTCATTAGCCACTGGCGACGGAGTTTGCCTTATACTTAAGGGAACTTGGGCGGAGCTGCACAAGTAATTGGATGGATAAGAAAACACGTAGGCACTATCCGAAATTACTTAAAACAGTTGCTTTCGCAATTACTATGTTCCTTATTGGGGGAAAATGTAGAAGTATACCATCAACAATCTTCAGAGATATCGTACACTCTCGATGATCTCGTAATTCTTGTAATGTACGTTAATGTATTTAATCTGTTAGTTATGCGCTTGTTTTATTTAGAAACATGAATACCTTTTTTACGATCGCCTAATGCTAATTTCACTACTCTTTCACTTTGTCAAATTGATGTCATCTTTATGGATGTTAGTTTTCTAAGGAACCGAAATAACTACTCACGTAGACGTTTAAGGAGCTGACTAAAAGAAAATCAAAGTAGCTTCAAAGCAAAATAACTTAGTAAAATTCTGAGCTGAGAAGCCTAAAAACAGTAGGATTCTGAAATTATAGGCAATGAAATTACTGGTGTACAATGTCACAGTTTAAAAACTTTTCAATTACTTTTCTATGTAACGAATTGTCAATCCACAGAGTACTTGCAGTAGAAAATCTCAGGAGAAAATCCTTCTCATTACAAATAGACAATATGTATTAAAAATACAAATGAAAGCTAATTGACTGTTTGATTAATTTAGAATGGCTTTAAGTCGAAAGCTAAGTCCTTATCGTCCCTTTTCTTGTCAGGTATACAGATCATGAGTAATGTGGTGTTAATTTAATCTTCAAGCTTCTCCATAGCCTCTTATTATAATTTTGAATCTTTATAGCGATGTAACTTCATACGAGGTTAGGTGGAAGAGAGACCCACTCGGGCCTAACCTCGCCTAATAAAGGGTCTATTAAATTAAATTAAATTAAGCCTAGATTTTGCCATTTAATAACTTTACTTTATCATATTTGATTAATAATGTATCCTTCAGTTTTGTTTTTGCACAGAATAAAGGAAAATTTATCCATTACGTAATTTTGACTTATTTTATTCATGTGATATGATATGAATACTACTAATCGTAATGCTATGAATACTACCGAGGCAAGGTTAATGATAAATTAAGTGATCCTGACTAATTTGATAAAGGAAATATTGATAAAGATACCTCCTTATGGAATACTACGATAGGTATTACTTGTAGAGTCATTACGATTCACTTACATAGACTTGTTCCATTTATACCATTCTGGCTCGGCGAAGGAAGCAACGGCAAACTTCCTCATTCTTCACCTTACCACAAGCCTCATTCCCCTCTCCTTTGTAACTAATTATATATGCTATGAAGTTCCAATAGTCTTTGGGATTTACTACTTTACAGGCAGACCTCGGGAATAAGAGGAAAATATACCCGACCTCTGATTCCGATAGCACAACAGCAGATTATTTTCTATGATTATAATGTATGACAATTTGATATTGTTTTTAAAGTAAATTGATACAATCGCGCTGATAGTCTAGCATAATTTGTAAGAAACAGTTATATGTGAATCGATTTCAGTATCACCCAACCAACTCTTTATCTTCCTGTTTGTTTATCCCTCTGGCTGCTTTTGGATAACTTTATCCAAAGTGACTATGAAGCCTATCTTTATATCGCCTCAATTCTTCAGATCGGGAATTCCCTCGTATTTCGAGCAAAGCTCAAACAAAAGTAACGACGCAAAAGAAAGAGTATGAAGTTATAGCGAGCGGTGTCCGTGGGTGGAGCATTTTTCGTTTACTTTTTCATTCTGAAGGTGGATCGACTGGAATAGAGTTTCCTCCATCCATCCCAAGGGAGCTGTAATCCATGCACTATCCCGCGTTGACCTCCAGAGGCGTGACTTCTCATCACGGCTGCACCTGATGCTTATCATTCCAGCTGAAATATCTTCGGTTCGACTCACCTGTGCATTTTTCACGGGCGATCGTAAAACTGGAAATAAAATTTCAATTTGTTTCGTTCATTTTTAAGAGTTTATCGTTTTGTTTTGTCTCCAGTCCTTTCCAAATTTATCTTGTAGGCGTAATAAAATTTCACGTACTCTGCAGTCTGCATGCTTGGTTATTGCTCTAATAAATACTTATCACGATGAATCGTTTTAGCTTCTTTCGTATAGTAGTGAAGCAACTACGGCAATTTTCTTTGCGTATGACCTCCGCCTTGCTTTGGTTTATTTGGTTGGAAGAATTGAACGAAGGCTCAATATTAATATTATCATACAGTATTTGCAATTTAGCGGAAGGCAGGTGGCAACGCTATCATATAATTTGAAAACAACCTGAGATATCTACTAACATCGCAGTATTACTTATGCACATCTTATTACACGGCATACAACAAATTAAAAATTTTTTAAAAGTACGGAATACGTCATAATAACAATTATCATCAACATATTTCAAATACGTATCAATTTACGTCGTTATCATAAAATCATGAACTCAACACAATTACAGTAAATTAACATCCATTCTACTTTTATCTTGTACTGTGGTTAAATATTTATTTAAAATATTTTGTGTGGTAGATAGACTGCGCCGTGAGTAAGATGGTACATATGGTTGACATAGAACTTTAAAAATACTGTGATTAGGAAACGAACACATTTGAAATAATTTCCTGTCGAAGCCCAAATATACTGAATATTTATTCTTTTCTGTTGTATGATACCAGTATGCATATTCGTATAATGCCATAATGCTTCATATAAAATATATGTTTTCAAGAATAAATACGATAAATAAATGGAATGTCTAGAGTTGTGCCATTTAAATAAAAGTAATCTTCTGCCCCGATATTATATATCATAACCAATCACCTACAATGGGAAATCATCAGCGCCTACATTCTCGATATTCGCTACTGCTGCTTAAATTAACTTCTCATGCGTTGCATCTTTAGACCATCATATTTGTCTGAAATTAAGAGATGGTACGTGATTCGTATATTCTCTTTGTAATTTGAGGGTCGACGATTCCTTCCCTCATCGAGAGACATTAAAGAAAATGCGAATCATTGGGCCTTTCCTCTTCACAAACATGTCACAATCGACATGGGAGATGCCCGAAAGAGAAGAGCTGCATACTTCCATGGTTTGGTATCTGCGGCAGGAGATATTTCTTCCCTCTCCTTCGATATACTCGAGGAAAATCCTTCCGTGGAGCGTTTACATTCCGTTTTATTGTCTTTTTCCGTGCCCATCGCCCGAGCAGCCACGTCTGCACAAAAATATTGCACATTCGGGCAGAAAAAACCAAAGGCGCGCTTCGCTTGATTGAATGAAATCAACTTTTTCATTTTGTTGGGTTGTGCGGATGTAAAAAGCAGTAAAATCGAGGGGCTTGACTTGCGTAAATTAGTTTTATCTAAAAATGCAGTAATATCTCTCGAGTGGCGAAATTAAGTCGTACACATTATATTAGTATTATCTGAAACATTTACATAGACGATTATCTTAATCAACCTTTTATGGATTATCTAGTGAGCTAGCAACCCACTATTGTTTATTTTACCAGGAAATGAACAGGAACTTATTCTCTAATCACCTCTTGATTTATGCTCAGGTAATTTTCGTTGATATTAATACTATCTGGATAAAACAAAACTACAGTACTATTTTATTATTGTTGTAGCCAGATTTATTTTGGTAGATTTGTTGAAAAAAAATTGGAACGGAATGAAGGTTGGTTTTTGGTTTCGGTTAGGGTTCAAATATTTTATTTTTTCTGTTTTCACTTTTGCAAAAATGACGGTTTCTTTCGGTTTAGTTCCGAATCTATGCACTGCGCAGCTTCCATATTATGATTATCTTGCATCTCATTTCTTTGCATTTCTCAACTGAAGTAAGGGTAATATTCCAGTTGGCTGTCGCATGTCATTTTTCTTTTAAGGCATTAGCTATTAAATTGCTGGCGGCTTTTCATGGCTCACTTTTTCACTAAACTTTAGATTAACTCTTAGATGACACTCTCATAAAGAAAAGTTTCATCAGATTAGCCCCTGTTTCCACCGCGAACATTTTATCAATTAAAAGGCATATCTCTCCATGGCAGTCAACACCAAACATTTCCAAATCTCGGAGAGAGCGAAAACAACGGCTCTTTAGGTTATAACTCACTCTCAGAGGCTCTCAAAGTAAAGACCTGTTTAAAATTCCTCCGTTCCCACAAATCATGACGTTCAAACTCCGATCTAATTACACTTCCGAAGATCTCTCCAAAAAGGAGTTTTATCGTCACTTTGCTCTCTGAAGGTCGTCTGGCTAAGAGCTCTCCAATTATTGTTCCTTCTGCTCCTCCTTCGCATTTATCAACCTCCCCTCCCATCGACACTTGCAAAGTCTGAAGCGATCGCAAATCTTGATTCAATTCGGCTCCTCTTATTGCAATAAATTTCGAAGCCGACGCCATATCTTATGCCATCCGCTCCAACGTCGCTCCGGAAGTTCTTGTTTACACCTAACTTGTTCAATATACGGATGCCTACTTCATCTTTCAAGAGTTGACTTTTGGACGGTTCCCAAGTCACGCAATTTTATCGAACAGAATGATGGGAATGCAAATTGAATATATACTCATAATAGGTAAACAATTTATAGAAAACGAAAATTAGACCACGACTGTTAATGAATTAGGGGCTGAAAACACTCCTTTAGTCGTTTGTCGGGGCCAGCGTCTTCTAGATACCGGAGCACCTAGGGAAAGCCGGGAGTATTTGGGTTTATATATTACCAAGATTATCGGGTATTTTGTACCTATCGCTCACAGTTACTCTGCTCATACAACAAGCCAGCACAACTTACCGGAATGGATGGGTAGCATATATATGAAAAAATATTCGTGGGCCAGAGATAAAGTCCACTGTAAAGATGGTTATTTTTAAATAACTTTCTTTATCGCAGAGTTTTAAGCAAATGAAATGATTATGCATTTAATAAAATAATAATGGATTTAAAGATGAATATGCTAATGAATAATTGATGTGATATATTATATTTCTTTCATTACAAGAGTTTTGTAATTAGTAATTAAAAGATAGGTCGATTTTCCTCAAATTTCACTTTAAGAATCTTACTTTGGTTACTGCTTTTCCATCTGTAAATAGTAAAAATTTTTGTGAATAAGAATAATTTCTAAAATTTAGTCGCGGGGAGAGCTCATTTGGGCCGTATTTTGTGCAAGAAAGCTCACACTTAAAGAGTGTCCCAAAATTAAGATTTTGGCATGGAAATCAAATAAAAGGGAAACGAAAAGCATTTCCTTCTCCACCTTCAATTCTTAACACTTAACTTCGACACAATCGGCATCCTTCTTTATCCCTTCGAGAGAAGTAAAGAAAAATCTTCCTCACCTTCGATCCCATAGTGCTTCTGTCATCTGTTTCAACTCAACCTTTTATCCGTCTGGATCCTGTATCTTATCCCAACCAATCCCTCTATTAATCGCATCTTTCCTGCTCCAATACCTTCTAATTTTCAGCTTACGGCTCCATTCTACCATGCATTTCTTTCAATCCATTCTCTCTTTCATCCTTTCTCCTTTATCACCATTATCGCTTTTTTCTTTTGCTCTGGATATCCAAACTGCGGCTCGTAGATCGGATGCGGACTGCAATACGCGATCACTTGTCCCATGAGCAGATAAGATTTCATATAGAATTGTAGTATCGGACGTCTCGAATACTCTATGTGACTATTGTGTAATTGTGTGGGAAATCATTGTTCATCAGAAGAGTATCAGAGGTATACAATTAGCCATATATGAAGCAATCAACTTGTACTTGAGAATCGAGTTACCAACAATTCAGACAATTTAATATCGACATTTAACGGAACAAAACGAATTCAATCGCTGAATAAGTTTAAATACAATACTTTTCGTTTTATTTCCGCGCGACTTATGGTAAAAAAACTATTAAGGTGCGAAGTCTCAGGGAAGGCTGCCAAAGACCTGAGTTTCCCTTCATTTGGTTTAATATATTATTCATATGCGTAGCGTAGCTTAAACATTAAACGGGGGTTACAGGGATTGAAAAGGTATAATAAAGAAGAGCAATTAAGGCCAAAATTCAGCCAACTATCTATTCAGAGTATTCCAAAAAAGATGACTATCATCGATTTTCACGTCAATGACTGTCTTCACAGTTAAGAGGAAGTTTTGTATAGATAAATATGTATGTTTCTTTTACCTTATCATTCTCCATCTCTTCATATCTCTCTCAATATCGTCAGTTATTACTTCTTTCTTGGTATATTGATAAAATGAAGTTTACTTAATTTTTGAACGTGATGTCTTCTAAATTTTTATTCCTCAAAAATCTGGACTTTCAAATCTGGTTTTACCATCCGTGGCACTTTTCAGGAACATATGATGAAACAGAACAGGAACAACCCTGCAGTTTGCGAGAGATTTCTGTTTTAGTGTCTATTAATATGTATCAGCTTGAAACATATTACTAGATACTGTGGGCTGCAAAATCAAGTGTGTCTGTGATAGCTCTTGTTACCTTATTTTTGATCCATCTTTGTACATCCATCCATCTTTTTACCTATGAGACCTTTCCCTCAAAAGTCGAGATATCTCTAATCGTGGCATCATCCTATTTTCCTTCTATTTCTGATCTTCATTGTTCCTCTTATTTCCTCTTCCATTTAATACCTTCTTGTCTCGCCGTCTCCCACTGAAAATCGCTTTCGATTCCCAATCTACTTCCCGACGCATTCCTTCCTTTCATCACTCCCTCCCCTAATTCCTCCTAAACTCTCATTATCAATTCCTCTTTTACATCCAATTTTACTTTCATCCCCTCTCAATATGCAAACGCCATCGGATTTCTCCCTACTCTACATTCACATCAAACTTTATCCATCTCTTTCTATATGCTAATTGCAGCTGTAATTTATTTTCCACGTAATATGCTCGCTCTTTCCTCTTCTGCTTACAGGTCTCTCGAACTGCGCTTTCCTTTCATTCCCATTGAAATGGTTCTTATTCTCACAAAAAGACATTTTGGTTGATAGATAACTTATATACTCTCATAGTATGCCCAAGTATTATATATCAGGCAATAAGATTTGGACCGATGGCCTTAAAACACGAGGTCGTTAATAAAGCTATAGAGTTTTGCTAATTTTAAGTATGTGCTACAATTATCGGAAATTCAATCTTTACCATTCAACATACGTAGATATATAGAACATTAAATTCCTTGATACATGAAAAGTTGTAATCGAGATCAGTTTTGTTTATAAAGTTATCGGATTGTTTTGTCTGCTTTTGATATCAATTTTATTCTGATGAAGGACTGAAAAATGTTCATAGTTCATTATTTCATACCCCTGAGGCAACATCACAAACATTGCCATGTTTTCTGTATGCATACAATCCTATTGAAATTATTGATCAAAAAATGTCACTCCAAAATGCTGTTTTTCTAGATAGCACAGTTTTTAGTTCCACACTATATTTTTCCGTAAAGAGATTACACCGTCCTTAGCTTTGTATTATTCCCATTTCTCTTCAAAATTAGATCCTTTAACTTGCAACTTTGCCCTTTAATCTCATCCCATAATCCCTAATTTAAGGATATCCTTTACATTTTCCCCTTAATTCAAACCCTTTTCTCCATTTATTCATCTTATCGCCTAATTTATGCAGGACCTTCCACATGCTTCTGCTCTCTTTCAAACCTTTACATTCCTCATCATTTCCTTTCTTCCTATCTTTCACTCCTCCAAATTCTTTACCAAATTTCTCTTTTCCTTTATTCCATTTTAAAATCATTCCTCTCCTCTGCCACCTTCTTTGTCTCTCCCAACCATCGCTTCCTTTAAGTAGAAATGGAATTTACGCCAACAGGTAAATTTTGACAGCGCCGTTTTACGCACACAGATTTTTTATTATTTAAAATAAAACTTAAATTGAAAGATAATTTGTGATTGTTTCTCTCAGTTACATATATAGCTTGTTTGGATCCTATAAAAGGATCTCAAAGAAGATTGATGCCTAAAGATACACTGAATATAGTGTTTAGATCAAAATGAAAGCGTCTTTGCTTTATTTGTATACCTAGTAGCGTGTGAAGGAAGAACCCAGTGGAGTTTGGCAAGTAGTAGATTAGAAATTGTAGTAGATAAAACATTTATTTCAAGGACAACATCTAGTATAGCTTTTTAGCTGTTATGTGGCAGGTTAAATGTTTACATTTTTAATTTCAATTGAGGGATTTAAGTATTCAAGATTATTTACAACAATTGATGTCTATCTCTCAGAATAAGAAGTAAATTCTACAGTAAGCCAACATTATTTTATGTACAGTTGTGATATTCAAGATACCTATTGCTTCAATCGACTTCAGTATTCATTGTATTTTATTTAAATCTATAACATTCGTTTTTATCTGGTCGTACTTAAACGAAAACTATTTATATCTTATGCATTATGTAATTCTTTCATGAACCCTTACTGAATAAACTAATATTTATTCTAATTATATGAATTATATACATATGCACTCCAAATAATTAAATTGATTGTTATTTTAGAAGCACTTCAGTAAATGTGCTATTGACCCGATATCCTTAAACGGTCAATCGGATGATCAGTTTTATGTTTGAGTCAACGGTGGAAAACCTAAGAGCAAAATTTGGTCTTTCAGGTCGTTCGCTGTTGATATTTAGTCATGTTTAGGATCAAATGCTCTTATTGATATATATTTTTCTTTCTCACTCGTGTTAACACCACCGATTGAGAAACAAAATGGAAAATGTCCACTATTAGTGCACTCAACATGAACTCATTTTGTCGTATGCAATGTCAATGCTTGAATTTAGGCAACATGCAACACAGGATTATTTCACATGTGGTCTACCTTATTCAACTGAATTATAAAATTGCTCTTAAGATGAAAAAAAAGGTTCCCCATCTCAGGTTAGACTTACCTTGATAAATCCACTATTAACTTCTTTGATATAAAATAGAGGAGCCCGTTATGGAATCTGCTTGAGCAGTGACTTTGTGGAAGGAAATGAAAAAGTCCAACTTTTATCAACCATCAATCATTAAATCAAATTAACGACCAAGGTTTCCACTCATAGAGTAATCTTCAGGAACATCATCACTTATGGTCACCATCTTCTGATGATGACTAAATGAGTGGAAACCGTGGTTGTTTCTCGATAAAAATAGTATGGTTGGTAAAATTTTGAGCTCTTCTTGCCTCTTCATGTACGATCTTATTAACTTCAGCGTCTAAAAGGAGGATATTTCAGCAAATATCGCTAAAATTTGTTCTATTTAACTAGCCCTCCTCCTGCAGTCGCCATGATAAATATACTTGACGGAACTAAGGAGCCGGATGAAGCGACATCGGATAATAAGAAGCGCATCATTTATTTGCACGAACGAAAACGTTTGTCTGTTCGGAATTTCCTCCAACAAAAACCTTCTTCCTCTCCTTTGAATTCGCCCCCTAATCTCTTCTCAAAAAAGACCAAATCTGCACCACTCTCCCTTTTCCCGCGGGTCTCCGCCTCTATTTTAATTAACGGAATCAACTCCCAAAACTTCGCGCCGTGTTTTGCCGAGGGTTGGAAGAAGAAGCAGGGCTGCCAACTATCCCGGATTCCTCAAGAAACTCCACCTACTAGGCAATAATTTTTCAAATTTCCCGGCTCTCCTATCCTCAATTTTGTATTATCACTTTTCAAGTTCATTTTAAAATTTATTTTTCACTACTTTTTTAACTTTTTAATTTCAATGCCTGGGGAAAAATTGTCATATTATTAAATGTTTTTAATATCATTCCTAAAATTTCATATTCCAGGAAATAGTTTGTTTAAAATTCATCTATTACTATCAGTAGATTTCGCAGCTTTTCCGGACTTTCCTTCTTGTGGCTATTTTCCTTCAGTGGAATTTTTCAATTGTAATTACTTTATTTTATACACACAATAGTTTCTTTCTTCCTTTTCATTGATTTATTTTCTTGTATCCTTCTTCAACAATGACCAAGGATTTTGTGTAAGACCTTCCATGGACTACACCCTGTCGTAGTGGAAGGCCTTGGGTGTTCCTGTGGCCTAAAGGGCTATACTGTCTGGATCTTTGTTCCTGGTATTTGCTAATCAAGTAAGGATTGAATGAAATTTAATAGGATAATGATTTTAACAAAAACAATAAAAAATTATATATTCGAAAATTAAAATGCAGAACTAAAATAAGAATGATATAATTTTATTTTCACAAGAATAGCGTATGAATAGTACAAAAATAGCAATTAAGAATAAATTTCAATTAGTTCAATATGGTTAATTTTAGATTCCTTTGATATATCTGAGTTGGAGATGTAATAACTTCGTCTTAGCAGCCTTGGTTACTTTACATTGCCTTGATTCTTAGTATTTAAATCATAGTATACTTCGTAACATATAAAAAGGATATAGTACTCCCTCTGCAAGAATAACACCGGAAAATTTCCTGTAGAAGAAGTCCTATATCCTATCTAATAGTGCTTCAAGAGCTGAGGCCATTTTGCACATATGGGCCTTCGCCGGGAATCGAACCTGTAACCGCTTTCGTCCAAATGGAACGCGCTACCCACTCGGATATGTTGAAGCAATTCTTTCTTGTTGTGTAATAATTCCTATTTCATGTAAAGAAGTAATTTTACCTTTATTTTTTGTGAAAGAACTTCTATAATATCAAGACAGCATCGGTTTAATTTTAGCTATACTATTTTCTTTATTTCAGTATCATAATACGATTCATTAGGATTGCGTAAGGAACCAGTTTCTGTAGCAATAATTTTGGTTATTGAATGGTTTTTCAAAAATTTATTCATGTATTTCTGGATACCTCAATTTTAAAAACCCTCCCAAAATCTCTTGAATTTTACTTGTATTGAAATAGGCAACCCCCGGAATGAAGAGTTCGTCAGTTGGCAGCCCTCGTGAGAAGGCAGAAATAAGGAACCGGTAGAGGGAGAACACCCTGGGGAAGAAAAAAGAGGGAAGACAATGGGGAAGGAGGAGATGAGATCCTAGGAGGCAAAGGGATGCATTAAAAGACAAGGAAGAGGTCACAGGGCATAGCGAAGTGAATGACGCCCTTAAAAAGTTCTGCAGTTGTTGGATTAAGGAGATTGTCTCCCCTTTTTACCCGGTTTTTATTGGAGGCATATGGCGCCCCTTAGTACAATATGCTAAGTGCGTAGAGACGTTACAAGAGAGATGCACCCGAAATTAAGACGTTTTCTTTCGAAAATGAAGATGTTTGCCGCTCTCTGCTTTCTAGAAAGTGAGGCTTTCATGCCTGCTCTTTTTTTAGGGGTTAACATCACTTGGATTTTTGCCTCATAACATTAAATCTCCCTAAAAAGATTAGGATCTCAATTAGGTTTCATACTGAAGTAAACTAAACGTGATCTTTATCATATTACAAAGATCTTACGTAAAGATGTTGAATGCAAGACATTACCTCTTTAAGATATTCTTTAAGAAAGTTGTCTTACTCATACTTAAATAATTCTAGCGATATTAGGTGTAGCTAATCCATGCTTAAAAGGAATTAAACACAAAACTTGTTTTTTCCTTAAATATTATTATGTAAATTACTTAATTTGCTTCAAAAGAATATTAATAAAAATAAATTTATTTATCCAAACAAATATACACAGGCATGCATAGGATATGTAAACAATAAGCTCTGAACCTTCCACCGGGCGAATATCCCTGAGGCCAAAGGTATTCCATATCTGTACCCTTTCTGAGGCATTATAATCCTTTTACAGTCGAAAGGAACTTGAAACGATTTGTACTTTTTACCACAAAAAACAGTGGTAAAAAGTACAAATCTTTTCAAGTTCCTTTCGATTATGGATTACAACGATACCTTGTCTGATTCTGTGAAATTTATCCTTTTACAGTCATCAAGGCTGCGAACGGAGGAAAAACATTATCACGTCGCTAATTGACCTTTATAATTTGTATATTTTTATTTTTCATGTTTTTAAATCACAATATCATTAAAATATCATTCATATCCCATTGATTTATTTTTCAAAATCTATTATGTTACGCACACCACTGGTTAAGAAATCTAAGCACTAAGCTGTATTGAAGGTGCCATCTCTATTTCAACCAAACACATCAGCAAGAACGTTGATAACTCTTTTTTATAAATAAATTTATAAATATTTTTTATTTTCTAGCAATAATATTGCTTGAAGTTAACATTTCATTTATTTCATGTAATTTTTTGAAATTATCCAACCAAGTGTATATCAATCAGCGATTACTCAAAGAAGAAAAGGCTGGCCGTAATCAGTAGACGCAATCGGTCATTTGTTTTCTTAATAAAAAAGTTGGAAGAATTCCACCCTAGCATATGTATAATCCTGCGTACAATTAACTTATTTGAGAATGTGGGACTCGTTTAATTTCTCGCACGAAAAATCCTGGACATAACTGGAGAAATTGATGTTCCATAAAGTTTCAAAGTTAGCATTGCTTTTGAATTTATACTTAAAAGACTTCCTTCAAAAATAAAACAAACAAAAAACAAAAATATGAGAAATTACTTGTAGATAGAATTACAAAGAGATAATTTAGCTAACTATTCTAAGGCTTAAATTTCCTTCTATCTGAAGAATGTTTAAAACTATAAAAAATCGGAAATGCTATTCGGAGGACAAATCTCGTGAAACCGGTACTTCGAATACTCTAGTTATGTAGATGGAAATTTTATCATCCGATGTTTGGCGACTTTTTGCTTTCTTCCGTAAGTAACATACGTAACTAACCCTTTGTCTTGATAAGGCCGCGTTAACTGAACACAGGAAAATTGTGGTAATATCTCTAATTGGTCTTTCTTTCTCGGCGAGCACTTTATGGCCCTCATTTCGCGAGGTGCTCTTTAGGCAATCTGCTTAAAAGGCTTCCAAGATTTTCAACGCGATAGCTTTTGGACGAGAGAAGGGTGGGAGTGAAAAAAATGATTGGATTCAAGCAATGATATACTTTCCAGTTACATGAAGCCCACTGCGATCCCAGTAAACTAATTTGGCAAATGAGTTGGCCCGAAAAAATGAAACCCTTTTTCGGTCTTTTTTGGCACCGATAGAGGGAAAGGAAATTTCGCTGGAACTTCTTTTTTATTATTTTAAGTGGAATTTGTGAAGGCTTACATTCCATATTTGTGTTGATCGCTCCATGTCCAGATTAAATTCATTCTCTTTATTCGGTTTAAATCAAAGAGCCGTTGAGTTATTGTCAAGGAGTTTAAAAGAATGGCTTATTTTTTGAAAAATAATTTATTTCGAGAATAACCAAGCATAATGAATGCTCGTATGGGTGCACATTACTCAGTGTATTTTCTTTCGGTGCAAGCACGCAATTTGCTTTATTTCTTCAAAAAACTCCACCAAACATTCCTATCTTTGTATCCATTTTTCGCTTAGCATAGAGTCATACATCTTTTCGTTGAACCCCTTTCATCATTAAGCTAAGTCTACGCATACGTCTCTTATCGATAAAAAAAAATTACCTGAAGAAGTTACCAATCCTTTCTTTCTCCTGCAATGGCTATATATATATAATAAAAATAATTATATAAACTGACAAAAGTATGATATTGTATGTTTTCCATGAACTAAAATAGTAATTTACGGTTAAATTTATATTTAAATTACCTTAATGCGTAAAATATTTCAAATTGTAAATCAAACTTGTAAACTTGAAATATAATAGTACGACGCACTTCCTTCTGGGGGTTTTGGTGTGGTTTCCTTCCCAACTAAAGCGAATACTAGACTGGTTTTCTTATTGTTTCTCAATCAATAATGACTACCTAAGTCTAATTTCTACTAATACCAGGTAAGTTGCCTATTCGTAATACTGACACATAAATAAATCTACTTACTTATTTAATGCTGGATTTTTGTGATATTTTTCTCGTGATAAAATGCAACTCAATCTAAATCATGAGTTATAAATCAATAAAGAAACCAACTGTACATAACAATATCACCTTGAGATTTGACATAGTTATCATGTTTGATTTCGAGCACATATTATAGTAAATGGCTGTCAAGAAATTTTAACAAGATGATCATTATAATGTACTAACTTTATACTAAATATTAGGAACTAGTTTCCCCTGGAAAAGTAGTTTCCCTTTTCATTTCTTTCATTATTACATCAAGTAACTCGTCAATCTGTTGAGTTCATTTATAAAATAAGTTCTCCAAAGTGAGATAGGCATGTACCCTCTTTCTAAAACTCTTTAATAACGAAATTTTATTAAACCATTCTTCCGCCATTCTATTTAATAACCACTCTTAATGATTAACAATTTCCCATTTTTTACGGTGCTTGAGCTGAATTTTGTGTTCACCACTTCTATTTTTCTTTCCTGAAAGTCAATTAGAATGAATTTTAGAGTGGTCTCAGGTTAAATTGTTTTTTTCCCCTGAAGTTTTTAAGAGATTTTTATAAGATCTAATTTTATATCTGAAATCTTTTCCTGCTCATTGATCTTCTATCACATAACTGACCTTGAGTTCCTATAATCGCGCTTTATGTGGCGTGCTCTCCACTTCATAATCATTTTGCTAAGTGATCTACTTCCTCCGATTCTTCATAAAGCCAACTTCTGATCTTATCTTTACTCTAAATGTACTGCGTTGCTCTTTTGATAATATCTCTCAAAGCTCTAAGTATTTTATCCCTTTGTTAATACTATTTTCTTATGCTCCACTTAACCTGTTTAAATCTGAATTACCCACTTGAGTTTTCAAAGTTGCTATCTTGTTACATTCTTATCGCTATGTTATTGTTTACTTAATTATCGCTATATTATCATTTACCTTCTTAGTATTTAAAATAAAACTTAGCAATAGTATTGTTACACAAGTTTAGTAAGCCTTCCTCCAAATATACTTAAGCATACCAAATAGACCTAATCAATTTCAACTTCATTCAATTCACTCATACGCTTCTACATATAATAATATTAACACTGAAATTACAAATTATGCCAAAAACATAGGTTTTTCAAATTTATGAGGTTAAAAGCAAAAGAATTCCCTTTAAAACGCTCAAAAATCCGCTTATAGAGCAGATTTTCTTGTCCCCAGATGCACTGCAACCCGCTTTAACCAACCCTCAGCCTCTTTCAAGGAACCGAAAATTATTCACTTTATTGTAACTGTTGTATTCCCTTTCTACCTAACTGAGTTTTCACTCGGTTCCCTCAAAAGGGTCTTAACCGGGTTTTACAGTGTATAAAATCAAACGCAAAGTGAGAAAATTCATGATTAAAGATATAGGAAAAATTACTCCTTGAATATTTCCGCAGAATATATTTAAACGACCGGTTTTGGAACAGATCGGCCATCATCAAATGATGAATTTGCACAGACAATAAAATATATAAAGAAAAAAGAAAGAGAGAGGGGATGGAGAGGAAATTTATTAAGTGTGATTCTTTTCCCCTACATCTCACTCAACTAAATATAATAATCCTTTATGTTATTTTATAGGAAAATGAATGATTGTCACAAAAGAGATCGCTCTTAAATCAATTTCACTGCATTAAAGTGCGTATCAATACGATATGTAGGACATTCATCAGTTTCCTTGTTGTTAATGCGGTACAACGCACACAAGAACCTCTGCCGCGTCCCAATTAAAAAAACTGCGTTCCCGCACGGAAACAAATGCCTCCCGGAAGGAATTCGTGTTGGTCGAAATAAAGAGGAAAAATATTTTCATCTGATGGAATATTCGAGATTACTTTGTGTAAATTCCTACCTTTGGGCCCTTCGCGTGCGAGCTTTGAGCGCCAGCTGCACTCTTACGGATTCAATGGAATGGCGTGATGCGAAAAATGCTTTCAAAGTATTACCTCAACCGCAGTGTGAATGACCACTGCAAACTAAATCGCTCCTTTGATTTGTTTTGCACAGGGGTTGACTCGCTAGACGCGCTTTTAATTTTCAAATTTGTTTCGGATGGAAGGTTTTCCCAATGTTGCGCTTTGAATGGTCACGCAAAGGAATATTTGCACTTATCTGGCTGGTAATTTTTCCTCTAGAACAGGTTCCCTTTTGGAAATGCCTGTTTTCCTCTTGATGCGTGAATCCGTAGGCCTACATCGGTTAAAGTTGATGCGCACGTTTAACTTTTGCATTTTCGATTCCATGGAATGTTTTTTCTATCATTAATTACATTTGGGTTTGTTGTATTGGTTTCATGGAATTATATTACATTGTAAACCAGGGTAGTTCCTCTGATTTTTATTGTTTCTATGGTTGATTTTCGTTCAACACAGAAAAGATTTTAATTTATTTTTACACTATGATTATTTACGTGATATGTGAATTACTGAAGTTCAGTGTCACAATAATATGATTAACATCAAATTAATATTTTATGTATTATTCAATTGCGTTGAAGAAAATAAATATTAACATCCTTATAAAAATTTCAGTATTAAATATGAACAATATCAAATGTGATATCCGAATCTCAATGATACGGTTTTATATTTCTTCCTGCATTGAAGTAGTCTAAAATTCCCTGTCAGTCAGTTTTCTGAACTGAAAATTGTGAACAATTGCTAATTCACCCATAGTTCTAGTATATTAGTTTTAAGGGAGGGCAAAATAGTTCCGATATTAAGGGAGAAAGTGTCACCCTTTGATGACATTTAAGAGACGGCTTCGCCTCTGCTTGTACTAAGCTATTTTGATTACCTTAAAAAGGATTGAAAATAAAGTATTAGACAGGTGAAAAATGGGAAGGGGAAGACTTATGGATGAAATCGATTCATTGGATTAATTCGGTGATCTTAGAATTACGCCAATGTCACAGAGAAGAAATTTAGGAGACAGGACCAAAATGATCAGTCTAATCTGGCTGGTTGTCGTGTTGTAAGGTGATGTAAGTTATTTTATCTATTGTTGTAGCTAAGAGATGTACATGTAGTAATAATTTATTGTGATTACCAGGAAGAGTGTTTTGTTGTAGCTGGAATATACCAGTATTACAATGGTCAGTAAATTTGTATTACTCTCATTAGTATTATGAATAGAATTTTATTATTGCTTAGGATTGCATTGTATTATATTAATCAATATGACCATAATATTGTAATCAATTGCGTCACGCTTGCTGATGAGAGTCACTTTTATTGGCACCCAAAGCAGCTTTCGTCATCTTCAAAGTTGAATCCCCGAAATTTCCAGAAGGGAAATTCGTTCGCATTAGATTTCCGTGGAAGACAAAACGTTTCACGGATCCCTGCTCACGGCTTACTCTTCACAGGATAATCTGGGTCCCCCGCAGAGAAATCTCCCTCAAATTGGCGTGACCAAATATGGATCCTTTCTTTCCTTTGAGACGGATGAGTCGTAGCACAGGTGAGAGGGGAGGTTCAATTCTTGGCCGCCAGGAGGTGATCCGTGAGAGAAAGAAAGTTGGATCAATGGAACACCTGCAGTGCGGAGGATATCTTCACACACACACACAAACCCGCCACCTACGGTCAACTATTCTTGCTCTCAATAAAACACACCCCCACATCGTCTTTAGTCTAAGCGCCATCTCTTAGCGGGTGAGTAAACCGACTTAAGGGGCGCGGGTGACGTCATCCCCGCCCTGTGTATGGTGTCTGAGGGTTCATCATTAACGCGGTTGGGGAAGTTGATTGCTTTTGGGAATAGCTGAGTTTTGAGGGGAGTTTAATGCAATTAAGTCGTGATAGGAGTGAAAGAGCACCCGTGCCTCATTGAAGGCTGCAGTTGTAAAACCCGGCTTATTAGGGTGCGAAATACAGGATTTTATGTCGAGGAATACTGGTTTGTTAATGTCCCTATCCCTGGTTGCCAGTAGATTGATTATCCTAGGCTATGTATTTCGGATGGTTTTATCACAATCGGTGTAAGTCCTACTTTATTACCAGTTAACCAGTTAACCAGTTAACAACGTGCACTAATCAATTTGGTTACTAGTTACTGTAAAAATAACGCGTATTTCACAAATTCGCGATATTTTCATTCAACGGGAGTTTTTATGAAACATCCTTCGGGTTTTTATATAAGGAACTATGAAATATCTTGAAAATACAAAAAATGTCTTAAGTGAACAAAAGAAGGAAAAAACCTACTGTATTTGAGTGATCCCATAATTAAAAAGGTAATTAATGAAAGTTGTACTTCATATTTTCCAAAAAATCAGCCTTCTGGTCGTCCATGGTATCTGATAATGACTGAAAGACCGACTACGGTCGTTTATTATAAGCCAAAATGTACGAAATACCACCATACATTTGTACACGAGAATAGAGATAATCTATTTTATTCAAATAGTTATCGTCGAATATTGAAAGCACGCATAAAGGTTCACAAAATTATTTAAATATCAACAGATACATTCCTCAGACGAATATTTATTATCCGAAAAACAACGGAGAAACCTTCGAAAACCAGAACTTTTTCTGAGTCACTCCCTCGGTGCTGCTATAGCTGCAGTTATACTTGGCCATTATTTGGCGTCTGAATATGATGAGAATGTTTATCAAGTAAAACCTTTAAAGGTGCTTAATATGTATTTATTAATCGAATAAGTGAAGAATCATTGGTCTTTCGGTTTCACTCGTCATTTTGCCTCCCAAGCCTCACTCCCATTATAGGGCTTATAGTATATTTGCAATGTATTTTCCCTCCTTGAAAATTGGTTTATTTGAAATCTGTATCTTAAAAGCTGTGATTCAATTGTTTTAATTGTTGAATTGTAATTCTTGTAATGTAATGTTTGTAATATAAATTTTGTGACGTAATCGTTCCAGTATAATCATTCGTTGTAATCAAGGAGCAAGAAACGGGATACCAACTTATGGATAACTTCCTCTGTTCTCTTTGTAATGGAGTGTGATAAGTGTTATGTCCGTCTGTACAGTCCTCAGCTCCAACGCAAAACCTCATCCCCGTCATTAACAATAAAACAGTGTTGAGAAGGGGATAAGGCGAATATGCTAAATGAGGAGTAAGGTAGTTTGCCTTTCTATCCTAACTGAGCCAGAATTATATAAGCAGAACAAGTCCACGTAAGTGAAGCAGAATGATTGTACTAGTTACTCAACGAGTAAAGTACTTTCATTCCAGAGGAATAATACGGAATGGAGAAACATCTTCAGTAATGCCATTATTAAGAATCACTCAAATCTCTGAACCTTTTCTATCATCTGAGACTGAAACAAAAGTAAATGAAAAATAAATTTTTCTTTACGCTATACCAAAATAAAAATTAAAAATATTCCATTCATTAGGCTATAGTAGCAGTGCAAAGTGTAAAGTATCAATAAATATTGTTCTATTTTAGTAGATATTCGTAGTTCAGACCGTCTCCTACGCTACACGTTGTTAAGACAGACCTTTGAGTATTGCATGCCAAAGAGAAAACATTCATATGGCAACGATGATTCTTGCATAGCAATCGGAGATTAATGAAGCACATTTCCGCAAATATTCCCTCAATGAGGAAACACTCATGACTCAGCAAAAGGGGGACGTGCATTTCGTCTCGATTGGCAATAAGGAATCTTTCCGTAAAGCCGACGTATTTTTAGTCACATGATTGTGCGTGCTTTATGAACCATTGTTTCCCATCCCAATCGTCTTGTCACGCCCCAGACTTGATAATGTTTAGTCTATGACCCTATCTCTTGAGCATTTCCACCACTCCCATCTAGCGTATTTTCGCGAAAACACTGTCTCGCCGAACCCTCCTCGAACAACTTCCAACGGGAGAAAACCCATGTTCCAAGTTATCTACTTGCTCAAACTCTGATTATACTTGTCTCTCCCCTTCTCTGAATGCCGAACTCTCCCTCAAGGTTTATCTCTGCTCTCCTTCTTCACCACTCCTTCCTTCTGTCACTGTCCGATTCCACATTTTTAGAGACCAGAAATGTTAGTGTCAGGATGTTTTCGAGACCTTTTTACCTGTTTTTCTCGTAACTTTTAAGCTATTTCGATTTTACATCCAGTCTGATCTCATTAAAGTTTATGGTTCGATGCGCTCCTCGATATTCAATGCAAATTATATATTACAGATCTGACGGATTTTCGATTTATTCTTGATCCGGTAAACTGTACGATTGAAGGAGAAATCATAGGAGTTTAATAAAGGCGTACACTTCCAACTGATGTCAAATCGATTATTTCAGACGCAGATCTATAATTTTATGTATCTATCACATGCTTCATTATTCATATCCTATAATATATGCCCAAGTGGTTCTGCTAAATAGCTAAAATCGTAGATAATTCACAGTCGTAGTTATTCACATCACATTCATAGTAACATACACAATGGGTATATTTCAGTTAAGAAAAAGAAATTTTAAGTAACAGAGAAAATTAAGTAATAACTGGATAACAGTAAAACGGCAAAGAACAAATAAGTACAAAGTATTACAAAAAGAGAGATTAAAATAAGTGGAGAGGTCAGAAAAAGTTACATAAAACAAGACTTATGTTTATTTATGTAAATTGTAGCATTTTCGGATTTTCAATTCTTCGGGAAATACGTTTCTCCCTTATTATCATCTGCATTTCGTTTATGAGGAATATGAAAAATCATTCTATGATAGAGAAATCCATATTCTCTATTTTTGCTTGGTGTTTGTTTGCTTTTTTTGATTCCTTTGTATTTTGTGTTTATCACTTTTAATGTAATATGTATTTTATGTTAATTTCCAGAGGTCTTCGTTTTTCTGTATTTACTACCCTTCTCCATAATAATTCCCCATGGAAAATATAAATCATTATTATTATTATTTTATATGAGAACAAAAATTCAATTCCACCTCAAATTATATTGGTTGTTTATCTTACTTTATTTTAGTCTTTTTCACGAAAAGAAAGAACAATAACCATCAAAAGGAAACGTCATATGTGAAGGTATTTTCTGAAAGAAACACTAAAGTAAATGACTACTTTTATTGTTAAACCTTCAAAAGATAAATTTTCAGGCGTACAATCATCATTTAGTCTCTGTGAAGTTCTTAAGTTCCTTCCTTTTCGTCCGTCAAGTTTCCGCAGAACTTTTCCATTACTTTGAATTTTACCATTTCCCTCAGTATCGCCTTAAAACTGTCATTCTTCCGCTCATTTCCCTCGAAAAGTTTCCAATTCCCACAATACTATCGAAGTACTTTTTATTCCCCATTTTCTTTTAACCATACTCTTACCGCTGCAATTTCCTTTATCGAAGGCTATCCTTTCCTAGTTATTTCTCCATATCTTTTGTTCGATGCTTTTTTCTTACGTCGGCCCTTTTTCTTTTTATCCGGCCCTTACTTCGCTCCAAGTTCCTGTGATACTTATCTCGCCAGCTCTTTCTCCTTCAACTGTCTTTTACTTTTTCACGTCCGAAAGAGTTGAATGGCTCCCTCCCAACCGTTACTTTTTTATCGCCGTATTTCCCTCTTTCTCTCTCCGGAATGAATATTGAACGATACAGATGCAACGTTTTCAACTCTCTTGGAGAGATGATCTATTAGCGTCGAGTCGATTTTCGTATTTATTCATTTATTGTCTCAGAGATAAAATGAATTCATATTGAAATTATAAACGACCATCGCCATAATCAACCATTTTCGTATCGGATAACAACGGGAGAACTAAAATAATGAGAATCAGAATCATCAAAAGAGTGAATAAGGACATTAATGACATTAGTGAGTCTAAGCCCCTCTATATCACCTCATAGAGAAATAAATGCGCATTGGACTTACATTTTTGTTGTTTCATTGGTTCTTTTAATTTATCATACCTTGTTATCAGTGACCTCCTATATACTAACTCTCATACTTGGCTTAGCTTCTTCACATCCGAGCTAAATTATAGCCGTAGAACTCGTTTGTTTAGCAAAAGAAAAACGATATAGAATGATATTAAAATGATTTTTATGACTAAAACAACATTCACAAATATTTCAGTAGTATGTTCATGAAAAACAACCCTCAAAGGTAATAGATAATGTAATTTCTAAACTTAAAATCATTATAATCTTTCTCTGTTCCACAAAATTGTTTATTATTTTCTCTACACTACCGGTTTTATTACGTGGTAACAACTTGAGATGAAAGTCACCTGAAGAAATTACCACGTAGAGTAAATAATAAACATTTTTTTGGAGCAGGCAAAGATAAAAATTATTTTCTTTACTAGGGGTTATGTGTAATAACGTAATTTCTTAAGTGTAATGTAATTTGTACATTATAATGTAACGTTAGTAACATAGTTTGCTGCAAGTTCTCCGCTTATCTAAGTGACTGTTATTAATTTTCAGTATCATTTTGTAAATGGTGTCTTATTCTTATTTATTCCTATCGAGATTTTGTGAGCTTTTTTAACCCTCTATACTGCGTGTGTATTTCCGCAACGGATCATTGTAAGACTCAAGTTGCAACATTTTTCCCCCAAAACACATTTTTTTTCTTTTAATATCGAAAGATAAGTAAGGCAAGATGAAGAAAGGGTTCACCCGATACTAATAGCAAATAATGGGTCAAATTAAAAATGAAAATTCTCTTGATTCTGTATTATAATTTATAAATAAAATAATACACGTTAAGTACTTGATTAATAGGTATGTATCCCTATGTAAGTATTCCGTAAGTAGTATCTTCATCAACATCTTCTGTCACTATATGTTTAATTTTTTTTTAATCTATTTCTTATCATCGCAAATAGGAATAAAAGAATTAAAATATACTAAAATAAATCCTTGATTTAAAGTATCAACCGTAAAAGAACGTAAGATATTTCGCATTATCTGCGAAAATTTGTTGAAAATTCAGTGATGGCCAACATAGAATGCATGCCTGCGTGGATAAACCCTTTTTAAATTGGAAAATGTGTAATTATAAGATTTTACTCAAGTTGCGATTTCATTTTGACAGAAGCTGTACCTTGTTTTGCATTCTAATAGAAAATAATGGAATTTGCGAGCTGCACGCTTAGCTTCAAATGTGATATACGTGAAACGCAGTGCCCTTTGTAACTCAGATATGTAGCAACTGTCCGGCAAATGAGGTTTCCAGTCCGATTCTAGGTCATGTCAGACTTTGTTTCTGCTTTCCTCTTATTACGGTGATGGAGCTAAATTTTATGCACTAATGGATATTTGGCTATATTGTACAGTAGAGAAGCCTTGCAGTCTTATTTACATCGTGACTCAGAATTTTTAATTTTCTGGAACGTATTATACAAAATTTTTATAGAATTTCCATCTGGAATCACATTTTCTCTCCTTTAAAAGCATAGATATCGCTGTACATCGTAACTAATAAATTAAGCATGGTAACCTGTGGTTAAATAATAGTTAAATTTCTTTAAAGGAATTGAATGCAAGTATTTTTCTCGAGCTTAATTAATCAAAAGAAACTGTTCAGTAAAATTGGATTACAACTAAATATGATCATAGTTACGAGAAATATACATATGATCATAGTTAAGTTCTTAGGATTGCAATTCAAAAATTTGAATCCACAAAAACCATCATTCGCTCTCCTCCCAACTTTACTTCTACGTGAATTGGATTGAAAAATAAATTACGTTTTGGAAAAGCATCCAAGATATCTTTGGAATTAATAAATTTACTGGAAAGTAAATAAGTTGAAGTCTATGTTTCTTTATCTTATTTTTTTATTTCTTATTTGATATCCACCAACTTAAAGGAGCATTCAAACTACGTATGCAACTTTCAGTATTTAGCTCTGTACCCTAAAACAAAAGGGTATTTTAAAATAATTATGGAATAAAATTTTATATTATATAAAAATATAGTAGGAAATTGCGAGGAATTATAGAACAAAGTTCTACTTTTCTTTGAATTTTCCATTGAAAAGTAATGGGAAAATATCTCTGGCCTGCGATATGTAGATTCCCTTAATTTATTTTTAATTTAGTTTTCACTTAGTCTCAGTTAATAAATGATATGATATTTCGTCATTAACTATCTTTACTTTACGGGAAATGCCCTTTTTACAAAAAAAATAAGTTAAAAAAATGACGGTGAAACAAAGAGAATATATGATAAAGGAAAAGAAAAAGAGGGAAAAAACATGTAAAACAGAATTTGGTTCGGTAATGTACGCTATGAAAATAGAACAGGTATAATAATAGGTAAATTAAATTCATAAGTTCGCCTTTTATATCTAAAGTTCCCCGTTCAATTCCAAGGTAAAAAACTCCTAGCATATAAGAAGAAGCTTCTTTATCTGAATTCGGGTTGTGTTCTCCATCTTCTGAGCTTATCTTAGGAAACCATGATCGTGGTGGCGAAAGCGCTGCTTGCACCCGGTAATGACTCTGACGTATCATCGCCGCGCAAAGTTGCAAATTTTCGCAACTCTTCGCTCCTCCAGAACTATCCCGAACAAACCAAATCAAGAGTTTTGGGCGCTCCGGCGGAATGCTAATTGCTGTCGGTGGGAAGGGAGGCAACAAATACACTCCCTTGCAATCCGAACATCTACTCAGACGCGATTGCTCCGTCATTTGTCATCTCCTTCGTCCTTAATATGATTTGCTTTCCACTTAAACTGTTTTCGGAAAGGTGCATCTCTCGGTCACGTGCCGTCTTCTCCACTTGTACCTCCGTTCTACATGTTTCATAAATGCTCAGAATTCGAAGTGCGGTTTCGAGTTTTCATTACAAATGCATAAAGCACCTTCGGAAGAGTAGAATAATCTCGCTTCTGAAATTACTGCTCCTATTTTAAGTTTTCTCTGTTTCATTCGACTTTTTCCATCGTTTCGATTGCATTTGTGTCAAAGTTCTAGAACAATGGGCGGATCAAAGCTTGAATTATTATAAATAACATTAGACGCTGAAATCAACAAAATATATAGATAAATATAATTTTGCATTCCAAAACTGTCTGCAAAAAATAAGAGCATGAATCAGTCCTAAATTCTGTTTAATTTTCAATAAATTTTCCGCGGTTTTGATTCGTTCGTACGTTTATTTGATTCCTCTGCGGATCATATGATTTCATTTCAAGGTATGATAAAATCCTGTTCCATTTGATCTTTTTCTTTGGGAGCTACAAGAGTATTGTTTTCACGGTAGCCTTTTAGGAAATCAAAATTAACCTTAAAGATTTTTCAAAATGTTTTAGAATATTCGTGACAACAAACACTACATTAAAAATAATTAACAGAAAAACATCTCGCCAAATACGAAATATGGAGAAATTAAATCAAGATTCCTTTATTAATTCTAGTGATTAAACTTTCGGAGAACCCTTACACAACAAATATTCGAGCCAAAAGTATAACTTTGTGAATATAAATTAAATCCTAAAAGATAATCAAGCCGAACGTCTTTATTTGCCAGAGGGTTGATAAAGTGTGAAACAAATCCGAAAAATGTTTATTGAAATGTGATTATTAAGCAGTCAAATGTCTTTTGTGAATGATCAAGATGATAAATGGTATGGTTGATGGATGATGCACCCTTCTTTTCTAGTTTTAATTACAATATTTTATCTCAGAATACTCTTTTTGTACCTTTAATTTATATTATAGTTTTTTTTTCAATTGCCTTTCTTCTAAAGATTCCTACCATGCATCTTGAAGCATCTGATTAACTCTCACTGATTTGTCCTAGCCATTATTTACAAAATATATTGCCTTCCGTTGTATCTATCCTAATTCGTGAATAATAAACTTTCCGGCGAAGTCCCTTACGCTATATGCATACTAAAGGAGGGTCCTAACTACAGCAAAGTTACACCGCTCGCGAACTTTTTCTTTGCTATTCTTTTGGCGAAGTCGAGTATCCGAAGTACCCGCCTACATATATTACGGATGTGTGTACTCTATTTTCCGTTATTCGTTAGGGTTATTCTACGATATTCCAGCGAATGGAATGTTGATAAGTTTTCCCTCGGAGGATATACGAATAATGACTATCAATAGTTTTTCTTTCAAAGAAATTAACTAAAGATTTGTCTGCATTAAGCCTCCATTGCATCATTTCATAATTCTATGTTGAGACGAACAAACTTGCAAGCTTCCGCAAAGTGTAGTCTTATGAGGAATATGATAGATAATTTATCAGTCGAGGCTATAATTAATTAAACGCCTCAACTTTCTCAGCGGTTTCAAGTTTTATGAACGATAATCACTATCCAAGGCGAGAGCTTCCTTTTTTCGGTGGAATGCTTAGCAGTGTAAGTCTTGAGCTGAGACGTGATGCTCCGGAAATTGAACGGCTGCAGAAAATAAGAGAAAAGGAGAGAAATAAATAGAGGAGAGAAAGGTTCCTCGATAACCTCCTTCTTTTTTAAAGAAAAGCGGTCCATTTTTCCTCGATCTCTACGTGAGTTGGAGTCGAGTCACATCGCAGAGCACGCAAACCGAGAAAAGAAGAAGATTCCGTGAGGAAAGAAAGGAAATTAAGGATAAGAAAACTATTCGAGAGATGAATGAACAGAAGCAGGAGTACTGAAATACGATCTGTAATGAAAATGAACTGCAGTTGTAACGCTTATGCTATTGTACCGCTTAAGAAATTTATGTGTTGAGGTACTTTTCAGATATCTGTTACCTAATATAATTTACAATCAATACTCTAGTTTCATATAATGATTGATTTTCTTAAAGTTTCCCAGGCACGATGTAACCTGCGTTTTACTGATATAGTTATGCTTTCAGGATCAATGGAGTGCAGCCATGTGAACTGACTATTGCTAGTCGCTTCAGAACTACATTCCAAATGCTCAATACAAACGCAAGTCGAAAGCCACGAAAATAAATCCAAGCAACATTTAAATTAAGGGGGTATATTATTTATATATGTATTTAGTAGCACACTATAAATAAATGCTCTAGTGAAACTTTGCTAGGTGGGTTGTTTGTCTGATGCAATGCTAAATATTGATAAAAGGTTCATTTCAAATATCTCCAGAACAGTGGGTGATAGGGACAGATGGATAGATAAGATATGTTTGCAAATTCTGAGTCAGCATGAATCCATTAATCAATTATGTTGGATATCTGGATATCCACCAAAAATTCTATTTTATTTATCAGTGTGATCAGTCATTATTTCTAAACATTAACCTGAATACAGTTATGAAGACCTTACAGATAATATAACATTCCTTTACTCCTGTAAAGGAAAGAGTATTTAAATACAAATCTGTTTCCTTAACTTAACCTTACTTTGTGATCACCACGCGAAATATGATTTGGTTTTGCTAACCTGTAAATAAACTCCTTTTATGCTTCTCTAGCGATTTTTACTTGAAAAATTCATTTTGGTCTTTTATTTAACGTGTACCAAAAAAGAATATCTAACATTTTCGTTACTACATCCTCTCTATTATGTCCATCAAATTTATACCAAGCATTTTCCCTAGTTTTCAAAGCAAAATCCATTGCTGTGGTTTGGTGTTTGAACGTAGCGCTCCGACCAGAATGTGAATCATACTATTCCATTATTATAAGTTCGACTCGTTTTTAATTTCCTTCTATGATAGATGGTATATTTTCATTTTTCTTGCGTTGCAGATTAGAGAGAAATGTATGCTTCATATCTTTTAGTTTCAAAGCAAAGTGCACAGAATAAAACTAATTTGTAGGTTTAATAATCTAAGTCAGTACTAATGAAAAAAAACCTCACTGCTGTAAAACACCCGAAAAAAGTAGAGGATGTAAAACTGCTTGTGAAACCTACTGAAACTCAAAGAGTAAATTCTACGGAAAAGGCAGTTTAAAACTTCTGAAAGCGAAAACGCAATAGATGTACAATTTACGTATCTAATGCAAACAGAAATACATTTGCGTAAACCATAAACAAAAAATGTATCTTATGATGGAAAATGCAAAGGCTTAGGCTACATGATACATAAATTGAGTGAATTAGAATCGGCATGGTTAATGAAGACCTAGGTTCGACATCCTTCAGTTAGAACGCAGTTGGTTAAAATAGAGCACGTAAACAAGCAGAGAGAGAGAGGCTCTGGGATGCGCACGTATTCGAGCCATCCTTTGATGCGGAGGCCCCTTCCGGACAAATTTATTTCTCCGAATGAGGAAGGGCGTCTGCGTAGAGGATCCGACATGCACACCTGGTCCCTTAAGGAGCCCAAACTGCTATCACAAGAGTGAACAAGAGAAGAGCGCCGTCCGTCCGTGGAGTTCTACGAAGTTGGCGAAGAATGTCGATAATTCACGGCCATCTAAGATGGCAAGCATTCGATGGAATACGTGCATGAGTGCTTGCATAATATCCGAAATGTATTTTTAAGGGAAAAACTGGCGGAAGAATTGAAGCTATCCTTGAGGCCTGTTGTCTCTTGTTCTAGCTGCCATACTGGAATTAGGGCATAGTTACATAGTACTGCGTAATACCCTCTATCTACAGGGTCGACCCTAAACGCCCCGGGCTTCATACACAGTTCTCCCTCTTCATTAATACTTTTAAAATCTCTATTTCTTAAAAAGATTTCAATGTCTAATTTTTGGCATTCCTTAAAATACGATTTAACAAAAGTATTGGCAAAATCTAAGGTAGGGATTGGCAATGCCAATATTACTATTCATATTATCACACTTTATTAGTAAAACAAAGAAAAGGGATTCCTTAGTTGAAAGCACCCTCACCGTCAAGAGATCCAAGACTGCCCCGGTCTTGGGACGGCCATATGCATCTAATTCATGTGCATTGCCACCCACACATCATACTAGACACTTCAGTGCCTCTAAAGATGATTATTCAATCTCATATTAATTACCATTTACCAGATTCATCGTAATATTTCACCACGTAGATACCTGAGATCACGGCGGTTCGGGATTGATAATAATTTATAATATCAAATACATACACATAAACTCGTAAAATCTCACTCGAATTGACGGTTTGACACTCATTAGAGTGTAGTACAAAGATACTGTGTATAACATTTTCAGCAGGCAGTCATCCATAGTCCATCTTCAATACATTTATAGCTTAAACAAACGATATGTCGACAAAACTTTGAGAACTTCGTATTCTAAGAATTATTAAATCTTTTGAATCGATTTTTATAGATAAGTGAAAAACTCGCAATTCGTAAAAAATCAATCACGCACAGTAAAATTCAGCTACAGCCAAAGAAACATTCATAGTTTATGATCCAAAGTAAAATACAATCCCGCAATGTTTTTCAAGTAAAATAATAAATATAAAGTAGTAAATAATAAATAGTAAAGTAGTTCTTGCTACATGTATGGAGAAAATGAGTTATAAATTAATTTTATATATTTAGAATAGTATGCGCATCTTATTCAAATATCTTTAATATGAGTATTTCTTCTAGTCAATATCTTAATTATTATGCAAGTAATTCATGAATATTATTCCTTCCTGGGTATTTCTTTATTATTGGTAGAAATCACAGACAAAATATTATTTTATGGCAGCCCTTGATGCAGTAAACTTATATTCTCAGGATCATCTTTTAACCTTTCGTTTTTATACAAGTAGTCGAAAAAGAATTAAGTAAATATCTCAATTTTTGTTGCTGTAATTCAAAAATCAAGAACATTTTACCAATAAAAGGGATAATATCATTTTGGCTATAAATTTATTTTTTCAAAACTGACTCTGACCTCCGCTGTCCTTTAAAAATTATATATAAATGCTGTAATCATATTTGCTAAGGAAATTGAAAAAGGCATCCGAAAATATTCGCTTAACATAAAAGGATGTTTGAATTGAAAATGGAGCGAAAATAGGTGGAAGTAGAAAATGGGCGAAATAGTAGTGAATAGGTAAGAAAAAGAAGTAGGTTTATCGTATGAAAACACATCTCCACTCTAATGCAGCGGGAATTTAAAGAGTGGCTTTTTATGTCTCACATAGAGTTCGTTCCCTTACTGCTGCACTTGTAAAAACCGCAGACGTGGGTGCACTAGTGCTCACGTTCTTCCCCTATGGGAAAAACCTACTCCCTTCGAATTAACCTTTTCAGCCACGCCTCTACGTGTACCGTGTACTTTAATGAGAATTCACACTTCGCTACTTAAAAGGAGTGTTAAAGGGTTAATAATATGCTATGAATTCGTGAAATACAACAAGAATCTCCGAAGAATCTCGCCATTAACCAATGGGCTTGAAAATTATATTTCAAACGGCTTTATTCTTGGGCGAAATTGGAACTAGTTCCATCCTCCATTAGAGAATGTAATTCAAAATACATGCATGAATTCATATTTTAAGGAATAATATACAATGTAGTGTATAAAATAAAAAGAAAAAAAGAGAATGGGTTTATGGAGTGAAGAAACTGATACTTTTATCACACAAGTAATCAATTTCTAAGGAGTTCAGTTTCACGTATTTAAGAAAATGCGAATAAATCTGTTACATAATTACTCATGTTCAGAAATAAGTGTATCTATTATCCAACCAGAAAACACTGAAAGAGATTAAACCTGAAAAAAGGAATTAATAAATATTCAGTTGGTTGGTTAAAGATAGAGAGAATTATAAATTTTCTGAATGTGCATTTAATTCAGTTTTTCTCAATGTGTTCAGGAACATGTTAACAAAAGAGATAGAAATATTTTTATATTTTCTTTCGTTGAAAAGTACTTATGTCTTATATAAAATCCCTAGGAGTCGGAGAGATGAAGTAAAACATGCATGGTTGTTTTATCAAATGTTTTGTCAACTTGAATTCTTCACTCGGATAATTCTTCCCTATGTATAGTGACTATTTTTACTCATGTTTATTGAATTTTTTTGCGATTTTAAAAGCTTCTAATGCAACAAAATTTCGATCTAATGAGAACTAACTGTTTCGTCTTGTACCCATAACTTCTTATATTTTACACTGGAATACTCTTACTTTATACTACGAGTCTTATATTTTGGATACTTTGCTTCGATAAATTTAATCCAGTATTCGAATGAGGGTACTTTTCATGAGCTTCACTTTGATTCTCATATAGCAACAAATTAGTTTTATTTTTATTACTCCATCTTTCACCAACATTATTTTCCTAGAATATATTATTATTTACTATAATTAAAATTAACTGGAGACTTCTTAGTTACAATATTGCAAGAATAAATACCTCATTTATTCATTTCATTATTTTAAATGAGTAAATATATTTTATTGACTACATCAGGGGTGGGGAAGACATTTGTATTAGAAGGCTGTATTTATGATTCGGTCAAATCAAACGTCAAATTATCAGGCTCTATGAGTCGAGTTGTACATTCTAATGGCTTAAAATCGAAATTTTATAAGAGGAAATAATTTCATTCGCTGAGTGAACTAAAAGAAAATATTTTCCATTTTGTATTTTACTCGGCGGCATCAGTAAGACTTGGTTATAAAATCGTTAAATATGGGCATTTTTTCAGAGAGCAAATATGAGACCGTATAAAACGAGTAAAAACTCCAGATTCCTCACCTCTGGACACACCTTTCAGAAATTCCTTCATCTGTGCATTTCCTTTATTTATATCCGCGTATTACATAATTAAACATGTTCACATTCATACGTGTACATTAAATATGAATTGTATCGTCCCTCCCCCTGCTATTCCTCATCATATATTTTTCTCTTTCCCTTCCTTCGTCTCTTTATCCCTCATTCCCCCATCTATCCTTCCTTTCCTCTTCACTTTTCCTCGTCTCCTTTTATTGTGCCTCCGTAAAACTCACGAATGTGTTTCCTGCGGTACTCTTCCTAAACGCACGTATGAGAACGTTACGCGTACACCTATTACAGCGAGCGAAAGAGAGGAAGTGAAAGAGTAGTTCCCCTTCGGCCGTTTCACGCGAATCAACTGTTTGAATCTTTTAGCAAGGTCTGCAACTGTGAGAGGTTTTTTTTTAACTGCCTTCGGGGGACGCCGCCTCTATCAGAATTGGAGGAGTGGAGTCCCACGAGACGCCAAGTGGCGTCAGTGCTTACATTTTATTCGCAGGGTACATAGAGGTCTCTGTTACCCGATTTTCGCTTAAGCACAGCAAGAAATGGAGCACGAGGTTATTTGGAGTACCGAGCAGAATAGTTCAGAATGTTTTCTCGTCGATACCGAATCGAAATGCGATACTATCGATTGATGGACATCCCATGGAAACAAGGTCCGCTGGCATTACAGTACTAATACTGATACTAAACATATACGTTCTGTTTGCACAAAATCGTGTTTCTGGAATATAAATGTTACCATATTTTCCGTGAACAAGTAAGATCGTAGCAGTCTGTAGGGAGGGATTAGTTGCTATGGACCCCGTGCCCCTGCGTGAATTCTCCAGAGGAAATTCCCCTCGAAATGATATACAGTAAACCCCGGTTAAGACGCTATTCAGGGGAACAAGTGAAAACCGCGTTATCCAAGGGGTAACGTAACAACCGAAATATTACAATTTTTATATCTTTTACATTAGAAAACAAAAGGATAGGTATTTTTTGATCTTTCATTTTTATGTAAGTACTTTCCATCTAAAAAACGATTAGGACCGGTTTGCTTTAATTTCCCCAGCTGTAGATATTTAGAGCATCAAAAAACTGTTTCTGTGTAATCCTGGTTGCCTTCTCGTCATATTCTTTACGGATGCTTTTTATACAAAGAGAGGGATATCCTTTGGAAGTTTATTCTCCCGTTAAATGGGAAATTGACTGATGCGATACTGATATTTAATAAATAAAGTATAATCGTTGCATGTTTGTATTATTTTCGACAGAACCTTTTTTCATTCCCTCTTGTTTGCTTTAATCGAGAAGTGTCTCTCATTTATGAATGTACAGAAAGACAATTGATGTCATATATCTATCAAATTCATGCTTTGTAGTTGTTCGTTATCAAAGTTTGTTATCACTGGCAGTGACAATTCACAGTCTACTCCTCATTTTTTTAATAATTTCCAGGGTGTTATCCATTCATTTGTCTTTATAAATAAATTCTAGAAATTGTAAGGAGACTATGCATAGCTAGCATTAAGCACATAAGGCTAATCGTTGGAAATATTCTGGTTGAAGGAATTGAGGTTCCTCTACAAGACTGACACTACATTTACAAATCGTTTTCATCTGTATTTTTTCAGAATACCTCCCAATATGAACCAGGACTTTTTAATAATGAATCGTGTCACATACTATTCGTTAATCACGTAACAATCAATAATAAATTATCCTTAATAAACCATAAGTAATAAATAACAAACAATAAATCATAAATAAGCTGATCAACGAATGCAATTTAGATCGATCCTAAAATAGTATCACTAACTCCGTTATATAGATCGGATCTTATTAGGTAGATTGGGATCCGCACAATGTGAATATCAGATTCGATTTATAATGCAGCAACTATTCACCTTCCAAACAACAAAGGGACTCGGAATTCCTTGGGGCGGACATTTGCTAGACCAAGTTTAGAGTCTTATCTCATAAGCCTTACTTACCCTAATTGGAGCTTTCCCTTTCTCTCTAAGCAGTTGCTTTGCGGCTCCCGAAGCGGAAAATCTTTTCACTCCTTTGGAGATAGCCGTCTGACCTTGCTTCCGTTTGGAAGGCATTATCATCCACCAGCTGATGGCTTACTGGGATAATGCTTCGTGCATATTGTGGCTCAATTCAATTGTAGAGGAACGATTCCTCGGCAGGAATGGGGTCGCCGATTCAAAGACCTTTTCAAAGATATTTCTATGCGAATGATATGGTATCTTTAATCTTTATAAAAATAGTATCTTTGAGATACGAATAGAATAACTTAAGTGTCAATGTTTAAGTGTTTTTCTACAGAAATTAATATAACCATGTAGAACTATGTTCAAAAATGAAGAAAATCGGTGAAAACGCTATATCAAAAATTATAAAAAATATTAATCACGACAAATACGAAATACGGAAAAATAAAATTATAATGGGTTCAACTCATAAATTTTCAACGTGCTCCAATGATAACCATTGACTTCATCAATGTTGAATCAAAAAACTCGTTAACTCAATTAAAATTTTAAATAAAATAGTAGTTTAATTAAAAATTAAAACCTGCATTGGGGATGATTAGTAGTATGTAAATCCATAACATTTTATATACTTTGAGGATTGGCCAAGTACGCATTAGCGTCTTTATTAATTCACGTTGCCGGTAATAACCTCATTCCACAGATAGGCAGCTGATATATCATCGGCCCAATATTCTGATTTAAAGTTTAAATGTAAATGTGAAGGAAAATACAAAGTCATTATCCGTAGAAGATGAAGTTACAAATCCAAATATACATTGCCATCATTGCCAGGGGACGGTTTCAAAACACCAGCTTGATTAAAATTCCAACGTGATGAGATGGGCATAGGTCAGGAGAAGAAATTGAAGATTCCAAGGGTGTACACGATGACCAGAAGGGAGATGTATGAATTTGCATTAAATACGTTTCTGACGCCGTCCTCTGGGTCTACAAGACGAAATGAAGACGGGGATTTCTCCTTCAGTGGATTTCCCTCTTTTATACGCAACTCAAGTATTCCTTATCGTGGGACCGGAATTACTATACATTAGACATCGTATGGGGTACCTCAGACTCATTATGTAACGTATGGATTGGCTCGAAAAGGATTAAAAACTATATCCCTAAACGGAAAAATTCCAATAAAGAACTGTAGACCTCATCATTAGGGTAATAAGGGGTCGTACTTAAATGATGTCACTCTCAAAGGGTTTAGGAATCCGTGACACTTTGCCACTGCATGCTCCATGTAACGTTAAGTAATATACAGAGAGTTCAGAAACCCCAAAAATGCTATGACATCATTAAAGAGCGGCCTCTATGCCAGTTTATTGCCTCCCTCTTATGAAGTAAAAACCTACATTTAAGATTATAGCTGCAATTTGTTCCTATAATTATCGTAGACGAAGATTTTAAGATGTAGAGCTGTTCAGGTTCATTCCTTCTTATTAGTGAATACTAATCACTCGTTAGCACCTAATTGTTCGGTGTAAGTAGTAATAATTAATAAAAAACATATATAACGTCTTATTTTGGCCAAACTTGAGGCTTTAGAGTCTCCTCTACCATTTAATACATCGTTAATATAAGATAGATCTAATTTGTATGTATTAAAAAGGCAATTTAAATTAATAGATAATAGGAAAAAATTAGTCGCATATTTAAAAATACGTCAGTGAAGCTTAGGAAAATGTATCGGAAACTGGGGGTGAAAAAGGGGATGCGAAAATTTTATACAAATCTACTCCGAGTAATTGCTAAAACAATTAAAATTGATACCTGTATCATGATCTATAATTAATACATGGTATAAATAGCAAAAATTCAGATAATAATAATCAAAGATATCAAAACCAATGAAATGTAGTAACCACAGATTAACATACTATAAATATAAATGGATTCCAATTCTATGAAATATAGTATATGTTCAGTAAATGCACAGAAATTTCAGAAAAAATAATGTAAAACTTATTGAATGTAAGGATAATTATCAAGGACAACTAACTACTTTGATTGTCACAAAGACACACTAAAAGTTCCCAAGCGATCGATAGATAAAAGCTAAAATATGAAATCTAAATTATCACCCATACGATAGCATTATAAGAATATTAGTAGAGAGTTTAAGCAGATGTGTTGTGGTCACACTATACGAGTATGTTCCTCAGTGAGAATAATCGAAACTTAGCGTAGCGTAGAATTGAATTCAGAGAACGTATATTCTTGCTGATCCTCCGGTATTTGCACTGTTGGCATTTAATATAACAGCTATTGAACCAGTGATTTACATCAAAATAAACGAGAAATAATATTAAGTTACAAAAGGTTAGCTATTATCTTAAATAATGTGAATATGTTCTTATAAACTAATAATATTGGAGCTGTTCCCTAGCGGCAAATATGTTTTTGAATGCTATGGACCATGAGTATTTTCAGTCTGTTGTGCTTATAGCACCAACTAATCTATCATCTTAAATTATCGTGTTTAAGCTGTGACATAATCAACCTTATCCGTCAAAATAGTGTTTGAATGTGTCAAAAATTTATTTTGAAATAAATAGAACGTCATTAGCAAATATTTCCGGAAACTGAAATGCGAATAGTATTCCGTAGATCTGCAATTTTAATTAAGGACTAAATTATTATTCTACCTGAACAAAATTATAAAACGGATTTCCAATCATTCCTATTGTTCAGTATTCGCCCCGAAATGAATTATCATTATTTTGATCTCGAAAAATTTCTTCACCCAGTGAATTTATTGGGTACAATCGTTCATTCGAACCAGCATTGATTATTCGTTCGCAGTTTCTATTATCGGTAAACTGTTCACGAAACGTGACCTGAGTCCAGATGTGAATAATACCCTCGTGTAAAAGAGGAATTTCAGTATAACTAGATACAAAATCCTTTCTTGTTATTCTATGTGAGAGGGATATCTCTCAGGTAAAGCTTATGTCAGGGATCTCCAAACTTTTTGAGAAGAGGGCCGTAAAAGTTCACAGAAAGAGCTAAACGGGCAGGGTCTAAAAGATTTTCGTTTTAGGAGTTCTCGTGTATCTAATGTATCGTTCTTTAAAAGTGATATCTAAAGTATGTTCAATTCAAGAATGCATATATTTTAAAACACAATAAGTGCTCGAAAATTACAAAGTAAAAATATTAAAAGACCCAATGACGGTTTACTGAGTATAATACATAAATTGCTCTCGGATCATATTAAATCCTTTCCGTTCGGCACTATTTTGGATCTCTATTTATGTGATTACTCATTGGTCTCGCCATTTATATTCTAATAGAGACCTAACTATGATTTAATTCTGTGACATTCCAGAGTAAGATTTTTCTAGATATTATGTATATTACCTCGTGTTTTTATTTCTGGATATCATGTACTAAACGGTATTTTCTTCGTTGATACTTTCTTTATTATAGCAAATACCTATGGTTTTTCTGTCAATAATCAATACTCTTCAAGGATGCGTGAAGGCTAACTCTGATTATGATTCGCAGGAAATGAATCATTGTGATGCCACTTGCAGTGTTATCAACCGAAGTTATCATATGCCTTAATGAGCAGCTTTTAAATTTAGGCCCGATGTTTTCGATTCTGAAAGTTCTGAAAAAGTCTTTTCCGTTCCATCCAATTTACTTTTCCATTCATGACTTCCGTGGTTTCGAGCCATGCTTCATCAATAACCGATGGAGAAAATGAGATCCGCTGCCATCTGGCGAGGGTCGCGGTAAACAAAAGGAGCAGCGCATGTTTTTCGATCGGCCGATTTTTGCATATCCGACTCGGACTCCCCCGAGGCGAAAATTCATTCGGAAATTTTCCCTCCCTCTTTCCTTATGTATTCTCGATTCATTTTCGTATTAGATTCCTTCTTCTTTTTTCCCAGACGTTCTCTTCCTCCGAAATCGCATTCAACTTTTGAATTTAAATGCGATCCGAAAAATACCGAAACCTTCCGGGAAATGCTGATCCACGTCTGCATTTCTGCTCAGCGACGAAAATTTACATCAAATATCGATTTTGTGGTTGCATTTAATTGTTAACATAAGCGTTCATAGATAAAATCAATAAAAGATAACAATTTTAAAATGAACAACGTATGATGTAATTATTTATGACCACCATAGCCTCAACAATTCTACATATCTCTTTTCAGCCATTGAAGCTGAAGATTCCAATATATAAATAGGGATTGGGAACCGCTGTATTTAGTTTTCTGATTTAAAATTTAATGATCATGCTACTTAAAACGATAAAATGTTTATATTCACGCAATAATATCATGAAATCGATCTTGAGCTTCAAATTGATAACATCGCCAGGTTATTATGTTGGAGATTTTATAAGGACTCTTTCTTCCAATTCTTCTTCCAGAGAATATGGCAGCTATTCTTGCCTTAAGCATATGTTAATATACATTGAAGTAATTATAGAGTTGATAATAGCCATCCATATATCCATATTTTCAGGTGGCCTGTCTGTTAGTTCCTAAAGGAGTCAATGCGTTGACGAAACGGGTCAAATGTAAATATTCTGTAGAAGTAACCAAGTTTTTTTTCTTTTTTGCAGGACGATTGGTCATATCAATCTTATACCCACCTGATAATCTCAACAAGTATCAACGCTATTGAGATTAAATTTGAAAATTTTAAACAACAATGAATAAATGTAATGTGATCTGTAAAATATTCGCAGGAAATTCTACCAGTTTATATTTCCTGTATATTGGTCATTCAAAAGTCGGCTCAATATATCCATCCTGAGAAATCCCAAAAATATTGCGCGCATTTGATACGAGAAAAGAGGAGTGTCTTATATATATAAAGTGTTCTACCTTTCGGTAGGTTCATGTGCCCCCACATTCCCTATTTAATTCCCTCTCCTTCAATTCCCGGTAACTTATCCCACCCCTTAATTCGTCTAACAACTTTTGTCTTCGTCTTCCCCTCTGTCTTTTCCCTAGCATTCTTCCCTCGATCGCTTTCTTTAACAATCCCTCCCCTCTCAATATTTGACCCACCCATTTCTTTTGTCTATTTTTAATTACATCAATCATTACTCTATTCTCCCCAACCATCTCTAGAACCTCCTCGTTCGTTTTTCTGTCGACCCAACTAACTTTCTCCATTCTACGCCATACCCACATCTCGAAAGCCTCCAATCTTTTGACATCCCCTTTTCTTATCGTCCACGTTTCACACCCGTACAACATTACACTCCACACCAAGGATTTTACCAATCTCTTCCTGATTCCTTTATCAAGTCCCTTTGTCATCAGTTCCCTTCTTTTCATGAAAGCTTCCTTTGCCAATGCTATCCTTTTTCTAATTTCTGTCGAACATCTTCCATCCTTAGAAAGAAGGCTGCCCAAGTATGGAAATTGATCTACTTGCTCTAGTTTTTCCCCATCCACCCTTATTGTTAACTTAGCTTTCTTTCCCTTTGAAAACCTCATAATCTTAGTCTTTCTTACATTGATTTTCATCCCAAACTCCTTAGTGTCTTAATATATTATTACATAATAACTAAATAATATTATAGCAAAATAATATATTATATTGATATTAACATAAAATAACATATCAAACAATTTATTCGTATTTAGGTTTAATAATTGATAATAAATAAAATTGGAAATTGAATAAGCTGAGAACTGAATTGCTTTACGTCGTTAGGCCGATTTACTCTTTAAATATAGCCGTCCAATATCTCTTTCGAATGCTGCCTATTTCATAATCTCACAAATACAATTTGATACGTAAATGTAAAGCTTCCTTTCAAAATTATGATAATCATCCCGATAAAAACATCTTTTCAATTGCGTCACAATAGTATCCATCCTTGAGTGAACAAAAAATGTATGAATTTGAGTTTAATAAAAGATAGCCAATCTTGTCTCTTGAGAATGGACTTAATATATTTGGTCTCACCAGGTTGTAAAGTTCTGTACTTTTGGAGAGACGATGCTCTTGAATTTCACTCCCCCTTTATCTCCTGGAACTGTGCCCATCGCCCAATAATTTCTCACTCTTATGCATTGATAATAGAAAACGGGGCGACCGCGATGTACACCCCCGAGTCTTTTCCCCACTACATTTCCATCGCAGGATATCGCAATTCTTTTCTCTCTGAGGCGAGCAGTCCTTTCAATTGAGGACATTTTCATCTCAGTTTTCAGACCGTTCTGGCCCATATCCTTCGCCGCAAAACAGATACGTGAATCAGTTACGGGAAATTGAGTGACATCCTCTTCGTTCCGTGTATTGGATAGACATCCGGATAACACATTCGCCGCCCTTTGAAGTGGCGGAGATTATTTCCATCCTTTTTTCCCCCTTCGGGAGGAAATACTTGGACTGACCTCACTCGATGGAAGTTCTTTATACGACGCATCCTTCGGTCAAAGGTTCCTTTTTACCGCCTTCATATCTCTCTCCCTGTTTGATTTCTTTGTGACGCCCTCTACTCCTTACCAAAAGCCCCAAATCCAGATATACCTCCTGGGCAGCCGAATAAGGGCTTTCCTTACTTAAAAATCGTATTTGAAGACTTTGAAGTTTGAATATCACTCAAGTTTTGATAGTAGTTCTCCCTTTTTCATGTCTTTCTTAAAAGGAAAATACTACCGGGCTCAAAGTAGACAGCTGAGTTTTGACTGTGATGGAAATAAAAAATTTATTTATTTATTTAATAAAAATCCATAAAGAGCGCGAGGCCTTTATGACGGATTACAAACGGTAGAAAATTAAAATATTTAAGGGCGAGTCAACAGTATATGTAGAGAGTCAAAATATGCATAAGAAATACAAATATCACAACAAAGAACCAACGAAAATGCATAGGTAATGTTAACTATCAAAAGAATAAAAAGAGAAATAGTAATAAATCACAGTTTTATGATTTTCAGTCTTTCCTCATCTTCACTGAAGTCTATCAAACACTTACATCAAACAGTATTTGCTTATAAAGTTTCACATTTGATTTAAGAATAATAGTATGAGGCTATTTGTAAATGCCAATCTATTATTATCGATATCATGCAATATTAAACAATTGTTTATTCAATTTTGTCCTCGGGTTAAGAGCAAGCATTAATGGTAATTTGTTCTATGTTACATCTATTAATAAATCGATATTTTCAAAACACATAATTTGATAATTAATTAAAAATAATTTGATTTAATGTGCTCCGATATGGTCCATGGAGAAATTTACACTTCGGTACTAATTATCAGACTTCTTCTTAATCGGAAAATCTATAAACCAGAAAAACCAAATATATTCAAGAAATAGAAAAATTGACTATAAAAAGATAGATGTGTCTAAAAAGACTCAATTTAGAAGATAAAATGCAAAATCATGCCTCAACGGCTGTTTCTGCAAACGTGTGCAGCTACTACGCATCAACGACTTCGCATTCTTATATGTATTTTCGTTCAAATTCATCCATCGAAAAAGGTAGGGTTGTTTTAGCTGATATTGGCATGAAATTGAAATTTATCAAGTTAATATTAACACGTTTGGAACTATTTTAAATTTTTTATCCTGCATTTTAGCATGAAGATTCGCATTCCTAAAACCCGTATTCGGAAACACGGGTTACTGCGTAGTATAAATTGATCCACCGTGTACAGAAAAAACTAATTTTCCTGTTCTGTTACAATTCGTTATTATTCTTAACAGCAACCGGTGATTGTTAAAATAATTTTAACAATGTAAAACAAATATATTGTTCGCAGACTGTAAATGCATTGTGAATAAAATTTCATATGTAATACAATAAAGTTCCCCATCGATTTTCTAAAAATAAAGTTTAAATTATAACAATTTTCAATAATCTTATATCAAAACTACCTGGATCTATTGAATTTATTTTATTATAAGCAGCGGTGAACCGTTTCAAAAGCGAGAATATTATTAGAAGTTCAGAAAGTTACCAAATTTGCAAATAAAAGAAATAAATGAGTGAAATTGTATTTTTTCCTGAGAGATCATTCATCGCAGCTTCAATTTAGCGCATTTTCATAGCAGACTCTTATGAATATCGGCCATATAATCACCGTGTCTTATACACCACATTTCTTCCGCTGGAAGAAGTTAATGGTTTCCTCGATTCTATCCTAAATATCCAGAATCGCTGAGTTGAAGATTCATGAAATATGAATCCTAATCCACCCACAAATATCCGAGGAATGCAAAACTCCGCCGAAATATATACGTATTTATACGGAGGGCAGCCCCATAAACGTTGCCGGCATAATTCTTTCAAACGACCACTAATTTCGCTCTATCACCTATTCATGGCCAGAGGAAACATAAGCGGCAAAAAATCCATTTACTCTTCCCTCGAAACATATAGCCGTCCCGTATAAAAAGCTCTTAACAAACTGCAGCAATCAAATTACATTTTCAGTTTCACTCGCTCCAGAATTGCTTCCTTCCTGGAGAAAAAAAGGGCGCTAAACTGAGAGGAGGGATCCTTTCGTAAATGATTCACATTTAATTTCCAGGGCGGGGATCGCAATTTTCTTGCCGGGGCATGCAGTCGGCACACCTGGGGAGGGGAACATCGGGATTGCCTTTGGTATTCTCCCCGTCTATCCTCGGCGTTCCTTCCGGCGAATTTCGCCGATCCTCTTTCTCACTTCTTTCTGCATTCTTAGAGTTTCTGTCCACGCGATCCTTTCTACCAACTCGCTTTACTTCTCAACCCACTTTCGACTTCTGCTCCTTTGCCATTCCTCTCATCTTCGATTATGTACTCGATTCTTCTCGTTCGTAGCAAAATATGAGGGATGCATTTTGAATTAATCTTGCTTTATCTACAGCAACCATTCCTGCAATGGCTTTTCTACTCTCAATCTTTTTTTGGTTTTAATTAAAATTTATATATATTAAGATAGAATATGAGGTTAGTTTAAAGATATAAATTAGTCAAAATTTGCAAACAAAGGGTCTATCATTCTTCATGAGGAAAATTCAACAGAATTTTTCACTTTCATTTTATTCTGTTTCGTAAAAAAGTAATAAAAATTTCAATTTAAAAGTATTAACTGAATATATATGGCAATAAAAATATATTTTTGAAAAGATTTCATTAGGAAATTTCGTTTCGTCCTTTTAATCTGAAAACAAAAATTTTCAACTACACTTAAATAAATCACTTAAATTATTATTCTTAATATTTCCTTTGTGTTTGCGACTTTATTCTCTAATCTCCTCTCGGCATTTTTCGTTACGAAATATTCATATTTTCTAATGCTTGATTCCTGGAATCGTAGTCCCATAAATTTCCGCAACCTAGACATACGCTGTTTCTGGAATTTCTTTCACCAGAATGACATAATGACTGGAAATTAGCATTTAAGTTTCTTTGGAAACGCCATTTTTGCATGACTTTCTTTATTAAATTCTTTCTGACTCAGCTGGAATAAGATGGTTTGGAATTTATCAGATAAACATTTCCCAAGCCTCTCTCTTTTCTTTAAAATTCTCGGCAACACAATACGCTTCTAGATTTTGAGCATCTGAAGTAGGTACTTCATTCTCATGCGCATTCCCAAGTTCCCCTTTCTCTTTTTATTATTCTGAAACGCGTTACTTTTGCATGCATTTTTCATAAATAGGAACTGATATGATACTCTGATCAAATCACAAGGATACCAATGTTTAAAGTATTCTTTGATGTCGGTAGCAACAGTGGCACTGGAACATGAAGAACAGTAGCGAGGACTAGAGATATATTGTTTTGGGCATCATATTGGCGACTCTATATCGAGACAATTTCCAAAACCTTGAATGTAATTGACAAATTAATTGATATTGGATATTGGTTCAAAGTCTAAAAATATATTGGTGAATACACTGATTAAGACAATTTGAGCAAAGACTTAACATTTTAACTTTATCTAATCAGAATCCATGATTCAAAAACTTGATAAATGAATTCCCTTCTTAATTTTTCTCCTTTTTGTCAGCAGTCAGTTTTTATTTTAGTCATTCTTTTGTAGTAGAGGCTAAAGTATTGGTGAGGTAATCAAAAGTAATAAATAAAGTAAATAAACATATAGAAATCAACATGTGTTATTTGCCTATGATGAAAAAATGTGTATCTATGGCTTGAAACGTAATATTTTATATAAAAAATGATACGTTAGCGCCATTCGTCAGTTAGTAGAGAACGTTTATGGGAGATCGCTTGCCTTATATTACCAAACACCCAAATCATACGTCCGTAAGGTACGCATCATATCAAGTGCAGATAAATTTACACTGAATTTCCAGTAAATAAATAAACTTATTGAGTAAATTCAACCTTCGACCCTCATTTTCTTTCATATCTTCGTATGAAAAACAAATCCCTTTAAGAACCACCAATACCTATGGTAGGAAAAACCTCGAACGCTCATAATCCCCATAATTTTGCTTTCACTCGCATAAGAAGCTTTTGGCATCTGAAGATGTGAGAGAGGTCTTTTGATGAAATGAAAGTGGGATTACTGATTCGAGCTACAAATAAAGTGCACTGCATTGGAGTTTAATAATACTCCGGCAGGGGCGTCTTTTGTCTACTTCACGCACATCTCTGCCATAATCTCGACCCCCGCACATACTTTCCCTCTCTTTCCGAAAGAGGACACCACCAGTCTCTCACGTCACTCGCTAACTTCATCCTATACCCAGACTTTCCCTTTCTCCTGAAAATGCGTCAATACCTTTCACCTTTGCCTCTCTCAAACCAATTCTCTCTCGATATCTCAAAACACGTTCCTCCCCTAATACCTTAACGATGTACAGCACCGCTAACTTCCTTCCTTTCCCTACCCTTCATTTAATGACACTCCAGATAAAACTGGCAGTCATTTCAGAGGGTTTAGAACTTCACGGTTAAACCCGTTTAAGAAGCTCCCGCTTAAGACGCTATAGCGCTTGATACGTGATTTTCTCCCGCTTTCAGTCGCTACCACTCGAATCAAATGGTTAAATTTCCGATTAAGACGCTCTGCTACTGCCACTACTACTAGTAAATAGCGCGGATTTATCCAATGCCGAGATGCACTGAAATCCTCTATAGCCAATCACTCGCATCATTTGATTGAACAAAAACGTTTTAAATTATACATGTCTCTGTCCTCCTCTCACCTATCCTGCTTCGCCGTATGTATAAAAGTCCTTATGAGTGCCTTGATTTGAATGAATAATTTTGTGAGAAGGAAATGAAGATATCACGAAGCAGATCAATCCTTTTCCTTCTGTCGGAGCCTATACTAATAAGCAAGCTAAAGAAGTACCTTTTCGTTTTAAGTTTTAAACCATTTATTTAAATATTAAAGAGCTAAATTAAATTCCCTTTGCTTTTCCTACAAATGAATAACAAAATTTTCGTATCCCAGTTATAACGCTATTCCGCATATAATTCGGCATTAAATTGATCTTCTGATAAGGAGATAAATAATTATAAATTTATAACATATAAAAGCATTAAATTTATCAAAAAATATTTTTCGTGAATCTCGTGAAAACCTTAAATCATGTGCAAAATTCAACTTTTGTATTATTAAGGTAGAAATGATGCTGGAAGTAAAGCAAGGAGAGTCAAGGGCTCCAATTTTGTCGGCTCCCTCCCACTCAATCCACCCACTTGTATTGAGAAAGTGTTTGATTTCGACCCCTGAGTCAAATGCGCTTGCCCTCCTCCGATTTCCTTAGGCTTTCTCAAAGGTGTAATTATGTCCCACAACGAACACCAGGGACATGATTACGTAATCAAATTTTTTATTCCTTGGTGGTCATTGAGTGTTTTAGAAGTTTATTGTAAAGGATTTTTATAACATTAATATTTTTGGAATATCTTTATTCTAGAGTACGATCCTTAACAAATGGCTTCACATTAATCGGCATGTTTAAATCAAAATACGCTACGCAATATGGTTCCAATGCAAATATTTTATTTCCCAAGAATCATTTAGAATTTAAATATGAAAAGGGAGATATTACGCATTCAACATTTCTCTGAAAGGAAACAAACAGGACGGTATCGGTAAATTTTTCAGAAAACATTACATTTTTACGCATTATCATGCAATATAGGATAAACACATATTAGGAAGTATCTCTCCTCTTTCTATACATAATAACTTGACAATATATTTCTAGGAATAAATTCGTACGTATATAGATAAAGTATGTTGATGCGCTTCGTATTAACCAACCATAACTGCAACTGACCAGATATGCAGTATCGACGTGACTGGTTAAGTGGGATTTTACTGTAATACGTGGTCAGAAGTGAGGCTAAACTTTGACGAAGATGTATTATGAACATCTTATAAATGACGTAAAACAAATATCTTACTATAGCATTTTACAAATATATTCAATCGTATATAAACCATTCTGCGGGTACAGTACATCTGAAAGTGTCGACCGTTTGCCAGATCGAGTCGAAATACTGATTTATCTGTAGATGCAAATTTTTATTTCAACATGTCAAGCCTTGATTTTTTACCAGTAAAGGTATTCCCTCATGCTTTTCATCATTTTGGATCTGTTATCCTGATATATTCAGTAATTTATGCTACCTAATTTCTTAGTTTCTACGGTATACTAATTCTCCCGATTCAATTCCAGACCAATACTCCACCTAATCTCATAGTTGATTTCAGTTATCCTTTCAGGTTTTTAGGGAGCGCGTGAGTTCTTTTAACCGCAGAAGGCACAATCGCATTTGAACTGCAAAGCAGCTGTACTCTGCGGTGATCTCTCTTCAAATCTGGGAATATCCACTCGCTGCAGCAGGATTTGCACTTGAAAGGCACGCTAGGCCAATTAACAGGTTCATCATTTATTCCATACAAGCATTCGGTTTACGCTGATGGCTCGTTTTTCATCGTCCAGTTTAGGAAATAGGCTCATTTTGGGATTTCTGCTTCATTAGGATCTCTAGGATTGTAACTTTTCGTCTTTTTTGAATTTTCTCTCTGCTGTTCGGATCTGTGATTTTCTCTGTTTCTGTCTTTTACTGGAAATTAAGGCAACCGTCTTCATAGAATTATTTCAGTTTCCGGTAATTTATATCTCCTGTTTAAGCTTCTGACACTAAATTGAAATTCGTTCAGTTAAACTTAAATGAAAACCAAGCAATGGATGATTTGTAGTGTTCTTCTAATGATTGCCAACAAATAGGTTTTCTTCTCCAGTCCTTCCCAATAGGAATAGCCAACCTATGGCGCATCCGCCAAAAGTAGCGCATTACATATGACTAAGCGACGAATTTAATTCATAGTAATATTAAGAATAAATTATTAACTCGATTTATCCTTATAAATACAGGGGGTTATGCCGAGCCATTTTTCCACCTGAGGTGAGAAGTCATTCGCCGCTTTTCTATACCTTAGTCGATTTTCTTGAGTTTAGGTGAATTAATAAGAAAGAGTCCTGAGCGTTTTCTTACTGAAATTCGGAATATTTTTTGAATAAATCATCGACTATCAAGAAATAGTAGACCTTAACATTCAGATTGGCAAGAAATGCAAGATGTTCAGAAATTTCTTATTGGACATGAAAAACTTGAATAAAATGCAATTAGTAAAAAATTTAAACGTAATGCATGTACCAAATGGGGTTGATCAGCAAGAAACTTTGACTTCAAGGAGCGAAAAATAAATATCATACTTATTCTTAAATATTTACGGATACCAAAAGAAAAGATTTCTGATGGGAGGTGGTCCTGGGGAGAGATGATAATGGTATTACGGCCGTTGTATCCAAGGGTATTACAAAACACATTTTCGAATAGTGTTTTAAAACAATTTTACGTTCTTCCAAATATTTCGGATTGAGGACATTTTACCTGTACTCTAATCAATTTAAATTTAGAAAATTTTGTTTTCCGCGATGGGAAAAAGGTTAAGAAACGTTCTTACTGCACCATTCACAACCCATCATTTCTCCTTTGCCTCTTCCTTGCACACTTGAGAGATACTTGTCACAATCACACTTCCTCTATCTCCTGTGCTTTCCTCATTTCGCCCCATCTTCAGCACCACTCCTAACTAATCTCATTCACCACTGCCATACACCTTCCTCAATTATTTGCCCTACACTTTAGACTGCGCGTTTAGATTTCGTCTCCGTGTAATTCTTCGCTGATGATGCTTGTTCGCATCGGCGGATGATGGGGGCGTCATATTTCATTAAGAGGATTTCGTGTTCAGCCGGGTTCTCGATTCCCTAAGCGAGACAAAGAGTTCCGATCTGCATTCGCATTCTGAGAGCTTCATTCACGTATTACACTGCTTGCTTAATCTCTTGAATATTGGTTGTTCCTGGCCCCATCTTTTTATCATCCTTCAGCTAGACAACTTTCTATATTTTTGAGAAATGAAAACAGCAAACAACTGCTTCTTTTTACTAGGGAATTTTCAGAAATGTTCTTATCTGCCCTCAAAGACCTTTCATTTGGTGACATATTAAAATACAGAAAATGTTTTTCATACTGTAACCGTTGAGATATCCGTAGATATGGTTATTATGGTTGGAGCAATGGACTGGCTAGATGGTTAGACAAACAATTAGGAGACCAGCGTTCTAGTCAGACCTATAAGACGTTTTTCAAGTCCTTTTCTCCTTGAGAATTTTCCTATGTGCATATCCTTACATTTCAATTCACCGAATACCTAACACGTTTTAATTTTTATGGAAGAAATAAATGTTTCTTTCGTTGCAGTTTTACAAAATGTTGAATTACAAAGAAATTACAAAGTATCTCACTCTGAAGTTATATCAAACCTTCACCTTTCGTCTGCTTTACTCCTGAATGAAGAAGGAAAAAATATGCAAACCCTTGGGAATATTGAAAAACAAGCTGTAGGTATCTAACATGATTTAAAATTCTGTATTTATGCTGATTTTTAAGTTTAATCTAGTGGTATTACTCTGTTAATATTAGTTCTAAGATGTTCTCAATATGATAGGTATATTTATATCTTTAGTTACAATAAATAGCATAAAACATCATGTAATTTGTGTTGAAGTTTTTCGTCACCGAAATGACCTACGCTGCGTTTCCGAAAAACTTCAACATGGATTCTCCGTGCAGCGAAAGCCTTTATTCCAGAATCATGTATTTGACATCACTTGATATTGTGTTATACTATTTTTTGGGCTCTTATAGACAAGATAAATGTTTTAGGTAAAAGTTACCATTGCTAGATAAATAGGTCCAAATTTGTCTCAATTTAGAAATATCGGGTTTTTAAAGACAAAAAGAAATTGAAAAAAGTATTTCATCCTATACATGTATATCAAATTTGATCCCGATTTCTTTGCTTAATTGTCAAACCTCGCAATCATGATTTCAAGCTTTAACGGGCATATTCCCTCTCAATCTAATCCATGAATCCTCTTCCAACGTTGCCACATTTTCCTCTTTTGGAGAATAATATTGTGAAGATTTTGAACTAAAGAGAAGAATGACACACGTTGTGAGGACAGTTATAATGGAATAGCAGAATGAGCTGTAGAAAAGCTTCACCCTAAGAAGCCAAAAGTTGTAAGACAATCCGTTCTATTCAACTCAGAATTCTCATAACAGTTGTAGTTAGCACAGTATCGGATTGCTGCTTCAAAGAGCCTTCCACATTCTGATCCCCACGCCGTAGAAACCGCACTGGGCGGTCACTCAGACACCCACAGTCTCCAGTTTACTTATTTATTCAGAAGAGGCCGCCCTCAATCATCTGCATTCCCAAACATCCCTTTCATCTCCCACACCAAATCCACACTTCCCCCATATCGATCACCGACCAAACCACCAGCATAAACATCCACAAGAACGGGAGCAAATATAAGGACATTTATATTTGCGCACGCTGCTGCGTAATCCGCTCCAAGAGGAAATACATTCGGGATTTCTTTCGAAACTGCAAGCGTTTGAAATCTTCCGTGGTAACTGCTTGGTGGCAGGATTGGATGCATACACTAATTCCAAAAATTGCTGAATTCGTCCTACACTACTCGTTAGCATTAAACGTCTCCATAGTGCAAGGGTGGATTTATAATGAAGCACACCATGTATGTACTAGCTGAGGGCCTATTACGCATACTATCGAAAACATACTCCATTATTTTAATTAGAGGATCCACGCGCTCAAGGGGTCTTGTTTTTCACTTCAAGGAGAATTCCATGTCTGTTGAATTCTTATAAATGATATCTTCATAGAATGAAGTTATTATTTTTATGACCTTTCATAATAGGACTCTATTCAACTTTAAAAAAACCCAACATTATCTTTCTCCAAATTAATTTATCCTCGGTGGTTCAAATCTTGTTTATTGAATATTTTTCTTGGCAAAAGAAACCATGTATATAAAAATATCCTTAAAAAATTCTAGATAATGAGTAAAAGAAATCTCAAAATTACTTCTTAGTAAACATTCCCTTCCATAAAAATGATAACCATTCGCTCTATGCGAAAGCGAAACAAACCTTAAAAGGACTTAAAATACTAATAGGTAGTAAATAATACATTCAAATACTAATAGGTAGTAACAGCTAATAATACTATGACAATAGTGAAAAGGCTCGAGAATTAATGAAAAACTTTGCAAATAATTCTACTCCTGAGGATACGGTGAGTGTGGTGGATCCAAAACAACCACGGGAAGAAGGAAAACAATATTCGCGATTCAACATAAATTTTCTCGATTTACTTAAAAGAATTAGTTAAGAATAAAAGATCAGTCGGGCCAACCAAAATAAATGGAGAAGCTCTAAAAATTGGTGGACGTGCTATAGTTTATTATCTACACATATTTACTCCTACGCCGTAGTAAATCTTAATTTACATCTTGCTTAAATCTCAATTAAGAATCCTGAATCCAGATATCCTTAACTGTTTTACTCCTTTGATGATCTTAATTCCTTTATAACATTCATTTCCTTTTATTCTTTTGTATATAGAAGAAGCGGATGTGGTTATCTACTTGTAACCTAATTGAGAAGTAAAGGAATGGAATATTTTAACTGAAGAAGCCTTCAAACCTTTACTGAAAACAAAGAGTTTAAACAGAGTTGCTAAAAGTTCTTATAACAATGTAATGTAATTAAATTTTTAAGATTTTAGATTAAGGGATAAGCTTGCCTCCAGACCATCGTCATACTGCATCGATCTTCAATGAAATAAAACTCGCTTCTTACATTCCATAGAAAACCACTGGTCTTTTCATATCAGACCATTTGCACCGCTTGCTATTATCTTTAGTACTACCTTCTCTTTTACCCGATCGTATGCCTCCTTAAATTATTTTTATGTATGCATAACCTGCTTTGAATTATTACTAAAAAGACGCAGTGTTTCACTTACCTGTGAACAACCACAGGAAGGATATTTTGTTCAAACATTATCTTGAAATGAGTTCATTTTACTTCTTAAATGAATATGTATCATTAAACGTATTATTCTGTTTGTGATGTAACGCTTTCATTCTATTGTTATATTTTTTGAGCATAATTCAAAAGTTATTATATGTATGTAATTAACTCAATTGTTAGTTTCGTATAAATGCGTCATGTGATTAACATAACATAATGCACTCCATTATTTTATTTCCTCGAGCACTTCAAAATTTTCCATTAATTTTTCAAATTTATCGTCCCTAATTTAAACCAAAAGAGTACTTAAATTTCAACACATCCTTAATTATGATTGAAATTCCAGCGTGTATGTATTAATTAACTTCGCAATCGCTGCAAAATATATGCCATTAATTCTCAAGCATTCAACAATCAAAATTTAATTAATTTGATCGCATTGGAGCTTTTGGGTCCTTCGAATGAATTCGTCGCGGAGGAGAATTAATTTCAAAATTATATCAACTGCGTTAATTGAAATTATTCAAATTTTCGAAAAATTGCGCAGAGAAACGACGTAAAATGGTGAAACGGTCGTTTATTTGGAAATACTTAATTTTTCATTCCTCCGCCATCTAGTTTATTCGGCTGCCCAATTAATTATTAAAGACGCGATTTTAGTGTAATTCGGACAATTAAATTTCATTACGCAGTCGAGAATTGTACGCTTCGAGAGGAACAAGGAAATTTTTAGTGTACAGGAAACGGACATTCCTCTCATATTGTTTGGTGAATTGGAGTAATTACTACCCTGTCTATCTTATTTTCTATAACTAATTTAATTATCAACAGAAATAGCTCTAAAACATGTATTGCCGTAGGACAAAGCCGATTTTCTGAAAGAGAGTAATAGATAAAATTATAAAATTTCTTAGATAATTGTTTTAAAGTTTTAAGATAGATATTGAGGAATATTATTGTCTCTTATTGTTTTATTTGCTATCTTTTTTATGTGAACTAGAAAAGTGGCAAACGACTGAGTAATTCGCAAAAGAAAGCTAAAAAGCTTCCGAAATACGTATCAGACATGTAATCAAGTTCTGCTCCTTAGAGTTTTTACAGGTTTCTCAGTTTCATAATTGCTGCTCTGGAGTCATAGACTCTAGGTTTCTATTCTCCTTAATTTATTTAATTCTTTTTATTTGTTTCTGAGTGGGTTTTCACGTATAAAAGTTTCTCAACTCTTACTTGATTGTTTTTTCCACAATTTTTATTTAAACGACTGTTTTCGATCATAATTTAATAATAATCGTTCATAATGAATAACCTCTTTCCGGCTGTACCTGAGGATATTCATGATCAAAACCGGTCGGGTAAAATAAAAAATTCTAAGTATTGCTTTTAGTTGGTTCCTAGGGTTTTTTCACTATCTGAGGTTCTCGTAAAAAGTTATTTCTACATCCCTTTCCTTTGTTCATCCGATAAAGAGAATATTTTTTATACTCTTTTATTCTTTATAGTCCTTGTATCCATGGTGATTCTGTGACGTTAATTATAGACATTTCTCTCTTTTTAACCGCAAGGATTTCCTAAAAACGGAGTTAGATTCCTCTGTGTGATTGTTTCATTGGTTTAAACCAAGGGCTAACTTGTTTCCCACTGCGATCGACTTTGGTAACCGTTGTCAAGTGCAATTTTTCACCAGATAATGACCATTGCCCGTATTCTGCTATTTCCTTAATTCGCACATTGTGGAAAACATACAATCTTTCTAATTTCTTTTCGTAATAAAAAATATTCGAAAAATAGTATTTCTTTTCGATTACCACTCAGTCCGAAAACTGGAAGATTTTAGTTCGAATCCCAGTCAAGATTTTCCCAAGTTCACATATTTCTTGCTGTTTGTCATATTTCCCTTTCCCCGCTTTGAGTTTTACTTCGAATACATCGAAATAATTTATTTCACTACATCACGTGAATAGTTCTCGATAATCCGTACATAATAAAACTCGGATCACTTGCTGTTTTAGTCACAATTATTATCAAATTCTGTTTGCTAGACATCGAAATGAAAACGGATGAAATTTGAGATTAGTCTTCCGAAATTCGTGCGCAAATATGTGCCATTATAAAGCTCTGGCGGAGTTGCGTTGGGAGGGTAAACGCGATGCGGAAATAATTTAGTAAGCGACTCGAGATTGGCTCCCCTATTTATCGTATCATTGTGCTTCCTTCTGCATCCGTTTCTGCGGTTCCCTCGAAAGGATAAGAGGCGGAGAGATGAGTCAATTTGAGGTTACGGACTAAAAAGGCCCGTCAATAAGACAGGGAAAGGCCCGCACGCAACTTTGAGGATTCTCGGTAAATGACGCTAAGGCACACGTATCGGATGGGAGGTCTTTTAACGATGATTTCCTTGATTCTTGAACTTTAGAGTTTACCACATTAAGTTTTTAAGTCAGTAGTGTAAAGTTTCAAGAATTGTTAGAGTTTTAATTTCTCATGTAATAAATACGGTAATCTCCGATTATCAGAAGTGTTTGGATGAAAGATGAGGCCCTCCTTGGCCCTCCTTGAAATCTTGACATTGAAATGTTGAAAACAACTTCAGAAAGATATTGCACATTGTTGAAACAGCGTACGACTTATTCAGCAAGGTTAATTTGTAAATGAGAAAAAGAGATCGGCTATCTTATCTATATGATTATATCAGAGAATGATTGAATATCTAATCATGTATTTAAACTTTAAAGCAATAAATTTCATAATTAAATAGTTTTTGTTAATTGATTCTATAGATAGTTAATTTTAGACTCATATTCAGTAAATCGACTGTCAAAAACTAAAATGATTTTCAAAGTAATATCGAAGCAAATTTGATATAAAAATACAAAGTTTTGGAAAATGAAAAAGGGAATATTAAGCTTCCAATTTTAACATTTTTCTGAATCTATATTGCTGTTTTGTCATTTTCTAAAGGTTCCTCCTTGATAAAAAATCATAGCTAGTCCTAGCGTTATCTTCTCAGAAATAACTTACATTATTACAGAATTTATCATAGTCTATAATCCAGCCGAGTATCACCATCGAGCATTAAATTAATGAGCGATTACAAAATAACAAAAGCGTCCGTCTATTTCATAATTCAACTTGGTATCTCCGCAGTGAAAACTAATCAACATTCCGCAAAATAGGGCGGCGACGACGACCCCGAAAAATCCCGCAATTTTCCCCACCGCCATAAAAATATACGAAGCAAAGCCGTCATTTCCGATACACTTATCTTCTCATAGGCATATCACTGCTTCGTAATTGCCTGATATCTGTCGTATCTCCACAGCACCAATGATCTCCCTCGTATTTTTTTCAAAGGTAATGGTCGGAAGAGATCGTAAAATTCCACCACTCGAGGCAATACCTATATTTCAAAAACAGTATTTTTTCCTTTAACGTGGCGGCCAATAAAAGGCCGACGGACTTATAAACCGCCAATAAGCACACCTAATGTCCGAACTTCATCGTAACTTTGTCAACGTCATTTACGACTCTTGGCCAATCATTCAGCACGGGAATCCTTCCACCCCCAAAAGGGCTTCCTTGCAGACACCTTCAAAAAAACCCCTCTTACAGCACTCTCCTCACGTCTTGTTTTCTTCTCGAGGAACCCAAAGGTCCCTTGACGGATAAGGGATGGGGGATGAGGGGGGGAGGTGGATATGGTAGGGGGAAGAGGAAGGGAAGGGGGGATGATAAGAGCAAAGAGTCTTTATTTGGGCGAGGTTGAAACTGAAAATTCTCTTCTTACACCCAACACTCCGTCAATCAACACTGGAAAGAAATAGCATAAAAAAGTGCACATGAAAACTTATTTGTGGTTTTAAAATCCTAAGCTGACGCTATAGAAAAGTACCCTACAGCTGCAAAAGACCCACATGAAGGGAGTTATATGAAAAATACATAGAAACTGAAATTTTACGGAAAAGCTAGACAGAGAAAAGAAAAGGACAATTCACGTACACTTTACACAAGTTAAAAATACAAAAATAAATACGTTTGCATAAAGAAATAATAAGAAACAGAAAATGAACATTATGAAGTAAGAGAATTAGCCACAAAATATTAATGTAAGAGATGAAAAATAAGAGCAAAAAAGAGATGCAAAAGAAAATTAAAAACTCACTCGCAGTTAATAACTTTGTCCCTTAGAGTTGGCGGAATAAATATGGAATTAATGAAAACGTCTAAATATTCGGAAATTGGATACTGTTTATATGAAAATAAACACAGTTTCGCTTATCAAGATAACGGCTTGTAAATGAGTACGTGTGGGATGAGGGAGTGGAGTCAGGGATGGGGGATGAGAGAGAAACGGTGGACACGTCCCGCCATCAAAATTGGCTTTGGCTCCTTTGAGGGAGGCTGTGCCGAGAGAGTTTGGGGGCGTGCGAAGGAAGACGAGAAGGCGTTGCGGGAAAGAAAGGGAAAATATGAGAAAAAGACGAAGGTAAGTTGGCTAAGTAAAGGGAAGATAAGGTTAGATTAGGTGAGGTGCCACCGAGTGTGAGGAATAGCAAAGGAAGAGTGGAAATTCTCTGAGATAAGGAATCGCATCGCCCTCCAATGGAAGCACATAGAATGAGATTATACCCAAGTGAGATATCGAGGTTAAATCCATCATATATTTCCAATATTCGTTCACTAAACTCTAATAGAATAGAATGAATTATTTATTTCAAGGCATTCTAAATCCTTTACCAAAGACATTAAGCGCTTACCCGAAAGATTAAGGAATATGGTCAACATTTATTCTACTTCTCAAACTTTTTAAGTCAAGTCCTTCTTTCTTCTGTAGTAAAATTCTTTCGTAATAATTCTGAATGTGCGTATGTATTAAATGATGTAACATGTTCTGACCTTACCACCAATCTGCTGATCAATCTGTAATGTGATGATTAAAGAACCACGAAAAACCTTGGTTGAATATTGAAATATTTTTGTGTAAAATAATTCGTAATATTATAACTATAGATATACCATAAATAAAAACTGACTTATAACTACATATATTTATTTTTATGACTAAAGACTCATTTTGCATTCATGTACATGTTTCATGTGCGTTTATAGTATATCCATTTTATTCAGTGTTCAATTTTAACTTTTCATATGTGTATAAATATCCATGTATTTGTAACATCTGTATATATTTTCACAAATTTTCTTTTATCGTGGAACATTTCTTTCATATATAGGTTCATCTTCCTGGTTTAGAATAAAAGTTTTTGGTTCCAAAATACTTATTACATCTAGTTCTACTATATGTCTATTTTTGGAGCTGCAGAAATGTCTTTAGGCTTGTTATCATCCGATAATCCGTTTTAGAATGTGATCAATCTTTTTTCTGCTTGGAATATCGAGTGCTGTTTTCCGCTGAATTTCAAGGAGTACGTCAGCCGCAATCAAAGAGAGGAAAGATTATTTTTAAGAAACTCGTATCCAAAGAAACACGTTTTTAGAAAGTCTTGACTGAGCTTAATTTAATTTTAAATTTAATAATTTTATTGTGCTTTTCTGTATTATATTTTCTGTGTTTTCACTGTTCTTTTTCACCTTCTTTATAGGGGTAAAAGCTTAGTTTTCCGGCATAGTGCAGTTTTTGTTTTCTCAAACCTTTCATTGAGGAGATTTTCCCCACGAGCCCAAATTCTTTTGTATTTTATTTCTTTCACCTTTCTTATTTTAACAAAAGAGTTAAATATCTAACAAAAGATTGAGATTAGATGAAAGAGAGACCAACTTGGGCCTAACCTCACGTAAATAAAGAAATTATTCATTCGTTCATAATAAAGTGATCAGAATCGTGGTATATTGAGTAGAACCTAAGTTAACATACAGAGTGTGCTATATTCCTTCTATTCCATAAAGCAATTCTCAAATAATCCCTAATGGTATAAAATGGCGACGACGATTTTGGATCGATTGTGTTGGAATGATTTAGCATTAAGGTGCGGACGATGAGGTTGGTTAGATGTGAGAGAAAAAAAGGGGAAAGAAATATGAGTGAGAGTATGTGGATTGAAAAAGATGGAGAGAGGGGTAAAACATTTTCTTGGAATGACGAATAAACATGGAATGAGTTCATGGGGGAGTAGAGAAGAAGAAGCAGATGGGACTGATAAATTGGGTGAGACAGCGGAAGCAAAAATGACAGTCTTTTTTCCTTCTTCTTTTATAAAGATAATTCTTTTGACTTAGATGTGTGGGAGTTGCCACCGAGATGTAAATTATGGCCGGAAGTGAGACATCTTCGGAAGATACCACTCTTGCGGGGAGAGATATCGCCGTGGGTGCGTCTCTATGATTAATGTCCTCCAACCGCTGAGAAATAAATAAGAGCAGACAACAACTATTAACATATGACTACTTGGTCCTAGAGATTATTACCGTTATAATCGCTAAGATCATTATAAAGAATACTACAGTCGTAAGCTATTTACTGCTGTGCAGCGAATCACTATTTATAAAAGTAAACGAAATACGATTCGAATATCGCAGCGGACGCTTGATGCTACATATTAGAAGCTTTAGAGATTATGTAGCACTTGGTTCCTTATCAGGAACATAAGTGTTTTTTCCATAAAATCGTCTTTAGTTATTGAATAAAACATGATCTTGGCTATTGACTACAATAAAATGAATATATTGTTGGTGCTTAAAAATCTTAATAGTCTAGTCTAGTCTTTTAATAACCTAGATTATTAAAATAGGTTTCCTTTGATGACTATCACTTCTTATAATAAACATACATGCTTTGATTACACTCTACCATCTACTAAATCATCTAGTAATCGATTTAATGTTTTGCGGTCATTTAAAGAGTTTGAATAACTTTTACACTAAATCATCTGACTTAATTCGATAATATTTTCATTCGATTCAGGTATCAATCTATTTCATAGGATTATACTTCATCACATCTAATATTCAACACGTTTCAAATAATATATAATAAGTTTATGGGCCATCATCGAGTATAAAATTGTTAATCTTAACAGTTATCAGTATGACTCTGTAGCGTCCGAACCCATGTTAAACACTACGAGAAAAGTTTTGTTGCTAACGAGACTGAGACTGTTTACTTAACAATGTTTTTTGAGGTAAACAAACATATTTATTAACATAACCGAAACTTGTTCCTCTGAACACAACGCGTTCAAGATCGTCTAATTCTTTGTGTTAATATATCTGATAGAATAAAAATAATAAACTCAGGTGATATCTTCATTCCTTTTTCTATGCACCACGATTCTTAAAACTCGAAAAACTGTGTTCACTAATATTTCTCGGTTGCTGCTTTGGGTATGTACCTGCTGTAGATTTGTATGAACAAACTGGAATTTTTAATATGTCTGGGAATGGACTGAAGAGGAAATAGAAAAATGTTTTTTTTCTGATTAACTTATTTTTAACGAGCTGAATTATTAATCCGAGAATTTCGAAATCTCGCAACTTCCTCATCACGTAAGCCGAATGAGGAAATGAAAGCTTTGAGAAGACGTGATCATTAACTCATTAATTTCTCAGCAAAAGAAAAAGAGGCGTGATAAAGTTTATGTCTCTCCGCGGCACGTCCATCCGAAATTAAAGGAATGAAATGGTTTCAGGGGCAAAGAGCGGAAATCTTATTTTTGCCCAAAACAAAAAATAACTCGTTTTTGGGGAAAATGTGTCCTGACAGTGGCGAAAAAGGGAAGGGATCCTTCCGCAGAAGCTAATGGATCCTTTGAGGAGACGTATGAAGGTCGCAATGAATAAAACATTTCCGATCTTAAAGGAATGTAAGGGGAAGATGGAAAATACGCAGGTGTGAGATAACCGCAAAGTGTTTTCGGATAGAGGAATAACGGAGGCGTGATCTGATGCTCAATTGTTGGGTGCTGTGCGCAGAATCACGGCGGGTGATGCTTTCAGTGCCTTCTTAGAGATTGTATTCATCGAAGGTTCGAGAGGTTTCTGGAAGTCTTTTGCTTTGAAAAATACCCTATCTTAATACATTCAATTTTGGTTTGCTTCTAACATGCATTTTAAAAAGCAAACTTCAACATCCGAAATGTCAACCGCGTTAATATTAAATATGTATAGTTTTTGCTTCAGCTTTCCGTATAATAACTCTTTAGTTCAAGCGTAACTCCCTCTAAAATCTCCTCCGAACTCTTTCAATCAGTTCATTGTATTCTTTTAAATGAGGTTTCCAAATCACTGAATAATATTCCAATTTAATCCTAACAAAAGAAAAGTACAGCATTTTAAGCCACATTTTATTCGTAAAATACTTGGAAAAACGATACAAAATCCGAGTAATTTACATGCAGACATAGCGATGTATGGTATTTGATTTGATAAGGTAATTTAAAATCAAAAATAACACCTCAATTACTAAAAATACAAAAACTAAACTACTCAAATATAGCATTCTCTGAAGTCTATTTCATCCGTTATTAAAACAGCTATTAATTATTGCCAATGATTTCCCATTATAAATTTTCATAATTTCATCTACATTCATCTAACTGTTTATTACTTAAATTCCTAATGTAATTTTACATTGATAGTCATAATTGAGTAACTTTATCTATTTCCGTCATAACTACATAAGTTTTTGTATGAAGGTTTCGTCTCCAAAACATTTTCGTCTGCTATCATAATTTCCGACTTGTATTCTGCGGACGAATAAAAAACAATGTTGAAAAACTCAGAGGATATAAGATAAAACATTAGAGAGAAGGAAGAGGGGTCGAGGCGTGTTGGGATGGTGGCTTCTGGAGGAAGGTAAGGGAAGTTTTGCCACTTAAGGGAGTCTAATAAACACGCTTCCCTGTCTCAGGGAAGATGAGTACACGGAAGATAGAATTGGGTATGATAGAGGGAGCGGAGGTAGAAGATTTCGTCAGAGGGGAGAACGTGACGCGGCACTCTTCAAAGGCACCAAAAGCTGTCTTAGGAATACCCTAAACCAGCCATCCATCTTTTATCCACTTTTTGTGTCCCTCCGAAGCACGCGCTACCTTCCCATTACCCTCCACTATGCCGTATTCTCTTTGCCTTCCAGGCGTACTCAACTATGTGTCGGGAATACATTAACAGGTAGAGTTACACGTCTAGGATAATTTCCGTTTTTTCTCTCCTTTCAAACGAACCTACGACTCATCTCGTCTCCTTCATTATTTTTTCTCTTCGTCTCACGGCGTAAATCTTTAAGGAATCCCTCTTACGTCGCAGAAATCACGAATTTTTCTCGTGCTCCCAAAGGTCGTGCTCGGACTTGCGATGGGTGAGGACTAATGCGACATTTTTGTCCTGACAACTGAATAGATTGTTGGATTCACGGGCAAAAGTCAATGAGAAGGCACGTTCTGACTTACACTGTGACCAGAAAAGAATGTGCTCATGAGGACAGTAAAGCAAATGGAAGCAGCATAAATATATGAAGTTTTTTTCATGCGGAAACGAAACGAAAATGTTTTTTATATTCTTGACCTCATTCGTCATATGCCTATCTATGTGGAATATATGAAATGAATCAGGGATATAATAATCCCATTTTAATTTGTATACTTCCTCCATGACATTATCCGAGGTCTCATCATTAATTATTGTAATAGATTCTGATGAGAAGGAGCAGCAAGGTATTATGGGAAATTAATCAAAAGATATCAAGGAAGGGAAATAAACATATTAAGATTATAAATCATCAAGAGGTAGCGCTAAAAATGTAGAACTACAGTATAGTACTTTTGTATATACACTCCTTACATACACTTTTAAATCTTATACTCTTCTATATGTACACTTTTAAATCTGAATTATGACGTCATCCTCACCAATCCCTCTCTCCACCTAACATTACCCTAAAAATATGTAAAATAATATAAATTCTCGCAATATTCACAGTGGTAAACATGATGATGGCTCCAAGGCAGAAACAATACAAAACGTTTTTATTATCAGGCGAAACTTCAATTAGACAATCCTATCTTCCAGTTAATTCTTTCCTTAATTTAACATAAAGTACACATATTTTATCAATGTGGATTTTAAGCAATAGTATATTATATGATATATACTTGAAATGGAATGAAAGATTGGATTTATGGAGAGAAAATTACTGCGATATTTATTATCTTATAAAATTTATATCCACTCCAGGAAATCACCCAATTGAATTGAAAAACTTTCGAAATTTTCGAAGCGAAATAAAACGAAAGATGCAGAAAATAATGAACAATTGAAATTACAAAAGCTCTTAACATGTACAACAGAATATCAGAACGTAATTTTTCTTGTCATAAAAACTGAAATTAGTATATAGTATGATCATTGGATTCACATTCTGCTATACTTTTTCGTTAGAAATATTACTAGTAACTAAAACATGGAATTATATTGATGGTCGTAATTTCTTTTGAGGAAAGTAATGATATCCAGTTTCATCAAAACATAGAGGAAACTACTCAGTATGAACTATCTACTATTTCATTTGGTAGATGTAAAATTGTTTAATGTCAATGGCAGTTGTGTAATATATTTCCGATTTAAGGCACATTTTGCTAAAACTAAAAAAAAATACTGAAGATATGCATGGGTGGTCTGAAAAGTTTCCGACATTTCGCCATTTCTCAACATGTTTTTGAAAATTTTCTGAAGATTTATGAAACATCTGGGGTCGGAAACTTTTCAGATCACCCTCGTATTCACCATTTTCACTTCCAGAAGGGCGTTGTGGCTGATTAGAACTTAAAAATAGAAGAAAATTAAAATGCTCTACATAAATGGTCATATATATTATAATTTCAATAAACCCGAGACAAGTACAGAACGAAGTCAAAATCCAAATTCTAAAGATTCATACAAACGGAAATATGAAAGCATGTATTTCATATTAAACTATTTCTCTCATAGGATAGTGACTTGTCGTCTATGAGACTGAAAGACATCCTTTTCAGGGCCTCAAAGCGCCACATTAGGATTCGAGGGCGAACGAAACTAGCGTGTCCGTTTAATTAACGACTTACACGGGCACCGTTGTCATTTGCCTAATCACGGCAACGCACGGCAAGGGATTACTGCTACTAATGTGGCCGTCGATGTCCATCTTAGCACATTAGCCTTCAAAACACTCGCAAGAGAATCGATGAGAAGCGACCTCTGTCGCAGGATAATCGAACCACGGGCCATTACGTGGAAATCATGCAGCGTAATAGTTCTATCAAGGGAATGCCTCGTAAAAGGGCAGCAGGAGTGAAAGGTGTGAAAACGTGGAGATGAAAAGAGAAATGGAGAATTGAATTATGGCCAATGCACTCAGCGCCACTCCTCTTTTGCGGTCTTCTTTTCTTTGAACGTAGAGGATTATTTTTAGGGAGGGAATCAAAGGATATTCTCATTAGGACACATTCCGCGAATTACATTCAATTCAATCAGGCTTTCTTTAGATGCCGAAAAGAAAATTAAACCAAAGAAACTTTTCATTCCCTTGTAAAGAGTGAATTTCATTTACCGTTCTTTATTTGGCTTAAATACTATACCGTAAACATAACGAGGATACACTTATTTACTTAGGATTAAAACCCTAACATAATACATTATATACCATAGTTTTGATGTCTGGATGGGCATGAAAGCAGTTGATTTTTCTTTTTTCTTAGCTCCTTTCTGGTTTCTTTACTTTTCATTTATTCTTTTATTTGAAGGCATCCACAAATCGGGTTTATATATCTGCTACCGATTAGAAAATTTACTAACAAATTTTAAAATACATATCGGTATATTTACTTTATACATATCCACTGTGAGAATCGGAAATACGAAGGTTGTTCAAAGTGAAAAGGTTTGCAGTAATAATAAGAATAGCACGACTTTATTCAGAGTGAAATTGAAGTTTATTTGTCCATTCTTACATTTTGCCCATTGTCATTAAGTATATAAAGAAACAGTTTTTGGGAGTAAAACAAAATAAGAGCAAAATAAACAATGAATGATATTTTTCAATAAAATATATTCATTATAGCAATCTAATGTAATAATCACCAATGTTTGTATACATATTTATCCGATGTCAGTAAACTCTCTTAAGAAATACATGGGAGAAATCTTTGGAAATTAATATCACGCACTTTCCGACATGAAAGGATTATAAATTTTGGGAGTCGTTAAAGGTCCAATAGAGTACATACATCAACTATATATTGATATTTGTGTGTCCAAAGTAACCTTGGTTCGACTCTGGATGACTCGAAACCCCTCCCATAATAAATGCGCGGAAAGTTCATTTTGATCGATTGCATACTATTTTTGTTTGCAGAATTAAATCAGAAAAAATGGCCCTAAGAAATCGAAACAAATATCAAAGGATAGGAAACTGAATATAGATTCTTGTTTGGTTGTCTGTAGTCCTGTCTAGTTTGGTTGTAGAATATCTTATTATAGTAGATATTCGGAGGATTTGGACAAAAATGACAAAATATTTGTGTAATTTTGCGGGTATAAACAAGCCGTTCCCCCTAGCGACAAGGGCGATATTTAACCACACCTCTCTATCAAAAATATATGAGAAAGATAGTCCCATATGAAAGGTAAGGGGAAGAAGAGCAGTCATATTATGTTAAGGAAAGCATTAGTAAACTTTATAATTCTAAATTCAGCAACGTAAATTTACAAATAACATAACCTTATATGCTGTCGATGGTTTAAAATTTCACGTTGCGAATAAAATTATAAATAATAAATGCTTCCGTTTAAAAAATTTTGAGTACTGTTTATGCACTAAATAAGCGAATACTCCCCTCATCTATATTTGGGTTGGAAGCTATACAATAACTTTACGGAGGATAAATGGTAACATTTCAGGGGAAAAAATTCGGATCCCCTTCCATTTATATTGTGTTAAACCACTGTTTTCGTGAAGAGCGATTTATTTCACTGCTTAGCAGTACATTTATCTATAAATTGAAATAAATTTCCGTCATTTATAACGGGGGAATTTACTAGATTACATAGAAAAATCTATGTTAAATAGGCCAAAATAATATACTATAGTGAGCAAAGGCATATAGATGCTAAAGCAAGTCGGTTCTAGGGTTCATTTTATTCAATGTCTCTTAATGAAATGGATTGCACTGCCACCCTACGCCCAAAAAGGTTACGTATGTAGTAATACGGATATTTAAATAAGGTAAAAGTACCCTATTAATTTAATTTTCAAAGAGGGGGGAATTGTTTTGTTGAAATAAAAAAGCCGTGGCAACGCGTGATGTATGAAGAAATGAAACAAAATGAAAACGAAATTTAAAGTTTTATGAATTTTTTAATACGAAATAAAAGTTAATATTGGAAATACAGTGAGATAATGTATATAAGTATATTTTTCCGCGTATTTGAAATAAAAGCTTAACGAAGTAAATAATTGCTAATTCAAACAAATAAGCTGTGAAAATTTCTAAGCTGCTGCTTATAAAGCTTATTAGCAAACTTGAAACCTAAATTTCCGGAAAAAAAATTTCCGTAGCCAGGATTCGAACCATTGAGGATAAACTTTTAGATAAATCTTTGGAGTTGTTGGAATTTTGGAAGATTGAACCAGAGACTCTAACCACTCGGCCATCTCAATGAAGCCCTTTTGAAAAAGGTTATAAGGTAACAAAATTGCTGTCTAACTTAAGTTGACTTCATTCTGGATAATGTCAGGCAATATGACAGATATTTAACCATTATTACACTTTTTAAATCGTAATTCGGCAGTATTACATTATTATATTTACAATAGTAAAATCTATGCTCTAGATGCTGTAAATTTGTATCATTTGATTTTAAACGTACTAAACAGTAATAAGTAAATTTCTTGGTTACCTGATACTTAAGTTTGTTAAGTATTCTCATATATCAGGATTACTAAAGTTATATTAAGTTATTTTTAGGCGTTCCTTTCAGATTTATATCTTCAGTTTTTATCACTATGGTTATTTAAAATTTGAGAGGGATTACTTCTATATTTGAAAATCAAGAACTACTAGATATTTATGCATATTTCATAAGTTAAATTTAATCTCATCATTTTTGACGGTGCGATTTACTAATGTAATAGAATAGCACTTACTTGATATGAAAAAATGACAGAATAAGCTAACTCTGCTCTCTGCTTTTAAGGGAATTTGTATTTCATGCTTTTGTTTTTGTATAGAAAGCATTATATATTTCAAAACACAAATAAGTGATAATAGTGTAACTAAATACAATAAAATCTACTTTATTTATGCACAATCGAGCCTAAAACCTCCATGTAAAACACTCTTCAGATGTAAAAACTCCATTCTGCCGTATATAAATAGAAAAGATCACGAACAGTAACACGTGTTATGCATTATACAAAGAAAAATTTTATCTCTGAAGATCGTATCTACAGTATATAACGCACAAAAGATACACTTATTATGCAGAAATAGTTAATACAGTCCAAAATAAAGAAATTAATGAAAGAAAATTAAGAATACGTTGACAAGACAGACACAATTTAGAGATTTTACTAAAGGTCCACTTCACTTTCTGATAGAAATTGTGTCACTTGAGAAGGCTATGCGTCTGAAAGAGAATTTAATATCTTCTATGAGGATGAATGACTCTCATTAGAGAGGAATTTAAGCAAACAAGTGGAATGAGAACGAGTGAAATGCTTCTCGGGGCGAAAGATATTTTTCGAGGATAGAAAATTATGGTGAAAATAGCAAACGGTCACTGCGATCCTAATTTTTAGCGGAATTTATACCTCATTATTTCTGTGTGAATTGCAATTTAATCACGTTAGTCATCCAAGCTATATTCACTCTGTCTGTCACAGACTCACTCTAGGTGTCACAGAAATGGTCGTTTGTTATCCTCTCGTTTAACCGACTCTCACTTAACCGACACTACCATTTGGACGACCTCATTTTACCGAAAATTCTTTCGCTATATCTGTTTCTTCTTGATTTAAAATATATTTACAAATATTAAAAAGACAACCCACATATCTATATACGTATTTTATTGTTAATAAAATTAAACATTTACTCCTTATACGTAAAATATACATGATAAATTGAAATTGGAATATGCAATTGACAGCAATAAAAAAATAAGACAGATTCAGATTGGAATTTTCAACACTTAAATTCTAATGAAATTAAATTAAACAGACAAAGAATAATAATCAGTAGTTTTTATTTTAATAAATCTCGTATCCCAAAATATAATACTTCAGCAAATATATTCACGGGCATAGGAATATTCTTGATGGCATTAAATCAATTTTCAGAACATATATACGACCTCGATATTTGTCAAAACCTCATTGTAAATATAATTGTAAATATTTAATTTTAAAATTATTTACAATAATTAAAATATTTTAGGAAAATTAGAGAAAAATCTTCCACAATATGTAATTTTTTAGCATGAATCATTCTTGCCGGTATTATATTAAATTAGAAGAATAAATAAACAAAACTTGATTGATTTTGAATTTTTTTAATCGAAAATCACTAGAATTCTCAAAAGTGGATATATCTTCGCGAATGTGAGTTACATAATATTTGCCACCAAAATTTTCCCAAATCGTGTAAATGATGAATTATTAGCACTCAAAGAGGGAGACCTTAAATTGATAAGGCTAAATATAAATCTGGAAGGGTCTAATTTATTCTTGAGGTGCAATTTTAATCTGCGAAGTAGCTAACCTTTCTTAAGTATGCGATTCAAAGTTGGTGCGAGTTAAAGCATTTCCCCGGAGAAAAATTGACTTCATTAATCCACGCCTTGGTAATGGCCACTAGTAAGCGAGATTTTAAAATGAACTACTCCTTCACTAAAAGTTAGCAGGTCGACGAAAAAAAGCCTTCTCTCCTCTGTGTGAGTTGGATAAGAGTCCAACTCAGTTAAATCTCGTGGAGTTATCGCCCCTTAAACATGTCCTCACGAACCATTACTATTTCAGCGTAAACTGAAATTAAGCTGAGAGAGCAAAGTTCCCGGAAAAGAAATGAGGCACGAAATATAGTGCACTGATATTCATTTCAGATTTTGATCAAAGAAAGCATTGCTTTAATATGCTTATGTTTTAATTCTTACCTAAGTCACAAGCTCTCTACGTTAGTATTAGTTCTTATTATTATCATTTCTTTATATTAACAATGAGTAAAATGGAAGAGAAGACTTTGGGGTTTCAATTTCTCCCACTATATGTATTATTTTATTCAATATCATTCCTGTATGATGTTATTCAATACATTTGCTATTGCCTCGCTCAAAATATCAAATAAATCTAAATTTCATTCACATAAAGTAGAATTGACTAAACATTTTAGATTCATTACTATTTCTTTGTACGATTTGATGCTACTGTCGTCATCCGGTGATGAATTTACCTCATCATCCGACATATTCTCTATGTTTTTTATTACTATAGTTTTGCATAATACTATGCTACTATGATATTTAGGAAGGGTGACGTCTTTGTATGCCGCTTAACAAAGTTTCACGCGTTTCGTAAGGTAATCTATTCTGTTTCCACGTTAGTTTACGTTTAACGAGGTTGAAGTACACTTAATTTCTATAACGCACGCAGAACCAAAATTCTTTCCGATTACTGCAGGTTTCCTCTTTACATAGGCTCAGTTAAAGAACGGTTTGACTTGAAATGTAGTCTTTTTCTAAATGGTATATCAAGTACCTTGTATAATAACATTATATTCTAACCAGAAAACTCTTTCTTAGAGAGGTTTATAATGTATCATACTATGAACTGAGGCGTACAAAATAAATTAGGCCTAAATCAATCACATAAATATGCGGAGAGGCGACTGGACATAGGAAATAAACTTTTGTTGTTCGGTGAATATTTCGATAAAAATTTCTGTTTTCGGCAAAAAGTTGGCGAAATAGTGCCAAATTTAGAAACCTATCACCAACCAACCTTTGCATGGCAATTAAAAATTTTCTTTCATGAAAAAACCTGTTCTTTTCTGTTCTGCTCATTCGCAGTTCGACCTGATTTTGAAGTTTTACTTGTTTTTAAATCCGTGGATGCTACAGCAAGAAATATTTATATGTATGTACCTAAATTTTCTCAGTATTCTACATTTCAAATTTCGTATTTACGTTTACGTAGTTATAAAAGTAAAGCGTAGATGTTACGGGTTAAACGATGAACAAAGTATATGAAAGCGGACTTTACACTGTTTTTTATTTTAATTTAGATATCAAGTAAGAATGTATAGTGTGAGAATTGTAAGTAGCTTATCTTTTATCTCATAGGGATAGGTTTAAGATTTATTGACGTCATTTACTGATTTTGTTTTTCCTTACTCCATTTCCTTACTCTCATATTTAACATTAAATCCTCTAAACCTGTAACAGTTAATAAGTAGATAAGTACATGTGTAAATTTCCCTAACAGACACATTTTAAACAAAATCAGTCATGAAATCCCTGAGGTAGATTATCATTAAATCAATTTAATTTTATTCATTCTAAATTATTTGTGCCATCTAGTCATTGAAAATGAATTTGGAGCGAATTATTTCACTGCAAAGAGATTCCATCATGAGTTGATATTTTAGGGTATCGCAACGTCATCAGTTATTAGACATTTTGCCAATACTGCCGTCGACTTCTTCAGGAATATATTGTCACCAAATCGTCCATCAACATTCTTTATGTTACTAAGGTGACCAGTTTACTCCATTCGAATTAAATGTGCAGTTTTGATAAATTTACTATGATAGGATATAATTAAACCAGGAGGGAAAAAACTTTCGACTGTTAGAAAATATTGATATATCGTTTATATTCGAAAAAGATTTAGAGAATTCCACGTAAATTTAATATTCCTTGGAAATTACGTGGTGTTTCTATTCCTAGATATAGAACTTTACCACAAATTTCGCCTTGATCACATTGAAGATGTAATTTTCATATTCTACGGCATTATATATAAGCGAAGTGAGACTATTTCGCCTATTTAATTTAATTTTCAACTCACTATAACTTAGATAGGCGAGGGATTTTAATTTCGGACTCCTGCATCTGTATTCCAGAAAGAGTATTGGTTCATCCTATACCTCAACTGCAGTACTACTTATTGGGTTCAACCCTACTTAAATTCGATCGAATGTTACGCATCGAGAGCTATTTACTAAGCATGTCCCTTTCCATACTTATCCCATCTTTCCTTGCTCCGTTAATTCCCCCTTCCTTTTTCAGCCATTATCTCCACCCATATCTATACTACTCTCTTCTTTGCTTGTTACCTAAGCCCACTGCCCCGCCCCCTTGTTTCCTCAGAGGTCGTTCATATTTTCGCCGGTGCGCGGCGCCCCTGCTGCTCCACGGAGACTTTTATGGCCAATAAACACGATCCCAGCGTAATGAGTTGTTTTTCCTTCTTCCCTCTATTCCTTCCCTTTTTCCCTAATCCTCTCTTGTTTCCTAAACCCTTTCCACTAGTATCTTTTGTTCTCATTTCTATAATTACTGCTGTTTACGGGGGAGTTTTAATCATGAGGCATGCTCAACTTCCTTGACGAATATGGAGGCTGAAGATGCCTAGCGAAAAACAGCTCTGAAAGATGAAATAATGCTTAATTTTGGAGGTGAGGTTTTATTTTGCAGGTGGCCGTTCATTTTGAGAATTTCTTACTTTGGAATTCAGTAATTCTGGAAAACAGAGTTGCAAATTCAAATAAATAAATAATAATAATTACGAATTCATTATTCGAATTTTGGTCTTAACAGAACACCCTTACAGATAACTTTTCTTAAATGAAAAATACCAAGGGTATCAACCAACCCGAGCAGGAATCGAACCTGATACCCAGGGGTATGCTTTGCTTGTTAGGGCCTCCAGCAGGGGTTGTCAGAAAATATTTTACATCTGTATTAGCCATTGCTCAATTTTAAGGCCGATTTTGAAGAACGTGTTCAATTTATTTTCAAATGAATTTAAATTAGCAGATTAAAATATCATTAACCACCAAACCAACACAATTAATTGACAAAAGATTAAAACTACGTAGGCACTTTTGATTTGGCCTATACGAGATAGTCTATGTGGTATTTAAAGTTATTTTTATCATTTTATTCTGTTTCTATAATTTCTCTTCTGATTATATCAATATCACAGAGTCAGCTTCCATTTTAGGGTGGTCTCTAACCCCCTCTAACACTTTAAAGTCATTTTGGCCCATCCAGATGATATACTGGCGCTTTAAAAGATATAAAAATGATATTTTGGCACTAAGGTTATCTACCCTAGTTGACATACCCTGGATACGTCCCTGCCGAGACCTCAGAGTTGCTAGACTATCACGGTGACCGTTACATAAATGAAGCCAGCAATAAATATGTATTTTCTTTTGAAATTTCATTTCAAACATGTAAAATGACCGTTAATTGAAATGTATATTAACTTAAATCGTGACTGCTTTCGATAATGTTACCTTATTTTCAAGCAAGCGGAACAATGAAATGTTCCTCGAGACTGGTAGTGTTTATAGTATATGTTTTTCTGTAGACGGATCCAGTTTTTTAAAATTTGGATCAAAGTATGCACGATTTCAATCAAGTTTCCCTTGAATTATGCAACTAAGTTTCAACAATAACGTAAAATCGTCATGTATTTTAAATTACGTACCTGTGTCAGCGAAATAAGGAGAGGAAGAAAAGCTGTATTTCTAGCTTTGATGGGTCAATGGATGTTGCCAAAATATCGGACGGCCTTATCACTGTAATAGGTTAAAAAAAGGTTTTGGAGAAGAATAGACAGAGAAAATGACCGTATTTTCATCCAATTTTCTTTCGTTTTACATAAACGGTTGTATACTTATGCTCGCCTTTTTTATTGCAACTGAAAGTTAAAAAGAGCCGTTAGAATGTATCAAATAGGAGAAATAATTCATTTTTTCACAGATTTCTTATTGGCAATCAGTTTCCCTACCCTAGTTGCATTATCTTCTACGTTACTACGGTAGTGAAACCGGCTCCCAATAAACAAGTTGTAGAAAACTAAGAAGCCTTTCTATCCTTCCCCAAAGTTACGCCAGCGATTATTGATTTTATAAGTTATAGTGTAGCCTATAAATAGTTATTATTTCCATTATTCCATTCCTCTCCTTACACACGAAGGCATCCATATGTTCTTCATTCATATGTTTTTTCCCTCCAACCGTCATTATCCCATTTCGCCTCATTTCCGTTTCCCATATCTTCCGCCACTTCCTTCTCCATTTTTTCCAGTCTCTTATCACTCTATTCTCTTCTCCTCCGCTTCTTCCATTTTTACTTTTCTTTCCCCTTTGTTTATCCTCTTTAATAGCCTTTTGTCCCTTACGGTTTCGTGATCCGAACACTGCGATCGTTGGCGAGACTTTCCCGCAAGTCGTGCGCCCATTCGACGGAAAATAATCCACGACAAACAGAAGACGTCTTCCTCTCCTTAAACTGTCTTTCCTTATTCACCTACTCAGAATCTATATATGCTCCATGTTCGATCAGAGTGTTATCAGAAAGAATTTTAATTCCTTTAAATTAATAAATATAAAATTAATAGATATCAATATGATAGATATATCGATATTATTGACAAAAGTCTATTAATTCAACTGTTTCTTGGACGAATTAATGTCTGCTTTACGCTGATTATCAGATATCGATACTATGATTACAACCGTTCCTCCATTTATTTCGAATATTTTTTCCCAGTTTCATTTCATCTGTAATATTTTCTACCCCAGTTTTTCAGATGAATGTCTTGCCTTACTGATTCAATTTCCTATTATTATATCGATGGTCTTCCATTTCCATTAGCCATTCGAAAGCCATCTCCATTTGCTAAATCTATTAGATGCATTTTATTTTCATCGATTTTAGGCAGAGCCACATGACTTTATTGCTTTTAATATTCGGTCCTTTTATGACTATACTATGTCTTCGAAAAACAGAAACAACTAGTTCAATCAATAATCAATATTCCATTTATTGAATCACAGTCTGATAAGATAATTTGATTATCTGAAGTTTTATTTATTTATAACAGTTAATAACTATCGTTCATTTATCCTATAAGTAAACTTTCACAATCGTGTCTTTGGCGTGATTAAGTTCAAAATAAACGTTGTATAAAATCGGAAAAGTTATTTAAAAAGAAGAGAAATGAGGGCTATCGATTGACCTGCTCCTGCAGCTCAAGAAAAAAAGACGATTTGGATCGACGAATGATGACTTTTTAAATGGAAACGTATTGCGTTCATCCGTAAAGAACGTTGGGTAGTTCATTTATCCCGATAGGAGCACCTTTCTCTTTTCCCTTGTTGATTTGGCAGACTTTCCCGGTTAACATTAATTTCCCATCCGTACCCTCATACGTTCTTCCACATCACGATCTTTATAATTGCTCCATACTTCTCCGCCTCTGCGATCACTTGTACTACACTCTCCTTGCACGTGTTGACTGTTTTTTATGGATCCCAATTTTCTAAAACGTATCGCCTTTGTTTTTCTCCCACTGCACCCGATGAACAGGAAGTAATTTCCCTCGAGTTTTCTCTCCCCGTCTTTTTCCATACCTTATAGTGCTCTAAGTTTTTCGCCAAACGCTGTGATTTACCATAATCTCACCGCGAAACGTTTACCAAACTTGATATAAATAACGAAAACCAAGACGAAAGCTTGGAATATCTGGAAGGAGAAAACACGTCATCACCGCTCTTATTTATGCTAAATCTCTTGTAAAAACGGATATTTTGAAAGTTTTGAAAAGTATTTTGTATTAGCACTTTATTTCATGAAGTAGATAATATATTATAGTAATTATTTCGTTTTTATGAGCTATAGACATATAAATATGACGATACTATATTCTTAACAGATTCAATTTACTAATTCACCCGATTATATCTGCAAAAGTCTTAGGGGAGAGGACGGATGTCTTGCACTAACTCCAAGACAGTTGTTGCATCAATATCTTAGTATGAATTTATCGCATAGGAAATTCTCTTATACACGCCCTCTGCGAAATTTTCATACGAGCCAACTAGTATTGAATATTTATATTAGTATAGTATGTATTACCAAAAAAATTCCATTTATTTAATTTCTATAAAATCCATATATTTCAAAGAATGGAATATTAGTATTTATTATTCTTTTCAAATATTTTGTAATAATGTAACAAATAATATAATAATGTAATATATAAGAATTTAATTTAATTTGGTATATTAATAGTAAAATACCAAATTAAATTACTTGAGAGGGAAATAAAAGATTTCGCGTTGTACCTCCCTCTAAGCGGCAAAATGACTCTGCAAGATCCCGAACCTGAGAACAATTTTATATTGATATCAAGAAAATAAAAGCTACTTCTATGAGAACATATTTAAATGCAATGGATCACTCGAGATAGTGAAGCATGGCCATCAGATTGAAGACCAATTTGTCACTTTCCTAGCATAACTAAGATTTATTCTCCCGCTTCTTTGCCAAAACTAACTTTACTTCTTTAATAAGGTTTTCCAACCTCGAATCCATTTTCCCCAAAACCCCTCCTCTGAGAAAGAACCCTTCGGAAAGGACGGTGTGTAAGTAGATTGACCTTTACTTGGTGCAATATGACGGTATGTCCCCTTATCCTCCGCAGTTGAGTAAGGGAAGAAGAAACAAAACACAAACAGAGGGCGGAAGTTATACGAACGGACGCCTTCTTCTTTACGACCGCAGTGAAAATCCTCCGCGTATAAAAAATGGAGGCCGGTAAGGAGGACTCAGACATGCGAATGTGACGCAATAAAATAAAATAATGACACGGAGAGTAGAAGGGCGATGGTTTTCCATTTGGTCCGTGGAGACTCTGAGGCGGTTTCCATTTTATTTTTTCACTTCCGAAGGGTATCGCATAGATGGCGAAGGTGTTCCCGCAGGTGAAACTTTTTGGCGAGCATCTGAGGCGGATGTCATAAAAGCCATAACATAGGAACCGTTTGAAATTGCATGGAGGTGACGTAGAGCTGCAACAGCTGTATCGTGACGGTTGCAGGGAGAAAGATGATGGCTAAAGATTAAGGGCGTGCAATACTAAGGTCGAAATTGTTGTTCCGTACCAGTATTTACGAAAAATACGACAACTGTATAGAATTTCGAGATGAAAAATGGAAACTTTCTTTTTCGATTTCTCTGAAGCAAAATAGCGTCCTCTTTTTGCTTGGGAGATTTCTGACGGGGTCATTTCTTGCTGCATTGATGCTGAATATACAGATGACTTTAGTTCAGGTACGCTGACGGAAAGAATTGGTTTTAGAATCCGTCGCATTCAGTTCTACCCTTTCTTCAGGTTTCGATTTTTTGTGGACTTTATTCTAGTTATTCTTAAAATAAACTTTTATAATTTAAAGTTAATACTTTTCGGTCTTTATTCCACTCTAAGAACCCATATCCATAGCTGGATGTATTCTTTGATTTCTTTGTATTCATAAAATATAAGAAGCCTCATTTTGCAAATACTAATGCTAATCTTAATGTTATATGTAGTGAATGAATTCATGAGGCTTAATTTAATTAGTGAGGCTTAATTTGGATAGAAAAGCATACATTATTTTAAGTTATGTTCCGATGTAAAATTTTTTCAAATTTTAAATGGCAGAAACACTTACTAGCCGATTTGCCAATGAAATACAGTGACTGAACATCTATTAAAAAGAAAACGTATTAATTTAACATTAAATATATATTTTACGACGATTACGCATTTTCTTCCTTCTATAATACTTTTCCGTATTTTTTATTTATTTTTTGTTAATGGCAAAATAAACTGAATGCAGTGTAAGCTAAAAGGTAAATTTTCCAAATTTAATTTCGTGTCGGTATATTAATCAAAATATACGATATAATTCAGCATCTTATTGCTCGTGTACGGGTTACTATCTATCTTTCTGTACTTTATAAATTTTCTCACTGAACTTCTATGTAGATAGGTTTGAAAATTTCTCCCTCTCCTCATTTTATCTTTTCATACTTCGTATCTTTTTTCAGACAAATTTTAAAACTGCTGATTAATCTATAATGGTCATAGTGACAATGTTCCAGGAATTGCTTTACAAACTGATAAATGGGATATCCTTTATGAATTATTGTAGTATTTAATACTTTAAGAAGAAGGATGCGTTGGTTTATGGAGAGAATGGCTTGGTTCTCAGAAGCCACGCATTCTTAAGGACCCAAGAGCATCCATCCAGCACCTCTAAGACTCCACCCCAACCTGCGAAGAACATGCTGTAACGCGTGAGCCTTAAGTGCCATTACTCCCCTTGGGGTCATGTTTCTACTAGATATTGCCGTGAGATCGGTAAACGTTACGAGTATCGTAACTGCTCCACGGGCAGGAGGTTTGCGTTTCGCCGCTATTTGGACGTCTAGGGCGCGCTTTAATGGGCTTAAAAGTTCCATCTAGAAACGAAATATACGATGCGCACGGCTCCTTAAATGCTGAATTACTGCTTTCTTTTTTGGGGTCTTACTCTCGGAATCAAAATTACATGTTTCTGCAGTAAGCAAGCGGACGAGCAAAGCCTCACGTTCGCAGGGAATAATCTTTTTAACGAGTTAATGGTTTCTTTTTCGAGCTATAATGTACTGAAAATTAGATTGCGTTCGTTTAATATCTCGCGGCGAGATTGAGTTTAACGTTTTTATGTTTTCGAAATATGAAGGCAGAGTTTGAGAAATTTGTAGTTTAGAATCATGATTTTTAACATACAAAGCCCTTTATTATTACCAAAATTGAATTTTTGAAAGTATTTCTCTTCGCTATTCTTTTCCAGCTTTTGAGATACAGTGTAATTCTACATTTACTCAGAATACTTAACTAAGCATTTACGGAATAAAGGAACAAATACGATACTTAGCTGCGCCTTAAACTTTCCTGCCTTACCTCATTTTCCTATTATAATTATATATCCTCTAACACAATTATTTTATCTTCACATGGTGAGACTCATATACATAAAAAGATATACACATCAAATATTTGATGTACCGTAGGAAAATTGTCTAATATAACCAATAAAACTTAAAATAGTTTAGCTTCAATGTAAAAGTTGTTGTCTGCCTCTAAATTTATTTTTCATGTAATTAAAACATTACGAAAGCATTGTTTTGCTTTACAAAATAGCTGTAAGTAAATGCTGAATAGCATGTCAGATCAGTAACTTCAGATCCTTATAAAGTAAAATATATCTCGTCTTTATGTTTTGAAATAATATTTCCATTTGATTCCTCTTACTAATAGATCATTAATGTGATACATCTCATTCTATATTTTACGTAGACTGCATGAAATTGCAACAAGGATATCCGAGATGAGAAAATGTGGATCTCATTAAATGTCGAAAATTTTTCAATTAGTCTAAACAAAGTTTTTATAAATGCACGCTCAATCTAAAGCTCTGATGTACATATTTATACATCAATGTATATTTTATTGTATCTAACTACTGACAAATGTATTGTGTCATTTATAGAAATACTTCATTGATAATAATGATCCTTCCTTAGATCTAACAGGATCTATGGGTATATTTTTCTTAAATCATTCTTCAATAAGAAACATAAGCCTGTAAGTCCAAGTGAAAGTCGAAATTAAGTTAACAAGGAAAGGATTAAAGTCTCTATAAGCTTAATTCAAATCAAGCTCAAACAACGCATGAAATTCGCTAATTTAACATTTGTCTACTTGCTTTATTTAACATCAAAGCGCACGAAGACAAAAGATTTTCTGCACGCCAGATTAGAGATGGTTATTTAATCACCGACATCCATCTTTCCTATACCTCTCCTTCCGAGTCTGCTCCCATCTTTAAGGCTCAGGAGGAAACACTAAAATCCTCCCATACATCTTGCGACCTCCCATTAAAACCATGTCCAATTCCTTACCCTAACACCGAGACTCGAAAACCCAATCCGTTCCTCAGTCAACCTCAAAATTCCATCCGGTAGATTTTCCCTGGCTTTGCACCAAATATTTTATCCCTTCCCCGCCAAAAATCCTCTCTTAATCAGAAATCTCACCTTTCCCAGACGCCGTCCCTCGACATACACACTCATAGTACAAGAAAACCCTTGCCAAGTGTAACGCAAAAATGGTACGCTTCAAGTGAAAGAGGATCGCATTAGTCTGTCCGAATGTTGGAGGGTTCGGATGCAATAAAAAGACCAATTCCTTCCCCTAAAAATCTCTTCCTTCAAACCCCCAGCGGTAATTCCGGGGCCACTTAAGGTGTGAAGCCGGATTAATAGTTTTCTTCCCCTTCCTTATTTGAAGCTATATTCTTATTGGCGCGAACGAGAATTAGGTACAGAAACGTGAGGGGGATTGGAAAATGTGTTTTTTGGGAGGAACAACTTACCGATTGTTCCCCAATAATCCGGTAAATGGGACGAGACGAAATTAAAGGTTAAGACTCAGACAAATTGGTGCTCTTAACTAATTTTTCAAAAGGAATTAACGATTAATCTTATCTTATTGTAAATTGTCACTCATTATCGGGAATGAGAATTTATTTATTAATAACTTATGATAATCCCAATCTTAAATAGTGACATCGAGAGTATTTACTGAATATTCCTCAAGGGAAATTTATCCGCCTGGACAATTGTTACAATTATTATACAGTTGTACAATTTAACTATTCCATTGAGGACAAATTAAAACTAGCAAGGTCCATCTTACAACATTTATGTTATCTGTAATCTACACAAAAACATGTATCACGCATACTGCTTAGAATTTAAATATTTATCTGAAGGAGACGGAAAATATCTAAAATAAGGAAAAGAAGAAAAGTTTAATATGAAACAAAGATAAGATATTGTGAAATCATATAAAAATATTTCCATTACAGTATAATACCCGTTTAATTATCTATCTAGTATCTCAGAATTAGACACCCACTTTTATAATACACGTAAAAATAAATAGGATTATCTCGTCATATTACGTGGAGGTGGAGGGCATACGTTGGCTCCAACTTAGCTGAAGAGACACTTTTTTATAAGCTTTGAATCAAAAAGACCAATACTTTGAATGATATTAATTAGGAAGTATTATTTTCTCTTTTTGTTCATGTTAATCTGTGAATTTTGACTGCTGAATTTGAAAGGCATAAAGTCACCATGTGCGCAGTGCTTTCAAAAACACACATTTTCATCCGTAATTTACCTTGAATAAAGTAAATTTATGCATTTGCTTAATTATAATTTTTTGAATAGCCGTAAATGATTTTATTGTTCTTTCGGGCAGCAAGCCGAAAATAAGCTCACGCCAAATAATCACAAACGATTGCAGTATTACAAAAAGAGAATTGGTTAAAAAGAATAGCTAAGAAACTGAAGCGTTTCTGCGAATTCGAAAAATTCTATGGAGAATCATAACTCCATTTAAAATAGTGAAATAAATTTTATATTCAGAGAAATCAATATATTCTTTACTAACTCCTGAGGTGACTTAGAATTTAATTAACTTCACGGATTTTCGTTACCCACAGCAAAAACTTAAAAGCCCAAAATCTTTCTTTTAAAAAGATCTGCGAAGGTTTTATCTAATTCGGAATTATGATGAATATGAAAATAAGATAAGAAAACAACCAGCAATAGTTCACGGACTCTAGACATCTACAGCTGTCGCAAAGGAAAACTAAGAAGATTATGTTTCTCAGTTGTAGAGCAGTTCTTTAAAAATTAAAGAGCCAAGAAACCATTCCGTTTTGATTTCTAATGTTAAAGAAATAAATGTTCGTAACATCCTAAATATGGCGCGGCCCACTGATAAACGTCTTAATCGAGTTTTCCTGCATAATACCTGTGCTTCCTTTACGATATTAATGTATAATATGTATTTTTGTCTATATTTTGTGTCCTTATATCTCAACTTGACGATAGATTTATTGATAGATGAGAACTTCTAATCTCAATAAAGTCGTTCATGTTGTGTTTTTACTTAGTAAAAGAGTGATTAGTTTTACTCCATAATTGAGCTTTGCATCATATAACTTCACTAACAAGGACAGAGCAAATACTTGCTCAGGATCCATTTATTTCCTCTCTCGTTTTCCTTCTCCTACAAATTTCCACTCACCTTCCGTACGTTTGGATTCCTTCTGTTTTCGACTCGATTCTCCCTTACTTATATTGCCTCTCCTCTCACTGTCTTCTCTCATACATTCCTCCTCATCTTCTTTACAACCATAATTCCATCCGACCACCCCTTCCCTTATCCTCAGGGCATTCATAAACTCCTCCCTTAAGGAAGTTCTTTATTTCAAGAAATCTCACCTTCGTGTAGACCCTTTAGCAATTTAACCCTTTCATCCTGCCACCTGCATCCCGCAGGGGCGAGGGGTTCGAAAAAGGAAGAGCGGTAAGAAACCCAGCCACTCCATCTTCCCCCGAACGAAGCAATTAAGAGGGCTTATTTTTACACCCGCGCAAACAATCCTTTCTTCTTTGTCAGGATTGCTCGTTCTTTTTATCGGTGAGTAAATTGGGATCACGCAATCAAGGAGGTTATATGAAAGTTGCGAATTTTCCGCTGTCTTTCGACTGTTGATGAATTCTTTATTTGCCGGGCGTAAAACGGCTGGAGTACGCGGGCGTAAACTGACGATAAAAGGAACGTAAATATGAAAAAGGATTTATTCTCTCTATTCAAATATCTTGATGCTTTTTCGCGAGGTTTATATTCTTTGATGTTATCAATAATAAATTTACAGTATCAGTGGAGGTGCTGTGGAAATTCATAACGGAACAAAAAGAAAGCTAAAGTTACTTTAAAATGACAAATCTTCGTACTTTTCCACAGGAGCTTCAATTCGCTACCGGTACCTTAAGAATACATCTTCAGGCACAGTGCAAAAATTATCCAAAAAGTAGAGTAATAGTAAAATTTCTTCTCTAACTAAAGGAAAAGTACCAAGTTTACCTTCCATTTTGTTCAGTATTAAGTACATCTAATTAAACAAGGGATTAAACCAATCATTTTTCAATAAATTAACTACTATAGTACAGAGGAAAACAATAGGCGCTTCATGAAATACGAGGGGCCCAAACTACCAACCGGAAATAAGTTCCTTCCAACATACTCCACCACGGATTTGGACTGTCAAACATCTCTCTCATTCTCATTTCATCTGTTAAAAATATTATATCCTTTGATTTTTGTTTTTTTTTATCATACAAATATGTCATTTGATTATATCAAGAAATCATAAAATAAAAATTTCTGTAGGGCGGAGAGTATTCAGGCATGCAGGGGAGGGCAGTATATGGGAGGGGCTGGTGATAGGGAAAGATCATTTTTCCTAGAAGCGCCAATTGCTTTGTTCTCGATTCTATTAAAATCTGCCTATACACAAAGATTCTTTCTTTCTCGATTCCTCTTTGCATCAAAATATGTGTAAATTTTTTGGAAAAAAATGTGTCACTCTCTGTTAATCTCTATTTTACCTTTGTATTCATCACCAATCCTATGATTTTCAATATCACCTTTATCTGAGTAGGTATAATTACAACAAAATATTAATTCTTAATTCACACCTCCAATTTTTATTACGTGAAAGTTTTCCGCAATTCTCCTTTAATAAACCTACCTTTCAAAAGTTTGCAATATAAGATGAAACGATGAACAATGTGAAACCTTCAATTCATTTAATGTTTTGTTCGTTATTTTTAATAGCATCATGAAAACTTGGTTATGGAATTCAACGTTCTTAAAAAGAAAGATCCGAAATTCCTTGACAGCATTTTTGTAAACACGGTAATTTGCAAAATATTCAAATTTGCGAAAATGAATTTATCTGAAAATCCATCTAAAGCATATAAATCCCAAATAGAAGATTTAAATTTGTACAATAAACCTACTTAAGGAGATAAAAGTGAGAATTCTTTCTGGCTGCATTGATGTGGCAAGAATTTCGCGTGCTCATTTAGCTAGAATACTCAAAATCGCATAAAGCGTGGAATATCAAAGATGGAATGGGAACATCAAAACAGAGAAAAGCGTTGGTGAAGTGTAGATAAAGGAGACGACGTAACAGGAAACAAATGCTGGAAGATAACTTAGTCTCTCTTTTAGGTCTTATTAAGACGAGATTGATATTAAAAAGCCTCTTTCTCTATCTAACCATTCATCAGTGATTTTAATATAATCATAAGTAATGTATACGTAAATAGAGGAGATGGCTTGAGAAGGAGTTTTCTAATTCTTTTCTAATCCTTTCAAGTTTCATAATCCTTTTTAATGCGTTTTTTACAGGTTAAAAGTTATCATGCCACACTGCATTCGGTCATGCAGTGTGGCATGATAGATACATCCTTGAGAGCATGCAACATGCATTTATCATGTTCCGTGCAGGTAACATATTTTCTAGGAAACACCGTGGAGTGTCTCACTTTAGAAAGCCTATCGCTCAATACAGACGAATACTTATGAAACTTCTGATATGTCTTTTGTAGAATATTATCTAAAGTTAGATTTAGCTATCAATCTAATCCACATAAATCTTTAGGTAAAGCATGATCATACTTTTCGCTCGTATTAAGAGATTGTCACAAATTTCGATGGTATTCATAAATCGTTTTTTGTACCGATGTAAGTTATCCCTAAAATCGACCTTTTAACGGATTGAGATATCCCATGTGCCTTTGGAATCCATTAGTATGGTTCATATAATTGTATCATGATGGTTCATTAATAATTCTGTGTGCAACGTAGCACTTACAAGTAAAGAAAAATAATATTTACATTAGATGCGGCGTTTTGCAAAATTTGGGGCTCTAGATTTCTCTGATTTTACTTTGTAGCAAATGCTTTTGTTACAACAGTCTATTATATCGACACCCGGTGGGAGAAAAATGATCTCAGGTTGGAGGCAGGGATGGCATCTGTATGAATCTTATTGATGCCGAAACAAATAGTTGTCATCATAATTCTCATCAGCAAAACCATAGGTGAAATCAAGGGACGAAAAGTCTTCATTGAGTTGAACACTTGCTAATTTTATGGATATCTAATTCATGTACCTAATTTAATATCTTTGTCGCATATTTATTTAATATAATTCAGTATTTTCCATTAATTCTAACATTATCAAATATCAGAACTCTAATCTATTACTAAGCTCTGCTTCATAATCAGCTTTCTAAGACGTTTATTTTTGACAGTTTTTATTTATAATTCGGTGTGTATATCATGGTTATATAAATTTCAAATACATAACAACGACGGTCCTTAAGTGGACCGTTCCTAGACTCAAATTTTACGTAATTCTGAAAATTCCTAGGGTGATAGAACAAAGAGTAAAGCGACTTAAAGTTAACCATTATATCGAGGGTGGAGATTCAAACACATAACACAATAACTGAGAAAGAAAACGGACGAACGTCTCCTATTAAGTTTTATAAGTAGAACGTCACTTCATTCTGAGTCAAGGTTTTCCATACAATTTTTCGGATATAAGATTTCGCTACTACAGTCCAGGTTTACTAACTTACATAAGTCGGGAACTGCTTTTAGGTATCTCATTCCAATTTCTCTCACTTAACTCATTTTTAATTTAACATTCTTTCCAATACCAGTAAAACTTAATTTGTAGACTTATCAAACGCCTGGAAACTATGAATACGTGTCCGATAGATAATGAATGTCAGAAAACGAATTCAGAGAGATAATGGATCAGAAAGTAGCTGAGATAGAGGGAAGAAGATAACTAAGAATGAAAAGAATGACAATGGATAGAGAAGGGATGAAGAAAAAAAGCCTTTTGTGAGAATTCGGGGCCATTTCGAGCGGCGGAGGTCGACGCTTCTTTTGTTCACGGAAGACCTTTCAATTCGAAGGGAATGTTGGGAGTGGATAAGGTATTTTTAGGTCATTTTCCATCGTTATTTTGAGGTCTCGGCCGCCATTTTTCCCTTCCTTTTACCTCATACACTAAATCTCTCACGTAGAAGCTATTTCCTTTCCATCCCTATCCCACTTCATTCTCTATTTTCCCTTTCTTTTGCTGCCTTTCACATTCTTTCATCATCTTTCCTTCATCCCATCTAATGTTCTCGAAACGTTTATTTTCGATCCCATCATGCACCTCTTTTCTTCTTTCACTTGCTATCTCTCTTCGTTCACAGTATGACTGACCGAGTGATTGAAGGCTGTTTTAAAAGTAATGGAAGATTTTCGGTTGCAATTTTCCCATTTTAATCAATCCTATTCCAACAGCTATGCGGAGTCTCATGATATAAACTCGCAAAAATATATTTCTGTGCTTTTAGGAATCTTTTCTTCAATGCATTCCCTTGTTCGTCTAAAGGGGCGAAGGTAACGTCTGCGAAAGTTGCTGATCTTTGAGTATTTGACAAGATCTATTAGTAGATTCTGTTACCTCCTCCTAACATATGCCATACAGTGAAAAATATACGGTACAGATAGTCCTGGACTTTTATTACGTTTTTTTCCAATTTGCCTGTTGTTGATCGATTTGGACGTTATATTTTTTCAATTTCATTAACAGTTATTCACATAAAGTTTTAAATATTTGAACGGTTTTTCATGATAGATTTGACACTAACAAGTTCCATTCTTTTAAGAAGACTGCTTACAAATAACTAAATGAATGGTATGCTCATATTTGTAGATCAAAGATATGTATTCTTCTTTGTTAATTGAAGAATCTATATATTCTCAATGGTTTAATTTATTATTCCGTGCTTCTAAAGAGATTCTACCAAACGTGCTAAAATCTGTCATCTGATATTCAAATGAAAATTTAAGTTGAATGAGAAAATCATAATCTTAAATCTCAAATGCTAATGAAAAGTCTCAAAAAGATAGATTAATATCGAATTCAGAGTTTAAAATGTGTATTTCTTATAAATATTGCGTATTTTAAAGATATGGATAAATAGTAGAGAGGGATTTATTTTTATATCGTGTATATTTATGCATTTTACTAATTAGATATATCTTCTCATGGAAAACGTCAACGCTTGAGCTTATGAGAGTTGATTGATATTTCTTTCTTTCATAACTTATCCCTTTTCTCCCTCTTTTTGCCTTCTATTCTCCCTCTTTACCAAACAAACGAATAAAACTCATTTTCTGCTGAAAAACCTTTGTTCATGGCTCCTGAATTCTTATCCATTGTTTTTTATTAAGCCTTTTTAAGTTCACTTTTTTATTGAAGATCAGGGGAAAAGGCTCGAGTTAAAGGAGAGTGGTTAGGTCAAGGGTTTATTCATTCGGTACTGTTTTGGGGCGACGTTATATATTGAATGTTTTTCGGTCGTGATCTCATTTTGTGGAAAATAAGGTATTTTGAATATGCTTTAGTTTTAGGTTGAAGCTTTTGAGTATTTTATGTAAGGTAGCAGAGATAAATATAGTTTGTTGTATTTATGTATCACTCTTCATTAACTACCTGCTTATCTATATATGTAGAAATTCTATGTATTATATAGAATTGCTCTATAAATTGCAATTCTATTTATTTACCTAGAAGGTTAGTAGTAGACAATTAGAAGAAGTAGACAATTCGAACTAGAAAATTTAAATCACCATAAAGTTTAAATTTTGAAAATTAATTTAAAAAGATCATCAAAATCGATTTTAGTTCATTGAGTTTTATAACATATTCTTATGCGTCAGGTAGTGGGATTGCGGATTGTATTTCTTTTACCTTAATGTTTCAATAACAAAAACTAAGATGGACATTATTCTTGATATTCAACTGCAACTACAGTGTCGTATTTGCAGTTGAATATCCAAAAAATGGCTATTATGGAAGGGTTCTCGGAAATCCTTTTTCTTAGGTAGTTCCTCTAAGAAGATGTCTTTGCACATTATTCATAAACTGTCTTCACTTAATTCTGAAGAAAGTTTACAAATTTTTATGTATTTATCGAGTACTTAACGTTCAACGATTCCTATCAGGGAAGTACTTATTTGATAGCTCAATTGCAAATTTATCAGAATTAGTGAATAATAGATTAAACTAGAGCATTAGTTAATGATACATAGAAACAATAAGGAATTAAATTCCATAGATTCGCGAGTAACCTCGTATTATTCCATAACCGGAAAATAATAAATCAGGTACTTAACGGCATTGTTTTCTTATTTATTTATTTTTTAATTAGGAATTTATCTGTATTTGCTTTATAAATTCTACTGACTAACGAGTGATTTTCTGGCATTCTATGGTGAAAGAGAAATAATAAGAAAAACTACTTTTCTACGGGAAACTAGTATCTTATTATTATTTATGACAAATATGGAACTTATTTCCCCTGGAAAAGTAGTTTTTCATTTTATTAATTATATACATGTATGATGCTTAAATAAAGATAGATCATGAAAAGCTTAGGTGAAATTTTATTTCTTCTTTTTCTTCATTTGGCCATTCCTTTCTCGTTCTTCTTTAGACCTGTCGCATTACTATCGATTCTCATTCGATCATCGCACATTCTCTTTTCCTTTCCATTTAACTATATTCCCTTCTTTCCATTTATTTGTCGTTTGTCGCCCCCCATAACTTTCTATGGCTATTCTCTTACTTTACTTTCTCCCTCCACACACTCTCTCCATTCCTCCGCTGTTTTTTTATCCTCTCTTTTCATTGACTTGATCCCGAAATGTGTGCTCCGTGAGCAATGTGACTTTGATGTCCATCGCGAACGGGTATTTGAAAGGGAAAATGACTCGCGCAGTCGTTGGACGCAAAAATAACCGTCGCATTGTGCGGCATTAACCGGAAACATTCGGCAGTTTTCGGTTTGCGGCGGGCGATCGTTCGGAAAGAATCGTTACTTCCCCCTTTTTGTGTGCCTTTTTATCTTCGCCAAATAACGCCCGAGACGCATTAAAGAAGTCTTTCATTCTTTTTAATGCATCCAGATAGTATCTGTTTGCTGCAATTTTGTTTTGAAGCTCCCTTTCCATTATGAATTTCGCGCACCCTTCCCTTTGAATATGTCCTTTTTTGGCTAATCCGAGTGCATTTGATCATCTCTAAAAATACATTGTATATATATCCGCGTATGAGTAGCCCTACTAACAAATTATTTTCATAACGAAGAGCTCTTTTTCTGATATTCGGACTCACAAGGGCACCTCACTTGTCGGATGATGACATTTTCCGAAAGAACGTGCTTAATGAAGATGAAGAGCAAATTTTTCGACCTGGAAACAGGAAACTAATACTTTAAATTCAATTATTTTGTTTAAAATTGCAGAGAAAAGGTCATTCTCGAAAGTGTGTGTTAATACACGTAGTTTATACATAGTACACGTACTAAAGTTTATTTTCCCTCCTGCAGACTCCATTCTCTTAATCAAATTAGAAATTCTACGATTAGAATCAATTCAAAGTGCATTTCTTAAATATTATTTTGGCAATGAGGATATTTTTGCTATGTAGGTATTATTCCTTACACTAGAAAATAGATAACTATGATCTCACACGTAAGATAAGAATAAATGATAATTTAACACTAATTATTTGCAATTTTATATTGTCTTATAGTATGCTACTAATTTTTTTGCATTTCAAACAAAACAATAGAGTTCCTTAAGGCAATTTTGCTCTCTCCTGGATCAACGATTTTGGTTATTCATCCACGATTTTCTTTCGGAAAACTGCAACCCCATCATTATATTTCTCTCACATATTGTGAGTTTCTCTTACCGATTACGGATTTGCCAATTTATCTCTTTTTAATTTCTGATTTGTAAAAAAATTAAATTAATATATAAGTATACGGAAATTTTTCACTCACTCAAATTTATTATTATTTTACGTAGACCACGATGACGCGAAAAATAGAGGCCCTAGAAAAATTTAATCGACTCACTGTTACTTGGTGGAATCTTATCATTCAAAATCTTATACCGTACTTAAAGTACTCCAGTGATTGATTCTTTAGAGGCTCTGGGTTTCAACGAGTAGCATTTGCGACAAATTGATACCGGTCTATCACTCTTCCCTTTGTAAATGATTTAGATTACTACCAAGTTAGGACTGCCGGATAGTCACGGGGGTAATCCGTTCGCCTGTGGTACAAGCAGTCCTGGATTAGATTCCCGGTAGGGGTCCATATGTGCGAAAAAACCTCAGCTATCGAAGTCGTTTCAAAAATACTATCACTACTACCAAGCTGTGCCATTAATTTTCCTTTATACTATCAGATGTATGTTTCAATAAAGACAATATTATATGCTTTTAATCTGTTCTGCCCTTATGGAAACTCGCCTCGCAATTTTCATATTTCAATTTAACATATATATTCGTGAAAATGATATTTGTCCTTTATCTATATCCCGATACCTTCTAAAAAGTTGTTAATTTTCCTTTTCATTCTCTCATTAAGTACTTAAATCCGAGAGATTAAGCAAACCTGGAAAGATTTACTTACAAAGCCAATATGAAACATTAAATATGCTCCATATCTCCACAATTTTTAAAATTGATAAAAGCAAGAGATTATCTTGTTAGGAGATGCTGACATTAATCGCGGATGAAACCATCTCATTACCTAAGTGAACGCCCTTAACGAGTTAATTTTAAAGACGAGGGAAATTAATGTTGCGGGCAACTTTATCCTTCCATTAATCGCTCCATAAACGTAAGAAAATTCCGTTATGGAGACTAAAGGCGTACAGAAAAACCTTTATTGAGGAAAACATCTCAAACCGTTTCTAAGATGAATGAGTTCTTTCTCTTTCGAGACAATGGGCGAAAGGAAATTCGGCTTTGAAACGCGTAATCAACGTTCTGTTTAAGGGCAGCCATCGGCATTACGTCTCAAGGGATCATGATAGAAATTTGAGGGAAAGAATGAAACTCTTGTGGAGAAAGGGCCCCAGAGGGTTGGCATAAAAATAAATGACTGCGAAAATGTTTTAAATAAGTGTGTAAGAAGTAAAATAAAGGCTAATTGCACGAAAGAAATGAAGTAGTCGACACAAAACATTAACACCTTAAGGGATACCACTAGAAGAAAAAATTATAATGTTATGTAAAAGGTGACATTATTTGGAAGGGAAACCAAGAAAAATTGTAGGTAATGCAAAACGTTGATCAACATTTTAATCTAAAATTAGAGTAAGTAATTTCTTTTTATAAATTAAAATTATATTTCTTTTCAGGCATAAAAGGAGAAGTGAACTAATATTGTGGCGACCGACAAAAACGTTTCGTTACTAACGAAATTTTTTTCTCAATAACATTTGTCAAGGAAAATTAACCAATGAAAAAATTGAAGCTTTCTCGGAAAGCTAAACACATTCAAGATTGCCTTGCTCATTTCATAATATCTGTTTCTAAATAAAAATGGCCAAATCATGAGAAAGACTAGGTCCTGTATTTGCGTGTCATGATTCTTAAAATGTTATTGAATCTTGTGAAGTATAGAAAATTTCTATCATTAACTCTCATGCAAATTTATATAGAAATATTGACGATTTTAGTGCAATGATAATAGAAATGTATTATTTTTAATGTTATTATCTTCGCTGTAAGCTTATGATAATTTTACTATTGCTTGGTGTTCATTGGCTGAAAACGTCATATAACCATTCATTTTGACGAAATATTTTAATATAGCATGGCATAAATTATCTGCAGTGAACTAAAATTAAATGTTGATGAAAGACTACCGACACGTTTAGGTTAACTTAACCTTAAATATAAACCTCAAAAGTAGAAATTTCACTATACATTATTTCACTAGAAATAATGTATTGCTCAGTTATACAATTTATCGTATAATTACTTTTAGTCATACAACGGTATAGGATAATTTAGCTTTAATAAATAAATGAAGCTTATCTTGTTAAACAGGGTAGGTCAAATGAAAGAAGAGAATTCTTCAAACGTAAGAGAAATTAGCGAATACTCCTCCGGTAATTTTTCAGAAATATTTACATAGCGAGATAATAATAGTACCTGGAATTCATGTACACGAGCTTGAAATGGGCAGGGAAGGATTCAATATAAGATGGGAAAGTGCAAATGGCAAGGGGAAGATAAACTTTGAGAAATAAGGGTCGGAGAAGTATGTGTAGAAACTTGGAAAAGGAGGGTAAAAATGGCAGGAATAAGGAGCGTTTCGCCGCTTTATTCAAGAGAATGAACTGGCTCGAATTTAATCTCGGATGTCAGTAGATCGGATGAGGCTGAAAGCGCCCAGGGGAGACTATAGGATGAGGCACTGTCCCAGAGGAGGCGTTCAAGAAAAAGATGAAAAATGGAAGGAAAAAGTTCAAGGGTACGCTGGGCTGATACTAGGAAATACAAGGTAAAATCCAGAGAAGAAAATTGAGGTAATGAGGTATTCTATGGCAAATGAGTAATTTGAATCGAGCATAAACGAGTTTAAAACTTGCTGATGGTAGAGGGAATCTCTTTAGAATATTCATCTACATCTGCATAGTTATGAACTGACTCCATTGTGGATATTTCGCAAAGAAAAGCATTCCAAATTTTAATAGTCGATTTTTCTATTTTTCCGCTTTTCCAAACTGGTAGTGTAGATTACCACACTTGACATAAAGATAAGTTCCAGTTACTCTTCTCACTATTTTTGTTGCTTCTTTGGTGTAGTTGTCTCCGGATGAAGTTGCATTACTACGAAATGTGTCATTCTATGTATTCTTATGGTGGTTTAGAAAACCTATTACTTTACATCTTTTTTACTTGGCGGCAATTGCATTGCTAGAGAAATAAATTATTTTATACAAGAATATGGCTAGAAATTGGCTAAAACGTCTCAAAAGACGACTATAACGGCCGCATTAGGTCTGAAGGCTGCAGGTTCCACACTATTCGTCTAGTCAGAAGTTTTAGTGATTTTTAAAAAGCACTATGTTGGCGATGTAGATTCAATCCCTTTTAAGATTCTCCCGCTTAATATGTGGGTACGATCCCGGTCCCTTTCACACGAAACACATGGTGAAGATACCGCTTAAAACGCTCTGTTACTCGCTTAAAACGCGGTTTTTCCCCATCCCCAGATTCTCTGCATACCCACTATGGCTAATCCTCTGCCTCAATCGATAGACCAATTTTTTATCGTCATCTACGTCGTTCTCTTACCCTTTGACGTTCTCATAGGTCTTTAACGTTTCTAACATTTTCTTCTATCTCTAAAATTGTTGATTATTTTCTTTGGAATGATTAATTTTGTGGGAGTGAAATTAAGACATCGCGAAGCAGGACAATCTCCTTCTTAGCGTCGGAGATGATGCAAACTCTGAGATAGAGTGAGATCTTGTTAATCACTTTCTTCTCAGAGAAGAACGTAGATTATTAATATAAGATTTATAAGTCATTCCTTCAGCTCTTTATTTTGTGACTATCGAAATATATAAACATCATGAAAAACAAAAAAGGAGTGTTTTGTGGGCTATTGAGCGTAGTGTTGGTGAAGGCATGTTGCCCTCTCACTATTGCTGTTAAAAAATTGTTATTCTTACTAAATATTCTCTATGGTAAAAACTGCTTCATTTTCGAGTGAAAAATGAGTAAAATTCAGTAACTGAGGCGCTTTAACTATGAGAGAAGTAGACCATTCTTCAAAAATATGTTGTAATCCAGCCAACATTACATAATCCAGTTATCCTTGTTAAGACGCAGTTTTCTTTTGGTCCCCTGAAAAACGCCATAACCTTGTTTTACCGTACGTAACTAAGAATTCCTTGGATAGAGTGAATTTTCAATAACCAAAGTTTGCTATATTTTTGCGTAGCAATTCGAAGTTATTTCTCGCTTGAAATCACCAATTTAAATAGTGCTCATTCCTAAAAACTCGCATTTGCACGCCTACAAACAAGCACCATAGCAACCGAAAAAAAGAACATAAATTGAGCTCGTCAGAGTAGTATCTGAAACACCTCATCAACTCAATTTATGCGTGCGAAAGAAACGGCAAAATCATTTAATTCCATAAATCGGAAGAGGCAGAGCATAATTCAATTAGGGAGGAGAGAAGGGGATAAAAATATCTAATTTCCCTCTCTCCCAGAACACAAGAGAAGCTAAATTTTGCGAAATGAGAGGGGAAGAGTCGATGGGATGAAATGAAGAGCGCTTCTCTCGCGAAGGGCGAGATTTTGACGAGCGATAGAGAGAGAGGCGTTCTTTAATCGGCGGGATGAAGAAGTTGGAACATCTGAAGGAATGAGGATTCCGAAGGAGTTTCACTCCCAGTTGGAATCGTCAAGGGCTTTATGGGCACTGTAAAATATGTAAAAACAGCTCCCTTTTACGGCGCGATATACCTTCATCAAACGGCACAAGTCACGTTCTGCTCCTTTTTTAATTAAGGTGATTCTTTCGCGCGGGAAGTACTAAAGGGGAAAAGTTTCGCGATTCTCTTTCTATAAAAGGGATTGATGCAATTTTTCGGAATAATTCTGGATGCTCCGACGGGGATTGAAGTACTTGAACTAGGTTAATTTACTATCACGGAATTCTTTGAAAAGAGAAATTGAGAGAAAAAGAAATTAACTAAGAAACATATTAATGACTTCCTTTTTAAGCTATGTAATCGTGATAGATTAAAACGGAGTTAGGTAGCTACAACTAAACCGAAAAAAGAGTACTTGTTCATTCTTTGCATGGTTATACAGATGCAGCCAGGCTGTATGGAAGTCGTTGTAAGTGCTAAAAAGAAATTCTGTCTGTAAAGTATTCAGACCGAAGGCAGATTAAACCTCATTAGCAACCAAAAGATAGAGGAAGAGGAATGAGGCTTGCCAGGTAAGGTTAGGAATGAGGTAGTTTACCCTTGCTTCCCTCCACGAGTCAGAATGCGATAAGCTGAACAATTCTACGTAAGAGGAGCACAATAGCTATACGAGTAATACTTCTTGTAGCATACCATAAGGAGACACTATAATCATAATCAATGCTATTATCACTCCTTTCAGTATCTTTCATATAATCAAAGCCATGAGAAAGATTGTGGCAAAAGTATACGTAAAATATATTTTTCCATTCTCAGTGCCAAAATTCGAGTGCAAAAATATTTCATTTATCAAAATTAGGTAGCAGAAATAAGTAATCGTAGAAGGTAAATCCTCGAAATATTTATTTGCGATACAACTTTAATTCCCTGCTTATTTTTTTTTAAACTCGTATGAAAAATTACATCCGAACCTATCAACTTGTCAAATTTTGCCATTCCATTATCTATCCCATCTGTATGATTGATAAAGTAAATTTGACACTTTCTTTTTATATTAATTTTGTATTCTCGGGACATTTTTCAACATCAGAAGAAGTTATCCAGCCTCATCTTTTTTCATCTATGCCTACTACACGACTGAACGCTACTAAACGGTATGAATAATATAGTAATAACTCAAACTTTTGAGATGCAAGCAGTCTCAAAAAGAGAGATTGGTATCTAAACTGATTTGGAGATGATTCCTATTATCTATGACTCTAGGGAAAATTATAATATTGTATGGTAGTCTTCTATCACAACTCCTAATGTAATGATCTTCTCGAGTTGAACAACTTGATGATTGAAATTCAATACAGTATATCAATTAATAATAAGTATTGATTAACAAAAACTAATAAATATGATTAATTTTAATTTTACCTATTAATTTACGTAACAAGAAGTCCGAGATTACCGAACCTCTAGAACTAGAGCCAACAAACGGCTATCGCAGCGTATTCAAACCTCTAATTCATAATCAGATCTGTTTTCTTTTTTATTTCGTAATTTGTTGAAGTGATTACAGAAGTAAGCGATCATGATTGACTTGACATTCAAAAGTATCATGCCCGTTTTAAGTGTAGATTAATCAAATCTAAAGATGCATTTATCAACCACAGGAAGGAATAGAAAAACGAAAGGTAACATTTTATAATTCATATTCGCGCAGAACGTAGAAACAGATCTCGCTATTATTATTTCGAAAGGGAATGTTGCATATTAAAACAGAAGGCTTTGGAGGCTAAAAAATGTAAGAAAAGGATGAGAAAGGGAAAGGCTAGCTAGAGAGCAAGTTTTTTCGATGGAAAGCCGGCTGCATCTGCCAAGAATGGCAATTTTCCACTGATTTACGTTCTTCCCGGTGAAAAATCGCCTCTTCCTTTCGGATGTGAGAAGCTTGAGAGGGAATATAAAACTTTCTTGACACATTTGACTCAAGATACTACTCTAATATATTCATCATCCAACCATCCGAATCCTAATTTTCGGTTTTCAAACTTTTACAGTTTCACTTGTATTCAGTAGCACTTTGTTACCTAACTCCTTCCGAACGTTGCTTTTCCTTTCGTTTAAATAATCCCAATTTTATTTCGTTATTGCTCTTTTAAATCAAAGATAAATTGTGCGAGTGGTTGATGATTTTGTAAATTTATACAATGTGCTTCCGGAGACTGGAAGGATAGATAGATATCGGGAAAGACGAGTAAATACGGGCAGAAAATAGATGATTAGTGTGTACTCAGCAGAGAATCAGAACCAGAACCGAAATAACGTTAATTTTTTGCGGGAATGAAAACCCTAACCGAAAATTTTAAAAATATTGAACCCGAACCGAATCAAAAACCGTTATTTATTCCTACAATGAACATTTTACTTAATAGAGGAAGGTTTGCCAATCATGAGTAACTGCAACTCATGAGTAATTATTATCCTAAGACTTAGGGTAAAGTGATATTAATAACGGTTGGGAAAGAAAGAAACAAGAAATAATAAACTACGCTTTTAAAGGGCATTATATTATATCAGTAGGAGCGAAAACATTCGGTTCGAACCGGCTCAACTTTGGCGAAACCCTGACATGAACCTGGTTTTTGTATGAATGCAACATTACACGTAGTAGTATGATAACGCTGAATTGTTTGTTTTAATTCCTCTGGTGGCGGTGGGTCGAACTATTTTTCTTGCACAATCCTTTGGCTTCTATGACATATTTATCAATTTTAATAAACATCCGATGAGCAGAAGTGTCCTAATAGGGCCAATTGAATGGTTACACCCTGTAGATATGAATAGCTCTCCATATCAGAGTAACATATTTGTAACTTTATCGTACGAAGTAAAATTATATAGCAGCTAATTTTTATCTTTCCATTTTTGTATATAATGCTCATATTGAGATCTTTCAAGCTGTTAAGTTAGAGTTATACCGCAAAAACACGTATTCTTTATTGCATCTCCTATACTTAAAATTATATCACGCAAGTACAAAAAAAAAATCTTCTTAAAACATTGGTGGACGAAGAGGGCGTCAGGTTTCAGATATTTTCTTCGTTTCAGATTTTGCATGAGATATAACTCTTAATATTTGATCAATTTCACATATCTTGTCTTCATCTGTACACCCCCACGCCATCTCCAAACGGTTGTATGCACTAAACCCCGAAGATACGTCACCACAACCCTGTAGCTTCCATACTACGCAGCTCTCTATCATTTCAACATTATTAACGCTATGATTTATTAACCTGCCGACTTCACTTATTTTTAAACTATAAGAGAAATGTTTAAAGCTCGCAAATTTACATTAAAATTTAAAATGATGTTTTCAAAATAAGATCAATATTGGACATAAAATAAGAGAAATCAAAATGTAAGTGAAAATTAAATCAGAAAAAATATCTAAAATTATCAACTTGATGATTGAGATAAAGCGTTAATGACTTTAAATCATTAGCTTTTCTCCAAATAAATCTATTTCTTGGAAAATTCTGAGTAAATAGAGTCAATTCTGTAATTCAATATGAAGTAATGCTACGAGTCGATAGAAATTTCATATCCCACGCCTGAAACTATTTCAGCGTTAGCTACCACGTCATATGTTAGCTACCTCGATACGTGGGCTCCGTCACGTATCACCTTAGAATTGCATTTGATGATACATGCACACATTTACAATATAAAGTAGGAATTTAGATAGACAAAAGGAAGAGCTGTATCGTAGTCATCATCTTTATAAATTAGCGTCCAGGATTAGCATGGAAAATGAATGGATATATACAATTTATTTTACGAAAGATTAGTGTGTTTCTGCTCTCCATCACTATAAATATTTATCTGGATAACTTTTTCACCTTTCTTCACTGTAGAGAGTTAAACTTAAAACTTAGAAGGATAAGAAGCTCTCTTCGTAGGAAAGGAAGATCATTCTTAAGAAATATGACGAGAAGGTAACCAGTATTGCGCAACAATACTTCTATATTTCTAAAACTGTAGCAAGTAAAACAAATTAAAGAAGATTACTATTAGTTTTTGAAGTCAATTCCTATTAGTTTTAAATTACACATTTAAAAATTAAAGAGACGGTATTGTTGAAAGTGCTTCGACAGCTAAGGTCATTACGTACATGTGGGCCCCCACCAGGAATCGAACTCGGGACCGCTTTCACAAAAGGCGAACGCGCTGCCCACTTGGCTACCAAGAGACGAAAAACTCCTATTGATATCGAATTTAAAAGAAATAAAAATTTATAATATACCGGTTTAACGCTATCCCGCTTAGAACGTGGTTTTCAGTTGGCTTCTTGAAAAGCGTCTTAACCGGGTTTTAGAGTCTATTCTGGAAATGGAAAGAAGGGAGGCTTCGATCGATGGCCACCACCGCGACAAGGCGCTCGCATCGCAGAAGAAGATGTGAAAACAGAGGTGCGTGAAATGGGAAGAAATGGCGACGTGTGTGGGAATCCCCGAGGGAAGGGCGGAAACGATTTTATTTAGAGTGAGCTCTCTCACCTTTTTCCCAAATGCGGGCGGAAAGAATAGAGGCGTGGCGATGGAATGAAGAGGTGATCAAGAAGGAGAAGACATTGAGTAAGCGACGCCCGCGTTGCAAAAACATTCCGGTAGATGGGACCGGAATTGTAGAGACTTTCCAATGGACGCCGCTTGATCTAACGCTCGAATGAAAATGAACTTTGATGCTGTGATGGAGCTGAGAATTTACATATAAAGAGCGGTTGCTGTCGTTTACTACGGCTTGAAGTATCTTACACTGAAATGAGCTAGGAAACTTCCGATCAGTCGGTATCAGCCAGCGAGGAGTACCGGGGAATGTAGTTTAAGAGATGCCGTGTGGCATATGTTAGGTGCCAGCCTTATGGACCCCTTGACATAAACACTTAAACATTTTACATGCACATTTTCCTTGTATATCTTCATGCCCCCTAAATTTAAATTTAGTATTTAAATGAAAGTTACAATACTTATTGTCGCCGTCAAGCTTAAACTTTTACTCTATTTCATAATATTTTACGGATAGTTCCAGAGTCGAAGGTCAATGTTACATCCGGCGCAAAAAAAATTAACATTTTAAAAAATCTTAACAACTTACAATCAGACATAATAACTTTCTTTTTGAGAAAATTCTCTCGGGTTTCCAGCTAGGTAGGAATGATCGGAAGTACCGACGTTTCGGCCGCTATCACTGCTACCATTTTCATCATTCCTACCTGGCTGGAAACCCGAGAGAATTTTCTCAAATCAATACACCAGGAAAGGATTACGTCATTTTATAATAACTTTCATTTATCTGCAATAAAATTATATATCCAAGGAGAAACGGGCATGAAAAAAGTCTGACCCGGGGTGTAACAATACTATAAGGGCGCAAAATATAAGCTGCATCTATGAACTCACTGTCTCAGAATTTAGTAAGAAAATAAAATTCTTGATAGAACCTTCTTTCTTCAAAAGATTCTCATCCTGTATGCTGAAGTATTCGAGTAAGACTCACCGATTTGTCATTGCAATTCTTTTCAAACGTACTATCTTTCAATCGACAAAGCAATCATACATAATAGAATACTATATCAGCATAAGGAAAGGTATTTTTAAGAGGGTTTATAGAATGATGGTTGAAAGAGAATATGTATATGGAAGGAAATGTGCGAGAACGTAATGCGTGAGGAATGCAATGTTTACAAAAGTTGCTTTGGCAAACAGAGAAATAATAATGGGGTAAGGAATCTGAGGGAGAGACAAACACAGTAGGGATGAAATTGAATGAGGGAGGATATGAGAGGGAACTCGGTTCCATATAAGAGATGGCCGTTCATAGAGATGAACATTCCAAGACTTCTCAAATGTGTAACGTATAATACATATTGAGTTAGAAAAATACTAACAATATTTTGGAGTGCGAATTTTAATCTTAATCGCATTTCTTTATTTGGTTGAATTCCTTCTCGTACGTACAAACACGAATTGTATTAAATTAAATCAGATGTATACATAATACAATATATAAAGAATACAAGATTTGGAACAATCAGCAGAACAGCGACCAAAGCAAAGGCATTAGAAAATGAGTTGCAATAAGGAATCATTCACGTCGTTATCTACTATATGGATCGTAAACCAACTATCATAAATGTACATCAATGAAAAAAATATTATGTGGATTGGGAAAGAGGAAGATGATGTTGATATCCCAATAGAAAACCACAGAATAGATCAGGTAGTCTTTCAAATATAATAATAATAACAGCTTTATTTGTATAAGATTGAGATTTAATCTTAATTCAACAGATCAAGTCTCTTCCATCTAAGCGAAGTTAAAGTCAAGCTATCGCAGATTATATATACAAGAGATGCTTTTACAGCTCTAGATGACTTAGGTGTACAAGAAATGACGCTTTAGCATTAAGTGCATTATCTCTGTGCATGATGTTTGAAAACAGAAGCGTACTTAAAACTATGGAACTTAATTTTATTATGTTATGCAACTTTTAATCTATTATATTATCCTCCTCACAACATAAACGTTAAAATAATGAAACGATCCAGGTTTGATACGTGTGAAGTTATAGTTAAGTTACCAGTTCAACTCCTAGAACAACTGTGGGATATATATTTTAATTAATGTCACTTTTTTAAAACACAGAGAATAATGAGTTGATTGTTTTTTAAATTAGGAAGTAATAGCGATTCGTCAATAATAAGCGGTAGATTCCCAGATATGCCTTTAAATAAATTTGAAATTATAGCCCTGCGTTTAAAAAAATGCATCTAAGTAAATTTTCGCGTACTTTTATCTTCAAGTTTCGTAGTTCTACGAATTTGATGATAGTTTCTTTTTACGATTAAATTGTATTGCATAAGATATATACTTTTATAGTATCGATTTAATGCAATAAGTTGCAGAATATTTATAATTTAAAAGAAGTAAAATTCTGACTGTCAGTCCAGGATACCAGTTTCATCTTCCTCTTTCTTTTTCAAATACTTCTCAAGATGTTTCTCTCCCTCGACCACTCCTCATTTTACCCTTCTCCTCATGCATAAGAGAAACAAGGAGTTCCCCAGGAATCCAATCCTTTGCGTTGGAGTCACTCTGAGTTAGACGATTCTGAGTAGGTGAGAGATTATTTCAAGCATTTCTCACGCTAAACACGTAGTGAGAGAATACGGAAGTATCTCCTTGCATTCTGGAAGACCGCGGTCACTTTTTGCCTTTCAACATTAGCTCTAGCTCAAGGTTTCCTATCCTAGGTAGAATTCAATTGAATGAATTAAACAAAAAAATACATTTTCCCCATTTCTGCTTGAAGATTAAGAAAATATACAAAATCACGTGAGAAGAAGAGAAAATTGGATCATGACTGTTAATGAGTCATAGGATGAGAAAAAAATAGTAAATGTACGGGAAAACATGTCCGTAAAGAGGGAGAAAGAACACGAGAAAACACAATGTAGCGTAATAATGAACAAGAACCAATCTAGTCAATTAAAATAACAATATTTGTTAATATGAGTAAAATTACTAACCAAATACTAATAAAGTCTAAATTGAATAGACTTCGGAAATCTTTCTTTATGGTTTATGAAGCCTTTGAATGATTAAAATCCAGAACTACTTCGAGACAAGAGGTTTTGGATGTCGTATTCTGCAAATCTTTCGAAAATCTCAGACTTTTTCCTTGCGGAAATCACAATCCATAGGAACCTATAGAAATTATGATGCACGCAAATGTAATTTATTCCCATAAAGGAAGCATGTCCTTGCAAAGTGAAGGTCTGGAATTTTTCTGCGGCGCAATAAGGAAATCTCAAGGGAAAGGAATGAAATGATTATCCCTCAATGTAATGTGAAAAATGCAAATCAAGGGCTAGGATCGGGAAAAGCTCTCTCGGAGAGATTCCAATAACTCCTTAGAAGGTCTCCCACACATCCGATGGACCTCAATTCGGTCATTCTCAATCGGACCACGTAGCATTCCTCCGTCCCTCCAAAATCACCGAATCTTCCTCGTCCCTCCATCCTCGCTTATACTTTTCATTTAAGTATTTCCTGAAACCAGCAATCCCAACCAAAAAAAGGACTTCCATAATTGAATTAGGAACGCATTGATGGAATTTTTTCCTCCTTAATAAAGTGAACATCGTTAAAATTGGATATTTTTCAATAAAGTGGACCGTTCGCAGTGCTGGTATATCTTGATGAAATGCTTATTTGCATGAAACATTTTTCATTCATCTCTAGGCATACGAAAAATGAAAAGCGTTAATTTCTCTTAAAGACATCCTGAACATTTCAAAATCATTGCTTCGAAAAAGTATAAACATTTGGAAAGTATCGCCAAAAATATCAAGCTAGTCTTTGAAGGCCTACTAGGCTTAACTTAAGTTAAAGAGATCTATGCAAGAGGTTATGGTGAATAACAGTCACCTAGCAATGACAATAGCACATGGATGGAAATAATTAACTTCCGTATCTTTTCACAGAGTTACTTGTGTTTTTCTTGTTGACCTCTCCTATTCTATTTATATTTTCCTTATTACACACGAATGAAGACGGTAAATAGAGAGGAGCGCGAGTTGATTTATAAATTCATTGAACCTTTTTCTTTTCTCCACACTAATAAAGGATGTGAGGACTGGTTATTTTAATTATTTCCAGATGAGTGAAATTATATAGTGAAAGACTTAGTACTCAATCTTTCCGAAATGCATTTTTAAGAATATGTTCCATGCTCTTCTAAGAAAAAGCAAGTGATCATTAGTCACACTTAACTCTCATCGAAATTTCTATTACTATTGATATAACGTTTGCAAATATCAAATTCTTAATAAACAAGTAAACTTTGTTGTTTTATCTAAGCATTTTGTGTTTATTCTGAAAAACTTTATGTATTACAGGAAATCAAATCGTAATTATCGATAAAATTCACTTTTAACTTCAGAAAGACAGTTTTATACGCCATCCTGTCAGCTGATTTGGAAATTGGATTCATCTAATTTTTAGCTAATTTAATCCATTTTAGTAATATGATGAATTGACTCATAGAATTCTCTAGGAACGACTACTTTATTTATGGCTAAACTTAAACTGTGTTTTAATTTACGTTCTGTATATGGTGCTTTTTTACCATATAAGTTTATCAGACAGTTTCAAATCTATCAAACACCATCAATTGCTAATAATAGTTATTGCCATTTATTATTAATAGAATGATTAAAACAGTAAAAATATTACAACTATGCGGTCTCAGAGAAAAATGTCTACTTATTTATTTTCTGATCCAACAACGGCCATGGTTAGAAACTTACTACATTAAATACCATAACAAACAAGAAAACAAATAAATTAGAATATAAAGGATAGTTATAATCTATATCAATAGGTATATGATTTATATCATAGATTTGTCGTAATAATCAGATATAATATAATGATAATATGTAAGATATATAAGGATATAAAATTCTAGGGACTAGAATTTAAGGAACCAAGCTATTGATGTTTTATTTATGTTTTATGATAGAAATGAATGTGGGCTTAGAACTGAAAAATAGGTGAATAGAAGGTTTTTGTGAGGAAAAGATGTCAAATGTGTGAGGTAAGAGGAAGAAAATAGATGTTTGTGAGGTAAAGAGACGTTGTAGTTGAAGACGAGAAGGCATTCGTAATTAGAAGAGAATTACGGGAGAACTGAGGCAGACATAGAAGATGGAATGAAGGTACTTTAGCCCGAGTATTTTCCTACGGTGAGGAGTAGGAAAGAAAAATATATTTTTTAAATGTTTTTATAGTATCATTCTAATAATAATGTTAATGATACTAGAAAAGAAAATGCATGATTAGCGTAGCCTTCCCCAATTGCATCATCATAACATAAAAAAGCACTCAATACACTCCATTATAATTAAAAATAAAATGTCTGCGTAAACAAGAAATATTTAGCCTAGTTTCAATAGTCTCTCTTACAAGAATTACAGCATAACATTTATACATATTTAAAATATTTAAATCTAAACAATATTATGTACACAAAATCCAAAAAGCTATACATCATTCGAAAAAATACACCCATAGTCAGGGAATTCCTAAATTCATGATAAAAAAGTATGTAACCTGAACGGTACATTAATTTATATATGTTTGTACGTTAAAACAATATTTTGAACCTAAGCCCTTTGCGGAAATACATCTGGGATACCTGAATGTTTCTATTGAAGAATGACAGAGAAAGAAAGTGAAAAATGCAAATAATTATTATGATGATAAAACGAATTTACTGGGGCGAGATCGAGACTAGTTAATCTCTTCTTACATCAAGTCCTTCATCATTTTGTAATTAATTTATAATTTTGTATTATGCCTACGCATAAACGTTTGTTAAATGAAACCTTGCCACCTGGCTTCTGGCCTATCTGCATGAATAATTTCTGAATAAACAAAACTTAAAAGAAGGAGATAGTTTGAAAAAGTTATCTCGAAGAAAAACTCAGGCGTAAGTCCGGTTCTGAGTGAGGTGAGCAGAGGAAACAGTGGGCGAAGCAATGGTAGACGGACAGATGCTCCGCTTATTTGTATGTGCTGGTGGAGAGAAGAAAGTTAGTTCTCCGGAAATAAGTATTTCTGAGTTCTCTCACGTTGGTTAATATGGCCGGAGCATGATGTCATTTCCGAGTTCGAGGGAAAACTTTGTAAACTAAGACAAGGGAGAAGTAGGGCGGCGGACGGCTGATAGTCATTTCGCGGTTAGGGAAAGTAAGGGCGGTGATGGAGGGATATGAATTTGTGTTGAGAAGGTGAAATGGTCGTTTCCTTGAGCCAAAAGGGCGGCAGGAATAAGGCAGCAGGCTGACGCACAAGTACGGTCTTACCTGGTTGCCTCGTAAAGGAATGATGGTAACATTACTTTATTGCTTAGGATTCGCATTACATATAAAGTGTAGGTCAGACTGTAAACTTTGCTTCTGAACATTAGTGAACATTGTTCCGCTGTTTATAATCAGTTCAGAAACCTTGTCTCGAAACTGTCAGTAAACATTTTTCCGCGTCCAGACCGCATGTGCAACATACATGTATTATTTGCCATCGGAATGAAAAAATAGAAGACATCGATGGATTTGCAAAGCATTTTACCAAAAACTTTACACAAAGCATTCTGTTAACAGAGATGAATTGAGTCTACACGGTAGTTTAAGGTTTCAACACCTTCATCTCATCTTTACGAAAACAATCTGTTAAAGAGTCATTAATCTAGTACATGCTCAGATTATGCAATCGTTAGAAATGGAATTCTAGTTCTATAAAAAGAATTTGTGCTAAAGATAGGCGTGAAACATGCAACAGAGGAAGATGAACTGCGAGAAAATTTCAACCCTACCAATAATCCATTAATTATAAGTTAAAAGGCTCTTATAATAGTTAGTTTAAGTTTAACACATGATAGAAGATAGGTTTCATAGAATCAGATTCTGAGTTCGAAGCAATTTTGAAGCAAATAATATCAAGCATGTTCCCTATGTTAAAACGACTTGTCGTTTTATCCGCTATTTTCTGACAGACAAGAGTTTTCATCGGATTTTCATCGGTGAGGTGGATTTCATGAAATCTTTGATAGCGTAGAAATGAGACTTAATAATGGAACGAATTTAATTTAGCGAAAGACGGGGATTGGCCAACAGCTTGCCTGATGTTATCGCATGTGCCTAATAGTCTTTTCTCGGTAGAAATTGCTGGACACCCTTAACGCACAGTATTTGAAATAATGCCTCAGTTATCGATCCATGCGCAGGGTCTTAATTAAGCTTCAATCCATGCCTTTATCCTTTCATCTTTGGCGCCCGAACAAAACCGCATCTCTTTAACGCAATCCTTTACTCTCTTAAGCGATAGGATCGGCCTTCTCACCGTATAAGGGATCCGCCCTTTTCATCAAGAGATGAAAGCAAAGGGTGTCAAACTTAAATAGTTTTTTTTACCCCTATAGCAGTCGCTTTCTTCCTGTGGGATTCGCTTTCTCCATCTCTCCTTATCTTTCCCTTCTCTTTTTATCTAATACATTCTCCCTATTGAAGATTCTCTTCCCTTCTCCTTTTTTACCCTTTCCCTTAAGGGTCGAATTCCCACAGGAGGGGATACGCTTCTACTCCATCCTCGGAGGACTAAAGGTCGACTGGAAGGGGGTAGAAATCGATTTTTATCGATAATAAGGGACAGGAGGTTAGAACCGTGACTGGAATATTTGCCGGAGTTTCTTCTCTGACTTTCGTCTCCTTCAGAGGTCTTCCCTATATCCTGTTTTCCCCTCCTTATTTACTCCACCCTTTCAGGGTTCCCTTTATTTATACACTTCTTCCTCTACGGTCTCTCTCTCGATTTTTCTTCCCAATTTTTCTGGGTTCGCTATCTGATCGGCTGTTTCGAGCGCCCCCTTTCGCACAGATATTTTCTCTAATAATTGCTCCATCTTTCTTCTTTCAGAGATCGGATGATGTTTAATGCGCTGTCATTATGCGTAAATCCGCTGGATATCTCTTCTTTCCGGAATAATGAGAATGAATGTCTTAAATCGATTCCGGATCTGTATTTGTTCTTTTCGATTCCCTAACAAATGATTGTGCGCAATTTTGGTCGATCGTTCATTCAGATTGAAGGATTTAATGGTTAGTTTCCCGTTACAGGCCAGAGTCTGGTGGCTGCATTATATCATATTTTATGTACTGTAAAAAGAAGAAGAAGTACATTGGTAATAAACAGTATAGAAAATTACCAGCGAACTTCTTCTTTACCATAATAGCTTTCCACAAAGTAACGCCTAAGCATGTAGATTTCATATTTTATGTACAATTAAGACTTAAAATAATAAGAAGAAATAATTCTCATTGTTCAGTATACAAGAATACAGAGAGTAGTAATTAAACAATATACAATATCACGAATTATATAAATAATTTATATATATATATATATATATATATATATATATATATATATATATATATATATATATATATATATATATATATGTAAATTACCCTAACCATGACTATTAATATTATTATTAATGGATGGTAAAACGTGAAAGGTTTTTCAAGGTTTACGTTACATGTAATGTATTTTAGCCAAACCATATTAGTACTTGAAGGATTTGATGTTTTCCCTGTGTATGTTGCTAAGAAAATAATGTTTGGTTTACACCGAAGATCTGATCTGAGTGTCCACGGATTGGCGGCAACGGTTTCGGATTCAATCCGAGTCGATCGTAAAGTAATCCGTCTCCCAAATTCCGTGCGTTTCACACTTCCGAGCGGAAAGAAATCCGTCTTGGGTATGACGTCACTCCTCATCCCAGTCGAGAAACGATGAAACGTCATAAGGATTCACACGTGAACAGATAAAAACAGCATTCCAGTAAACAGTAATTTTTGTAAATTAATCTCCTGCATTTGAGCGTTTGAGACAGATGTGTGGTAATATTTTACACGATTTTGTTCGTTTATACTTCAAATAATCCCAACCTATGCACCCATTATAAATCATATTGTATCATTGAAAATTATCACTAAATTTGCTGAGGTATTTATCAATGTATCAATGTTTTGGTTAAAACGTTCTAAGTACATTTACAATGCTGTCGGAGATTATTAATAATTTGTAATATTGCGTTTAAAAGCACTTAGCATGAGGGTATCTAGCCAGCAGAGTGAAGTGGTTGCTTCCACATCTCATGATGTGTCTAGTTCAAGCGAGAGTGCACCTCATTGTGAGGTGCAGACAATATCTTCTGCTACTCCGCCACCTTGTAAAAGGTTTACACAAAAAGGTTAATTGCTGCACTAAAATGGAATTGCATTCTATGCTTTATTACTACAGATGACTTGATAACAGCAGTTCTTTTTAACATGAATTTTGACAAGGTTTTATATAGTTAGTTTATAGTATAAGTTTCCTATATGAAGATTGGAGATGAACCCTATACCTTCATGTCAACTTAAGTATTGGGGAAAATAAATTGCAAGTGAACTTTTTTTGGAATGATATGATAATATCTAAGGATAGTAGAACATTATCTAAGGCTTAGAAGGAAGGAATTTTATAAATAACACTGTTCAGTTCCATTCTGTTTTTATTTACCATTATTGCCATTTCTACATGTACTGGGACACACAGATATACTCAGGAAGGTCATACATACAAAATAATACATGGATATAAAATACATGCATATTTATAATAAAAATTGTATAGATAGAAACATACTTTACACATGTAAGCTTTAAAATCATGGTCTTAGTTGACATACCATACATTGGACATAAGGTACAATATTTTGTATAATCATTTCATATAAAGGAACCTCAGGAAATAAGTTTACATCTGTATCTTTTATTTGGATAATCTATGATTGATTTGTTTTCTATTGTTATTTATTTTTAAAGTAGCAGCTTCTTTATATAAAATTATTTATTACTATGAAGCAGAAGCCATTTCTTAAGTTTTATACTTTTATTTTGAAGCGGTCTCTTTTCTGTCATTAAGTTGAGATACTTTTTATCATTATTATACAGGGCCCATTTCCATTTCTTTCATTACTTTTATCTATTTCATTTATGTAACAGTTTATATTTATTTCTAGTTTATAGCAGGTTCAATTTTATTCATATTAGTGTTTTCTATTTTCATTTGATACATTTTTCTTTATTTTAATGCAGAGGACTGTACTGTATGTGATAATTATTTAATTTCCTCTGAATAAATTTGTTATCTAAAGGGTATGAATATTTATATTGCAATGTATCTACTCAAGGGGATGAAAATTAATTGCCTATAGCATGCAAAAGACATACTTTCAATGTATTGTCTCTTGTCTAAGGGACTGTTAGGGATTACAATCTACCTTGTTATTACAGCCAATATGTTCAGGATATTCATCACCTCCTCTATAGGCCTGACACTGGCATGCCTGAGGCTGAAATTAGCACTGATTCCCAATGATTTTTGGTATCAGCTTTGTGCAGAAAAATGCAATGCACAAAGGACCTAGGTGCCCAATGAAATTCTTCCAGTTATTAATACCATATAGATTAGGTAATATCTAGGTGCTACAATAATTATTTCATTCATTATTCAATATTCATTATTTTATTTCTAACAGAGATATGATTTATCTTCAATCATAATTAAATTATTTCACAATTTCCTTAAGATATGGCAATTTTAGAATTTGCTCGCCACAAGTTTATGAGCTATAAAGCACAAAAGAGTAGCATCAGCTACATTGATATTAATTACATAGATCTCCAACATTTGAGTTGAGATTTACTAAAATTAAGAGTAGCAGAAGTAGACGTTTTGATTTTACACAAAAATATTATCAATGGAATTTTGAAATAACAAGGTTAAGTTTTCTTGGATGTGGGTTATACATTCTATCATTCACATTTTATATTAGGGAAGTTCCTGTATCAGAAGTAACCTAATAAGATGCTATTTTTATTCAAGAGTTTTCTACTTTTGTAAATAGGACATTTCCCTTGCATAAATTAAATACAATACCACATACCTTTATTTCAATAGCTTAATTTAATTAATTTCAATTTAATGCTGTGGTATGGTGCCCAGTGTTTAGGAATGGTCAGTCTTTCACTATTAAAGCCATGCCATGCATTTATTATGATGATACAAGCCTTGGAAAACTTCATCTGTGACACTGAAGGGGTCTGAGTTATCCATAAGTGCCTCAGACCTTGTCTTCTTAAAACTTGCAGCCTTATCTCTCCTCAGAACAAACATCAGGTTCCTTAATGACCTCCATGGTGTAGGTTATTAACAATGAACATACGTATAGCACCCAAATTCAGCATCTTTCTGGATTCATCTGGAATTAAAAGTAAAACAAAAACAATACAATCAACGCCCATTGAAAAAATCAAAATCTGCTGATGGGAAGTAGAGAGAACAGTGAAAAACGCTACTTCTAACTAAAATTTCACGTTGAAAATTAGTATTTAGTTCATACAATATGGGCATAACAGACGAGGTAAATTACCAAGTCTATTATTCGCACTGATGTAACTATGATGCTAAGGCACGTAAACAATCATCGCAAAAGTAATCAAAGGAATGTATTTCCTAATCGAAGGGCACGTTTTCAATACAATAAACTAGGATTGATATTTCTATGTGATTACACTGTGCATTTCAACTTGTTTCATTTTCAAAAATATCGCCACTATCGTATATAAATTGTATTCAATCAGTTCAATTCCTTTTTACCTTTCCGATTTTCGTATTACATTTTGTAAACATAATTGACAATAATCTCACAGTCATAGGAAATAACAATCCTCGACTAATCGGTCCTATTTGGACGACCGCGCCGTAACTAACGAATCGAACGTGACCTCGTGACGTTGCCTAATTGATAGAAAAACTTCATGTTTGCCCCGTTGAGTTGGAATATAAAATGCAGTAGTGCGGTTGGTGTTTGGCGGCTCTTAAATCCAGTCCAACTGAAAACCGAATGTCGTCATCATCGGACGAATGAGACTTAGGGCCTAAATTGGAGATGTCTGATTTCGAATGCATCGATGAGTTTGAAACAACTGTCTCAAAGTAGAGATGCTGCATGATGCAGGGGAAAAGTCGAATCATGAACCGGATGCGAAGAATGTTAAAAAGAAAATTACCGTATATACCCGCGTATGAGGTGCAGAAGGAATTTGAATTTTATTCTCGAGGCTGTATTCTGTATTCATCATCATAGTAAATGCCATGTAAATTCTATACCCTTCTATAAAGAGCACCCTGCTTCACAGTCTTGATTTTTGGTGACAAAAATGGGTTTGATACGCAGGTATATAGGGTACTTTTCGCGATGCATAGTTTTGTATATTACAAACATCTAAATTAATACCCAGGCGAGCCACCTTTCCGCGTGTGGTAGAGGGGTGTACACACTGAACGTACGAGTTACTTCTTTCGCTTGCTATTATATATCGTTCGCGGAAAGAATGAGTTCTTGAAACGAATTGTATTAAAATTTATTTCTCTTAATTAACGCTCATTGTCGGATCGGCCGAAATGCAGAAGATCGCATAATACCGATTATGGTATTATATTGTCTTAAGCAAAGGTACTTTCTATGAATTTATTATACGTAACGTATCGTCTAATTTCAACCACCTTTTCAAATTGACTATATACTCTATTCGATTCGTTACACGATGCTTCGTCCTTTTGTTTCAGGAAAAATTGCCAAGCTGGAGCTCGCAGTTTTTATGCTTATCGTCGTCTCCACTAAAATAGGATAGCAAAGGATTTTTTAGATGAGATATAATTAAAGCCATCTTGATTGGTAAATTAGTTCTGGGAAGTGCAGCACTTATATAGAATTTGCCATACAAATTTATTGTAGGAAATTTAAAAACGAAAGAAGAAGTAACGAAAATATAATTTTCATCACATAAAATTGTAGTCGATGCGATTGAAGTCTCACAGGGGTCGATTCGGTTCGAAAATTTCGTCGAGGGGAGAAAAATAACTCCATTCGATTATAAATTTCGATTATTTACTCTCTTACAATGACATTGAAAAATGCAGTGAAGGTTTTAGATTAAGTTGATGAAATCGATACACGTGTGGGCGTGACTTCGTGGAAAGACATCGCAGAAATATATTCTAGAAAAGAAGGAATTCTTTTGATTTCTTAAGTATCGATATTTATAACATAAAAGAAGTTCAGTGTTAGCTGTTCCCGTTAAGTCCCTATAAGGGTCAACGCGATTGGTACGCCAGGTGAATCTTTTGAAACTTCTGACGTTTTACTGAGTTATAGTTGTACCTTCTCAAACTCTTTCAAATATTTTTATTTTCCTCCATTTTATACCTTCCTTTCTCTCCTTATGCCCTCATCCTTTCCCTTCTACAACATCAAAATCTTTATCCTCTTCCCTCATTGGAACAAAGAAATAAACTTGTGTCAGATAAGTTTATCCTTTTCGGGTCCCTCTTTTCTTGGGTGTGGTGGAGAATGGTTTCATCTCTTATTTTCGCTTCTCAGATAGAAGGGAAGAAAGAGCTGAAGGATAGCTGAGTTGCTGTTGAAGAACCCCACTAATAAATGTATTATTTCCCCGTATTGTGAGGCCCCACGTCGTATGAAAGGTGATGTGGGTGTCTCCCAAATAGACTATCTCCTCACGTTCCACCCTTACGACGAATTCCTTTGCCTCCCTGTCCAAACTCGCTCCGTTTTATTCCGTAAAAATACGTTTTCGAATTCTCGAATAAAATATCTTCCTGTATAATAGAACCATGCTCCACAGCGGACAGACAGTCTGTCCCACGTTACTTGTTATAAAATCAACAAATAATTTAGTAACAATTTATTTCGAGTATTTAACACTAGTTGAAAAGTCTTGATGTGATTTACGCTTAAGCATCAGTCTGTCTTTATAATGATGCATCAGCGTCGAAACATGTCGTATTCGTAGATCTGGTATTTTGCAGAGTTATTTATGATAATGATAAGGAACTAGTTTCCCCCGAAAAAATAGTTTTCCTTTTTTTTCTTTTTCATCGTTACGGAATACCACGAAGTAACTCGTCAGTCGATTGAGTTTACTTAGTTAGTTGAAACAGCCGGCAAAGTAGCCCAAAAGTAATGGTTAAAGTAAATAATTAGAATTCAATATGTAGTTGTTTTATTTCCACTAAAAATAAAATAATTACATATTGATATAAAAATACTTAAATATGGAAACATACCGATTTAATTTTTTGAAAAAGGATACATCTACTTTGAACACTAAATATGTCCGTGCCATCTATCAATTAGTGAAGAACGTACGAGGAGCTCGCTTGACATCTATTGGTGCATATCTGCGTACGTGCACACGCGTAGTACTTTATGTAATAGATGTCTCAATTAGTGTTGTCACAGGGCAATATCCTCAAATTTTCGCTTAAAATCATTATAGTCGATGAATTTCCTTATTTATATTGTCTCCTAAAATTATTTTCTCTTAGAGCGAAGGCAAATCGCGGAGTTACTATGATTATGTCCAAATGTAATGCCCTGCTGTCCTAATGGTTTCATGGGTTGCGACGAATGAAAATCAAGGAATTATCCATTTACAGCGATGGCTATAAAGTTTCTCTTCCTGTATCTTAAATAGAAGTCGTCTTAACACTGCTCAGAGTTACTATAAAGAGTTACATAGTTGCATATGAACAGGTAGAAGAAAGAAAGGAAGGTAGCGCTGGAGGCATTGAACATGCAGGGAGAGGATGAGAAAATGAGTATGGGGATGAGGTTGAAATGGAAGGTCGAGAAGAGCTAACACTTGACTGGAGTATTGAAGTGGAATCCCTTGTCAGCTTCAGTCATGGGTGTGACGAGATGTGTGCTTTAGCGTGTGTGTGCGTGTCGATGTGATTGATTCAGGGACGAAGAGCTAAACGCCGTGGAGTGGGTTCAAGCGAGAGACGAAAATTTTGATTGTCAGTGAAGTGCAGAGAGCGAATGCGTTTGGTAGCGACGCGAAAAAGGGCGCGAGAGAGAGATACTCATTCCTATGCTGAAGGATAGATATGCAATTGCATGCCTTTCCCTCACCGATTGCTAGATCTTGTTCGGAGCGCTCATCTATAAGCTTTGTGATCCTCGCGCCGAAATGACTTCCTGCGAATATTTAATGGCTGCTTGGAGAAATACGCCCCTCTCTTCATATCTAAGCGTTCTCATTGATAAAGTGTAAAACAAAATGAATCCCTTTACATTTTATGTACAAAGTATAATTATGGATAAAGCAATATGTTGCTCCTTATTTTGCTGTATTGACTCATATTTCGATTGTGATGGACATCGGATAATATCCCACATTCGAAGTGCCATTTCACAGTACTAAAAAACTTTACGGAATCGATGGATATCTCTCGTAGTCTCTGGTCAATATTGACCATAATTATAATACTGTGTATTAAATGCATAGATAAAAAGGATTATAAGGGAGATCAAATTATATCCCACACTCCACTTATTCAAGGAATTTAATGTTATGACCTTGGAACATACATATTATTATTAGGCTATTGTTGAAATTTTGCACAAAAAATTTTTTCGAAGATATCAAAAACTATGATTGATTCGGAATGAATTTGTAATCATGCTCTTATTGTATTTTTCTAAATAGTAATAATTATTTCATATTAAAGATCTTTAAATGAATATTTGCAAATACTAAATAAAGAACTCCTATTCTGTATTCCCCAACGAAGACATAATTCACACACCCATGTTTGGTTACATTATGTAAATACATTGCACCAACATTCTAGCTATAAATCCTTCCCTATGTAGTATTTTTCATAAGCAATAAATTAAATCATTTGGAAATCGGAAGCTAGTAATCATGTCGTACTAAGTTGGGCGATTGATGTAAAAAAGTTGCCGATTAAAACTATAAATTTTAAAGGGGAGAGATTTTCGGTAAATTGTAAAGGCAATGGTGGGTTCTTTATTAACAGCAGGAACTGGTCCTTAGTTGATTTTTGTGACAGAATGGTTACATTCTACATAAAAAGATGTAAAAAGAGAAAATTTTTAGTATAGATACTATAACGTATCTAGTATAGATACAGGAACATAAATATGTCAAATATGTTTTAAATATATTTTTAAATGATCATCGTTCATATCATTACTACGAAACATATATAATGTGAGTGAGTGAAATAAAATAATAACTAATTAATAATCCAACCAAACTTGAAAGTTTCTGTTGTGAGCACCCGGGTGCTTCCGAACATATGCAAACCTTATATTCGATCATTTCTACTAACTGACAGTTTCAATAAATTCAAATTGCACTATTTAGTTAGAATTGGACTATTAACAACGATCTGAAGGGTCGGAGAGAAAATTCAATTTTTAATTGAGTGAATACATGCACAAATGTACCACGGCAGGTACCCGGGTTTGTAAACAAGTATCAATGCTATAACATTGATTGAAAGGTTGCTGCTATTTTACTTTTGGTATATGTTTTATCTGTATACTGTTCCAGATTGGTGTCACTATATTTCGGAACATTTAACATTCTGTTTGGTGTAGGATGAAGCGAATAAACAAATTACGGAGGTGATCTTCTTTCATAAGAGCAAAAAAGGACATTTTAACTATAAAATTTTGCGATAATGGTAACAGATTTTACTTCTAAAATGCTATAGACATAGGACGCCAGTGGTATACTTACTCCTAAAACTCGCTACTGTACTGTACAAAACAGTAAGTATATATGCTCTACTTCATACTCGAGAATGATGTCTATGCTTCAAAACTTCATCCTTGCAGTACTCCTGAAATTTTCATTAGGATCAAATAACAATAGAAAACAGGAAAAGACAAAAACGTTTTTCTCTCTACTTCTATTGTTGTTTGTTTAATCTTCATAGAGAATGTAAACAAAGGTTTACATTTGACACAATCCTAAATTTCTCGCGTGGATTTTTTCGATCTTTATATTTCAAAATGCAACACGTAGGTACTTATTCACTCTTTTTCGAAGATGATGATCTGCCGAAATATGTTGACCCAAAAGAAAAGAAACGTGCGGAGGAGAAGTATCTCCTTTTTCATGAGGTAGCAACAGCTCTCTGCGCCGACCTTCCAAAATCCCAAGGTAAATGATTTTTTCTAACAGGAATCTATGACTTAGTTACACATAGAGAAGATAAGTTAATTTCCCTTTTTATTTCTTTCATTGGAGAAAGGAAAGCAAAAGCATGGATTCGGAAAATAGATGACTTGAAAAATACAAACCAATGGTATTTAAAAAACGACTACATAAAGTTGCTGATACTATGTATGCAACGCCGAAGATTGGTGGGAATTTTTAGCGCTTTCCCAGAACATGAATTTGATGTGCCGAAACTTCCTAAGGGCCTCACTGTAAATATACATTAAGTGTTTTCTGAGGGAGGTATCACTAGCTCTTTCTGCACCGTAGGTGACGAAATAGTGATGGCGTAAGATGTGTGCATTGCATAAATAAACCAAAGAGTATTGGTAGTTTTTGAATTGAACAAAAGTCATACAATGCGATTAGAGGTGTCATCCGACAAACTGCTTCGCCAAAGGAAAAGCAATATAAGAAATTTCTTTCCGTAAATAATTTAATTATTGTAGCTATTGCAAGTGTCAAAATCTCTTCAGTTGTTAAGCCTTAAATATATGGAATTTTCATCTGAAAATTTTTATATTAATATCATTCGAGTCCATCGTATAATATTTCCCAGAGTAACATCCGAATTCTTTGAATTATAACTTAATGGTATATAAGAACAGTCAAGAAGAGCGGGTAAAACTACACGGTTTGCCCGCTAGACCTCTCCAAAACATTATACTTGAACGGTAGGTCTAGCGGCAAAAACGCTCGGATATTCTATTCTGGCGGTCCAGTCGCCAGTAGCCGTGATGGACGTTATAGAAATATGTTGTATTTCCGCAGTGTTACAGTTATTCGAAGTCTTTAAGATGACACTTCTCTCCAACCAACATTTGGCCTTCATTTCTGTATTCGAATAGTCTTTAATTTTTATATCATACAAAGAAGGACGCGTCTCTACATCACAAATAAACTTTTCGGTGTCGAGAATGACCAATCCTAAGAACTGTGAATGATGCAACCGCTCGTGTAGATTCGTCATCTTAAATACTTTGATTCTGGTTTGAGGAGGTAAAGGCGGTTAGAACGCCGTGGTTTGCCCGCTCGTCTAGAATGGGTCTGAGGTATCTCAGCGAGCACATTGTAATTGATTCAATTTAGGAAACTTCATCTCTAGAGTTTGTAGGTATCTATCAAAGTAATCAGAAGAATCCTTGAATTGCTTTCTCGATGTGAAATAATCTGTAAAATAAATATGAAAAATTCGCCTTTTTAAAGCAAAAAGAAGAATGGGCAAATAATAATTCTTATATTAAAGTAAATGAAGTACCATGAAAAAGTTTGATATAGTTGATCGAAGGGATTAATTTTTGAAACTTGGAAAGTAAGATTGATCTGGATTACATTATTGGAGAAAATTATTTCAATTCCACAAACCATATGGGTGATAATTTCTGAACCAAAATTTACAAAGATAGGGAAAACAATGATGAAATCACTCTGGCTTTAATTTTCAATCCATTTATGCTTAAAAGTGACAAAAAATCATATGCAGAAGTGAATGACATGATTATTGCAAATAAAAATGCATGTATTTTACATGAAATTTCCAGCCAATACTATAATTGTTATTTCTTTCTCTTTTTCCATAAAAAATTGAGACTTCTTTTACTTATTAGTACCTCAAATTTTGCTGCATCTTATCTACTGATAGTTTTCAGCTATATTTAGCAATTCTTATACTAATTCAGGACAGACTAGGACAGATATCTACCAGAGAAGGTCTGGGGGGTAAATGTTCCCTTTCTTGTGTGTTTGCATGTATATATATGTATGTATGTATTACCACCAACAAACTAAAACATTAGTCTTGTGGAATGGGTTCCCTTCAAACTCAGGGCTTGGATGCCAAACATCTGCATAACCCCCCTCTTGGCCAACCCTGAGGACAAGATAAGACTTTCATGAATCAATTCTCTAACAGATGCAACAGCTAGCAAAAGGAATGTTTGAAGCACATGAAGGGAAAGCTGTTGTTGTTCATCCTCCAGTAGAAGCAGAAATATCAGCTGATTTAACAACATATGGGGCAGTCCAAAAAATTCCAGGATTTGGAGTGCATTGTTTCTTTGCTGTATCAAAAAAGGAACCTTTTACAAAATGGCTGAATAATGAAAAACCATTTAGGCCTATTCCTTTAACATCAGCAAAAGTAATAGCTGACGTAAATGCTCCAAAATGTGACAAGCAAGTATTTACAACTCCAAATTAAACAAGAATTTGCAAATGGTCTGCTGATTAATTTATCTGGAACAGAAAATCAATACATTGAAAACCTATTTGAAAACTTTGACTGATCCTGATAATATTTCAAGACTTATTTTAATAATAGGATTAGAATAATGTATAAGTCTAACTTTTCTAATACTTCTGAGTTAGATTTCATTGTTACATGCACAGGCTAAGACTTCTGATATGACAATTCATATGAGAGGAGTAAAATTTATTAAATTGTTTGGCCTTGAATTAAAAAAACAATCTCTTCATTGCAAGATTAAGAATAACATTATAAGATTACATTTTAGGGTGATATCAGGATCAGATAAATATATTTTATTATCTAAAGAAGCTCATTCAATTATTTATATTTCTACTAACTACTATTAAGTCCAGATTTATATAAATCCAACTTACATAAGTTGGAAAGTGTTATTACATCTCAATACTCCCTTTTATCAGTTTTGTTGATTAGAAATTTGAAAAATCAATAACTGATTCATTAATACAATTAGTTTTCAAACTCTTTATTACTTAATATAAAATATTTTTATCCTGGAATTATCTGCAATTATTTACGTACAATGTCCCCATTGTTTAAGCTTCATGTAATTAACAGGTTAAAAATAAAATTAATGTTTCATATCAATCCTTTCACTAAAAATCTTCTATATGTTTTCATGAAGATATTTTAAATTTGAGGAAGTGATTGATGCATTACTATTTTCCAAAAGTTTACACAGAAATGATTATTTGTGATTAACTTTCAAAATCTCTTTTCTTTGGGATTTAACTAACATCCATTTCCTCCTTAACTAATAACCAAGATAGCTGTGATACGGGATAATATTCATAAGGAACTTTTCTCAAAAGCTCAGTATGGAATATCAATATAGGAATATTGGATATCAATATGGAATTATTGAGAGCATTTTATTTTATCACATAGTTTTAGTAGGTAGTTTCTATAGCATAGATAGAGAAGTGAAAAAAATTTGATTTCAAATTTATCATTACATTTTGTATATGTAATACACTAATTTATATATTTAATTTTAGATTTATAAGGGATCCTAAATCTCTAGTCGAAAAACCTATTCCTGAAGCTGCCAATAAAAGAAAGTCAATGGAAGAAATTGAAAGAATATTACATGGTGAAGAAGTAACTGTGGAGGACTTTGTAAGAGCACAAGAGTGGTTGAGGAAGACAGAAAGAGCAGCTGCTGCTGCTCTTGAAGGAGGCAAGGATGATACAATTGAAATCAGTCTGCATTCAATACCAGAGGAAGAACTTGCTGAGATTATAGAGAAGCTCATTGATCAAGGGGAGATAACACACATAAGATCACCAGGCCATGAAAGTTGCATGTTGACTGAAGAGGAAGTTGTTGATTTAGAAAGAAGGTTTGCAGAGCTAAGGAGTAGAATTAGAGATCCTGACTTAGAGTATCCTGAGTCAGAATTCTCTGGGGAGTCAGTGTACTCTCCTGGAATGCCTCGTCCAGAATATCAACCAAGACGGTACATTATACGCAGGAAACGTTGTGATTTGTCTGCTCTGTCACCTCAGGATCCTACAGAATATGAATTTGAAGATCATAGCAGTTTATATGAAAGAATTCTTGATCAAACACATCATGAGTGCTCATCAGATGAAGAAGTCTCTGAGGGAATAGAAATGGCCAGACTATTCCAGCCAGTAGTTCCAACATCATTTCCAGAATTAATGGGAGCCAAGACTAGAATTGGCATGGCTCCAGTGCGACCACAGAGGTTTACTCCAGAGGAAATACAGAACTTAGTAGCAGCCCATGTAAAACTACACCCAGTAAAGTGTCGTCCTAGGGATTGCAAATATTTGTTAAAGCTGGCATCTATGGATGATGAAGAAAATGAATTTTTTGAGCATTGTCATGATGCATATTGGGGGCCAATCAGAGCTCCCACATATTTTGATTTCAGAAAATTGCAAGAGCAGGACCGTGAGTTTCATGGAAGCTTCATGGAATGCTCAAATGCTAAAGAGGTCATTGAAGAATCATATAATCCTGAAAAGTTCCTAGCCAAGTTGCTAATATATGAAGAAGAGTTTAAAAGAGCAAATGAAAGGTATGTGATAAATTCTAAATTTTTTCATAAGTAAATAACTACTCTTAACTTCGAATTTTACTATTTGTCATATATCATATATCTGTTTGTTGTAAAGCTACATATGAATTTCATACTCCTTTCTCTATCAGTACATTTAATCACAATTACTTAGACTCATCCAACTTCCTCTGACTAACCTTTGATAGCTACCTCCTATTATTCCCCTGACATCAGTCCTCTATAAATCTACCAATTCCTTTGACTGTTTTTCACAAATCAAATTGAAATCCAACCTTAACCCTAATTCTATTCTCAATGTTTTTTCATTTTATTATCTCCATATCCAAAGTTATTCCTTTAACCCTGGATAGCTTCAATGTGTTTTACTTTCTGATGCCTTCCTTTCTAAAGGTGTATATTAAATTCCATGTTAGAATGTTAACCTAAGGTACTGCTTCATTTATCAATTTCCAAAATATTGTAATGAATGAATCTGAGGCAAAGAATGTATGAATGGCTTAGTTTACTTGGACAATAATTCTATAATATATATTCTGCTGTCTGTAGTATGCCTTCAACCTTTTGATTACAGTTTCAGATAAGAAGTGACAGACTTATTTTCATGCTTCATAGCTAAAAAATTAATGATAGTATTGTATTTCATACATCTTTTAATTGTTTTCTTTCAGTTTTCCTTTCAAACAGCTTTAAGCCAGTAGTTTTATCTAATGAAATGCTATTAGAAATGAAATGCTAGTATTTTTTCAAATTAGAATAGAACATAATGTACACTAATTTTGTTACCCTACCCAATCATTTTTCAATATTTCCTCTTCTACAATAGCTCTTCATCAGCTTCTAACCTCTAAGTAAGTCTCAAAAAATTAGCATATCATAACTGAGATTATATGCATTCTGTATGCCAGGGAACTGGTGGAGAGAGAAGCAAGTCATGTTCCACTTCCCTAACTCCTTTTCTATTCCCTCAATGTAATCCAAGATTTTAAACTTGATTCCTATGCCTGCATTACCTTCTCACCATTGTCCCTATGAATATAATTTGAAGTTTTCCATTCTTTGAATATAATTTTATTTTTATTCCCATATTTTAACTCAATTTCTTAACATCCCCTGTAAAAAATATATTTAAACGACATTTAACTGAAGTAAAAGGTGAATTGAAATTGGTTAAAAATTTTGCTTGAATTTGGAAATTGTAATTTTATTTTAACAAATTCTTTTGAATCTGAAATGAATATCTTGAATGAAAATATGTTTTTAAGAATAAAAATTAATTAATTATAATGTACCTATCTATATAAAAATATTCATAAAAAGTAATGAGCATATGAATGATTGCAAAATTATTACGATAAAAAAGATACACTGTTTTGTATAATAATCTTATTGATATTTTGGTTTCATGGGAATTTCTAAATGAACATCTCTCATGGAGTTAATAATATAACTATGTATCTAAAACAAAAGTATGTTTTGAGTGTAAAATTTTACTGTTTCATTTATTTTCTCCCAAAATTATTTTTAATGGGCATATTAAATGTAACATATTATGCAAATAATGATGAAAACTAATTAAAATTTGTATAATTTAATATTCAGTGAAAAATTGAAAGAAAGAAGTCAAGCAGTACCAGTTGAAAGAAATAAAACTTCTAAAACAGCAATTTCCATGAGTGTGAGACAGAAGAGTGAAACCACCTTGAGCAAGAGTGCTTCAAAACTTCCTGTTCCACAGAAAGTCATGAGAAAGAAAAGAAATATTTTATCACAATCAGCACAATTAAGTGCAGAACAAGGATATTCTCCTCCTGTAACACCAAAACAGGATAGAAGTCTGCCACAATCTTCTCCAAAACAGTATGAAAGTCCAAGGACTCCTACTATACGTGATCACATAACAAGATTTGTAACAATACTACGGGGAATGAATGTTGAACCTAGCAGTGATCAATTCCCGACACCAGAAGTGATGAGAGCTGGAACTCCTGGTGGTGCTGGAACTCCTGTTAATCCAGTTGCATACTATGCTAGTTCTCCCCTCTCTCCTGTTAGACCAGGGCCATCTCCACAGGAAGAACCCAGTTTCACACCATTAATGCAAGGTGATCATGATTTTGAGCCCCAACTGTCACCAATTGAATTAGAACAGTCAGTAATGGATCCAGCCTGCTTACTCTCTTTCTCTGAATGTCATTCATCTCCAATGGCTCAAATAAGTGTTGGGCCTCCAAGGGAATCTCCATTTACTTCAAGAAGATCTCCGCAATTGGTAAAATCTCCACAAGTTTCACCAAGAACGCCAGTCTCTCCAAGAGTTACAAGAAGTATGACACATAAGCATTTTCATTCAAGTCCACATTTTGCTTCCCCAAAATCTCCTGGATTGTCACCTATATCTGTGGATGGCAGACAATCATTCCAAGTGAGGGACTTGAGTCCAACAACACCTTTTGACACAGCAATTCATTCAACATTCCTAGAAGTTCCTACTCCTGCTCAGGATCGTACCTACGAAGTTCCTCCTCCTGCTCGAGATCGTACCTATGAAGTTACTCCCCCTGCTCGGGATCGTACATATGAGGCTCCTTATCCTCAAATCAGTCCAAGAAGACTAACAATGGTTCCTCCTCCTACTCCAGATCTTACATATAAAACTCCATTCTCACATATCAGTCCAAGAATGCTACCAGTGGTTCTTTCTACTCTAGATCGTACCTTCGACACATTTTTCCCACATCCAGGAAGTTTACCAGTGGTTCCTCCTACTCTAAATCGTACATATGAAGCTCCTTTTTCGCAAACCAGTCCAAGAAGGCTACCAGTGACTCCTGCTCAGAATCGTACTTATGATGTTCCTCCTCCTGCTCAGAATCGTACTTATGATGTTCCTCCTCCTGCTCAGAATCGTACTTATGATGTTCCTCCTCCTGCTCAGAATCATACTTATGACGTTCCTCCTCCTGCTCAGAATCGTACTTATGATGTTCCTCCTCCTACTCAGGATCGTACCTTTGAGATTCCTCATCCTACTCTGGATCGTACATATCAGGCTCCTTTAACTCAAATCAGTCCAAGAATGCTACCAGTGGTTCCTCCTACTTTAGATCGTACTTATGAAGTTCCTCCTGCTCTGGATCGTACATATCAGGCTCCTTTCCCTCAAATTAGTCCACAAAGGCCAACAGTGATCTCTCCTGCAACCCTGAATCAAACATACAATGCTCATATGTCTCAGATCAGTCCAAGAATGCTAGAAGGTTCTTCCTTGCAGAGAAGCCCAATATTGCAGCCAACAGCTAATGTATCATCTTCCAGCGAGTGGTCAGGAATGTCCATAAAATCTGGAGAATCACCTAAATGGCAGAACTTGCCAAGATTTGAATTTGAAGCACTTTCCCCTCAAGATCCAAGATTAACACAAGAATTTGAAAGAAATATGGATTTTGCAGATGTAATGTTTGTACCTGAAGAGTCTATGGAAAGGGTTGATTTTGCAAATTTCTCCAATGAATTCCAAAATGATATGGAATTTGAAGCAGCTGATGATTTCTTTAAGAATCTTGAAGATGCTTTTTAAACTTGCTAGACCAGCAAATATTCCAACTGAAGAATCTGAGGCTGACTCCTACTTATTTGCTTCCATGTTACACAAAGTCTTATGATGAAAGAAAAGCCGTTTTACTTGTAACTTTGTCTTCTTTTTAATATGGATAAAAATAACAGCAGTGAATGCAAATAATTGTGAACTTTTGCCATTGACTCGTCTAATAAATGTATCACTTCTTTGAGATTTTCATTCTTTAACCTACTTTTTACTTTTCAAAAATTCATTGTCAAGAAGCCAAATCTGTTATAAAAAACTCAAAATCGTAAGATTTTCACACTCCCAAGTATGAATAGTATAAGGTAAAAATTTTATTATAGCTATATAATAGCCATATTTAGTTTGTGTTCATGATGTTGCGTACAAGAGTCGGAGCCACTCTCTGCCACCAAAGTCAACCCTGTCACTCACGTCACGATTGGCACAAGATTATCGCAAAATCGGCACAGCAGTGTTCACTTGACTAACCAGAAGCCTCATCAGGTATGATGATATCAATTAAGATAATGTAAATGATTTTTAATCTATCAAATGAGGCAGATGATTGGCTAAAGGGGGCTGTATTGCATACAGAAACATGGAAATATATAGCCTTGTAAGTGGTGAGAAGGGCATCTGAAGGGGTATTTCTACAATGTATTTCATTTACATTAGACAGAGGCCAAGAAAATTCAAGCTTTAGGCAGGTTATTCAATATGATTCTTTTATTCTTACTTTTACAAATTTCATCTGATTTATTGCTATCATTGACTGAGTGTTTCATCGTTGAGTTTTTTTAATATGCAACTTACCTTACAGCTCGTATTTCTGTTATTGTTTCCAATGACTGCTTCGATATTCAAAAAATACCATGTTTTCTTAACTTATTAAAAATCTACCCTAATCTTACTAGATTTTTCTTTTATGACCACTTGAAATTTCTTATAATTAGATTAAATCAAGGCAATCTGTTCTAGCTATCTCAGTTTATTCTTCATAAAAACTCTGAGACTCTTCTGTTTCACAATTCATTTTTATAGACTTGCTCTTCACAAAGAATGTTACCTAGTTTCATTTGAGAGATAGAAAAGATCTTATTTCAAAAAACTTCTTCCAGGTCAAGATCTTATTTTTCCCCACTAGATTAATCCAATAATCTTAGCATAATAATCAGATTATTCATTCACAGTTAAGCTAACTTTCAGATTCAAGGTAAAATTCTTTTAACCTTTGAAAAGAACTATTTCTCCATTCCTAATTGTGAAAGTTTGATCTTTTGGGGTCTGAATATGAAATAATAATCACTTCAGAGTTTGCAAAATTATGAACATTAATGCCTAATATTTCCATCACACTGCCTTGGTGTTTCTTTTTCATCATCAGTTTTTGTATTCTAATCTAATGTGCCATAGATTCTAACATGCACCCCAATCTTTCAGCCGAAAAAGGATCAAAAAGGGTGCACGTTATAGTTGAGTAAATATGGTATGATTTTTTATTGTTCAAATATACTAAATCCATCATAGCATTTTTTGACATTTATGATGAATCTTTGTTATTCATGCATGCTGGAACAAGTTTTTCATCAAAGAATTTGAGAAATTCACACAATTCAGAAGATTGCTTGAGTTTATATACCTTTTAATACCTTTTTGTTCTTTATATATCTCTGGAAAATGGGAGTTGCCCTTTCCCACTGCTTTGTCTTGCTTTTCTTTGCCTCCTGATATTGGCTTGTTTTTAGGGTAATATTCATGTACATACACAAACAATGGAATTGAATTTTAACTTAGCACATTAAGTTATGCAACCAAACCCAAGGTCATACAAGAAGTGAAAAATTGTGACTTGGCTGAGACTCAAACCCAGGTCTCCCAATTTCCGGACAGGTATTCTATCCATTGAACTACCAAGCCACTCAATCTCAATTCTGTAATCGGAAGCTTATATTTTTATTCCATGAGAGGGTTTCTCTATAATATCGCTTTGTTGGGTGGCTGCCTCAACGAGGACCTCTGGTGGTGGTTGGTGCCACTAAGTGGAGCACCACTACCTTGGCCATATAAGCTCCCGATTACAGAAGTGAGATTGAGTGGCTCGGTAGTTCAATGGATAGAATCCCTGCCCGGAAAGTGGGAGACCTGGGTTCGAGTCCCAGCCAAGTCACAATTTTTCACTTCTTGTATAACCTAATATTCATGTATTATGTAATTTTGTTAAATTTACAAAATAATTGTTAATTTAAAAAATCTTTCTATAATAAGTGCAAGAATACACATTTTCCATTTTACTTTTAACGTTAAACTACTTCGCTTTTTATGTTTTTGTAAATTAATCACTATGTTTGCACCCAATTTCATATAATTTTTTGATTGAAACCCTAAAACAGGTTGTACCTGTGGGCTTAATTATTATTACATTATGGGAAATGTAGGAGAGAAACAATGTTTCCCTCCAGAGAAGCAGCTGAAACAGCTCCCTAGACCCTCTCTTACTATCTGTCATGACTACTTCCATCATTCTTGCTAGGTGAAATCTTGTTACTGGCTTTCCTTTCCTTGAGAAAATGAAAGTATTCACAATTGTGGTTCCTTTGATTGTCTTTTCATAAAAGTTTTTCTCTAAAACAATATCATAGGCTTGTTGCAATCCAGTCTGCTTTTGTTTTTCCTTTCATCATAATAATAGCACAGTAAACAATTATGGGATTAATTATTTGGTATAAAATGGAAAAGGCAGATTTCATTACATGGGGAACATATTATGAAGGTCAAATATCCAGTCAGTTTCCAGTTAATTTAAGTCTTAAAAGAAAATCGAAATAAGAGATACTACACCTAAAAGAATATTAATATTTCTGCTTAGAAAAATTTTCCTAGAGGCATACCAAAAAATATAAATGGCTTCAGTATAAAATTTGTTTTTCAAAACTTCTCCATCTTTTAGTAAATAGAACCTTGAGATGGATATTGTATTTCATGAGAGTCTCTGTGAAGACATGATTTGAGTTGCTCATAGATATATGTGACTATTTAAAATACCATACCTACAACATGATATGTACCTCAAATTGCTGAGTGAAATGAGCAAAGGATGCTTGATAATGAATGTAAATCTTATGAGAAAAAATTTATTCACAAAAAGGACTGCTAAAGAAATTTGAAGGAAAATTTTCATTGGGATTGCTCTCTAAATTAGAGGATAGTAACAATATATGCAACGCTTCTCAAAATTATTTACTAATTGATGACTGGTTCTGAGATTACTGCGCCATCAAAGGAGAGGGAAATCATACCCTTGCAGTATGGTTTTGACTCTTTCAAGGATTTTTTTGTTGATTTTAAGGGAAGCATGTGCTTTACACCAACAGTACCAAGTTATACCAAATATACCAAAAGTTGAGAAAAGTCTCATATCAAATGAAAGGAAAAATTCCTATTTTCCATAGTGGAAACTTTTGAAGAGAAGAACGTGGACATACACAATGCCTTTACTTCAAAGTTTGTCACTGATGATGGACATAATACAATAACTGAAAAAGAAAATATACCGTAGTACTGGAAATCTTCCTTTTCCAGACGATATAAAATTGGTTTATCATCATATACATTGTATACAAAAATTTCATATAACTGTCTGCAAATTGGGAGAGTTTGTAATGTAAAATGTCTGGAAGTAACTTAAACCAATTTTAAAAATGGGATCACCATGTTGCATCTGTTTCCTTGTACTACCCTTTAATTTGAGGTACATTTTCTTACCCTGTAAGGAAATATACCTCTAATTAAACCAAAGTTAACTATATTCAAACCATCATTTATTTACATGGGTGATAAGATCTTTAATTTTTTATCTGGGGAAATGAAAAAGAAAAAAATTGCCATAAACTTCTTCAGTTATCAAGTTGTGGATACTGGCAAATGAAAATATACATAGAATTTGATGGTAATCTCAAAACAGGTTGTACCTGTGGAGTTGATTATAATCCATCTTTCACATGTATTTCAATCTTGTCTGTGGTGATTTTTTGAAGGAATAAAATTTACTTACTATTTACTAAGTTAAAATTACAAATGGTGAGATTAAATTTTTGAATTCAAAGAACTTTATCTTGTATTAAAAACCTCTTCTTCTTCTTCCCCTTCCTGCCTTTCAGCATTAGGAGGCTGCCTCAGTCATCTTGTCATCTCCACCCATTTCTTTCATCCATTTCCTCCTCAAATTCCTCATTCCTTTAGGTGTCTTGCCACTTTGTCTTCCTATCTTCTCAATACCATCCTCCTAGGCCATTCTTGGTCTATTTTTTCCCCTTTTTCCTTGAACTTTAACTTCCAGTACTTGCTTTACTTTCCTGTCATCTTCCATTCTAAAAGCATGACCATACAATTTAAATTGTTTTTCCTCAATTACTTTTTCAAGTGGCCTTTGCTTCACTTCTCTTATTCTCTTATACATATTCTGTCTCTTCTGGTTTCGTTCATGGTTTTCCTCAGAAATTTCACCTCACAAGCCTGGATTTTTTTGTGTGTTTATCCTGCCAGTTTATCTCTATTCCATATAAAAGGGTAGGAACTAATACCAACTGATATAGCTGCATTTTTGTTTTTTAGTTATTTTTCTCTTTTATTTTATTTTTATTTAGGTTTTATTGAAATAGTACATAGAGTACATAGAATTTGCCTTCTTTCTTCTGTTCAGGATCTAATTGTCATATCTTCCATAATTCAAAATTACTGTTCCTAAATGTTCATATTCCTCTATTTGTTCTAATTTCTCATTTTTATATTTAATAGAATTATTTCGATTTCCTTCTTTTGAAATATGCATTTACTTTACTTTTCATTATGTTTATTTCCATTTCCTTCCTTGCTAGTTTATCACCCCATTTTGTAACACTGTTTTGCAACTTTTCTTCATTATCTGAAATTAAGACTATATCGTCAGCATATAGTAATGCCTGTAGATATACTGGTTTCAAAATCCATAATCCTATTTGAATTCTTGTTGCTTTTTGTTTGCGAGTATTTGTGTCTTCATCTATGAAGTTTATGAAGAGGAATGGATTTAGACTATCATCTTATTTTATTCCCTTTTTCATGCTGAAATCTTTGGATACATCTCTATCTATTTTGACTATTCCCTTTACTCCATTATATAAGCTTTTGATGACTTTTTAGATTTTGTCAGGTACCTTCTTCTTAATCAATGCTTCTCATTGGTACATTCTAGGTACAGTATCAAAAGCTGCCCTTAAGTCTAGAAATGCTGGGTAGAACTTTTTATTTTTCTCGATTCTTTTTCCCATCAACGTTCTTAAAGTAAAAATGTGAATTGAGTTTGTCTCCCAGGTCTTAAACCTGATTGTTCTTCTTCAAGTTTACTTTCAATGATTTTTCTGAGTTTTTTCTTCAATATTCTAGTTTTGTAACCGAATTAAGGCATATTGGCTGGTAATTTTTGAAATCTTTGTCATTACCTTTTTTGAAAACTGGTACTATAATATTGGTCTTCCACTCCTCTGGAATAGTCATTGTTCTACATGCCCACTGAAAGATTTTGGTGATAATATGTAACATATTCTTTCCTCCAAATTTAATGAGCTCTGGGGCTATTTCTTCGAATCCTGCTGCTTTGCAAGTTTGGATTTCTTTCATTGTCTCCTGCACCTCTCCTTGAGTTATAGTGAACTCATCGTTTTCTCCTTTCTATTCTTGTAGTGTATTCATTGTATCTACACAATTTGCAATACTGAACGTTTTCTCATAATATTTTCTCCATTCTACCTTTCCTGTCTGAACCTAGTATATTCTCTTCATTTTTTATACTTTTAGCCTGCCAGCTCTGACCCGGTTAGAAGCCTGAGAAAATTACCTTCAACATGGCTTCCTATGCTTTCCTTTCAATGCTTTAATGTTATCCCAGAATTGTTTCCATTGTCCTACAAAATTATGCTCAATTCCATACAATGAGAGTGGTAAGGAATGTAATCTGATGGATTGCTTAACTATAAATGAATTATTTGTTAATAGTAATACTGTTTAACAAAGAAGATATGACAAAGTCGATCAATGGTGAAATTTATGAAGTCTATGATGCTGCACATCTTTTTTTCTTGTAAAGGTTACTTCCTTGAAACCTACATTGCAAATGCGTTTCAGGCAATGACTGTATATGTTGTATGACTGAATGTTGGGCTTTTTTAGGTAATTTTCAGTTGTTGAAATATGTAAATCAGGTGCAGTGGTTCTGACAAGCTTAGGAGGGTAAATCAGTATTTAATGTTAAGAAACCCATGATTTTTATAAGTAATATATAAAACTAATGGTATAATATGTTTGTCCTCTTTATGTGTAAACCCTGCTTGAAAGATTATAATAACTACCAGTAAGAATCCCCAGTAAGAATTAGAAAAACTACTTAAGATAAATTCCCAATGATTGTTCCCTTTTCCAGTAAAACATACTTAGAAAAGTTATGGAAGAGCAAAGTGGAGTCTCTTAGCGGAATAGGAACTCAAATCTCCTAGAAAGACTAGAGATATCTGTTATGAAAACAATTTTAATACGGAACTCTAGACCAATATTTACGGCATTTGCTCTGATTTCATTGGGCAAAAGATTGGAATATACATGGAGGAAAAACAAATGATGAAACTGAAAGGTAGTATAAAGGATTACAAGATAGTATAAGTAAGGAAAAATACAAATAGGATTCACATTGTATCAACTAATGAGATAATGAGCTAATGGAGATTTAGCTTCTGCCTCAGATATGGACAAAGCCTCATACTGTGCTCCTGGAACAGGGGTGCTTCTGGCTGAAGATTCATCCATTAAACATTTGCTGAATTTTCCAATGCATGATCCTTGAGGCAAAAATGAACATTATTCCTTGTGATGCTCTTCTTTTAGTTAGGACATTTCTTTTAAGTTCTTTGGACATGAAAGGATTTTTTTTAATATTTCGATAGAATTCTTCAAAGATCCAGATTTGGTAGTTAGTTATATAAGTTTAATGTAAAGTTAGTATTATGAAAAACATTGCATATACAGATCCAAAATATTTTCTTTTTATATGATATTTGCTGTATGATAAATTGTATTGTGAAATAGAGAAAGCATTAATGGAATTCTTTGGAAAATGTGTTAATTCAACTTTGGTGAATAAGTTGAAAATAAGTGAATAATGTGAAAACAGATCATTAGTAATACTAATTGAAGAGAAATATAGTATCTTATTTTACAACTGTGTTGGATGTCTTCACAGGTGCACCTTTAACAAATTTTGAATTTAAAATATTGAGGTCTAATAATTTTTCTTTTTGACAAAAGCTAAAAACTTCGAAAATCCTCAAAAGTGACTGATGCACTGAAGCTCTGTTTCTAGAACAATATTTGTGAATGCAAAATCAGCTTTTGTTTGATAGCTGATGGAGGAATTGAAAAAAATATGCTGAGGCTGAAATTTTTTTTAAAAATTGTTTAGGAATAAGGATTGTAATGGAGATGGTTTACTTTATCATGGTTTAAGAAATGATAGACTAGATATATTTTATTACCACTTGGAAAAACTTATATATTTGTTTGAATTTTTCTCTTATGTCATGGATGTGTAAGGAAAATGACAGACTTTTGTCATAGTCCAAATCTTAATATAATCTGTATTTTATTTAAAGTATGGCACTCTGTTTTTGGAAATTATAAGAAACTCCCCATTGACAAAAAGTTCTATAATTGATGTCATTCAGAGAATTATTATGAGTAATTATTTTAAAAAATTATCAGTTTATTAGATAAGTACTTCAGAAGTGACAAGATAGAGAAAGTGTTTTCATGTTTGAGATTTTGATGAGATTTTGACATGGCATTTTAATAGATTAGGATTATGTGGTGATTGTATTGAAAATACCATGAAAATTTGCTTCTTAACAAGAATAATTAGGATGATAATGGAAATATGAAGCAACAGCTGAAAATGGGGATGATTGTTCATTTCGACAGTTTGGGTTGAAACATTTCACAGCATGCAATGAACTAAATCTTTCTTTTCTCAAATTGAATTTTTGTTAAAATGAAATTGCTATAGTTTTTTTGGAAAGAAATGCCATCATTTCACAGCACTTTTTACGAAATTTTAACTCATATCTTTCTGTATAAATGAGATAATTAGATAAGGTATGGGTCATTTTGAAGAATTTCTTGAGTTTGAATATAACTGTGAAAGGACACTCCTACATTCCTTAAATCAAACTTATTTTCATTATAAAGATCTTATGATGTGACTGATTAAAATATAAATAACCTGAGAGGAAAACCATCACATAACTTTTTTGGCAGATTCAAGTCTCTCTAATAAAAGGGATAAAAATTTCTCCTTGGGTTTAGAGGTAGAGAGATCTCATGAAAAATATCAAAGAAATTTTAGCAAAAATGTCTGAATAGCTCACACAACCATAATATGGAGGAATGGAAACTTTTGTTTGAAGTAGTAAATATCTTTCGGTTTATTTTATTGTTTTCTTGAATTTAAGTCAATTCTTTAGGATGATTCATGAATTTTTCATTCCTTTAATTTCTCTGACCTGGAAACCTCATTTGGTGTGACTAAATTTGGATGATGTGACAAACAGTTTTAAACAGTTGTCGAAAGATTGTCTAAAAAGAAGAAGAACCAAAATTTTTAATCCCAGACAAATGAAAATAGAAATAATTTTTTGAGACTTTTTCTCTCCAAAACCATATTCACTTGACTTATGGTTCTCTTGATTTTTATAGATTTTTCATTAGTGGTGGGAAATATTAAAATATTAAGGAAAATAAAGGAAGGTAAAAAGGTTTATCTGAAAGAATTATTTTTTCAATGAGAAAACTTGAATCTTCTAATCAAACGCAAAAGTAATAATAGTTCAGCATTAATTGCTTGTGATTTAATATTGAACTACAAAGATGGCCTAGTAGTTGCATTTTTTTTACAAATAAATTTTTACTTAGCTTAATTTACATTACTTTTGAATGTCCAGGATCAAAAATTGTGGTTCTTTTTCTTTTTAGACAATCCTTCAAAAAATATCTGTCCCATCATCCAACTTTAGTCATAAAGATTGTGGATCTCTTCTTTTTTAAAGATGATCTTTCATGTTTCATGAAAATGTTTGTTCATTGACTTTAGTAACACCAAGTGACATTTGTTTGTAAGGATTGATGCAATCATTTACTTAATTATTTGAAATTGTACATTGGGGACTTTTATCAGTCTAAATTCTAATTTTACAATTCGAAACTCAAAAAGGATGATAAGTACTCTAAATTAGATGGTGTTCTCCAGATTATTCTCTTTGATTTGTTAGATGAGACATCCTTGGTATTCAGCAGCATTGGGAGAATGGTAAATATATTCCCAGTAAAACATTTTCTTTTGTAGCTAGGAATAAACAGGTTTGAAAACAGGGATATGCATGTAGACAAATGGCAGCAAAACCAGCTTATTATGTTATTCAGAGGCCCAAAAGAAAGTGTTATGAGTGGGATATAATAACTTTTCATTCCATTAAGTATCATAAATATTTATTTAGCACTCCTTTTATTCTTACATTTCAGAGATCAGAGAAATATAGACCCTTTTACCTTTTCAGTTTCATCAAGATCATCTAAACTCACAAAAGTGATTATAAGTTAGGTAACAACTTTCATATGTTTATAAATATTATACTTTAGATTATTAACATTGAGTATTACTCTAGTAGAGTTCCAAAAAAAGGGGATTAACCTAGGAATTGCATTTTTCTTAGATTTATGCAAATAATCTATGTGATTAGAAGCATTAGGTTACTCCCTCCTCATTGTGATTAATATATTTATCTTACAACACAGCACTGCAAATGGGCACATAGAACACAGGATAAAAGGTCAATGGTCAACACACAACATAAGACAGCACCAAGGGATGGTCAGATACTTTCAATATGTTCCGGTGGTTGGATGCCACTTGTTTAGGAAGTCTATGCACAAAATGTCTACTCAAAATAAAAACTTGCTGAGTTGTGCACTGAGTAATTGTCAATCATCCATCACCATCCTCATGCATCAGCATTAACTCTAAGCACCAAGACTGTTCAGAGTGAGATGCGAGAACTAGATTACATGGTATTGCTGTAGTCCATGAACAAAACACCACTCATTCTAATGTATGCACTGTCTGATCCAAGGAGTATTTTCACTAAACCAAAGAATAGTGGAACCCCTTTCTGTAGTGTCATAAGCTATAGCTGCCATCATTATTTAGGAAGATCTATGAATAACAGCATAAAGATTGGCAAAAAGATTTCTCATGTAAGTTTGTCATTCTATATGATTACTTTTAGATGAGAACTGCCTGTGCTTGGTGGATCCAAGATTGCTGATACCTAAACATAAAATAGTACAAATAATGCATTTGGAATTCCAGTGTCTGGTAGTGGACCATGTCGTCACATTCATCATTACAAGCAGTGGCTTCCCTATCATTGTATGAAAGTATTTTAGAACACCAACAGCTCTTATGAAGGTAGAGGTTCTGGAGACGTTTCAGAACTGGTAGACATGTATGGCCAAATGGAAGTAATCAATAAATATTACTTTGAAAAAAACTACACTGAACTAGATCCTATTTTTTCACTAAACCAATCATTCTCTTCAATGATTGGTTATCCCCCATGATAGGAGTATCAGCAGAAAAATCCTTGAAGCACAGATGGATATTAAACTGATTATATTAATTGAGCACAATGTGATATTTTCGCAGGAGATATAAAGTAAAGCTGAGTAGCTTAAAACCCATGGAGTGAAAAATATCAAAATAATAAAAATAACACAACAAAACATAATGGGGACTCAAATCCAGGTCTCCCATTTACAGGGTGTTTTTATTCACTTCTGTTTCTCCTTTGATATGTTCCTGTGTTTGATTAATACTGGTGTCCCAAACATAAAAGATACTTTGCAACAAAAATTGGAATTAAAAGTAACTGAATATATTGGTTGGACGGTAAATGATTTAGCATAGTAAAAAATATAGCAGCATACCAAATCTGATGAAGAAAGAGCAATAAGAGTAATATTCTTTTAGTATTAACCCAACATTAGCATTAATAAGACAGCTAAAGATATTTGATTATGATACTTACTAAATTCATTTGTTTCACATTAAAATTTCTTTGGATTCATAGAAGAATTTTCAAGATTGAAGCTTAAAATGGTTGTGATACCAATATTATTTCTACAGAAACTGGCAAAACTGAGAAAATATAAATAAAAAATTATCCTTTAGCATTAATCATTAAGCCATAAGAACCTAATTTACTGTGAAACTAATATCATACCTCTCAAGGTACTAGCTTGGTAAGCTTTTCCATAGACCATTCCAAAGGGAGTATTTATCAAAAGGAATATTAAACCTCTGAAAAAATCTATCACTTTTTCCATTTATTACTCTCAAGTAAATTATTCCATAATTATTCTCTAGTAAAACAAATAGTGAATTTGGGTAGCTGAAATAAGTAACTCATGGCTAATGCAACTTAGTTTCATTGAAGTCTTTTTTTTAACCATTAGTGAGCTTGAAGATAATCTGTAGGCTTTTTTCTAGAGGAATTATTTGTATGTTAAATCAAAATTTCCTCTATTTATTGAAATCTCAATTTCATGAAAAGTATGATCATATAAAAAAACATTTGTTTTAGTTTAGTAACAAAAGTTGTTCATCTAAACATTAGTGAGAACATTTAATGTGGAAAGGTGAGACAAGGATAGGCACAAGTGATTACAATATTCACAGTTTATTTATGATACAAAAATACAGCAAGTCTATGTTATATAAACATAGAAATACACAACAGTTATCCATCAATTGACTGCTACAATTAATCTGATAATAGCAGCATGACATTAAAATCCACACATGATAAAATTGAAAGACCATCTTAGTCAGTCAGAGCCTTAGCAGAGAATATGGTAAAGAAGACCAAATTTAGGATCCTCAGCTCATCCAATACCACAGGTATTCCTAAACGCCAACCTAATTCTGACTGCTGACTCAGAACAAATTTGTCCATAAATGCAGAGATCATTACAGCTAAGCCCCAAAGGTTCAAAGAACCAGTAACACTGGAGATGCTACACCATAAGATAGCAGCAAGATAACCAATGTTCAAGAATGCTTTAGCATCAAAAGAGTTAAATAAACGAAATGTAATCATGATCAAATAAAATGAAAAGAGGAAAATAAAATGAAATATTAAAACACCGAGAAAACGCAGAAATAAAACCAATGGGTTTTGATCTGTCAATGAATTCGGTATTAATGACTTAACAAGGTCATGAATTAAAATCCTATTACTTTCTCTGTCATGGTAAAAGAGAGTCTTAAACCAATAAATAGTACTATCATTGTCTGGCTTCATATGAAATTGATAAAAATAAAATTCTATCACAAAAAATGGCAAAGCTACATGAGAATGCACTTTTTTAAATATCTCATACACCTGTTTAATTCGTGGCCCATATACAGGATTACCTGAAAATATGAAAAATTATTACAGCAATTCACTCTGTAGACCATATATCTTTTGAATCTAAATTTCAAGATCAGAAATAACCAATTAGCAAACATTTTAATTAAATTGACTGCCCAAAAATTTTTATAGAATCATACAATATGCATAAATTTCAGAAGAAATAAATAAGAATGTAGATTATATGTATTATTGCTAGCAATCGATTAACTAGAGTGTAAAGAGTATCTCAAGGAAGCTAAGGACGTTTTACGATTATACTGCAATAGAATGTAAGATACTATACAACTATCAAAATATAATCAATAATTCAAGTACTTAATACATACTTATATAATACAAATTAAAGTAATAGCATAAAGAATATTGAATGATAAAAGTATCTGTGTGACTATTTAACTCTGTTTTCATTTTTAGGAAAGAAAGCTATTAATAAGAATGAAAACATATGCTGCTTCTAACATGAAAGCATCATTACGGCAACACAAGACATTAAATGTTTTAAATACAGCCAACATTGCTAAATTGCAGAGCAATATCTTAACTTCTAACGCTTCTTAATAGACGATAAAAATATGTCAACCAGGTGTTGGGTTTTTCTACAGGACAAGCATAATTTTATTCACCGTTTTGTAATCCAAAGTTGACTCTTACATATCGCTCGACAATTGTCCTGATAAATAAATCTTGGTGAATTGTACCACTAAAATCAACGTTAATGCAGGAGCATGAAGTCATAAGAAAACACAATAAAGTCTTTAAAAAGCATAATATAATCAGTGAATCACGGCAAATTCACTAATTAAAAATTTTAAGCCGGACAGAAATCGGCGTTTTAATTTAAAAGTAAATAACCGTAAATACCTACCGTATCTAAAAACACCAAGGGCCGATGTAACCAAAGAGAGTCCATAGAGTACGAAGATATATGAATGCTTGTAAAATGAGTACCTCTTGATAATAAAAATCATCCGCACATTGCTGATAAGGTGGATGAATTCGGCAAATGCACGAGCGTAGTAAGTTTCCATCGTTACTTTGCTAAAATCAATCCATCTACGGATAAATTAACGAAATAAACATTTGCCTTCATAGATAAAATTAGGTAAATATAAGCTCATCATTGCTACCTACCAATGTAATCACTGGATAAAGACAATTATCACTCCTGACAAAACCAGGAAAACAAAATTAAAAGCATTCTAAAATTTGACATGGCTGAAATATAAATTCTGTTTTCAGCTCTTTGGAAAAAAGAAACTTTAGATAAGCGATTTCTCTCGTATAAATTAATGTATACACTACATTTGTTTACGATGATATAAGACAGGCGATCACAACAGGATCATCGAGCAGATTACATGTTATCCTGGCCAGAAAATGGAATGATTCAGAAATTTAAGCATCTTATGCTCGCAAACTGTAAAATATAGGTCCACTATTTTCGTTTACACTACTTCAAAAATAGCCGAAAAATGCATTCCGTGAACAATGCCGGGCTGACATTTACTAACAAACTAGAGCGAGCTCTACGACGTTACGTGTACATTTTTTGTTATTGTGCTTATTTTGACGGCTACTATCCTATCGACCCTATCGAGTGCACACTCGCGATTAATCGATGATGTCAATACCAGTGTTAGCGGTTTTTTAATGTTAAGAAACCTCTTTTTCTTAGCATAATATATTTTCCATGTTTCAAAAGATTCCCAGACTCCTTCTCCTGCTCTCGCTGTCAAATTAAATATAATTAAATTTATTTTCTTCGTTTCGTTTAATCTTTATAAATACTGTCTTCAGCTCAAATAAAAGGATGTTTGAAAACTGCGGACCTTGAAGAGTTGTGGTAGTGATATTAACAGATTAAGGATTAAGAATTAACAGATTCAGGATTAGCGTTCTTCTAGTATGGGGAATGTTAAAAGACTGAACATAGGAATGGTATAAGACTGGAATTGATAAAGCTCCGTTTAGTATAAATGAAGAAAGCGAATCAAAGCAAGCATGACCCAGCCTTTGATTTAAAAGATAAAGTGATGGAGAGTTTGCCAGGAGCTATTTCAACCTTCAACTTATCTTCAAGTCACGTGGAAAGTATTAAAAATTCTACAACGTCTCGTGATTATTCTGGAAAACACTACCTATAAAGGTTCTCATCTCATCCTTTGAATGCTTTTCTTCAGTGTGTAGATGAAGTTTATTCTAATAGCATGAGAAAAAGAGCAATATCATCACAAATATAAAGGATATTATTTTCTTGAGGCAAATATTGTTTTAGAGCGTTTGGTTATTTCCAGAAGTTCGAGATCACTCATGAATCTTAAATTCTTATATTACCGCTCTTTTAAAACTCTTTCTCCGCTCTGAACAACTCCCGAAAGACATTGATAAATTTAGGAAACATATCTTTGTCTCTTTGAAGTAAGGATATATGGGAAAGGTACGAGACCTCAGCAGAAGATCAATGTGTTGCTAAAGTGATCTCCAACTCAAGGAGAAGCATTACCTAACATTAAAAAAATATCTGTAGGATTTTCGAGATATTTGCATGTTTTCTTCTTCGCCATAAAACTGAAATCCTTCTTAAATTCTTTATCATAACTCCAAGCTAGCTTTGGAATGCTCTTCCCCATGCAATTAAGTCCTCTGCTACAAATTGTTGTTTCAAAAACAACGCATTTCGATTTAAGAGGTCACTCTACTCCTGCTGGCGATAAGCGCAGAAATATTATCCTCCTGTTCATTTTTATGTACCAGCACGGCATTAACACATCATCTCCAGCCTGCAAAGTTATTACCAGAGCTATGAGGTTTACTATTGATAAATGTTTATACACTTCCGGAAAAGAATTCTGTCCATTCAATTACAGATGTAGTGAAAATGATGAATAGTATACAACCCATTTACTTTCAAGGAATACCTGCTTATCGCGGTCCTTACATATACGAGGTTGCAAGAAATTAACTTTGTGCTTCCCGCTGAGAATACTATTTATCTTTATTCTACTTTCTCACTCACAATGGCAATGGCGCCTCATTTGTCAGACTAAAGTGATAGCTGGTTGAGGTCGGTCCCAGCGGGTACGTGTCATCTCTGCAAGGTTGTCGGTTTGATCTTTTAGAGTGAAGATATGTTATATTTTGTGAAAGAGTCATGGTTTTCTTTATATTTTAGCTTTCTTCTGACCGTGAAAAACATCATCAAGGAGATATTGCTGAAATCACGAGACACGTGTAATCACTGAGATACCTTGCAGATGCTTTACATTATCTGGCCGTAGCATTTGCTCGATATTCTTTGGCTAATTACCGTAATCAGTGTAAAAGCTAAAACTCCAATAAAGATCGGTAATGCTATTTATATCGCAAGCTTTATTAATGCAGTCTATTATATGAGCTTATATAACTTGTTCTGTTTTCACAAATTAGAAGACGATTGTTGTGCGATTTCTTTGCGACTTTTGGTCTTTATTCGTTGTTTTGCTAACCGTAAGAATAGATTTTTTTGCCGTTCTAACCGTTCGATAGACTGTTAAGTATATTGTACAGGTTTTATTACATTCAACGTGATGTGTGTTCTACGTGTTAATTTATCTCCATATTTAATCCAGTCAATAACCATTGAGCTCTAATTAAATAATAACACAAATTAATGTTTATGACAATTAATTTTACCGTAATTATTATTAACGTCAAATGATTTCTTCTCATTCTATCTACGTGTGAAAGCAATCTGTTATTCCTCCCTCTGTTGGCATCCTAATACGTAATCCTTTCAGAGAGAGAAAACCTTACAGGAATTGATGATCTCGGTTTGTTAGAGTCATTGCTTGTCTGATATTCACCTCAGTCATTGAAGTGTCAATAGAAAGATTTTTGATTGAAAAAGTTGAAACCATTGAGGGTTATATGTGCAGAAATTCTTTTGGAATAATTAGCATTGGTGTAAGCCCTTGGTGTTTGTAAGTAAATAATTTGTGGAATATATAGTCTTACTCCATACTCTTAATTCTCTTTTAATGTATAAGTGCTATCTTCTTTGAATCAGTGTTTGGTGCAGAATAATGTTAATTACATCTGGTTTCAGTTGTCTTTTTGTTGAATTTTTGACTTGCTCCATATGTTGTTTCATTTCAATATTCATTTTTCACATTACAGAACAGGCGACTTCAGTTTTTGAATATAATTCCTTGTAAATTTAACCCTATATTTTACCTTCATTATTTCAACATTTCTAAGGCTTCATGGAATTTATTTTCTCACATAATGAGTAGCTACATATATCTCAAGCTCTTATCTGGTCCATTTGATACATCTTTTAGTTCTCCTTTCTTCCTTGCTAATTCAATAAGATGACCTACTAATAAATCTCATTTGGTAGCTTCTTAAAATTTATTCATAAATTCACACATGATGCTCTTTTTGTCATTGGAGTCTGCTGGCTCTCTATGGTACAAGCTTTCTAGAAAATGTTTCTTCTCATACTTCAGTGGTTCAGTTTCCAATTCAAGGCTAATGTCAACATTATTATCTCAAGATTCATATGTCCTGTAATTGGCAATGAAGTAATCTCTCATTGCATAAAATCTCATATCTTCTTGATATTACCTATATGTCATACCTATATTATCATTGTGTTTTCCTTTTTTTCTATGTAATGTCATCAAACTCACTGGAATGATACTATCACTAACTGAAAGCAGCATAAAGATGGCATACCTTCAAGGTGCGTGTAGCGATGCTGGAGGTGGTCCTACGTAATCAGCAAATCAAGTGATGTTTTGGAGAAGTAGGAACTTTAAATCAATCAGTTTAGCTTTTGCAAATTAAATTTTATGGAGCTGTTCTTTAAGTTGAGATCTCTATGGAGATCAAAGTCATAATAGTTTTGATGGTAAAAGTAAATAATATATTTGTCGGAATTAGTTTGTTTTTGTAATGTCTCCTGGCAAAGAAACTTAATTCTGTTGCTGATTCAAAGAAATTCTTACTTACAACTTACTTAGTAGTATTATAGATACTTACTTAGTAATATTATGAAGAAAAATAGGATATGTCTGTATGAAACTTCTGACAATGTCTTTTTGCTGCATCTTCAGATGTTAGATTCATCCACCATCTCCATCAGTCTTATTCCAATTTCAATATATTGTATACATTTTGTAAATAATTTCTATCTTAAATGTTTATTCTGATTACAAAGATTAGCATTTTGTAATTATTCATCCACAGGAAGGATGAAAACCACACTAAAACAGCATCTCAACATATACTTCAAAACAATACTAGTACTTGAATGTGAATTATTTACCTATAGCCTACCAAAGCAACAAGGCAACAACTTCCTATGGAAAACCATGCTGTTTTTTCTAAGTTGAATTCAGAGGTATGTAAATATAATATTTTATCCATTATTTGATGGCGTGATCTAGGAAGATTTGGTTTAAGTAGAACATTTACACTTGTGTTTTATTGCCATTAACCCTCTGGTACCTAATACCTTAGAAGGAAGAACTTCTCCTAGACACAGATGCTCTTCATGGGAAATTATGAGATCAATGCAGAAAATCACTGAGAGTTTTCCAACCTACAAAATGCTTTGCATGGCATAGTGAGGATACTCATGGTTTCGAGCGGTACATATCTTAGAGCCATAGGGTTTCAAAATCCGTATTCTTATGAGTCCAAAGAAGGTTAATTACAACAGGGACTGACAGATTGAATCACTGATCAAAGATTATCATCGCAAAGATTTTATTTAAAATTTATTCATTGAAGAGGGGTCTATGAAAATATCCCTTGCCACTTCACTTTACTCTATTGTGGCTTTTTAAATAGTCGCTCTTTGCTTGCAAAGAGCAACTCTCTAAATGACTACCTGCTATCCAAATCCTCTTATCCTGTGTCAAGAGACTCAAACGAACTATGGAACATCATTGAAACACTGTGGGAAAATATAAGTAATGAATTGTGAAAGAGTTGTCGAATCCATGCCGAGAAGACTTGTTTTGAATAACAGTGGTGGATGGATTGATTGCTAATAAAATACTCTAAATGCTCTCAGGTGTGTTGAGTCATTAGGAGTTTCTCACTAACATTGGTTTTGATAGTATGTTTTATTGATCGAAGCAAGACGTAAAAAAAATATTTTCCAAAACTTTGCATTTGAGGTGCTGTAAATAGTTACCAGAATATATTTCTTTCTCCACAACTCTAAACCTTAATCAGAGTAATTTAGTGTATGATTATGAAACTTATTGATTTTTTTTAACATTGAAAACATACCTCACAGTGATATTTTGGATATGCTGGATTACTTGTTTAGCACAGACAAAGTGCGTATCTTTAAACATACCTTAATTTTGTTTGCGCTCAGCTGTAAGTATTTTTCTTCATTCTTTCCTCGATGACCACATCTTAAATAAAATCCTTGTGATGATAATCATCAATCAGTGACACAATCCATTAGTCACTGTTGTAATTTACCTTCTCTGGACTCATATGAGAATACAGATTTTGAAACACTATGGCTCTAAGAAATGCACTGCTCGAAACTACAAATAATTGCACTATGCCATGCAAATTATTAGGTAGGTTGGAATACTCATCAGTGGTTTTCCATTCTTGTCTCATATCCTCCAATGGCTCATTTTAAAAGAAGTCTTTTTCCATTCATAGTTCGTGCAAGTAGTACATTCGGTGGCCCTCTGGATGGCTGCAAAGTGTTGCATTAATTTTTGCAGCTCTGTACAACTTTTGAATGATATTCTACCAAAAATTTAGTATAATATGATTGGTAGCTTCCTCTTTTTTTATCCAATGTCTGATAGGAATATGCTCTATTGCCTCAGACCTATGACCAATGTGTATGAAATCCTTCTATATTGGGTGTGGTATTTGAGTGCTAGCTTGAGTTTCCTTTCATTGTCTATAAAATAGTTTCTCATAGTTTTCAAAGGGTACATTCTGAGTTTTTCTGTCCAATGTCTTTTTATATCATTTGAGTCTGCTTCTTGCAACTGCTAATTTGTCTTTAGGGTATCCAGGTATTCCTTGATGGTAACATTTTGACCTTCATGACTTGCATGTCTCTTCATATAGTTAAAGATGGGCTGAAGGTTTTTTTTTTAAGTTTTGGTGATTAATTTTTTAGATCATACTGAGAAAGTCTCCTAATATCAACCCTTAGTTTTTGTATTTTCATTTCTATTTTTATCTTCCAAGGTGGTTCCTTGCGCTTGTCAGCCTTTTAATTAAATCATTGCGTTGTTCTTAATTTAGTAGCCGAGATGAGTGCAGACTGCTACAGCATTAGCATATATCAGAGTATGTAAGTCACATATGCTATTTATGGGTGCTAAAAATTTTGGTAGCACCTCTTTACTCATTTTTATTATTATTATGCTTTGTTTTGTTTTTAGTTCTCATCAGGAGTGATGGTTTAATGTAATTGGAACAGACTACTGTCGAATTCTATGCTCAATTGATGATTATTGATATTAATTCAAAAAGGTCCTGATTATACGGCAAGTATCCAAGATTATAGATTTCTGTGTTTGATATATATTGCCATCAGTGTTTTTTTGGCACCACACCTGTCGTGGATATAACTATTGGTACTATGCTTACATTATTTAATTTCCATTGTTTCTTTATTTCTATTGCCAGCTCTGTGGATTTATATATTTTTTGGAGTGAGTACTTAGAAGATACTATTAAGAGTTACCTTTACATCTATTATAAGTGCTTCCTGATTAGTTTTATCTATTAAGATTACATCTGGTTGGTTTGCCTTCATGGTGATGTCTGTCAATATTTCCCTATCCCAATATAATTTGAATTTTTTGTTTTCTAGTATGTTACTTGGTATATATCTATAGTGTTGAATGTTTTCACTTATTAATTCCTTTGTGACTGCCAGCCTTTGATGAATAATCTTTTTATTATTATGTCTTTCCAAATAGTCGTGGTTAGAAAGTAGAGGGCATCCTCCCATGATGTGATCTACAGATTCAGCAGTTGCTGTACATGTTCTGCATTTATCTGTCGGTATGTTCTTATGTTATCTTTTATGATGTATTTTCTATTGCTTCTAGTATTAATACTGGCCGTGGTGGCGGCTTGGTTAGCGTGCCAGCTTGTTAGCGCTCCAACCACTTGGTCCCGGGTTCGAATCCCGGCTAATCGGATTTTTCCGGTTAGGGAATGGTTATCAGTGATTGTTGCGTTTATTAAGAAAAAAACAAGAGAGGAAAAAAAAATATTACAATGGTAGAAAAATGGGTTAATTGTAAGAGTGGCCAGCCTTGGCCAAAATTCGCACAGCTAGTTGAAAAAAAAAGACGGCATTATTATTAATTATTTGATCTTGGATTGCTATCATGAATACCTGTTTCTGGAAATAGTAGGCCTTTTATTAGCCATTTATTTGTTAATAATGAGTCTTTACATTTTTTTCTTAGGATGCTACAGTGTTTACCATGAAGTTATTTTTGTCCCCATCATTCGATTTATTCTTCGTTGGATGATCGTTGTTTCAGCATTACCATTTCTTCTGCTTCTGAGATTAAGTGAGGTATAGTTCTGGTCTGCAGATATAATTTCCTGGTGTAGCAGGATTGAATCTTTATTGTGGAAATATTTTCACATATTAAATATTTGTCTGTTTTGGAGGTTTTCTATGTCCAGAAATTCACGACCACCTTTACCTCTTGATAACCTGACTCGTCCTATTGAGGAATTTGGGTAATGTATTTGGAATTTAGTTCTTGTCAATCTATTTAACTTTTCAAGATCTTTTTTACTCCATTTGATTATTCTGAATGATTGTGTTTGCTGAGAGACAGCATATGTATGAACTGCTTTTATAATGCTTCTTGAATTAAGTTTTGTTTTGAGAATTTTTTCTAGCCTAAATTTATATCATGTCTCTAAGTCATCTTTAATTTTTCTATGGTTAACATTTGGATTTTGTATGATTTCTAAATACTTGTCATACTCATCTTTCTCTAATGTGTCTATTTTATGTCCTGTTTTCAGATTGAAATTTCCTGTAGTAATCCATTTTACTATTTGGCTCTTATCTGTTCCCAACTTTATATTTACATCTTACTTATTAACATACTTATTTACTTGGTGAAATCTTCTACTATTTTTAAATGTATAAGTAATTGACTCTCGGTAGAAGTATAGATTTTTAAATCATCCAATTATAAAAGATGGCTTAACTGATACCTAGTTTGTTCTCTTAATGTAAATCCATATTTGGATTTATTTAGTAAGTTTGACAATGGGTTAATTGCGAGGCAAAACTATAGTGGGCTTAAGGAATCTCTCTGATATATTCCTTGGTTAATATTGATCTTACTTGTCCTTATGTTCTTATATACTTTTCTGTAGCAAAGGTTTGTTTTTCATAGTGAACTCAAGGAGTGTGTTCAGCTGAGGATGGATTTACTTAAGGGTGAATATAAATGAATTTAAATACTTTGTCTTTTGTTCCACAAAAAGATATAGTATGGTGACCAGGTTTCAGCTGATTATAGTCATTGTAATACCACAATTGAGGAAATTGCCAGAAACAAAGAGGACTGGGTTTAGATTTTAAAGGAATGTTTAGGGAAGTTAGAGGTGGGTGGAGGTTGAGGGAGTCGGGGAAGGAGGCTGATTGTTGACCACAAGGGAGCAGGGTTCATTAATCAGTGTTTGTTTGTGAGAGTGAAATTACTTTTTGTATAGTGTATGATCTCTGTTTGTTCAAAAATGTTTAATTGACTAAACAGTTAAGGAGGTGAGTGAAGAAGTCAGTGATTATGGTTGAGAAGGTGTTTTGAAAAGTGTGATGCTTATTTACTGTTTATGAAACATTTTCTGTGTTCTTTAATTCCAGTGTCTAAATGCTGGACAGTTTGTCCAGTGTTAATTGCTCTTCAAGTATTAAAAGTTAGTTTATAAACACCAGATTTAAGTGAACTTCTAAATTTATCTTTTTTGTTCATTAGAGATTGTTTACAATTACATTTAAACCCTGCAAACCACCACTGGTGCATGGCAGGGGGCACCAAAACCCCCTATCTACCCTTGACTGCTGTTGGCTTTTCTAATACTTCACGGAAAAAATGACCTGAAATAACTATCTGTCCTGGCAACTATTTCCCTGTATCGCTTCATCATTTTATCTTGAAGATCACGTACGCTACTAACTGGTAGGACAATATCAACTACTTCCTCCCTGAGATCCATAGTGATAAATTTATTAAAAAGCTTCCCATGGTAATCAAGTCTTCTATCACTAAGGGATTCTATCATAGCTGAAACACTGCTGTCAAATCTGAAATCTCCATTAACAAATCTAGCTGCCTTACGTTGAACTATCTCAAGGCTGGAAGTTAATCCCATTTCGGAAAAGTACGCTATTACTCTCTATGAGCAACCCCTTAGAATTCTACTAGCTAAACTTTGCATCCTGTTTGCTTTACCTACTACGTTTTGAATATGCTCTTTGAAGGTTCCTTACTCTCCCTCACGGTTTTAATTGGGATGAACCTAGCTAAGCCTTCTTTAAATATATGAAGGAACTCTATCCAGCTATTCTCAATGCCATTATTACTCACAAAATTATAAAAGTTGTCCCTGTTAACATTGATATAATCCCTGAATTCTGAAAAATTCACCCTGTGAAACATATAAACCTGCCAAGGCAGCTTGAGTTAATTTACTATATCCTTAATGATATAATCTGGAGGAAGTATCTCACTTGATTCAACATCTTTGCTTGACCAACTTTCCATTCCTACCACAATATCCGCACAAGTGCTTCTTGTGATGTTAAGGAAGTTTGCTTATTCCGTATACTTCTGCAATTTACAACTATGATTTTCAAATTACTCAAGTTCCTCTTTAAAGTAGGGCACCTTCTCTCATCACATTTTGAATTGACATATTTCTCTTTCCTAATGCCATTATCAGCTGGTTTCAACTTTATGAGCTTGCATATACTTTCAAGCTCATTATTGTGGGTGTCAAACTCAGATCTAAAACACAGAACCTTGTTTCTCAATAACCTACTGTTACAGTCTACCTAAAATACCACCCACACCCCTAAACACCATACCTGCTACCTTCTCCGCAGCCTCAGCTGTATAGTGAACCCTGGAATGGTAAAGGGGTGCCCTACATGAGTCAAGAACGTGGTACAGATCAACAAAGCCTGTTTGGACAACCAATGGTGACTGTCATTTGCTGTATGATGCGTAATTCATGGAAAAATTACTCTCTTCAAGCAGGATGTTGATTAACCTCTGTAGTAAGCTATGGAAAGCAGTATGTTTATGAGTAGAGGGGTGATCAGATGTTTGAATTATAGTGTGGTGAGTGTCGGTAAGATTGCAAAAAATTATACTGTTATATATGCTAACATCAATTAGTGATAGAAATTCATTAACCGTCACATTAGTGAAATTTTTAGCAAACAGCATGTCTCTGATAATAAGTAGTACTTCAACTTAAGTTGACAATGTCAAAAGACACTAGTTTGGAAGTAGTTTACAGTGTAAATGTATTTGCAAAATCTATTGACTTATCGTATTACTGAATTCTAAATTTATCAGAAAAATATACTAGACTGAATTAAATAATTTTCCCCATGAAGAATTGAATAATAAATTGCTTATATTATATTTAGTTGTTTTGCTATGACCATGACTAAACGTGGGTAATTTTTTGAAGTTTAGATGGTGAAGTCCAGAGATTTTGACCTTATGAGTGCCAAGAGATTCTTTGAGGGCCTAGTGTACTGAAGATTCATATTTAAAGAAGAAACTCTCTTCAATCAATAGGATACATCATCTACAAGCTAAATCTCCAGTATGATGGTGCAATGGGAGAAGACCTCAACTGCTGTAGTGAATCTATGGAGAAATTGCAAAAGGTACAAAAATACTTTTACTTGATATTCCTGCATTTTAGTTTGATTTTTCTGATGACATGATAATGAGCAAAGATTTTTTTGTCATATTTTTCTCATGATTTTGAAAGGCAGGCAAATTATTTTAACTAAGCATGAATTACCTCTTTTTGACTTCTATCACTTACTAATCTTATGTGTAATTAGCAGTGTGTCTGTCCATCCGCCCCCCCTTTTATGTTGGAAGTGGCTTGTTGTAGAGATTCAAGACTAATTGCATTGTATTTCTACCAATGAGAAACCCATAGGAAAACTATTCCCATCACTGTGAGGGCATGGGTTTGGACCCCAGAATTCCTCAAATTTCAAAATTTTCCCATAAGAAATACATTACAAAGATTTTAACAATATTTTGTTAATATCCGGTTAATCAAATAATACCATGGATTCGGTCAGGTTTATTTAGCACCAGAGTCCCTTTTAATTTAAATTTATATTCTGGTTTGGTTTTTTTATTATATTTTGGATTCCATTTTTGGCTGGTAGCCAACAACTTTCAGAGATGATTCTTTGAATGAAATTTGATTCCTCTGTACTCGTGAGTGTACTGTACTCTTATAAAAGACTGCAGCCTTTCTTATTGTTCAATTTTAAACAGCTATAACTATATTTATGGTTGTTTTTTTTCTACAGAAACCGATCAAGTGTTCTTCTAAACCTAAGGAGTAAAATCCTGGGTGTGTTTGAAATTTAATGTATTAATATATGATTAAGGTACATTCTAAACAATTTTGAAATTAACTTCACTCTGAGATGCTTTATTTAAAATCCGAGAAAATTTCATCTTTTCCCCATCACTGTAATATAATGTTCACGATGTACACGTAAGTATACATAAAATCGGATTTGGTTCTTTATACAAAGATATTGAAGTAAAACAAGGATTGAAATTATATATTGTACTTAATATGTCATATAATTTCTATAACAGTATGTTATTTGCATTTAAATCTTATGATTTCATAATTTTACTTGTAATATGAAAATGGTGTAAACTTATGTAAAACCATTCCATTGCAACAGGTATTGCAAATAACTTATATTTGAGATAAATAATGGGTATCTAAATGTTAATGTTACTTCTCTCTTACCTAAAAACATTGTCAAAAGATTTGCTTGGTAGTATGATATATGATCAAGTGAATCAAATTTAAGTATAAAACTTAATTTTGTCACATTTTTTAGTCAACTTCATAGGTACCAGGGATGCATATGATATGTATATTGCAATAACCTTCCCATCTTATGGTCTTACCCTAAAGATTTAGAATGGCTTCCTTATTTTCAGTGATTTATCAATTTATTTATTTTACGTTATATTTTTACTTCAGTTGTATAATGATAATGAATTGTAAATAGATAATAAAATATACTTTTATAAAAATGAAGTTATCTATTGAACATATTATATCTAATAAAACACTCCTTATTTCATGGAATTCCTTATTATTTATATTTCTTATGTTTCCATTAAGTATTCAGTCCAATTGCCTGTTTGAATACAGTTTGTATTGTTAAACATTCTTTGACAGCTGAGGTGATTATACATGTGGGCTCCCACTGGGAATCCAAGCCAGCTTTCACCAAACTCAAAAGCAACATCCAGGAGCCTCTGAACTCCTTCATTATCAGCCAACAATAGCTGTGGAGGGAAGCTTACCAAGAAAATTGAGAATGACGTTATCTACCTTTGCTTTTCCCACTGAGCCAGAATGCAACCATTGGAGAACCAGAATATATGCTTTATAATAATCCCACAAATTACAGTTTTATATTATTCAATCAGAACCAAGACCAGTAATACAATGGCCATCCTACACTCATACATGAATAGCTTTCATTTTAGGAAACCCTGAACAAGACTGAGAGATACATTATTCACTTTCTTGTTCCAAGAGACAGTTTCCTCATTTACAGATGATGTAATAAATACCTCCATGGTGAAATGAAATGTGTTACAAGGTTTGTTTGTTTCTTAAAGTTGTTAGATTTGCAAAAGGACTAGAAGGAATTTAATGCCATGACATAAGCTTCGTTCATAAAGAATTTTTCATACAATTTTCCGATGAATGAAATGTTTTAGTTTGTGACATACAGTATAGATATATTGTATCTTTAATACATCAAGTTTATGTGAACTATGTTTGCTTTTGCATTGAAGCTATTGAAGTATGAGAGATGGTAGACATTCTTTGTGGTCCTTTCTTGCCTGAATGAGGCCAGTTTAAATTTATCCTCATTTTGAATGGTCGGGATCATGCCCATCAAAAACTTTCATTGATAATTACAGAAGAGTGGACCAAACAAACCCTCAGATTGATGAATTTATAGATAGACCTAAAAATGAGAAGTATTAAAATTCATGTTGTAGTAAAATGAAATGAATGTGGAGTCATCAATTAGGAATATTCAGATATTTATTAGATTTGTCTTTTATTAAACATAAAATTTCTATGGCTAAGCTAAAACTTTCAAATAAATTGAATACTTTTCCAGGAAGTTAATAGCAGCTTACAGACCTAAATGAAGAACATCTTTATGCAAATAATATGGGTGTAGTGTAGCCTCTTTAGTCACATAAATGCTGAACCTACATAAAATCATTTTACCCTTGTATCTTCTTTACTATCCATGATGAACATCCTGGAAGATCCCGTCTGGAATTCGTGATTTCTTACATATTTTTGGAACACCAATGTTCAGTGGCAATTATTGCAAAGAAATTTCTGTTCATCAATATCCAACATATAGGCCAATTATCAGAGTGTGATGCTTAAGTTATTTGATGATGCTTGAGTGAAATATTTTGAATTTTGCAGGTAGAATACAAATTCCTGTAACTTTTATTGCTGAAAGTACTCAAATATTCAGAACACTGTAGGCGATTCATAGCACTCTTCATCATTTTTTTAGAGTAATCACTGTGAGAAATGCTGTTCTTTTACTGGTGGACTACTTTTCACTAATATTTCACGAAAAACTGCACTCACTTAAAATACACACTACAATTGCAACCTCACGACTCACACGGAGAAGTTAGCAACTTATTCTGCTCCTATATCAATTATCTATCATTTATCGAACGCAGAAATACTGGAATCCACTCTTAACAAGTATAGAAAAGACATGAGACATTTACTTCGACGGCACACCGAATTTTGCCGAGAGCGGATCACGGTATATAATTTCTGACGATCGAAACTTGTATTTCCTGTCATGTAATTTCACGAATTTCGTTGTTCCTAGGGCGCTATGTTGTCTCGCTTAATAGATCTCCTAATTACATGTGTTCATATTATGAAGGTGCTTTATGCGGTTTCAAATCTGTGGTTATATAATTGTGCTACGACTGGAAGAAGAAGAGGTCGACAGTGTTGGATTTGGACAGTGGAATCTTGTGATGTGCAGTGGAAACAGTGATATTTAAACGTTCGAAAAGTGTGTGAGTGAGAAAAATGTGAGCCAGTGTCTGAAATTCCCTACGTTGGAGTACTTTGAATGGGAGTTGAAAAAACGGAATTTTCTCTTCGCCACCATCTAATTCTACAAGGGTAGCGGAAGAGTCAGAGATTGATTCGAGGAGGTAAACATTGTTTATTAATTAAATTCCAAATGCTCGTGGGTTTGATCTTCCTAAATTAATTTTTGTTAATGTCTTGTATGGCGGCAGAAATCAGCTCAAGTTGTGGCGGAAATATTAATTTGAATTTCAGCTTTCGTAACCGAAATCGAAATTTGATCTTCGTAAGGACTCTTCGACAATTTCCTCGATTTCCAACGGAAATATTACCGAAAATTAATGAATGGAAACCAAACTCACCATTCAATTTGAGATTCGAATTTTCTAGAATCCATTCTTTTAACGATTTGGAGGAATTTGGCATGAAGTATTGAAATTTCTTGTTATATCATATGGAATTCAAAATAGTTAATTTCACTACAGTAGCTGTATGTTTTACTATAAACGGAATTTACCAGCCCTTTCACTTGCATACTAAGACCTGCGATGGTTATCGTGGCTTAAGTAATAAATCTTTGGTGTAACATATTTTACATCATTATACGTTAGCGAGATCGAATATCTTAATAATATGGAAGTGGGATGAAAATGTCAACTGATATTTTCACCGAAATAGAAATTCTAATTTCCATTTCCATTAAAACTTTAGTTGCTAGCATCATACAATATTTGATTCCGATGTATTCAGAATCGACGTCTTTAAACGAATTCGAGATGGTACTCGATAAATGGAATATGTTCATTTTAATTGCGTTGATGCGTGAAATCTTCAAATTTTTATTTACTTCATTCAAAATGCGTCAATGAAAATAAATTTGTCGAATTTACGAAAGTCGTTTAATACTCTCAATTGTAACAGATTTTCGGCGAATTTACCATTTTTTCACCTGCATATTTGGATGTTTTCCTTGGCTATAATTTTCCAAACTTAATTTGAAATGTTTCTCTTTTCCATGTTTCAAGAAAGTGAATTATCTCTCCTACCGGTTTGTCTTGTCGGTTTCTTGCGTGTGAAAGATATTTTAGGACCGCCATCGCGGGATGAGGGCTTTCGGAGGCCCCCGTAACTGGTAAGTCTATTGATTTAGATTTTTTGTTTTAAAGTTTGCTTACGTCTTTATGGTTAACTTTGTGCTGTTAAATAACTCTCATGTGTCGTACTTTCATAATTTTTCGTGATCAAGTATTTTGATTGTTATTTATTCTTCGTGGCTATTTCATATACAAATTCATATGCTCAAATCGTTCAGATAAATGTCTGCTCTGGAATCAGAAGTGGTGGATAAATACGGATCTAGAAAATTAATTTTATTTACAGCTGCAACAGAATTTTACCTTCATTAAGAAATCCCTATTCAGAGAGGAAAAATGGAACTTGAAAATTTTTCCTTGAAGTTTCATTTTATCCATCAGCAGCTCGTTTAAGATGGAGATTTTAATTTATTTAGCAGAATCATACGGATATATATATATATATATATTGCTATTGGTTTCTAGCTATTTAAAAATTAATCTTATTAATGAATGGCGAGTAAATGTCAATAGTAATATCTTTTGCTTCTCTAGTTCATTACCCCTGAAACCGTAGTCCGAATTTTTACATATAGTTTTATTTTTAGAGTAAAAGTAACTAAATAAAGGTATAGAATTTCCTCAAGGCCGATAGATATTTTGCCTGGCGTTGCATACTTACTCTTTTAAGTTTTTCTTAGATGTGGTTGTAAGCGTTTCGTGCTACAAAGACCTTCAAGTCTTTCCTGAAGTTCAAGGATCCCTTTGTGTATTTCGTGAACAAAATCGGGCATTTAAATAATCTTAAATAATGATCACTTCCGTATCTTCTGAATTTGATGGTAAAGACGAAATTTAACATTTTAGATTATGAGCGGATATTCACTTTTTCCTATGCACAGTACGATGCCCAGCTCTTAAAATGTCATCCACAACGAGCAATAGGCGTCATTGTATTCCGCATACAAATGCATATAGTTTACAGACGACACAGTCGCTTCGTCTACTCGCGAACTTGTTTTCCATCTGTTAGCGCATTTGCGCTAATAGTAATCATCCAATATATATCAGATATATATATTGGGTTATATTTTTATTGGATGATTATCTATCCGATATCAGAAGCCCTCCTTAAATAATATGCTGAGGCATATGTTAAAATTTAATTTCAGCCACTTCCGGAAGAGATAAACACATAAAATTAAGGGATTCATTAGAGTCAATGGACTATAAAACAACAATATTGTTTTCCGAAAGTATCATAGGCTCGAATCGAAAATACTCTCTTAAGAGATACAGGTTAAGTTATTTTTTTTACCGTTTTCAGGCATCATTTTATGCACACTTTTATAAGAAGAATGTTATTAGTATTGTAATAATTATGGATTTAAAGGTGTTACGAAATCTAGACAAGATCCAAACAAAGGTAAATTGAATTTAATTCCTCATTTTGGTCGTGGAATATCGTTAATTATCCAAATTCACCAGTATTATGATGAAATACACGAAAATTTTGTTAGATCTTCTGATTATAAACAATTCGTCCCAATGAAAGCTGAGGTGATTTTTTAATTCAAGCTCATGCATTTTTCAACAAGATCATAAGAGGGAATTTAGATCCATCTTCTAATACCATGAAGTAAGGCATGTTTGTGTGTTAATTTAAAACTCGAGATCAAATAGAAGTATGGCTTTCAAACTTTTAAGAATGTTAATGTCTGTCTGTTAATAAATGTTGTCTTCCCTTCGCAGGTATTAGTAAGCACTTGTATTTACCTTGTTGTCCTTGGTGAGACTCCAGAAAGGTCAGAGCTCTCATAAGAAACGTAAACTTCACCTTTATCACCTGCAGGCTTCATTTCATTTGCAAATTAAAATTAGAAAGTATAGTCTTACAAAGTCAAAGTAAGCTTCAAGTGAGGGTAACTTTAAGAAATATTATTATTATGGTCATGGTTATTGTTTTTGTTTCGAAGAAGCAAAGATTTTGATGAGATAAAGAAATTTTGTAAAAAAAAATAGGTTTCAAATATCAGTCAGTAGGAAAACATATTCCATTCACATGTGTATTCAATCAGTGGCAGATGATTTTTATATTTTTCTCTTTTTTTTAATTTGCAAAGTATTAGAATGTGATATTCTGTAAAATATGTAAATCAAAGTTACTTTGAGTTAGTTTGTGCCTTTTCAAGCACTTCACTCCTCATCCAAGATAGCGATCCTCATTTCATTTCTTAGCTATGTGATTGTTAATAGAGTTTGAAATAAATGGTATACAGTTGTAAAAAATACTGCTAGGAATTGTTAATAATAATTGATACTATGTTTGCTATTATTTCTAATGTTAGGTTAGCTAATTACTACTGTATACATTTAATAATAATATTTATCTTCCCAGCCTACAGATGCAGTGGGAGATCTCTTTGGATTCACTGGAGGACATCAAGGAAACTCCTCAGCAATGGTAGGTGAAGGAAATATTGTACATGTGACCTTTTTCCACAAGATGCGCTATTAATTTCAGAATATGATCTCCCATAAAAAAATTTGATATCCCATTTTAAATCATTTACGATATGGAAATTTACTTTTAATTAGAGCTAATATTTATATTCCAGTTACATTTGCTCTTCAGAATAGTTAGCTACAACAGAAGAACAGTTAGCTACAACTTATGTGGGGGTTATGGAAGTCACTTTTTAAGTGACATTTTATTTTAGCTATTTTACTTCATGATATTTTTTTCAGCGCTGTATTTATTTGTTATTTTCCATAAACGGTGAAGCAGGAGCTATTTTTTATGTAATGTGATCTCATATATGAACAAATTCGTATAGTTATCAATATAACCTTAATTATCAGTGAGAAACAGAGTAATATCCATTGTCTGCATTTGGTAGGGGATGCAATCATTCAAAGTATATACAACTCCAAATCCTGAGCCATGAGAGTAAAGTAAATTTCAAGTTTACAATTTATTGTGCATTCATTTGGACATACTTAATCTAGATTTTCCCCAATATCATTCAGTAAGAAACGATCATCCATCATCCTCCCCCACTAATTTATTAAAAATTCTGTGATCACAATATAGTCACATATACATATTGAGTTCCCATAGGTTCTAATTCTTGGGAGGGTTGATCAGTTCAGTGTTCTCTCAAGTTTTGGGAAGAGGGATGACAATCATGGAATGAAAATCTGCAAAAAGATGAGTTTCCACCAAATTGTATTTTCCTAGAAATGTAACTTAAAGTTTGAGATTATAAGAGATACAAGTGGATTAAGTATTCATATGTTTAGGACACAGCAAAAAACATAATGCAATTTTTAGAATGATTCTTAGTTAACTGACTTTCAATTCTTCTCCTTAAACTTTGACAGCAAGTATATATTGGGAAAATGTACTCTCCTTTTCAGAGGTTCGTAAGAATGTTTAACAATTTACAGTTAAATCTATGTTAGGTATTACTTATCCCTTCTCATTCACAATTCAGTTTATATTCACTGCTAGTGTTACCCCTCGTGCTGTGATATCAATATCAACATTGAGGTTTAGGTGGGCATTATATCATATTAGATTTTATTCCTCCCTGTAGATTATTTTGTCACATTTAATGGAGTGCCTCCAGATGAAGTTGTCTTTACCAAACCATTCATCAATAATTTGGGTTTGGGTGGTTTTGCATTCAATGATGTGTCTCAACTTAGAATTCAAACTAGTATTCTTCACCACTGTTACTGTTTTCAACCAATGTCTGGAAAAGGGAGTAGATTACATAAGATGATTAGCTCATAAAGATATCAAGAATTATTTTCTGCTAAACTGGATTACATTTGTAGTATTCTATACCTGGATGGAAGGTAAACAACTATCCAAGTATATGAAATAATCGTGTATTTGCTATAGCGAACCGCTGCATAATACTATACTAAATACTATAATAAAGTATAATGCAATAAAATCAAAGGTAAAATTTGCTAAGTAATGTGTGTATGGAATGATGAATTCTGCCAATGGTAGAGTAGTAAATCTCAGGTGACTGATATCATTCCCCTTAAAGTTAAGGCATCAGGCATCTGAATAGTGTTTTCATAACCCCAACTTATAACGGATATTTTTAAGTACACCTTTGGTGAGAAAGCTAAGGGCCTTCGACATGATCTCTCAAGTAATGTATGATGCCTTTTTGTAGTATTTTCAGATATATAAGTTCTTTCTTTTCATGTTCATTAAAATCTTAGCAGAAGCTGTGTCCTTAAAGCAAGTTCGGTTTGAATTTGTCTAATTCAACTCAGCAATTACTTTTCTTTATAAACAATGGGAGATTGCAAGGAAAAGGCATATTCTTAGAACTTCCATTTCAAGATTATTAGTTTAAGGTGTAGAGCCAGCATTTAAACACATAATAAGATTTAGCTTATTTAGACAATATAATAGACCATAACAGGCATTGATTTTTCCCTTAGTTCTAATGTGACAAGTTCTAAATATGGCACAGTTTCATTGATTAGAGGTGAGGGGTTTATGAGATTATATTAGGAATTATTTCTTTATTTCACTGTTAATATCTCAGAACATGACCATTTCTCTTTGATCAATACCAGTTAGTTTTTTTATCTCAATTATCTCAAACATCCAAAGTTTTATCCTGCTTGTCCTTAAATGAAGAAAGTCCTTTAGCAATCGTTACTCTAAGCAAGTTGTTTCTTTTTATTTCTTAATGATGCACATGTAAACTGTTAAGGTAAAAATAAGTAGCAAATCTTTTTCATTTTCTTTGCTCCCAGCCTCCAAGTATTTTCAAAGAGGGCATAAAACCAACAAATTGCTTTTTATTCTTACTTTAGTGATGTCGCAAGCTCTTTATTTGTTCTCAAATGCTTTTCCTTAGACTACACTTCCTTAGTTTAATTTCAAAAAGACTTTTAGTATTCTATAACTTACAGCACTATAATTTCCATAGGCAGTAAATTACTGCAAATGTTTACTTTGCTTCATATAATTAAGGGTCTTTTAAATTGAGGGATACATCATAGTATATCAAGGATTGTGTTTGTTTATAATGGAGACCAATGTTGTTTTCAAACCAGTGTAGGAGTGTTTTCTTCATCACATCACTAATTTCAATTCCTACCTTCATGAACCTATGAAGTTAAATATAGCTAGATTTTGAGTAACTTGAGCCCCATTATGCATAAAGTTGGCAGTTTTTGTGATGCCTTGAATTAAACTTGTTACTTACATTGGATTTAGTCACAGTGGAGGATTTTTAAAATATTGAATGATATCTACATTAGTTGATTTCTTGATGGTAATTTTATTTTCTGGGAAGTGGTGCAGAATTTCAAATTAGTTTTTTCACTCAATTTTATTACAAGATCGTTTTTTCACCAGGATTCCTATCAAAAAGCCATACGATGCAATATCTTCTTGTTACTAACTAGAATGGTAACATTTCTCACAAGTTTAAATTGTAATTTTCATAATCTATTCAGGTAGAAGTTAATAATAAATGAACTGGGTAAAGGAAGAAATAAGTACCATAGGAAGTAAGTCTGTTAATGTTAAGCACCTTTTGATGTGTGCGAAATCTTTTTGGTTTATGATTAAGTTATGCTTTGTATGGTTATCTGATGAAGACATTTAGTTTTAAAAGTATTATAAATTAAAGTTTCATTTTGCTTTTACTCTTTATGTCTCTTTAGTTTGCTGTTGCAATATTTTTAATTGTTGCTTACATTTGAGGTATATTTCTTTACATCGAATAAGTCACTCAATATAATCATATTCTACACATTTCTGTCTTCTTGCTAATTAGTTTCTTAAGTTTGGAATATAGTATGTTCTCTCTTAAGCTTCACATTTAAATGCACCCACGCACAAACCGTCCAACACTTTGCTTTTGTGATTATACTATACGTTGCTTTTATTATCATAATGAAATTCTCTTTGCGAATTTTCATATTCGCGGGAATAGTGAGATTTCGTCGCAATCGTTGTTGTGCTGGTATACTTATGGGCCAATTTTTCAGTCTTAAATCGTGCAGCATTAATGAATACTTCAATTATAAGTAATTAGTGGCCTCCTGATACCCAAGGGAGCAACGCGTTCGCCTATGGTGTAAGCGGTCCCGGTCTCCTTACTAACGGTAGTAATACTACTAGAAAGAATTACACTGCAAAAATACCTGGCGTTTTTATTCGTAAAAATCTTCAGGGTGTACTTTTTTCAAACCTCAAACTTGTAAGAACGTTGGCTCAAATTTCCACCGATAAACCAGTTTTCTTGCGTATCACGTTGTATGGTAGGCTAGATAGTATTTTTAATAATAATTTTGTTGTAAGGACATTAAGTCTAAGGATATCAACGAACGTATCTGAAATAATATCTCTGTGTGTTATGCGTATTCCTTCACGTATGATTTCGCCGATGACATCAACTACAGCAAAGACTGATATTTATTCACATTCACAAGGTCACATTTTCTGAAAATTCAATTAAATCAACATATATTTCAATTAGTTCATTGAAATGAATCATCCATGAATTTCGATTGTCTTTTTTACCCATGGTACCTTCTCCCTTACGCTATATGAGACAGGTTTACCTAAGAGCTCGTCCTTTTCTCAAGCCAGTTGCCGATGATTCACGTAGTTTCTAAATTCCTTAGTAACAGCGGCTACGGTGGACGGCGTACTTCCAGCTGAATTCCGTGAGAAGGCTGTGTCGACATTGACTTATACATACGTTGCGTGAGATTATTTTGTATGAATTTCCGTGTTTTAATTAGGCTAATACGCTTAAATCATCGAGGATCTTAAGATTAAATTCACTTTAGAGATTAGTATCGTGGTTTTTCTAAATAAATCTTCCATTGACAAAGATAACATGAAATGTTTCTCTCTAATTGCGGGAAAGTTTGACTAGGTGTAAAGTTTCTCTCGCACAACGCTGGATGTCATCCGAACCAAAGATTCTTCGCCCTGCTATCACCACGTGGAATGGATTCAGATCAGAATACACGTTGTAAGTTCTCTTTTATTCTCTCATAGTTTTTTGTACCTAAATTGTAAGCGTAAATATAATAGCAAAAGTGATCTTCTGTCGTATTTATCCCTGTGATTTAGTTACGGAGTTAGTCCCTGTGATTTAGTTATTTCTGTCGTGTGGCCAGTTATATATTTAGTGCGGATTGTACCTTTAGTCTCCTACTTTGATTGAATTGGGAATTTTCCTCGAGTTTGTGCGTGGTACGTTCCATTTCTCGCGTTATACTTCATTGTTCGTTTGAAATAGGGATGAATTCGCACCTTAAGAATCTTTTAAGCTTTGACTATTCTGTTCAATTCATTACTCTTTTTCATTGCGACGCATTTTCTATGGTCGAATTATACTCATTAGATTGCGCATTTTTCGAGAAATCTAGTCGTGATAGAATTAAAAATTTTAGTTCAAAACTTGATCACGGTAAAAATAAAGTGAGCAGTCTACTGTAGCTAATAGATACTTTAACGAACTTATTTTACAAAGTGCTGCTGGAGAAAGTCATTGATGGTAGCTGACCGCTCTACGTTGACTGTTGGGATTGGCTTTTAAGATTAGTAGAAATTACTAAGTTTGAGGGGTGATCCTTTTTACTTAAGCTTTAGTTTTAATTTGATTGCGTGATTTCATTCCTTGGGTTCCTATAAAAAATTCATTCAGATTTAGGATATTGAAATTTATCTCTGAAATTTCACCACTCCTGTGTGAAATGAATTAAATATTAATCGTTTGAATTTATGTTTACCTCATAATCTCAGACTGGAAATTTAAATATGATTTAAGTGTCACCTTATCTTTAGAACTTAAATTATGATGTGAATGGCACCGTAAGGGTTGAATAGGTCAGAAGTAGAGGTAGACCCATCTTGTCATACCGGAATGGGAATTCTAAACGTAATATAAAATCAAACGTTATTTTCAATTCTAGTCGCGCTATGCGAAGGATTCGTCAGCAAAGGGAAATTTCGTGTTCAGGACTTTTGAGGCTCTTAAACGGGTTGCCGGATAAGGAATGTCCAAGGGAAGGATTTGACCTTCATATTCCTAATTCTTAGTTCTTTCTCACTTGCGGTAGCATTCCGGAGCTCTTCTGGGCCTATTTTGGAAAATAATTTAACATGTAAATAGCTACATACGATAATGGCGTCAGAGTACACTAAGTCTCTCGGATTATATCTAAATTTCGCGATTTGATTTAAAATGCGAAGGGAAAGTTCGGAATATGTAGCGTAAATCTGACTTATAACTTGGATCTGCACGAGAGCTATTCTGGTTTCATTTTGCACCTACCAGTGAATACGTAAAATTAATCTCTCCAATCAAATCTATTTTCAACGACTCGCCCGCATTCTCTACACGATTTCAAACTTCAGCTGCTGATTGACTAGTCTTTCTTTTATTGGAAATCGTGAACTTTAAAATTTTTTGACGATTTTGTTCATTCTAACTTTGCGTTCGTAAATTATTTTATAAAAAATCTAAACACTGACGTTTCCTGGAGAGTCATTGTTTAGAATTCGGTAATTTAGTATTAAATTGGAAGTTGTATTTGTAGTATAACAATAATTTTACAGTACTTCAATGTAAAGGAAGCTATTTGTGAATAGTTATTACTTCATAATTTCAGTGTAATGATTAATTTTCACCTACGCAAAGTTTCCAAATTTTGTCATAATTGTTAAAAATAGTAATTTTTATTGCTTACGGAATAAAAACCAGATTTTATTGCACAAGCTACAATGCGATAAGTTAAGAAGAATACTTAATTTTTCCAAAAAAGATGGGTTTAATCGTGCGATAGAAAATTTTCCTTTAATCTGGAACTCGATATTTCACTAGCATAAAATCTGAAAAATAGCCAGCAACTCTTTTGTCTCTGTAATCTCTTTTTTTTCGCAAAGTTAAAATTTGACTATCTTTTATAGAATAAAAAATTGTACAGCTTCCTTTCATTGAATATTTTTAGCCATGAAAATGAACTTTCCCATAGTAGTTCTCATAGATGTTTTTCACTGTTGCCAGCAGCAGGAAGGAGAAATGAAGACTTCACTAACTCCTTTATATGTAATTTTTATTGCATAATTTCTAAGTGTACATTTATTACAGTGCTGAGTAAAGAAAAATTGCAGAGATGGCCTTTTCAAACTTCATCCAAAACCTGTCCCATCCCCAACCCCCAAACGTTCCTGGTATTGGAAGAGCCGGACTGGCCGAACCCATCTCGAAGATTTTGACGTGTCATTTGTTTCCTGCTGTTGCAGCATCATCTGGACCATTTTTGCCTCCTGTACTTGCACTCTCAGTGGGCAGTGCTACTTCAATGACTGTGCTCAGAACAATTCTAAGTTATTCTGAACACAGCCATTGGGTAGCACTGAACACTGGGAGTATAAGTACAGGAGGCAAAAAATCATCTGAAAAGAGAATGTATATAAAATTTCAATAAATATTATGAAATGAGAAAAACGTGTTATTTTTTAACCAAATGAATGACCTTGTGGACTTAGAATAATTTTTACACTACTAGTAGTGTATTGAGGGTTGCATACGTTCAAGGCGCAGCCCCTAGTACCAGTGTGTTGAGGGTTGCATATGCTCAAGGCGCGAAGAGCCCCTTGAGGTTGCATAAGCTCAAGGGGTTTTCAAAGCTTTGACTGTGCACTGATGACTGCGCCTTGAATGTATGCAGCCTTCCACTTGTGTGGAAGGCTGCATACATTCAAGGCGTTTTCACTACTAGCAGTCCACAAATGGTTAGAGGCTGAACAGTGGGAAAAAGTTGAAATTAGGAAGATATGGATACAGCAGTAAAGGGTTAAAGAGATTGAACATAAAAAAAAGATGAAATGAGAAAGATATGGGCACAGCAGTAAAAGGGTTGAACACCAAAAGAGTTTAAATGAGGAAGATATGCATATAACGGTAAAAGTTTAAATGTTACCAAAGGGTTGAAAAGGTTGAACAGCAAAAAAAAAGTTGAAATAAGAAAGACATGGATACTCTTATAAGAAATTTCTATAAGCTGCTACAATGAGACCTTTGAATGGAAATATCACAATGATGGGAGAAGACTTGGGAAAGATGCTTACACAAACTTGTACAACATGAAATAAGGGTGAGAAGCAGCAACTAACTTACTAGTAACAGACGCTTCAATTTGATGATCAGGAATGCTTAGAGACCAACTCAAAGTGAGAATTTCAGGAATTTTTGCAGTCAAAATCCAAGAAGAAAAGAAAACTTTTGAGGAAATTCACTACTAGTAGGGCATAGGGGGTGGAAGAATTAGTGATCCAAGGGTTAAAAAGGCTGAACAGTAAAAAAAAAGTTGAAATAAAGAAAATATGGTTAAAGAGGCTGAACAGTAAAAAAAAAGTTGAAATTGGAAAAACATGGGTCATGCTAAAAAAATTTCTAGACGCAACTAGAAAGAGACCTCTGCATGTATGCTCACAGACCAACTCTAAGTGGGAGTAATGAGTAATTTTTGTGGTCCAAATTGAAGGAAAAAAACTATACAACTTTAGTAGAGTTTAGAACTTATAATTTAGTACTATAAAGAATCAAATAAGAAGTCTACAATGGACCAACTTACAAGAAAATTCAAAGAACATTATTGTCCAGCTTGTAACAAAATTTAGTGAGCAAACACTTGCCTAAAAAGAAAGTAATCTAACAAATTACCTGCTACTCAGAAATTATTCTCTCATAAACTGGTTCTGCAAAAGTTATTAGCAGATTGTTTCACAACAAATAAATCTGATAAAAGGAACTTGGCATTCAACAGTTAAGAGACAAGTTTAAAAACAAATCAAAGAGGAAGCGCCATTCATGTTTTAAAGAAACTTCAAAAAGGAGGAAGAATTAATTAATGTTTTGGAACTGCAGTGATATCTTTCAACGAAAACTGTAACATTTACAAGAGTAAAATTTTAGGAAAAACAGAACAAAAGGATTTCCATCATAGAAGCATGGGATGCAAGAGCCTATACAATAGAGTTGTCCATGGAAGAGTGTACCAATTAGTGTAAGAGCAAAAGATAAAAAATAACTTTCAAGCTGAAAAAATTAATTTCAAGAAGCTTTTCAAACATGCGAATAAAATAATTCAAGACTCAGAGAATTATGATTCTAATATTGAAATGCATCGTATATGCAGATGACGTTGTGCTAATATCAGCTCATCAATATATAAACACTCTCAAAATTGCAAAATGATCTTGATAATAAATGATCTGTCTCCTTAAGGTATTATGGAAATGACCTGATTATTAATAATAAGAAAACAAAGTGTATGCATATTGTAAATTACTCGGATAAGTTAAAAAGTGTGCTACTATCTATACATAAGGATGACTGTCTGCATAGAAATATTGCACAATCTTCCTTTAATTGTAATTACATGGAGCAATCGTCTAAATATAAATACCTAGGTACAATTATAAACCAAAACTTTAAATTCTCTGACCACATTGAGAAAATGTGTAATATATTAAGAAAGGATGCATATCAGTTAGACCAAATTGACAGACTCAAGAAAAAATATATATTTGAGAGGTGAGAAATGTAGAAGTTCAAATACTACATAATTGCTACACTTCTATCCCAATAAAGTAAAATTAGGAACCTAACCACTCAGGTGTTTAATGACCATATTTTCTTGGTAAAATACAGGACGGAATCTAAAAGAGTTTATAAAATTAAGCGTCTCTCACAGGTATTGAGAAACTGAAAGAAGACCAAGTAGAACGAATGGAAATGGAAGGAGAGATAAATTCTCCCTAATTTAGATGTAATCATCATAGATATGAATATACATGCATGATTATATAAGCTAATTAAAGTCCATTGTCATCGATATAATCATTGTTTTATTTCAGAAAACTACGTGTTTCATAAACGTCATTTTGCCGTCTCATAAAGATAAAGTTTCCACGTGTATACATTGCTTTATCACGATTGAGGAAGAGAGAAAAAAATTTATTTATCAGTAAATGAAAAACTTTCGGGCTGGTATGAATAAATCGAGAGCAAATACGGGAAAATAACGCATTGCATTTCCTTCTTAAGACAGCCTTGGACGAACCAGTACATAATCCCGCGTCAGTCTAACCGTTCGACAGGCTGGCGTAGTGGGTCGAGGCACCTCGGTGCGACGCTACTGTCTCGGGTTCGAATCCGGTCGCGACCGCTTCCGGGATTAGAGGGCCGCCTACCCCACCGGATGTTTTTTCTTCATCCTAACTTCGGAATAAACGGATTCGAGCCCGTACTTTAGTGTTGCGGGTGCCCTTAGACCCGCACACCAGCCCTCGAACCCGCTTGGCGCGGGCGGCCAAATCGTTTATTTTTCGTATCTTTCTCGGAGTAATTTTTCGGCTGCAAAAATTTCATTTTTAAATCATTTCACTTATCCACTTTTAAAAATTGCACTGCTGGGCTCATAGTTCAGCGAATCAATTTTAAAAAATCAATCAATGAACTCACAACAACGTTCGAATGGACTGCCTATATTTTAAAAATAATTTTCACGGTTTGAGCCCAGCAGTGCAACGTTCTGAAAGGGATAACGCAAAAAGAAATTAATTGCCAAACACACAGAATCATTCGGCTTGCACTAACGGTTTCACTAAGTTTTCCGACTGTAAAATTTAAAACGTATCTTGGATCTAACTTAACTTTTCAAGTTTAGGTTATTTCGCACCTATAAGAAAGCCAGTATAAAAATTCATGCGTAAGCAAATACGCCGAAAAATTTAGACTCCCTAAAAAATAATAATTCGAGAAAACACAACTTCAACCGCGCAAACAATTATTTCAAGTAAGAAACTAGGATCCTTGTGTTTAATCAAAAGCTACATACGTATTTATGTACACGTATTTAGGTTTGTTGCGGACTTTTTCCCTTTGGCTAAATAACTTACGCACGAAATCGAGAGAACAACCATAAAAGAAGAAATTTATCAGGGATTCTTATTCTTAAAGAAGATATATCTATTTTAGTTAAGATCACTAGGTAATTTTAAATTAGTAAATATTTACGTTATAACCAGTTGCTAGCTTGGACACTTGTTCAGAGTTGCAATTAGTTTTGAATTGACCCTAAGCTATTGAAGGTAATGGGAACATTTATAAGTCCAGCTGTCCTTTACAAGTGATAATTTCTCTCTGTTTTGTGCTTTTAAATATACTCTATAGAAATTTATAGTCCCAATAGGCATCTGAAACCATTACCACATGACAAAAATCAACATTTTTTGCCTCTAAATGTTTTTGGGGCACAAAAAGTGGTATAACACTGCAAAGGCATTGCCTATATGTAAATCTGACACTGAGTTGTTCCAACGCTTCAACTATACAGGAATTTATTTACCTCAGTCACCAAATCAGCATCTACAATTCTGAGTAAATGTAGAATCATTATTTTCTCCTTTAAGTTACTGAATGCATGAAAATGGATTTGCAAATAATACTGCTATGGTTGCTGCTTGCGAAGATAAAAGAAAATTTTTATGGTAATACTTTCAGTACTGTAAAAATTAAAGGAATTATATCGTTATGCTACATTACAGTGGGTTGAAGAACTGAAAGACTGTGTAGAACAAGAAAGGAACTTATTCAAAAAATGATTAGCAACAAACAATCCTGAATATCGTTACCAGTATGCAAAGATTAGCAGTAAACAGAGAAAGCTTCTCCCAAAAAGATTAAATACTTAATGTTGATCCATAAGAAAGGTCCAAGAAAAGAATGCAAATATTATAGGAGCATTAGTGTAACTGCCACTATGGGAAGTCTATATGGATGCATAATGAAAGAGACAAGAACAAATAATAGGTATTACTCGTATATTATAAGTAGAAGAAAAAAGTGGATTCACAACAGGAGGGTCTTCTGTTGACATTATAATATATGTTATACTATGACTAAGAGAAAAGAAGAACGAGAAATACAGAGATCCATCTTGAGTTCACAGACCTAGAAAAGGCCTAAGACAAAATACCTACGACAAATCTTTACCCCATCTTTTATAACTGTAACATCAATGGTTGCAATCCTAGAAACATGGATGACGATCAGGAGCCAATCATTAGTGCATAAAGTAAAAAGATTTACTTAAGAAATAAGAACTGAGGAATAATTATTCTCGATCTAATATAGAAACTAAAGATGACTGGAAAAGATACTTTCTAAGAGAGAACCAGATGGTTGGCTAATGAAGAATTTCTAAGAAAGAAAAGGAGGTAAGGACTATCTTGATTGGCAAAGCTATTTGTTGTATATAATAAATTCCATATCCTTTAAACAGAGTTTTCACTGTTTCCACAACGCATAATATCAAAAGATACATCAAAGTCTAAAGAGGATCAGTCATCTTTACCAAAAATTTGTTTTAAATGCATAAGAACAACTAAATAAATCACTGCAAGTTCCAAAATATTTCCAAGAAAATTGTTCAAAGACTTGAAACAACTAATGATTTGAAATGCTTTTGAAGCTCAATAGAAATAATACTTCCCTAATCAGACCTAAAAAAGTGAAATTCTACTTCCAAATTATTTAAAATTTTGAACATTTTCAAAATGTTCTTACTTCCAGGAAGAATGTACAGCTATCCACCAACTGGTAACTATAACTGTGCCCACATCAATATCTTCAATATTATTGAAAAATAAAAAATGATCACTGTGCTATAACATAATATTCTACAAAAAACTATGCCAGAACGTTTCACTCCAAATTTCACTGAATTAAGTAAGCTCCAAATGGAGTCCACAGCATTTCATTGATTTTTTATGGCAAAGTAAGTTACCAAATGAAAGTGAGTAGAGTTATTCTGAAAGAAAAAGTTGAGAAGATATTGGATGTTCAATATAAATAACTTACAGAGGGGTACTCTAAATAATTACTGATCTTAAAACATCCAATAAGATTTCATAAAATGATGAATAATTTTCAAAAAGAATTGGAGCTAAACTTTCCTTGAGACAAAAATGAAGGAAATAAAACTAACTACAGGGCATTACTAAACTCAATAGGGAGTTTCATTGGTATGGATAGAAGAGATTTCACTAAAATAATTATTTATCAATATTCCTGATAGTTGAGTTAAATACAAGAAACAGTTCAATTAAAAAGGTACTAATTTTGAAAATCACTTAATCCAGAAATCTAAATTACAAATAACTTCCTTCTACTTTTTTTTTAATTCTTCTATAGACTGAGAATTTTCCTTGCACAATATCCATGAACTCGCCCTAGATTAGTATAGAGTAAAAATAACAACTGTCCTTTCAGCTAATAAAACACCCCAAAGAACCAGCAGGGAATTATTCCAATGGATCACCCTTAAACTGAAATGATAATAAAAACGCTACCGATGCCTAACTTTCTATGATTAATTATAAACTGAAATTTATGAAAGATCGAAACGAGTTTTGGTACCAAAAATTCAAAGCTACTGACACTCGATCCTTAATTAACTAAACACATACCGCTGAAGATAAACCATGGTCGACGAATTATATACTAATTAGATGAAATTAACTTTGAGTTGGTCATCCAGTTCCATCATGAAAGTATTAAAAAAAAGACTCACTCACCCATGAAGAGGGCTACCACCCTTCTTGGGAGCTGTTGATAAGCATGTAGTCGATACTTCTTAAGGCAATCAATCTTGTCTTCTTGGTTACCTACTGGAGCTAGGCTGTTCCTTCACACTGAGTGGGATGAGTTGGATTCACAATTATAAAGGAAAAAGGGATAAGGAACATTAAAAATTTGATAAGAAATTCACAACTTTAACACTGAGTTATAATACAGTTAGTCATTACCACTGGTGGAACCTAAGGATGAGACTTTCCCTTATCCATCATTGTCAAGGGCTAGATTATCACTTTATGAGTAAATTTAAATATTAAAGGATCAAACGCTCGAACGACCAAATATAAATTTAGACAATGAGAGACTTAAAAATGTGTTGATTAATAAGGATAAATATAGGTCATCATAAGCATTTTAATTAGATAAAATACGTATTTATGATCTACAAAGATATTCCCAGAATTAACTGAACTCATAGAAAAGGTTACAACATTGATGGCAATATATGAACTCCGAATTTTCAATTCAAATCACGGAAAGAGAGCTCGGAATACAATCCAGTAAATTAAGACAATACTTCTACGTACAGAAAGTAAAATTCTATTCATACTCAATAAGCCTACATTCACCGTTTTTATAGAGCTTTCTGACAGTTTGAATCGTTCAATTCTCTTTCTACATTTTCCAAAGAATTTCTAGCTTTTGAATCTCATTAATTTATTAAAGTTTCCCATGAAGAGCTTATTGAAGTAATTAGGAACGTGTAGCAACCGTGATTGCTGGAAGAACTTTATAATTAAGGATATTTTAAACCAAAATATTTATTTACCATCGGCTCCTTGCTATTCGGGCATCCCTTACTTCCCGTCGGGCCAGAAATAGTAAACAGTAAATGCGCGCGATAGTCGATCCTCGAAAAATGAAGGGCAGCGGGAAACATTGTCAATTGTGCTCCGTAACTTTCTTTCGTGAGCCTACATGAAATAAGCTGTATAGTCACAAAAATAAATCGGAATCTATTCTCATCATTTACACATATTTATAAATCACTGTTCACACATTGATTCCTATTAGGGCGTGAAAAACGGGTAATTCTAAACATGAGAAGCAAGCTGTTGCAATGCTCCAATATTTTGCTGTCTTCTGCGATAAGGAAAATGCCAGTACTTCACTCGGGGAAAAAGTAATGGATGGTAAATGATCTTTCCTTTTGTTGTAAGAGATGGTTATAAACATTGATAATGGTGAAGATTGCTTTCCAATAACAGTATATTATTTCGCAGAGTGAACAAAGCTCTTCTCTCTCTTCTCTTTACGAGGAAGTATAGTAGGTTACATATCTGAAGTACTAACACTTAATATCAAAAGATACTTCTTTTGGAACTAGTTGTACATTTTTCTTTGATTGGGAGCAAAATTGGAATTTCTGCAAAATTACTTATGCACAGTGTGTGCATAAGTAATTTTGCAGATTACTTGCCTTAATTCACAATTTGGTGGTATTGGATACTTGAGTAAACGATATGAGTATAAACACATTATTTGGCAAGCGTGTTTTTGCTTAAATTGATAATTAAATTTCTTTTGTAAAGGAATTACATTTTGCCCAATTTCCATCACATCACTGTATTTCTAATAAATAGGTGAATTCTATTATAGCTTCATTCAATAAAATTAATAGATTTTGATTCTAAGTTGAGTGATTTGGATATTTTTCTATGCTATTATTTTGCCTTCATAATATGCGATATTGAAAAATCATGTAGTAAGAGATTTTTTGATAAATTTTTGTTCAAATTATACTTTTCACATTTCAATCACTTAATCATTAGCCTGGTAGCTCTATATGAATGTATATCAGTGATACCCGTGCTCTAAATTGTATTAATTACTATATCTCTTGCTGGTTATGCCATCCCCAGATCTTCCATTTACTACAAGATAGAGTATTTGACATTTTGAATGCCACATCATCTAATACGTATATACATAAACTTTTAAATTCTGATGAAATTTTAAAATTCAGTATGAAAGAACTTGCTTCTTCTTCCTGCTTGGAAGACAGTTTTTCTTTGCCCAGCATCTACTTGAAAATGATCACTCCTTAGACTTTAAACCACTTCTTAATTCCTCTTACACTCATGATTGTGTAAATCAAAGTTTGGAAGGTATGGAAATTTGCTCCCATTCCTTCAAAATTTTCTTCAAACCATCTCAAATGCAAAAATTAAAATTAATGATTCAGGACTGCTCCAGAGAACAGTGAATAGATCAAGGAAACCATCAAATTGTGAATACCATCCCATTCTAAGACATTACACCCTTTGACTTTCATCATTAAAGTGTCATTATTTAAAAGTGGTATAGCAGTTCTTACAAGATACTATTCTTAAAATTAATTACTGGTAAAAAATTATTAGTTTATTTAGGATGCTATGAATATAAGGTATTCTTTTCTTAATGTTTATATTATTTAGAAGTCAATATTTTTTATCTTCATATTTACCTTTTCATTTTATTTATTGTTAATATCCTTATACCATACTATATAGTTATGATTTTTTTTACTCTATGCATTTTTGAAATTTCTATCATAAATTGTTTATATCTTTCAATTTCTTTGCATATTTGAACCATTTATATAAAAAGGCTTGATTCCATATAATGAAGTTAATATTATTTAAGGTAACTCAGGCTAAATGTGCTTTGTCTGCAAAAGATTTGTAGAACAAGAGATAATAAAAAAACTGCCCATCAATATCATCAAGATTTCATATGGTGTCAAAATCATCTTTTTGTAATTAAATAGAAGCATAAAGGTAAAATCATTCAAGTTGTTGGCTAGGTCATTAAAGAAACCAATTGCTGGCTTATGTACCAATTCCCAACTGATTCAGTAATATGATTAGATTCTATCAGATTACAGTGATAAAATTCAAAATTCAGCTTAAAATTGTCATGATTGCCCACAAAAATATAAGAGATCAAAAAGAAAATAAAATGTATTAATGACATGTTCACTCTGGATCGCGATCAAGTTTGTAAATTTTGAATTATCACCATCATGAGGGAAGCTGCTCAATAGAATCTCTGGTAAGTTATGATCTCCTATGAGTACTTGGTTACAAACACATACATTGAATTTTAAGGTTAGGGTAGGAAAACTTTTTCTGAAAGAGGATGACTGTGATGTAAAGAAATTATACTATCCTAATGGAAATTAACAGCAATACAGGTATGTTTATCTGCATCTCTCACTATTTACTTCATTAATACTCACCAAATGCACCTACCCATTCATCTTCATATGTATCCTTGGATTGAGCCTTTTCTGAATCTGAAGATGCAAGCATGCTTGCAAAACTGGTCACAATAATCACTATTGGAAAATACTAAGTGTCTAATTGTACTTAAGGGAGATCAAGTTTACTGCTTTGACTTTGGAGAGTTTTTTATAATGAGGAATGTTTTGGAAACTGTGATGCTTCCCTAAATTCTTTTGGAACTTAGGGTTAATCATGCATTGTACTAACCTATCGTGGAGTTAGAAAATTTTGGGCATGTTTCTATTGAAAATCCCTTTGAAAACAAAAAAAAGGGCAATAGATTTATTTTTATTACTTTTAGAATAGTGCCAGCTGTTACTATGTGGAATTTGGTAAAGGATCAAAAAAGAAACATTTTGGAATAATTCCATGGAAATATATCTAAAAACATGACCATTTTTTGTTTCAGTTTCTACTCTGGTTTCAGATACATTCAAAATTTTAGCTTAGTTCCTTCAAACACACAATCAGGTTCAGTTTCCAATGTGCCAAAATATGGTTTTTTTTGTTTAGTTACAGATTTGATACCTTATTTTAAATTGAAATGAAACTGAGAAAAAAAAGCTATGGAGGGGAAACTGTTTGCCAGATGTTAAAAATGTTTAATTTGGTTACAATAATTTTGGGCAAAGTATAATAACACACATAAAGTACCTATTGATTGGATTGATTTAGCGTAAATTTTCTTTCCGATTCTCATTTCAATTTAGCCCTAAATCAAACTTGGCCACAAGCAACAAGTGAAGCAGCTTGTAAAGTTAGGGGTCTAGTGCAAGACTGCAAGAGAATTTTTTCAAATATAGCATATCAAAAAATTCTGGAAGTATTTCTTAATTTCCTTTTATTTCTTTTATTATCTTTATTGTACTTGATTCTATTACCTTATATGTTCTTTCATTCTAGTATGTTTATTAGTTTGCTTTCATTTCTTATATTAGTTATATATTTTACATCACTTTCATTGTAATGCTAAATATTTTCAATGTTCTATTTTCCCCTTAATCTTTCATGATTACTTGGTCTACTGAATACTACTTTTAATTCTTTTTGATTCTGAATATTTATAGTATCTTAAAAATGCTACTTTTTTGTGATTTCTATTTATCAGTGAATGATTTCATTGTGTCGATCAATTGATTTCATTTAATATAATTGTTGTCATGTTATTTGTTTTTGTGATTTAAATGTTATACACCCTTTCCATTACATCTCTTAGATTGTACATCGCTTAGATTGTACAGTCCTGGTCAAAACATTCGCAAGTTTTTGACAGCGCCTAGTGCGGCCGCCGGTAGAACTATGACCAGAGAGAAAGAATTGCAACGTCGGCCTGAAAGGACGATGGCGACTAAATGTCTGGCACTGTATGTTTAGTCTTTCCACCATAAGGCGAACAAAAAGGGTCTCGGCAAGGATCGGTCGGTTTTGGGAGAGGACAGAAAATACTATGATACCGTTAGATTGGCGTGCGTAGGGAGGATCCTCACAGTTTCGCATGATGGGCATCTTCGAGTCATAGAGTTTCAAATGCTAGTTAGTATACGATGCGTGGGTGAGGATTATGACAGGGGCCATGAATATTCGGCTGCGGCACCGATCGAATATGTAAGATTTTCATAATAAAGCAATTATGCAAGACGTGGTCATTGGAAAAAGACGGGCCATTTTAATGGTAGAATGCAGTTCATGTTTTGAAAACAAGCAATATTTATTCCATTGTTTTCCCTCTCTTGCCTGCCCCTCATATTTGAGCTTCATGTATTACCATAGGCAATACGTAAATACAGACACTTGAAGTGCCGTAAAAAAACGGACGGAAACGGAGATCGCATTTAGAAGATAAACATGAAAATTTACCATACCCTGCTGAGAGACTCCTCAGCTGGCACTAGTTTCTTCTCTCGCTTATTGTAGTCGCGGTGCTGGTTTTAATGTAATGCTTCTTTACCACCAGCTGAATATGAAAGACTATAAATTAATGTATTGTAACAAAATCGTGCAAACTTCGTTTTAATATCTAAATTTAACTTTAACTGAGGTTAACATGACCTTGCAATATTCCCCCCTCCTAAAGATTTCATTTACACAAATTACTCAAGTAACGCGATGCATGAAACATACGTTACTAAATAATTTTTTACTAAGAAGTGGTTGCTCTAAAATTAATCTTATATACCTTTTATGCATTCAGATGATACAGTGAGCAATTGAAGAAAAAATCAGCATTTTATTTGGGATGGTAAGAGGTTAATGGCAGTTTCAAAAATGTTCACGGGTGAAAACTCGGCAATTCATTCAATTTTCGCTTTTAACTTTAAAATTTTCGCTGTTGGGTTGATAAAGTTATTTTCCTTCAGGTTTCATCAAAACTGAAGTTGGAATCGATAAAATTCAGCGTTCAAACTTGGGTGATATTGATGGGCGTAATTTCGTAAAAATTTTCCCCATGCTATTCGTAAAGATAAGACCTTAAGCGCTTATTAGCTTGAATTATAAAGGCACTGGCATACGAGATAATTTAAACAATACTGCAATCGTCCATGATCATATGTATTTCAGACCTCTTTTAAGAATCAGAAAGATCTCGGATTACGTAAGACATGAAAAATATTTCTTAAGTTGTAGAAGACTGGGTAACTCCACGGAGTGTGCAGCGGAGAATGAGTGGAAGATTTTGCTGCTTATTTAATCTTGACTAGTATTATGCACCTGAGATACTGCCAGAGATAGATCATATATGTATGTATAAGTGTGTGTATATTTATTTATCAAAACCATTTTTAATTATCAAAAGGGTCATATTAAGATTTACTAAGGATATAGGGTTGCGAGGTAATAATAAGATTTTTTGAATGGTAAAACAAAGGTTTTTCAAAGAAAAGCTTCACGGGATGCTAACCAGGTCGCTTCATCCACCAGGAAACTCTGAAGTCTTGTTTTAAGTTTTTCGTATTGTTATTAATGCTAGCCAAGTGAGTTTGATTATAAGGTAATGTTTAATGTGTATTTAGTCGGAAATTATTGAAATATCATGCTTAGACTTCGTGGCAAAGCTCCTTCAGAGAAATCTGAACACTAACTTCTACTCCTTACCATAATTTCATTTCCCATGCAACCGGCCTTTAAGAAGAAATATAAAGAAAGGAATAATGGTGAAGGAAAAGCCCTTGGTGAAGTCTTCATAGAATTATCCTCAGATTCGTCGTCAAAAATTATCCAGTAATAGTTTACAGTCTAGCATAACTGAACGTAAGGAAACCAAGAAGCGTGATTCTGATACAATAATAAAATACTTTCAATTTTTAATCGTTCATAATTGAATCCCATATGCAGCCTTTCTCTCTAGTTTGAAACTATAAGTAGTTAATTATAAATATTAAGTAATTTTGATATTGGGCTCTTGTAGCTGGTAGCACGTCTCCCTTTGGTGAAGGCGATTCGGGGTTTAACGCGCGCAAGAGCCGAGCTCACTAAGGTGAAGAATAAATGAACCTTTGCTTTCTTCTTCTCCGGGAAGACAATGGATGTATAAAGTTCTTAGAAGCACACAATTAAATAGGGAATCCCAGAGTTTCCCTGTGGTCAGTATTGGAATATGCGGCTGTGCGGCGACCTTTCTTTATTGCACCTCCCGTGGCTCCTTAAAATGTTCTTTTGAATCCCTGCACGCCGGATTGGTGGACGTGGCGGATTACCGCCAGGTAGGGTTACAGAGATTTCTGTATTTTGATAATTCTGAGAATGTCTTTAAAGTAAAATTTCACTCTCTCCTGCTCATTCTCACATTTTCAAATCACTCGTCTTCTGACTGTGCTCTAGTGTGGATTTTTTATCGTTGTGTACCAGGCGTTACCGTTCTATATTTTCCTACTTTTTTGGATTATTCAATCCTTTTACTTGGTGTTACAATGCCTCAACTAACCCCACGGAAGAGAAGCATGGGAGTGGGATTTATTGAAAGTGGAGTATCGTGCAGTGAAATTTTATATATAATGGGATATTTTAATTATGGTGATACTTTTAATGTCATATTTATGTATATTTATATAAATATTAGCATTTCCGTAAATTTCCTGTGAGTTTTCACCGGCATGTGCAACTGTATTTATGTAAACATTGACATAATTACTTTTCATTAATTATACCTCGGTGAATGAGCATTTCGTAAAATCTGCAGCTATTGTCACATATGCCATGTTTATTAAGATTATGAAGCGAGAAAAAAACAGTTCGTACGTTTCGAATACGTTTCTTAATATGTAGAGGCAAAGTCAAAAATAGTATTCCTTCACCACATGGATGCAATCCAAGATTCTACGAGATGGAATCATTTTCTCGAAGTTTCGGAGACCTGGCTATAACGTTGAATTTCCATTCACTCCGTGAAAAACGATAAGTTCATGCTATGCATTTATCTTGCGACAAGGTACAGCTATTTTTTCTACAATTAACTCGTCAGAACGCGCGATTCATCCCCCTCTGCGGCAAGAATATGTGGGGAGGAGATATAACGAATAAGTAAAACAATCCAATGAAAAAGGTATACAGATCACAATAAAATCTGGATTTGCTGTTGGTATAATTAAATTAACCGCGGAAAATTAGATATTAGAATGAGATGAGAAGAAAATTTGAATTTTGAATGGCGGGAATTCTTCGAGAGCGAATACTACGTGGGTTTAGAAAAAAAGGAAAACAAAGGATTGAAACCGTTCCGAATCGCGAAAAAGAAAACTTCTAAGCTTCTTCTTTCTTCTTCTAAGCTTCTTATTCCTCAAGAAACTTCGACTGTATGCAATTGATCGCGAAACAAAATTTTATTTAATCTATTTTTAGTTTTAGAATATTTAACCTTTGAATATCATGCGGCACGCCGGTGTCGCGCAATTAATTGGGTAAGCCTACCGTGTGGCACATCCTTAGCCCGATTATGATGGAGTCATGTCACAGATGCTCTGCTCGTCTTACGGGAAAATAATTTTAAGGTAATAAAGAGGCATCCTTCTCTTTATCTTGAACTTAAGAGTCGGTCTTTCATTTTGGTGTGCAGCGATGAGAACAAATTTTCTAGTGGGCCTAAAAATCTTACAATTAAAGCCAAATAATGATCAGAGGGCACGACTTTAATACTGATCCAAGCGGGTTGAAGGTAACTGCAGCTGCAAATGTCTTGAGCGAAACGAATAGTATTGTGCTTTTCAAATGGAGAGTCATTATCAACCACATGTAATATTATCATTCCGTCATTGACTACACAGCTACAGGCTGAACAAAATAGTCACAAAAATATTATCCCACGATAACTAAGAGATATGGTGTTTTTAGAGGTGTTCTTGAAGCGTTTGTGCTGATATTAATTTCGGTTAATTAACTCATTGATATGCTATATAAACTGACTAATATTTCTCCAGATACGCTGTGGAGATAAAAGAAAATAATATCGAGCTTTATACAACATGCTCAAAGCAAAGAAAAATTTTGCAGAACCAATAAACTCGAAGTCAGGATACAGAAACCTCGACCGCGAATTCTTGCGGAGACCCTTTGGTACGGCCCAAACCCAAACAAGAGAAACCCTTTCCACCAAATCTTCGTCTTTCAAAACCAATGTTGCCATTCTTTTTCTCTCGTCGTAGTTCTACCGGCGACCGCACTGAAGCGCCATCGAGCCTTGCAAATGTTTTGACCAGGACTGTACCATTGGTAGGAATGTGAAGGTTTTCCACATTCACAACCTTTGTCGTTGTTTTCCTGCTGTGGATCTTTTTTCCCCTAAAGTTTTCATACATCCTCTCTTAAAGATTTTCTGTTCTATTCACACATCATTTATGTTTTTATAAATACAACTGACGTCAGGTTAGATGGAATAAGAGACTTCTTAGTCTCAATCTCATCTAAATAAAGACCTTTGACTAGGGTCTATATATAGCATGTATACATGGTCCACATATACCATTTCCCTTAAAATGTCTGTGGTACAACAAACCTAATTCCTTAATAAATGTGTAAGCATACCTGGGGTATTAATTAGAAATTGTAAGGCTTGTATATTTCTAAAAAGTTGGCATTGTGTACGCATACGTTGTTGACTGGAATGTCTAAGTATATGTGGAGACATATGGCAGGTAACCTAATGTGCACCGATACTACTTATCATGAAGCATGCCTGAGATATCCAAAGTTTGTAGGAAGTCACATGTGGTTGGCCCATATATACTTGGAAGGAAAACTTGGTACCTGGAATGCATGAATCATGTCATGGAACCTTTTTATCTCACAACACATATAATGCGGGAATGAATAAAAAGGTTTAGAATGATTTTTATTGAAATTGATGTTAATTTTTCATTAAACTCAGATCCTTCAATAGACTTAAATTTGTTGAGTTGGAAGGTATGTAATGTTCATTTTTAACATATTCATTTCCAAAAAAGTGCTCTTTGCATAATAGGGTAATTAGTTGATATGAACAGTTTATAATTCAAGAATACATATAGAGCTTTTACTTTCAAATTCCTTTGGTATTTGTATGTTTGCATTCTTCATACATTGCATCATATCTCCCACACTTCTAAGAGCAATGCAGTTTGAAGGAAGAAAGAAATTTACACAATTATATCATATTATTGCAGTTTTTAACATAATTAGCAAAAAAAGCAGGCAAGTGAAGGGATGAACAACTTCTAAAATTAATCTATCTGCTATTATTTTCTAATCTTTTATTAGATTAGAAAATAATAGCACCAGATGAGAACATTGTTACCCTTCATTCACAAGTTTATCTGTGAAAGGGTTTCAGGACTTTTGTTTCATATTAGATTCAGCTTCATAGGTCAGAGAAATGGCAGGGACCTAACAATAGTCATGCAATGCAAGGAAATCAAAATGTAAATAAAGCTTAGGTGAAACTCGATATGACAGATGAGGGGTATAAAAATGATAACATTAGCAACTGGCTCTTTTCTTTTTCAAAATATGCAAGACCAAAATATTGAGGGGCATACAAAGCAATCAAGCAGCAGTGTAAAAATGACAATGTTGAAGAAAAAGAAAGGTGAGGAGATGTGGTTCTGTATCAAGTGACAAACAATATTTGTAAATTTCCATGAAGTCCCTCGTTTTTGCTTTTCTTTGGTGCTCATTCCAGATCTGAGACAAATTTTTCCACATGTGATCTTAAGGCTAGCAGTGATGAAAAACCAGTTAAAATTATTGGATTTGTTTAAAAAAATTGCCAAAACTTTACCAATCAAAACAGAAAATTTTTTACACTCACTGTTAAGAAAAATTTCAATTCTCATCAAAAAAGAAAGGGTGAAAATCTCAGTGAAAGCTTGAGACTATAGTTAGAAATTCATTAAGAGGAGAACACAGCATTCAAAAGCTCCTACCTGAAGGTATCCTATCTATGATTTACTAATTTGTCATGAGCAGGATCACATGAAGTTCTTTTCATGATGTCACATCAGCTTCAGCTCTTTCATAGGCAAGAGCAATAATAGGTACCTAAAGATGATAATTACATGACTACCACTTAACTTTACAATAGAGAATCTATACAAATGAAAAGAATTTAATAAATGGTTCAAATGCAATCCATTCTGGAAAATTTGTAGGTATAGTCCTTCATGATGATAATAAATATTATAATGAAAGAATATAAGAATAATTGTTATGATAAAAATTATGCATAGTGAGATGAAAACTTTAAATTAAGATTTGCATTTCAGTTCAATTGCAAATAATTCTTGAACACCAACAGCTTCAATTTAAAGTAAATATGCAATATATCTATGCTAAAATAAACTTTAGCTCATCAGTAATTTTATTACTTTAATGGTACAAGGTTGGCCAAAATTCACAAACCACTTTGCAGTGATCCAGAGCAGCCACCGAATGCACACTTTTCTTCATTCACCTTTATTTCCTCAATGGCCAAATCTTAAATAAAATCTCTGCAATAATAATCTTTGACCTCTGCCACGATTCATTAGTCCCTGCCATAATTAACCTTCTCCTCTGGACTTGAATGAGAGCACAGATCTTGAAACCCTTTGACTCTAAGATCATCACTACTCCATGCAAAGTATTTTCTGTGCATTCATCGACAATTTTCTGTACTTATCTCATATCTTCCCATGGCTTGTTTTAAAGGAAGCTCTTATCAGGTAAACACATCGTCTTTTCTGGCTGCTGTTGCCAAAGTTCATGCAAGTAGTACATTTGGTGGCCTCTCCTGATAATTGCAAAGTGTTGTGTTAATTTTGGCCTGCACTGTACATTATGAAAAAGTTTCAGAAAAGACAAGGTTATGTTTGAGGAAGTTTAGATTAACTGTGAGTGACTGATAATGATCACACAGAATTGGACATTAGCTTGTGAAGGATAATATATAAACCCCCCTTGGATAAATAATACAAATTTTCTTACCTTAAAGTACGATTATATCAATTTTCCTAATTGATGGCAAAGAACAATTTCAAATCTATTCATATTTATGATAAGTTGGAGGTATTATAAAATTCAAATCATAAAAATGATCAAACTACAAGATAATATTTTACTGAACATGGAGGACTAAAAAAATCAGATAGATCAAAAAGAAATACCAAAAAATGTAATAATGTCTAAATTGGGATGAACTGCATAGAAACAAGGGAACATCTACTATATAAGGATTATATTCTTCTGGAATCTGCATTCAGAGCACTAAATCTTTCAAATAGTAAGCTCAAAGGAATGGTAAAATACCCCCAAAAGGTAGAATCACCTTCATGCACCAGTTTAATCAATCACTCTGTATTTTACTCCCATTTTTCTTCTGCCAAAGGATAAACTATTATCTGAAAATCAGATATAAAGTTTAAGATGGGTTTCTCTTACATAGTAAAAATATGCCTTAGCATGCTACTTAAGTTTTTTAAAATAAAGAAGATATATGGAAGTAGTTATATAAGCCATATTACTGAAAAAATTTTCATTTCTTTAAGCTTAGTGCTAAGATCTAGAGAAATTAGAAGTTTTAAATGTGAAGCAAATTAAAATAAATTTCTCTGAAAACTCACTTCAAAAGACCATACAAAAAGGAAGCCAATTAAGAAAAAATGTGCCAAAAATCTTTTTGAAGACAAAAAATCATGCAGAAATAGGTTCCATTACGCTTTTTTTTGACTTCACATAAATTTACTTAAAACAGCTCTTTTTTAACCAACTAATTCTTATGATAAGGAGTGCTTCACTAAGTCAAGGTTATATGATTTATAGAGTAGACTTCTTGGCTTTAAACAATTTAAATAAAGAAAAGGAATTACCTGAATAATCCTGTTCATAGAGAAAAATCAGGAAAATAACTCTACCACAAATATCTGAAGATATTTAAAAATTTCTAATGGCCACTTTTTGAATGAAATTGATACTAGGAAGTGAAAATAAAGTTGAAGAGAAAGAATAGAGCTTTCTAGCAATACTAAGCATAAAAATAAGGGGAAAAAGTACATGAAGTTAGACATGAAATTCATTTCTGCTGATTTCCAGTAGCAGCATTGCTGACTAAGATGTACAGAGGGAAACTGAAAAAAAGAAGTGATAAAAATTGATAGAAAATAAAGAAAGAGCAGCAACCCATCTGTCTGCACATGCCTGGTTACCTTTTGTTAACCAATTTGTCTAACCAAGGATTACGTGCCTGTTGCTTCATAATATCTGATTCAGCTTCTTCGCATGCTGCTTAAATGGCAGGCACTGACAAAAGAAGAAACCTGTTTGATGAAATTCAAAATCAAGGATTGATTAGTGATTTGTTTTGATGAATGGTATGAACATAAAAATTCCAGATAAAGTAAAAAGCGAAGGGAAAATTCTAGATAGGATTTGAGAAATTATAGACTGAATTTCATCCCAAATTGAGAGAAACTTATACTTATTTATAAGAGAATAGATATTTTTATTCAAGACTGATATTTAAATAATAAATTAGTCTATTTAATAAAATTCATTTCATGAAAGAGCCTTAACTTTGCAAGCAATATTTATCCCTCACTTGAAATTATTGATTTGAAAAAACTTACAAAAATTAAAATGAACTAAAATGACTGATGGAGCATTGCTCTGGTGACTTTTACACTGTATGACAAATGTAACACTGAAACTGCAGAGTAAACAGGAACATGACATAAAATGCACAAATAACTATTTTTCCTTTGGTATGTATATAAAGACAGGGCCCACAACATTTAAAACCTATTAGTGGTTGGAATAATTTGTGAAAATAAAATTTTTGGTCTAAAATAACCTCTCAAATCGCTAGTACTATTCATATCCTGAGGAAATCAATCATCAAATACAATTTCCTTCAACTTTAAACTAGTGGTGCTTCTGAAACACAGGGCAAAACTTTGACCATCATCTCTCATACATTGAAGTATATCAACAAAATCCTGATTGAGATGATCATGTTAAGAAAATCTTGATTAGAGAATGATTATATAATGATACAGAGAATCATCAAACTTTTTCAAAAGGTTAGCAATATAGCAAATACCCTGAATAGCAAATACTCTGAAATACAAAAGATTATCACACTGTATTGATTGAAACATGTATTCTAATATATCACACTTGATACTTACCATATCAGTTTCCAAATCAATGCAAAGAACAGTGACCAAGGTACAGTGACAGAGGTACATCAGCCAAGATAGAGCAAGAAAGAAGAGATTTCAGGAAGGTTGGACATCAAGATATAGGCAATGGACTTCTTCAGGTTGTCAGAGATCAAATGTCTTTCCTCAATGCCAATGACAATAAAAGTAAAGTAATCATCCAGCAGATGTTGGGATAATTAACTTCTAAATCATCAAGACCTCATTTGTTGAATTTATTATAAAGCTCATAAATAGGAACCTTATTAACCTGTGATTAATAATTGCTACCCACAATACTATTTTGCAAAGTTTTCTGCATTCAAATGCTTTAATATAAAACATAAGTACAAGATATTAAATATTCACGAGAAAACAGAATTAAGAATTGACAGATAAATACCATAAAAAGTGCAACATAAATAAATTTACAGAGAAAAGTTAGTCCCAAATCATGGACTTCATATAATGTTCATGAACAGAAAAGAGTAAGAAGATGGAAATACGAGGGCTGTTCAAAAAGTTCCCGAACTTTATTTATTACAGCACAAATATTTCACTTACAAATTATTGCTCCGAGTCTCCTTAAAAGTACTCCCCACCCCAACGTATACACTTATCCAAATGGTATTTCCACTATTTAAAACAGTCTTGGGACGCTTCTTTCGGACTGTTCATAAGCTCCTCCGTCGAATTTTTCTTTATTTCTCGAATGGTGGAAAAACTTTTTCCTTTCAGCGGGGTTTATAGCTTAGGAAATAGGAAAATGTCACATGGAGCCAGACTTGGTGAATAGGGTGGTTGAAGAAGCACGGTGGTCTTGTTTTTGGCTAAAAAGTCACGAGTTGCTCGTGTTGATCCTGGTCTGCTGTCATCAGGCAAGGCATGAATTTGTCCTCGACTCGATGCATCCTCAATTTTTTTAGTTAGGATTTTGTAGCAGAACCAATAGGGATGCCACGCTCTTCTGCAAGCTTCCTAACAGTCAAACGTCAATTTGCACGAACGAGATCGTTCACTTTTTCGATGTGGTGGTCATCTGTGGACGTTGATGGTCTTCTGGAACGCTCGTCGTCTTCCACTGATTGCCGCCCGTTTTTGAACCATATAAACCACACATAACGCGCGGTACGTTTCATAGCATGCTCACCAATAGCCTTGGTAATCAACTCAAAAGTTTCCGCGAAAGATTTGCCCAGTTTCACGCAGAATTTTACAGAAGAACGCTGCTCCTTCAAAGAGCTCATTTCCGCGGACCCGAGTTTTCGCCGCACTCTACGTTCATCTGTTCACATAAACATCCGTAACTAATGAACAAATCAAGATATCGGCAAAGTGATTGAAGGTGGTTATTTGGGAAGCTTTCGCGGATATAACGCCTACAGGCAGATTAAAAAATAACCAACTGTAGGCACACTATAAAAAAAGTTCGGGAACTTTTTGAACAGACCTCGTATAAGCCTTTGGTATTTTCCTGGCAAGAAAATGTATATATGTATAATGATACTTGATTTCTTACTTCTTTTAACCTTTACAAACCCAGTTAATTTCAGTACATCAATCTGGAGTGTATGAAAATAATATAGAACAACACCCCAAATTTTGTATGAAATAGTTCTCTTAAGGATTACACACTTCTGATCACAATATTAAAAATGTCAATTTTATCATTATTCCAGAGTTTAAATGTTTTATCAAAAAATGCTGCTTAGTGAGCGAGTGATGATAAATGCATTTTACATGTCAGTAGAATGGGTTCAAAAGATCAAATTTCAGGAGAAAAGTACCAGGAAACATTAATTCATAAGATAGGTTTCTTTGGCTCAAAACAGAACTGTATCAACTACTCTCTGAAATAGTACGGTTGGTGAAAGATGAGTTTAATGTACAAAATTAATCTAAACAAATTCATACATCTCATTAATTAGTACTAACACTTAGAAGTTTTTAAACAGTCAGCTGAACATGCAGATAAATCATTTGTGATGGCATGATATTTTGAACTCATTTGTAGTTTATATTTAATTCATTTAAATTTATTCCATTCCATCTTGCAAGAATACATAAAACATATGAGTAAAAATTATTTGTTATAAAAATGTTGTATATAACAAAAATTTAATTACTGCCTGGGTCAAAATATGCACTATAAGGTCATGCTTTCTGGAAAATTCTTCATAAAACAATAAGAGAGGATGTGAACAATTTTGAATGGTACTTACAGTGAGTTGATAGCAGACCTGAAAAATTTTCCATGATGACACCAATCAGGAAAATGACAGTATCAAGCCAGTCATAGCAAAGAATGAAGGAAATGACGAGGAATGTAACACCTAAGAATACAGCCACATTGGTGATCAAGTGAATGAAGTGATGGATTTCCTTGGCTATAGGGGTTTCACCAGTATCCAAATCAAGCCAAGCCAGCACTTTGTTCCACAACAGTATTTTCACCACAGCTTATCACAGTACCATAAGCAGTACCTTTAAAATATTGAAAAACAAATCATATCCTTAATGAAAATTTCTGGGGTGTTTAAAAAATCCCATCGAACACCAAGTTGCTAAATACAAGATTACATACGGCAAAAGAGAGTACTTTAGAAGATAACATTAAATGATTTCTGACTAATAGAGGCTAGGAAATTTAACAATAATGCAAAGAACAACTCATGTTTTACTATGAAAGAATCATAATTAAGTGAAAAGACCAATGTAATCAGAATATCATAAGGAAGCAGATAGCAGTTTAATTGTTAAATCTTTAGAAATTTAGTCTTTCACATTTCAGTCGTCAGATATAATTTACACAAAATCAATTAATAATGGAGTATCTTAATCTTTATCATAATCTTTCAACAGATTTCACTGTAAAGGCTTATAGATAAAATTTGTTTAATTAATCCTTACTAGTAAGCAATCATTACTGCTAAGTTTCAAAAATTTTCCCTTCTTGAGTACAAATGCAGCATTACATGATGGGCTACACTAAAAAGTATTAAAAATATGAGAAATTAAAACTATGCAATAAGGTAAATCATAATTTACAGGCATGGTATCAATTTAGTAAATAATATTCAAGTCAGAATATTTTCTTGAATTCCACATAAAGAAATTGAATAAAGGAAATTTAATACCCTACCTTGAAGAGTGAAGCACAGCAAATTCAATAGCAGAAAATTCCACACTATATAGAATATATATAATTCCACACTTCTCTTCTAAGCAGTTATATGTACATTAGTGAACCTTACAGAACTGACAGGAACTTTCTAGAATTATGATTATGCAGCGATTACATATCAACAATTCATGCAACAAATATCTTAAATAGAGTAATTATTGTTTTGAGATATTAGAATAAAATACATTGAAAGCAAATTAAGATTAGTGGATATTTAAAGAAACCTACCCTCCACAGTATTTGTGGAGAAGAATGCTAAGTATTAACTTTCTAGGGAATAATCATCGAAGCATTCTGGACCACAGCTATGAGAACCAGATTCACCAGTGAGCGAGAAGTTATCTACTTTTAAGCCCCAAGACTCAATGATACAGCAGGAATTCTATCACCAAAATATGTCTCCTATGGCAATATCTTCTGCCAGCATTGTCAACATATGACACTCACGAATAACCATGGCAGTCTAGTTACACAGGAACAGAAACATCAACTAAATATTAGAAATTGTCATAAAATAAAAACCGATCAAAATTCCACGGCAAATAATCGAAGGATATAAAACTATACTCCAAGTAATGGATAAGACTGAGGGTACTGGATGCATACTAAATAAGGTCTACGAGCTGCGATTAAAAATTATGGGAATTTTCGTTTTCCTTAGAGAATCTATATTTATTACTCCGAATTAATTTTGTCCGCTTCAAATTAAACCCCCTCAGATATAATACATCTGTGCCAGCAATTTCTCCGACCTTGGAGGCACTTCTGGAATTCACTTTTCGGTATGGCTTCAGCTCCTTTAGCGATTCTGTTTTTATCCCATCAATTGCGCCAGATCGTCGATCTTTCATGGATCTCTTCAGCCACGGCAATAAAAATTAATTCACTGTGGTGCATGTTCAGAAAATACGGTGGCTGAGGCAAAATAACGGTTTTGTTTTTAATAAAAAATCACGAATAAGAAATAGGCATGATCTGGAGCATTATCGTGATGTGATTTCCATGAATTGTTTTGCCACAGTTCTGGGTGTTTTCGACGGATTGGTTCACGCAAACGGCAAATAACTTTCAGGTAGCATTCATTCCTCATTGAACGTGCACCCACATGGCAGTAACTCGTGATGCGATACGCCCTTGAAATCGAAAAAAGTTAGAAAAATCTAAACATTTTATCGAACTTATCGATTTTTTTCGGAACGATTGGGCCTTGGTTTCTTCGTCATACTCGTATATCCATGTTTCATCGTGGTCTATGACTGTTTCAAGAATTCTGAATCACAGTTAACTTAAATCAACGATTCCTCAGCGATGCCTACGCGACGTTTTTGTTCGACGTTTAGCGATTTCGAAACAATCTCTGCTGCCGCACGTCTTAAACATTTTAAAAATTGCTTGGACTCGACTGACATCATCGGCAATATCTCTGATTGTGATTCGAAGAACTTCCAGAATAATTTTCTTTTTCTTTCGCGCGTTGTCGTCGATTATTGATATACCAGGGCATCCAGGGTGGTCGTCATCTTCAACATCTTCATGGCCCTCCTTGAAACGTTTGTAACACTCGTAAACTTTTGTCTTGCATAGTAGGTTCGCCTAATGCCACTCAAAATTTCGAATGCGGTGCTGCACTTTATTCCATTTTCAAGCAAAAATTGATAACAATTCTTTGATCCTTCTCTTTCGAAAGTTGAAAATTACTGAGCTCACTAAAACACCCATACCTTTTCTACTGTCAAAGTAAATAAAATGACAAAATAGCTGTAAATGTCAATGTGTCAAGAACATGCGTACCAACGTTTGCATCAACCATTTTTAGAAATCTTATCTATAAAACCCGCGAGTTTCAAAGATTCTCGTTATCTTTTGAACTAATCTATTATGCGAAATATTTTTCTCTGTGACTATTCAAAGATTGATGATCAAACTATTGTTGAAAGAGGATTTTTGGAAGACACTACTCAAAAATATTCGTGTACTATAGAATGCCCTTGTGAAATAAGATTATTTTAAATTCAAGGATGCAGAAAAGATACAAAGAAAATTCATCCTGGAAAAATGGACTCTAATATCTTGGTCTCATGAAATCGAGACAAGTGCCAAATGAGATTAAATTGAATAAAGATTCTTATTTTGGTCGTTCAATATCGCAATTGGATTCTAAATTACAAGAATTAGGATGAAAAAGACGCAAATTTTGTGGTTAAAAAACAACCAGTTTTCTGATGACTACGGCGATTGTTGTACTCGACTTTTACGTGAATTTTTAGGAATTAATAATATAGCTAATTACATAATATTGGCCCTTAGTACTGGTGTTCTGTGGGCCCGTGTGAATTGTATGAGAGGAGAGCATTCACGGTAAGGAAAGCATCGGTGAACTTTAGTTCCAATAAACTTTTAATTAAGGGTGAATACAAGCAATGATAATTACGGAACCCATTTTCTTTCGATAATATTTTGCTTAACTGGGTGTATATGATCAAACTTTGTAGAAAATCGACTTCAAGTTTCCCGTAAAAATACCCATTTTCGTTGCTCCACTGTCTCACACGAAGTACGCAACAAAAATTTTGATAGTATGCATTTAACAAGTAATGCGGATAAAGTTTACTGTCGGTCGCATGCTAATGAGTTTTGTTTAACTTGAAGGTTACACATAAGTTTCTATCCGGTTTTATTATGTTTTCCTGAGAGAGTAAATGTGGTTTGTTATAGAGATGCGGCAATCACTTGGAAAGTAATTTCTTGGTGTGTAATTGTGAGGGATTTTGGTGAATTGAAGGATATTCTGTGATTAAATCTGTCTACTGAGTGAATAATTTGGTATTTACGAAATAAATTCATAGATTCATCGCGCAATTCATACGGTGTTAATATTATAAATGTTAATATTATTCTTTGCAGGTAATTGACAATTCAAGCGGTAGAAGAGGAGTACTGGTTACATTGCCTTCAGTTAATAACGTTTGGGATATATTTGCAGCCTTTAACTGCTTACTCCCAAGGATATTGATTTGCTACGAATGGTATTACCTATCTATTAGTATAACTATGAATTTACAATTTGGTGACCCTAATCACTGTTCAAGTTAATCAGAGTTCAAATAGTACTTATTCATATGTGTGTATAATAGCATATTTCTGGCAGATACTGAAAAGCTGAGATAGTTTATAACATTAGTAATCCAAAAAAGTAATAAGTAATAATATTCTAGAAACTATCTTCCAAGTTTATGTCTCTTTGCTGGTTGAACAAGTTAATGTTTCTTAATTTAGAAAATCTATTGTGACTTTCTTTCTTTATTTGATATTTTGCAGGTTTTTTAACTTACCCCCTTTTGCAGGTGTTTTCCTGTGTAGTGTGTTATTTTGCTATGTATAAACTTAGGATTTTATGTTCATAAAGTAGTTCTCTTCTGTTCAAAATTTTTCTCTTTTAAATTTTATAAGACAAAAAGTCAGATGTACAAAAACACTTAATAGTCTCAATCTTGCCATAATAAAGTAGTTTTATTATTATTATTACCTCAATGCATTGTTAAATTAAATATCTTCCATAACACACCTTGCTGTTTTTATTGAGGGTCTCTTAGAGTCTATTGTTATTTTCATCTTTAGTATCTAGTTGAATTGGTAGTTCTTTATTACTCCAGTATAATGATTATAACACCACAAAATACAGAAAAAGCTTGAACATGCATTTTTGATGATAACATACCCAATATTTTGTTCAACATTGTGATTTTCTCAGTGTTGTAAATTTCCAATTATATATTATATAACCATGGAAAAATTCAGTCCAAAATTTTTAAAGGCAGATTAATCAGCTGAAATTTTTTACAAGCAGAACTTTCCAATTCTTTTTTTGTGTATAATGGACATTTTTACTTTCCCATCTCTTACGGATAGGAAAGGGCAAGATGTCTTATCCACTTTGAAGAGCAGAAGACATTTCATTCTTAATAATTCCTTTAGATAATTCTGTTAAGAGTTGAATTGAGAGTATGATGATTTATGTAGTATAGAAAACTGCCGATTATTTATTTTTCTTTACAGAAAAAATTGAAATACATAATAGAGCTTCTGAAATTTTAATCCTGCATAGAGTAAGAAGCACAATTAACATTCATTATTTCTGAGGATTAACTATTTTAAAGACATGAAGATCCTTGTTATGTGTTGTTAACCAAAATCCAACATAATATGGACTAGATATTCCTTTATATAGGATGCATGTTTTCATGGTGTCTAGTTTAATGTCCTCTTTCAAAGAAGTGTTGTACATCATTCAGCAAGTCTCTGCATTGTCAGCAAGTTCTCTGTTGACAATCTGTTTGAGGTGACCAAAAATGTTATAATAGCATTGGAAGGTATTGCTTATAGGATTGTTAGCTTAGAGTCAGAAAACAGTGCTATTGAAAAACTCTCCATAACATGAAGGTAATTTAATTTGAGTGTATTTTTATGAAATAGTTTATATACATTGCAATTTTTATATAAATTCTACTTAGATTTGACTACATAAATTAATTCTATAAGGCTTATAATAAATTTACTATAAACATAACAAGTTGTACATTTATAACAAATATTCTATATGAAAGAAATATATAAAAAATTTTAAATGTTAGCCTAATTTAAGATAAGTGTTATAAATTAGTGAAAGAAACAGTAAAAAAGCTACATTACTACAATTATAGCTGAAGTTCCATGAATGAGTGTATGGATTCATCATCTGAATTTTTTGGATCATTCTATTCTTGGAAAATTGGTTGTAGGGTATTGGAATGGGATGGATCTTCTGCATTAGTCAAATTATCTGGATTTAGCTGATAACTTTATAATAAATGCATACATTTAACTTGAGGATCAAAGAGAGCAGGCAAATTCAGCTGCTTCATTCGCAGGAGGGACCAAAGAAAAAGTTGTTTGGGATCATTTTCATTAAGAAAGGGAGACGGCTATGAATACGAGGATTCTTTGACATGTTATTTGGAGAACCTATCAAATCATGCCTAAGAGGAACTCGGACAGGTGTTAAAGTTAGAGATACTTACGCCAAATACATTTGCTCTAGAGAAGTGTCAATTTTCTGGTAGAATCATTTTGCTTAAATGTAACAATTACATTGAGCAATCTATTTAATTATTATATATTATTAGTATTAGTTAAATTGTTCAAGGCAACAATGAGGACTTAATTGTATCGCATCCATTACTGAAATGTATCTTATGTTTAGTTAAAAATAAAACTTTATGTACTTATCAATTTTCTTCTCCTCTTCTTGAGATAATTCAGCATATCTGTTGCCGACTACCCCTTCTGTTACTTTTCTCCATGCATTCATTTTAATACTGCAACTTTTGTCATTCTTGTTTGTGTCATATATGACTGGATATTTTTCTACCTGCATAATAATCATATCTCCATTGAATTCCATGGCTGTTTAAAGACAGTAAAAAGAAACTGGAATTAAGTATGAGGGAAAGGAATACAGAAAAAACTACTAGACGATAAATAGGTGACAAGCAAAAACAAGTTATCGAACCATAAAGTCTTCTGTTCCAAATTTTTAGTCAATTTTTTTAGATGTTATTTATGTTTAGAGATTATTTTCTTAGTTTATTCATAGAAATGCACATTTTCAAATGCATTGTCCTGAATTATTTATAGTTTCACTACCTTTGTTAAATTAAATTTATGTAGACATGTAGCATGCTACAGCCACAAGGCTACCCACAAACTTGGGATAAGCTTCCATTTGTTAAATTATCTTAACAGTTTCCATGAGGTATAAGCTTTCTAATGTTCATTAACCAATTACATATTTTCTCAATATGCCCTTTGGCTTAATCCTTCATCTATATGATATACTCACTGAAATTAAACTGGAAGAAGAGGTTGTCAAGTGCAGTGAAACAGATCTGGATGCTTATGTGAGAGCACACAACAGGGTAAGAAAGAGGAAGAGCGAGGTGAAGTATCCCAGATATATTAATGAGCCAGTATCTGAATCGCAGTGCAGTGAGGATGATTTGAGTGATTTTCCAATGCCTTCAGGTATGGTTTCTGTGCCACTGAAGAGAAGCCCTTGTCTTTTTTGTTATTACCTCTTCTCTCATTTTTCACATTCTTCTATAGATTCTATGCATAGCAGATTGCCAAAAACAATGAAAACAAGGAATAATGCCACAAAGCTTCCAGTACTATTAAAAAGATCATTCCAGGCTGCTGCAATCTTCTATTACTGGATTGTCATTAGCTCAGTCAGGAGAGAGAATTAATATACAGATGTCCTTTCCCTTTAGGTAAGCAGTATCTCTCGGATATCTGTGAAACATATGTATATTTTGGGGTAGTTTGTGACATTGTACTGGCTGGGTAGTATCTAAATATATTTCTCTTAATAGATAATCATTTGAATTCAATTTATTCTTATTACTATTGAGATCAGATGTATTTTCTGTATTTCCAAAAATTCCTCACTTTCTTCAGATGCACAAGTTCTCATATTTTTATCAAAAAATCATTGACAGTCTCTTTGAGAATTTATTAACTATAATTAATTAAATTAATAATTAATTGTGCCATTGTTATCATGTTCTGAATGATCTTTTTATTAAACAATTTGTTGCTTCTATACTTTATTTTTTGTTAGCCTTCTTTAAAACACATTGCTATCTACTTTACTGGACTACTGCCATGTCAAAATTTGACTATACTATCTTCCTATCCCATTTTGTGGTGAATAAATAAACGATAGTGTTTCAGTTTCTACAAGATATTATATTAACACAGTATTTTGCTTTCAACATTATGTGAAGATTAGATAGTGAAGTCTAGAATCAGCACTCAGAAGAGCCATGAAGTACTATGAAGTCTGGGTACTGTGAAGATTAAGTTTTAAAGAAGAAACACTACAGACTCTAGAATGAATTGGCCACATCTCCATTGAAATTGACCTCTTGGACTTACAAGACTACTGTTAAATACTACCTTCACGAAGGTAAAAACAATTTTAATTGGATTATTCATAATTTGTGTTTGTTTCTTTTGGACTTTAATTAAGGATATGAGAAAAAAGACATCCTTCTTATGGTTAGAAAGTTTAGTTTTAATTAGCATTAAATATCTTATTTGCTGCATGCTTAAGATAATTTTAAGACAAGACTTTTAAATATCTATCCAAGAAAACTTACCCTGCAATACTCCAACAAACCCCTCCCCATAACAATAGCCTCCCTCTACCCTGTGCCCCTACCCTACCCCTCCTCCCCGTACTCTCCCCCCCGGCCCTTCCCTCCCTCTTCCCACCCTACCCTCCCCCGTCCCACCCTTCCCTCCCCGTCCCACCTTTCCCTCCCCCCGTCCCACCCTACCCTCCCCTCCCCCCTTCCCTCCCCCCGTCCCACCCTTCCATCCCCCCGTCCCACCCTACCCTCCCCGTCCCACCCTTCCCTCCCCCCGTCCCACCCTTCCCTCCCCCCGTCCCACCCCTCCCTCCCCCCGTCCCACCCTTCCCACCCCGTCCCGCCCTTCCTTCCCCCCATTCTTACCTTTTGCCTCCCAGTCCGATCACCTCTCCTCCCCTGGAACTGGAAGTGCCTCCTCATGTCCAGTCCCTGTAAATGAGACGCTAAATAAAATAAGCACCTTTTATTTATAGTTCTTAGTAAATGATGACTAAAAACTTCAGAAGAATTGATATTGATTAGATATATGATCGATTCATATGCTATTTGAATTGGGTTATGAAATCACAGTATCAAAAGTTGTACATTTGCTATGTTAAGAATGAACGGGCCTAACTACATTGACATCTGTGGCTGCTTTTCTCGCCCATTCATAGATTCTTAAAATCTATCTATCTATCTATCTATCTATATATTATTTTAAAACATGCTTTTTTGGTGATCGGGACTTTTCTCCCTTATTACTCCATCAATATATATAAATGAATGACCGTTTGATGGCAAAAGTTGTCAGGTTCCTGCGAAAAATAGTCAGACAAATCAAAAATGCACCATTTGTTAAACAAATTGAAATAATATTTTAATCATCCCATTTTTTACTGGACGAAAAAAGGCCCGGGTTGCTATATACAGATTCAATTTGTTTACTTAGTGACGAGTGTAAACAAATTTTTAAATCGGATAATGCATCTATTCTCGGGCATAAAATGATTCGCAATTAACATTACAGTCTCCATGAACGAAAACTTCGACTTCGTACGCAACCATAACAGTTGAATAAGCTGAGTATTACTAATCGTCTGCGAAATTTTCGCACGGGGCAACTAGTATATCTTTAATTTAAAAAATACTTTATTTTTAATGAGATATTTTACGTATATTTCACATTTCAGCAATAATATTCTGGTTGTTAATTTCACTATTATTTATCTGATTAAAACCACTACAGTCTCAAAAATAAGGAAAAATACTAATTGATAAAAAGCGATTGCAGCCTAAATTTTAGCGATATTATCTGTCGAATTCATGTTACGTTTAAATCTAAATGGATTTTTCAAAATTAGCCGGAAAGCTTTTTTAATGCGTCAGATATTTAATTCTGAATATTTCTATTTTCAATCTAATATCAATTGCTAAGAAAACTGAATTAATCTATACCAACTTCCTTCATAAATTATTGTACTGCAGAGAAAATGATAAGTTTGTCTTGGGCCCTCAAACTCAGGCTTCAGGTGAAGGACATCCTTCTCTCACCATCCTTTCTAACTGATTCCTCATCTGCTATCCTATCCAGCTCTATTAAGTACAATATCTCAATAATTGTCAGTATTCTATAAAATCCTGAAAAATTTTGGGAAGGACTTATTTTCGTGCAACAAAGAATACGCGTACGTCCTTATAAAGAGTTTGCTCTATAAATGGCCACATCATTAGTTTCTTCGTCTCTACCCCTTTCTTTCTTTGCTAACATGCTTCAGAGAGTTGGTGTCAATTTTCTAATCCAGACCTTCGGCAATTACCAATCAAAGTGATCGGATGGTTTTCTGTATCATTTCTTTTCAGATTCAGAATAATCATAATAAAATCTACCTTCGTCCATTAAGAACTTAGATAGTTTCATCATGAGACTGTTTAATACCTACTGTTATTAATATTCGCGAAAGTAAATTGATTTATGATGAATTTCCTTTTATTTTTCCTATTTAACTTCTATATCTTACAATATTTCGATGGAATTAGAAATTATTATTACAAAAACGTTTGCTTTTTCTTTTTTAGTCTGTAAAAAAATTTCCTACTTGTAAGGGATCTCAACTAAGGTGGAATGAAGGAAATTGAAATTCCGTATAATAATAGTGACTAAATAGCAATGTTCCTTAGAGCTCTAAGAACAGTCTTCTACCCCCAATTTACGGAATTTCTACATGAGAGGAAATCAGTTATAGATTCTATCGCAATAGTATGGATGCATCACAAAGTACGATCGCAGATACTTCAAACCAGAACCACGTATTCACTAACTAAATTTCTGAGTGATTAAAGCAGGATTCTTAGTTGGAATATATTACTATAAACTTCAAATTTTAATACCCTAATTGCGTATGCTGGCTGACCGGGAAATTAAAACCGCTGTTAGGAAATTTACATCAGTTGTCACTCTATCTAGAGTATACATGCAGTGAAGATAGATGTAGATATGCGTTGCATTGGTAAACAAAGTCAGTAAGTTTTGTTATGAATTATAACGAAAGAACGATACGCGTTACCAATACAATTCCCTATATGGGGTGGGACTCTTTGTAAGAAAGAAGATTTAAATATTGGTTAAACTTGCTCAACTAAAGAGATAATTCGTTTATGTAAGACGTAAAACATATTTTGCATTCACACTGTTACAATCACCGATCGGATGCTGCAACATAATAGGCAAAACGATTTATTGGTAGTCGCTTCAAAAACACATTTTTCCGCTGACAATTAGCGATGATAGAAGACTAGAGAAGTATTCCTCTGGTTAATTCTCCCTCTAACACAATCAAACAATCGCAGCTTCCTGGGTAAATATATAGATTAAATGTTGTGTGCCGTTTTCTCGATACCTTCAAAGATTTACTTATGCTTCGTCTCTAATATCTATTTCAAATTAGACAATATTTAGTAATAAGTTAACGCGAATATCAATGGTATTAGGTGATGAACAACAAATATTTTTATTAATTAAAATATTTTGCTTATCTGTGGTCTTTACAAAATAAATTTTCGTGCTACATCGTTTAGACCAAGGGTCTCCTTAGTTTTTAAACGACGCTTAAATGCACAGAAAGAGCTAGTTCGGCTTCAAATGATCACCATATATAAAATATATCGAGCCGAACAAGTAAGAACTGAGGTTGGTTTTAAACGTAGGACCACATATTACTTTAATACGTCCTAAACGCTCTAAAAGAGCCAAGTAAGAATATTTAACGCTTTAACATGATGGTATTCTGAGTATAAATCTGATTTATAAGCGGGCTACGTTGAGACCATTACCTCAGTCCGGTCTAAATAGTCTTGTCACACATCCAAAGTCGGCTTGCTGGGTATTTATGCAGATATAGAAGTCCGTAATATGGGGAACCCTGATTTTGACTACTCGCATAGTGTAGTTCTCCATTCCAATAAAGTAGGGTTAATTTAATTGCTTTCAGCGTCAAGTATGATTAGCTATTGAGCACTCGGAGGCAAATTTCGTTATTTAAATAGTATATATTTATATATATACGTAATTAATGACGTACTGTTTAACCGTTATGATATTAAAAACCCAGTGCCTGTTAACTGTCATAGTACGGTCAGATTTTTCCGACTTCAGCACGACTTTATAGGAAACTATAAGAGGACAACTCTTTTACGATATATATAAATTATATAATATCAGAATCATATAGAATTAAACCATACCTGAAGCGCGGATGTAAAAATGTAATATTTAATCTTTTGTGCGAAAGTATATCATATAATTTTAGCAAGTCGTTACTCCTCAGTTCCAAAAATATTGTTGCAAAGTTCTAAATAAGTGTCGATCCACAATTTGGCCTATTTCCTCATATATAAGTGTCCAACTACGTGATTTTTACTTTATATGACGTAATGACGTTATAAGATACGATAGCAGATACATCTAACCAGAGCGTTGGATCAAATTTTAAATTTGCCGCTATATTCTCAAGTTGAATGTTTCCATTGAAAAGACATTCTTAAAAATAGCCTAATGTTGATATCGAGTTTATTGCGCATAATGACAAACGCGTTCGCAATAAACATAACGAGGTTAAGAGGGAAAACGTTCATAGTCCAAGAGAGTAGCGAATCAACCAGGAAGAAAATATAATTACAATAAATTTGGAATGCGGGTTTTTGCGGTAATTCTGCGGTAAATCACAGGGCAATAAATGCTTTATCGATGACTTAATGGAAAACAGAATCAACAAGAGATTGAGCTTGTTCAAGAGAAATTACGAAATTGCTAGAAATCTGCTTCAGCTAATGGAAATTTGCTTTCTCAGTCGGATGTTGGCAACCACTAATCGTTTTAATTTTTGTCTACCGCTATAACTGTCTTACTATCTACTTTGTCACTACTTTCCTGAATTAGTATTATCATAACGAAAATCGCACTGCCGTCTTGGAAATTTTGTCATATTGCTTTGACAAGACCAAATTTTCAGTTGTCTTTTATTTCTCTCTGATGAGTTTATGTAACAAAATATTTGCACACAATTATCGATTTTTGTTTGATCTTACCATTTCATCTCATTATTTAGATTGATTGCTTTTTTCCGAAAAACTGTCTTATTGAAAATAATAACTTTCCTTGTCTCATATTTTTTCACCATCTTTTTGGCATTATTATTTACTTTTTGAAAGACTTCGAGAAATTTCGAATACAGCAGTGCAGTTTTTTTGCAGATTTTTAGTTCTTAAAAACATCTTTTAGATGGCCGGAAAAGAAACGAAAAAAAATGAAAAGAATATATTACCCAATGTCCAGTGGGACGAAGGGCCAGTGTGGCTTTGAGATGCCTCCAACTATAGTCAAAGTCCATTATGAAGAGAGCTGACCGAATTTGCTAAAGTACTCGTTACGGTTATAAAGCCTACTTGTTATTGCGAATTTCTAATATTAAATGCTTTTCCTATTGAATCTGAGAGCAACAAGTGTGGTAGAATGGAACTATAGGGTTTTTAAGTTTTACGCAAATGCTTCAGAATGCGGAAAAAGTACGTTAGTGTCAAAAATATTACTTCAACTTTCATAAACCATAGCCAAAGTGTGTATGTATCTCCATAAAGGACAAAGGGTTGAGTGAAGCTTGTAAGAAGTCTGTAATCAAAGCTCCCTGAAGCATTTTTGTCGAGGAAGAGTGAGGTGAGTTGTGAGTTATAAAAATAAGAACTTGGTGCTTTTTTTGCATTTAATTTGTTTCTGCGCTGGGGGGCTCTTGTTGTTGTGCTTTGTTCTTGCTTGCTGGGCTTCGTCTCTCACATTAATTGAGATATATCCCCTGCAAAGCAAATATAGAATTGTGGCACTTGCTTTACCAATACTTCAGAAATAATCAATCATTATAATGGGCTTAATTCTCTATCTTTTTTTCCTGCGAGACAAAATCACCAAAAAATCACCTGCTATAACACAACTTACGTTACCTGCCACACTCATTGTATCGGACTTTTACTGTAAAATGGATGGACTCAAATCGGAATGTATGTAGGAAAATGAGAAAACATCTCTGGAGAGGTTGGCGGAACTGTATCTCAGAAGAATTCATTTCAGATTTTAACTTGCAACCTTCTAACCGAGTCAGTGAAGGGCATCCCCACCCACAGATCACTAAGCCAAGTGATTCAAAATGTAGAAAGAGAAATTGGGAAGCAATTCATCCACTGGCTTTGCCTTAGGTGTACTTTCAAATTTTTGGCTCACTTTCATTGCTATCATTATAAAACGCTACTTTATGATCGAACTACTAAAGTTTACAAGCAAACTGCAACTGAAACTACAAAAATTAATGTAGAAACCGCGAACTGATGATGAAATTTTAAATTATCATTAAGAATTCAAATGTCTTCTTCATGAGAAAAAATTTCTGTGAAAACTTTTATAAGAGTTATTATTGTACCAGGAGATGATATAATCATTATGTTAGTTTGATTATTAGAGTGATGATATAGGATAAAGGTTTTTGATTAATTTTATTAATTAAGCTTAATTGTAACATATTTAATTTCCCACTCATCTAGTTTTAATACAACACAGTATGTATGGTCATTGTGTATTTGAGATTATCAACATATTTCATAATAGTATTACATTCAAAGTAAATATCTCTGTGAGAATTTGTCTGAAGTTTAAATGTTAGAAAATAGAAGAATTTATAATTCTGTTCCATGCCTTGAATAAAAACTAAAGCATTTTTTGAGTCAAGTGCACTGATTTTCATTTGTATTTAGATTGAATTTTTGATAATTAATTGAAAAGTTTTGATTTCTTAGCTACTCAAACATATTATAGTCAAACCTCTACCAAAAGCAATTTCTCTTTTCTTATTTTATATGAATAAACCATCTGAAACTCATATTCTGCTACTATTATAGAAGGCGGCCCTGTGACTATCACCTTACTGGAGGAAATTTGAGTGAATCTCTAAAAAATAATACTTATAGACCTTGGAAATTATATAGCTGGGAAGTGAATTTTTGGTGCTTTTATGAAGTTTGTTTGGGAAAAGGTCTACACAAGTGTCTCAATGGAAAGAAGTCCTAAGGTTAGTGACCAAATTTTTTTCATTTTTCTTATTTCAATCTATATTTTTCTTAATTTAATGTGGATAGAGGAAGAATTATAGTTTACAAATGTAACACCATGCAAAAACTTCCTTTACTCCATGCATATACTTGAATGTGATTAGCGCAGTGTAGGTCCAGGTAAATTTCTAGAGTATTAAAAGTTGAGATTATATTTAAAATTATTTACCAATGTTAACTTGAAGATATTTCACAGTATCTATCACTGTTAGGTTTCTCTCTCTGAAGGTGTGTAAAAATTAATTTTCAATCAATTTTGGGCAATTAATATTACTCTAAAATAGCTATCCACATTAACAATATACTTTAGACTTTCGTTGTTGCTTTTAAAATATATTGCTGAAATTTAAATTTTCTATGTATATAAAGCACAAGTTTTCCCCCTATAATTTCCTTAAAGAAAAAACCTTTCAAGTAAACAATGCAAAGCCTCTCTTTAATCTACGTGTTGGATTCCCAGAACACTTCGCCTCATACTGTAAAATTTATACTTAGCATTCATTTTTCACTTATGTTAAAGAAATTCTATGAAGACCTTAAATCTTAAAAAAAGGAATTTGATAATTAAAAAGCTATTTTTGCAAACGATTTAACTCTGAAGAATATTTCGATTTCCAAATTGCTATGATTGTTTACATTTTTCTTATTTGTAGGTTTAAAAAGAAATAATATCTGAAGTACTGTTGAAGTCCTTTCTTTAATTATATTTCCTAATTCTTCTTTGCTTCTAATAGTACTGCATCGGTTCAGCAACATAGAAAGTTAATCCAGGGAGGATGCTCTTACCAATCCATTATGAGTCAGCCGATGAGGGAGGGGAGGATTTGGAGGAAAGAATATATATGAACCTGGCGAGGGGACCTGTCAAGACCCAAGTGACGTGCATTGAGGTTCATCCCTATGCCTAGGGAGCCACTCTGCCACTGGTTCTTGAGCAAGAAACGACCTCATAGACAGAAAGAACAAGCAGGTGAGAAGTGAGTGCTTAGTTACCTCACCCCTGCAGAAGAAGGTGAAAGAAAGGCCCCTGAAATAGATGCCTGTCACTGTAGGCCCAAGCTTAGGCTAGGGTTGTAGGGAATGCCTTCCCCACGCCCCCTACAGAGCAGGTGATTAATAAATTCATGGTATATCTCCCTTAAATACTAAATTCAAAACAAGCAGATAATATAGTCATTATATCATATCACTTGTATAATCTGATCTAATAGAACTTGACTTTATTCTTTTGGGAAAATCAGAATCAGTTAATGGTTATGTCTTTAGCAGCTAGATTACTTGTTTCATTTAAGGAAATCAGTAGATAATAAAAAGAGAACATTTAGAAATACTGATATGACTACTAGAATTGTTTTCACTGTGAACCTTAAGCTGAAAGTATGACTGCTTCTTTCAGTGCAATGATTGCATGAATAACTAGTAGATACTAGCAATAAGTAAATTTTATATGATCAAAAAGTGGAGCTAATTCCTCCAAAGATGGTAAGAGAAATGTTTCTGGGTACTCACATTTTGTTATCTGTACTAGAATTTGTGAAATAAAAATGATGCTTCCATGTTCTATAAGAATTATAAATGAGGATAATTACATATAAAAGATTTTCTTCATAATATCTTAACTTTATTTTATTAATAAGATAAGCAGCTTTTACGACAAATTAGTTATAACTTCGTTATTCTAAAAAACTTAAAACGTTGTTTCCCTGAATCAGTCCACAAAAAATTCAACAATATGCTTTTCTTTGAAGTTGCTAACTGCCTTTCAAACTGAACTTTAATGATAAAAAAACTATCTAAAATTCCTGGAAGCACTTATTTCAAGGTAATATCGTTTAAAGATCTCAGTGATTCTTATTCTTCATGAACCGTAAAAAATACACAAATAGAATAATGTCAAATCATGCTTAAAGGTTCACTTAAACCAATTGAAAATTTGTTGCTAAACACATACATATGTTGCATTTATATGTATATATGTTGCAGGATTGCTTGTGATTCATCATAAATAGCTTAAAGTAACAGGAGTGATTTATGGTTTAAGCTACAAATACAAATAAAAAAGAAGCTGAGTACAGAGATGAAATCACTATTTTTATTTTGAAGACATCACTGTGGAAGAAATCTCATTTGCATGCATATAAGGTATGTAAACTGTAGCAGCAAAGCATGTTTCTCTCTTTGTTGCCAAGATTATCAATTATCATTGAAATCTTTAAGTAATTAATTGATTCAGTCCATTAACTTAAAATACTCCTCAGTTTAAAGTGCCTTAATTTACCTCATCCATTTTAGAAAAACTGTCCATTAAATAAATGTAAAGATTACTTACTTCCTAGTGATATTTTGTTCAATTTTCTGTGATTTCTATTTGATAAATAATTTTGAGTAGCAGAGGTTAGACACTTCCTTTAATGAGTAAGTCTTATTAACTTTACCTTATATCGCAGAAATCATAAGTAAATCTAAATTAGAGTGCAAAATTCAACTATATGATTTGAGTGAACAGCATTTATTATAACATATAGGTAGAAATTATTACTATAAAAGCCATCCGTCATTAAATATCAAAAATACAATTAGTAAGAGAATAAACTTTTAAAAGTAAATATTAAAACAAGTGAAGACGTACTGCAAGGCTGGAAAATTATTTCTTCTGAAATAACTGTTAATCTCTTGTGGGCTTCCCTTGTCCAATGATGCGGTTTTCTTCAGCATCTCCTCAATATTAACAAAAACTCACAAAACGCAAAGGTAGAGGAAATGCTTTGTCGGTATGTCGGGTGAAAGAAAAAACAATAAAATGTAGTTCTAACTACTTAAATTTGACAATAAAACAAATGCAGTCTGGTATAAGAATGATCGCTCACTGTACTGATAAATCAAATTTTTGCTCAATGAATGATCATTTAAAACTATTGGTTGTCAGCCAGAATTGGAATCTGAAGTATTGAATCAAGTTAAACCAGAAATAAATATAAAATAAATTTTAATAGAATCAAAAAGGATTCTTATGTAAATATTTAACTGAATTGTCGGCGTGATTATTGATTTATTGATGTGAATAATCACTAAACTACCATTTCACCAAATAAAATATCATTTCAAATGTCGAAACAATCCGCTAAATAAGTAAGAGTGCTTCGTTTCATGCCTCTTACGCAATTAAAAGCACTTAAATATAAGGAATACATGATTGAACACAGCTAAAACGCCCTTATTCGACTCAGTCAATCCCAACACGAAATCGTATAATAACATGGATTCTAGTTGTTTTTAATCTATTTTTAATTGAAGGAAATGGATTCAGAGAAAACAAGCGGTTGAAGCATATCTAAAATATAAATTTCGATAACGGTTTCAATTTCAAATGACAGCGGATTGCTTTTAGAAAACATATTATGTCCAAATACGATATATATTATTATTATTATTAAAATCAGTTTTAAATAAAATGTAATGCTTTAACCTCCATATCAACAGGTCCTATTATGCTGATGAAACCGAGGGTAAATTCTGTTTACAGTATCGACTCCTATAATTCGTGAAATAAAAGATAATTGTGATGGATTAAATATCGGTAACAATTTTAAAATTCGGAATTCGGTTACCGTTAAATCATCAGTCTTCAAACCGAATCTAAAATATTACCGAGGACTAATTAGAGTACTTCGTACTCGCTAGCATATTGTATGTCAAGAATATATTATAATTAAGATTTAATACCTAGACGGTTCACATCACCAAGTTCCTTGCAAGTGCTAATTCCAAAATTTTCGTGAAATTAACAAGATCACGATATTTATTGCGATACTGTAGCCTTAATGCCATCTTAAATTCATTAAAGCTAAATGACTTCCTGCGTGATCGCGACTGTAACGTACACATTCAATTCAATGAATACCAAAAGTAATTATTGGGAAAATGGATCTTGATCCATTTTATGGAATTGCGTAAACGTATAATCTTCACTTATCTAAGGCAAGTAAATAAATTGAACGAGGTAGCGTGGAAAAGATGATAATAACTGAATTAAGATATCTATATGAGTGAAGTTCAGGTGAACGTTAATAGCTACACCTCCGCAAAAAGATTAATAGCACTATAAAAGAAATTAGATATATCTGAGAATAAATCTAAATTCAAAGATTGGAATGACGGATTTAGGGATAAAGCACGTATCTTATAAGTTAAAGATATCACTAAGACCATTTAGATCGCCTATTTGATAATATTGATGATTTAAAATGGCTAAAACGTACAATAAAATAGCTATCCGTTGAATTCAGCTCAAATTTTAATTTGTATATCTTAAATGAACTATGGATTTATAAAATTAAAGTACAAGGAAAGTTTTGCAAGTTCGATTTTTCTTCTCGCTTTACCCATTTCTTACTGAAAGTAAAATTTCGGTTGCGACTTTTAATTTAGTTAAAAATCCTGATAAATGAATCTTGAATAAATTCCATAAACTGATTTATTATTAGTATAATTCGAACATAGTGGATGTAGAACAGCAAAGGAGAAATAATTGTTACTCAACTTGATAGCAAAATTATTAAAAATACGACACATTAGAGATAGTTAACTGCACAAAAATAACCAATAAAACGAGGGCAAAGTAAAACTACTTAAAATGTAAATCATTACACTTACCTTACATTATGTGTTGGCCTCCGAAAGCCTTCCTCCAGCAGGTCCTCAAACACCGTCACATCAACCCGCGAGAGACCGAAAAGACGAAGCGTAACCGGAAAGAAAGATTGTTCACTTCCTGGAAAACTGTAAAATATTGAACACACATTAATTTTCAAAAATTTAAGCAAAGGCAAGATCTTAATAAGCCAAATGAACATAGGTTATATTCCTATTTAATCTCTTACGATTTCTGTTCATTATACTAACTGATAAAATTTCCGATTAAAAATCGAATTTGGATTCAATTCCGACGACTGAATTCCGTTTAAGAAAGAAAAACCTTTAAGACTTCATTAATGAGCGCAACTAAAACTTAAATATATCTTCGAACGAATAAAACTGAAATCATTTAAAATATCGAATATGGTTATCAGTAAACTAACATTGTATGGCTATCATCCCATCAACTAGACTTGTATACTAAAAAGGAATTTGAAATTCGAATTCAAATTTCCGTTACAATATCAGATGACGTCACCACCAAACCACATCGAAGATATTGTCCAGAATTGAATACGAGTGTTCGAACTCGCTAGCATTTGTATTCTCTAAAATATGTTTTAAGTATAATACATTAAGTTATAAGTAACCACTCGATCACGATTCACGTAACCACGTACCCTTAAATAGGTGAAAGCGAGGATAAGTCCCTTAAGAGTACAGACGGCAAAAACTGACTCGTGAAATTAAAAAGAAAATGTTTCTGGGAAATTAAAATTAAATATAAAATGACAATTGGATTAAATTTCCATTGATTAGTTTTCACTCATATTTTTGATAGGGGTTGGTGAGGCTCTCAACTGAAGGCGTAACGGAAATCGAGATTCAAAATTCGAATTTTGATAACCGTTACGACAATCCTGAAATCAATACAACTTCGTTATTTATTACCGGAAATTGATTTTGTAAAATCAAACACGCGAATATCTAGCAACTCTAAATTTAAACGTAAGATATATTGCGTAAATCAGTCATTGACGTAAGGAAGAGGCTCTTAAGGTGGAAACAGACGAACAACGACAGGAATGGGATCAGGAATAAATTAATGGTCACTCAAATGCAATTTATAGTTAAAGCTCTGAATTAGAGGTTAATGATTTTGAACACAACCGATCGAATCTTGAATATCGTATAAAATCGAACTTAATGAAAAATGCAACGGGGGAAAATACGAACATCGGAATTTTCATATCATTATATTACTTATTTCATTAAAATGCACAATTTCCAAATTCTAACTTAGATAAGGTTAAATCATTTCAATCAACTTACCAAACTTGGAAATTCTTCCATCTTCTGGTATCTCGATGGCGGGAAAACAGTTTCTCTCCCTCAAATTGACGAATAATAATTTCACGAAAGACAAAGTATTTTAGAAAAGTTACGTTAAACTTACACAATCGTTTGCTGAATATTTAACTTCGGAAATAACGCACCACGAAAAAATTCTAAGATCAACGATTATTTCGAGAACATTCTGTAGCGCGACAATTGCATAACGTAACATGAACTGTATCCGACGAAATCTCTTCAGCAACTGAAATTTTAGGCGCGAAAAACACTGTTCTGCAGAAAATATGGCTTCCTATTGGTCGAAAAAACCGTTGTCAAAAAGCAGGCTTGCTATTGGTCAGTTATTATATATTTACTTATTAGGAAATATTTTAATAAATGTTAATAAATTTTAAAATGAAATTTAATTTACATAATAATTTTTATTTTCAAATTCCAAACGTCTGTAGAATATTTTCTTTGCTATAAATTCTTTATTTATATTCCACGTAAAATTCGTAATGCTTCCGAGAATCTTATTTAAAAAAACTTTTCTCGCGTAATATATCGAGCTAAATTAAATTGATATTAAATTTAAAATATATTTAGTAAATTTTCGGATGATTTACATTATCATTAAACTGATTATTTATGTTTCGAGTATTTTTCATGACTCTGCCGAAGTATGGCTATGAGCAAACAAAGGAATGAGACTACGAACATGCTTATTTACTTCTTAATATTAAATGATATATTTGAAAAATTATTGAACAGTTAACTTCACTTTTAAATTTCTAAATCATACTCTGCATAAATTTCGTAATTCCCCAAAGTCTTTCATTCAAAATAATTTTTGTCCTACACCTAAAATTCTATTTTATGATCTACTTACAATCATACTATAATGAAGGAATGCATAAAATTATGTTTTACACATTATATATCATAAAATTTTACACTTGTATTTTATTCCTTAAAGAAAAAACTGGACTCAGAGTATGTGAATTTTAACTGTAAGATTTAAAGATTGTATTTTACTATTAATGTGAAATTATACATATAAGCAGTCATAAAACCTACCTAAGCATTGAATCTGTTACTGTAAATAACATATTTGATATTTAAATGAGCTCTCTAGAAGTCATTTTTCATCTTTGGCCATCTTTCTTACTTAGAGATGTTGTGATTAAATATGAAATTGATGTGATGGATTTATGATCAAAATATCTCTACCAAATCAATCCTGTGAATTTCATTGTATTTTAAAAATGATCTTATGTCTATCAGAAATGAATATAAATTGTATAAATAATAACTTTTACATTTTATAGCTGTCAGTTAAGGATTAAGAATGGCCCTTGTATGTTAATGATTATCAGTTTGTTTTACAAATTAATTTTATTTCAATTGCATTGTTAGTGAAGTATCTTATAATAAAAATGGATGTTATCTCATGAAGAATGGAGGTTCTCTTATTATTTGAGGTGATTGATAATTTATATCTATTGATATATTGAGAGAATCCCATATAATTGATGTACCTCATGTTACTTTAATTTTTAAGTGTGAATGCCTTTTAATCTTAATATCTTTAACATCAGTCAACAATCATGAGAGACAAAGCTCTCTTCGAGCAGAAACCTTTGTCTCTCTTAGTCATTGAACGCCAAGTTCCTTTTTCCTTTTTTCATCAGTTAACAATACTCCTGGAGAAGTGAGGCTTCCCAAGGAAGTTGATAAGTGAGGTCATCTGCGCTTGCTTTTCTCATTCAACCAGGATGCAATCATTAGAAAACCCTCATTGTCCCTCAAATGACAGCTTTGTACCTTTCAATGAGGACCAAAACCAAGAAGATAGTCATGGTCATCTTTTAGCAACACTCATGCATGATTACCTTTATCTTTAATGTACCATGAATGAGACAGAAAGAATATACATGAAATGCTCATTATTCTCTTCTGTATTCCAAAAGATAAATCCCTCTTCTACAGATTATATAATGAATACCTTGATAGAGAAAACAAATTTGTTATATAATGGTTTCTTTTTTTTGAATAGATTTGCAAAAGGTATTCGGTGCCATGAAATAAGCTTCATTCATGAAGGGAATATATTTAACATATAGTTCAATGTAATTCTTAGACATTCCTGATGAATCCAAAGGATTCCTGATGATTGAAATGTTTGTTGTTTGCATTATAAAGCTAAATTTACATCTTTCATCTGTCAAGTTCATTCAAGCTATTTTAAGTTTGTTTTAGTATGAAAACTGATGAAGTATGAGAGATGCTGGGAATTCTTGGCGGCCCTTTTGTATTGAATTCTATGAAAATAATTTATTTGGTTACATTTTTATTCTTCACTCTTAGCATTCCAGTTTAATGAGAAAAAATGGGCAGATTATCTCAATCCTCAATCAGACTTGATCTATATCATGATGAGTGCATGATTCCCATCAAAAGTTAATAATCACAAGGGATTGGACCAAACAGCCCCTTAGGCTGATAACTTTATAGAATTATAAATCGAAAGTATTGCAATCCATGATGTAGTGAGGTTAAAAGAATATGATGGGAGTTTTGGTTAGGTATTTCTTTTTCATTAAACATTGCTTCAAATAATAAAATTTTTGGAGGTTTCTAAATCTTTCAAATGAATTTAATGCTTCAGCAGGACAAAACAAGCAGTATACAAAGTGCAATAAAGTATACCTTCAAATAACACTGGTGAAGTGTCTTCTCTTTCGTCTTTTTTTTCTCTAAATCTATGTAAAAATATTATTGTATTTTCTAAAAATCTATGACTTTTTACCCTATACATAAATATTTTCCTATCAAAAAAGATGTACATTAAGGAAGATTCCATCCAGTATTACAACTTACTTATATCTTCTTGAATGCCGACGTTCAGTGGTGATGTTTGCGAAGAAATCTCTTTTCATTAACTTCCAGCACGAGATTCAAATACTGTAGGACCTTATTTCTGTATTTCAGCACCTCTTGAATGATATATTTTGAATTTGACAAAGATAGTGCAAATTTCTTTCACCTTTGCCTATAAACTACACAAAGACACAGAACATTGTAGGCAATTTGTAACACCGTTTTCACCAATGCAACCTTTACACTTTTAAAATATTCAATTGGAAAAAAGCTACGTTTCCAATGCTGATGGACTGCTCTTCACGAATATTCAGCAAAAATATATCTTCACTCGAAATACAGGCTGCAATTGCAGCTTCATGATAAAACACTATATAGAGCACTTACGAACAACTTCTGCACCGGTATCACTTAAATATCACTTGATATTTGCAGCACCACGGGAATTTTCTTTTAACAAGTATAGAAAGCTATGCGCCATTAACTATGGCAGTATACCGCGCTTTTGTGGAGAGCGGATTATGGTCTAGAATTTCTGACAGTCGAAATTTGTACTTCCTGTCATGTGATTTCGCGAATTCCGTTGTTCTTAGACCATTTTGTATCAACTACTTTGGATCACCTAATTCTACGTGTTTTACTTTTGAAGCGATTTCTGTGGTTTCTTATCAGTGGATATGAAATTGTTTTACAATTAAAATGGAAGTATTCGACAGTGAATAAATAAATGTACATACGTGCAGTGAATATTAAAATGTTTGAGAAGTGTGTTAGTGAGCAGAATACGTGTGCCTGTGTGTGTAAATGGAAATTCCCGAGGCTAAAGTACTTACGTACTCATGGCAAAATGGAATTATTCTCCCTCCGCCAGATTCTACACATGCAAGAAGTTGGGAAGATAAACTTCGTGTTTCAATTCATTGGAATTCCTACACTTCATTGACATGAATTGGCTGGATAAGATCGGAGGTACGCTATAAGTAACCAAAAGTTACTTGAAAGTAAAGAAAATATTGACTAAATTTGTTTCGTATGTACTCTGAAAATAACGTTTTATCAGTTTCGGAATTCTAAAATAGGCAAATTAGTGATAGAAAAGTTATATCTTAATTCTTCTCAAAGATCCCTTCCTGATTTCTTATTTTTTTATTTTTAAATAAGTATTACGTAAGATCAACCTCTTCGACGATATATCAAGTTAACATACTTCCAATTGAAGTAAATATTTTGGACGTAATAGTATATTCGGGTCAGTATTTATTATCATAGATCATTGGTAAAAATATAATAAATGTGAATACAAATTTTAGTAGTCTCATTCCTTTGTTTTCGGATAATAATACGATACTTCGGCAGCATCATGAAAAATACTCGAAACATAAATAATCAGTTTAATGATAATGTAAATCATCCGAAAATTTACTAAATATATTTTAAATTTAATATCAATTTAATTTAGCTCGATATATTACGCGAGAAAAGTTTTTTTAAATAAGATTCTCGGAAGCATTACGAATTTTACGTGGAATATAAATAAAGAATTTATAGCAAAGAAAATATTCTACAGACGTTTGGAATTTGAAAATAAAAATTATTATGTAAATTAAATTTCATTTTAAAATTTATTAACATTTATTAAAATATTTCCTAATAAGTAAATATATAATAACTGACCAATAGCAAGCCTGCTTTTTGACAACGGTTTTTTCGACCAATAGGAAGCCATATTTTCTGCAGAACAGTGTTTTTCGCGCCTAAAATTTCAGTTGCTGAAGAGATTTCGTCGGATACAGTTCATGTTACGTTATGCAATTGTCGCGCTACAGAATGTTCTCGAAATAATCGTTGATCTTAGAATTTTTTCGTGGTGCGTTATTTCCGAAGTTAAATATTCAGCAAACGATTGTGTAAGTTTAACGTAACTTTTCTAAAATACTTTGTCTTTCGTGAAATTATTATTCGTCAATTTGAGGGAGAGAAACTGTTTTCCCGCCATCGAGATACCAGAAGATGGAAGAATTTCCAAGTTTGGTAAGTTGATTGAAATGATTTAACCTTATCTAAGTTAGAATTTGGAAATTGTGCATTTTAATGAAATAAGTAATATAATGATATGAAAATTCCGATGTTCGTATTTTCCCCCGTTGCATTTTTCATTAAGTTCGATTTTATACGATATTCAAGATTCGATCGGTTGTGTTCAAAATCATTAACCTCTAATTCAGAGCTTTAACTATAAATTGCATTTGAGTGACCATTAATTTATTCCTGATCCCGATTCCTGTCGTTGTTCGTCTGTTTCCTCCTTTAGAGCCTCTTCCTTACGTCAATGACTGATTTACGCAATATTTCTTACGTTTAAATTTATAGGTGCTAGGTATTCGCGTGTTTGATTTTACAAAATCAATTTCCGGTAATAAATAACGAAGTTGTATTGATTTCAGGATTGTCGTAACGGTTATCAAAATTCGAATTTTGAATCTCGATTTCCGTTACGCCTTCAGTTGAGAGCCTCACCAACCCCTATCAAAAATATGAGTGAAAACTAATCAATGGAAATTTAATCCAATTATCATTTTATATTTAATTTTAATTTCCCAGAAACATTTTCTTTTTAATTTCACGAGTCAGTTTTTGCCGTCTGTACTCTTAAGGGACTTATCCTCGCTTTCACCTATTTAAGGGTACGTGGTTACGTGAATCGTGATCGAGTGGTTACTTATAACTTAATGTATTATACTTAAAACATATTTTAGAGAATACAAATGCTAGCGAGTTCGAACACTCGTATTCAATTCTGGACAATATCTTCGATGTGGTTTGGTGGTGACGTCATCTGATATTGTAACGGAAATTTTGTGGTGACGTCATCTGATATTGTAACGGAAATTTAAATTCGAATTTCAAATTCCTTTTTAGTATACAAGTCTAGTTGATGGCACACTAACCGTACAATGTTAGATTTTTAATATCCATATTCGATTTTTCAAATGATTTCAGTTTTTATTAGTTCGAAGATATATTTAAGTTTTAGTTGCGCTCATTAATGAAGTCTTAAAGGATTTTCTTTCTTAATCGGAATTAAGTCATCGGAATTGATTCCAAATTTTACTTATATTCGGAAGTTTTTTTCAGTTAGTGCTATGAACAGATATCGTAAATTTTTAAATAAGGAAATACTCCCTCTTTCTCTTTCATTTTTGTAACTGTGACTTTGAAACTCTTGTGTCTTTTTGAAACTAAATATTTTTTCCCTTTTTCAGTTTCGAGAAACTGAATAATCTCTCCTTCCGGTAATGCTTCGTCTAATCGGATTCCTTCGTCTGAAAGTAAAGGTGATTGAGGATCCCATCGCTGGACGAAGGCTTTCGGAGGCCAACACTTGCTAAGTAGATTGATATATATTTTAATAGTTATAATTGCCTTCGTTTTGGTAGTTATCTTTGTACTGTAAAATATCTCTCATGCGTCGTAATTTTAATGATTTTGCTTCCGAGTTGATAATTAATTATTTCGCATTCGCTATCGTGTTTTAATCATACATGAAATAAATGATTTTATGAAATGTTTATTCCAGATTCATTAATCAGGATCGTTAACTTATACTTTGATACTGTGTTTGGAATTCTTTTCATTTCATTCAGTAACGTGCTTTCCGCTTCTAGGTCATTGCTGTTTAGGTTGCCGATAAGAGTAAAAGAAAGTAAAGGTTGTTATGAAATTTCCTCTAGGCCGATAAATATTTTGCTTGTCCTTCGGTAACTTTCTCTGTTAAGCTTTTATCAGATTAAGCAACCAAGGTTTCCTGCCACGTAGACCTTCAAGTCTTTTCTGAATTTCAAGGCTCCTATTGAGTCATTGCTAAAGAAACAGATTCTATATCATTTCTGTGCCTTCTGCCTTTGAGGAAAAGGGAGAAATAATTATATATAACTAATATTATTACTTTATCCCATATACAGTATGATTCCCAGCTCTTTAAAGGTAACCCAAAGCAATCAGTAGCGGTTTTTATATCCTGCGTTGAAAACTTTGGAGGAAAAAACCCCAATCCAGTTTTCGTAGTAGAGAGGGGATCTTGAAGAATTTCTGATCTTAAATAAATATATCGTAAGCAACTTATCTGAATATAATTTACAGTCCGTACAGTCTTCTCGTTTACTTGTGAAATAGTTTCAAAATACGAATTTTTTGTAAATATATCCTATGTCAGTAACTCTCAGGTAGGATTGCATTGAAGCAATTTAAAAAATATATTGTCAACCACTTCCTGAAGAGATAAAAATATAAACTTAGGGATGTATTATTGGGTCAATGGAATATTTCACATCGATATTTTTTGCCTTAGTATCATAGGTTCGAGTCGAAAACTCTCATAAGGAATACACGTAAAGATATAACACGATTTCTAGTTTTCATTTTATGTACATCATTATAATAGTATGTGATTAGTATTCTATTAATTATAGAAGTTATGGTCTTACGATATCTAGATACAAACCACAAGAAGGGAAATTGAATTATTCTTTATTTTGGTCTTAGAATATAGTTTTCGTTCCGCATTCGCGAGAATTATGATAAAATCGACGAAATATACGAAAATTTCATTTCTGTTTGTAAAAATGTGTCCCCATGACGACTAAGACGATTTTTGCATTTAATTTCAAGTATTTTCCTGCTACAAAGTAGAGGGACTTTGGGCTCCTCTTCTAAAGTAAGAGGTTTGTGTGTATGTTCGTCCACTTAAAACTGGACAACAAGAAGATACACGGCTTTCAAATTTTAGGGAATGTTAAGTATTCCTCCTGCGCAGGTGATAGTCACGGTTCGACCCCAGAAGGGCCAAAGTTGTCAAAAGCAACGCAAGTAAAATTCGCTATTATCGGCTGTATGCTTCGTTTATTTTGCTAATTTAAATTAGAAAGAATAGTTGTGAAAGATCCAAACAAGTTTCAAATTAGGGAAAATTTGAGAAATTCTTATTTTGTTCATCAAATTTCGTTTTCAATTCTAAATAGTAAGATAGTTGATACAAATTATATATAATTTTCTAAACATTAAAATTTAATAAGATATTAATCTTATTAAATTCTAATCTTTAGAAAATAAGTCCCTTAAATGTAATGCAATTGGACTCATTTCATATTTTCCTTAATATATTTGACCTAAGTTTGAACCCAACAGTAGACACTTAAAATTGAAATATGCTGACTCAAATTTTCAATATTTTGCAGTAGACCTAATACATTATGTTTATAATACTTATAGAAGATTTAAATAGCATAAGAGATGATTTTATGTTCTTCTCCTTACATTTCTTTTGATTTGCAAAGTACTATAATGTGCTTTGCTCTATATCTATTAGCTAAGATTAATGAATCACTCTTATTTTAAGCTTTTTTGTGCATCAAAATCTTAGTGAGTAACTACACTCCTCATCTGCCATATTGGGCCTCATACCCTTTCTTACACATTCGATTGCTAATACTCATTGGTATAAATGGCATAAAGTTATATAAAATACATTTAATAATAATAATATACTTTGGTAATATTGCTTATTTCAGCCCTACTTCTTACTACTGTACACATTTAATAATGGTATCTTATTTCTCCATTTACAGACATTGCTTGACCTTCCTATGGATCCACTGGAGGATATCAAGGAAAATCCTCTGCGAATGGTAGGTGAAGGAAATATTGTTTCTATGATTTTTTTTGTCCCATTCCTAAACTAACTCAGTCTATAGTAAATGATGTTTATTATCTGTGTAAAAACAGGTTAACATCTCAATATCTGCAACTGGTAGGGGATGCATACTTTCACGGTTAATTTAATTTCCTAAGCATTCAGAGTAAAGTAAAAGCCAAGTTCACTAACCATTGGGCCTTGATTTAAATATTCTTCATCGGGACTGTACAGAATAATTTTCAGTAAGAAACAGGGATTTCTCCTTCTCCATTAATAAAATTTAATATTCTGTGATATCCATTTATCTACAAGGATATCAAATTAACATGTTTAGTTACCGTACATTCCAAATTTTGGGAGCAGAGGTAAAAATCCCATAACATAAATCTGAAAAAAAATAAGTTTAAACCAAACTGTGCTGTCCCAGGAATAAATCCACAAGTTTGAGATTGCAAGAGCATCGAATAAATTAACAACTTAAATGTTTTTAACTTAGCAAAAATATCACTATAGAATATCTTTCGTGATTCTTTAGAAAATTGTTTACAATGCAAGTCATTGCCTAATTTCAGCAATAATATTTAGATTGATTTTAATTTGCTCTCTCTTGTAAACAATTGATAGAATTCTAAACAATTTTGGGTCAAATATATGCAACCTATTAGTTCTCCTTTATCACACATTCATTTAAATTCACTGTTTAGTATTATGCCTGATCTCATGAAATAGCATATATAACAGGTGTAAGATGTATTCTGCACTTTATGGTTTTATTGACTGTATCTCACATAATATTTTAATATTTAGTTGTGAGCCGGTTAGTGTAGTTATCCTTACCAATTTTTTGAACAATAATAATGATACAATATAAAATCCTCAAATTCAATTTTGTTGAGTATAGGAAAGATAATTCATGGAGACAACTTAGAATTTGACTGAGTCTCCACAATCAAACACCACTGTGATTATATCCAACCATTGTCTAGCTTAGGGATTAGTTAAAGGACGTAATCAAATCATAATAATATTATTAAGAGATATATAATACTAAACTTGTAAATAATCACTGTGTTCATTAAATTAAAATAAATTCCAAGATTTTGAAATACAACAATAAGGTGATTTACAGCAAATTATGAAACAGTAGCCCTCAAAATTTATGCGAGTGTGTAATGATGACAAATCATAACTGACTAAGGTAGCGGTGTTTCTCTCTGCTGATAAGTTTATTTCCATTGAAAGAAAACATAATCAATCCAATAATAATTTTAAAATATCTTTTAATTTCTATAATGAAATAAATTGATAGTACCCCTTCAGTTGAGGAAATGAAGAGCCTGTGACATTGCATTTCTAGAAACATTTGGAAGACATTGGCAGATGGTATAGATAATTTTTTCCCATTCATTTAAAAATTATCTAAGGCTGCTTTCATTATGACAAATTTGACTTTCAATTAATCTCATTTGATAGGCTGTTCTGTGCATCAAATGCAGATTAGAAAGCTGAGGATTATCTTTTGAAGTTCGATGGTAAAATCAGGAGTGAATGGTGTGAAGCCAGTATTTTTAGATGGGATGGACTTGGGTTCATTCTACACAAATTTTGATTAATCAATAGACCTCATTAAGTATTGATTTTTTGAGATAGCTTAAGATACATGAATTTAAATGGGGCAATTCATTCATAAGGGGAAAAAGGGAGTTGATTTGGAATACTCTGAGACCTATTTTTCTAGACTTGGAGAACATTTGGTAAATAATTTCATCCTTATGACATCCACAGCTTGAATTCAATGTAGATGACAGGAATACCCCCGTTATTATGGTCCCCAGCATGTTCATTAGTTGTTACCTCAGTCAGACCATACAAAGCTACAGCTTTGGAACTAGGAAGGATGGTGAAAAAATTAACCTCCAAGTATTTGAGATTGCTAGGGCAATCTTTCATAAAATGTCAGTGAAAGGATTGGATTACCATGGTTACTTTCTGTGTTGAAGTGGTGTGAATGTTTCCCTGGAGTGCACTCCTGAATGAATGAATGCAGCGATAGAATAGATTCCCTCCTGACTGTTCTCGGCATGAAAATTTACTAACCTGGTTATGGGAACTTCCTTTGGGGTTACCCTGTAGTGATTTGTAGAGTTTTAGTTGAATCCCACGTGTGTAGCTAGTAGTTGTAGAATTAACAAATTTAGTGAAGTGTGATTGGTTGAAGGTATACATGGTAATCCAGTCCAATACCTTGGTTGATAAAAAGAGAATTTCGCTAACCTGCATCAGCTTCCCTTTGTGACACTCACCTCTGCTGATTCCCTGAAATTCAAGGCAGTTTTTGGATAATCCTTTGTCTTATTCCCATTGATAAGCTAATTCTAAAAATAGTCCTGTATCAGTTGGAATCAGTCCTGTAGTTGTTTATGTCATGACATAAAAGCTTAATTCTTCAATTAATGTATAGTATTTATGCTATTTGATTCTAATTTGATAAGCATGCATTTAATTGCTTAGAATCTCCTTGAATTCAAGCTGTTCAATCAATCTTCAATCATCAATATTCAATGAAACTTCAGTGATTGGGGGATTCTCCTCATCTGTTCTCTCCCCCTCTTCCAAATAAAATATAACTCTTCAGAATACACTATACTCTTTAGAATAAAACTCTTCAGAATAAAATTCTATGCTCTTCATTACTTTGTTTCCACGAGTAGGTGATAGTCACTCACAGATTCAGAGACATCTTATCCTTGGGTGGTAATCAATGCTGGCTTTATACCAATCTAACCCATTGCTTAGAGGCATGTTTTCTTCTTAGAAGCGTCGCAATGAGTAGTGCTAATATCAGTTAAATGTAAAAATTAATCCCCTTTTAGTATTCCTTCAGGAGTGAGGCCAGTTAGTACATTCTTTCGGGTGTTTGTAATAGCAATTTAACTTCTCAGGATTTTTTAGTTTCTTAAGTACAGGGAATCATAATGGAATAGTCATAGTAATACTTGCATACTCTGACGATTTTGTGATTTCCTGAAAGGCATACCCTAAGGGGTCTCTCATGGGGTGGTATTCAAGTAAGTGTAAGGAAAGTGTTGTTGAAATGATAAGACTTATATTATTTAGACAACTTACTTTATAGTCTGAATTTAGATGTATTTGATTGTGAACTTATGCAAGCAGTTAATAGCTTAACTTAAGGAAGTCTTAAAGCTTTAGGTACTTTCAGTAGGCTTCTCCTGTCTGCTTGTTTCCTATGCAAAGTTTGGGTATCAAGTATTAGCATTTAAAGTTGCACCCACATTTACTCAGGGTATGCATTAGCTTTTAAAATTGCTCTATCCATCCTCCGTTCTGCTGTCACATGCTCTTTACATTTTCTCAACTGTCAGTTCTTAGGTTGCACTTCCTATAGTCAATGTTAAGCATATGAGATTTTTGGCATTATATAGTCATATTAATAACGTTAACCTCATCCCTAAGTCAATTAAATCACACTTAATGATGAATTATTGCTTACATTTGTCATTTCTAAAATTTTTGTCATTTTTATCCTTTGTGATGTAAAGTAAGGAAAATAATGAAATTTGAAGATATCGATTCACCATCTTAATGGTCACTTGTAATAGCCTATATGAATTAGAGCCCTTATTTCTATTTAAAATATTAGCAGAAACAAATCATAGTAATTCTGGATTGCATGGGTGGTCAATCAGTGCCAATGTTTAATCATCTTAAGTGAAAAGGCATTGCATAGAACTGTATATGGGTGTGAAACCTAGGATTGTGTATGTCATTTTAGGTGATCATCTATCTTTTGTGTTAGGGTTGATGTTTCTGCTTCAATAAGAAGGTTATGTGTCATTTATTTTAATTGCTACCCTATTGATTGTGCAACTTAATTTTTTAGTTAAATTTTGAGTATTTTGAGTATTAGAAAATTGTAACCTAATGAAGCATCAGACCTCCATAAATAATAAAGGAGGTGTTTTATTGCAATGCCTTGAGGTAAATAAGTTTTTCATGTTGGATCCAGTCACAGTGGTGGGTTTACTTATATTGTGTCATAGATATGTCAAGCATAGGCAACAATACTAGATAATGCTACAGCAAGCAATGTTGCATGAAGAATCTGTTACTGCTTTGTAACCAATCCCTGCACAAATAATTTAGGCAAATTCCTTTTTACTTTCTCATTATATGATATCTATCTTGATTACAAATTTCATGTGAGTTGCCTATTCTTTCCAAAGTAATCTTCAGTGATATAAACTTTGAGCTGATGATAGGAGAAGGCGATAAAAAAGTTTAATAGGGTCATAGTAAGTTTGTTGATTCAGCCTTAAGGTAATCAGAGTAATTTGCCAACTTCCATAATCTAAGATTCCCAATTTTGTTTTTTGATGAATGAGTTAAGTTCAATGAGGAGTAAGGATTTAAAGTCATTTGAATGCTATATATCAAATTAGATACAAGAATAGGTGGTATTTTCTTTTCATTGCCTTTCTTTGAAGGATTTATTGGGAATTGAAGTTAATTCATGCTCCACATTATTTTCTTCTGGGATGTAATTCATCATGCTTACATGATCATATAACTCTGATAAATATAGCAGTTAAGTAAATAATAGAATTTTAATTGATGCATAAACAGTTTTCAACCCTTATGGGCTAAGACTTCCACTCTTAGAAAAGAGCAGTGAAACATCTTTTAAGGAAGGAATTAATTAAACTTTAAATTCTGAAGATTTATCTAGTATAAGTATGAAATCCAAGTAGGCTAAAAGTTATTCCCAAAGTTAAGTATTTCTCTTAAGGAGAGATTCCAGAGGGACACTGTAACGATCAATAGCTCACAAAATTACCATAAATTATGATTCCGCCGAACTTGATAAACTCTGTCATCACATTCAGAATCACTTTAGCTTTCATATTGTGGGAGCATCTTTATCATTTATACTCAGTTTAGCTAACATTATTTATTGGAAAGTTAAAAATAGTTGGTACAATTTACCCTCTGAGATTTTGATTCTAGCTCCAACTGTTTAGATGAACTTGCTTTTAGTCCCATCAATAGTTTGCCTCTGAGGTTGATTGCTATAAGAAATTCCTACCTTCTTGCCATTATTATTCATTTAACAGAATGAAATCCACATGTGAGGTCATTACCTGTATCTTAAGAACAATACTCTGGTGAATTCTTTAATAACTCTTAAAGATTATATCTTACTTAAGTTTTTGTCACACTGTGGGTTGATTCCATATATTTTATTTCCCCTACCAGTTGCAAACATTGGCTTTCAAATAGGGACTTGGTATTTGTGAGAGATGTTGATGTCTCTTGAAATGCTGTTTTAGTTTGTAGTATATCTAACCATTTAATTAATGCATGACCCTCCATTTGCGTGAATTGCTCTGTAAAAAGTATATTTCATTGTTTTCCTCTGATGCTTGTTTTAGTCTATGAAAACATTTTGTTTTAGTTTCTTTTCTTCTTTACAATTTTTTTTTCATTAGGATAACATTCATGTGTTATTTTTCTGTATGTATTTAAGTATGTGTTACTCTTTGTATGTAATGCTATGATAAATTTAAAAATTTGTAGTTCATATTCAAATTTATGGTCATTATTCAGAAAACACAGAAATATATTCACATGTGTGCAATTGGTAGGGGAAATATACCATTCCAATTTTATGACTCTTCTACCAAAGATATAGTATAGTATAATTAAAGTTTGCAATTTACTGAGCCCTGATTCAGACACTTTTCATAAAGATATCCCTGATAAATTTTGGAAGCTGTAGTATTTTCTTAATCAAACCAAGGATGATAGAGTTTGTGCCAGCTGTGCCTACCTAAATATATAACCTGAAGGCACCAGATGGCATGATCATCACGTATGTTGACAACTAAAATGTTTTGGAAGTTGAATGAATTTCTAGTTTGATTGTTTTAATGCTACTCCATGCATTTTGCCATCAAAATGATAGCATAAAAATATACTCTCTACTTTACTTTATTTAGAATGCTTAGGAATTCTCTGCTAAATCTATGCAACCTATTATATCTCCATTCTCACTCGTAATAGGTTTTTATTTGGTGTGTAGCATCCTTAGTGTTGCTTTATAATGTACATTAGTATAACTTGTTGAGATAGTACCTACAGAGGTAAAGGCAATTGGTGGCTTTTAGGCTTGATGGCCATCTGTGACATAATATTTTTCTGAACACTGCATTATGCAGTGACATTTAAATAAGAGCCCCTTAGAGGTAGTTATCACTACGAATCATTCCTCAGTAATGCAGGGTTGCAATATGCTAGCATTCAGTATATGTAGGTTTTGGATGTTTTTGGGTTAAATAATGTGATGGGTAGAACTTAGAATTTGACAGTCTTCTCCATCAGCCTCCACTGTGATTATATCCAACCACAGAAAAGCAGAGAAATCAATTCAGATGCTATAATCATGTCATAAGGAATTTATCGAGTGATGTATTGTGCCAACCAATTTATCATTCACATCTAAAATGAAATATATCTTTTGAGTTTTTGAAATACAGGCATATCTTCAAGAGAGTTTTCAGAAAGATACATAGATCACAGTCTTCTACTGATGTAATGTATGTAGGTAATGGTGATAAATTATTGCTGCCTATGATAGAGGAGCTTATCTTACAATTTATTTGTTTTGAAGGAATAGTAAATGTTTCATCCTTGATTTGAATTTGGTTTTTCAAATTCATTCTTCTAATGGATATTTATATTTGCACCTTCAGTTGAGAAGAATGTGAAGTGCCTGTGGCATTGCATTTCTAGTATCTTTTGTGAGGCTTTGGCAGTTGTAAAAGATAATTTCTTTCCCTTTCATTTAACGATTATCTGAGGCTACCTTTCTGATATGTCGCTTTGAACTAACCTGATTTGACACAGTGATTATCTTTTCACTGAGCCAAATGCAGATTGAAAAGCTGACCCATGACTTTTGATATCCCATGTTAAAATTGGGAGTGAATGGTGTGAAGCCAGTATTTTAGACAGGACTGACTTGGGTTTTCTCTGCAAAATTTTTGGTTGATCAAAAGGCCTCATCAGGCATTGATTGGCATTGAGATAGCTTAAAATATGTGACTTTTAATGGGGTAAATTCTTTCCTTAGGGGAAGAAGGGAGTTGGTTTGGAATACTCCATGACATGTTATTCAAGACAAAATACTTCTCAGAACTTATCCTTATTGCATACACAGCTTGAAATCAAAGGAAGATGAAGGGAGGGCCAAGTTATTATCGTACCCAGAATGTTCATTAGCTGTTACCTCAGTCACACCATACAAAGCTACGACTTTGGAACTTCATTGCTAGATTATCAGTGGTTGTTCAGTATTCCTCACACGCGTTTCATATGAATGTGTCCCTTAATTGTAAAGTAAACCTTAACATTTTTAAACCGACCATGTAGTATCAGGATAGTGAAAATATTAACCTCCAGATATTTGAGATTGCTACGGCGATCTTTATGTAAAATGTCAATAAAATGATTGGATTACCATGCTTACTTTCTGTGTGGAAGTGAAGCGAATGTTTCCCTGGAGTGCACTCCTGAATGAATGAATGCAGCGATAGAATAGATTCCCTCCTGACTCTTCTTGGCATGAAAATTTACTAATCTGGTTATGGAAGTTTCCTTTGGGGTTAACCTGTAGTGATTTGTAGAGGTTTGGTTGAATCCCATGTTTAGCTAGTACCTGTAGAATTAACAAATTTAGTGAAGTGTGATTGATTGAAGGTATGTGTGGTAATCCAATCAAATACTTTGGTTGATAAAATGAGAATTTTGCGATTCTTCATTGAGTTCCCTTTTTGATACTCACCTCTGCCAATTCGTGGAAATTGAAAGCAGCTTAGGATAAGCCCTACATATTATTCCCATTGATATGCTAATTCTCAAAAAATGACAAGTCTGATCAGTCCTGTAGTTGTGTATGTCATTCAGTGAAAAGATTTATGCTTCAATTAATGAATAATATTTATGATTGAATCTTTGAGAATTGTGATTAGCATTCAATAATAACTCATAATCTCCTTGAATTCAAGCTATTAAATCATTATCGATGAAAATCCAATGTTTGCGTGATCCTCCTCATCTATTCTGTCTCCCTCTCCGAAAGAAAACTTTTGCTGTATATAACTTTGTTTCCTTAAGTTGCTATTGCTCACATATAGATTCAGAGACATTGTGTATCTTGGGTGAAAAATCAATGCTGGCTCCGCACCAAATCACCTCATAGCTTAAAGGGAGGCATATTTAGTACTTAGAATTATCGCAATGATTAGTGCTAAAATCTTTCAAATGTGAAAATGAATCCTCTTTGAGTATACCTTCAGGATCAAAGCCAGTTAGTATAGTCTTTTGGGTGTTTCTGATAGCAATTTAACTTCTCAGGATTTTTTAGTTTCCTAAGGACAGGGAATCATAATGAAATAGTGTTATAACTACTTGCATGCCCTGATACATTTGTAATTTGCTGAGAGGCATAATTTAAGGGTACTCTCAAGGGGTGGTATTCAATGAGAAGTAGATGTAGGGAAAGGGTTTTTGAAACTGTAAGACATATAATATTTAGACGACTTAATCTATAACTGAATTCTGGTGTATTTGATTGTTAACTTATGCAATCAGTAATAGGTTTACTTAAGGGAGGCCTATAGCTGTAAGTACTATCAGTTAGCTTCTCCTGTACGCTTTTTTCCTTTTGCAAAGATAGGGTGTCAAGTATAAGCACACTTGTTTAATCCATTAAAGTTGCAGCCACATTTGTGCAAGAAACGTATTAATTCTTCAAATTGCTCTATCCATCCTCCGATGCTAGTGTCACATGCTCTTTAAATTTTCTCAACTGTCAGTTCTTATGTTGTGCTTCCTGAGGTATATGTTAAGCAGATGAGATTTTTGACATTATATAACGTCTTATTAATAATGTTTAATCCTTAAAAGTTGCACTCAAATTTGTGCTGGGAATGTATCAATTCTTAAAATTGCTTTTTCCATCCTCCCACTGTCACAAGCTCAAACATTTTCTCAACTTTCAGTTCTTAGGTTGCGCTTCCTTTTGTAAATTTTAGGCGGATGAAATTAATGGCATTATATAACATCATATTGATAACGTTAACCTTGTCCCTAAGTCAAGTAAATTGCACTTTGTGATGAGTTAATGCTTATCTTTGTCATTTCCAAAAGTTTGGTCTTTGTAATCATTGCCGGTGTAATTTAGAGAAAATAATGAAATCTAAGGATCTCTAATTGTCCTTAATATATTCACTTGCTTATGCACATAGCAATTAGGCCATCTGTTTTATTTTTATTATTAGCAAAAACGAATTTAAATAGATCTGGATTGTGTAGGCGGTCAATCATTGGAAATATTTAATTATATTAAGAGAAAAGTTATTATATAGATCTGATTTTCTATTTCTTCTGAGAAGTAATTGCTTACATGAGATTAAAACATTGATAAATTTAAAAGTAAATACTAGAATTTTAATGGATGCATAAAGGGTTGTCAACCCTCATCAAATCCCAATCTTAGAAAAAAGTGGTGAAACAGCTTTTAGGGAAGGTAATTATTAAACTGTTAATTTTAAGAATAACCCAGTATAACTTTCAGTTGCAAATAGGGTATAAGCTATTCTACAAGGATAAGTATTTCTGTTAACGAAAGATTCCAGAGGGACACTGTTCTGATCAATAGCTCACAAAATTAGAATAATCTATGGTTCCAGCAAACTTGACAAACTCTGCCATCATATTTAGAAACACTTGAACAATCCATCCGATATTGTGCGAGCATCTGAATTATTTATGCTCAGTTTAGTTAACATTGTTGATTTGAACGTTAAAAATAGTTAAGACAGTTTACTCTTTGCTATTTTGATTCTAGCTTCAACTGTTTAGATTGACTTGATTTTCCTTTCATACCTAGTTTAGGTGTAGATTACTTGGGGTTGATTTTATATATTATATTTCTCCTACCAATTGCAAACATTAGCTTTCATGCAGCGAATTGGTATTTGAGAAATATTGATGTATCTTGAAATCCTGTTTAAGTTAGTAGCTTTTCTTACAGTTACATTCTGCATGACCCTGCAATTGCCTGAATTGCTCTTTCATAAGCATATTTAATTTTTTCCTCTGATGCTTTTTTTATTCTATGAAAATCGACATTTTGATTTTGTTTCTTTTCTTCACATAGGATTTTTTATTCATTGTGTTAACAATCATGCGTTATTTTTCTATGTGTTTCAAGTATGTGTTACTCTTTGTATGTATTGCTATGATAAATTTGAATTCTTGTAGATTATATTCAACATTATGGTCATTATTGTAACAACACAGAATTATGTTCACATGTATCCAATTGATAGGGGAAACATAAAATTCCAATTTGTATGACTCTTCTACTAAATATATAGTTTGGTTAATTAAAGTTTGTAATTTAATTAGGCCTTTTAGACATTTTACATCAGGATTTCCCCTGATATCATCTGATGATGAACAGTCTTTGGCCCATCTGTTTGTTTAAATTAATATTCATTCATAATTATCTATAAGTACAAAGATTATCCCTTAGTTATATTGATTTCCTATAGATTCTAATTATGGGGATGGTAGATCAGTTCAGTTTCCTGTAAATTTTGGGAGCTGTAGTATTTTCACATACAATCCAAGGAGGATAGAGTTTGTGTCAGCTGTGCCTACCTAAAAATATAACCTAAAGGCATCAGATGGCAAGATCATCAGCATGTTGACATCTTAAATGTTTTAGAAGTAGAATGGATTTCTAGTTTGATTGCTTTTAATGCTACTCCATGCGTTTCGCCATCAAAGTGATAGGGTAAAAATATAATCTCTCCTTTACATTATTTAGAATGCTTAGAAATTCTCCGCTAAATCAATGCAACCTATTATATCTCCATTCTCACTCATAATAGGTTTTTATTTGGTGTGTAGCATCCTTAGTGTTACTGTGGAATGAACATTTGTATAACTAGTTGAGATAGTTCCTATAGAGGTAAGGGCAATTGATGGCTTTCAGGTGTGATGGCCATCTGTCACATAATATCTTTCTGATTACTGCATTATGCTGTGACATTCAAATTGACCTTAGAGGTAGCTGTCTCTAGGAATCATTCCTCATTAATGCAGTGTTACAATATTAAATGATTGCATACAGTATGTTTCAGTTTGGATGTTATTGGGTTAAATAATGTGATAGAGAGGACTTAGAATTTGACAGTCTTCACCAGCAGCCACCACTGTGATTATATCCAACCATAGAAAAACAGAGAAATCAAGTCAGATGAGATAATCATGCGATAAAAAAATTTATCAAGTGATGTTTTGTTCCAACCAACATTCACATTAAGCAATGAAATATATCTTTTGAGTTTTTTAAATACAGGCATATCTTCTAGAGAGTTTTCCAAAACATACATAGATCACAGTCCTCTACTGATGTAATGCATGTAGGTCATGGTAATGAATTATTGCTGCCTATCATAAAGGAGCTTATCTTGAGATTTATTTGTTTTGAAGGAATAGTAAATGTTTCATCAGTGATTTGAAATTGGTTATAAAAATTCGTGCTTCTAATGGTTATTTTTATTCATACCATCAGTTGAGAAAGTGAAGAGCCTGTGACATTGCATTTCTTTGCAGTAACTTTTCTAAGTTTTGGCAGACATTAAACATAATTTCTTTCCACTTCATTAAACAAATAACTGGGCTGATTTCCATATGACACATGACGTTTTGAGCTGATTTGACACAGTGATTAGCTTTTCACTGAGAGAAATGGAGATTGAAAATCTGAGGCATATTATTTGAAATCCCATAGTAAAATAAGGAGTGAATGGTGTGAAACCAGTAATTTTAGAGAGGATAGACTTCGGTTCCCTCTGCATAATTTTTGGTTAATAATAAGGCCTCATCAGGCATTGATTTATTGAGACAACTCAAAATTCATGAATTTAAGCTGGGCAAATTAATTCTTTAAGAGGAAAAAGGGAGTTGATTTAGAATACATGGTGACCCATTATTCAAGACAAAATGCTTCTCAGAGCTTTCGGTAAATAATCTTATCCTTATTACATACACAGCTTGAAGTCAAAGGAAGATGATGATAGATCTCTTGTTATTATTGTCCCCATCATGATCATTAATCGTTACTTCACTGAGACCGTATCAAACAGCAACTTTGGACATTCATTGCTAAATTTTCGTTTGGTGTTTTGGATTCCTCACTCGCAGTCCATTTGAATGTGACCCTTAATTGAAAAGTCAAGCTTATCAATTTTGAAACAGACCATTAAGTAACAGGATGGTGGAAATATTCACCTCCAAATAGTTGAGATTGCTAGGGAAATTTTTCGTAAAATGTCAATAAAAGGATTGGATTACCATGTTTACTTTCTGTATGAAAGTGGTGTGAATGTTTCCCTGGAGTGCACTCCTGAATGAATGAATGCATTATAGAATATATTCTCCCTTGATTGTTCTCGGCATGCAGAATTACTAACCTGGTTATGGGAGCTTCCTTTGGGGTTAACCTGCAGTTATTTGTAGAGGCTTAGTTGAATTATGTATGTAGCTAGTAGCTTTAGAATTAACAAATTTGGTAGTGTGATTTGTTGAAGGTATACGTGGTAATCCAATCCAATCCTCTAATGGTTGATAAAATGAGAATTTTGAGATTCTGCATCAAGTTCCAATTTTGATGCTCACTTCTGCCCATTCATTTAGATCAAGGCAGTATTTGGATGATCCTAAAGTCATATTCCCATTGATATTCTAGTTCTTAGTTCGTAAAAAATGACAAGTCAAATCAGCCCTGAAGCTGTTTATGTGGTTCACATGAAAGGTTTATGCTTCAATTAATTTGTTGTATTTATGTTTGAATCTTTGAGAATTATGATTAGAATTCATTTCAATGCTTAGTATTTCCTTGAATTCAAGCTGTTCAATCAATATTTGATGAAGCATTAATGATTGCGGGATCCTCTTCTATTCTCTCCTCCTATCCCAGAAAATAATTTTTACTCTTCATAATTTTGTTTCCCTGAATAGGTTATGTTCACATACAGAATCAGAGATTGCTTATCCTGTGGTGAAAATCAATGCTGGCTCCACACCAATCCAACCCATAGCTTAGATGAATGTTTGGTTCTTAGAAGCGTTGCAATGAGTAGTGCTAAAATTAGTCAAGTGTAAAAATCAAACCTCTTTGAGCATATCTTCAGGAGCAAAGGTAATTATTACAGTCTTTTGGGTGTTTGTGATAGTGATTTAAATTGACAGTGTTTAATAGTTTCTTAAGCACAGGTAATAATAATGGAAAACTGACATTCCCCCTTTCATACCCTGATGATTCGGTAATATTCTGAAAGGCATTATTTAAGGGGACTTTTTCTCAGTGGTATTCAATGGGGAATAGGGGTAGGGAAATGGTTGTAGAAATGGTAAGACATATAATTTTTAGACGACTTAGTCTATAATCTGAACTCTGTCATATTTGATTGTCAACTTAAGGGAGCAGTTAATAGCTTAACTTAAGGAAGTATTTTAAGGAGGAAAGTATTAGCGATATCTTCTTGTTATTTATTTGAAGAATTTCTTGGGAATTGCAATTTATTCAAATTCCACATTAATTTTTTTCTGGGATGTAATTGGTTATGCTTACATGAGATTGAAACTTTGAAGAATTTATCAGTTAAGTAAATAATAGATTTATAATTGGTGCCTAAAGGGTTGTGGACCCTTATAGGATAAGCCTTCCACTCTTAGAAAGCAGCAGTAAAACATATTTTAAGGAAGGAATTTATTAAACTGTAAATTCTGGAGAATTATCTAGTATAATAGTAAGGTCCAAGTAGGGTAAAGGTTTTTCCGCAATGTTAAGTATTTCTGTTAAGGAGAGATTCCAGGGGGACACTTTACCAAACAATATCTCACGAAATTACCATAATCTATGTTTCTTCCAAACTCGATAAACTCTGCCATCTCCTTCAGAAACACTTGAGCATTCCATATGATATTTTTGTAGGATCTGTATTATTTATTTTCGCTATAGCTAAAGTTATTAATTGAAATGTTTTGACATTTTACCCTTTGCAACTTTGATTCTGGCTCCAACTGCTTAGATTAACTTACTTTCTGATGCATACATAGTTTGCTTCTGAGATTGATTGCTGTAAGAAATTCCTACCTTCTTGCCATTATTGCTCAATTTACAGAATGAAAGACACACATTGAGTAAAACAGGTATAACTCCAGGATAATATGCTTATGTATTCATTAATACCTCATAAAGATTATATCTCACATAAGCTTTTTACAAACTGCGGGTTGATTTTATATATTTTATATCCTCTACCAGTTGCAAACAATGCCTTTTGTGCAGTGTATTGGTATTTGTGACCAAAGTTATAATCTATTGAAATGCTGTTTTAGCTGGTAGCTTTTCTAACAGTTAAATTACTGTATGACCCTGCATTTCCCTGAATTGTTCTGTAAAAAGCATATTTCTTTGTTTTCCTCTAATGCTTGTTTTATTTTTTGTTAATTGACATTGTGTTTTAGTTTCTTTTCTATACATGCTATTGTTTTTCATTGTGTTCATTCATGTTTTGTATTTCACTGTGGATTGAGGTATGTGCTACTCCTTGTATTTATTGCTATGATAAATTTAAATTCACTTATTTAGTACTCAAAATTATGTTCATCATTTGTACAAGAAATATATATATTCGCACGTATTCAATTGGTAGGAGAAAGAATTCGATTAACTCTTCTACAAAAGATATAGTTTCGTATAATGAAAGTCTGCAATTTACTTAGCCCGTATTTAGACATTTTACATCAGGATTTCCCCTGATATCATCTGATGTGAAACAATCTTTGCCCATCCCCATTTTGTTTATTTAATTTCATATTTCGTCACTCTTCACTCGTCACTCTCTTCTATCTACAAAGACTATCCCTTAGTCATATTGATTTCCTGTAGATTTTAATTATGGGAATGGTAGATCAGTTCAGTGTCCTATAAATTTTGGGAGCTGTAGTATTTTCATATACAATCCAAGGAAGATAGAGTTTTTTTCCAGCTGTGCCTACCGAAAAATCATACTGATGAGCCATCTCAAGCTTTAGGTTATATCAGTATGATGACATCTTAATGTTTTGGAAGTAGAATGGATGTCTAATATGATTGCTTTTAATGCTACTCCATGCGTTTTGCCACCAAAGTGATAGTGTAAAAATATGCTCTCTCCTTTACATTATTTAGAATGCTTAGGAATTCTTCGCTAAATCAATCCAACCTATTATATCCCCATTCTCACTCATAATAGGTTTTTATTTGGTGTGTAGCATCCACGGTGTTGCTGTGGAATGAACATAGTATAACTTGTTGAGATAGTACCTATAGAGGTAAGGGCAATTGGTGGCCATTAGGTTTGATGGCCATCCGTCACATAATATCTTTCTGAACACTGCATTATACAGTGTTATTCAAATAAAAGCCCTTAGAGATAGTTGTCTCTACAAATCATTCCTCAGTAATGCAGGGTCACAATATGCTTGCAATCAGTATATGTCAGTTTGGATGTTTTGGTTTAAATAATGTGATGCAGAGAACTTAGAATTTGACATTTTCTCCATCAGCCACCACTGTGATTATATCCAACCATAGAAAAGCAAAGAAATCAATGTACTTGAGATAATCATGAGATAAAAATTTATTGAGTGATGTATAATGCCAACCAATTTAACATTCACAACATGCCAGTAAATATATCTTCTGAGTATTTGAAATACCAGCATATCTTCTAGAGAATTTTCGAAATGTTATATAGATCAATGTCCTCTACATATAAAATGAGTGTAGGTATGGTGATGAATTATTGCTGCTTAAGATGGAGGAGGTAATTTCGTGATATATTTCCTCTGAAGGGAAATGAAAAGTTTCATCAGTAATTTAAATTTGGTTTTTCAATTCCCCGCTTCTATTGGAATTTTTTTTCGCACTGTCAGTTGAGAAAGTGAAGAGCCTATGACATTGCATTTCCAGTAACTTTTGTAAGGATTCGGCAGATATTAAACATAATTTCTTTCCCCATCATTTAATAATTCTCTGAGGCTGCTTTCCTTGTGACAGATGACATTTTGAATTAACCTGATTTGACACAGTGATTAGCTTTTCAAAGAACCAAATGTAGATTGAAAAATCGAACCTATAGTTTTTGATATCCCATGGTGATTTGTGGAGTGAATGGTTGGAAGCCAGTATATTTAGATGGGATGGACTTGGGTTCCCAATGTACAATTTGGTTTATCTAATAGGATCATCAGGAATTGATTTATTGAGATACATTAAGATACATGAATTTAAATGGGGAAATTTTTCTTTAATGGGAGAAAGGGAGTTGATCTGGAATACTTGGTTACCCATTATTCAAAACAAAATGCTTCTCATAGCTTTCGGTAAATAATCTCATCCTTATTACGTACACAGCTTGAACTCAAAGGAAGATGATGATGGATCTCTCATTATTATCGTCCCCATCATGTTCATTAATCGTTACCTCAGTGAGACCATATGAAACAACAACTTTGGACAATCATTCCTAGATTTTCGTTTGGTGTTTTGGATTCCTCACTCGCAGTGCATTTGAATGTAACCCTTAATTGTAAAGTCAAGCTCAACTGTATTGAAACAGACCATTTAGTAACAGGATTGTGAGAAAATTAACCTCCAAATAGTTGAGATTGCTTTGGCAATATTTCGTAAAATGTCAATTAAAAGATTGGATTACCATGTTTACTTTCTGTATGAAAGTGGTTTGAATGTTTCCCTGGAGTGCACTCCTGAATGAACGAATGCAGTGATAGAATATATTCCCTCCTGACTGTTCTTAGCATGCAGAATTACTAACCTGGTTATGGGAGCTTCCTTTGGGGTTAACCTGCAGTTATTTGTAGAGGCTTAGTTGAATCGTATATGTAGTTAGTAGCTGTAGAATAAACAAATTTTGTGGTGTGATTTGGTGAAGGTATATGTGGTAATCCAATCCAAATCTCTAATCTTTGATAAAATGAGAATTTTGAGATTTTGCATCGAGTTCCCATTTTGATGCTCACTTCTGCCAATTCATTTAGATCGAGGCAGTATTTGGATGATCCTAAAGTCATATTCCCATTGATATTCTAGTTCTTAGTTCGTAAAAAATGACAAGTCAAATCAGCCCTGAAGCTGTTTATGTGGTTCACATGAAAGGTTTATGCTTCAATTAATTTGTTGTATTTATGTTTGAATCTTTGAGAATTATGATTAGAATTCATTTATATGCTTAGAATCTCCTTGAATTCAAGCTGTTCAATCAATATTTAATGAAGCATTAATGATTGCGGGATCCTCTTCTATTCTCTCCTCCTATCCCAGAAAATAATTTTTGCTCTTCATAACTTTGTTTCCTTGAATAGGTTATATTCAAGTACAAAATCACAGATTGCTTATCCTGTGGTGAAAATCAATGCTGGCTCCACACCAATCCAACCCATAGCTTAGATGAATGTTTGGTTCTTAGAAGCGTTGCAATGAGTAGTGCTAAAATTAGTCAAGTGTAAAAATCAAACCTCTTTGAGCATATCTTCAGGAGCAAAGGTAATTATTACAGTCTTTTGGGTGTTTGTGATAGTGATTTAAATTGACAGTGTTTAATAGTTTCTTAAGCACAGGTAATAATAATGGAAAACTGACATTCCCCCTTTCATACCCTGATGATTCGGTAATATTCTGAAAGGCATTATTTAAGGGGACTTTTTCTCAGTGGTATTCAATGGGGAATAGGGGTAGGGAAATGGTTTTAGAAATGGTAAGACATATAATTTTTAGACGACTTAGTCTATAATCTGAACTCTGTCATATTTGATTGTCAACTTAAGGGAGCAGTTAAAAGCTTAACATAAAGAAGTATTTTAGCTGTAGGAACTTTCAAATTGCTTCTCCTGTCCTCTAGTTTTCTCTGCTAGGCAGGGTGTCAAATATAAGAATGCTTGGTTAATCCTTTAAAGTTGCATCCACATTACCCAAGGGAATCAATGAAAATTTCAAATTGCTCTATCCATCCTCTTATGTTGAAGTCACAAGCTCATACTTTTCTCAACTGTCAGTTCTTAGATTTTGCTTCCTGAGGTTAATGTTAAGGAGATGAGATTTTTGGCATTATATAACGTAATATAATAATGTTAACCTCTTCAGTAAATCAAGTAAATCACAGTTTGTGATGAGTTATTGCTTACTTTTGTCTTTTCCAAAAGTTTGGTCATGATAATCCTTTGTCATATAAATTAAATAAAGTAATGAAATCTTAAGATATCAATTTGCCAGTTAAACGGACAATTGCAATTGCCTATATCAATTAGAGCCACCTTTTCTATTTAAAATATTAGCAGCAACAAATTAGAATCATTCTGGATTGCATGGGTGGTCAATCAGTGCAAATGTTTAATCATCTTAAGAGAAAAGGCATTGCATAGGACTGTAACTGGTTTTGTAAAATTGGATTGTGTTTTTATCATTTAAGGTGATGATTAATCTTTTGCATTAGGGTAGTTGTTTCTGCTTCGATGAGATGGTTATGTGTCATTGATTTTAATTCCTACCCTTGGATTCTGCATCATTCATGTAGTTAAATTAGGTGTAACCATAGTATTAGAATATTTTCACCCATTGAAGCAATCTACCTCCATAAAGTATGAGGTGGTTGTTTTTAGCAATGCCTTGAGAGAAAGGACTATTTTATGTTGGATCCAATCACAGTGGTGGATTTTCTTGTATATTGCATTAAATATGTTAGGCAGTAGAATTAGATTATTCATTTCCCAGCAAGTAATGCTTCATGTAGTATCTGTAGGTGCTTTGTAACCAATCCTTGCAGGAGTAATTTAGGCAAATTGCTTTTACCTCTTCATTCTAGGCTGTCAACTTCGGTTACAAATATTATGAGAGTCACCTATTCTTGGCTAAGGTAATATTAAGTGAGTTAAAATTTCAACTGCTGATGCAAGAAGGAAACAATTCAGTTGAAGAGGGCATAAATCCTATCATCTTTGTTACTTCGTCCTTAACAATTCAAAGAATTTCTTGGGAATTGCAATTTATTCAAACTTCACATTAATTTTTTCTGGGATGTAATTGGTTATGCTTACAAGGGGTTGAAACTTTGAAGAATTTATCAGTTAAGTAAATAATAGAATTCTAATGGGTGCCTAAAGGGTTGTGGACCCTTATAGGATAAGCCTTCCACTCTTAGAAAACAGCAGTAAAACATCTTTTAAGGAAGGAATTTATTAAACTGTAAATTCTGGATAATTATCTAGCATAACACTTCTGACAAGTTATATTACAAGTTCTGATAAGTTTCTCAGAAACTGCCGGTTGATTTTATATAATTTACTTCCCCTACCAGTTGCAAATAATGCCTTCTGTGCAGTGTATTGGTATTTGTGACCTAAGTTGTAATCTATTGAAATATTTTTTTAGCTGGTAGCTTTTCTAACAGTTAAATTACTGCATGACCCTGCATTTCCCCGAATTGTTCTGTAAAAAGCATATTTCTTTATTTTCCTCTGATGCTTGTGTTATTTTTTGTTAATTGACATTGTGTTTTAGTTTCTTTTCTTTATATGCCTTTGTTTTTCATTCGGTTAACATTCATGTTTTATATTTCTCTATGTATTGAATTCCTTGTATTTAATGCTATGATAAATTTAAATTCTTGTATTTAGTACTCAAAATTATGTTCATCATTTGTACAAGAAAGATTATATTTGTATATTTATGTATATATTATTATATGTATATATTATTACATATATATTATATATGAGTATATTTGTACATATGCAATTTGTAGGAGATACATACCATTAGAATTTGTATAACTCTTCTATGAAAGATATAGTTTGGTATAATGAAAGTCTGCAATTTACTAATCGGTAAAAATATACTCTCTCATCTAAAACTTTCTCATCTTACTTTCCTTAACTTTCATATAAGATTTTTTCTAACCTGCATTGCGCTGTGACATTTAATGAAGAGCCCTTAGAGGTGGTTGTCTCTATAAAACATTCTCAGTAATTCCTTGTTTATAACATCATGCACTTGCATTAAGTATAAGTCAGTTAGGATATTTTTGGGTTAAATAATGCGATGGAGAGATCTTAGAATTTTCAAGCTCCTCCATCAGCTACCACTGTGATTATATCCAACCATTGAATAGTAGATAAATCAATTTAATGAGATAATTATACCATAAAAAGATATCAAGTGATGTATTGTGCCCACCTATGTAACATTCACATTATACTACAAAACATATCTCTTGAGTTTTTGAAATAAAATCGTATCTTCTAGAGAGTATTCAAAAAGATATATAGATCACAGTCTTTTACTAATGTATTGTGTTTAGGTAATGGTGATGCATTATTGCTGCCTAAGATGGAGCAGATAATCTCGCGATTTATTTTCTTTGAAGGATTAAGAAAGCTTTCATTAGTCATTTAAATTTGGTTTCCTGATTCCCTACTTCTATCGGATATTTTTATTCACACCTTCAGTTGAGAGAGTGAAGAGCCTGTGACATTGCATTTCTAGTAATTTTTGTAAGGCTTTGGAAGTTGTAAAAGATAACTTTTTTCCTCTTCATTTAACAATTATATGAGGGTGCTTTTCTTATGACAGATGACGTTTTGAATTAACCTGTTTTTTCACAGTGATAAGCTTTTCACTGAGTCAAATGTAGATTGAAAAGCTGATGCATATATTTTGAAATCCCATGGTGAAATCAGGAGTGAATGGTGTGGAGCCAGTATTTTTAGATGGAATGGTCTTGGGTTCCCACTGCACAATTTTTGGTTAATCAATAGGGTCCATCAAGCATGTATTCATTGTGATAGCTTAAGATACATGGATATAAATGGGACAACTTCATTCTTTAAGAGAAAAGGGATTTGATTTGGAATACTATGCGACCTATTATCAAAATTATCAAGACAAAATGCTTCTCAGAGCTTTCGGTAAAATCTCATTTATATTATATATGCAGCTTGAACTCAAAGGAAGATGATGAGAGTTCTCTCATTATTATTGTCCAAAGATTTGAGATTGATAGGCCAATCTTTCGTAAAATATCCATGAAAGGATTGGATTACCATGTTTACTTTCTGTGTGAAAGTGGTGTGAATGTTTCCCTGGAGTGCACTCCTGAATGAATGAATGCAGTGATAGAATATATTCCCTCCTGACTGTTCTCGGCATGCAGAATGACTAACCTGGCTAATGGAACTCCCTTTGGGGTTATCCTATAGTGATTTGTAGAGGTTTAGTTGAATCCCATGTTTAGCTAGTAGCTGTAGAATTAGCAAATTTAGTGAAGTGTGATTGGTTGAAGGTAAACGTGGTAATCCAATCCAATGCTTTGGTTGATAAAGTGAGAATTTTGCAATCCTGCATCAAGCTCCCATTTTCATACTCACCTCTGCCAACTTGTTGAAATAGAAGGCAGATTTTATATACCCCTTATATCTTATTCCCATTGATATCCTAGTTCTGAGAGAAAGAAAAGTCAGATCAGTCCTGTAGTTGTTTATGTAATTCACTTATAAGCTTAATGCTTCAATAATGTAGAGTATTTATCTTTGAATCTTTGATAATTATGATTAGCATTCATTTAATTGTTTATAATCTCCTTGAATTCAAGCTGTTCTCAATCAATAGTCAATTAAGATTCAATGAATGCCTGATCCTTCTATTCTCTCCCCCTCTTCTTATAGGACTTTTGCTCTATATAACTTTTTTCCTCAAGTAGGTAATGGTCACTCAGTGACTTTGCTTATCTTGGGTAAAAAATCAATGCTGGCTACCTGGAACCAATTCAACTCATAGCTTAGAGGCATATTTAGTACTTAGAATTATAGCAATGATTAGTGCTAAAATCAGACAAACGTAAAAATTAATCCCCTTTCAGCATACCTTCAGGAGAGAATCTAGTTAGTACAGTTGTTTTAGTTAGTTTTTAGTTTTACAGTTCGTACACATATTTGATTGTCAAAATATGCAAGCAGTTAATAGCTTTACTTAAGGAAGTCTTAAAGCTGTAGGTATTTTCAGTACACTTCTCCTGTCCACTTGTTTCCTATGCAAAAGTTGGGTGTCAAGTATTGGCACGTTTATTTAATTCTTTAAAGTTGCACCCAGATTTGTGCAGGGAAAGTATTAATTCTTCAAAGTGCTATCCATCCTCCGATGCTGCTGTCACAAGCTCTTTACATCTTCTCAACCGTCAGTTCTTAGGTTGCGCTTTCTGAGATTAATGTTAAGTAGATGAGATTATTGGCTTTGTATAATGTCATATTAATGACATTAATCTCATCTCTTAGTCAAGTTTATCACACTTTGTGATGAGTTATTGCTCACCTTTGTCATTTCCAAAAGTTAGATCATTTTAACTCTGTTGTGATGTAATTTAGATTTAATTTTAGGTGATCATATTTCTTTATTGTTAGTGTAGGTGTTTCTGCTTCAATGACATGGTATTGTGTCATTGATTTTAATTCCTATATACAGTTAAATTTAAAAAACATAACATACAGTTAAATTTAAACATAAATATAGTTAAATTTTTAGTAACTATATTATTAGAATATTTTACCCTAATGAAGCATTAGATCACCATTACTACAAAAGTGTGTTTTTTTGCTATGCCTTGGGGAAAAGGGGGTTTTCATGTTTGATTCAGTTGAAGTGGTGGATTTTCTTATACTGTTTGATAGATATGTTAAGCAATAGAACTTGATAATTCATTTCCCAGCAAGAAATACTGCATGTAGAATCGGTAAGGGCTTTGTAAGCAATCCCTGCATGATTAATTTAGTTGAATTGCTCTTGACCTCTTCATGCTGGCTGTCTATTTCGTTAGCAAATTTCATGAGAGTTCATGAGTTTCAAGTTGAGTCGTTCCCCAAAGTTAAGTATTCCTGTTGAGGAAAGATTCCAGAGGGGCACTGTACTAATAAATAGCTCATAAAATTACCATAAGCTTTGGTTCCACCAAAGTGGATAAACTTTGTCTTAAAATTTAGATTCACTTGAACATTCTTCTTCATCGTCTTATGTTGTGGGAGTAATTATATCTTTTATGCTAGGTTTAACTGATATTATTCATGGGAATATGAAAAATAGTTTTGACAGTTGGACAGGAATAGTATGATTCTAGCTTGTTTTTTATGATATTTGACATTTTTGTTATATTTATTTTCCTTCTATGTTATTGTTTTTCTTTGTGATAATGTTCATCTGTTATTTTTCTGTGTTTAACCTAGCATGATTTACTTTTTTGTGAAATGTTTTCATGTATATATAGAATTGGATTTTGTAATAAAAATGTTTTTATTTGTGCAAATGCATTGCTCTTTTCTGTGAATGGATGTGAAAAATGAAATTAAGCAAGATTCTTATTCACTTCCTCAAGGCAGTATTTGGTTTTTGCTTAGATGAGGTTCTCTCTTCTTCTTAGATGAGGATCTCTTATGAAAGAAGTGGTTAGCTAAGAGAGTAATATATTTTTATTCCATGCCCAGAGAGTTGTTTACTAATTTATGTTTTGCTATAGCTGTAGCATGTATAGATTTTATCATAGTCATACAATAATTTCTGATGTCTTATTCTGAGGATATATTTTGCAATACTTTTATCTTAATATTTAATTTTCATATAAATATAGAAACCAAGGGAATAAGTTTGTCTAAAATTAACTACAATTATGATAAGGAGTTTTCTTTTTTCATTTACATCATAGACTGTGTCTAGAAACCCCTTAGTAGTCCCTCTTTATATTATTGATCTCAAATTCACATCATAACTCAACTTTGTTTGCAGAATTCCAAATTGTCATAGTTACTGTGTCTTCTTATGTCTTTATCAAGTCATTATTGATCACCTAAATTTCTTTGCGATTTTGTCTGGCAGTTACACTTGCACTTTTTGACTAATCCTTTACAAGTTGTTAATCTTTTTCATTAGTATTTACCATCTTATAGTTTTCATTTAGAGATTAGTTTTTATCCTTCACCTACAGATTCATTCATCCTGCTTTGTTGTAGCAACCAAAAAGATGTAGTGATGGAAATACCACAGAAAATGGTAGGTGATATAAATTTTATCATTTTCCTATAGATAGTAATGCAAATGATACATTGTCAGAACTTTAAACATATACTCAAATGCTAAACTTAAAATAAATTCTCTCAAAATTTTGTGTATGCTAACATTTCTGAAGGAAAAAAAATTCAGAAAATCACATTATTAAATTCTGTCATTAAAATTAAGCAATTTTTGATATCTAGAAAAATTGAGTTAAGAGTTTTCTAACGTAAGATGTTTTCCAACATATTCTTATGTTTTATGGTGGTGGAAGTTTGTAAATAACTAAATAAATATTTCCTAAAGTGTGTTTATATATGCATTTATAATAAGTAAGCTGCACACTGCACAATTGCTGGTAATGATTATCCCATTTTTCTACATTTGGGTTTATTGTTTTGTATACATATTTTATGTCTGAAAGATTTGCAGCTAATAGTTGACTACCTAAAAGATTATCCCTGTGTTTCATAACAATTTAATACTGCCTATTGCCTAGAAAATAAATTTAAGGAATGTATCCTGCGTTTATCCTTACTAGCAAGTTTGTAAATTAGGCAAGGCGTATTTAAATGTAGATATTCTATTTCCTTTTCTGCTATCTTAAATGCATTTAATCAAAGTGCTAATATTTAGTATATATGTCATAAATATTTGGAGGAATTTTTTAAAATCCTCTGTGATACCCTGGTTGCTTCCAAAACAGTATTGGGACTAAGTGATTCTTGCAGAAGTGGAAGTTCAATCTCCCCAGACTTCTGTTTTAAAATACATTAAGGTATATACAAAGACAAAGAAAATATCCAACCATTCTATATAATTTTCTGTCTCTTTCTAGAACTGCAAGGTGCATGTCATGGGCAGCTGGCAACAGGCAAGAATTATGTAAAAGCTGAAATATATATGGTGCCCTGAGAGTACCTCACATCTCTCACAATCTCAAAGAGTGGAATGTAAAACAAACCGATATGGAATAAGAGAAGAGTCCGGACTTAAGGATGGACCAACACAACCTATTCCAATGAAGGACTAGATCCACTAGGAGGATTCTAGGCACACATCATTGAAGAAAAATTTTGAATTAGTGAAACATATGAATAAACTTAAAATAATAAGATAATAATAGAATTAATAATAGAATTAATAATAGAATAAACTCTTGATTTCTCTTGTATACAAGGCCTGATTCTTTTATATTCATATTTATTGCAATGAGAAATGTATGAATCACTTATATTTACTTATTGTAAATAGTTTTGAAATATTTTGCATTATTTAGTTTTACATTCTTGGGTTCTGTAAAATTTAAGTCAAACTAATGATAAAAATGTATTTCAATGATTATAATTATTACCATTGGCATTAAATAAAGTAGTAATTGAATAACTGTAATACTATCAATTGATAATAACCATTGATGTATGTACAGCTAGTTCCAAAAAAAACTTACCACCTAAGCCGCAACCCGCATAACAGGCAGTGAGTTTCCTGCAAGCGAGCCTTAAGAAGTGAGAGAGAGAGAGAGAGAGGGAAAACATGGAGGAGATAGTCTGCTTCTGTCCTGGCTCCGCTTGCAGAGTTGAAATGGATTTATTTGCATTATTGATATTGCAAAGATTTATTAGTATCCTTAGTTTGGTGGCATTAGCGTAGCAGAATAGTATTATAACAATATGGATGTTGTAATGCAAGAATTCAGTTATTATAAAATGGTTATTACAAATCAGTATATATTCTAGCTTTGCTTCTCGCACCGAGGGAAGCGTCGCACACGAGGTCCCGTTATTCCTAGGAAACCGAGGCAAACCCCCTTCCCCTCATAAAATTTGAGTCTGAGACGAAAGGCACAAGCAGGTCGAAGGAAACTTTTGCAATATCTGCCTCTGAGCCGCTCTGAGCTTATGTTTAGGAGTGAGATGGGAGGAAGAAAATTTCCGCGCAGTTTGAATCAGTGTCGGACCCAAAATGTATAGACCTCGAATTCGACGCCTTCGCTTGTAAAACTCTGCGGTAATAATGGGTCGTATTATATGTTATAATAGTAGATAATATTATACATCGTTCAAGAGAAGAGTTATTAGCCTTTAAAATTATATACCTATGGAGTCCATATCGATCACCTGTTTTATCACAGCCTGTGTGAATGCAATCTACAAAAGTAAAGTAAGGTGATCTCATGGCCATATCTAGGCTATTACTTTAAATACATAAAAATCTATAAGTAAATATGTAGTATGAAGTCTTGAGGCATTCTCTGCGTATTTTAGATAAATTTTGTTTAATTTGATAAGCATCAAAATTAAAACTCGATCGGTAAAAAATCAGTAAATTTTATCATCTATGCAGTTGGTATTTTTAATATACCGTCCAAATCAATTGATAGAAAATGTGCTAGGATCGATTTTCCTGAATTAATAAAGATGACGGATACGAGACAACCATCTTTCACGTTGATTTTGAATCCAAAATGAATTTTTTTCGGTGTCATTGAAGTGTGAATCGAATAAACGTGATTTCTTCTGTGGATTCCTCTTGAAATGGTTGCAGTCACAAACCATTACGTTCTTAAACGTTCTTCTCTCGTATTTATCAAGTTCTAAAATACACAAAAAGATAGAGCGAATGAGGTTTTGTCATAATGCTCATTGAATGCTACTGTAAGCTATGAATGTAAAATTTTCAATTAATTTTAAATGCATACAAAACTACTTGCATAGTTTATATTTCAACTGTTTATTATCACGTTTACAATTATTATAATGTAGAAAACGTTAAAAATACGCGAAATAATAGGGACTTAGTGAAATAGTTTTAGGGCCTTTTTACCTGTAATTCCAACCCTGTAAGTATCACACGGGGATAAGAAGCGCATATGAGGCTCATGTTGAAATTTTTCTCCCCTCGGTTGATGGCTGGCCCTACGTAACTCTCATATTTTTTCGACAGAATTTTAATGATTGAGATGAATGGGCGGTGGTTTGGTATGAATAGTCTATCTACATATTTATCGCTCGGTGATATTGAAAAGATTCCTTCGTATTTAAAATCTATGGCTATGAGAAACTTTTCATCTCTCCACATTCCATGACAAATTTGAAAAGCAAGATAGAGGAGTGATTGGAAGAAGTGGTTAAAGCAATGAATTCACCAGGACTTCAAGAGGGGGACTGTTTTGATAGAGATAGGGAAGTGAGAAACGACGGCAACAGTAATACATACACTCACATGAATTTAACAACCGAAAGTGTAAGAGGTATGTTAATTCCAGATTTTTGGATAAATCACAATAGGTAATGGCATTTCTTGCGTTCCTCGTTGACCAATTGGTTACTTTGAGTAGGAGCAACGACCTCTTTTAAAAGTATATCCCACTCACTCACCTTCTCAATTTTCTCATCCAGCATATATTTTTTCCGTTTATGACAGCCTCTAGAGAAACTACTCATTTATCCAATTTAAGTAATATATTAGTCAAGAATGGTTAACATTCAAATATACAGGATATAACGCCCATGGCTTATCATACTTTCAGAAATTTCCTTCTGATGCATCAGTAATTCCCAGGATCTCCGAAATTGTATACAATAGCGATGTTCAATGTATCGTACCAATCTTTTAATTCTATAAGAAAGTTCGAGTAGTTTACTAAACCAGAACTTAAACCATCTTCTTATCAGCAATTTATTTTGGAAAGAGAGTTCGGTTTTTTCAAACCGATAAAAATTGCTAACATTGGTATTACTATCTATGCAAGCCAATGGTTTATTCTAAATCTTACCTAACTTTAGAGATGTGATTTATCTGTAATCGGCGTATAAACTCTAAGTTTCTGCGACACTAAATATGCGGAGTATCTAAAATTCCATATTTACGTTTCAATTCATATTTTAGGGACATGATAATAGAAACTTTAGTCGATGTAGTAAGATCATCTTCAACGCTCTATCTATTTTGTATCATAGATGTTATAAGAGAAGTGAAACGATTTGGTTCTCGTAAGCGTAAGGAATAAATATTAGATGGCATTTCTCTAGTTCATTGTTCATTTCTCAAGTTATTCCAAATTACGAAATTTTTAGCTCAATGAAGGGACGAAATAAAGCATAAAAACAATTTATATAAATAAAGTAAACAATCATTGACGAAGAGCTTGATTGATATAAATTGACGATAGGCAGCATTACTTATTTTTTCATTTTTTTTTGTTAAATTAGTTATTTAGTATAAGCTAATACAGTTTATACCATTCACTTTAAAAAGCAGAATATAGAGATACTAATTCTGATATGATGCACCCAAACATTGTCAACTTTGTTATCATTCAGATTTTCCGAAGGTCCTATTTTAACTGGAATGATCTTCCTTGCATTACTATTTAAAAATACTATGAAAAAATTTAAAAAACATCTTCGCAAAGTTCGTAGAGAATTATTATGTGCCTAGGATGAGGGTGTTACGAAGGTCCTTGGAGTGAATGTTGGAGTAATGGATTACATATAGAACCAAGAATATTTTAACAGCTAACGTATGAATCATGAGAATTACAGGAATATTCTCATGTAAGTCCGGTTACCATCCGTTGGTTTCTATTTTTAACGTGTTCTTCCATGACTCCTTTTACCCATCATTCATAATTATTGATAGTGATTTTTCTTTTAATTATTATACATATTATGCACCATTCAAACAATTCGGGTTATATAGCTTACTTGAGGCATTCAGAAACCGAAGCAGCAATCATTAATCATTAGTCTTATTAAACATTAGTCTAGCGTATAGTTCTGAAAATCATTTCAGTAACATTGGAAATCCTGTTGTGGTTGTTTTCACACCCCCTGACATAAGTCATACGGCGGCTCGCGGGGTATTAATGTAAATGTAAATAAACCAGGTGTTAACGTGTAAACCTGCAATATGCAAGTATAGGAAACCTGGAGTTTATATGCAATATGCAAATCAGTCTTAAGGTTCTGATTTGCCATACTAACTGTTGTTTCTTAACCATCTTAAACTGTATTCCTTGCAAGAAGTCCTGAAAGGTCGTCTACCTCAAAAATAGAGTTGAATATCTTCATTCCCTAAGGGAATACCCGCGGCGAAGATTACAAATCGCGGATCCACCATTTCCCACCTTACTTGTGATCGGTCGCCGCCACCATACCCTAACCTTTGATACCTGCTCAGCAGGGGTGCGGTCAGGAATCCTCATTAGCGCTTTCAAATTCGCTACCCCGGATACATGCGACCATCCACAATCTGCCGAAAAGGGGGTTTTTCTTCTCAGAGCGGAGTTCACCTTCACCCATCGGCCGTTTTATGGTTCCTTTGAGAAAATAGACAATACCTTTCGATGGACGCAACAAAAGAAAAAGAAACAACAAAGGAATGAAGAGGAGATACTCCTAGGGCCAGGGTGGAGGGAAGGAAAGTTCTCCTTTCTCCATGGAAGAATTAGTAAAACCTCAGACGCGAATTTGTCAGAAACAGCCAAATCTCATCACAAAATCATAATGCTTCATCTGATACCGTCACCACGAATGCCTGGTGGAAGTAAGAACAGAGTGGCATGTTGATGCATATATACTGAAATTCCTAATGCTCTGTTAATTGTCGTATCAAGCAAATTTTATACTTCTCTGTATTGCAGAATAATTCAACTGTGAATAAATCGAGTCAAAATTTGCACCACGGGGCAAGAAAGAGATTTAGCATCAGATAAAAGTTGGGACAGCATAATTTTGCAAGTAACATGAACTTGATTTAATTAAAGGGATAGTTTTCCTGGGACTGGCAATGAACAATATTTTCGGATAAATGTTACGAGATGCTGGCGTTAATTTCGTGGTAAATTAATTTTTAATTCGATACGTGAAAAAATTTTGTAGCCCTCAGTATTTAAATTGTGCTACTATTCTAATACCTATGTTATTTTCTAAAATATTAAATTAGCAATTTGAATTTTAAACAATTACCTTAGAAAATTATGATAGCACACCAATAAATATTTTACTTTCTATCGTATGATTTGGTGGTATTTAAAATTTTTATAATATTTGATGTAATTATCTGATGTAGTTGATCGTAATTTACTTAATTACTTTATTGTAATATGTTTTGGGTCTAATTTTCAGAGCTCTCTACCAGGTTGACTTAAAATGATTCTTTCTCGGTGTATTCGTCCAGATAAAGTTTCTTTTCATCTTTGCTTTCCTCAGTAGGTTTCGAAGTTTTTTCATACTCCCCTTCTCGATAGAATTTTTCTGCAACATAAATTAGTTGACATACAGTTGATTGTGTTCTTATTCCTAATTATTCTTTATCTCCTTGCTGAGTTTTCGTTCATCTTTCTATTTGAGTCATAGTCGTGAATTTCCACTAAATAAATTTAAAAGTTCTTCCTGTAGGCGTCAAGAGCATAAAAAACGTAATAATATAATCCTTTTTAATCTTGCAATGACATAATTTTTCATTGGATAATTGAAGCAGCTAAAGTAAGTTTACCCGATGCCTCCAGAAAAAGGTGAATTACGCAGAAATTTTTGGCCGAAATAAAGAGATCCGATTCTCATTCATTTTTTAATACTATGCTGCTGACATAGTAAAAATTAACACTAAATTTAAACTAGATTTCGTGCTAATAAAGACGGTACAAATACGTTCAACGCGTTTCACAACGGTTTAAAAAGGCGCCGTCAGAATGCTCCTCCTTCCAAGAGCCAATAGAATGCGTGGAAAACTCTAGACTCGCTCTCATCGAGCTTCACTTCTGTTATGCGGGTTGCGGCTTAGGTGGTAAGTTTTTTTTGGAACTAGCTGTACTAACTTAATTAATGAAATACAATCAAATCTACTTGTGTAAAATGAATAATTGCTGTGTTTAATAAATGATAAACTAGGTAAATGTGGCTAATACATACCCTCAACTCCTTGCAAATAGGTATCTTCTGTTATTATTTTAGAAAATCTTGTTTCCAAGGCCATAAGAAAAATTTTTTGACAAATGTATAACAAAGAAATATTGTAAGGCCAGGATCCTGTATAACTAAGAGATGTGACTTTGTATAATGATTTTTCTGTTCAATTCCCCTAAATAAATTACTACCTATAAGGATATTAACATATGGAGGGTGAAGAATAAAGAAATTATAGGGAATATATTAAAGGACAAAAATCATATGGGGGAGGGAGAGGACAAAGGGAAGGTTCATAAAAAAGTAATGGGGCTGTGGGAAAAGGATGGGACTAACACAGCAATGGGATAGGGTTATGGGGCAGAAGAAGGGAGGATGGAGGGGGATAGGGGTAGTGGTAGTGTAGGTGGAGAGGGACAGGGCAAAGGGGGCAGTGGTAGGAGAGGGACTGGGCAAAGGGGCAGGAAGGGGGCAGTGGTAGGGAAGGTGGAGAGGGCAGGGCAAAGGAGCAGGATGGGGGCAGTGGTAGGAGAGGGACAGGGCAAAGGGGCAGGATGGGGGCAGTGGTAGGAGAGGGACTGGGCAAAGGGGCAGGAAGGGGCAGTGGTAGGAGAGGTAGAAAGGGACAGGGCAAAGGGGCAGGAAGGAGGCAGTGGTAGGAGAAATGGAGAGGGACAGGGCAAAGGGGCAGGAAGGGGGCAGTGGTTGGGAAGGTGGAGGGCAGGGCAAAGGGGTAGGAAGGGGGCAGTGGTAGGAGAAATGGAGAGGGACAGGGCAAAGGGGCAGGAAGGGGGCAGTGGTTGGGAAGGTGGAGGGCAGGGCAAAGGGGCAGGATGGGGGCAATAGTAGGAGAGGGACAGGGCAAAGGGGTAGGAAGGGGGCAGTAGTAGGGGAGGTGGAGAGGTATAGGGCAAAGGGGCAGGAAGGGGGCAGTGGTAGGAGAGGTGGATAGGGACAGGGCAAAGGGGCAGTGGTAGGAGAGGTGGATAGGGACAGGGCAAAGGGGGCAGTGGTAGGAGAGGTGGAGAGGTATAGGGCAAAGGGGCAGGAAGGGGGCAGTGGTAGGAGAGGTGGATAGGGACAGGGCAAAGGGGCAGTGGTAGGAGAGGTGGATAGGGACATGGCAAAGGGGCAGTGGTAGGAGAGGTGGATAGGGACAGGGCAAAGGGGCAGTGGTAGGAGAGGTGGATAGGGACAGGGCAAAGGGGCAGGAAGGGGGCAATGGTAGGAGAGGTACAGGGCAAAGGGGCAGGAAGGAGGCAGTGGTTGGGAAGGTGGAGGGCAGGGCAAAGGGGTAGGAAGGGGGCAGTGGTAGGAGAGGTGGATAGGGACAGGGCGAAAGGGGTAGTGGTAGGAGAGGTGGAGAGGGACAGGGCAAAGGGGCAGGAAGGGGGCAGTGGTAGGAGAGGGACTGGGCAAAGGGGCAGGAAGGGGGCAGTGGTAGGAGAGGTGGATAGGGACAGGGTAATGGGGGCAGTGGTAGGGGAGGTGGAGAGGTACAGGGCAAAGGGGCAGGAAGGAGGCAGTGGTAGGAGAGGGCAAAGGGGTGAGGTAGGGAAGGTGGAGAGGTGTTTATTGGTCTATTGGTGTTTTTGCACGTGCATACAAAAACAACAACTTAGGTTTTTCCAAAATTTCATCCATATTTCAATAGATTGCCGATTGGTTTTTCTGAGAGTTTTGTGCAAGTGTACTATCTCTAATAATGCAAAAGAATCATATTGTAAGGTATGGCTTTACTGATTTAAAATAATCGCATTTATTTGTTATGACATTTTCTTTCACCAGTTTGCACAGTGAGTATTTACGGAACGATAAGTTATTTTAAATCTTCTACATATCATTCATTCATCTCAATAAAAGGTTCGCATCAAATCTGGTCAAATATCTGCATATTTAAAATCGATTCATAGTAGTCTCTAGAGATGGTTAGAAACGTGTACAGCTAGTTTCGAAATAGTTAACACCTAGAATGTAACCCGCATGACAGGGAAAAAGCTCTACGAGAGCGACTTTATCCGATTTTCGGATCTGAGAACGTAATTTGCGTTTCTCTTTTGCTAGTGTCATTCTGAAAACTAGAGACCTTATGATTATCATAAGCATTAGCAACAAATCATCGCCGTTGGATATTATATTGCTAGTGTAGGAATGAAAGTTGGTTTGCCTTAAATCCGCACGAATCTCACGCGTGATTCTCTCCTTTTTGAAAGTATCGAATAACAATATCTTTCGATCCTCAATTTGTCCCCTAATATAATATCTTCTATAATCACAATATTGGAAGGTACTTGGTTTCCTTTAATACCCTTTATTACCACAGGACGATTTATTATCGTAATATATATGTCGTACAAACGCTTGTAAAATATGTTTATTGAGAAAGAACTCATTATCATGAATTAGGCTGCAAGATAAAGGAAAAATCGCATAAATATAGTTAGATCACGAATGGCATTATAGAAAAATTTTGGGTATATTGTAAAGGTTAATAAATGGTAAACAGGAATGGTAACCGGCCTTTAATGAAAAAAAAGAATAGAAAAAGCTGTAATTGATAATTTCATATTTAAATTCTTGCTTTTCAGGTTCTGCACTCAAATTTTATTTCGAAAAGAAAGTGGGCTTCCATCGGGATTCGAACTCGGGACCATTATAACCGATGTTGGACGCGCCGCTCGTATGGCTATCCGAGAGCCCTCATTCACATAGGCACTAACTAGTATCACAACTTTCCTCATAATTTCTAATTGTACGTTTTATCTGAGACTCTGGTATAACTCATAAATTTTTTTAACCTATGTTCACACTTTGGAATGGAAGAAAGAACATATCTGTAAAAGAAGGTAATCATACATTTTGGGAAAGGAAATAAAAAAATATATATAATTGCCAGTTATAGTTATATATTGCTCTTCTTATAAGATTAAGCAGCTCTTAATGTATGTAAGAGAAAATCTTGCGGCTAGTAATGATACGATTAATGATAATTATTTATTATATATAACTACAAAATACTCATATAACTATCAGCAAATTTCGTTAGTCTTTTTTACCCATGGTACTTTCTCCCTAAGGCTATATAAGGCAGGTTTACGAAAGCGCTCGTCCTTTTCTCGAGCCCACTGCTGCCGTGAGCTGACTAATTCACGAGGTTGGACTGTGCACCGCTCTGAGACTGTCCACGGCGTACTTCCAGATGAATTCCGAAAGAAGTCTTCGTTACCTTTGGGTAAGGACAATAGATTTGCGTGACATTACTTGTTTTTAACTTACGTGCTTTAATATGGCTGCCACGCTTAAAGCATAACATCATATTTCTTAAGATTATAATCAATTTAGAGTTTGATATCCTGTTTTTACTATAGAAATCTTCCATCGACGAAGATTACAAGAAAATTCTCTTTATTGCAGGCGAGTTTGGCCAGTTGCACGGTTTCTTTCCCATAACACTGGATGTCTTCCGAACTGTAACCAAAGATACCTCGTCCTGCTATCCTGTATTTCAACACCTAGTCAAATGGCTTCAGATTGGAGTACAGGTAAGTTCTTGACTATTTTCTCATAGTATCTTTCACATTAATCATAAGCGAATTACTTCCTGAAAGTTAATTCTTTGCGTTTAGTTACGGATTTTTCTTTGTCGTGTGGCCAGTTGGATACATCCTAGTGCGGTTGTTCTTCAGGAGTATCGTTTTGTCTGAATTAGAAATCTTCCCATAGTTAATGAGTGACACGTTCTGTTTGACGTATTATACTCATCGGTTGTTTTAAGCAGGAATGAATTCGTATTTTCCTTTAAGAATCTCTTTTAGCTGTGGCGATTCCTCTCAAATCCTTACTCTCGCAGTGCGACGCATTTTTTCACGAACGTATACTCATCAGATTAAAAATCTTAATTCAAAACTTCATCAAATTAATTCCAGAGTAGATTAAACTTACTGTAGTACTATTTAATTTCGAAGCAAATACTTGATTTAAGGAGCTTGGTACAAACAATGCTGCTGGAAAACGTCCTTGATGATAGCTAACGGCGCTAAGTTTCTTCTGTTGGAATTTGCTTTTTAAGGATAGGTCTTTAAAAAAGACTAAATTTGAGGGGTAATCGCATACTTTTTACTTGGAATTTAGCTTTAAGTCGATAAAGTTTTATCATTCCTTGGGTTTATTTAAAAAGCTACATTCGGATTAAGGAAATTTAAAGTTTATCTCCGAAATTTCATCACATCTGTTTGAAATTTACTAAAAATTTACTGTTTAAATTTATATTCGGCTTATTATGTCGAAATCGAAGTTTATTTAGGTTTCAATTCTACGTTCGAATTTTAATTCTGATGTGAATGAGACCGTAAGGTTTCCTTGGGTGAGATGTAGAGGTAGGCCCGCAGTAATCATGAGAATGGGAATTCCAAATGTAATATCTAATCCAACGTTAACTTTCAATTCTCGTCATAAACTATATTTTACCGAGTGAAGTGAAGCAATGGTAAATTTCGTGAGCATTATATTTGAGTCTCTTGAAATGATTCCATTTCCGGTTACCCGATTGAGGGAGGGGGTTGTCCTCCGTAGGGACCTTGAATACCTAGTTCTCCCTCGCGAATTCCCGTGCTCTCCAGGAAAAATTTTACCTAACATGTAAATACCTGTCTGCGATAGTGACCTTACTGAAGCTCTAGCATTAGCTACTACTAACTAGAATTGTTTAAATTTCACGATTTAACTCGAAATGTTGGGAGAGTTTGGAAAGTGCTCCGTAAATCTTTGCCTGAGAATTTAATCTGAAAGTGTTTTTCCGAATTTATTTTGCTCCTAAGAGTGAATACGTAAAATTAAGCTCTCAAGTAAAATCTGTTTTCAACGACTCTCCTGTATTCTCTACACGATTTTAAACTTAAGTTACTGACTTAGCGTTGACGATGCGTTCTTTTAATTGAGGACGTGGAATTTAAAAATTTTTAACCGTTTTATTCATTCTGAGTTTAAATTATAAAGGATTTGTGAATTCGTTTTTGATCAACTTTCTTTGCCAAGACCTTTATTTCTTTTTTCCGATAAGTGTCATTTTTCTCGGGCTGGTGTTTCAGCGAGTGCGCTACTAGAGCCCCTCGTGAGTTTCCCTTAACTTTATTTATTTCCACTTATTTCACTTAAATTTAATAAGTTACCAAGTTTAAGCTTTTTATTGTTTTTAGTACGATGTTAACATAATCGGTGCCCATCTTCCGCTCAAATTTAAACGTAATAAGGTTGTAATTACTTCCGAAGGTGAGAAAAGTCCAATTAGGGAATAGCATATATGAATCTAACATCTTTAAATTAAAAAAAACTAACCTTTGCTGGAGACACTTCAAATTCATTGCTGGTATCAATAATTTACCATCGCAAACTTGACGGTATTCTTAGTATTGAGTCAATGTAACGATATTTCAATGTAAAGGAAGCTATTCGCGAATAGTAATCTTACTTCATAATTCAAGTGTGATGATTAGTTTGCACCAAAGCAAAGTTTCCAATTTTTGATAGAATTCTTTTAATCATTACTTTTGGAATAATATCCAATATTCATCTGTTACAGAAAGGTAAATTTGTCAGTATTTTAATTAAATCTTTCTCTAAAAGACGGATTTCCATAGAAAATTATCTTTAATCCAGATCTCAATATTTTGCTATCTCAAAATTACTTAAAATTTGTAATACTGGTAAAAAATTCATGTTTATGTATGAAAATTCTGATTTTTTCCAATTAAATTAAGTCTTAATTGCAGAAAAAATATAAGCCTTCCTTTCATTGAATTATCTCATGCATAAAAAGGACTTTCTCCAAGCAGTTTTTGTGTATTCATTTGTCATGGATTTAATTTTTCACTGTTTCCAGCAGCAGGAAGGAGAAATGAAGACTTCACTAACTCCTTTATATGTAATTTTTATTGCATAATTTCTAAGTGTACATTTATTACAGTGCTGAGTAAAGAAAAATTGCAGAGATGGCCTTTTCAAACTTCATCCAAAACCTGTCCCGGCCCCAACCCCCAAACGTTCCTGGTATTGGAAGAGCCGGACTGGCCGAACCCATCTCGAAGATTTTGACGTGTCATTTGTTTCCTGCTGTTGCAGCATCATCTGGACCATTTTTGCCTCCTGTACTTGCACTCTCAGTGGGCAGTGCTACTTCAATGACTGTGCTCAGAACAATTCTAAGTTATTCTGAACACAGCCATTGGGTAGCACTGAACACTTGGAGTATAAGTACAGGAGGCAAAAAATTATCTGAAAAGAGAATGTATATAAAGTTTCAATAAATATTATGAAATGAGAAAAACGTGTTATTTTTTAACCAAATGAATGACCTTGGGGACTTAGAATAATTTTTCCACTACTAGTAGTGTTTTGCGGGCTGCATACGTTCAAGGCGCAAAGTTGCGCAGTGGGTTGCATATGTTCAAGGCGTTTTCCCTGAAATTTCTGGAAAGTTCTTTGGATTATTTCTCACGATTCTATGGTGGACTTTTTCAGTAATAATTTTTCGCTAGAAGAATTAGTGCTCAAAGGGTTAAAGAGGCTGAGCAGTAAAAAAAAGTTGAAATTAGAAAGATGTGGGTACAGAGGTAAAGGGTTATTAGTGACCAAAGGGTTAAAGAGGCTGAGCAGTAAAAAAAAGTTGAAATTAGAAAGATGTGGGTACAGAGGTAAAGGGTTATTAGTGACCAAAGGGTTACAGAGGCTGAACTGCAAAAAAAAGTCGGAATTAGAAAGATGTGGGTAGAGAGGTAAAGGGTTATTAGTGCTCAAAGGGTTAAAGAGATTGAGCAGTAAAAAAAAGTTGAAATTAGAAAGATGTGGGTACAATGGTAAAGGGTTAAAAGTGACCAAAGGGTTAAAGAGGTTGAACTGCAAAAAAAAGTTGAAATTAGAAAGATGTGGGTACAGAGGTAAAGGGTTATTAGTGACCAAAGGGTTAAAGAGGTTGAGCAGTAAAAAAAAGTTGAAACACGAAAGATGTGGGTACAATGGTAAAGGGTTAAAGAGGTTGAACTGCAAAAAAAGGTGAAATTAGAAAGATGTGGGTCCTGCTAAAGAAATTTTTCTGAAATTGCTAGGAAGAGACTTCTGAATGTAGATTTCACAATGGTGTGATAAGACTTTCCTATCTGGAAAGACGCTTACACCAACTCGTACAACATGAAATAAGCGAGAGAAGCAGCAACTGACTGACTAGTTACACAGACTTAAATTTTGATGATCAGAAATGCTCAAAGAGAGGATATTAGGAAATTTTTTGTTCCAAATTGAACAAAAAGTATTACACAACTTTTGAAAAATTTAGAACTTCTTATTTATTGCTTCTTTACTAAATTACAAGTCCACAATCGACCAAGTTATAAGGAAATCAAAGAACAGTATTGTCCCTCTTATAAAAAAATTCTGTGAGCAAATATTTGGCTGATCAGAAAGTGAAATAAAAAGTGCTGTCTAGGGAAATGAAGGACCTACTACTTAAGAATTGTTCATTCTCATAATCTGGTTCTGCAAAAGTTGTTAAGGAATTATTTCACAACTGTGATTCTGATATTCAAATCAAAACAAAGAGGAAGCCATTCACATGTTTTAAGAAACTTGGAGGAAGAATTGAATGTTTAGCCTGAAACCTTAGTTACAATTTGCTATGCTCTTGAAAAACAAACAATGTTTTGAAACTGCAGTTATTTCTTTCTAAGAAAAATTTAACCGTAGTTAAGAATGATTAAACTGAAAGAAACATTATCTACAGTTGAAACAGAAAACCATGTTCCTAATGCAAGTGGATCTTTATGTTTTAACACATCCTCTTCACTTATGCAATGTCGAATGATACTATATTGTTAGGAGCAACAAATTAGATTCAAACTATTGCTCATACTTGATATTCCCACTATTTACTTCACAATATCACCAACAAAGTATTACTTATCTTCATGATTACAATCTTTCATACTATGTAATAAAAAATCAGTCCATGGATTAAGGTATTAAAATATAAATGAGCAGAACTTTTAGTAGAAATACAGCATAAGGAATGCCATCATAGAGGCATAAGATGCAAGAGTCAATACAACAGAGTTGTTCATGGAAGAGTTCCATTCTAAAAACCAGTTGGTGTAAGGGGAAATGATGCTGAAAAAACAAATTTGAAGAAACTTTTCAAACATGCAAGTATTTTGAGAATCAGAGAATTAGAATTCCAATATTGAAAGAATCGTAAACAGAGTTCTACTATTATTGTAATAGATAAAATTAGTAACCAGTTTGAAAAGTTGGAAAATCCAAAGAACCTGTGGGAACCAGCTACTAGGCTTCAATTGCTTCCCTGACACAAATGATGAAACTCATCCTAATAGGTAGTTAATTTGCTGTTATGACCATGTGTAATAATACTTAAAAGTAAAATAAGAAAGTAATGAAACACAATTAAAATTAAATTAGCTTATTTTGTTTATTGAATTTTTTAAAACTTTTTCTACTCTTTGTTTCATCAATCTGCTCCTAAAAAACCGGGTACCACATCCTTAGGATCCTGAGCCAAAGAGGTCCTCTAATCTTCACAAAATTCGATTCATATTAGTTGGAAGTAAATGGAATTAATTTTTTGTCTCATTTTAATTTCAATTTTTTATTAGAAACTGTTTTATGAACAGTGAGTAGAGAGAAGTCAAAGAAGAATGAGAAGATTTTGACATTCATAATAGAAGGTCACATGAGAAGTAGCATTTTATACTAGAATGAATCGAGCTAACTGATAGACTCAAGAAAAATATATATTTGTGATGAGAGAAATGTAAAGTTCAGATACAACATAATTACTACACTTCTTTCCCTAAGTAGTAAAATTAGGAACCTAATCACTCAGGTGTTTAGTGACTGTATTTTATTACTGAAATACAGGATGAATTCTAAAAGAATTTATGAAATTTAGCGTAACGAAGGAAATAATTGTCTGTCACAGACAATGAGAAACTGCAAGAAGAACAAATAGAATAACAAAGAATTTACAAGGAAACATATTTAGGTATTGAGAGCCGAATGGAAGACGAGTTATTAATTCTCACAGATTTCGATGATGTCGTCATATATATGTGCATATATCATTCATAAGCTAATTTAAATCCGTTATCATCGATATAATCATAGTTTTATTTTAAAAAAGTTCGTGTTTCATAAACGTCATTTTGCCGTCTCATAAATATCAAGTTTCCTCGTGTGTATATTTCTTTATCACGATCGAGGATAAGAGGAAAAATATTTATTTATCAATAGATGAAAAACTTTCGGGATGATATAAACAAGTCGTGAGCAACTAAAGGAAAAAAAACGTATTGAATTCCCTTCTCAGGAAAGCCTTGGACGAGCCAGCATGAAATTCCGCGTCGGTCTAACCGTTCGACAGGCTGGCGTAGTGGGTCGAGGCACCTCGGTGCGACGCTACTGTCTCGGGTTCGAATCCGGTCGCGACCGCTTCCGGGATTAGAGGGCCGCCTACCCCACCGGATGTTTTTTCTTCATCCTAACTTCGGAATAAACGGATTCGAGCCCGTACTTTAGTGTTGCGGGTGCCCAAGACCCGCACACCAGCCCTCGAACCCGCTTGGCGCGGGCGGCCAAATCGTTTCTCTCTAATATCTTTATCGGAGTAATTTTTCGGCTGCAAAAATTTAAATTTTAAATCATTCCAGTTATCCACTCTTAAAATTTGCACTGCTGGGCTCAAAGTTTAGCGAAACAATTTAAAATTCCAAGAAACCAACTCACAATAACATGGAAAAATGGATGTATTAAAAAAAAATAATTTTCACGAGCCCAGCAGTGCAAGTTCTGAAAGGGATAACGCAGAATGGAATTATCAAACATTTTATGACAAAGAAACATTCAACTAACGCTAACGATGAGGCTAGATATAAAAAAAGCTATGAGATGTCATTGTCGAATACAAAACAACGAGAAAGTGCCAAAGTTTTCAGAAATATTACATAAAACCGCAAAATTTAGAGTTGATGGTAGTGTAAATTACTTTTCAACTTGTGATAATTCCCAATGAATAAGAAAGCAGTAAACAAAAATCTTATATATAATTAGCGGTGTGTCTGTCTGTCCGTCCGTCCCCCCTTTATTTTGGAAACTATTTGTCGTAGAGCCATGAGACAAACTGCATTCTATTTCTAATATGCTGGAAGCTCCACGAAAACTATTCCCATCTTTATGAAGGCTCGCGTTCGAACCCAGGACTCCATAATACGTTTCCATAAGGAATGCACGTAAAGTTCGCTTTTGCACCCTCCAGGCTTTGTTACTTTTACAGAATTAAATTGGAAATAATAGTCCTACGAAGTCAAGACAAGTACCAAACGAAGGTAAATTGAATGAAGAATCTTATTATTGTCGTAAAATACACTTTTCGAATCTAAATTACGAGAACTATGACAAACTATGACACAGAATAATTCAACACGCGTTAACGGTGAGACAAAATGTTAAAACTAGCAATACTTGGTATATTCGAATTTAAAACAATGAAAAACAGTGAGTTTTCTCGTCTGTTACATAAAATCGTATAGTTTAGAAGTGAACTACTTTTTAAGTTCTTGCTAATTCACCGTGAATGAGAACGAAACATGAAAAATTCTTGATTAAGCAGGTACACAATGCTCATCAGAAAAAAATTAGACTCCCTAAATTTATAATAATGAATCAGATAAAGATGAGTTCAATCGGATTGGCTATTATTCTAACCAGGAAACTAGGGCACTTGTATTTGAGCAAATATCTAAATATACAGGTTCGATGCAGACTTTTTTCCTTGGGCTAAGTTTGTGTCTTACGAAATTGAGGGAAGTACTATATAAGAGGAACTCTACTATAGTAGGTATTTCGATTCTTAAAGAAGATATATCTATATTCGTTAAGAATGAAAAGGAATTTTGATTCAGGAAAAGTTTAGTTGTAATCAGTGTGTTTCTACAACAGTTCTTTAGAGCAGGATTTAGGACTGATGTGTCCCGAAGCTATTGAAGGTAATCAGGCCACTTACATATCCAGCTGTCCTTTGTGAGTAACAAATTCTTGCAGTTTTCCGCATTGAAATATAAAAATTCAGTTTTTCGCCTTTAATTTTTTGGGAAAACAAAGACAGTCCAGGTCCTTATAAAGAACTTTTTAAGCTTACACATAACCCTGACATGGTGTTATTCCAATGCTTAACCTATTCTGGAGTTTATTGACATCAGTCACTGAATCAGTGTCTGCAATTATGAGTAACTCACAAATTATTATCATCCCCCCAAAAGTTGCTGAATACATAAAACTGAATGCGCGAGCAATATTGTACTGTTAGTGTGTGTGTGTATATATATAAAGCTAAAAGCGACTTCTTAATAGTATATACTTCCAATACCTTTCAATTCAAAGTTCCTTAAAGATAAAAAGACTACATAGTGCAGAAATTAAAGAAATTAATGTAATCATGCTGGATTACTGCTGGATAGAGGAACCGAAAGACTGTATAGAACAAAGAAGGAACTAAGATAGCATAGGTTAAAAACCATTTTTAGTATGCAAGAATGAGACAAAAAGTAAAAATGAAAATGAGGAAAGCATGGAAAAAGAGTGGAAGCTTGTGTATTTGATCGTGATCTATAACAAGATTTCATTAAAAGAATGCAAACATTACCAAGGCATTAGTGTAACCTCTGCTACAGGAAGACTAACAAAGAACAAAGTAGATTCACAGCAGACAAGTCTTGTGTTGCCAATACATTTATCCTACAACAAGAAGTGGAGAAAATAACAAGCAATAGCTTATCGTGCGTTCATAGATCTAGAAAAGACCTATTACACAGTAACTATGAAAAATCATTACTCCATCATTAATAAGTGACATCAATGGCAGCAATTAAAAATGTAAACACAGATAAAAATAGGAAGCAAACACTTACTGTATGAAGTAAAACAGTTATTTAGCAAACAAGAACTGAGAAATAATGTTCCCCAAACTAATGTAACACATGAACCAAATAGATAATTGCAAAAGAATTGTTTTCCAAGAAAGAACCACATAGTTGAATAATGAAGAATTTCTAAAAAATCAAAATATAAGGAGCGAAGGATTGTCTTGATTGGCAAAGCTATTTGTTACATATATGGTGAATTCCATAACCTTCAAACAGAGGTTTCCCTGTTTTCACAACACTTAATATCAGAAGATATATATATCAAAGACTGTGAAGAGGATTCAGTCATATTTACCAAAAATTGTATTAGATGACTAAATGTGTCACTGCAAATTCCAAAACATTTCCAAGAAAAGTATTTAAAGATTCATAACAACTGATGAATTGAAATACTTTAGTAGCTCAACAGAAATAATATCTCCCATTATATAAAAGTGCAAAACCTACTTCCAAATTATTTGAAGTCTAAAGTGATTTACAAATTTATTCATACTTCCAGGAAGAATGTATAACCATCCATTAAGTGTTAAATGTAACTGTGTCCACATCATTGTCTTCAAAATTATCGAAATTAAAAATGGTGACTACACTACAAATGAATATTCTGCAAAAAACCATGCCAGAGTCTCCACAGTGCACTGAACTAAGTATGTCATATGAAAGCTGCAACATTCCACTGAATGTGGATATAATAAGTTACCAAATGAAAGTGGACAGCTATTTTGATGTATAAAACTGAGAAGATATTGGAAGTCATTTATGAATAACTTTAGGAAGGATACTCTAAATAATAACTCATCATAAAACACCATGAAATGATGATGAATGATTTTCGAAAAGAAATTGGAGTTATACTTTCCTTGAAACGAGAATGAAGTAAACTTGGACTAAACTTCATGGGAAATAAGATAATTTGCTAAATTTTCCTGATAGATGAGTTCAATACAGGAATCATTTCCGTTAAAAAAGCATGTACTTAAAATTTCATAAGAGACATATGCATATATAAATGAGCAATGGCTTCCTCTTATTTTTAATTGAACAACTCCCATTTTCCTTCCACAATTTCATTCATAAACTCGCCCTAAATTAGTATAGAGTTAAACTAACAACTATTCTTTCTGCTAATACAACAGAATTCCCACAGTAACAGCAGAGAGTCATACAAATAAACCACCCTTCCACTGAAATAATCCAAAAACTAGTTACGCCTGGTATTTATTAAATATTAACCTTCTATGACTAACTATGAAGTCAAGTTTATGAAAGTTCGAAACGTGTTTTTACACGGGATTTTAAGCTATTTACACTCGCATCTCAATTTCTAAAACACACACTTCTAAAGGTGAATCAATCACTTTATTAAAGTATTATAAGAAAGTCGCACTCACCCATAACTCTCTTCGAGGAAGCAGCAGACTGGCATGCAACCGAAACTTCAATCAAGGCAATCAATCTTGTCTTCTTAATCACCTCCTAGAGCCAGGCGCTTGCTTTGCACTCAATGGGATGAATTTGATCTGACTGCAACAATAAGGAAAAAAGGATTACGAACATAAAAAATTGAAGAGAAATCTCTACCATTCACACAGACTGATCAGACAGTATCTCTGATGGAACTTACATATGAAACTTTCCCTTATCTTTCATTGTGTGGGGTAATATTATCATTTTAGGAATATGTTTAAATATTACATGATCAAACGCTCGTATGACAAAATATAAATTTTGATGATGAGAATCTTATAAAATTCGTTGGTTGTTAAATAAATTATGTATGTATTATTATCTATAATGTAAAATGTTCACAGAATCAATTGAACTCCACGTTTTGAATTAAAACACTTTGGATTGTTCGATTCTCTCTGCTTTTGTAACAGGCATTTACAAAGCGAAGCACCCATGATTATTAGGAGAAGTTTTCAACTAAAAATATCGTAAAAGTAAAGCATTATTTACCAATAATATTATCCACTTGCAATTCGGAGACCGCTAGGTGAATCCCAGTCGAACTACGAATAGTGAATGCGCGCGACAGTCGAGCCTCGAAAAATAAACGGCAGCGGGAAACACAAAGTCAATAATACTCTTAGACTTTCTTTGGTGAGGCTGGAAAACTACATGAAATAAGTTCAAAAAGAATTGATATCCACTCTTGTCATTATTTTGATTAATCATTAATAAAAATGCACGCCTCCTTTGATTCTGAATGAAGTAATTCCAGAAAATAAAGATATCTGATGGATTTCTAGAGTAACATGATTCGCTGTGAAACATGACTATACTTACAAAACCGGTTAGTACCGCATATTATAGTAGCATTTCGAGCAAATAATAACCTAATTTAACATCTCATTCTTATACTAGTTACATTTTGCTTTAGTGAGAGTCGATTAACTAGCAATTAGTATTGTATTCATCAAATGTTGCTTCCCACTGGAAATCAACGGGCTATTCTACATCATAACATTGAATGTGATATTCTATGTTCGCCTGAAACTTAAAAAAAACTTTAGTTATTAAAAGTCTTTGCCCTGCTTCTTTTAATATGTATATTTGATCTCCGGTTCGACCCAATACAATGCAAAAATACATATTAAGTCAATTTTCATAATTTGTAAGTACAATTTCTATCGAAAAATTAATTTAAAAAAGAATTGTCGGAGAAACGTGAGCCAGTTTCAAAATAGATCGAAAGTCTATAAAGTTTCATAAACTCATCGTCGATTTTAGATTTCAGTTCCGAATTTAGAGAACTTCGAAAAGATTCAAATTTTCGTTTAGGATAATCTGTCGCATTAATTTAAGCTAATATGAGAGGTTTTATATTCTCTAATTTTAAAATATTATCAACTAACGTAGTACTGCATACTTATATTTTATTAGTTGAGAATAAACTGGAACTTCAGCATGTGTATGATAAAAAAAACTTTCATGTTGCTCATACTTAGTTTTTGTATCTTTTGTATGCTGCCGCAATTTTTGTAACTACTGCTTACATTTGCCTTTGCCTCGAAAAATTCACTCGATGTCATCAAACACTTTTCATTTCTGCCTTATTGATAATAGTTGATGGCAGCGTAAATTATAATGCAATATGTAAGTAATGCAGTTAAGTAATAATGTACAGCAGCTGCCGAAAAGATTTTCAGGACTGTCAAACATTTTTACTTTCTATTATGAGGTTATATTCAAAGTAATTGAAGGGCATGCTCAATCCAAAATATGTTCTTTTTATCGAAATCAATTAATTCAACGGCAGAAAATAACACATTTGGTAATACGAACCGTTACTAGGGTAATATTGGAACTAAAAATCTCGTGCCTACATGATTTCTATTGTTTGCTTTTTATTAGTGAATGATTACATCGTATTCATTTTTTGATTGCTTTTTATGTGATTTTTGTCATTTTATTTTCTTTTGTCATTTCTACATTATACACTTTTCCGTAATATCTTTTAGATTGTACTTAAGGTAGGATTGCATGTTTTTGGGTGATTTCCTGTTGTGGATTGTTTTTCCTAAGATAATACCTTAGTTTTTTTTACATCCACTCCTTCTAAAGTATTCTCTTTACACATATATCATGCATATTTTTATAAATACAATTGATGACAGGTTACATGGAAGAAGAGACTTTTTAGTCTCTATCTTGCCTAAATGAAGACCTTTAGTTATATATTAATGCCTGTGCATAAATGCACTGTAGGAAAGATTGGTCACATGTCGTGTCACGTTTGCGTTTTAATTCTCACTGTGGTCGATTCGCTCTGACCAGACGTGTGTTGATGCAACAGAGGCTGGGTGGGAATTTTCCACGTGAGTCTCGTACTACGACCGATTTCAGCCACGTTTTCGAGCTACATGCACATGTGCTCTGAAAGATAGCTCTTCTTCCTGCAGTGCGTTTCTAATGCCTAGGAAAATTTTTCCTATGAATAAATCGCACTTTGTTTCGAAAAATTTGGGGTCTCAAAACTGTTTTAAAAGAAAGATTTTTCAAACTACTGCTTCAACTATTCCAGCTGAGGCCTAAGCAGCCATTCTCGCTAAGGAGGTCGTTGCTAATAGTTTTTTATTTTTGCTAGCGTCTATTCACTCATCGTTTTGCAATTGATACATGAAGTTTACATGTGTATTTAGATTTAGTATTATTTCTAAATTGCTGATCCCATAATCAGGGAATAGTAGAAAGGATCAATTTACTTGGAGAAGTTATCGAACCTTTTCCCCTTCCTAAAACGTATTTATTACGGGAATTTGTTAGTAATACTATATATTAGTAATTAGTCTGTAATTCTAAAAGTAATAATTGTATAAAATATTTTAAAATGAATGTCGTTTCTTTAAATAGTTATGGGATAATTTAGTAGTTTGTAATTATTGTAACAATGTTGTAAATTTTGCATTTTGTATTTTTATAATTGTATTGCATCGTATGAAGTACTACCTTAGGGAGGTATCTGAGGATTTTTCCCCTGCCTAGGGTGAAATCCTTGTAGGATATTTTACTTTTCCCTCCCCCACGGGAATAACTACCACCTGGTTTGGTGGCCAATTGTAATCTTTAAGTATAAATAAATAATCATGGTGAGTCAGATACATGGGAAATACAGTAGATTTGTTGTCTGTAAACTTTTCATCGACCCCTTTAAAATTTTCTCTTCAGCTATCCCCTCTGCTTATTTGTTATGTAATAAAAATGACGCTCATATAATAAAAGTATTCATCTACTACTAATGTCAGTCGTACTAAAAATCACCATTATATAAAATTCTGGTCATTTCCTTATTTCATTAATAGATTAAGGAATTTTTATTGGTAATTTTATTCGTAATTTCGATGATAATTTTGCCACTGATCCTCTAAGTCATTTTTTAAAACGAATACTTTAATTTAAACAATCTTGCTTCTCAATCTTGCTAATACTCGCATAGTGAAGTTTAGGTGAACATTTGCAATGATGGTACACTTATGAATAAAACTTTTTCGATGGGGAAACTCCAAATATACATTGGCACGGCATGGATTCGAAACTGCGTAAAAATCCTAACATATATTACCCGTAGTATTTTCATCCTCAGACGAAAACGACTTGATCGAGTCAACGCACTCTGTAAGGAATCTATTAGATCGCTCGTTGTTGTGAGTTTATTCGAGGAGACACTAGTTTCACGGTCAATCGAACAGTTTCCGGTTCACGAACGAAGAGTTGGATGTAATACCCTCATATGCATCCTTTGTATATTTACAAGGCAGTCATAACTCCATAGATTTAAAGGTCAGAGACCCAATCTATCAACAACAACTTACTATCGATAAGAAGATTACAAAACCATCTGTAACCAATATGAAATTTGCTGAATGAAACAGTTTTATAACAAAAAGAAATGATCAATTTCTGCTAGTGATAGCCATCTTCAATGAATAGCCGATGAATCATCTGTGGATTAGAAAAAGTTACCGTTTCTTGCTCTATAAAATTATGTTTTATTCGACAAATTTCATAGTACCAAATTACCTACGCCAGGTTATCGTGAATTTTGTTCTGATAATCTCTGTTGCATATACTTTTATCTTTCCGATGACAGTAACTACTATAAGGAACGCATTGAGAAGAAAATAAAAGTAATAATTTACTGCACTTTTCGATAAGCTAGAAGAATGATATTGTAGAATTCATAATTATCAAAATTTGCTCAGTTGGCTATTGTAGATTCCGGGTTAATATATTTTCCCATTTTAGAAAAAATGAAGAATTTCGGTCTATTCGAAATTAGCGGAAGCAAGATTAGACATTTTGATGAAAAGGCAACTTTAGTTCCACCATTAGCTATTTTGATGTTTATTCGCCGAGACAAATATGACTATGCATGAGTGTTCCTTGATCGGAATCTATTTACCTTTGGACAGTTTTAGTTGCGCTATCAATAACAAGACGGCGGTAAACATTTAGAAATTTATCAATCCAGAGAGAAGAAAGACTAGGATTAAAGAACCAATTTGAAATTGTGTCACCAAAAATATAGTACATGTGTAACCGATAATTTTCTATAAATTTCCGTTTTCCCTTTAATTCAAATTTAAAATCCAACTGTTATTTTTGGTACACCCTGAGGCTGAAGCTTACTCCGAAGTCACACACTGAGATACGCTGAAATTATGACTGAACAACACCCTTAGAAATGTCTCAAAACCTGCAGAGGATTAGCGAAGGACCTTAAGGTGTATGAGACATTGATAATGAAGAGAGAGGGTTTGTTTACTATGGTCGACGAACCCAAGTGTCCCTTAGGAAGTCCTCGCCAAATGCTAATGCCCTTTTTGCATGAGTGAGCCAAGTGTTGTGCGGAATCTCAGCGGCGACAAAACATTCTTAAAGAGCGATGAACCATCGATTCGTCGAAAAACGAGAAGGAAAATGCCAAAATAAAGGGATACATTTCATTCATTCAAATTAATTTGCTTTACGTGTATACTTTGTAATCATCGCTTTAATGAACGCAAGCATTGAAGTCTCCCCGTTTTTTCTTTTACGGCTAATTTTACTAAGGACATTCACGTGCATTTATTTAAAATTAAAAACTTTTTGGAGTTTTCTTAATCTATCACGAGATGCATTCCTATCTTCATGAATTACGTATATTTCATCCGGGATTATTTGCTTTTATTCCGAAAAAATACAAGAAACATAACTGATAAGAAGGATAATATTTTCCGTCTAATATTTTAAGGATTTAACCTTAACATAATGATAGTTCGAAGAAACTTATCTCATAAAATATATCTTCTTTCCTCTAGTCTATATATCTGTGTCCATCTACTTTGGTTTCCTCTTTTCATTTGGATGTATTATTTACCTCATCGATTACCATATCTCAGTTTCTCTTACTACTTAGCTCAACAGCAGAGCTATAATGATTCTTTTACTTAATTTTAAGTGAAAATATGCTAATTATTTAAATCAATTTCATAGTTTAGCATTTCTCGATTAATGTGTTACCCTGTAAATATATAGTCTTCTATTTTCAAATTTAGAACATGACTGTGAATGAAGGAATTCAGAGGGTTTACAGAAATGAACGCCTTGTTTTAACTTGGAGAGGCGGGGAAAGCCTTTTAATACAATCTTGGATTTTCAGTGACTTATTTTTTGGGCAGATCTCCAAACTTTTTGCTTTTATACGAGACTTGTTTTGCGAGAAAATCAAACATTTCTTCTGTATTACCTCTTTCACTATTTGAGCGATAAGAAGAAAAAAACAGTAGATAAAATTTATTAAATTCCCTTGCTTCCCTAACATTATATTGTTCAGGCATAACGAAGCATCAAGAAATAAACCGATAACTGAGGAAGCTTAAGCATTCTCTTAGTAAGAAATAAAGTTTATATGAATGTAAATCTCAAAAGAAAGAAATAATATTCGAAACGAAACGGTGAAGTAATATCCGAAAGAAGTTTGTGAATTAACTTTAAAAATCCCGAGGAAAAATGGACTTCTAAAAAGATGGGAGCGGGAATCGAAACTATATGCTTTAGGCACACTTATTAATTAATTATTTTGTTGGACGGTAGCGAAAACTGGAACGAAAAATATTACAAAAACAGTGCCCCACATTTAACCTAAAGCCGACAATTAATACATAAAAGTTAATAAATACCTGAACGGGCATAGAAAAAACACATTAATAATGGCAAAATATGGGAAATATGGAAAGTAAGAATGGTATTTCTTCGGCTAATCGGCAATCAAGACCTTTCCCGTTGCTCCACTACGTAGGAAACGATAGTCCCGACAAACGTGTAACGGAGTAAAATCCAGGTGTTTTGGCCAAACTTTGTGGAACACCATTACAGAACCAACTTAAACAATACTTCATATTTTCCACAATTTTATAATTCCACCAATTTCCAAAATTGTGGAAAATCGAAGGATTGTTTTACTTGGTTCTCGAGAGTGTTTTTCACCTCCAATCATTGACACTTTTCTTACTAAAAATAGTAATGAAACCAGAAAAAACCCTGATGTTGATATGTACAAGCTGAATTTCGTCAAAGAGTGGTGATGCAAACCCCAGCTCTTCGTACAACAGCCACGCTGGCCATATTTTAGCTTTCTCACGCAAGTTCCGCCGAGGGTCTTTTTTCGAACACAACCACCACCGCGGAAGCGTGTTAAAAACACCGATGACGCAGCTTCCCTTGTGTATGGAGTACACAATATAAATATGAAGCCGGAGAAGAACGCTCCAAATTTAACCGCGCGTCTTGCTGAGAGGCTTCCGGAGCTAAAAAAAAGTGTCCAAAAATTTGGAGCGAAAAGACCTCCCGGAAAATAACAACAGGCCATCGCTTGCCACGGGATGTTTTGCTTGTCTCTTCAACGGCCACACGGTCCATGGGATTTCATTCGAACATCACGTGTCTCGTCCGGGATCCGCGTGAAATCTACGGAATAAATAAGCCAAACGTGGGAGTAAGTTCAATCAGAGAGAGGGGTATCGAACGATGGCACTATGAACTCACATGGGCGCTGACGATATTCCGCCGTTTACGAAATGGATTATTTTTCTCCACTCCAATATGCCGAAAGACGAGTGGATGATTCAGGCGGTAGAACAAAAGGACTCTTATAAATAGGGATGGGGAACAGGAGAATTTAGTCTCGTGTCCGATCTCTTAGTTGGAACGAGTGGCGATGAAGCGGAGAGTGGAATAACTGCTCTTTATATGTTTAATTTATCCTCCATGCATAGTGATGACAAATATAGCCAATTGACAACTAGCTAGATAAATAAATAAATAAGTAGTGCCTCTGTTTTGAGCCAAATCGAGACTACAGAACCTCCTCTTCCATTTAACCCATCGTTGGCCTAAAAGAAATCAGATTATCTAGTATTAAAAAATGACGATTTAAAAATAATATAAAATTAGATAAATTTACTTTAAGATTTAAGAAACTTAAGTAAAGTTTATGAAAAATAAGCAGGAACCCACGACAAAGAAAGGGGCGAAGAAAACATGCACAAATCTACTGAGGGTATTAACTAAAAGATAGTAAAACACATAACCTTAGTATGGCCTAGAAAAAAGAAAATGTAGAAGAAGAAAAATCTCTCAAATAACATAACTTCCCGATCAAATACATAAAAAATAACATAAACCATAAGTAAAGTAAAACTTCTATGAGAGGTCAAATGATGTATGGGAATTTATCAATAAGATTTCGCGACATATAATTCCATGATGAAATGATTTCCTAAGATCTCTTCAATGATTTACATTATTTTCAGTCTTTTATTATTTTTGAGTATCTTTTTCCAGCTTCTGGGAAAGAAGTTATGCTCTGATTACACTTTTTGGTGGCTACAAAAGACATAATAAACCAAACTTTCTGAAGAACTTTATAATACAAATTTCGGAGTGTAAAACATCGAGTTCGAGGAAAACCAGAGCTGAACCTAAATTTACTTTTTCCCTTGAACTGGAGCAAAAACCGTCACGAAAAATATTCCAGTTCGACATGCCGGGACAAAACATCCTCTCCGTGAATTGCGGGAACACGCTCATCTCGAATGTGTTGCGGGAAGCCTCGTTTCCTCTAATGCTTCGATCGATTAACACTTGTGTACAGTAAAACATGCCGAAGACGATTTTCACGGTATTGAGTGGAAACCGCGTTTATAAGGGACAGCGTCATATCTGGAACAGCATTTTATCTTGCATGCTGGAAAATAAATGGGAAGTATTTCTTTGGCTCTTTAATTTTTAAATAAATACTCTACACCTTTAAATGAAAAGGGTATTTTTTAGGTTGTATTATTTACCATCTTTGGAATCGATATTATTATCGTTATGTAAGGTTGTCTGCCTTATTGTCATATTTAAAGAATATTCCACTTTATGGGCAAAGAGACCGCTTACCATTGATATTTCATTTAGGTATTTGTCCCTCCACAATAAAGCAATGTTTACTAAGCAGACAATGAGGTATTAATAAGAAGAAAGCTTTGAATAAAAACGGTGAGAGGCTTACTCTTGAGAGGCTCTTACAGAGCACGATTTCTTCAAGACTGCGTTCAACAGCCCACAAAATACGGCGCTTTGTTTTCTTTAATACGTTTGCAACTTTCGATTCAGACGAAAGGAAACACCGTCAAGCTACTATTTATCTAACATTCTACCCCAAGAGGATACTGACTTAGAAGATCTCAGAGCTCCAATAGCAATATAGAGAACTAACTGTATATACACAATATCTTACTTTTCTTCTCGTTCAAACAAAAGAGAGGAAAAGAACTTCTTCAGAGATTAGGCGAGGCAGGAAAGGAGAACACAAATATAGTGAACAATATATCAGATGATACGGTCGATTGTCAAAAGCGGGTTGTAGAGTAATTGGGAAAGGGAGTAATTCGTCTCATAAGCGGGAAAACGAAAATTAAACGGTATTTTTACAATAGATTTCGTGTGAAAGGGACCGGGAGCGAGAGAAAAGCGCGAGTAAAGCAGCAGCCTAATAAAAACAGGTTTTACTTATGCTGTAAATGAAATCATTTCGATCACAGAATATGAGGAAATCCACAGAGATTTACGTTAAGTATATATACCTAATTCAATTCTTCAAATGCCTTTCTGTTATTTACTTACATCGTATTTCCTGTAGATAAATAATGTATTAGCACTAGGCATCCTGTTTCAGAGGAACTGAGAAATTCACTCTCGTAAAAATTAATAAAATGAAATGAAATAACGGAAAAAATAATTGGATTTTCTTTGCCGAAGGGTATACTTCACATATTTCGTGGGAATCACATTTGGAACTTAAAATATTCAGAAGAATCAATAAAAGTATAACTAAATTGGAATATTAATTCTGAATATGGAGTAAATAATCGTATAAACCCGCGTATAGGGCGCATTATCCATCAAAAACTAATGCTAAAAATCTATATTAATCTAGAAGAAGGTATAGATTTCCCATGGTATCTATTACTGTGGATCAAGAATGCAGCTCCTTAAACCTTACCACGACTTACACCGAGTATATTTGGTTATCCTTTCCATGATTTCGCTCACCGAAAAATCTGCTTTCATTTCAGAAGAAAATGCTTTAAGAATCTAAAATAAGGCATCGCTCAACTCACAAAGGACTAATTTTCAAGTAAACAGAGAGAGAAGAACAGCAGTGACGGACAATCTATGGAAATATTTTTACAGAAGAGGAGTTGGAGTAATAACTTAGATGTCATTAATCACTTAACATTATTTACAAATAAATAATGCCCGAATCCTGCGTATAAACCAGAAGAAATCTATGGTATCCAGACTGGACAGATTCATTTTTAACAAGGAGTACGTAGTCGTAGGTTGCTGACCTCAGGATTGAACCTATCAGCAAGGCATCGTAAGAATTTTAGAAATACACCTCCAGAGTCAATGATCTCTCCAAGGGTAACAACCGAAGATCCAAAGCATTATACTGCGCAGTTGGTTTCTTTTGTCTGGACATGGTTGGAACAGAAGAACCCCTCGCCAGGAAACCGTTCGTTTGGCCATGAAAGGAGTGTCGTGTCGAATCACCCACTCCGATGGACAATCTAATAGATTCCATTCCGCGTGCGTTGACTTTGTCAGCTTGCTTTCGTTTGTGGATGGAAATATCATCTACAATACGCGCAAATTCAAAATTCAGAGCTTTTCTTGACAGCGAGAGTGAAACAAAAGGGTAAATTTGCCCAGCTCTGAGAATCATTCCGCTTACTTCGTGAAGTCCCTTTCTTGAAATCACCATTTATAGATAAGAAGTTGCACCTTTGACGAGTTGTGCTGATGTTTAAGTCATTGGAGGTATAGGGTATCATCCAGGTTTAATTTACGAAAACTATTTTGAGCCACAAATATCATGATCGAATAATCTCAGTTTTACAGTAAAGAGGATGGCCATACGTTACTTTTACATGCTTTAGAAACTACCGTTATAGTCGAAAAGAGTTATTTTGTCGTTAAATCAACAAACATATTTTGCCGTTTTGTCGTTCTTTAAATATTTCTCCACTAAATTCACCCAAATATGGAGAAAGGTAGAAAATTTAAAACTATGTTTAAGAACTCTCTAGAATATATTGACGATTAACTGAACAGGAAGCGCATTGCTGGAAAACCGTTAAATTAAATTCTGTATTTAAGTTGAATAAATCATCTCCATTTAAATGTTTTCATAGTACTTTTAATCGAAGTATTCGAAAGGCTAAGGGTTTTGCCGTTATATAAGGGTATCCACGAGAACCTATTCTTATTCTTTTGGAATCTGAGAAGCATCTCCTATTTAAATTAGTTTATCTCTTCAAGAGGAGGAAATATAATTTAGCTTTAAAAGCCCAATTCTATTTGAGAAAAGGAAAGCTTAAAAAGCTTTCTTTTCCTATGAAATGTCTTGGGTGGATTTGACAAGAATTTAATTTTCGTGATGCCCTGGCAGCTAAAGAAGGGACCATGGAAAGTGAATTAAAGAAAGATAGGTAAAATCATTACTCTGGAGTGGAAATAAATGAAATTGGAACTCGGCTGTTAAATAATAAGAGGTCAAAAACCTCTTCGTAAGCCGACTACGTCAATGAACTCTTCTTAGTAGAGAAAAAAGAGATGGCGAATTACTGATATTCCAAGAATCACCAAATGCCCATTTTGGCGACTATGCCGCCATCCCCTGGGGGTATTTGCATAATACATTAACCCTCTGAGGGCATTACTTATGCATTTATCCCTTGAGGATCTAGAAAACCTAGAATAAGGACTTTGAGCAGGTTATAAACAATTAGCCATCGTCGCCGATTCACGGTATTATGGTATATTATATATAATATACATGAAAAGGGAACATATTTATTAATTTATTACACATGCTTTTATATATTGAGGGAATTTCCCGCTCCACAACCGAACATTCCACCCAACACACGTAATTACCAGCTCTAAAAAAGAGATGATTGACGAAAAATAACGCATTAGTTAATTATTAATCCATGGTTAACAATCTGTAGGTTTTCACACCTCCTTCTTGCATAAGTTTTCCTGCTGTGATGTAATTTTTCGTAAACAGAAAATTGGGTTTTTAAAATCACGTGTTTAGATGACGGCTGAACTGTAATCTTCACTCGACAGATCGTGTCTCGATTTTTCCCGACATTTCCGTGATACATGCATCCTTTGGGGCAAAAATCGTCACTTTACGAGGCTCTCACATCGCACGTTAGTTCGTAACGTGAAAACGTGGCGGTGATCGGTCGTAGTACGTGGAAATTTCCATCCGTAGTGTTTCTGTTGCGTCAACGTACGGCTGACGCAGGTCCCAGACGAGAGCCACCGTGACGGTTAAACGTGACATAACATGTGACCATACTTTGGCCTAAATGCACTCAGATGCACGCATCCCTCGGATTACGGCAGAATCACGGTACTGCGAAATTGTTTAGAACCACAAGGACATACTGTAATTAACAAAACATTATCGCACCTTTTTTTAAAATTGTAATTCGACGATAGCAGTTCTGAATAGGAAGTGCGCGTGAGATTAAGCAATGCTATCTCATTTAGATTAAGATAGAGTAAAACCCGGTTAAGACGCTTTTCTGGAGACCAAGTGAAAACCGTGTAATAGGCAGGACAGCGTTGTAACTGGGTATTAGAAACTTTTTTAAATTTTTTTAACATCTACCTAGGAATGGTCTGCTTCTCGTACAAAGATAATGGCTTCGTTTGTAACTTTATTTCGGTAATTTTCTCTCTACAGTGAGGCAATTTTTACCATATAGACAATCAGTGAAGAATGATATGAACAATTTTCGGTATTCCTGTTTAATAATTTTCTAAATTTTCGATATATCAGCTGTGCCAAGCATTAGGGCTTCATAAATCATCCCTTAATTTTTATAAGGATAGAAAAAAGATTTTCCAGTCCTTTTTTAAGGAAATGCTTTTCAATTTTAGGCCTTTACCCACTCCTTCACTAATACTGAAAATTTCATTTATCATCACATAAAAATAATATAAAAATACCTTGCTTTAAATTTTTCTGTATTTTTAATTTCCAAAAAATCTACGTAAATGCGCGGATACTTATGTGGAAATATTATTTTACGAAGCATTTGATTATATTTTACTTATCTACTACATTTATATCGTATATCATCGCGTGCTCCGCATGGGGAGAAAATGTTACAATCAATAGAAGTTATAATTTTATAGCAATACCCTCTAGTATAGATAAAACAACTTAAGAGGCATTCATACACTCTTGGTTACCCTTGATTACCTCGAAAATACGACAATAAGGAAATGAATGCTAGTAAAGTTTAAGAAACGCGTGTCTAATTAAGAGGGGACCTGAATATTTTCTTTCTTCTTTGTTCAGAAGCACTAAAATGGTTACCTTTGAAGAATTTTGTTTCTGCATTTATCTAAGCGTTATCAATACATGGGTGGTCTGAAAAGTTTCCGACATTTCGCCATTTCTCGACATGTTTTCTGAAGATTTCTGAAAAATCTGGGGTCGGAAACTTTTAACACCACCCTCGTACATAAAGGTTCACAAATCATCATAATATATAAGGTATTAGACTTTTTCTTTTCCTCAAATACTTAGCTTTAATTGTACGAAGATTAATTTCATGACTGTGACTCGAATAGTAACGTACAATAAACTCTTTTTCCTATATCTATTATGCATGTATAGTTAAAGGTAGTTTGCGTCAATTTAATCAAAGCGTGTCTGCTGTAAGATAAACACACAAGAAAAAGATGTATATTCAACTAAGTGTATCACCATCGAAGGACCCCAGTTATTTCTGAGAAGGAAGTCTTTTAGAATTTATGACGTATCTAATTTTTCTACTGTAGAACCACTTACTTTTCGTAAATATTTGAGAAATTGAAAAAGAGAGAACACAAATATAGTACCATTTTCTTTCTATATTATTCTATTCTTTATAAGAAATAGATTATTCTATTCTTTTCTATAGGAGATGTTTATAGTACCAAAGAATCTTAAGAAATACTCTTGCATTTATGTTGTTTTGAATAAGCGTAAAATGAAGTTTGGCATTATTTGAACTAGATTCCTCATTGTTTCATAAATTCACTTTTTCCTCTATAATCTTGATAATCAGCGATAGAAATTAGAAGAAATATAGATTAGAAATTAAGAAAAAATATGGAAATTGACTGACCTTTTACAAAAAAACACAAATAAGAATGATGAATTATGAACATTAGAGGAAAATAAAATAGAGAAACTTGTAATATATAAACGATAAAACCGGATTAAGATGATCCCGCTTAAGACCCTACCCCGTTCAATAAGCGGTATTTCTCTCGGTCCCTTTCATACTTACTATATGGAAAAATACCGCTTAAGACGCTCTACTACCCGCATGTAGCGCGGATTTTTCCCTTCTCAAGAAACGCTGCAACATTCTATAGCCAACCTTCTGCCTCAGTCGATCGACCAAAAATTGTTCATATTATTCTTCCCTGCTTGTTCATCTGGTAAAAACTTGCTTCATAAGAGAGAAAAATAACCATAATTAAGTGACAAAGGAAAAAGCTCTCTTTGTAGGCAACGTAAATCTTTCATTAAAACATATGACGAGAAGGCAACCAATATTACACAAAAATAGCTCGCTACTTTACTATACATGGGTGGTCTGAAAAGTTTCCGACATTCCGCCATTTCTCGACATGTTTTCTGAAAATTTCTGAAAATTTTCTGAAGATTTCTGAAAAATCTGGGGTCGGAAACTTTTCAGACCACCCTCGTACATCCATATCTGCAACTAATATGACAATGTAAACGATTATTTTTCTTTTTTAAGGTGTAAAGCACTTACTTAAAATTAAAGTGTTAAAAATTTGGTTAAATTAGTACAACCCTTTGGTTACCTAGTGTAAAAATAAAAATATCAACAGGTTATATCGCATTCCCACTTATAACGCGACTTTCACTCCTTTTCCTGAAAAGCGTGTCAACCGGGATTTGCACTTCAAAAGTAGAAAATTTGAAATACTCGCTTAGGGTACTGAAAGCACCCAAAATCCTTCTTTCCTCTGTTTATATATTTAAACTGCATATATTTATATCTTAATGAATCATTATTGAAGAAGAAAAAAGACTCGTTGGAAGTTCACTCATTGCCTTCCAATTATTTAACACTTAGAAAATTCCATCGTTTCTGGGAAATTACGCACAACTGCAAGACAAAAAGCATGAAAAGTACCCTAATTTAATGCCCGAGTAATTCAAAGATTAAAATTATTATTACAACAGTACATTTACAAAGTTTCATTCACGCTTTAAGATCGCTCTAATTTCTGTTGAATAACATGTAATTCTGATAAATTTCACGCGCTATATCTTTTTAATTCACCCAAAACGTACACCTCAATTTTGAATAGAACCTTTTATATTTATTTAAAATGAAAAAACGCAGAAAAGTGTCAACACGACTTTCAAAAGAAGAGAGGAAAAAATGAAAACTTCAGAATTGATAATTTTAGACGGAAGTCATCGACATTCCTGAAGTCTAAAAATACCTGCAAATTGAAGAGAAAAAATAATAAATATCGGCGTTCCCTTGTAAACCAAAAGATGCGGAGAAAAGAGACGGAATCTGCGATTGAAATGCAGGAGACATTGACCCCCTGTGATTGAGAGCGTTATTTTATTTATTCTTTCTCCGAACGAAGCGGAATTATTTTTTCGTCAAAGAATCTACATCAGACGGCCCTTTATTCGATCAGGGAAACAATGAGCGAGCGACGCGCGCCTACCTGTCGATTCCATTTTTTCATCCGGGTTAGGCCTTTCTTGCTCATATTCGCCTCATTCTTCCTATTTTCGAAAGGAAAGAAAACATTACTAATTTTAGGCTTACTAAACTTTGTTTGTGCCAGAAAACCCAAGGATTAATGGCCAACGTACAGCCCATCCGCCAAAAACGGTGTATTACACGAATATAAGTGGTGAATTGAATTTAGAGGAACTGAATTTAGAGGAAAATTATAATATAGTGTTTTAAGGTGATTAAAGGTCAGAGGTTCGGATATTAATCTGAATTCCTACCCCAACGATGGCAATACACCACCAGTCCCAGTTATAATTGCTATCACTACTTCAACTACCAAACGTCTACTGGTACAATACTACTCGAGTGGCTATAGGACTTTAGAACTAAATTTTCTTCTACTTTTTCCTATCTTAGAACCTATAAGAAATAGGACTTTTAACTGACTTTTACTATCATTAGCTGATGAAAACGCATGGTATGTAAACTGACAGAAGATAATAGTTCCTGACTACAATTTTTTGATTATGAAATAATGGCACAGAACGGAGAAGCATTATTTTTATTTTCTCATTCTTTTTATAAAAATAATGGCTACTAGGAACGATGCTCAAAAATTACAGAATTACTTTTTATTTTTTCGATTAAATCTTCAAATTGTTTAAGACATTCTACCATAAGGGAAGAAAGGAGAGAGCAGCCAAAAATCCAATAAGGAAGTGTACGAATGAAGGAAATAGATACATAATTCAAAAGATGGACACGAAAGAAGTGAAAGGTTCTGAGGGTGGCTAAAATTCCCATAAATAGATCCTCAAAAGCAATGGGAGACAAAAATAATTCATTCAAATCAATACTCAAGGTTTGCTATCTTTGATGAGAAAAAAATCGATAACGCTGACAATTATGCATGAGTTATATTGAAATAAGAGATCATATAAAATCAGTTAAAATTATCTATCATCTTTTCAAACAATTAGGAGTTTTTTGGCCTTACAAGATTTTTATTCGAGTAACCGTTACGTCCTTTTTATATTTAAATTTCTTCGAAATGAAGACATTAATATTTTCATACCGTACACGTAGATACAAGTATTTTTATGTAAAGCTGGAATCCAATGTTACTGTAATTTGTGTACTTGTTCTTAATATCAAGTATGATAATCAGGTACGGCAACCAGCACAATGTTAGGAGGATAATAAGGGCTACATGTTATTATTGAATGGCCCAAACACCATTTGCGATCGATGGTCTTTTCGATTTACTGTTACATCACTAATGTTAATTTATACATGTCATTGATAAGAATATGTAGAACAAAGCAGCAATTCAATTCTAACTTTCAATTTGCTTCCTTCATTTTTTATCTTTCCTTCTACTTGATAATGTTTCGTTTTCCATATTATTTTTACAGATAATCACATATTTTTTAATTATGTTTAACCAGCTCATTGTAATTTTCAGGTTATATGTTAGACTATTTATTTTCAGTTTAGTCTGAAGTAAGGCGTGTATATATGTACATGGGTGGTCTGAAAAGTTTCCGACATTTCGCCATTTCTCGACATGTTTTCTGAAGATTTCTGAAAAATCTGGGGTAGGAAATATTTCAGACCACCCTCGTATATTCCACCTTATTTTTTACTTAACCGGGATTGGATTACAAAATAATTTAGAAAAGGGTATTTGTTTGAGGAAGTGAAACAGGCCGCAAGGAATGCCCAAAAAAGCCGTTGGTTCCCCACCTCTGATGTGGACTGTGAATTGGATTTCCGGAAAAAGCAGGGAAAATAAATGTGTCTGATATAACTCGAATGAAGTGTCAAGTATCATGAATGAATCCCACGCCGTTTTCAATTGAATCCGGAGGCTGCGGTGAGCGTGACTGGCGAAACAAATTGAAACACGTGGATTTTGGATCAGACAACACGTCTGAGTTGTCATTCATATCCTCAACTGCGCATGAATGATACGAATTCAATTACTAAATGGAGGCCTCTGAAAGAATTTTTGTTTTGAGAAAGAATGGCTAACGAGATTGCGGTTTTATTTTAAAGCTAAAAAAACCTCGAGGGCCAAATAAATTGTGTTTTCTACTGTACGAAGCTATCTGTTTGTATTTGAGTGGTAGCCAAATTTGAAATAACTATCTCCTAACATTTAAGTTTCACTGCTTTCATTAAACCCACTCAGTTATGATTATTCAACACACTCGAAGCTATGTACCATAAAATCAGGTTAAGACGTTTTCAGGGAACAGAGTGAAAACCTTGTAATAAGCAGGATAACGTTAGAACTAGGATAATACAAATTTTTATTTATTTTACCTTTGAAAACTAAGGGGACTAACTTTTTCGCTTTTAAATTTTTAATTTTAAAATCAGGTTAAGTTAAGGTTTTTTAGTGAAACTTAACGCTTAAAAACGAAAAGGCATCTTCTTTAGTTTGCTGTATTTGCCACAGCTGTACAAATAGAGTCTGGGAAATATCGTTGCGTAATTCTGGTACTTAAACACTAAAACATACCTAAAAAGCACACATTTGCTTGTAAATAGATTATTTTCGATTCAATTTAGCGAAATTTTTACATGGGCCAACTAGTATTTCTAATTATAAGTTTTAAACATGAATTGCATTTACAGCCCTGCTAAGAAACTTCCATCTAACTGCGGCGGTAATGAATAAATAAATAGGTTAACAATTAGTAATCCAATTAGTCGTCCTTTACGAGGTGGTCAGATTTGAGTGTATGCACCACAGAAGGACAATGTGAATGCACAGAGGACCGATTAAACAAGATGTAAAACACGAGAGATGTATTGGAATTTGGGGACGAGGACGAAGAGGATGCGGAAGCGAGGGTCACTCTTAACCACTCTTGGGAGAAAGATCCTTTTGAGAATGGAGGCGCGACCTAAAACTTCAAGTGTTTCCAAAATAACTTTGAGGTTGGCAGCGTCATTGACGCAGGTGAGCCGTACTCTAGCTACTTAAAATGGTATCGTAAAACTTTTAATATCTCCTCTATATGTTTCATTAAGTTAGCCCAGTTACATCTCCGTTGACTGTTGCACGTGTAGTTGACGTCTTTGAATGGCCTTGTGAATATGAATTCAGAACTCTTCGATGCCAAAAGCTAACCTGTTGCATGCTTCTAAGATGAGGATATTAGTCCGAAGTAATTCTGTTTTCAAGCGAGATGAATTAATCCTTTAGTGAAGCTATTGTGTTTTAGCTAGTTAAATTAAACCCAAAGTAAAACAATTTTATTCAGTGAAAATTTTCCCATAGAGAAAATACGTCTTTTAATGATTTAAATTTCTATTATTTAAATATTTCACTGATTGGCAATTGGAGCTCAACGTAGATAAGTGTTCAGTAGTTAATTTTTTCGAAAGAAAATCCTTTGCCAATCATAATTCATATAGCCTTCGAGGGAAAACATTATCAACTGTCGATTCGGTAAAATATCTCGGAATAACCCTTACGAATAACTTAACTTGGGGTACCCACATCCATAACATATGTGGGCGAGCTCTTAAGAAACTAGGCTTCGTCAAAAGAATAGTCGGTAAAAGCGAAGAAAAAGTCCGCGAGCGATGTTACTTTGCGCTAGTTAGGCCTCACCTCGAGTACGCATGCAGTGTATGGGACCCTGCTGAAAAGTGTTGTATTCGCGAGATAGAAAAGGTACAAAGAAAGGCAATACGCTTCGTAAAAAATTGCTATGATAAATCGGTAAGTGTTACTCGGATGCTTCAGGAGGCAGGATGGGAATCTTTAGAAGAAAGAAGGCTCAATCAGAGATTTAAATTACTTGATAAATTCAGACAGAGCACGTTCATAGAAGATGTAGCCGAGATTATGCGCCCTCCTTGCTATATAGGCCGTAGTGATACAGCGAGAAAGATCAGAGAAATAGATGCTAAAACCAGTCGATTCAAGAATTCTTTTTTTCCCAGAACAATACGCGAAAATAATCGACTGGGCAAATAGAGTCCTGGTGCTTGCACCCCCTGCCACACGCCGAAAGGCGGCTTGCAGGGTAAACATGTAGATGTAGATGTAGATTAAATCATTTACTTAAATGTCCTCATAGGCAATTCAAAGGATATCGACAAGGTTTATTAATATAAAAATTAGTTTGAGACAACTGTGCCATGGCTGAACTGTCCAAAAGTTGTTGTTATTTGAAGCCTTTTAAAGTGATGTCTCCACATATGGAACTCACAATGCTAAATCATATCCTCTCTGGAACCAAAATAATTAGCGATGAATGGAAGGCGTCTTCCAATCAATTTTATATATCGCAAAGGAGTGTTCTCATGCATTCTGTTGTCTATCGCAGAAATAAATCTGGGTGTTCAGAAGATTATGAAATCCATACCCAAAATATTGAAAATCTCCAGAAAGAATAAAAAGAGAAATTAAATTTATTAAAATTACTGAATTGGTAATTCCATGTCATTATGTAATCATTTATGAATGTAAAATCTTCAGGAGTGCATCGGCTATCGAGGAGAAAATAATTCTTTCTTACGAAAGAAAATGCATGTGGATACATCTTCAATTCTTGATTGCCTCATACATAATAAATAGAAAAGAAATTTTCGCTAGTAGAAAGAATGATGCATTAAATTATGCTTTTATCGAAGAATTTAATAATGTCAATAGGGAAGTTTAATGACTATTAATTCTACATTCATTTTGAAAGCGAATAGTGTAGATTAGTAATGGACAAGAACAGTCTAGGAGTAATTAAGCAATTACAAGGTCTTCACTATCACACTGTATAATCAAGCTTGTTACTGTAAAGATTTATTACAATGTAATCACATTGCAATAGATAAAGTTTCATTCTATAACATGCATTTATTACAACGTGATTGCATTGAGATTAATAAGAAAAGCTGTTTGTACTTATTGCTACAGCTAGTATACTAACACTTCACTGTCGCTGTCAACTTTGAGGTAATAAACGTGAAAATTTATTCCCAATAAAGGAACGCGATTTTCAAATCTTAGAGAAAGCTTTTGAAAGAATTTGGGGTTTTCCGCCAGCTCTCTCCATTACAACCTTCTCTAATTTCCTCGTCCAGTGGATCTGAAGCTCTTTTAATGACTGTGACCCAAATCCCTATTAGATAGACTATATAATGGTACTAAATCCTGAAATAAAACGATCTTATTGAAACGTAAAACAAACAGAGTAGATGGAATCTCCAAATAAGGATGAAGAAGCGGTTAACTGCCGACCCTGAAATTCAGGAATACCTCAACGTTGAGAATAAATCCATGGCTTTTCAGAGACTTTTCGCGAGAAAATTTATTATTATTGATTTGTGGAGCTTAATATTTACGCATACGTATAATTAGAGAGAAATTTACCTCTAAATTTATATCGCCTAAAATGAAATTCAAGCCATATGAATAGATGAAATAATTGTCAGATATTTCTCAGAAATTTTTTTTTGAGTAATGATTAATTTGGAGTCTCAATTAATTCCATCAAATCATCAGCCAGACTGCTGGTTGAATCCTAAGCCCCTAACTGAAATGAGAGAGGGAATGAGACTTGCTAGGCTGGATATGGAGTGAGGTTGATTGCCTTTGCTTTCGGATGTATGCAGGTAAAGATCAATTAAGCAGTATTCTAAACATTATGACCCAATGGATGGAATTGTTGGATGAGTGGGGGGAACGATTGTAGACAAATTCCTCATTTCCTCATCTTAAAGCAATAAAATGTAGTTTTTATATTATAGTTGGCCTTAAATCTCTTCAATAAAGTCCTTAAGTTCCATTAAATGGCGAAAAATTCGATACGTGTTCGGTAATAGCGGATTTACTTCGATATAGGCTGTTAGTTAGAGTTTCTCTTTACAGCCCATGGCTCCAAGCTTCTTTCGGAAAGTTCTTCAATGAGAGAACGCCCCCACTAGATCCACCAATAGCACCGTCTCTTTTTCCCTCAATATTTGTTTTTCATCGCTCAAAATACGATCACTCTTAACTATCTTCTCCAGTGGAAGTGGTTGCGGAAGGAGGGGAGACTGAGAAATAAGAGTAAGTGGATGCGATAGCTTGTGAGTTACTATCTGTTTTGAATTGGGAACCTCCGGCTTCATACTTTCGGCTCAATATTGGGGTAATGGACATGTTGGAGTAGTCTAGAGGAGAATTTTGGCTGAAGAGGAGTGGGTAAGTTGTGATTGGTGTTTTAGTTTTTCTGCCGCTATTCCTGGACGTGTTTAATGCTTAACCTACCTCACCCTCGACAAAAAATATATCGCAGCTCATCCTGTTTACGGCGCAGATAAGTAACTCCATATGACTAATATTGTGCATGCTTAGAATTGCGTGAGTCCTTAACCATCAGTTATGAATGATAATAAATCGTAATGTAAAAGTTCCAGAAAAACGTTATAAATACAAGAAAATGTTACCGATTAAATATTTTAAAATATCAGTTCATCGTCATTAACAGTGATTTTTTACTTTTATCTGCTTTTGTAATAGAATCTGTGTGAGTGATCATGCCTAAATAAAGAAATATATTTATATATTCAAATGAATTAACTAAAAGAAACGGGTATTTACGAAATAAATCTATGTTTAAATGAGCATACATTTCTTCATGGCATAGACTCAACTAGCACTTCTTTTTTTCATAGCTGAACTGGATGATTTACCCCTCATTCGTTCTCAGAATAAGCGTACTATAATTTATTTGAAATTTCTGAATACAGGCGAATTATAATTCACGTTTAATGCATGTTTAATAGGTTTCGGAAGTTTTATTACAATCTATTAGAAAGGGCTAGGATTTCAAGAAATTTGGAGAAGACTACCTCTAGAAATTATAATTTCGATATAAAGAAATAAAAATTAAAGATGAGGAAAGGGAAGATAGAAAGGAAACGACGGAAACAATTATTTAAACAAATATGAATCCCATTCATAGGCAATAAAGATGCGGTCAAAACTAAATATCACAAATATGTAAATATCACCAGTAAATAAATATCACCATCAGGTAAATATCACCAGAAGTAAGTATCATAGTAATTGAAGCATAGGGGACACGAGAATTATTTATTGAGAAACTAAATAGCTGTAAATACCAATATTGGCAGCACAAGAAAGTATCAAGAAAGTATATATTAATTATATTTTGTCATCGTTCGTTTTACTTGCAGACTATCTACAAAAAGCGTTGCAGCGTTGCAATCGTTCATTTTACTTGCAGACTATCTACAAAAAGCAGTTGCAGGCCGCAGATAAAATTTTTTTTAGAAAATGAGGAATATTTTTATGAATTGCACAGAATATTTGTTTAAACATAAAAATACGAAATCTTTCGGCGAATTTGAAACTGAAAGCTACACACAATAGCTCGGGTTGAATATTAAAAATAGTATAAGTATTGTTAAAAGTGCTTGAACAGAGGTCTTTTCGTACACATGGGCTTCCATGGAAATCGTACCCCGGGCCGCTCTCACAGGAGTTGAACGCGCTGCCCACTTGGCTATCCGGGAAACCAACAATATTAAAAATGTTTCTCTTATTTTCAAAATTATTTATCAGGAAAAGAATATAAAATTGATGAAGTAGCGGTGATATTAACAAGAAGAATTATAGATTTGGGAGTATTTTTTCCAAGAATAGCAAGACTTTCCCCTTCATGTAATTTGGAATTAGATGAGAAGCGGACAATTTTAAGATACCTCTTCAATTAGCATTTTTTTTATCTGCCGGTTATTCGCTAATTTTAAATAGTTAACAACTTTTGCAAATTTTCTGTTTTCAAAACTCATAGTAGCCCACCGGGTGAGTCTTATCGGGCCGCATGAGGTCCATAGGCCGTATTTTGTACATCCCTGAGGTACAGCATCACTTTGAGCCATCCATAATAGGATGACCAAACCTATGTCACTGTAAGCAGCTTCCTCTTCCATAAACTGTGCTTTATCAATTCTTACTGTTTAATACTCCCACTTCGTCCTGGAAAAGGTCAAATGCGGCAGACACGTGCTCGTTCGCATGTACACGATTTTACGCTTAATGGGGAGTTGTTGTGGAGTTTGTACCTTGAAACAAATGCATTGGGTCTCAGCGGGGGTGCTTTTATTCGCTTAGAGGAGAGTGGGAATCGACCAGCATTTGTTTGAAGGACGTCTCATCCCAAAGAGGAAGCATGTCTGGGTCAAGGACGATCACCACATCAAACATCGATATTGCATCAATCTCTTTGGTTCTTTCCGGGTGCACAGGGGAATTGGTCATCTATAGAAAGAAGTCCGCCCATTTATCTTGTTCAAAGAAGAGCCATTATGAATTCAAGCATAGAAGTATCCAATTTTTATGACCGTGGGGTTTGCAAAAGTGAATTGAAGGATAATCTTTCCTTTAATGTTAAAGAAAGTCATCATCCTCAATATTAGCATAACACTGCAACTTCTTTCATAATCAAATTTAAATTTTTTCACCACGTGTATCGTGAATAATTGGCATCGATAGCGCTGGAGAGGCCTGAAATAAAATGCATTGGGATAAACCCTTATTACAAAACGAAAAATCAAGATTGACTCTCAGTGTTTCAGGAATGCAAAAAATTTGTGGAGAGAAATAAACTGTGCGAATTCTGGAGGTGAAAAACTTTCACCGTTGTGTTTTAGTCTCCGTGTGTCTTGAAAATTGAAATGAACATTTTGCATAATTTTTTATACTTTTCAATCGAAGAAAATTCTCTCATTTTAATGCTTTTTTGATATTATTGTCCCGCCAGGAAATCTTTCACTATTCAATAGAAAATAGAAACAGATGCAAAGGTGGAGTTTTTGAAAAATAGATTCCTCAACGCTCCATTAAAAATCTCCGAGGTATTTCAGAACATTACGTATTAGATAGAAACTTTTGAGGGACAGTTATAGATTTCATCTATAATACCATCGTGGTTCAAGAAGACTAGCTTTTATTAAGAAAAAGTGGGAAGCAGGATTCGCATCGTATATCACTATAGGGAAGACAGGAGTTCAGATGTCGCCCTTAACTGAGTCTTATAACAAATGCTGTAACTCATTTGATGTGATAAACTTAAAGCATACACGGAATCGACTTAGATGCCGCAAGTAATTAACTCTATGATCAAGAAAGGCTTTGTAAACAAATGAATTTTCCATCAAAGCCATAGGTTCCGCGACATCTTGGAAATGTTGGTGCACGTGTCCAAAGAAGATCCAGTTCGCCCCCTCCCAATTCTATTTAAGAGAAGAATGAGGACTTGATGAATCCGCAAATCAGAGCGTGCAGCAATTTGGAGACATGCGAAGGATTTCAACGTTCATATTTCCTGAATTCTTCCACGTGGACGACACAAAAAATCAAATCGTGCCAAATATCCGAAGAAAGAATACCACGCTCCTGACACAATCCTACCAAATTCACTTTCATTTATTGCGCAACATCGCAATATTTTCGTACGATATTATAATTTATCAATTAAAGTTTCAAGTTTTATGAATGATATTCATGTCCATTTGTTGATTGATATTAGATCAGAAAACTTCTGTTATTGAAAAATAGGTACGAAAAACAACTTTCCTTTTCTTCAAGAAATTAATTGGAAGTAAAATTTTTACATTAACCCATCCTCAACTTCAAGTATCTTTGTTCTATCTATTTATGATCTTCTTCGGGAGTGACTAAACTCAATTTTTTAGATTGTTTCCCCAAAATTCACCGTTGGGATTCATTATTTACAGCCTCTATAAGCGGAAAATCCGCATGTTATATTAAATTATATGATAATACTATATATAATCCCTAATTCCGAGTTTTCGTAATGCATATTCTGATTTGTAAAAGAAAGTAATCTAGGATACTGACTGCAATAAGTGTTGTAGCCGTCCCATCATCAAATAACAGCGATAGAAGTTTTGGAGAGGAGTAAGCTTCATCATCCTGAACTCACCTTCGAGATTAAGTCAGTAAACGAAAGAAAAGCGTTGGAAAAGATCTTTGAAGGTAGTGAGGAGTGCTATAAAAACTAGAAATCAAAGTTAAATGATAAAAATGGGAAAAGAAAAATGCTAACAATGAAGGAAATAATATAAAACTTGACTTAAGAGATATTTCTCCGTTGATGAGATAGTTTAAAATAAAAAACCATTCTTTCTGATACTAGACTTTGATCATATTTGGTAATTTATATGTTGGTTCCAATTTCTGTAAAGTTTTCCAATAATATATGAGTGATAAATTAGGCTTTGTACCCTGGTTCACTTACATGAACATGAAATGCTTACTATTTCTCGCAGAACAGCCGGTAAACGAAAGAAACTGAAAAGTTTTCTTTTCATATATTTGAAATCATAGGAGAAAAAAACGCACTGCATTTTTAAAATTATAGAACTTTTATAATTCATTGCATTATGCTGCAGACCCTAATGATCTTATCAAAATGTAACCTAATTTATACTAGCTACTGTTATGCTATACTATGAAGTCACTGGAATACTAAAGGGAGTAGACCTACTTGCTTCCACCTGTTGTACCGAGAAATGAATTATGCCGTTAGCGTGACTTTCATTACATTTTTCCGAGGAAAGGATTTTCCGGAAAGCAGAGAGGGGCACCTAATTTTCGGGGAGTTGGAAAGTGAACCGTTGCACACGTTTCCGCGAACTCATTTCGGTTGAAAATTTATATGAGAGCGAGAGCTTAATGAGGAAAACGTAATTACCGCATTCGGTTTAATCCATGGAAAATTCTTGAGAAGAGGAAGGAGAACGGATTGAAATGGAAGAAAGGGGTGTAAGGGAAGGATTCCAGATAAGTTGTAATTTTATGTTGCTGAAGAAAAATTCTAATGTTCCCATTGCATCATAAAATAACAGAAAAGTGTGCCTAAAGACATAATTCTTCTAATCTTACCGTCTTCGCTCAAGAAATGTTTGCAGCTTCTTCAAAAGAATTAATACTGCTTTTTGAAGTAAATATTTTTTACTCTATTTATCTGAATTTTTAAGTTAGGAAGACAACTTTTTATAACCACAGTTACGATAAATAATCTCTTAATAAAAGGTAGATTTCTTTAGTATTTTCATCAACCGTTTCTTATTTTATAATTTCTGCATTCTCCAACTCCATAACTCCAGCTAAGGAACACTCCAATTGGATGTGAAATTCGTAATTACTGCGTTCATGCAACACATTTATAGAGGTAAATTCGTAAACAATTCCGCGTTTAAACAAATTGGGTGTAAATGAATAGAGCTATGGATGAATGTGACTTGAAAGATGAATGCTATGAATATAAAGAAGTAAGGCAACGGAGGGATAAAACAAACTATGACATCTTATCTTGATGGATCGAACACATTTCACTTATCTTTCAGTACAGGATGGAGAAAAATATATGTATCTTTCATTTACGTTTATCTCAGACTTGTTCAAGAGTGTGTTGATATGAAATAATATGTGATAACATGAAATCTACTAAAAAATTACCTCTTATCAACAGGAAGGAAATCAGGACAAACTACTTCACTCCTCATCTAGCCTAGTAAGCCTCATTCCTTCTTCAGGACTTCCTGCTGTTAAAGGAGGTTTTGAGTTTCAAACCTACCTCTGGGTTGAATCATTTATGGACAGATAAAATGGGAAACTCTAATTATAGTATGTGGCAACGAGGAAAAAGGAAACTTAAATTCATTGTTACTAAAAAGCAGATGCAAACCTTGACTATCTCCCAAACATACCTCAAATATAGTTTCCAATCTAACTATTTCGGTAAGGAAAGAATCTTTCCGAACCATCGCCTCACAGGGGTGGATCTAGAATCTTGCCAAGAGGGGATGCACAAGACAAAGGAGGCGGGGGTTAACACAATTTTCATACGAAATTATTTCCGATTAACTTCTACAATGCCATTCTGTCGTGAATATTTTAGTACATGAACAGTGATCCAGGAGAAACTTCAAAAATCTAATTTTTATTCAAGCTTTATCCTAGGCAACTAGTTAGTACTATAAAGTCATCAACAAGTGAGAAGGGGGTGATTTCCTCCACTGAATCTGCCAATGTCTCTTCATAAGAAAAACTGCGCAGTACAAAAACAAAAATATTTACACAAGGGCGTTCCTTGTGTGAGTCAATGGACTTTGATTTTCCTTCAAGGTTCTCGGGAGCGATACCAAATTCGATTTATCCATTATATGTATCACTCCATAAGGTTTTTTTCACCTCTGAAAGTCGAGTCCTTGGGAAGTTACCTCAACACGAGGGCGACGCACGATAAATGATGGGTGTCTGAGGTGATTCATATTTCCTTTCATTTCTCAGTCATCGAGGTTATCGAATTTAACGCTTTCGCTCGTTTTTATGGGAAAATTGTTTTTTATCAGACATTTGAGAAGGGTTTCGCAGTGTAAGCTCGGAGAGGCAATGAAGCAGAAGGATAATGACCTTTCGTGGGAATCAAAACATTCTAAAATATGGATGAGGAGGGAGTATCTTAACAGTCTGTTTAGAATACATTTTTCGTTAGAACAAAAAATGATTAATTTTGTGATGAGAATATCGCTTTTCTATGATTTTTGGGGATAGATATTTCTACCTTTAGGAGTGCTTATCTCTAGTTTTGCTATTTATTTGGCTTCGTTTGTTTTGATCCACAAGATAGTTTATTTCTCCTTCGTTTTTGCTTAATTCTCTAACTTACAAAAAATGAAAATAGGTCAGGAAGAGAATGGAATAGGATACTGCACAGTTTCAATCTCGCCCTTAATAGAGTCGTATTTTGTTCGACTTTATATGCTAAATACCAACCTAGTGGATGTTGGCTCCTCCTCATTTTTGAGGAAAAACTCAGTGAAATTTACGAATTATTTGCCTATATCAGCCGTGGGTTTCGGAGGGAATTAATGAAGACATTAACTAAAGACTCATGAAGGCACTTGTGGCTAATTTGAATATTTATGAAAACATTCCTTAAGAATGGCATGGTATGGAGGAAGTAATATCTTTACGATGCAAATGATTACAAGAACATCATTGCCCAAAATCAGATTTATGGTACTATTCATAAAAAATGAATGACTCGATGTTTTGCAAACAAAACCTGAGTGATTCAATATCTCTCATTCATTAACAGCCGATTTCCATTTTATTTTCTTTCGACCTGGATATCTCTTACATTTACAAAACGGTAGATGTGATATTTACACAGTGGAGCAATTTCATGTGATATCTTTATATCTGAGCGTGGATAAGTGAACACGTATGTTTGCCCAAACCACGAAAACAAAACGTCAACTTTCAAACTTTCCACAACTCTCATTCGAAGATATTTGATTCCTTTTTGTGTACCTAATGGTTCCCTGTTCGATCTCTGACAAGTAAAAGCTTCCTCTTTAGAAATACACACAGAGTTCACTTTTATCTTTTCCAGACTATACTTCTTTCGAGATTTTGAATAAACGGGAATCCTTAAATAGAGATCAAATAAGTACGATAAAAGAGGAAATTTTCTTAATTTTTCATTCAAAATATCCGTTATAGATTTCTGGTTCCAACTGCTCAAACTTTGATAACACATTCCGAAATTTCTTCAAAATTCATCATTTGGCAACTTTCCCTTAACTACAAATGCCTAAGTCGAGTTAATTGACTATCTTGCGATTTTCGTAATATTACTTTAGAAAAATGGTCCTGTAACGTTTAAATGGTAATAGATAAATGGTTTTTTGTTTTTTGATTTCGACAATTTTAAGATTATACTTCCTTATCACATGACAACTTCAAAGTTACTAAAATTAACTGATTGAAAAAAAATGAAATTTTCACGATGAGAGGTTTCAATATTAAATTAATATCAGTAAAATAGCGCAATTTTGTATATTATGAGGCAATCAAACACTCGTTGTTTTCAAAGAACTGAGGTAAGATCAGAAATTCTCTTCGACATAAACAACACAAGTATATCAATTCTTCATTCCATATTCTGCTTGGAATCAATGGGCAGCATAGTTGTTAAATTAAATTTAAGACTATAATATCTTGTTCAGCGAAACAATATTCCATGTGATTGAAGTTATTCCCTATTTTGATTCGCATTCCAATTTTCGTTTTATGAACGATATCCCTTGGATTAGGTTTATCGTGCAAATCTGACATGTTAATTTTATAATTTCGGATACATTCTTCAAATATGACACACTAGGCGTGCTTTTTCGCTTTTTCAAATGTCTAATTTAGGTCGTTTACGATCATACGTGCTTTCTCTAAATGCACGAAGCTGCACTGGACGGAACCGAAACTGTACGTGACAGCCCTCGTGTGCCGAGTCGTTTAAGTCGTGGTACATGCCTATTTGAGTCACGTTTCAGCAGCGATTCCTCGTATTTAGATAAAATGGTATCATACGCAACGAATAGAGCTCGATTAAGGCACGAAAATATAAATCCACATAAATTGCTTATGGTGTTACCTGCAAATCGCCTTTTGACGCTATACAGGGGCTTGGCGCGCTCTTTATGATTCTATGTTCTCAACGAAGTATCAAATACAGAATTTAAGCCAACCAAGCATATGAAGGTTAAAAATTGAAATTTGTAGAGATGTAATTTGTAAAGCGGAAATTCAAAATTTATTTTAATTTTTATCCTTCATAATATACATCATTATTAACTGGTGAATAACATGACAATAACGATCAACTGATGATAATAATGATGATGAATAACTGATGATAATAATGATCAAATTCTAAAAATGCCCCTAATATGATGAAAACTGTCTAAATTCATTCATGAAGCGTTAAATTTTTCAGTTTTGTTTTCAAAATCTTGATGTGCAATTCCACGAAATTGAGGATCTCTAAATAACTTTAATATATTAATCTAACCTTTCCTCTTTCACAGTTAAATAAGATTAGATAAGTACTGCTAATAAGCTGTATACCTATTCGTCAGACTTTCAACTCTATGTGTAACTGCAGTAGAGTATCATCTTTTATTTCAATCATTTGCAAAGCGAGCGCATGCCCTTGCCTCAGTCCCACTCCATTCCCACTTTAATCACAACGGGCGCCATTCATCACAATCATGTCTGACACGCGCCTTTCCTTTGCATGCGCCAAGATTCCGTCCTCCACACCGCATATATGGCAGCATATCGAGACTGAAAACATCGGAAAAACATCGGCATCTAAAGATTAAGTAACAATAACTGGAGGGAATTTGATGATACCTGCAGGTGTAGAAGATGAAACTAGTTTCATATTACCAATAATGGGGAAAGATGTTAATTTTATCACATTTAACTGTATGATCTTTAAAAACGAAGGATAAATAGAAGTGAAAAATAGCGACATGACTGAGAATCGAACCCAGATCTCTCACTTTCCGGGCAAGTTTTCTAATCACAGAATTACGATTGGAATTTACATGGCAAATTTATTTTCACTTGTATCAAAAATTGCGGAGACATGTTATCAAAAGAGGAACTTTATTTTAAATCGTATTATTGAAGCCAACATATCAAAGGTTCAAACTTTCGCAAATTATTTATTTTCTTTGAAGTCGTGAATGCCCAGCCCCCCTAAGTTTCGATAGTTACTTGAAATTTGAAACCGTAACATAAGTGGTTTAAATACTGTTCATCGTTTACAGTAATTAATAACAGTATTTTGGCCTGCAATAATACTGAGATCTAGCTGAATTCCCTAAATCAGATATGCATATACTATTTTTCAAATGCCACTCTTTACATTTCTCGTGCGGTTATGATTGACTCCAAAACTTTAAATACTAAAATAACTTTTAAAGCGTCATCATGTAACTTAGCTATAAAATTAAATTTTAGAGAGAATTATTTCGATATATGAGTTCACACTGGTCTTATGTAAAAAGAAGAAAAATATAAGTTAGTGGTGCCGAAAGAATTTGAGCAAGGTTTTCTTTGATTTTCTCCATCTGAAAGTGTTATTGTATTGACTCTTTCGTGAAATATATCCACCATTGCATGAGGTCGGCTACTAGTAGACTCGTTTGGAATTATAAAAGATAAAATTATAAGGACGAAAAAATGAAAAATATTAGTAAATAAAATGTTCTAGCTTATGGGACTTATCAAATTAGCAACATTGACATGCCTATAAACGGTGGGAATAAAGAGAAAGAAGTTTGAAGTAATGAAGATACGACTAAACTTAAAATTGGATCGAATAAAAAAATGTAATTATTTTCCTACTGTTGGGTTGGGTTTGGTTAGGAAGCGCACAACACATTATGAAAATCTTGATGATAAAACCTCCTTTGGAAGTAAGGGGCAAAGTCGTGGGGTTTTTAGAATAGCAAAGTTATATGTATTCAAATGGAAATAGTACGAAGCGTTAAATAAGGCATTTACAGAAATTTTTGAATGACTACAGACGACCTGTTTTGCATCTAAAATAGCAGGGTGCATCTTTTAAGAGAGAATAGATTTTCCATGGGTAATTATCACGATAGATAAGGAATACAGTCCCAAAAACTTGCTGCGTCTTAGACTCTAGTGAGTCTTATACGTGGGTATATAAATTAATTCAGACTTCGAGACCAATGGAAACGTATTAGCTCAACATACTCAGCAACCTGGACCTACTTTAATTAGGAAACTTTTCTGCCTTACTGTAGTGAAACAAAAACAAAAACTTATTTCAATTGATTCTTCATTTAAAAATAAACAGTGTTGCCATGGACAAGAAGTAAACAAAAGACATTGAATAATCTTCGAATTTCTGAATGTTGAGAGGCATTGACTTTCCGAATCTCCTCATTGAAAATAAATAAATACATAGACCTAAATCTGTGACTGAGAAAACGCCCTCTATCTCTTCCTACTTTTTCGCTTCTGTTTCTCAGAAAACATCTCAAAGAGAACCATTTGATCCGCTTTACGCCTCCGCATTCGATGATTATGTAGTGGTCCTCCGAAGGCCTCGGCACGTGCGCCATCTCACTCATGTGGGCAGAGGCACTTACAACTTCCTCTCATCTTTATTCCATATCCTTCTTTAACATCCACTTAATACCTACTCATTTTCTATTTATAACGCTTTCTATTCTAACGCTTACCACCATATTTACAGATGTCAGTGTTTTCCACTCACTCATAACCGTGACTTTCAATTATAGCGGATGATCGGTCATCAGTCATAATTCATTTATAAATTACGTAAGATTTTCTATATTATTCCTTCTTCTCCAGTTTGCGGCAATGATCTTCTGTATGATTTACTATTTTCTTTCTTTGGCCTTTTATTGTTATTATTTGATGATATTATTTTATTTTATTAGGCTAGGTTAAGCCCGAGTGGGTCTCTTTTCCGCCTTATCCTATACGATATTTTTACATAAAGATAAAAGAGAGTAAATAGCACATGAAACAAAAGTAAGAAAGAAAAAAGGGGTAAAATAGGAAAGATTTGATCAGTGGATTCTTCAGTTTTCTTTGGAAATCATTATTAGCTCTGTCGTTGAGATGAAGACCTCTCAGCTGTGTTCGAGTACCACTTGGAATCCTGGTTTGAGCCTACTTCTACATAAATACCCTTCAAACCCTTATCGGTTTATGAGATGAAGTGTGAATAATATAGTCAAATCTTCAGGATTCGAAGTGAGACTCTCGGAATTGGACAATAATTTTTAAAATCTATCACCTCCCGTATGGGTGCTTCTTCTCCAGCTTTCATTCAGCCACACTCATCTTAAGTTTCATACAAAATATACCAACTTTCGTAACTTTTCGCGACTTATTTTCTTTTATCGTGTTAGAAGTTTTCCTGCGTATTTTAAAATACGTTCCATCTACGAGTTCCATCTACGAGTTCCATCTACGAGTTTCCATCGTACTTCCATTCAGCTTCCGTCTCGATATATTCGAAAATATTTTTGAAACTTCTTGGAATAATGACGCTAAAGCTAATTCCTATGATTTTGCAATGGAAATTACGCTAACTCATCCATGATTGCATTTCTTGGTGTAGCTAGTAAAATTGTGTTCAAATTGCACGTTAATGCCATTCATTAACGAGTAATATATATTCAACGCTGGTTAATTTCTTTTTTTAAATAGTCTCCTGGAATCTCTCAGAATTCACCACTCTTGGAATGGAGAGCTCTTAGTATCAACTCTTCGGGAGTTGGCAACTCTGAGTCAACACCGAACGTTCGATCTACTTCTTTGGCTTGTTGTTATCGCGCATCGTTCGCAGAAAGAACGAGTCCTTAAAACCACCTATCTTAGCATTATTTCTTTTATTTTACCATCATTAACTGATTGGCTGTAATAAAGGAATAATCAAAGTCATAAAGGTCTATTTAGGTGAAATTGACAATAAAACGTCTTTCCTTTCATTTTAGCTATTTTTAGTAATATAAATAATGTATGAGTAAATAGAAATATAATGGAAAAACTTAAGATGGAGTATATGTGAAATAGCGATTGCGCAAACGCACTTTCCTTGAATTTTTAGAGCGATCGCAACTTAGCTTCTATTATCCTTTCTCTCAAGGATTTCAATCCTTTGAAAGGTTCTCTGCGTCTCAGACCACTTTCCTAGCATTATATTTTTGTCGTATAATTATTTTCGTATATTAATTTATTCGTATATACAGCCAAGAAAATACAGCGTAAAGCTGTATTTTCTTGGCTGTATAAAGCTTTGCGGGTTCATTCAATTTTTTGGTAAAGAAGACCGTATAAAAATAATAGTCGTGTTTTTTTTTGGTTCATATTTATGGCTGAATTTAAGAGGTAGAATTTTATGTGGATACTACATTTTCAGTAACGAACTTCATTACTAATTTGGGTCAAAATTTTAATTATAATAGATTAAACAACACGGAGAAAGGAGAAGAGAAAAGATGGCAAGGACTTATACTTTAATTAAGACTGAAAATATGTGTAAAGGCAAAATCTCCGATAGTTACAAAGAGTGGCGATACGATCCAGAACTGTTTAACAAAAATTCTACTATTGTCCTTCCTGCTTACTCTGGACTTGTTAATAGAAAGGAGTCTACAATGTTATCTGCTAGAAAGTAGAATGAAGTTGTACATGCGATGATATGCTGTAATGATTGCAAATACGTTCAGAAAAACATAAAAACTAGGGTTCACTTTTATTTGAGATTTCTGAAAAATTCTGAATTTTCTGGTCACGAATTAGGGTCTAAAGCTATCGGCTTTAAACTGAGTTCCAATATTACTTCGGTATATGGTTATTGACGTTAGTGAAGAAAGAACCTTTTAAAGATTTCCATTTACTACTACTATATATTCATGCCTATCGAAATAAATTATCAACTGAGGAAACTTTAGTTTTACATATATCATTTTTATATCTTTGTCTAAAGATGATCGCTCGTTAATAACAAATGAGAGCATATCAAGAAATTAACTTAACCGTGCTTTTAGGAATAATAAAAGAATATAAACCGTTGTTAGTAACTTTGTTTACGATGCAATAAAACCGCGAGTTTGGCCATTATCACAAAATATGCTTAATTTAAGAGATAGCGATGGGTTTCAGCTTGACCCAGATAGCAGGGGGCTAATTATACTGAAGTAATGACCTTCAGATTTAATTACCTTTTTATTATCTAGTTCCGCAGTCATCATGCATCGAAAACGTTTTCAAAATGTCGGAGATACATACTAATTCAGAATTCATTTTCATTAGTTGAAGTGCCTTCCTCGTAATATTTCTCGACGTTATAAATTACATCACACGTGGGTTTTGAAGAGGCGGTCGTGTGTAAGTAATTACATCAAAAAAATGGATTACATATTATCTATCAGAGGCATTTTTCGTGCCGGAAAAGCACGTGGGAGAGAAATAAAACGTTTTCATCTCCGTGAGAGTCTATCCGCTCCCTCTCCTTGTATTTTGGCTCAACTTTCCTCCTACTTTCAGATTCTACAAAATCTGTCCCAAATATTCTTCCTTCCTCCAGAAGCCCCGGCGCCTTCTTATGAAAACGCTCATCCCTTCGTTTCTCAATATGTTGTCTTCTATTTCATTCCAGCATAAAGACGATTCATTTATATCCTTTTTTCTTCTTTCAGTCATTTATAAATGTAGTTCTTGACGATACTAAAAGGAGCCATTAATGCGGGTGGATAGCTATCTAGAGCAAAGTTAAAACTGTTTGGAATACGTTCAAAATTTACGAGGATATTAACTTATACATTGAATGGAAATTATGGATTAAAAAGGGTTCTTTCCTTAATATGAATTGAATCTAAAGATGTCTATAAATGTTAATATATTAAAAGCGAAATTTCTTGTTCTTCCTATAGTATATTAAAATACCAAAGATAACAGTCATGCAAAGGAAATTGAATGAAGATGAAACTTGCTTACATACTGTTTGAAGTTTTGATATCTCTTGAAGTTCATGTAATGCAAAATAGATCTCTTTTCCTCACGAGAGCGGCGAAATTCCACATTTCTTATTTTTCTCTCTTTGATGAAATATAAAATGTGGAAATATCTTTGTGATCGTTGACGCAAGGTCGTTGAAATTTCTCGTATCTGTGATGAAAATTCTTTCCGATATACTGTATATGATATATCTCTGACATTTGTTAACCCAGTAATGTTGGATAACTCACTCGTACTACCAAAACATTCAATTATCCAACGCTCCGCAACTCGCAATTTAAAAAATTGTCAGGGAAAGAGAAAGATTTTATTCAATCTGAGAAAATTAACCTTTTTTGTCTAAACATATTTGGAAAACTGTATGATATAATAATACTATAAATGATATTTTGTGATTCATGACAAACAATCTTCTAAATGCTGAAAAAGTCACTAATGATTGCGGTATATCTCTGACGTAAATTTAGTAATGTTTCTATGCTTATGAGTAAACATTTTGTGAGATACAATCTAATTTTTTAAGAATAATTTGTAGATTTATTAACCACTCATATCTGTATAGCACCTATTCCTGCTATGAACTCGACGAAACTTATGCAATAGCTAAATATTTTCAAGATATATAGTGATAATATATTCTAAACTATAATAAAAACAGTCAGAGGTGATATGTAAATTGCTACAAAATAAATTAAAGAAGCAACTTATTTCGCTGCTACAACGCTATCATGAGGCTGAAAATCCGTGGTTGGTTTGTACAAATCATCTATCGCTTGTTTTAAATTAAGTATTGCGCACTAGAACTGCATAGTAAGTATTGCATAACACTTCATAAGATATTTTTGAAAAATGACTATCCTGTATTATTTTAAAGGACTTAAATTTGTATTATTTTGTAGTCAACCCTTTAAAGAGTTCTCTTTCCTCTGTTACCTTGTTCCTTTAATTTACAAGGTTTTCCATTCCAACCCAGATAAATCATCCATCAACGCAAATATTTAACGAGCGAGGAAAGATTGTAAATCAGAAGTTTGTTTTAGAAGAAGAGCGGAAGTTATTTTTCTTCGGAGAGGGCTTCCAGAATAGGTTTCGAAACGAAATAGATGGAAGTAATATTTGGTAGGATGAAAAAGGAAATTGTGCAACGGCTGAAAGATGGCAGAAGGGGGAAAGGAGTAGATGAGTGGGGAGAAATGAAGTTTTTTGAAACGGGGTTAGATAAGATAAACAGTGAGAAGGGGATAGATTCGGCGGAGTTATTGGAAATGGGGCAGACATAAGTGCGGAGAGAGAGTATACAATCGGATGCAGTGCTGAGTGATGGAGTGGTGAAATTGGATGGGAGTTGCGAATATCAGTGGGAAGGAGTATCTCTTATCTTCTGCATAACGTTTACTCCTTTCACAACGACAAGCGGTTACTATGCTACAAAACTTCAGTTTTTCCGTAGCGAATAAACCAATGATATTGACGTGATGACGATTTATTTCGCCTTTTTGTTACATTTAAATCCGCTCGATTTTCATTGAGTTCATGGCGAATACATTTCGGTAAAATTTAACTTTTCTAAATAAGTATTTCCTCGTAAATAATAATGACATGTCTTTATTTACAGGAGTGATTGCGAGTCATATGTCTCTTTTTATATCTGACCTATTATTATTTAGGATTAAAAGAGGCTTTGGAAGTTAAAGAAAAATAAAATCAACAAAACAGAATGTTGTATAGGTTAAAAAAACATGCCTTTTCTTGGAAGCAATTAAAACTCCGCAGGAAAAGAGAAGGAAGGCGTGAAACACCTGCGAAACCTTCTGACAACAGTAGCAGAAATTTAAGATGAAAAGAGAAAGGGAAAATGAACAGAGAATGTTTATGATAATAGACATTAGAATTTTAAAAAGTGATTTTTCCATTGAACAAACGGAAAAACGACTACTCTAGTCTGCTATGAAGTCCTGGAGTAATCTTAAACTTATGAATGGCACATGAAATGTATTTTTAATCCACGGTTATGGAGAAATATGTGTTATTCTACAAAATACTACCATCAACTTAAAGCAGCCTTTTTACATATGGTCGCGCAGCATTTATTTCTATTAACATTAGTTTATTTCCCCTCATTAGGCGCGGACAATTCCACGGAAAATATGGCAGAAGTTAGCCTCCAGTTTTAAAATTTATAAAATTTTTATATTTTCTATGCCCTTCTATGAGAAAACCTTTAAACCACAGTTTCAGCTAAAAATCTTTTGCAAACTTATTGATTTTTTAAATTTTAAAAGATTCGCAAAATTCGGCGAACATGAGTCATTTCCAAGGGCTATAACTTTTTAATGAATCTTGTTAAAGAAATTGTTTTTCACTTTTGGATACTTATTGAATACATCTTAAAAACTTCTTGAATAAAGGTTTCATTTATTGTTTACAAAATGAACTCATCCCCTTTTACTCTTTAAATAATTTTAATCAAGTATATAGTCTAAAATGTTTGGTTTTCCTGGTAAAGTATTTGCAGGTCGATAGTTTCCTTTAATCCTCATTTCTTTTGTTGCCACGAATCGCTCTTACATTGTTACTTAAAGTCGTTATCCTCCGAAAAATTACGTATTCGCTCCTTAACTGACACTGCTGGGCAGACTGTCCCGAATCCATCGGACAAGGTACCCCGGAGCGATTAATTTGATTATAAAAGGTTTATTTTTGCTTCCTCTACAGATGCAGCGGCGTTTCCCGTGATATATGAGCCTTGAGGAATAAAGTGCCAGACGAAGATTCCAAACGCGTTCCAACGAGATGTTACGACATCCTTTGGAAGGCCTACCTTCGTTGGGAACCGTTTTAAAGAAAGAGAAACTGAGGAGAGGAATGCCGAGGGGAAGAAGGATGGAGAGATAAATGCTTCGGAGGCAAAATTAATACAGAGGGCATTAACAAGCTCAGCCGTTCATTGGGGTTAATTACTTCTGAATGCATCGCACCACTTTCCTTTCCTTTTAATAGTTCCTTAAGCGTTACCTACTCCATCACGCCTCTCCAATTTCCCTTAGACTGGGACGGCGGTCTGGTTTATTCACCCAGCTTTACTCAGACCTCTCTCCCTGGTTTCGTGCAGTTTAAAGAATGGTATGTACATACATAAAAAAGGATGACTTCATTTTAAAATAATCTGAGATGAATGTAGGAACCTTTCTCGGCCGGGTTATCGGCCGCATAGTTTGGTTCGGTTTGACCAGGAAGAACCAAGTCTTTCTACGATTTGAGATTATTTTTGGAATGCGAAAGATATCTCCACAAGCATAAAAATCCTCCAATAAAGGCGTCTTCTGCTAAAGCAGTAACTACCCAAGGAATTACAATTTTTATAACTTTTTCCATAACAGTAAACAATTTTACTGTGGCGAAATTATGACTAATGAATCTGTTCTCGCATCCAACCCATCTTCATTTAAAATTTAAGAAAAAGAGATGGCTTGAAAAATTCAAAGAAGGAAAATACTTGGTGGTTTTAAAAACCTGTTTGGACTTAGGAAAACAAATAAACTAAAAGAGAAAAAACCCGGAAGAAGGGGGTGTGTGAAAGAGCTTTGAAACCTAGAGATATTTAACTAAATGTTATGGAAAAGGAAGGTTAAGATATTTGAAAGCAAAAAGAGTTTTCATTGGCGTAACTATATATTTTGATGAATTATTATCCTGATTAAATTACCTTATCTCCAATACCTCAATATAACATTTTATTTGCACTTTTAACTTTAGTTACATTTTACTTTATTCTCCATGTAAAATACTGTAATTCGTGGAAGCTACGAAGCACTGTTTCTCAATAATTGTTTTTAATACTTCCAAGAAAAATGTCCATTAATTCTCATGTAACTGACTACTCGACGATCGTATAATGAGACTAGTTTTCCTTCGGTTGAAATAAATCTTTACGAGTGAAGCACCGAATGAAGTACAGATAGCCAACCTTCACCTATAACGTGGTGAAACCGAGTTATTTCCCGTTCATCGAGATTAGAAATCCTAATTAGTTCTGTATTATATGTGGGAGAGCGTTGTTACACAGATATTTAAAGCAACTGTAACTCGACCATTTCCTTGATCTCTTTTTTACATTTTTCAAATGTCACGAGAGTGTCTTTGAGAGTCCTTTTTGTTTGCCGGTTCTGTATTTTATGCTTAAAAATAATGTTATCTTTGTACATACATTCATTGCAAATAAGTTATCTTGCTTCGCCGTTCTAAAGGAATCCTCAATCAGTACCTTGTGGATCCTGAAAGCTAATTTGTGCGTTATGCGATTGCAAACGTTAGCATTCTAATAGAAGAAGACAAGGGAAATAATTTACGGTTAACCGGTTAATAATGAAAACACAGTCATAAATTATACGGCTTTAAGGTTTCTTTAATCGGACCCTATAATGAAATTTATTTACCTTTATCGGTAATGGAAAAGGAAACTTTGAATGATAGTTTTCAGAAAAATTAATTTTTTGGACGAAAATTGCCGCAATACTCATCATTATCAAGCAGTTCTCAAAACCAGGTCCATCGCTTTATTCTGTGAAATTAAACGATCAATAATTATTGATTACACTTACTCGTGTTATTAATCGGACTGAATTTTTCTACGCCAATGACAATTTGTAATGCGCGCTGTTGAATCACTATCGGATTGATCTAGAGAACTTCTTTGGATGAAGGTGGACCAGAATCTTCTGTCCCCTTAAGTGTAGTCAGCGAGACCCCATGGGGTACTGGACCACCGATGGTGATTCACTCTTAAAAACAAACATTTCAGACTGGAAGAAACCCAAGCTCATGGAAATTTCCGCTTATCTATTCATTATTTATATAATATATAATATGGAAACAGCCATCAGCGTATATGCTTAAAGAGATAGTATCATGATTGATGTTCACGTACGTTCACGTATTACTTTCGGTGAATTTATTTTTCACCGAAAAGCTTTATAGCAATGTGCGAATGCAAAAAGGGTTCCATTTGGGAATTGCAGATAAGAAAAGTGTCGCCGTAAGAACTTGCTTTTTTTAAAAAGAGTTTTTCCACAAGTTAGTGATAGATTAGCGTTATTATATATTATGGAATCATCGGAAGAAAGTATATTCTAATCTAAGGTAGACTTATTTGATACAGTTCTCGTAAGCTCGAGAGAGAGTGCACAAGGAATGCCCTATATCAAAAACGCTACGATAGTGAAATAAGCTCTACAAAAATGCTTTCAGACGCAGGTCGGAAATCCTTGAAAGAAAGTAGCTTAGAATCCAGGCTGCAAATCCTTGACAAATTCATAAGAAGTGCGTTTGCAGAGGACGTAATTGGTATTGCTCGGCCCACTGATACTTCGAACGATCCGACCGTGAGCGTAGGATTTAATGAGCGTGGGAGCGAGTAAACTAAGAAAAATAGGTCCTAAGATAAGTCGATTTAAGAACTCTTTGCGAACTATACGCTTCAACGAAAAACTAAAGAAGTAGAAGGAAGATTGGTATTTATACCCCCTGTCGCACACCGAAAGGCGGCTTGAAAAGGTATTGATGAAGAATTCAGAACTTGAGCAATCTCGGAAGACATAGTGGATATTCATTTAAATTTCTACGTAGGCCGATCAAACACTCCAAGAAAAAAAATTGAGGAAATAGATGCAAGAATTAGATACCTAACTACAAGAAAATAATCGATTCTTCTAAATAATAGAATCCTACAAGATACTTCAATGTTCAAAGATTCTTTTTACCGCAGACTTCGCACAACAACAAGAGATCAGAGAAATCAGACTATGGTCTTTCTCCCACTCCGAAAAACGCCTCACATGACGTATCTGTAGATGTAGATATTTGTCGTAATATGCATGTTTACCCTCTTAATTGGGGTCCACCACCCCTTTGACAATGTTAATATTTGCTCCTGGGCGCCAGAGTCTGCAGGAAATTCCGTGTGAAGAATTTGGGATTTTGTCCAACTTCCTTCCTCGTGCATTTCTTCCTCCCACTCACGAATCCAATGGATTTCGACATCTCTCATCACTCTCTTCCCCACTCGTAATTCAAACGCTGGCAATCTGCCTCGCTCTTGTTTTTCTCTTTTCACCCTCCTTTCCTCTTCACACTCTATGCACTCATTTTTCTTTATATCATCTCTCCGACACTCCTTTCCTTTCCTTCCATTGGATTTCTTTATCTCAAGTTTCTCATATGATTCTCTATTTCTATTTGTTATATCTATACATCTGTTAGCGCAGTTGTTTATAATGCTCATACACAACTTAATGAGAAACTGGCGATATTAATCACTGAGAAACTTCATTCTTTGCGGTTATTATGCTTTGATAAATGTTGAGAATTGTCCTATGTGGAAGCAGTATCTCATTCTGGAATCAGTATCCTATTTATTTATTTATTTAAATTCTTTGTTTCTGGCCTTCTAGACATATGGCAACGATGTGAATTTTTATGATAGTATCGGAATACTCGTGTTTTCCTTCTAAAGAGAAGCGCTGGGATGTTCGAGAGGCCCTTGTTTCTGCCACATATTATAGAAAAATAAATAAATCATTATCATTCGATAGTACCTACGGTGAAAGTAAGAGATTATCTTTTACCAAATAATGAAAACAAACATGGCGACAAGTAACAATACTTCATGACGGAATTTTATTATTAGAGAATTAAGTTCCGCTGAGACTTTTTGTAAGTCACCGAAAACTTATCTTCGGTAAATTTATATTCTGATAAGACTATTACATAGACATAAGATGAGAGTAACGTTTCGATGTCGAGTGATATTCATATAAATGTATCTCATGCGTATCAAGTATTTTTCAATCAGATTATCAGCTTTCGTATTGCCTGACGTATGAAATAATTGAATCTTCATGCTTTACGTGAGCACGATTCGACAAGTGCTACCATACAGAGATATTTTTTAGTCTGCTATTTCCTACTTAATGTTTTCTACATTTGTGTTATCGAATAAACTATAATTAAAGTGTTTTTCGAGATTCTTTTTAAAGTTAGCCAGGCTAGGTTTCACAACGGCAATTCTTTTCGATTTATATTCTCATCATCATGTTTAACTTGGAAATATTAAGGATCAACCGAAAGGTTTATTTGCTGAAGGAATACAAATTATCCTTAGGCTTTTTTATCGTTAATCCTTTTAAAAATTTCTAAAGAGCTCTACATGTCCTATTTCAATCACTATACAAAGGGAAATAAAAAAAGCTAGTCTAATGAAAAATGAACATTACTCTAGGAGGTGTGGTCGACGCTAATGACTAACTTAAGAGCGGCAATGTGCCAAAATGAAAGAAAGAGAGCAATGATATGCACCTGGTCAGAATGTAACGATTACTTTGGCGTACCATTATTTTGTCACAGAAAAACGAATCCAGTGGGATTCATGAATATTCATGACAGTCTGCCAACTGTCCTCAATTACGAGACAGCGGCAGACGGCAATAGTGGGTTGAAGTCGCTCTTTTCCTACATTCAGTTGAAGATTTTCACGAGAAATTTTCAACATTTAAATTCGCCTAGAGTTTTCGTCTTTTACAGTGTAAAACTAATAGTTCTGTATTTAGAAGATTAATCACTATTAACTCTATACATATGTTACTAAAACCCTTTTGCAGAATTGTAATCGGTGCTAATAATAAGACGCCATCTAGAAAGAATTTTAAAAATCTTGAATTCCAGAATGTTACGTCTTCAAATATACCAGAAAGTCTGATCATGGTATTTATGACTTCAAATGTACATTTTTGATGAAAGTAGTCCGCTCTCGCGCAATTCAGAAAATAAATCTGTAAAAACATATCAGAATCAACAGGAACGAATTTTAGTTGTCAGAGGACCTAGGCGAAAGGACCACCTTGAGGCTCGCTAAGTGATTATTCGCTTAAGAAAACAGCCAAACATTCTTTTATGTTCCTTTAAAGATGAGACCGTCAACTAGTATCCAGTACGACTAATGGTAAATCAGTTCCTCCGGCCTAACATTTATGGTATAACGCAGACACATTATAAAAATTATATTCTGTAGGTAATAACAAAATTAGAATATAAAATATTTATTGTATAATAGCATTCACTAATTTAAATTAAATTACGGTAAAGCATTTTTCCTGGTAGATTTTATCGGTATTTTACTACCCGAGAAATTTTTGAAGTATTTCCTTATATCTCCTAGTTCTTGGAAAAATTTTCTTGGAAATGATGCTCAATTATATAGGCGTATCTAAATGCGAGAGATGAAATATAATGTACTTAATCGAGAAATATATTAATTTAAACCACCTCGACAAACAGTTAAGTAGCTGAAAATTGGATAAGTAACATTTAGTTTCATATTGCAAATATCCTCATGTTTAACTGCATTTGTCTTTTGGTAACGCCTAAATAGAAAACAGCGTGAACTTACTGCTTCTGAACTCGATCAACTATAGGATATAAACCACAAGGTTGCGTTCCAACAACATAAAATAAACAAAGAGAGATTTGAATCGATTCCAAGAGCAACTGCGTGATTCATAAGTGACCGTCGTTTGTGGAGATGCAGAAGGAAATTGGGGCAATGGATACTTACCTCACGATGGACAGTGAATCCCTCAGAGACAAAAGGCTTATATCACAGGATGCACCGTGACCTTAGCATGACAGCTGCCAGGACCAACAATGTCCGATGCCAAAAGAAGATTTCCTCTGCAGCGAATGGTTTTTAGTTGGGAAAGAGATTCTTTTGAGGTCGAGTGATTTAGGGCAGCCTCAATCCTCTTAATCCTAATAATTTATAAAGATTTAATCCTTTTCCCAAATTGACCCTCAGTGTTTTGAAAAATATACAAATTGCTAAATGGTTTATAATTTAAAGCACAAATATTGGGTTTATACCATCAGCTAGGAAGAAATATTTTAAACCAATCAAATTTGACGATGCAATACTTCATGATAAGACATTCTCTCGAAATTAAGCTCTATTTCCAACGGCGAAGAAGCTTTTTAAGTGGAATCAGAAAAACAGTATAAATATATTTGAAATGTTGCGCAAACTTATATCAATGTAATATAAACTTTTTATGGATCTATTGCATCTTAATTTTTAGACAAAATGGTGAGTAAATCCTTGTATTTGATTTTTAAAACCATTATGTTTTCATGTATTTATAGAATTAACTGCATTTGCCTTCTGAAAAGCAAATGGAATGAATGGAATTTGTGGCGAATGAAAATTAAATGTTATATGAAAATAATATATAAATCACAACGACTGTGAACTGGAACCATTTACTGGAGATATTTTCGGTCTTTTCTCCGAGAATCTATTTCAATTCAAGAGTGATATTCCCAGTGAATTAAATATGTGAAACTGGATTATAATCATTAAACAATATGATGGGTGCACTTTATTATCACTCTACACTATTTTGATGCAGTTTTATTTTATTTTATTAATATGTAATTTAGAAGATTAGATTATAAGATATTGCATACAACGAATTTGCTAATTTTATCTTAATATATTGCAACATGAGACTTGATATGGCATTTTATTGTATAATATTGCTACTTATTTTACATCGATCAACATACTGAAGATAAATCTAATCTTTGAATGGAGGAAATTCATTAATGCAAGATTGTTATTACATTTGCTGGTGTCTTCACGATTTCAGGATATTTCACTGCTTGCGTAAGACAAATGTCAAATATATTATGTGTACCTCATATTGCCATTGTCATGCTACAGCCTAATGAATGCCTATTTCTTAAAATAGAAAAACATATTACTAGAATATTAAATTAAATCCAAGGCGCCTACGTAGCCCATGACCAATCGAAGCGTCATTCGCAGCGGGTGGTATGCGATCAACGTATCCACTCCTACGCTGCTATTATCTTGACCGCAATGGATATTGATTCACTTAGTTTACCAGTCGTTTTAGATGGACCAACGTCATGGCCACGGGAAACGAAGCCCGCACAGCTTCCTTCAAATGTTTGAAAAGTTTTATAGTACCCAAATTGAAGGTGCTCGTTTCCCTACTGACTTGATGCAAAGCTAAGTATAAAGTAACATGCTATTGTAATTACATCAGTAATTTTGATGCAAAGCACAAGTAGGTTCTTTTTGGTTCGAGAATTAGACTAATGATTTTAATAGCATAAAACAGCATGTATTCTGGTTTTTGCTACGGTTCAATGAAAACACCGATTTCGGATGAGTTTATTTCGCCCTCACTTCGCCAACAAAGGACAGGCCGACGAGATTAGCTGTTTTTTTTCATTCCGACCATTAAAAATTATTGAAATATGAGAAGTACTTCTCAATCAAAATATTTCAAATTCATTTTTCAACGAAGCTCGCAGCATTTAAAAAATAACACTGATGGTATGAGACCAGATATATGCGACTGTCATGCATATGTTTTGTTAGTTGTGAGTGTGAGATTTACAGATTTTCCAAAATTCCATCCATTTCATTTATGTAAAAGAGAATTTTTAGTAAATAAAATTGGAATGTAATAAACAGATGTTTTCGATTTAGATTAATATCTTCGGTCTTTTATTCTCCGGTTCGGGTTCGGTTTTTCATCTTGGCAAAGATGATGTTTTTCGGTAAACGGTTCAGATCCGGTTCGAAGCCATGATAATTTCTCGATTATAAATTACTCTGACCTTGAGATCTTATATCTTTATAAATCGGTTACTTATTTAGAATCGAGTTTGTCGAAGATGCTACAGGAGACTCGAGGATGCGTACTAATTAATGAAGACCCAAATAAGAATGTATTAGTAAAAGCTGCCCTTCACCCGTTTTCCATCGCTTCCTTGTCATAACGAGAACTCTCGCCAACGGACTTCCCCTTTCGAAGCTGACTCAGCAACGCATGCTAAATGGAATGTTTTCCTTGCGGTTTCCACTCTTGAAAGGGCAATGGGATTTATCACTGCATGCCGTTGAGGACGTTCATACCGCAGTGCGTGTGGGATGCTGCAAGACACTCTCCTTGCATTTCGAATTTAAATGTAATGGCGTAGAGGATATCCCTTCCGCCCACACGCCGCTCCCAAGGTCTTCGAAGCTATTAGTTATCATCAGCGGAGAACGGACTTCTATAGGCTGCTCCATAAATTCCAAATTAATGTATATACAGTTGAAATTGGTTAACACGAAATTTAAGGAAATAACCTATATATTTACGAGTTCACCGAATTTCGTATTAATCGAATTCCTTGAATCCATCGCTTTGAGTTCCATAGTTAGGAGTATTATTATCTTTAGTATCGAAAAAGACTAAAAGTTAACATTTATTAAACAAATATACTTTTAACAAATAACGTAATCAGGTAAAATCAGCTGTTTATAAAATTAAAATAAATTTATGAACATTATTTTAAACTAATCTAAACTAATTAAATTTAAACACAAAATGATAATTTTTAAGTCGAATGAAATCTCACCATTAGTGCCGTTTTGCGTAATCCGAAGAATTTTGAGGAGATATTTCGCGTCAAAAAAGGAATTCAGTAAACACGAAAGTCGTTTAACGCGAAATACTGATTTTGACTAATTTCCAATTAAAATACTGATTTCCACTGTATATAGATAAAATTGGAATTTAGGTAGCAATGGTTATAGGTCTGTTCTTCGCTGACGACAACCAATGGCTTCAAAATCGTCCTTAACTCGAAAGTATTTAATTCCGCACTTAAGTAAGAGAAAATGGGATTGTGATCCGCGTAGCAATGTTGGTAAAATAGATTGCTTAAGGTTGAAAAATGTTGGTTTCGAATTCGGTCATCCATAATTTAGTTCGTAAGTCTAACACCATCTGTAGTGCCACATTTAATAATTTGAATTTCCACTCATCATTATGATCGTACGTTGAATACAACAATGATGTATATACTTGATTTTTGAAAGAAAGATCCGAGACCGACGGTGTAATTTCATTTATTATTTTGTAATAAAGATAAATTTCAAATGGAATATTTTAGAAGGGATTTCACAGCAGTTTTCCTCTTAAAGAAGAAATCCACTATAATTTAATGCTTCAGAAGGAAATCTACATACAAGTGTTCGTTAGTATAAACTTTAAATTACCATTCACGTAAATTTACATAACTTTACCTAAATGCGTGGAATAATGAATATTTGTGGAGGAATCAGGGTATATTAGTACTGTTGCAAGTGCTTCGAAAATGAAATTAGATTATTAGAAGAGCAGTCGATTTTATTCACAGTTACACAATGTATATCTGTGAGCTTAAACCATGCTTAATCGGAGAGAATAACAATTCAGGATTAGCAACACTGCGTCACGAAAAGAGATTCGGTCAAGATTCAAATATACAGAGAATGAATATAAACTACAGAGAAATCCTATTTCTGCATAAAAATGGGAGAGAATGTATTCGATGAACAGTGCATAGGACAGTTGCGGAGGTTGAGTCTGTGTATACAAGATGACGTGAAAAAGAAAAGAGAGAAATGGGTAAGGAGAAGAAGTTGGCGCGGATATTCTTGGAAGATACGCTACCCAAGTCACTTGAATGGAAAGAAAGAAATGTGCGTAGGACATTCGGGAAAATCTTTTGAGAGCCCAAAGATACTTGGCATGGATCAGGGACTCTCACATTCACTGTATATGCGGTCGCAGTTTAAGGATATATTTCGTGGAAAATTAGTCAGAAATTCAGAAAAGAAGTCGAGTAAATGTCAAAGGACTTCACAGTCATTCCAAGAGCGTCGGTAAATTAAGAATTCATTCATGCCCTGCTGTAAACATGCTTCTTTCCAGGAAAAACCACGTATAGACATTCCGTAGTGAATATTTAAGCGCCGGTACTTCCGAGTTTTTCATAACAAACTTGTATAAATACATACATTTATATAATTCACTCTGTTTCTTTCACTGGAAAACATATGCTAGCCTCACATATTCAACATGAGTTTTCCTTCCATACATATTGGCATCAGACAACTCCGTACACAATTTTTTACCCTGCTTTCTATTCTTAGACCTACTTAGTATCTTCCTTACGGCATCTCATTTATCTCATTCAGCCAACTTCTTCTCTATTTCTCGATCTTCATTCAGTCAAATGCTTCTGAGAGCTCTCTGAAGGTGGCTGAGGGGGTTCAGTCGTTACGGGCCCCTGCACTTATGGTGCCCCCGCGGCACAGTGTGTTAGAGCCTTTGATAATCTCCATATTGCCATTATCTCCATACTTCAGATATTGCTCTCGAATTAAGGCTAAAACAAGGGTATTTAAACATTGAATGGCTTTATAGAATAGCTCTAATAACGTCAGTAACACTAAAATCAGCTGAAATATCATAGTCCTAGTATTTCTAACAGTGTTTCAACAGATAAGGTCATTTCGCACATAAAGAAAAATGTTTTTCCCTAGAGTTTCCCTAGAGAAGCTGAGGTGTTTATCTATTTTGTCAATGGAACATGAGGGAGTGTGTATTTAAGTTTGGGTGTATCAAAGCTGAACAAATAAATCTTCTTAGTCCAAAGGCCTTATTATTTTTCATGAATCAGCCTCAAACCTTAACAAACAGTTTTAAGTAAATGTTATTTCGTTTTAGAAAAATGATACAAAAAGAATGAAAAATCGCAATTTAGTGAGATTTTTTTTTAAGTATTAGAAACGAATAGCAGCCCTCCGCCGAATGCCCTACGTATCCTAGAGACGGCTCTGTCCCTGTTTCATTTTTCATGGAATTCTCAGAATTGGCTTCTTGGAATTTCCCATACGATAAAGAGGGAGCTAAAACATTTTTGCCCCTTTCGACATTTCCACACGCTTAATCACTGGAAACGCTGTACCCTTCACTCTTTTTATCTCTATTTTCCCGCATTTTTATCTAAACATCTATTTTTCCTATCTGAGAGAATATTTCCAAGAACGCACAATCATCAATCATTTCGATAACCCAACCATTTATATTTAATACAATGTACGGTTACAATTACCCGATCGGTTCACTCCATCAATTACAACAGATTTTGTTTTTCTCTCCGCAATAAAAGCCATGCTATGAAAGAGATTGCACAAATAGAGGTATAGCAAACACCTCAGCTAAAGGCCATAAGAAGAAAACCCGAGGTGCAGAAAAACACTTAAACAGCAAAGGAAGTAAAGATAAAATGCGGAAAAACACAAATAAGGGACTTCATCAGTGATATCAATACATAAGGTATTTCAGAAAGAATGAACCAATTTCATTGAGCTATATTTTATTAACTATCAATATTTATATCTTATGAATATTTTATTATTTTATATTTATATTTTATTAAGCGTAGAAATTGGTTCATTCCTTAATAAAGCTCCTGTGAGCAGCAAATAATTCAGAAGAATTACACGAGGATGCAAGCGATTGAGATCTTTCTTTATTGCGATAGTATAAAACCCCGTATTTTTCGAACAGAATATTATACCTTTGGAATATTTAATTAGTTAATCGCTTATGCTGTCTTATTTCTATAATTTTTAAAACAGTTTTGACGAAATGATCAATTAACTAAGTATCTTTGGAAAATGGAAAGTTTCGAGGGTCATGCGTCGCTATTTCTTAAATTAAAATGACTGAAACGTAGCTTCAGGGAAAAATCGATCACAGTTTACTGAGTCATTCATGAAACATAAACTTTTAAATGATTCAATGACGATTGGCATCCTTTGTATTCAAATTTATCATTTTTACGTTCCCAAACAATCATAGGATTCGATTCAAGGTTTTAGTTCTTTTCCCATACTGAGTTATGGCTCAATTTGCAATCAATACTGACATTTAAATGCCCTCCGAGACCGTTAATTTCTTGCTATAAGACTAACGCCCTACCATAGAAACCTATTCTTTGGCACTGTTAATTTCTCTCTACACAAAACTAGAAACGTTCTCAGAGTATTCGTGAGCGAAATATTCTTTACTACGCCTTAGTAGACGTGTGTACGACGACTTTACATAATTAATGATTGGTAGGACACCTTGTGAAGATAATGACTCAGAGCGGAGTTCTTATGCTTCAACAATGGCCAAAATTTTTGATAATTATCAACCTAGTTACCCAGAAAAATAATCAAACAGCTAAACGCGATGCACTGGGAGAAAATATCCGTCTCAACAAAATTGAGGATATGACCTAAAAACATACGAGTTCGCGAAACAATTTAACTTCTAGTGACCACTTCTTAAATCGAACCCAACTTATAATATGGTGAAAGATTTTATAGGATAGTAGTAAATTATATCACGATAATACACTGGCCGGTAGATCCCCAAATTATAAGATGACCCTTTATTTTTCTATAATTTTCGACTTAAGTTATCTCAAAAGCATAAAAGGAATTATGATATAATAATAATTGAATAACTTTTGTAATAGTTATCAGTTGGAATGAAACTGAAAAAGCAAATTCACAAGTCGAGAGGAGACATGTAAAGAGAGTGAAGGGTATGAGGGACTTGAGTTCAAAAAAGATTCGTAATGCGAATTGGAGCGGAAACGCAGCAGATTAGATTTCAGAGGGCGAAACTCGCAAGAAAGGGAAAGGGAGTGAGAGGGAGTAAGAGAGAGAGAGAGAGGGAGATAGTAAGAGTGGGAGGGTCCTCTTAAGATTGCGAATTTGAGGGTCTCCGTTTGCTGACGGCCTTTCTCTGCGAGCGCCTCTTTTGCTCTCCGTGAAAAGATGCAGGAAATGACGTAAACACAGCCTTGGAGTGCTCTCTCCAATTAAAGGTCGAATCTGTTACACATTTGCGCATGCGATACTCATCGACACGTTTGCCAGCGTGAAATATTTCTAGACATGTGTGTCACAGTATTCCTGGTAACGTACGGAAATTGGTGACTGAAAAATGCTACTATATTTTGTAATTGTTTAGCAAGAGTAAAATTAAACAGACGGAAACTGTTTTAGTAGGACGATGTTTTATGAAAAGTAAATAAATGGCAGAAGATGCGCTATGCGTCTCATCAAACGCCAAACAAACAAACGTGTGTATCAAACACCGTTCACAAACTGCTCTATTTCCTTGCTTTGAATATTGCCAACAAAATAGCTAGAGAAACGTCGCCATTTGTGTTGACAACTGACAACTTGGCATTCCCAAATATCTTAACTTCAAGATTCTTAATATTTTAACGGATAAACATTTATAATATCTATAATGCATGTCATAAACCAGAAATGAATCGAATGATAATCTTTGAAACGGTAGATATTTCATGAGATGGCATTAGTATGGGCATCATAAAATATACTTTTGTTAGCTCCTTTAAAAAATGAATTCAAATAATTAAGTCTGTAAACAACGCAACAAAACGCTATCAGCAAACTCTCTCCTTAAAAAAAACAATTCCTTGGGGATTCATTCTATTCATTGTAAATTTTAATTTATATTGCTAACCGCATTCGTTACGGATACCGAAATTAAGTTATATTCTATTATACGTATAATCAAGGATTCATATATAATTTTAGAAAACGGAAAGAAGAAAATTTATAGAGATTGAATAGGGCTTCCGTGACACGCTCAGAAATATAGCAATTGACCACAATCAAAAAAATATGCTGATCATTAATTCATTGATAAAATTTTGTGCAGAGGGGAAATCGAAGATGATTTTTAAGTTTTACACACTTATTTATCACAGTTATGAAGGTATGAAATTCATTATTCAAAATAAAATTATGAATGATCATAACAGAAACGAAATTTTTTAAACATACAAATAACAGTCAATTTTATCATTCTATTTTGTATTTTTATACATGTATTTCCAGATAATAACAATCTCCTCGGAGGAAAATAGAGTTAATCAGGCTGATAATCATGTTATTTTTATTGATTTTTGTGAGTTCTCATTTTTTTTTAACATCGCTAGTTTTTCTTCGGCTTAATGAAGAATGCTGATCAAAGACACACAAATATTGGCAAAAAATAAGAATTTAGTGAAGAAAGATAATTTATTGTCATAACCGCAATATCCATAACCTTTTACTCAGGGAAGAAACGGAATTATTTACTTATATGTTAGCATGAATAATGATAAGAATAACTGTAAGAACCAACCATTTCCGAAAAACCATGAAACCAAATATTATCATAAATAATATGAATACTTTTCAACCTGCAAACAGAATTTCAAGCGAATAGAAACTGCTCGCAATTGTGTTCCATTCAAGGAAACGTAGAATTGAGAGTAGGACGAAGTCTAGGGCACAACGTAACATCTGGAAAAGCATAAACCGAATAGGTACGGCACAAAAGCGAATACCCTAGAGAAGTGGAGTAAAAATATCATTGCCTCAATGCGATTGTGGGGCAGCAAACCAGATCATCCGACGTGAAGATTGCAGATCGAGGATTACCTAAGGTGAATTAAAGGGAAGCGGTTCCAAAGATTCCACTACGATCTCTTAAATTAGATCTTAAATCACTTTCACCACTGAAATATAATAGTACATGTAACATTCATCAATGAACATGAAACCATAATTACCCTTATTATTTCCTTCATAAGTAGAAAGAAAATCGGTGAATTTGCTTAGATTAAACAGCTGCACCATAATTACAAAATGGAATGCAATGTTATCGAATTTATTAATTCAGCCTCGACTTTACGGTTGGTCTTCATTATAATATTTTCATTGAATTTGAATGTAATTTTTGTAATGTATGGTTTCAATTCGAAAAATGGCAAAATTATGTAATCTCTTTATTTATAATGAGCAATATCATTTAAAAAAGCTGAAAACAAGAAATGAAGGTGAAAAAATATCTTATCAAATGTTGGATGCTCGAAAATATTTCTCCATTCTGAATTCCATCTCGTAAGTGTTGAGAGATTTCTTAGGTGCTCAGCATTCAGGTAACGCTATCTGTGACACAATGTTTGCATGATACTGCTTTGCATTCTGTATTTACCATGGTTTATTTAATAGTGAAATTATATGAATTGTATGATGATATTGTAGCTAATTGATTTTAATACTATATAGATACCTAAAATGCCTATAGAGAGTCTCCTAAGTGGTTGATTTCATAACTTCAGCTGAATATCAGACAGGCTTCAAATATATCTTCCAAATCGTCATCATCATGCTGTCAGCTGATAATCGTCAATCTTAGTATAATATGAATGAAATATTGATAATATCTGAACAAGGGAATAGGATTATCTTCATTCAATTATTAAGGTTATGAATCTAAGGCACTAAATAATTTCCATAAGTTTAGGTGAATATGATTTTAACAAATGGAATAAATTCTTTAAAGACCTTTCCGCTACCTCATACATTTTTCTGTATTTAAAAGAATTTAAAAATTCCATTCAAAATCAGTAGATTCAGTTTTTGATTTAAATTAGTGCTGAACGATGACTCAGAGAAAATATCCGTCTACGATATTTGTAACAGAAGTTAAGTTCTTCGATTAAAATTCGGAAATTAAAACGCAAGTGCTAAAGACATCGATTCATAAATACATCAATGAAACAATCACTCAATTTATTTAAATTTGAAATCAGTATCCGGTACTCATGTTACCAGGTTAATATTAATAAAGTTTGACATCAATCATATTTCCTAGGCGGTTTTCGAAAGCATAAGTGTATGGATTAAACTTTACTGAAAAAATAATATTCATTTCGCTATTTGTGAAATATGGGTCAGAATCAGTTGGCGTATTGATTGAAGAACACATGACCGAGTGCCTGTCTAGCGGATGAAAATGAACCGGGATGCAAAAAATAAAAGCGTCCCCTTAATAAAAGAATATCATCCGCGTGGTGAAGGCTATGAGAGAAGGAGAAAGTACTACGCTGTCTAGGTCGTTAATCTTGGAACCATTATCCTCGTTCCAGGTGGCGCCAGCTCTCTTTCCTTTTACCTGATTTCAATGGAGTCTCGTTGAAGATTTTGCATAATGGGGAACAAATAAGAGTCTTGAATAATAGGGGCAGGAAAAGGAGATGTAACACACAATAAAACACGCTAGAGTAGCTGTAATACAGAGATAATTGGGTGAAAATGGACGGTTGTAAAAAGTGAGAATGGCGAGAAAGACGTATGTTTTCTTGCGTGCAAAAGCCGATGCCAATTGTGTGAACTCCGCACGTTTCTCTTCTATTTATAGACCGTATGATATGCATTTTCCACTTACAAGTCCATCTGGCAGTAACTCCAGAAGTTATTGTCTATCTATGCTTCAAATGCCTTGAGATTTCACATCTCAAAACCTGGTCTACATGAGTAGGCGTAACAGTTTTGCGTGGGATACATTGCCATTTCCTATAGAGAGTATTAATTAATTCAAAGTGGATGCTTTACACTTTAAATCAACTTTTCCTTTGATAAACAGTTCCTTATACGAGAGGGGCTATATTGTTACCTCGAATAAAGCAAAATTAATTTATTACTTTGAAGAAGTGAGGGATACGTTATTCTATCAGGAACACTTTTACTAAACCTCTTTATAAGACCGGGGTTACGCAGAAACATTTTAGGTGAATTATCTTTTCATATTATCATTACATTATCATATTTGTATACATCATCATCATTATATGTCATTAATATCATCCCTATCTGTGACTAAATTCAACTATCAGATATATTAGAAGTATTTCATTTACAAATCCTGAATCTATGGATTTGAAAAATTACGTTAATCAAAAGATTTTATATAATACTAATAGAAAGACTAAATGGAAAGGCTAATAGAAAGGTGAAAAGAAAATTTTACGGAGAGGTAAACTTACACTCTTTAAAGAAATCGTAGACGCAGTTCTTTAAATTTTACCTTACGGGATATTCAAAGAGCTGTTAAATTTAATTTCTAAATTAATCGGAAAAATTAATTTTCTCCAGTAAAATACAAAAAATCAAAAAAATATCATGCTATCGACCCCATAGGTAGAAAATATTCAGAGCATCATACTAAAACTAATTTAAAAATGACAAAATAAATTTAATAACTAATAGATAGTTCTTGATTAAGGCTCAGGTTCAAATTCCTCTCTTTGGAAGCTAATTTAACATGTAAGCACGCGTCGGGAATACTTTCTTTTGATTGAACATTTCTTTTCGAAGATATTATTTCTAAACTCTTTATTCCATATCGTCATGATATTTAAGTTTTCAAAAGTCGTCAGCGGAATTGGTTATTTAAGCTTTTTGTGAATATTTTATTCAATGTAAAAGATAAAACGTAGAATTTAAAATGGGATACAGCCTTTTAAGGTGAGTAAATATTTTTTGGTTACATCATAAAACAAATAGATATTTTCAGGGTAGAGGCGGTTTAAGTCAATTTTCTTATGTGCTCATTTCCATCCAAACTTAATAATGCCATTCTGTCATAGTAAATGTAGTAGATGTATAGTATATATAGGAATATAGTACAGGAAAAATAGTGATTTACTAGGCAAATTTCCTAGGGAAGTACTACTAAATTATCAAGATGAAGGAGATCACCCCGTTGGATCCCCCATTTACACGGGACATTTCTGCGGGTTGACGAATATACGGGACAGTGAAATAAGAGACGCCTATCTTTAATTTTTCGAACTTTCTCTCCTTTGTAAGAGTTAAATCAATAAAATATTTTCATAGAAACAATAGTGTTTAGTAGCAAAAAATTCTCTTTATTATAAAAATTGGTGAAATACGCCAAATGATTTTATAAAACGTGTAATCCGATATGATTTTATGATGAATTATACTCTACGATGGAATGGAGTACGATGAAATTAATTTTTTATTTCACAGACGGAAACACATTTATCGGTATCGCTGGTGTGGATTCGGGACAAAGAGAGAAAGCAACACAAGGTTACGCATATTTAATAACTAATGACAACTCTAGATATCCTTAAAATGATGACAGAGAGGAAATATCGGCAAATAAATTCGGGGAAACGGAATGAGTAGAAAGAAAAGTAAAAGAGAATCATTAGGTTATGCGTGAATTATCAAAGAGGGTAAAGGAAGAGTTGGAAACAGTATTAAGAAAAATAATTGCCTGAGAGAGAAAATGTCGTTGGGTGGGAAAGTAAGGAGGAGAAATGTTTACGGGAGCAGTAAAAACGTGGGACGGAAAGGGAAGAAAGGGATTCGGAATCTGGGTCAGCCCTTAAGATAAATGTGTCTCTTCTGGTGGAAAAAGAGGGGCGAATCGCCGATACCCTTTTGTAAAGCATCTTCTCTCGCGTGCTTATCTCTAGCGCCTCTCTACTTGCTTAGTTCAAGTTGCCTTTACTTTGAAACGGGATAATCCTTTGAATGCTACAATGAGGCGACATTTAGGAAATATCTCTCTCAGAAGAGCGTCACCGAAAACTTTACACTTTAGAGAATTAATCCTCAAAGGCAATCGAGGAAATAGAGTATTCTCAACTGCATGAAACTGAAACAGAATGATACCCATAAGGTTATAAATAGACTTTCTATACGTCCCGTTTTGATCGTCCAGTTTAAGTGAAATAGTCTCAGTTAGTTTTTCATCTTTTCCCGGTTGGAATGAAAAATGTTGATTACGAAAGGACGGGAGATTTAAGGATTTGAAGGAAAACTGAAATTAAATGTCATGGAGGCTTTATGCATACATTGAAAAGGCTAATAGCCTCATAAAATCGGATAAAAGTAAGTTTTACAGCAAAGTCTCCGTTTCTCCCCGGCTTAATTCCCTTAAAATTGTAATGCGTGGGTTTTCTCTAGCAAAATATAGTAACCCTAGCTATAAAGGTTACTTAAACAAGTTTCACTGTACATTCCACATATTTGCGAGTAACTGTAGCGTTCTATGGCAGTAGAAATAAATCAGAATTAAACATTAAGCACCAACTTCAAGAGAAGAAAAGAACGAAAACTCGACTAAACTCGAAAAAAAACCTCAAAGAAGCTTAAGCATCGAAATTAGCCATATGGTGTGTTTTTACATTGCAACCTTTCGAAAAGTTATCAAAACTGAAAGAAGTTTCCTTGAGAAGTTTTTTCATGAATTATTTCCCTCAAGTTTCAGAACTCGGTTGGTCATGAGTATCTCTTGAATAAATGTATTAACGGTCACTGATGGCTACAATAGTCACAATGTAGTATAAAGGACTACTAAAAACCATCAAATAAAGACTTACGATTTCTTATGCATATAAATTGTGATAGTGTATCTCTTGCTCAATCCAAGGATATCAATTTTCCATCTCATCCCTGGGATCAAAAATTGCGTTCCATTATGATGAGTTTATTAAATCCATGTTAGACCAATATTTGCTTAAAGTTGAAATCTCATGTTAACGGCATACGAGATTTACAAAACACTAATTCTTTTTTACTCCTTGGAATTCAGATTCCAAGTATATCACACCATAATCATCGCGCTCCAATTCTCTTTCCCCCAATCTCACATTCATCCTAAACGCCAAAAAGCTGCGGTTAGAACGATATTTTTAAAATTTGTGTGTCACCATTTCGATCCTTGCTTTTTCATCGCTTGTAAAGGGATCTGCGAAATGTTACTCTTGAAAGAAATATCGGAATATTTCCTCTTCCTTTCGAATTCCACATCTGCTTTTGAGGTTGATAAATATTCCTGAAATACTTCCTTAGCAAAATGTTAATTCATTAATGAACAGAAGTTTCTAACGAACGTTATCAATCTTTATTCATCCCCAGTAATCCGAATATCCGCTTGTGCAAGAGGCAGGTAGATATGATTCACATTTTTGTTGACTGAATCCAATTTTCTAATTCATTTTGGATTGCGATTAATCAAAAATTTTCTTTTTATCTGGTATTCTCGATAATAAACTTCCATGAAAAATTGAAATGACTAGAGTTTTGACTTAATTAAATGTATAAGTCTTACTGTAATAATTGCTGAAACAAAAGTTGTTCAACATATTATTTTTTATTAAGCACTTTTTGAACCCCGATGCAAACGCGTTACCCACATTTACCAAGTGGAAAATGAACATTGGTTGCAGAAATTTGAGTAATAATTAGGATACTGTTATTTTCCTGAATAACTATCACAAGAAGTAATAAATGAATGAGTAATAATTATGACGATGAAAAGGCAATTTATAACTTTTTGTTCGTATTCTGCTGGCAAAGTCTCCAGTTTAAATTTATCCTTTAAAAGATTCACTTTTATTTCCAATCATAGATTTAAGTTTTATAAAATTAAGGCTATCAAATTTTGGTTTATTTGGACTTTCTCTTCCCTCATCATTCGTGTTTTAGAGCTCTCTCTTATGCCTTTTCGAAGCATTATAACTTCTCTGTCACCTATTCGATACCTAATTCTTATTTCTTCTCTTCATATAAGCCCATAATGCTACAGCATAACATTAATGATTTTGTGTTTAATTTATGTGTAGTCACTTTCCATCGCATTCGATCAATTTAACTAGTAGCCACTCTTTTTTACGAGCAATACTTCTGCTTATCTTCTCATTAATTCTTTCTTATTTAGCAATCTTTGTTTCACTTGGTCAATCCTTACGATCTTTTTGTAAATTTTGCAATACTCCTCAATAAAAGGAATATTTAGAGCGATAGTTTGGATAATAGATTTGAAATCCCATTCCCTCTATTTGTAAAACTGGAATTACTCCCATTGGAACGTCTTTATTTATTTAAAGAAATGAAATTGTGTATGGTATGAGTGATGATATTCCTAGTATTGGTGATAGCGCTGTTGTAAGATGCCACATTTCACGGAAACTCTCTCACGACTAGAGCATTGACACTGTCCATCTCTCTCCGTTCGTACACAGTTGTCCCGGCTGGACAACCCATCCTGTTCCATCCCACCTCCGAATTAGGTGTTAGAAAAGCCATTGGGCGCGTGCGGACTAATTTATAAAGGGCTCGCCACCCTAAACCCATGTTGACGTCTATGGAAGGGTCCAACAAGTGCAATTCAGGCCCTGTTTTTACCGTATCACAGTACCGGACATCCCGCTTCCTAGCAACGCCCTGAGTATCGTACTGTGTCAGCTCTGCCGGAAATGACATCCCACTACACCGGACATCTCCCTGAACATCTTAAGGTCAGTGTCAGCTCTATCGGATGCGACATCCCTCACCTGGCATTGCCCCTTTCAACTGTCGGCGGATTCACACGGCTCTGCCTGTTCCCCTGGTTCGCGCGGACTCGCAACGTTTATATTCGAGCTCGGCCAATAAAAGAGTATAATAAAGTCTTGTTATCATACCATAACGCGAAGATAAGTGCTATGTTTAAGTTCAGAAAAAGAAACGTTAATTAAGCCTAATTTAACTGTTAAGAGATCATTCGATAGCATTGTCCTAAATTTCTTGATGAATTTTGATTTGGCGTCTTATAAGGAGTGTGAAATTTCCCAAACGCTTTTCGGTTGAAGTCTTGACTAGTGCCAAATGAGTAGCTTGTGTGCTTTCTTTACTTCATATGGTTAAAAGAATATAGCAGGTTATTATTTTTTAATTTCCCTCCTTATTTATTCTTTCATATTATTGTTAAGTCATTCATTTGTCAGTCTTGTAATCTTATTTATTTTTTTTTCAATAAATATGTTTTTATAACTTGCCTCAGCACGTTTACCTAAGAGTAAACCTAAAAGTTTCAATTCTTCTCTTCTCAGAATTCCTTCACATAGAATTATCATTTGACCCATTATAAGGTAAGGCCCGAGTGGGCCTGTCTTCCATCTAACGTCGTATAATATGATGGAAAGAGAGAGAAAAATAAAATAAAACGTATAAAAGAGGAGAGGAAAAAAGGAAAATTGGAAATATTTGATTCTTGGAAATAACCTCCACATCCGAAGGTTGATAGAGAAAAATCCACGATGCGAGAAAACACTCAAAGATGAAGGGGATAAAAAATATCAGCAAAAAAGGAAAAAAATACAACTCAAAATTATTTAAAAAATTATTTATCATGAATTTTGTATTAGTGCTCGATGAGTGCAAAATATCTATATTCCTTAATTCCTTGACGCCTACGTTCTCGTTATACCAATAATTGTAGCGGTAAGTTTTTCACTTAGTTTAAACCTAAATTGATGACTTTTAATTGTTACGAAGGTTACATTTAAAGAAGAGGAATCAATCTAGATGGATTGGTAATAGAGGATCTAGAGGAATTGGTAATATATCGTCGGCGATGTTTTTTTCCACCTTCTCCTCTCCGATATTTTAATTGGCCGGAGTGGATGCTCCTTCGCATTCTCCAGCTCCCTATTAGCGGGATTCCGCGTCGAACTATTTCCTCATTTACATGTCTCTCTCGTCCCCGATCCACTTGCTTCCATTCTCTTACGCATTCTTTGGCTCTCGGAGGAAACAGGTCACGCAATATAAAGCCACTCTGCCATAAAGCTCTCCTCCAAACAAGAGAATCCAAGTTGCATCGAAGAACTGACTCCTTTCTCATGCGTTGAAGTATACCATTCGTATTCCTTCAGGCGTATGAAGATTAGGGAATTTAATGAATGCATCAATTGGGACGTTGGATGATCAACCTCTCTACATTCGAACTCTTCGAGATACGACCTTTTTGTATTCCATACTTTGACCTCAGGATACGAACCTCAACTCGAGATACACCCTTCGGCGGTGTAACATACAACTTTTACGCATTTTGTTTCTCTCGCACTAAATATAGCCGTTTCTATACGTTGTTGCAAGCATTCAGCGTACAACCTGCGGCATAGCTACACTCTGTAGCGCTTGAGTTTGCCCCGCTATATGTACTCTTAAATACTTCAATGGATCATGTTGGAAGAAGCATTTCTTTTTCCGTTTTAAAATGTTAAGTACTATTATTTTCTAACTGGGAAAAGATAAGCATATTTCTGTGGTAGTTCATGAGGTGTTTCAAATTTTGACACTTGACTGGAGAATAACCTTCTATTGGGGGGCAGTAGAAAGGTTAAATACACAGAAGAAAAAAAATTACGAAGGGAATTCAGCTCGAATCGAATCTTAATATTGGTTATGTAGTCTTTATCATATATATCATATATCATCAGCTATAGTAATTTTTATCCCATTTTAGGTAATTAAACAGGCGGCAATTGATTAAAAAACCCGTCTTAAATTGAATCCTGCCCGGAGCAGTTCGCTCCGTCACTCAACCCTTTTGCCACGCCATCGCGTATGATGCGATCGTATTACACTACTCTTATTTTAGTGGAAGAGTAGAGATTTTAATGAAGTAATTCTAAACGAAATATCAGAATGAATCAAAAAGTTGTTTAACTGAAACTTGGTTGCGTTAGTTTGAACTTATATATCTTTAAGTTCAAATGCCATATTTACCTTTTATAGTTGATCCTTACCACTTCATGTAAGGAGTGATAGTATTGCTAAAAGTGCTTCTACAGATCGGAATCGGATTTCTCATCGGAAATCGATCTCGGTACCACTTTCACCGAGGTCATACGTGCTGCCTACTTGACGATCCAGGAGCCCTAAAAAATTAGTAACTTCCCTAAAAATCTACCCGTTTATATCTTTAAAAATACTCCATCCTCCGAGATAAGTAAGTAATTCCTTACCTTCATATTTTTGACTATTTTTTGTGTTAGTGAACTTGGAAACCAATTAAAAAGTTGTCTTCCAGATAATACGGAAAATCGGGTTCAAATACCTATTTATGATCTACTTATCTGACAATGAGTTACCAACCCCCTAAAGAGTTGATTCCGGGAGTTGTCTATTCCAGTAGTTCCGGGTGACACCGGGTGATCAATCAAAGCTTAACTTCTCTATCATGAGAAACGTATTCTTCATCAATGAAAGGAATAAATGTGCAATATGCGTATATCAGAGAACGAAAATATTTGTATTAGAATTATTTGAAAAAGCCTCGAAAAATATCGATGAAGAGTAAAATATCCTGCTCGTGTAATCCGCAAAACGGAATATTCGCCCACTGATAGTTCGTCCACTGGTTATTCCTTTACGGATAATTCGCACACGAATAATCACTGTTTCTGAGGAGCGCTTTTAACAATCCAACTGAGATTCCTCTGATCGAAAATTCCCATTATATCAACCGGATGCAAGTAGCAGAGGGAATATAGAGATAATCCATGAATAATTAATGGATTTGCATAACAAGTGTATGCATAACAATGACTCTGTCATTAAGACGGGAGTAGTCGTGATTAGGTGAAATGCCAATGGGCTCATCCCATATTCATAGCTATGATAATAGTGTATCTATAAAGAGCTGAATAACTCAACGTTTTAAGTTTAAAATAGCCATCGCATAATATGTATTAACTTTTGGTTAGGTTTGGTTGGCCATTTTGGTTTGGTTGCTAAATAATGAAAAACAATTAGCTTTGTAAACATATCATACGAAAATTATTTTCGCAAAGTTCGATAGAGAGTTTTGTTTTTGTAAACCAAACACAATAAAATCTGAAGGTATTAAACGATATATTACAAATCGGTAGGTTTATATGATCATTCGTCAGGAGCGAAAGTAGTTTAGAAGAATAAAGTAGTCATAGAAGCGGAAAAAGTCGAAGAATTTTGAAAAATTCTTCTTTCGACTATCAAATAGAAAGTACTACTTTGCATTGATTATTGCTACATTCAAACCTCACTTTCGGTACCTCTGGGTAACTGTATAACAGGCAAACGTATCAATAAATGTGAACGCCTATAAGCAAATCTCTGAAACACAGTAAAGCACTTATCTTGCAGCTTGGGAGTAGCAATCAACTCGTTATCATGAAGTTCAAAACTAAATTAACCCAATAGAGTAAAATATAACGAAGCTGATGCATCTCCTAATTTAGAATCCTTTTCAATATTTATGGTGTTCATATCTCTTAAAAATGCTGCATCGGTCTCCGAGCGAGACGTTGGATTCACCAACTTAAATCTCAACTTTGGACTGTATTATGCAATCCTCCCATTTTCAGTAGTTTCCTCCAAAATAACATTTCAGGAAAAGGAATGCAGATGCTGAGGTCAAAAATAGAAACAACTCCGGCCAAAGGGAGCCTAGATATTTCTCTTAAGCTCGATTGTGAACTGCCAATTTTATCACGGCTCGTTTTGATTACACGTTCTCGCTTAACATGAGTTACGCATTGGCTGCCTTCCATTGGATGATCGTTATCTCTCTTTTTAGAGCTCTTGAGTTACTTTTAATTTATCAAGACGATTCCCACCTATTTCTCTACCACCTTGTTTTCGACTTTCCATCTCTCAAATCTTCATTTCTTACCAAATACCAAAATCAAAATACCGTGTCAATCCACATCTCTAACTATCTCTCCAATCAGTTCTACTGCACTTCTATCTTCCATAACTTAAAGTCTGTGCCTTTACCTTATAAAACGTTCCTACTTTGTTTTTACTTTGCTTTCGTGTTGTTTTCTCGCTATTACTTGATATTTTTATTATTGTATATTCGATGTATCCATCGGGGATCGATCCCGGGGTTGCTTTTGTTAAATGTGAACGCGCTGTTCACTTGGCTACTCAGGAGTCTGGAGGAATAATTAAGTAAATGTGCCCAATTACTTATCAAAATTTCAAATGGTGAAAACGGACATATACCTCAATGATTACTCATTTTGCAGAAAATCTGCTGCAGAATTTTCCGCAAACTCCAAAATTTTGATGGAGCACTTTCTTTATTTGAAAGGGAACGCAGACAGCAGTATCTAAAAGATATAATTAATTATGATAGTACAGCGAAAGCTCAATACAAAATTAAAGATGGGGACCACTGATTTAAAAATATTTTTTTAATTTGACGCAGTATTTTTGAGGTACTCATCCGAGGTCTAAGAATGTTGTCTTATTTTTTAATCGATATTCAATGACTTTCTTTTGGATTTTAATAAAAATTGGAAAATAGTCTTGAAAACCCTGCGATAGGAAATTAATACTCTCTTAACATCATTTAAGAATATTTTTCTATCCATTAGAAATTTTCTAAGCAAAACGAACTTCTGAAATAAACTAGAAGCCTACAATCCACGATTAAATAAAACATAATGGAAGTATCAATTAATTTTTGAAAAATACAACTTAGAAAATTTGCAGCGAATTTTTCACTACTCTTTAATTTTATTCTTTCGCCATATTTTTATACTATGAGATTTAAATGATCCCATAAGAGACTCAAAATGATATCTCGAATACATCAAAATAGTTATCAGAAGTAGAAAATCTTTTTTATATTTTCTTTGAATTCTTTAGCTTGATAATCTTTCTTAAGAAGGAATATACTCTGAAGTTTCCCAAATTACCCAAGATCCCACTCGACGCTTCGCTTTAAGAGCTAATCCATACAAGAGCATGCTTATGGATGCACAAGGAGTTTGGAAGCAAGCCATAAACGCAGCTTCTTCAGATTTCGTTAACTAGACAAGATGCAGAAATTTTAAAGATACATTATCTGTGAAATCGCAGTTTCTTTGCATTCGAAGTAAGGATACTCAGACTAAGAATTTCCGATAATATATACCTTCAAGCATTTAATTTTCATCAGCTATTGTGCCGTATTCAAAAATTAACTAAGGCTGGTTTGTCTGCCAAGAGTCGAATGCATGCAGAAATACGGAAAAGAAAGGTGAAGGAAGCAGTCCTTCATATGGGAATACAGGGAAAGATGGAAAATCAATATAAATTCGTTTACTATGCACAAGCTAGGTTTAGATTTGTAAATTCAGAATTGATGTCAAAAACGAAGATTATTTTCCAAAGGCAGTATTCCCCAAACATATGCTTAAGCAACAAAATTGTTGTCATTCTCAGTTTACTACATTTTGGCAAGAATAAAGGATTGCCTTAGAAATTAATTACTGAAAATGCCCATATAAAAGCAAATTTTCAAGTTAGAATATACATCTCTAATTCAAAGAGTACTCTCCCTCAACTTAGAAACTAGAGCATTATAAACAATTTCCCTACCTATTTAAGCAAGTTTCTAATTATTAAACTCATTTAACTTCTGGTGATCTTCCTCGAAATTCAAGAATTTTCTCCATAATTTTCCTCATTGTCATTTTCTCTTCCTTCTCCCATTATAATTTCCCTCAGCAATATACCCGTTCTTAAGCTCTAATCCGCCAACATCCTCCGCAACTCATCTTATCCTCAATCAAAAATCTTTCCTCCTCTACTGTTTTCGATACTTCCTCATTTACTTTCCCTGTTTTCTAAGTCTCATGGAAATCATTGCAAAAGTGCCTTTATGGCGATTGCCTTCACAGCTACCGGTAAAGCTACGTAGAAAAGTCTATTTTCATAAGCTTTGGAAATAACTAAAATGGGTAAAGTGAGAAAAAACACTCAACTGATTAGATCTTATAATATTTGCAGGAATTGTGCATTGAATTCAAATTGAAATATAAATGGTTATATACTAATAACGAGGATGATTTGAACGCGTGTTGGATACCAAGACTTCTGTAGAATTATTTTTATCTGTTTTTCAGTGTAATCAGCTAAAATATCAGTGATTTGATAATAAGAGAAATTTTAATAAATAATCACCCAAATTTTGTTTTGAGATATCCAGGAATAGATAAAAATTTAATTATAAATGCATTCGATTTCAGTATTACATTCATCATATTCGGGCATTTTATTAAAGGGCGCATGAAACGTTTCTTCGTTTTACTCGATACACTGCAAAGAGGCTTCGGAAATACAGACAGAATGATTTAAAATTGAAAAAATGTGGAGAGAACATCGAGCAATCAACTTGGAGATCCCGACTAAGAGGGCAGAATAGAAAAAGAATGGATGGAAACTCGCCAAATCACGAGAACAATCTAAGCGTTTGAGCAGGATGCATATAAGGACGCCAAAGATGAGTTTAACCAAATAAAAAGACATCCACTATCATGGAAAGTGAGCGGAATATATTATAAGCATCCATGGAATAAAAGTTTTTACACCGTGCTTTTCGTCCATTTGGGGTGGAAAATAACGTTTATAAAAGTAAATATGTTTGCAATATTTTCACGATGTGCACTCAAGAAGCATAAGTTCTGGTACAGTAAAGATAAGACCTTTTTTTAAGTCATACAAGGATTACTGATTATCTTAAATAATACTAAACGTAAATTTCCATAATAAAAGCAGACATAAAACCGTCACCAATTAGTCGCTGTAGAAGTTAATTCTTGAGTAGAATTTTTAAAGCGAATAATTATTCAGGCAACTTACACCAATTATCAGTGGAGCCTTCGGAAGCTTGAGAAAGTGACCCAAGGAGCAACAACATTTAAGATATAATTATATAATATCCAATAACAAGATAGTATACATTCAAGATAACTATATATGTGTATAATGAAAAGTATAAAAACAAAATGAAATGGTTGATAATAAGAGACTTGGCACTAAATATTTTTGTTTGTAACATTTCCTGATACAGAGTGACTAAGTATATACTGTCTTATATTCAATATATCGATTCGTGAGGGAAATCGAATATAATAAAATTACGAATTTACGATACGAAAATTCTTTTAAAGTAAACAGTGAAATAAGTATCATCCAAGACATGAAAAGTTCTAAAAATAGCTATTCAAGGCTCCAGAGAAATGATTGATCAATATGGGCCAATTTCCGGCAGGTTCACAAAAGGTGAATCTATCGAGAAATCCCTCCCTTTACAGAAGATAGGTTCCAGCCCATGGGAAATCGCAAGCAATCTATGGAGCAATATCACCTTGAATGATACCTAGACATACATTACAAGGACAGATAAAACTGTGATTATAAAAAAGCCTTTAGAACAGGGTATGGAAGCTTTTTTCATCGGTAGGCTACATTTAGCATTAGGCTGAATAAGATAGGCCACATGTGAAACAATCATGCTGCTCAAGATTTGTGTATTACCTACATTTTAATAGCTAAACATGTAAATTGGAAATTAGAAAACGAATTCATTGTTTTGTTGAATTAAGAGTAATAGAATAAACAAGAATTTGAAATTGTAGATGGGCTATTATCCCTATGAATACCATACTTTATGGCAATCAGCAAAGAATAAAGTAGGTGTAATTATGCAGCATCATTATTCATTGTGGGTGACATTAGAATCATTTAAAATGAGAAATCTTCAAATTCTATTCAAGCGGATATAGAATTAAAATTTTCTATTTCAAAAAGTAGACGTAGGAGCTGTCCGGACTACAAAATTTATGATCATTTTCACAATTATTATATACAATTCGGCTGCCCATTCATAAGGGCAGGTGGAGACGTCAAGTTACGCTACAGCAACTCAAGAAATATAATGAATTTCTACTTATAAATTTAAAAAACACTACTATTTAAAAACCCCGTCCATTAACTATGATTTTTCACAAACTACACTTATTTACAATTTAAATAGCTCCAATGTAAAAAATAATTAAAAAATCAGTGGCAACCAGAAATCACCATTTGAATTAAATAATTAACAAGAACTATTTCCCTGAAATTTTATATGAACAAATACAGAATATGGTTGCATTAAATTAACTTAAAAAGAACTTGCTACATAGTTATACCTTATACATGACTTTTAATTTACCTGACCTAACATGACCATCGTAATTTAACACGTAGCATAAAATTGTTAATATTACATGTCTCGTGAGATTTTATAACTTTGAAGGTTCTTGTAGGTTCTGGAAAGTCATAGTGGAGCGCATCCCTTTAAGCTATTCGAATCCCGGGTCAAGTTTCTAGGGAAAAGACGCCAATCTCCGCAGTCCTTGACCCATTTCGAGAGGGCTACACCTCCGTAGGGAGGCGTCCTTCCCGTTAATGATCAAATTTTACCGTTTACGGAAGAAGAAGCGTGACACTGAATGTGAGTGGAAGAGACCGAAACTGATGGATTCTTCGGGAAACGAGGTTTGTTTATGGACCTTGCTGTACCCTGAGGAACGCCAGAGAGATTTTATTTACTCTCCCAAATGTATTTGCCACTATCAGGAGCGTACCAATCCCTTGGCATTGGAGCTTCTGCCAAGGGCAACATGGTTAGCATGGATCGTGCAATGAAACCGATTTTTCTCAGTAATCATATTTCATGCTACTTTAAGTAATAAAAATGATAATGAAACGTTATGAAGCATCACTTTTCCAAATAGTTGCTAAATTATTGTCAAAATTGTCGCAAAGGAAAGGCTTTATTCTAGGCCATGCCGAGGCAAAGAGAAACTTAAGTATGCTACTGATCATAGCCTCACTAAGTCCTGGTATTAAGCTGTATGAATTAAACGTTAAAAAGGGATTTTTTTATTAAACGAAAGAGTACTATAGTAATGGAACCACTTTCATTGACAGCGATTTAAGTGCTGTCTAACGGTTGTATTACAGAAGAGAAATGAAAATGAAAGTGTATGATCAATTAATGGTGACTGAATTACTTGGATTTAAGACAAGAATTACATGCATCTGTGAAACAGAAAAACATACTTTATTTTGCGTTTTTGAGTGAATTTTCAGTAATTTCATAGCTTGAAATGACGCAGTATGCCATTTTTGAGATATAATATTTTCAACGGTAATTTTGGAAATCAAAAGTGAAAGAATTGAAGGAATTAAGATAACCTCATCGCCATAATTCACGCATAAATCAATTAATTCAGATTGATAGGCAATTAATTAATTATTTATACTTTGATCCTCATTATAAATTTTAATTTAGTGGAGATATTCGCTTTCTATCTTCAAAGTATTTAAAAAACCAGTAGTATTTATTTAGCAGTAATTTATTATACAAGCAAGAGAATACAAGCAAGAGCTTATTCGTTAAGTGTTTTTTGTATTTATTTTGGTATTCTATTGCAAACTACGAGAATAATTCAGTCATAATTAATTAAAACAGCTGAAATTATTGTCAGCGATATATTTATTGGAAACTTCATTCGGACCTTGTTTTTAAGTTAAAAGAAAATAATATCGACGTTGCTATGTTTCTAATGACGGATATTTTTCTGTATTTCAAAACGCTGTCCCCAACATATTCACGATCAATCATCTGAATCAAAAATGACCTTCCTTGACACTGTAAAAATGGAGAATGAATAAAACTTGAAGAAACCAAGACTGGAAGTAGAGCTCTCCCAGAGTTTTGTGATCGTTTTCAGATAATTTTATGAGATTTAGTAAATGTTATTACAAAAATTATCATTATGAGTCAATAACACGATATTGAGCCTGATTTAAAGATATTTATTACGTGATTGTGATTATTGGCATATAAATTTCCTCTATCATTTATATTCACTAATTTTTCATAAAGATTAAAGAAATGTTCCTTTTGATACGAGAAAAAATTTCATTCTTTTAAGGAATTAGGGTTAATATTATGTTCAGAGAAATCGCTTCAATTATTTGATACAAAAATGCTATGAATGCATCAAAAGTTATTAAAAATGACAGAAAAATATTTATCCGAGTGGCTTTCAAATTTGACCTCCCACATGCAACTGATGCTATTATATGTATCTGAATGTAAATAGTACATTTCTAATATAAAGTATAATTAATTGCCTATGCAAAATTTTATCTTTTCTGCGGTGAATACCTTGGAGGCATATACATTGGTGATAGGTGCATGTAGTACGTGAGGAAACACCGATGGATATCGTAATCCTAAAGGTCAGTTATATTGCGACGCAGATATGACACTTCCAACGAAGGACTTGGGTGGAGTGTTATCGAAAGGTAGGTTACATTGCTACGATGCCTCCGTTACATTTTCTCTTACTGCTTACATCAAAATCTTGCATCATATCAACTAATAAACTACTCTGTCATATATGAAAGTATTCAGATGGGGGAAATATCATTATGTAAGAAACCCAAGTTCATTCTCATAATGTTCACCACAAATTTTACCGCAATTTCTCGTGTTATTTTAATATGCATTATACGAATTTCTTTTCACCGTGTATTAAAAGTCCTTTTCGCATGAAGTGTACTTGATTATTGTTCTTTCGTTTCTATTACCTCTATGATTTTGTTATTATTCTATTCTTGAGCTTTTATTCTGTTGATAAGCTCTTGTCGAGTAAAATGCGTAACAATATAAAGGAGAATTGTTCTGGTAAGTGCTGATTTCTAATGATAAATTCGCCAGACTTTCTCAATATATTTGTTGATTTGAGAAATTAGATATGTTGTTTACATTTTACTTGCATGTGGTGTTATTTTCAGATTGAACATGGCTATCACGAAAGGATGGAGTTTGAATATTTATGTTACGTTTTAGAAATTATGTTTTTCAACTTTAGGAGAAATTATAGTTGTGTCTATTATAATGTATATGTCCAATCTCTCTGTTTTAAAGCTTTAGATTTATTTTTCAGTGAACCTGAGAATGATATTGTATCGAAACCGGTAGTTTGAAAATAAAAGTTTATGTGGAAAAGTACACATCTATCTCTAACTATAATTATGACGTTCCACAACACCACGGCCGCATCCATCGACTGTATATAGGAGAAAATTTTGTATTATATATTGGTTTTGGGATATGGGGCGCTATATCCTTAATAATTCTGTTCAAAAATATAATATTAGGTTCATTTCTTCTCAATATGTTTTTCTTCACATAAGTTAGGATATATAACGTTCAATCTTTTACAGAAAATATTATAAATATTCGTTTTGTGCGTAGGTACTCAGTTACGTCTTTGTTTGATAAACATTTTACAAGGAGTTTGCCAAACTTTGCACCTTGATAGAGTGAGTGAGATGTTACCTAGGAAACATATTGACACATTGTAAGTGGGTTCAAGGAAACAGACATCTTGGAATATTTAATTTGGTTGAGTTACAAAGACAGAGCTATCCGACCAAACGAATTGAATGTATGGGAGTCCCAGTTGAATTCCATCTTAGTGAATCACTACTTAGATATAAGCTATGCCCTCTTTTCAAATTTAAAACAATTCGAAAAAGCGCTAATATGATAAGAAGTCCTCCACAGAAGTTAAACATGTTCGTTGCTCTCCATTCCAAAACGTATACGAATGCCATCGCTGAGAAGAAAGGGTTCTCCTGTTTGCCTATTAAACAGCTCTTTGTTTTATTTATCGGGCGTGTTTTGGAGGTCAAAATGAGCCAATGAGTGACCCTGCCCAATAATCCCTAAAGCAGACGTTAAACATTGCGATCGGCGTTTGTCCCCACTTTGTTGGTTTTCGTCCGGAAGGTCGCCCGTCGACCTCGAGCTCTATCCTCGGAAGTATCGAATGATTTCCTCTCTTAACCAATCACATCAACTGTCCGTTTCCCACCATGCAAAAGGTTGATTCCCCATGGTAAAAATAAAAATGATGTATTTGTATTTTTCTTACTCAGTGTGCAACTTATTACATTAAACTTTTGTGGAGAAATTACAAATATATAACTACTGTTTCTAATGTGAAGATGAATTTTCACCAGATTTTAGTAACATTTTATTTTTCCCGAGTACTTAATTTATTCAAAATATACGAGTAATATCATAGAGTTCATTCTTTTGATTCGATCGTTTTTTTTCGCGGTCTTTTATAACTGGCGCTCTCTTTTTCAGAAATTTTTATAGCATTTCTCCACCCTTACGTCAAATTCGTGAATAATGAGTGAGTGACACCAGATAAATTATGAGTTTTGAAATTTAGAAATGAAATGTAGCTTAATTATTATCCCAGTAATGAGTAGTGTATATCTATTCCGAAATATCCTTATACCGATATAAATACCGATTTTCAGAATAGACAGATTTTCTAAGTCAAGTTAAATAAACTTTCTATTCTTTTTTATAAAATAAAAAGATTCCTTACTTCATCTATGGAAACTTTTATTCGAAGGACTGGCTTCGGCGATGGATCACCGTCTTCAGGTACAAAACGAAGCAAATAAAGCATATTTAAACTACGAGGAATGGGTGTGCATTGGGTGTTCCCCAGAGAGTAGGTAATCCGCGGCTTCCCTTTTCTTTCGAAGAATCGGTCCGACGTTCACCTATACTAATTTCGGCGATTGGAAAGTTTTTTGAACCTCTTAAAACGTAAAAGATCGAATTAGATAATTAAAAACAAGAAAAGTAGCGAATGAGTCTGGGAATTAGTGAAAAATTAGTCAAAGATTAAAATGGAAGAGAATATGAATCCTACAAATTCTAGGTGCTCAACGATATGATACAATAATCTCCGCGATGAATTCAGGGGCAACGATCCAGAATAATAAAACAAGGCGAGTTGGAAATCAGACTGGCGCTTTCCGGGGCAATATATAAGAAGAAAATTCTCAGCGACGGGATATATTCCCCTGAGTTTATTTGACCTTGTCTCTTGGTGCTGAGAGACACGCCCGACTTCCTCCATCGGTGGCCCAATGGCACTTTTCCAGGACGAGCAGATTCGGAAGAATTCTCACTGTTGCAACTTCGATTATAACTATTGAATGATGAGAAAATGATATTTTTTCACGCTTTGATATTTACTTGCTCATCTATTCGATGAATTGGAATTACAAAGGCGTGGGAGGTGATTTTAGATAATATTTCGCCGGATCTTCAGGAGAAACTGTGGTTTAATTATAGAGTTAATCTTTCCCAATATAATTCATAGTTAAATCTCTTGTCAACCTTTGCATAGAATCCTTTTCTTAAGCATATGTGTTTCCAGATTTTTTTCAAACTAATAGGTTCGTACAGATATTATTATCCTATCTATCTATTACGTATGCCAGGAAATGCGTTAATATACTCTCGTATAAGAGAGAATTGATGTTTCTTATGAAGGTTTTTCCTTATGGAATGTCACGATAAATGTCACTCGTAGAGTCATTGTACTTCGCTAACGCGCACATGTTCATTTTATAGCATTCTGGTACGGATAGGAAATCAAGGGTAAACTACCTTACTCCTCATTCGCCTAGTCGTCTCATTACCCTCTCCAAAGCTCTTTGTATTTAATGGTCGGAGGTTCAAAACAACTTTTGGGCTGAAATTTGTATAGATAATACAGGAGCTATAATTGAATCCCTTTACAAGATACTTGTAAGTTATAAGGGCATTTAAAGTATGAGAAATACGTTAAACTTCATCGGGAAATTTCGTATAAATTAGAAGAGTTTACAAAGTTATGCATGTATTTCATACAAGTAATTTTATGTGATGAATAGCAGTTCCCCGTTTAACAGTTTAATGAAATTACTGGTAAAATATTTCCAAAAAATGAATGATTTGCTTTTATTCCATAATGCATTATTATTATCCTCCACAAAGAAAAAAAATGACAATTGGAATAAACTCGATTTAAGTCTAACTCAATAAAAATGAAAATCTCAAAATTTCGGATTACAGTTTTCCTATTATTATCAGTTTCATTTATGACTTCATGTTCCTCATTTATTATTACTTAGATTACTATGTATATATTAAAGATCGATTATCTTGAATGTTTTACTCACTAAAATAATTCTAGCACGACATTCATATAGATACTTTCAAAGTATTGCTGTATATTAAGAGCTTTAAATATTACTATTGCTTTTCATAAGATACATAGGTAATTTTCAGCGTCAATTGAGCCATATGTTTAAGCATTACTTTCAGCAACCATACAGAAGCTATCTAGTGAGGTAGACCGAGAGGATGTGTTGAGATATGGTCTCGAACCCATCCTGCACTAATATGGAGATAGATATAAAAATTAATTTAAAAAGAAATACAATACACCGTTTTAAAACCTAGAAAATACTTGTGAACTACGAACACTATAAAACAGAGCGCCAGAGACCAAAACCATCTTTAATTAGTCGAAATGTGCTTACAAATTTTGAACGCTATAACTGTACCCAAGAGTAAAATTATCTCGTAAAAGAGAAATATATTAGCGATGGTTCACGCTTGCTCAATATTTTTGAGTTCTGTTTTTGTTAATGAGCGGTTTTGTTTATGTTTGGTATAGCATAGGATTAGGTGTCAATACATCGGACTCCACTTTTGGCAACCAATCAAAACCGCCGGCATAAATGAAGAAACCATATATTCCGAACAAAATGAGCGTGATGCAATAGATGGCGCATTTCGAAAACAAAATGGAAATAATATTCATAGGGAGGATTTTAACGTCACGAGGGAACGACATTGCATTTTATGCTTCCTCAAACGTCGCCCAAACATATGCGAGCATTCGTGTAGAGACTCAGTAAAAAAAAGATACAAAATAGTAGCTTAGGGCGGCTATAATAGTAAAATTTTTCAAGAATTAATTTCTTCTAGACTAGAAGCCTACTTGTGGTAAACATGGAATACATTTTAAATATCTAAAAATATAGGATTTAGGCAGATTTAAATACCGTGGCTACTCTATCTATAAATAGTGTTTCCACGAATATTTTGTCAAAGACGGCCTAAGACATTGCGTTGTGGACTTTTTCTATCCAGATAAGAAGTATATCGACTTATAATCCCGGAAATCTCTCGTGTGTGCTGTAAAATTAAGGAACAATGCCACATTGAAGAAGAATATCTTTAAAATTACAGTACGAGTTAATTATTTAAGTAATAGAGCCATTACTACATTGTGACTATTGGAAATCGATAAATCATAGCTTTAAGGAATAAATTCATCAAATATTCCAGTGCTTTCTTTTACAGACTCCTTAAAGTCTCTCAAACACTATTTAACTACTGACCACGATGTTTAAAATCAGCTCATTTTCTGTTAAGCTCATACTATTATTATTTTCACTTTAATTAACCATGTATTGAACCAAGATCAGCAGATAGATTACCATAACAATAATGATCAAAAATAGAACGCCTTTAGCCAGAAAGAAAGTTAGGATCAAGCATAAAGTGAGATAATTTGTCCTTGGAATACATCAAATGAATGATTCTCGAGTTTCGAAGGATTTTTTAACGTTCCTTCTTGTATTCGTTCATGGTAAGTAAAACCGTTGACCTATATTTACCTCATACTTTTTTAATTAACGCTACGCTTGTAAAAGGGAAAGAATCATTATATATGCTTAATAAAAATGGAACAAAAACTTCAAAGATAAAGAATTCTATTAAGATCAGGAGTTGAGTATCATCACCACTGCTTTATTATTAGTTTTCGAGGTCCGTCCTTAATTCCATTTAATTATTTTTTCGGAATTTTAAGCTTCTGTTTCAAATTTTCCTTTCTTTTAGATTATCCTTGACATTTTCGCATTTTCTTCTTAGCCGTTTTTCCATTTTCCTTCTCTCTTTCATATTTTCGAGCAACCCAGCACATATCGATTTAGAATCCAGCCACTTTCTCTTTTTTATATCTGTAATCAAAACCCTTCTCTTCCCTTCCATACTCCGTATCTCTACGAAGAAGCCTTTTTATTCGCAGTTACTTTTTTTAGTTTCACCGAGTCCTCATTTCCTTATGAATCACTTTCTAATTTCACGAGTTCGATAGACTTTTCAGTGCCATATGTTCATGTGTAATTCTTAAATTTGTGTCCTCCAAATGACGCAGAATCTAGAAAAATATTTTATCATTATTATTTTCATTTTAGCCATTTATGAGCTATGATTACATAACTTTCTTCATTTTACCGTTTTTTCCTTTCTCTTTCGCCAGTATTCTTTCAAACTACTTCTTTCTGAGATTATCTCTTTTTCCTTCTTGGTTTCTATTAGGACACCTGAGAACATTTCCCTGTTTGTCCATTTATTACCCACATGCAGTTTTATTAAGACGATGGATGGGTTTATTACGAGGGTATGAGGTATGTCAGCGCCTGGGCCTACAACTAATATAGTACCATCTTCTACATAAATTCGTTACAATGTCCGTTTTATTAAGAATCCTAATTTTACAGGAGATATTTATCGGAATTCATAAAAATTCACTGCGAGAATACGATTATTAATATTATTAGCCTTATTTCAATGTTATCGTTCCATTAATATTCACGTCAAAATTAAATTTATTAAATGTACAATTTGTTCTATGCAAACCTCCCGAACTTCTATTTCCCTTAGAATAAAAAATATGAAACTTAAATAAATGAAATCACATAGGATGTGTAAAAGCTAAAACAAATTTCATTTTATGAAATACAAACTTTAAGAGCTCATTTGGCTTTACTATTATTTCATAATGTATCGTACATTTTTCGCAATGATTAATTGAAATTCGTGAGATTTCCTCGTAATTAATAATTTTTAATATTTCCTCGAATTAATTCTACAAGAATTTTTATCAGAAAATTTTTTAATGCGTATCATATTTATTTTTTCTTGAAGCAAGTTCCAATAAAAAAACAAAACTCGTATTCATCTAAACAGTGAAGAAACTCTAAAAATTGTCGTATAACTTAATATATTTTCCATCATTGACATATTTTCCATCGGATGAAATCGGTAACCGTAAGCTCGGAAAAGTGCAGCGCAAAGATTGGTTAAATGCGATTGATAAAAAGGTAAGCTTGTCAAAAAGGAACTCTAAGAACCTTAATGACCTTAAAAATAGAGAAAATAGAGAAATAAATTCTGTCAATTCTATTCAATTCTATAAATAATTCTCTAGAAAAAAATTTAAATAAAAAAATAGAGAAATAATAAAAACAAGTCGTTTTTAAGGACTCATTCTTTCCGCGGATGATACTTGATAACAACATACTAAAGAAGTAGATGAAATTTTCAGTGTTTAAACCCCATGCCACATCAAAAGTCGGCTTGCAGGGTATAAATGTATACGTAGATGTAATTGGTTTGTAATATATGAAATGTTAATACTTAAGAGAATATGCGCACCTCCTAATACCCTTGGACTGACGTCATGCACTCCAGGCGAATGTCCGGCTTGCCCGTGTCTCGGGACAGCCCTGATAGAAGTAGTTTTCAATAGAACTCCTCCGAAATAATAGTCAAAGTTCTGAATGTATGTACTTAACTTAGTTATTCAATTCGACTGCCGTGAAAAGTAGAGAGAACGGAAGGGTCTTCATCTAAAACCCAATTTCACATACGTGCCTCAAAGTTCGATTAAATTATGTTCGTCTGGTGAAAATCCGGAAACGAATGTGAAAAGAATGGCTGAAAAAGAAAACGTATTTTTTATTCAATTTAGTGAATGCCCTAAAAGAGAGAAAAGAGAAAGGTATTTGACCTCTGAGCGACAATTTGATTTCTCTCTTTCGTCTCGATCAGGAGAAAAGAATTAGATCGCGAGGCGGGGAATATATTTCTATTCTTTCAAAGGCATCAGTGAGGCTTTTTTATAAGTTCGGACTCATTTCTTTTGCCTCGATCATTAGCATACGTCTAAATATAGGACACTTCAAGAGAAATTTTTCGGTATATATATCAGTAATACTGTAACTATGGAAAGAAGTGCTCTTTCCGGGCTATCAAAAAAGTTTGAAATATCGATGGTAATAGTAATTGAAAGTAGTAATTCCTGAATAAAACAGAACATTTCTCTTGATTGAATTTTGGTGGTACAGTACATGCTACAGTATTTGCATCGATGGCTAAGCTCCCTTTAATACTCAATAAATAATACTCAATACGTCTTTAAGGTGTTTATTAAGGCGAGATTGAGACTGAAAAGTCTCTTCTTCCATCTAACCTTCCGTCAATGATATTACATACATAAAAAGTTTTGTGTAGGTGAATAGAAATAGAGAGGAAAACTTTAGGAGTGTATAAGTATGTCATATGTATCACATCAATTTTGTGTATGTTTGTTGACACTATTCACAGCAAGAAGTGATTAATACTCCAGAAATGTTGCAGAAACTAAATCTGATTACAGTTTCTAGTTTTGAATTAAAGTCTGCATAGTATACCTCACGGAGTCTAAAAGAGGTTTAATAAAGTTAAAAATTAATTAAGTTAATAAAAAGCTTCGGAAAAAAGCGCTGTGCTTCATGAGTCCCGAAATTAAAACATAGAATTCCATATTTTATGAACTCCCTACCTTGGAGACTTCTTAGTCTCGATCTCACCCAAATAAGACGTATTATTGTTATTATTATTACCTCCCTCCATATACCATTTCAGACTGTCACTGGACGTACTCTTGTAAGAATGTTCGTATAAAGATTCATGTAAATTATTTCCTTCCACATTTTATTTTGTATACCTTGCTTTTTATTTTTCTTTTCTGATTTTTAAAGTTTTATTTCGTGCATCTATGCATATTTGCTATAAACTTGTTTTGTCCTTTTGTTTTGATATCCATTATAGTACAGTGTTTTTGAATATTTTCAGTAAATAAATAATAATTAAATTCATATTTTATTAAGATATTAGTAGTTTCGCCATTTCAATTCTCAAAAAAAGCTGAAAAAAGCCTGGGTGACTAACACATCTCGAAAAAAGCTTCCAATAACCAACGCATATGACTGAAATCAATGGAGAAATTCCCCAGAAGTAAGCAATCGAATTCAGCATTTAATTCACTCTGAGGGTCGGAGTCATTTGTGGGAGCTCCTTGAACTCGGATCCTAAGTTACAAGCCTTGGATAGTTAGGAGGAGAAAAACAAGACCACTGGTCCGATAGACATGTGCATGGGATTCTCCGAGCTATTATCGAAAATAAGACGGAGCGGGGCGGGAGTTTTTCCCTTCACTCATCTCCTTGAGTTTTTTTTCCGCACACATCTTCCCCGCAGGGATGAATGACTCGTGTCTTCCTGCCCATCTCGTGCGGCATTGGGCATCTTCCCACTCCCACGCGTCCCGCCTTCCAATAATTCCATCCAACTTATAAGCTATAATTATGCTACGTTACATCCATTCATCAAACGGAGCTACTTATGTGAAAGGTCGAGGTATTTTGGTTCGTCGGCTTTCTCAGCAGCATAGACACTTCAACTCCAATGTAGTTTTGATTTAACAATCGTAAGCACAAGAGTTACTCGCAACTCGAGATGAAATATTCAGTTTGTACATGCATTTTCTCAGGTTTTTTTTATCGTTTTCACTACTCGTTTTCTCACGCGAAAATTTGCTTTTCATCCCAATTTCTCCCTTTGTCCGATTTCACTTCCTTTTCATTCATTCACTCTTTTCTTCCACTTCTTTCCTCCTCACCCCCCATCAACCCTATTCCTGCCTCCAATCACAAATGATTCCACTTTAATAAAGACTCGTCGACCTGATTCGGCTCTTTTTCTTTTCTTTCACCGGAGGATATTTCTGCGCAATTATTTTTTTTATAACGGGAACGAGCGTGGGGATTCGGAAATATGAAGATGAGGCCATCGGAGGTCAATTTCCCTTCTGATCTTGAGGACTGGGCTATATAGAGTCAAGGGTGTGCAGCTGTGACTGTATAACTCTTTCGAGAAGATAATAACTTCAGTTCGCTTTTATATTGAGAAGAGCAATTGTAAGATCAACAAGTATATTATATTTGAGGCAAGAAAGAAGCCTTCGAAACTGTTTGAAGCGGACCAATAAACGGATAAATAAAGAGAAGAAAATTTTCAAACTTGGCAGAAAAAGTAAACAAATAAACGTATTAATGTTTTAAATAATAATAATTAGCTTAATCAACTGCTAACATATCCATGTTGGAACATGGCAAAAAAAACAACTATGTTTATTTTAGATATGAAGTTCAATCGAACAATTATCAGAAGTTTTTTATTTGAAAGCAACTGAAAGATTCACTGGAATCATTTAGCTAAAGAAACACTAATTAGCGGAAAATTATTAAAAGCTTCTGACGCTAAATTATATTATGAATCGTAGATCCAATTAAATCTAATTGACAATGATTTGAAGCTAAATGGTAACTAAAGTATCAATGTGAGAGAAAATACACTAAATAAAAGATAATATGATGAAATATACACGAATTTTCTATGTACGTATATTTGAGATTTTGCGGTTTCTATTAAAGCATTTCCGGAAAATCCCCGTTGCGAAATTATGTTGATAAACATTAATACGTATCTCGCTATCAAAATGGTTTATTAATGAATAATTTTTCAAAAAGTTTGTTGTTGGGGTTAAATCTATTTTGCCCATAAAGATTTATTACCTTTTGGGTGATATCAGACTTTCCTGGTAGATTGCTTGTAAAAATCTTTCTCGGGTTTTCCACCAGGTTAATTCAATTAACCTGGTTGGAAACCCGAGAAAGATTTTCACATTTATAGCTAGAATTTTCTGATCCACTCATAGTAGAGATAAACTATAAAAAGTACTTGAAATTATTATTTTCATGATTAAAAAAAACATTTCCTACTTCAGTTTCATTTAAATTAATTTCTTCTTTTGTTTCGCTGCTTCAAAAAATCATGGGTCATATGCATTACTTTCCATCGCTAGTCACGTCATTTCTGAGCGGTTTATGCTGAACATGTTTATCACATAAGAATAGATGTAGCTTTATATTGCATTTCCAGCCATCATCGCTATAATTTAACATCCTTTGATCAAAACACTTCCCGCGACGATAAATATTTTCATTGAAATAGACTCGAAATCATTGGGAGTTTTAAAGCAAGCATCCGTGTTAATCATTTTGGTGGCTCATGGTTGTCTAAATCCGTCAAGTTCGCGAATTCTGGGGCGTGCGGGTATATATACAAGCGGTGAAGATCTGCTCAAATATTTTGAAACGACACTCTCCTTAGAAAAACGTTTTTCATTCAAGATGCAGGATTGAACCCCTCAGCTTCTCAAGGTCACAAAAAGGTGGTTTTCCCTCTGAAACCGCCGTGTCAATCTCTAAGCTATTTCAAACTTTTTAGCAGTGATCCGCAGGAATTGGGTCACTCGCAAAAATAAGCGACTTGAATTTTTTTAGAGTGACTTAAGGTCGATCACTCCAGGGACGCTATGGTTTCTTGAAGGATATTGCGGAAAGAAATCGCATGACTTCATATGGACTTTCCCTTCAGTATGCAGGAAAAATTTCCGGATTTATTTGGTTAGGCCTTATCAAGTTTAGTTTAACCCTTTCGTATTCTGATATTAAACTACTTTCACGACTACTATTACAAAAATATAGACACACATGTGAGTAATAAATTTAACGTTAACAGTATACAATGAATATCTGACATCAAAAAAGAGACTTGAATAACTTTTGAGAATTTAAATTAGTTATTCAAATATTTATGTTCTAGAATTGTGAAAAAATGAAAGCATAGGTCAGGTCCAAATATTTCAAAATTTGCCAGTATACATATGATACTTTTACATAACTAAAGCTGTGTTAATTACTTAGTACACGTCACATAAATACTTTACTGGCGTGGATTTAATTGAATTACATTTTTTAACCCTTTTTAATGGCTGCAGGCTTAGTTCGCTCTAAGTAATAGCTTCTATGGAAAAAATTAATTATTTACGACAAATAAATATAGATTCTGTAAAGTATTCCCTCTAAAATACAATTTACCATAACATTGCCATACAATAGTCAATGACATCTCGATTATAGAGTGACCCTGTTTATGAATCTTTTGCTAAGGGAAGTACTTTTACTAATTTTTATAACCAGCAGTTTCGCCGACGATTGGCATGGTCGAGTACGTACGCATATGCAATTCAGATGTGAACGAACAGAAAAGTTAACAGTTCATTTTTGTTTAATAGTGACGAAAAGACTTTTTAGCTCTACTATATTAGCGAGTTCTATTGCTAGCTTTCTGGAATTTTTCGTCAAAATTTAAGGAGATTGTACAAAATTTTAAAATTTCCGCATAAAAGTTATCTTAAAAAAGCAAAAAAACAAATTCTGTATTTGCGTAGCAACCCGCACGTGTAATTCCCAAGAGTTGTATATAATACATTTAATGCATCCCGGTTCATTCATCAACGCGTGAGATATTCCCCAGTCGAAACATTCGATAACTATTCATGAATGGGGAACAGAGTGATGAACTCTGCTACAAAGTAATTATTCCGCCTTCCGGCAAAAATTAAACGATGCGACATCCGGTGATACAAAGAGAGTCATCGTCCTCTGTGTTTTGCTAACGAACTCGGAATATTCACGATATGACTCGGTGTCAATTGCATTGGCACGCACTACGTTCTCCAATCTCATTATTCGCAGTGTCACGTATACTGACCCTAACTACTCCATTAACACACCCTCCCTTGTCTCTAGAGCCCTACTGATTTGATTCTCGCTATAAAGTGTGCATTTCCTCCATCTCTTCCGACGCATTTGTGTACCTAGCTCTTTACATCGTAGCTGACCGATACCTTTCGTAGCACATATGAACAGAAAATAATCCTTTTTTATCAACGAAATTGGGTTATGGAGAGTAAAACTTTGAGATAAAATTTAACGTAGGAGAGACTAGTTCTTAATATCGGTGACGAAAAGGAATTTCATGCGCACTTACAAAATTTATGAAGTCATGGAATAGGTGTTCAAATTTCCTCTATAGAAGCTTTGACTGATACTTCTAAAATAAAAAGTGAGAGAGAAGGCACTTTTAGAGCCAGAATTGTTATCTCCTTATCGTCTCTTTCGAATGATTATGATGAAAACGAATCTGATTCTTAGTCCAGGGTGTACAATTCTTAGTCCGATTGATAAATTAAGTAACTTAATATCAGTGGACGGGAAGAGGGTTATATAGTTAACTTCTGTACAAATATTTTATGAAGATAGCCGACTATTACTCGGTCTACTAAAGACAGAGAAAGAGATTTCCCCCAAGAAGTTAAGTTACCAAAAACTAACGGGAGAAAAGATGATAGAGGGGAAAAAGTTATAAAAGAGATGAAAGACATAATGAAAACATATTAATCGTTATTAGTATAGTAAAAAGAGGAGTGATAGCTGCGGTCATTTCTCACGAATGAGCCCCCACAAGAGGATCGACTCGCGAACGCGCTACCCACTTGGCTATTAGGGACAATGCGATCGGAGATTTAAATCTCAATACTTTTCTTCTTTTACCTGTAAATACTTTACATATTTTACCACTAGCGCCGGTAAAAATTTAATGTTAATGATGCAAATATTGTAACTGGTGCTACTAAGGTTGCCTTTTTAACTAACACTTTTGATTGTTTCAGTGATATACTATGGTTAATATTTAAACAAATTTCAGTCATTTCGCCATAAATTCGACTTTAGCCCTCCATTTGTAAGGTGACGGAATGTTGGGAATCAGTTGAAAGTTTTACATAATATAGTGTTAGGAGATGAATACGAAGTTCATGTGCTCATTAATTTTAGTTAGCAATACTTTGAGTTCCGTGGAACGTGATGGAGCAACGTGAGAATTGCTATTTACGAACTCATCAAACACTTTAATTTCTTTTCTGTCGCCCCATCAACAGAATGCAGCTGAGTTCACCCACTTCAGTTCGAAAGCAATGTAAGCGTAAATACGGAAGCTGTCTAGGATCGTGTCTCAGCATCTTCAGCTATGAAATTTAACACTTTGTCAACTTGTACTCTTCTTTTCTTCAAATTCCCTAACTTCATTGCATTCATAACACTTCCGCGTTCGCTTGTCCAAAGTTCCAGTTGTAATGTAAAGAAACGTTACATCAGTTTAGAACTCTCTAGAATTTATCAATGAGAATGTCTCTTCCTTGACTCTTCCTTCCTTATTTTGCAAACTATACTATAATCTCCCTCCTCATAATATTTTTGCATTTTTCATCCTTCCGCTCAATTTAACTATGTATCTAATACTGTTAGAATGTTTTTTCCTTCGAAAGAATTATTGAAATGCGTCACAGCTATCGGTATTATTGTACTATCACTATTATTAAGTAATATTGTTACTAAGAACGTTCGCATTCTGTAAAGCTGAAATTTCGTTTCATCAAAATATGAAATATGCTCCTAATGTGAAATACCACAGTATAAAGTCAGACACATCCTCCTGTCTGTCAGCTCGTTTTTAAAATCAAGGATATGCTCCTGTCAGTCTTTATGCAATTAATTTGTGATTTCAAGTTTTTATGACTAAAGAGCTTTTGGCGAGATATTTTCAACCAATTATCATACATCAAAGACGGTAAGTGTGATATAAAGTAAATAAACTGTTGACAAGATCGAGCCGTCCTATCTTTTATCGCAATAAATATATTGTCTAAACCATGCCCAACTCATAAAAATAGAAATGTTCCAATATGGGATAATTTTGCCAATTCGGAATTTGGAATGTTTCAAGGGCAAGTGAATATTTTCGAAATATAATTTTGACCAAATTAAAGAGGCAGCAAAAGGCATTTTCAAAATGTATTCTATATTTGGTACCCTACAGATTTTTATAGTTACAACTTCAAAAGTAATTTAATCTCAATTTTCCATCACGTCACAAATTATTCACACACAACGGTTTTCATAATATAATTTCTCCCAAAATTCCAAGAAAACCTTAATGCCATCGCGTTTTAATGATCTAAATAATTGGCTCAAGAAGACAATCTGACCTGGTTTACTTGAAACGTTGAGGAAGTTCTAAAACAGGTCACTTTCAAAGATTTTAACCTATGACGACCGTAAAGAGATCATTTCGCACCAAACAAGGTAATTTCCGATCGCTCTGTTACGTAAGCAATACGCTTGTATCATTAAATTTCCATGAAAGATTCCTTCCGTTTTTGGAAGGCAATGGCTGAAAAATCAAAGCAGTAAACTCAATTAAAAGGAGGCTAGATTGGGGAAGGTTAGGATTTTTTTAACTTATAGATTTTATCTCAATTTTTCGTAAATCCCGCAAATACCGCCCACTCACTCTTCATTGTTTTCGCTTTTGCCTGTTTTGAAAACAAAGACAGTTTTCCAATATCTATGATTTATAGTTGAAGCCGTAATTTTGTAAAACTTCAATTAGAGGATGCGATAAATCACTTCGTAAGGATTCACAAGAATATTTTCGTCATTATATCATTATACAGTCGGTAAAGTATGATGTAATATAGTTAATTGATCCATGGAATCCACTTGGTGTCACTTGTAGCTTTCACAATGTTCTGAAGCAAATTACGTTTAAAATTAAATTATACGAATTATTACTATACGAAATTAATTATTATAAATATTACGAAGCGATATTAATCATACGAAAAGTTATTATACGAATAACAATTAAATCTTCTATGCCTTCCACAAACTTCTTATGCCGCTAACCAAGTGCAGGCGATGATTCTTGCTTATTTTTATCATTGTAAATACTCAATAATCATGGAGTTACCGTAATTGACGGCGTGTTATAAAAATAGCAATAGAGTATAAAAAGTCCGAATCAATGCATGTGAGACTCGCGAGTCATAATTTTCAAAAAGAGACAATTTTCAATGCGGTAGTTTTCTAAAAGCACATCTTCGACAAAAGCACAACTCTCTGGTGTACGTTATGCAACTAAGTAAACCTATAGTGGTGATGATTTAAAAAATTCTTGACAAAGATCAAACAAAAGATGTGCTGACGTTCGAAATTCCTAATCGAATCGAATATCCTACAGTTGTTTGACAAAAATTCCAAAAAAATCGAACGCTAAACTCGAATATAATCAGATCGAATCAAAAATCGTTTATAAATTTGTATGAAAATTATGTTTTCGATTCAATTTTTACACCTCGTTTTTCAATTTTCTACAGGAAGTTCGTGCGGCACGTTTAATATAAGTGCGCTTAACCATATTAAATTGTAAATAAAAATGACGACGATTTCGTATTCAAAAATTATTCCCATTGTAAATCTGGCAATAGCGGAAGACGGCGATAAGCAGGAGACAAAGTAAATGCGAGCTGCAATCTGGAAATTGGACAAGAAACCGACAGACAATCGTCTAATCGTTTATTTAATCGATTTGATTAGAAATTCGAATAATATAGTCAATTCGGTTTGGAAATGTGAAAATGAAAGTGAAAAGTCCCACCTCTCTAACGCACAGACTTCCGGAAAATGGAGATACTGCACTACCAGAGATTCCCTTCATTGTTAGCAAGATCTTCCTCTAAAATGGCGGCCAAATAAATTCAATAATGTCAAATAGAGAGAGGTTTGATGGGGAAGTGAATGTGGCTCTTTTATTTAGGAAGCCCTGCGGAGAGTACTCGAGGTAAGTGACAGAACCCTCATATGACAAGTTCGTTTGCCTCTTCCAAACAATCTCTTCCGCCTTTCGCTTCCTTTAACTTCATCGAGAATTTCAACCGCCAGAAAGAACGCAATAAAGACACAGCGAATGGTTTTATAAATAGCGGGACGGAGACTCGGGAATTCGTACGGGGAACTGTTATAGATTAGGAAAAGGAGAAAAATGTGTTTAACGCGATTCGGGAGGTGACCATTATGTCGCGGCGATCGTTAAACGGAATATATACGGGCGAAAAGAATGGGTTATTGAGGAAAACTGCTGTCTGGGGAAATGTCGCCATTACAAGGAAAGAAAACAAAGTGAAGGGGTTCAGAAAACATCCAACGCTGCAGCCAACCGTCATCTTCCACACGTACTATAAGAACTTGGTCCTCGTACGATAAAATATCGACTTATTGTAAAATGTTTGCAGGGATAATGTTGATAAAAGTAGAACAGTGTTTTTCTTAGTAATATGTTAGTAAGTTAGTTAATGTGCGACCGGTTTTGTGCGCTTCCACCTTCAAGGAATGATCAAAGATGAAATAATTATAAGAATAATCGAAGAAAAATAAGAAGGGATGCTTTCAAGAAAATCGGGAATTAGTTGCGATATTCTAATAACTTATGTTTTTGGGTCTATCCTTCAAGAAACACGATCTTATTTGATATCAACATCTGCCTCGTTTCACCCACTTTCCACCTGAGTTATTAAATTTGCTGACAAAAAGTTTGGGGACGAATTTCTTATGAAAAAGTTAATTCTTTCAATGTACTTTTTCTGCTTCAAAATATTTAACTCCAGTCGCAACGGTCCCATACACCGCAATCATACTCAAGGTGAGGCTTAACTAGTAACACCGCTCGCGGACTTTGTCCTACCGACTTCTCTTGAGGAAGCCGGGTTTCTTAAGTGCTCGTCTATGTATATTACGGATGTTTATATCCATGTTACATCAACCTTCGAGGTAACTTTACGATACTATTAACCAGTAAAAGACTTTCTTTCAACCCTTTCATTTAAATTTGTTTAATCCGGTATGTGGAGTATAGAAAGAGTTATGAAACCACCAGATTTCCTAATTCATTCTAATTTTATCTAGTTTTATAATACTTACAAAAAGAAACCACCTACAACTATCTGTCTTAACAGTCGCCTTGAACTCAGAATTTTCACTGAAGCAATATCAATTATCAAGAGCAGTTATTACAATTCCACTTAAAAAACAACCATCGTCTATATCTGAATGCAAATTACTATTCGTGAATTTATCGCCAAGTTTATGCCCGTACTTGAATCTTATTTCATCTACGGACATTTCTTGTCATATTCTTTTTCTTCCATTAAAAATTTAGTTCAGCATTGCGAAGATTTTATGCATTTACATGAAAAAACAAACGTTTTTGATCCTATAAGATATATGCAAGCAATTTCTATGTGTGGATCAAACGTGTACCCACGAACTCGAGTAAGTGCAAAGTGATAAATTTGTTTAAATTGCTATGATAAAAAAGCAAGCGGGACGAAGTTCTTTTCAGGAAATAACCGAAAGAAATGAGATTAGAAGTTAGGTTGCCACTGCTTAATAAATTCGAGTAATGAATTATAATATTGCTCTTTTAGTTTATGCGGCTTACAGCACAAAGGTGACCAAAGAAAAGAAAATGTTAGTTATTTTAGTTGTGAAAATGCTTTTGAAAGAGTATAACCAAGAAGAGGTTTTAACTCGGCGTTTGTTCGTATGTGAATCATAATTCTATACTAGTAAGTCACGTTTAGTCATATTAGATAAGGTATTATCCGAAGGAAAAATAAAGAAAAGGGACAGAGGGTGTTCACCCTATTGGCAATGAATCGTAGGTTTCTAATTCTTCCTCTATTCGCAGTGCGAAGGGGAGAACTTCTATTTATATTAGAAACAGCTGTTCCTTAAACTGTGTGATGTGATTAGACTTCGAAGGTCATCAACTTCATCGCCCACTTGGGTGCAGTCGAGCCTAGATAACTCGAAAAACTCAATAAGCAGAATAAATAGTCAGCTCACTCGAGAAAATCTCGATTAGCCGAAGACTTTACCATCGATAACTCGAATTTCTCATTCGACCTTCTCTGCCCATGTAAATCTCGTTCATTCGAAGTCTAAAAAGCCCGACTTCTACATCTCGATTTTTGTTTTACGTGCACAACTACAGAGTTTGCGGTTTACACGTCCTGCGTTAAAGTTTGAACTTCATTAGTAGAGTAGATTGATTTTAAAACTATAAAAGATTCTTTTCCATTTCCCATTTTTATAAAACAACGCTATGTCCAAAAGACCCTCTAGGTCCTTATTTAGGCGCGGTTGAGACTGAAAAGTCTCTTCTACCATCTAACCTGTCGTCAATGATATCGATGAAATCGTGAATGATATATGTGTAAATATAAATAGAGTGGACTTCTGAGTTTTTGTAGGACTGGATGTAAAAAGACCTATAAGATAATATCTTAGGAAAGAGGATTCACTTCAGGAAAACATACACAAGCAGGGGTGAGAAAAATCCGCGCAAACCTACTGAATGCTTGGTATGGCGGTACTATAGTATTGGTAGTATAGTGCGCAAAGCTACTGCTAGTAAGGTAACTAAGACTCACCTACATACACTAATATAGTAAGACTCACCGGAAGGCACGATATTGGAAAACCTCAACAAGTCGAATATATCTAGTATAAACCGCGATAACTCGAAAGTAAACCAGTAGAGTTGAAATATCGACTACTCCAATGTTTTTTACTGCCTCTTGAGATTCTAGTTATTGAGGTTCTACTACATCATAATATGATGATTCTGCCTATAATACCTTTACGTTTACAGATCATAAAGTCCATCAGAAAAGTTTCAGAAGAGTGAACAGTAACTGCTTTTCAAAACGAGATATGAAGATAATGACGGAAGGAAATATTTAACTCGAACAAACATGTTAGTGGATGAACAAAGGCGTTTTATTTAAATTTCAGTACTTTCCATTATTGTCATCTAATTCTTTCAGTGTTTTACGAGTAAATATTCTTTATATATTTTCGAATCTTTAAATAGATATATCTTTTTTCCATTTCCAGAAGTGCCGATAATCGGGTATATTCGCGATCTAACTGCATTATAATAAAGCAGGAATCGCAGAGAAAATTACTTTAACGCAAAGTTAACACGGATTGGCTGTCTGCATTGATAGACTCGTCATCCCACCACCAAAGCTTTTACCGGTGATCTGCAATAAAGTCAAAGGAAAGAGAGCACAATATTAGCAAGGGAAAAGTCACAGGAAAAAATCATTTACGCTGGCCGATTATAAAGTATCAGGAACATGCTCTCAGGAAAACGTCCAAATTTTAGCTACCAACGTCAGCAAAGGAGTTGGTATCGTCACCTACGCAATAGTTCATACAATAGTTAAATGTAATCGTTATCGTTCTATAATATGCTGAAAATTTTGTCAGCTCTTTTTACGAGTTCGTAATTAGCTGTGTTGGGTTGGAAGGTCGGTTAGGGGACAGAAAATTCCTTCAATATAAGAAAAACATGTCTAATAAATTAATAAATCTCTTCCTATCACCCGTGACTTTATTCCTACTTCTTTTTATTTTCAGTAAATTTTTTCCATGAATTTATTAACTAGGTGGCGCTGGTGCTGAATCAAGCAATAATATGCTAGTATTTTTCTTTATCAAATAAGATAAATTTTCTTCAAACATTAACATAATTAATAAAGATGCATCCAATATGGATGTTTCTTCCAAAACCTAAAATTGGTTGATTATAAAGGAATTTTCAAGTATAGCATTCTTTATGGAACCATAGCTGGATCTTGTTCCACTTAAAATGTACGTAATATTAGAATAAATGTATTAGAAACTCATTCGATGGCGTAATTAGTCTTTAAATAGCTATGCAAATTATAGCAATATGTAAAGGCTCAATTCCAGTAATTTACTAGGCCATTTTCCCCAAATAGCACATAAAACAAACGGCTGGTTAAAAATAAATAAAAATATAGCTAAAATTAAAAAATACGTAGATTTACGTCATTACAAGAAATTCCTGCTTTATCCATCTCACATACGGATTAGGGAATAAAAATTATTCACATTGAGGTATTTAAAATGACGCAAGTAGCATTCACTTTCTTTCATTTACACGTGTCAAATTCCCGATGGAGAATTTAGCGGGTCTCTGAGATTACAATTGTTTTCTTTTTCGTGTAAACACCCAAATCGTCACATAAAAGAAACGTGTCGTTTCTACAAAGGCTACGTCACTTGAAAAATAAACGAGTGGGTCTTCTGCATGATCGTAGGGGGAGTAAACTACACGTGTAACTTGTGAGCGATACTTGGAAGGATTTGGAGCAAATACAAGAATCGATGAGAGGAAGGGGTATTTAGCACCCACGTGAAACTCTGGCGAAAGAAAACGTACAATGAAACTCTATTGTATCTCAGTCTTACTGACCTTACTTAATTTTGGCATAATGCCACGTGTGCTCCAAGACATTGTGACGCATTGAATCAAGTGTGTAACAATCTTTGATGCGGAAAATATAAGAAGCTTTGAGAACGATGTAAAAAATAAAATAAGAATAGATATAATTAATTATATTGAAAGGATAATGCATATGAATATATTGTTAACTTTTGACTCTGGAACGTAAAGATTTATGTAATAGGGTAGATGGTTAGTCAAGGGCAGCAATTAGTATTGTAATTTGTACGTAGTATTAACTGTAAATGTGTTGGCTACATATAAGTTGTAGAGTGTATGTAAATATCTTCAAACTATTAACAGTTGATGATAATGGGTTAAGGTTGCACTTTACATTTGTCATACTGCAGTAATATTTAAATAAGTAAATAAATACAAGCTTAGTGATTCATGAAAGAAAATAAAAAGAACTCGGCGTTCAAACAGTAAGAGATTATTAGTCTCTCTTATTAGTATACTATTATCTCATTATCATATCTCTCAGTAGTGATTAATATATATAATTCAACTACCATTCAGCATAAATAGAATAAACAGATAGATACTCAGTAATAATGCTGAAGGTGTGATTATAAATTATATTGAATACATTCAATATCACGCATTTAATTTACGCAAGAAAGAATTCAGCGCGTTTAACAGGATAATTTGCAAAAGGAAATGCTCTTACTGTGTTTCAATCGTCATTTAAATCTCAAATCCATTGTGAAACACAATATATGATGTAATCTAATGAGAGGAAATCACTGTTAAATTTCATAAAAAGAGATTCTTGAATTAAATTTTTAGTTAAACTATGATCGGTTTCGACTTATGAACTCAAGCAGAAGAATCTGAGTCAGTTAAGAATCTTTTTCTGCCTGATAGTTAATTTACTTGTTGAAACCGATTGTAGTTTCAAAAGAATCTTTTTAAGTTAACTAAGTCAAAGTACCTCCTTAGATTTAGATTATACTAAACGATATTTTCCTTTACCACATGACCATAAGCAGCTTCCGAGGTGTGAATGTAAGTTTAGATACTTAAAAGAGGCATTATATCAAAAGAGAGGACTTTCGTCTATAAAAAGGACTGAAAAACACCATCTTGATCCTTGAGTCTAGGTTTTCTATTTCTCTAGAGTTACGGTAAACGAGAGGCACTGATTTATGGGAATTACCTAAAACGTTTGAATTCCAGGATATTAATATCATCACGAACTTCAGCTTCTATAAGGTTATCTACTGAAATACAGAAAAAAGTCAGTGGCGTATCATGACGATCGACTTTTACTGCTAGAGCCAAGGTCGATCGATCTAGTTCAATTACAAAAGCCAATATCCCTTTATGCGGTATACATTTATAGCAAGTCTCTCCGGATAGTACATTTTTACAATGGCTCGACCCAGTTCTACACGTGTATCTCATCTGGAATGGTGATAAAAAATGAAAAATAGATTAAATGTGCTGCACGAGGCAGAAAGGAAAATCTGAAGAAATTTTGTAGCTTTTGTCCCCGCTCAGCCTTGATTGGCGAAAAATAAACAATCACCAGCCCTCAGATACTTATTACAAGCCTATTGTTGATATTGTTTTGCATTTACAAACGACTCACCTTTACATCTTGCTTCTCTCAATCATTAACTATTGTTTCCCATTACAAAGAGGAAATTTTGCATTTTTACATTTTCTCAGTTCAGAATGTATATAATTTATCATAATTGACTCTGTAATTCTATCATGAATAAATAAATAAAATTAGTTAAAGTAAAATAAAAACTTAAATAGTACCTTTAGGTTTTCCCAAATTGTTGCGGGGGTATTTTTTCCTTTAAACGCACCACAAGAACTCTCGTTGTTTTACCTTCCTTGAAAAGTCTCGAGTGACTGAGGAGTATTCATGGTTTAATGGTTTAAAAACTCTGTATTAGATGATAAAATCCGAAGAATAAACTTATCTAAAAAGGTACTGCTTCCCAATCTTTCAGTCCCAGCGGCGCACTTACTAATCAACTCATACATCGCGGCACACCGTGCTGGAAATCTAATAACCTCTTTTGGGACAACTATAGTGAACTTGGGATGCACAAGATGAAGTAGGATTACTAATCGACCTCTCACATTTAATCCACGATAGTTATTTTCACAAAATATTATACAGGGATGGAGGACGAAGAATGATTCGTGCGGAGGTGTTTGTTGAAATTTTCGGTGAAAGAACCTAAAGTATAGGAGAAACGATGTTCTTTCTCTGAGATTTTAAAATTTATCATCGCTTGGATGGCTTTGCTTATTATAAATCGCTACTGCATATTCTCACTCTGAAAATTACCAAAATTGTAATTGGTCTGCACAAAATTATCATTGGAATTATATTACCATTGGAAATGCACGCGAACAGGAATTTGCAGTAGGCGCGAGAAACGTGCTCTTTGCACGGTTTTGAGCATTCCTGAATTCGTGTAGAACAAGACAAAGGATTATATGAGTAATAGAATGATCTAAATTTAAACATAACTCATTAGCATATCACATAACATCACCAAAAGGAAAGCACAAGCAAGGCGAAATTAAAAAAAGAATATACTTTCGAGGAATTTGTGACGCACCAAGAGCTTCCATATGATGGCAATGTATTTTAAGCAAATTTCACCTTAATAAGACCACTCTTACGATTAAACTTTTAAATACTAACACAAACGCTCCTAATCCTGACCATCAAACAGTATATTTTTTCCGATCCGGTTTTCGCTCCGGTGCGACAAGAATAATATCGTCAATCCGGTTTGAGCCGTTTTTTCGCTCTGTCCTTATATGTATCGTTAAAATCATTCCTAGCATAGTTAAATTATTATTTCATATACATCACATTGCTCTAAATTTCAGAATAAAAGTTGGTAAGAATTAGTTGCAAATTTTCGTTACTTATGCATAGAAAACCTTCCTCCAGTTATGCTTGTTTGTGTACAAATGGTGAGCAAAATTCGGTTCGGAATTAATAAAGTTTTTCTGAGAGAATTTTTCTTGACGGGAAATGATTTCATCCTTGAAAAGGGCAACTGAGTCTGTTGCCAAAATGTCAGTTTTTACCTTAAGAATTTCTGAGAACGATTCACCGGGAAAATATCAGGCTTTCCTTAACAGTTTTTTTGTTTCGGTTGGGTTCGAGAATTTTATTTTTTCGGTTCGGTTTTTACTCCGGGAAAATTAAATGTTCTTTTCGATTTCAGTTTTGATCCGTTTTGATGCCCTGCTAACCAGAAGTCGAACCTGAATCTGTTAGAGAACGTTGTTAGATAACAGACTAACCCCAGCGCCACCGCAGCTTAACTCCTACACCACTGTGCATCTGTGGATTGGTTGAGAAGTACTGATATCACAAATAACAAAACATAAAACGTGTAGACGGCTGATTTCTCAACGAGGGAAGATAGCAGCTCTAAACTTTAACGCCATTACTTCCGGATAAGTGCCCATTCATCTTAAGCCATTCTGCGTTTTACGCTTCTCTGTCAATTGAGGAGAGCTGCGCTATCCATTTATGCACGTGTAAAATGCTCATCGCACTGTCTATACCTGCCAAATAGACTATAAAAGGGATTTACTGGAGGGAGAGCTTGCGGTTCAGAAGGGGTAAACAGACTGCAAATGAAGCATCGTGTGTGGGAGGCTCGATTCTGCTCCGAAATTCTGCACGTGCCTTTAGAGGAGCAAAACAACCAGATCTATAGATTTACGTCACTGTTTCTAGTACAAAACCTACTCTTTTTACCCTACGCTGGCCTATTAGAGGTCTAATTTGCATCCCGCGTGCAGTAATTTCTGAATCCATGAGACTTCTATTCTTTGCGTTCCACAGTCAGGGTCACCCAAGCCATTCAGCCCGTTTCCACGTTGCTGCTCTTGAAAATCCATCTTTTAATGATTATTCAACATAATAACAATAATTGTATAAATAAACCAATTAATTTTAATGATCAATTATTTAACTTTCTTATCTTAGTTCATTAAGAAATGTATATAGGTAAATTAATTTTCGTTTTATATTTGAAATAATAAGAAATAATGTACTATTAAAAACTTGTTTATTTTTTATTACGTCCGCCAGAATTGATTAAAAATCTTTAAAAAACAATTTGCATGATAGTTTGATCATTATTCCATTAACTCTCGGGAGGTCGTATCTTACAGACGCCACGCGCATCGTGTTTTTGTTTGTACATAAGATACTTCATTATATATGAACTCCCAAACTCGTTAATTTGGTTACATACCTGTCAGGTGGTTTTAAAAGAATTCCCTTTTTATTGAATAAATATAATTATTTCAAATTCTGTGAGTATTACAGACGCAACGCGACCACTTGTGGCTCCTTCACTAAGGTCCAATTCATCACATAAGAAATGTGAAATTTAATTAAATCTAGCCTAGAGAAAAGTAAGCAAAATATGATTCTGCCCTTTATTTATTTTCATTTGGCTCATTTTCTAATACGGAAGTACGGATGGAGGATTTCGCTCATGTAACCGAATATATCTTAAATTCTATCTCCTCTTTGAAGTTTGCTTTTATTGATAATCTGATTATAAGGTTTGCACTAAAGACATTTTAATATTTAGTAATTCAATATATGTTATGTTATAGAATAATCTTGAAAGGCGTTCCATATTATTCACGTTTGTTCTGGAGTTACAAACGCATGATGGAGTGCTATTAATCTGCACTCGAAGGATAACATATCCATGTTTTGAAGAGTGGGTTAAAATTTTATTAAAAGGAAAATATCGACCACAATATGAGAGATGATAGTCTGCAGAGGACAGCAATGGAGGGGACGGCGTAGGGACAATTCTAGTGGAAGACCTAGAATGGATTACAAGAGATACCGTCCATTGAGGTAACTTTGGCTCCATTTCCTATGCAACTTTTTACTTTAAAACTGTCACTTTTCTAATACTCAAATGCTATGATTTTAAATTTTAATGAATGACTCCATCGTCATAAAAATCTAAACAAATTTTCTTTCTTAATCAAAACAATGCTTTAAAATTTGGCCAATGTTAGCTTGAATTGGGGTAATATTGGCCCACGAGTTAAAACTAATATAATAAGAACTATAGTATGATTTAGGAGAATGCTCAACCACTTGTAAAGACATGAATGTATAAAAATATTAAGTCTTAATAAATTTAATTAAATTATTTTAAGACAATTTAATGCAAAACTGACGGAAATTGATTTTCTATTCGAGGGAAAGGTGAAAAAGGCATAAAGATTTGCCAAAAAAGTAAATTAATATATTTTACAATTATATTACACAACGATTTTTGTTTCTTTTGGGGTACTTTTTGGTTGTCTTCCTTTTGGCCTTTGTTGTACCAGCTGATCTAGGAAAGGCTGGTTCACTGTCTAAAGATTCTTCAATGTATTGTGCTTTAATTCTTTTTCTGATTCAAGAAACTGCATAACAGGCATCGGTAAACACCAAATAAGCTGCAATAAATTGTATTTATCAAGTTTCAATTAAGTTAATCTAAATCCGGCCAAAAAAAGTTGAAAAAGTACCGAATGGTTGACAAGCCGTAACAACACTGGAGCTTTTTCAGTTTAAGTTCAGCAAAATACTTAAAGTATGAGTATTTGGTTAGTGTTGCTGCATACATTTTGAAGCCAATATCCAGTAGATAATTCTATATATCTAGAGACTAGAATTAATTCCGTTTTTTATTTCTTTTGGGTTTAAGTTAATCCAAGTGAAGTGAGCAAAGGTTAGCATCGAGAAACGGAAATATGAAGGAATGAAGAAATTATCATAACTGTGAGGGTTCGATGAGGTCTTCAAACAATCCTAGCGTCACTTTATATAGTAATTATACTTTTCCATCTCATTATGAATACAAAACGCTCTGTTCTCCAAGTAACTAATCTTACATTCTTTGAAGATTTTTTACTTGCAAGTGACTCTCGATTGGAGAAAGCTCAATTAGTTAAGTAAATAGCATGTAGGTTAGCGTTTACATTTTTTGTATTGGTATGATTATACGGGAAATGAAAACTGAAGCAAAAATAATGCGTTGGAAATAAACCATTACGTAAGATTAGAGGAAATATAAAATTGCTTTTATTACCCACGCAATAATAATGACTTCATTCACGATAAAAATACTCGCAAAAACACATTGCAACTGAAACAGTGTGATAGCTCTCTATAATTTACCCGAAGTTGAAAAGGGTAATATACTTAATATATCCGTAAATGTTGAATTAATTTTTGAAGCTATACAATTTCACGGATGGATATCACCGCAATTAATCAAAGTAATGAGTTGTTCAACCGGCCACAACGAGGCAAATTACAGGAATTGAGGTGAAAGCTTTTTGTCTACATTCCAGCAGATGACGTGTACCATTCGAATTGATCCATCACCAGGGAATTAACGTTTACGAACTCTAACTCGGCGAGCGTGACATTGCGCTAAAAATGGTCTTCGGCTGTGATTTGCATAGGAGAAATCCGCTAAATTCCTCACGGGCATCTTCGGCCAGGATTCCAAGGGTGCTTGTGAGAGTTAGTAACCGTCTGCAGTGGAGAGAAAGTCCTTTACGCTGCATAGGTTTTTCCGTAGGCTAACGCAACCGAGTTTCTATCCCAGAGTTGCGGAACGTATGTAAGTTCGTGGGATTTAATATTACATCGCTTCAGTCGGGGAAACGGCGGAGTAACTTGATTCCAGGGAACGCAGATTCATCGGGTCAACAAGACATGAGTTGCATTACCGATTTGTTTCGGTGGATAAAAAAGATCATTTTATAACTGGAAACTACTTGGAAAGAAAGAATTTTGACGTGACCCAATTATAGTAGTAAAGTTGGAAGTTATCACATCTCTGAATTTAAATTATTTACTGCTATTCAAGCCAAGGCAATAACGAGAAGTGTGTCATTTAATTTTATGAAGTATATTACGTATAAGGACTTTCTATAGCTTTTTTTACTTTAATTTCATTGTGAACTATATAATAATAAGCGGTAGCAAAATCTGTTTGTTATTAAAACGGTTCAAATTATCAAACCATTAGCTGAAAATTGTTTACTGGATATTAAACTTAAATTTATACAATTCGTAGCCATTTAATTGTTACATCTATCACGGCGTACCATGAGGCATCGGTTAAGAAGATTCTTCCTCGTTGCATGATCTTTGAATTTTGGTATGGTAATTCAAATACATATTTTCCACAAAAAAGGAGAGAAATTTTACACTAGTTTTATTCCCTATATGTATTTACCGTATGTTATCAAGTGATGTAAATCACGGGAATTAATTAGGCAATTTATTCATTGTAAAATGATATTTCTAGGTATATAATTCTAGGGACTGAATTGGAAATTTAAATTGGAATTTAACCCGTCTATTTTCATTACGTTAACACAAATATTTACTAATAATTAACGAGTATAAAATGATTGAAGTCGATTTTCAAAATGCTAATTTTTATATAAGAGATACTTCGATAGCATCCGAAAATTATACAAATACAAAGGTATCATGCAATAACAAAAAATAACAAATGAAACTGCGTAGATAAAACTTTTTCAATGTTCAGTCCTTAGATTGGTCCGCAACAGTTTTCCTGTCAGCTCTATTCCCTGCCTTTTAATCCGTGCAGTAGGCGCGGTCAACACATCCCATTATCTGTAGTATGTATCTGAGACGTGGTTTTCCTCTACATCTCTTTCCCTTCGCTATCTCTCTAATACCGTCTCAATCAAGCTCTTGTGGAAGATTTGCTATTAGTCTCACCTTCCTGTTTCTTTTGCTTTTCCGTATTGAATTGACATCCCCACCCTCCTAAAAAACTTCTATTAATGCTAAGAAGATATTAAAAGATTGCTTCAAAATATTGGATAATATGTAATGTATTTGTTTTTATTTATCTTTACGATTCACGGATGCAGAAATTGAAACTAGTAGGAATACGAATTATAAGATTGCGCTGATTCTTTTTTGAGAGTTCCGTACAATTTTCACAGAAAAAAATAACTGAGGAGGATACTTTAAAATATTGATTGGAACCTATCTTAAAAAATATCTTACTTTAAATATTCAAGGAAATGTATCTAAAAACAATTATTAGATTATGCCAAACTAGACAGGTGATGGTTATTGTTAGTAATTGAGAAGAAATTAAGTGATTTGACTAGCTACTATCAACTAACCTTCGGACTGTTAACTCGATTACTGATAACGATTTCAAGAATTATTATAATATTGTTTAAAAATACAAGGAATTATGTTATCTACTGTCCATGAAGTCTTATTAGAAACCTATGTGACCCACTTGAGTTGAAAGCTTAAATAGCCATGGCTGGTTTCTAAATAAATTCCCTATAGGGCGTTAGAGGTTTTCGTATTTACGATACCTCATAAGGGAATCAATACAATATATTAATATAGTATTAGGTAATAAACAAATTATTATAATATTATATATTGGTAAGAATCTAATTATAATGGCATTATAATACCGTAAACGTAACCACACACTAAATCTCCTTCATATGGATATCCCCAATCAGAAAAATAAAATTGCAATTCACCGTCGAGGATTTAAACTGCAATTTCAGCCACTGTGCTGACTACATAACCTGGAATGCAGTCTAGGCGTTGGTGAATGAAATGAAAACGAAATGTACCTCCCCTAACCTCGTTTCGTTTCTTATACTCGATACGTTCAATCGCCATAAACGTACTTTGGTTTGTTTCGGAGCAATCAAAGCGAGTGTACTCGGCGATCTCTTCAATTCTTCGAAGTTAGCGTCGGAGTGAGAGTTGGACGCCTAAAGCACTCCCACTAAGAAGAGCTCATAATCGCCTCTCACATCAGATTGATCGCCTATCCCTTTGACCCTAATTACCCCGAGAATTCTTCGCCTGAAAACAGCTACCGCGAATTCCATTCCCGATTCCCCGTTTTTCCTTCCTCCTATAACACAACCACACCTTAGGCATACGAGAAGCTAATTTTCCTGCTATCGTTGAGTGGGAGTCATACGAGGAAAGCAAGAGTTCTCTGGATCCAGGAAAAAATCGCTGGGAATTAATCGACGAAGAAATATGCACCAGGATCCAACATTATACCGGGAAAATCTCTAAAAATCGGCTTTTACTATAGGGCTAAATATTTAGTTTTGAAGATGCTCGTTGCAATATATTACTATGCGCTTGTTTACAACACAAGTATCTGAATGTCACTATAATTGCAGAATTCCAAATTTTAATCAGATTTAGTACCTCTTCAATGGATGTAGTGAAAAAATAAATACAAAAGGCAATAAAATTTCACAAAAATAATAAAATATTTTGAGTGAAACGCATATCATTCGCTCGAGAAGAGTAGAAGGCCCGTTGGAAAAAGTACGAAGCGGTAGTTACTTAGATCTTATTGCTTTTCATAATAATGTTTAAACAAAATATGGATGTTAAATAGAATTCATAAATTTTTCTAATAAACAAGTTAAATTATTACCCTGTAAAATAATGAAGAATTAACATTCAAGTTGATATCAAACCAGATTAGAATATATTTTAATATAAAATTCGTGGATGTAATTTGATATTTCAATGTAATTATTTATTTTAATTAATTGTTATTAATTATAATTTAGCCTGTTTTCGCTCGCTTATCCTCGAATTTAATTTTTGTTGAATCTGAAATTTTCATAGAAATGTCCAAACTTGCACATTCGAATATCTGACAACCTATGTATGATCCTAACGGTATTCAATGTCCCTGTTCTCTTTAACTGAAATCAACTTTCGCTATTCGTTGCTACTACACTTATATAGCCATGTCCGTCGTTTCCAACTATTCCAGACTTCTAATTAAAATCCGCCATTCCTCCGCCTGCTTTCTATCTCACTATTTATTATTCGATTCCAAGGAATCGGTTAATGTAGCTGCGTAAATTACTTCACCGTCCCGCCAATAATGCTCCATTCAATCTCAAAATTATTAAATGAGGTGTATGGTATCGAGCATACAACCTTTGTTGATTCAAAATTCATCCTCATAAACCTTAAGTAAAAAATAAAATTTATCCTTGTAACCCTAAATAAATCATAGTTTTATCAACGTATTGATGAGAGTCATTTGTTCAATTCTAGGTTGTAATTTTTCGGATTTGATAAACTTCAACTTCAAATGACATTGAAATATTTTTCTATCGACCTAGTCGTTTTGATGGAGATGTTTGTTATATTTTATTTTATTTTTTTATGGCCCAGGTTTTTAGTTGCGAAATGATTGCAAGGCGGAGAACTATTGTGAAAGCAACCCTCTACTCTTCTGTTTTAGAGAATTTAATGGGACCAGTTTCATACTTAAACGAACACTGTTGTCCCGAGATAACTAGTTTAATAAATAACAATACGTTCGAACTAATCAATATTACATAATGCAGGTACGTACTACTGCACAACCCCTTGTCCTTAATAGTACGCTCTCATGATTCATTTGCATTAGAACCTTTATACTTTCTCGTATTTCTTGGCTTCACTTCTTGACTTTAACCAAACCTTCCTTTCATTTATGTAAATGTATAGATGATTCCCTAAATTATTTCTTGATATACCTCTCTTTTGCCCGTTTTCTCATTGCTTCCCACCAACTCTCTCCTAAATCTAACCTAATTTCTGCTTTTATTACAAAACTTCCCGAAATCTCGTCTATTTTAGTAACAGACCTCTTCGTATCACCGCAACCTTGGCAAACATTATCCTAAGTCCTTGCCACAATTCCGTAGTTCTTATTATATCATCGACTAACAGCTAAACTATAAGAATGCTTCTTTTCAATATATCTGAACTCTTTCGTATACATTAAATGCTTGAAAGTAACATGGAAATGGAGAAAAAATTATAAATCTCTGAAATAAATAAATGGATTATAGTATTTGATAATTTGTTATTTCAGGCACAAAATCAATGAATCTTTACAAGAAAGGGGAAATCTGTTAGTCTTAGCACATGTAGATGTGCGACCTTAAAACCCGAAGGATAAATAGAAGTTTAAAATAGCTACATGACTGGGACTCGAAACCAGGTCTCCCACTTTCCAAGCAGGTTTTCCAATTACTTGGAATCTTATTATCTCAATTTTTGGGTTAAACTATTTTCCGATAAAGTATGTACCTTAAATTAACGTGAATTTATAAAGTTATACCAAATTTCACTATGCATGATCATATAAATTTCGTTTGATACGTATAGCATATGCTTACTAGATATATTGAAAGGTGTTATATTTAATATCGATTGAATTTTCAATATAACACCGATAACATCGAATTTTAATAAAACGCCAAATAATTATTATTAGGATGTTAGGAATCAGGTATATTTATGAGAATTGAGAACATGAAATTTATAGGTAGACTGATTTATAGAAAACAATAATGGAATGAAAAATACTAGTCTATTCTACGTTCCAGTTTTTCCGGTTAGTTTGGTGGCTGAATCCTGCAGTTTAAATCTTCCAGTATTAACTCTGAATCGTAATTTTAATCGGAAGATCGAGAAACACCGCATAGAGTCGACCTGGGATGAGGATATTTTTACAATAAGTAGAAAAATATACAGGATTTAATTTCCATGTAATCTATCGCTATTGACTAGAAAAATTGGAACGCTCTATAGCAAATTAGCAAGTGCATTTGGTGGGCATGGAGTCAGTATAGATGGGAAAGAATACATTCTGTTTAAAAACGCATTTTGACCTTTAGATGTGTAGAATACTCGTAGGACTCGTGCATTTCCACGGAAAGTAAGTATAGCTCTACACTATTAGCCTACGCAAAGCTAGTATTTTATTTCTGCCGTGAGCTGCAAAATTCAAAGGTCAAGTCTAAATTCCGCCCACGTAATATTCCGACCTCCTGCGCTTAAATTCATTCCATTGTTGTCTGCAGAGGAGGGAAAAGTCTAAAATATGGACCATTTATCAGCTGAACGCATAAGCGTTCGGCGCGCCGCTTTTTAGATATAGCTTGAGTCACCGAGAGCTTAGCTCCACTAGTCTCTTTCATAGGAGCGGAATTTACTTCCTGGAGAGTGTAGGTAAGAATGCGACCTACCTTACTCAACGATGTATGCCACTTCAGAGTCGACATCAATAAAGACTGAGAAGTTACACAAATTATACTTTTGTCCCTATATGAATTCCGTTAAAAATTTTCGCAAACGTTGTTCGTAAGATAGCGTATGCTTGCTATAGGATAAGTTCCGTATTCCTCGCAAACTAGTCCTTCGTCTTGTACTCCAGTACTCCAATATTCGTAACAAGAAGTCTTCAGTATCCAAGGAAACGCTTCCGACCTTTTTCGGAATAATATCTGCGACATATATCACCCGAATGAGGGGCAAAATGAGGATGCAGTGGGCGAATTAGGCAATATAAAATGACGATCATTTCACAAGAGGACAGCAAACATGATGTAACACGGAAACAGGATCTCCTTATTTGATAATACATATAATGCATGCAATAATTCGAAATAAAAGCAGGGCATCGAACCACTGTATTTTTGTTCAGGTTTTCGCTCCAGTTCAACGAAAAGAGTTATGGTTCAGTTCTGTTTTCGCTCTTTGTTACATCTAACCGATTCGAACGTTTTTTGCTACGATCGTTGTAATAGTATGCACTTCTGAACTTTGCTTAATACTTCTAGCTTTTTTCATTTACGCTACATCATAATAAATTTTAGAATTAAACTTAGATATAGTGAATTACAAGTCGAATCAACAGATGTTTAGTTATTCTTCTACCACATACATAAAATGTGAATAACTGAGATCCTTTTACTTTGAGAGAGAGAGTCCGCCTCTACTTCCCAACATGCATGGTTCTATCGTTTTTAGAGAGCTGGTAATTTAACGTTGTTTGTAATTTTCCGTCTCTATTTTCGAACATATATATTTTTCTCCATTTTTATTTTCAAATTTCTTTCTTTCATTTCATTTAATTCTTCTTTATTTTTATAGAGAAACCATATTGTATTGTATTTGTTGTACTTTTGTTTTCCTTTGTGCTTCGTTCTATTTTACCGTCTTATTATGGTTTTTACCCCCTTTTGTGTGAGTGTTTTCCCTAAAGTGGATATTTTCTTTGTCAACCTTCGGTTCAAACATTCTTTTTCCACACTATTTATTATTTTTGTCGTTAATTCTTATAAGTTTTACGTGGTCGACGACATATGAGATTAGTTGGAAGAGGAGCCTAATGGAACCATGGGCCGTACATCGCTAATTATGGGTTTATTTATCCGTCTTTCATTCCGAATTGGACGCGTTGGACATAGCGTAAGCTCTACGCAATGATTAGAAATAACTAATAATTAATAATCTCATACTTACGTATAACTATGTACGGTAAAACCTGGTCAAGACCTTTTTAGAGGATCAAGTGGAAACCGCGTGATAAGTGGGTTAGTGTTAGATATTACAAACTTTTAAATAGTTCACATTGAAAGCAAAATAGAAGATATTTTTCGCTATTTAAATTATGAAATAATATATTGAAGCCTTAAAAACGAAAGAAATCTTCTTAAGATCGATTTTCTTGCTGTATGTAGATTCCGTAAACTATTGTTGTATGGTACCAGATGCATTCTCTTCATACACTTTTAGAATGGTCTGCTTTTCACACAGAAATAGTGTCTTCTTTCATTTAATTAATTTTGATGATTTCTCATACTTAAATGAAGTAGTTTTTATCAGATAAATGATTATGGAAGAATGAAGTAAATAAATTCCGGTCTATCGACTGAGGTGTATGATTGGCTAAAGCGGTTGTGGTGCATCTTAGGAGGAGAAGGTTAGCCTTTTAAGGGGACAGCAGAGCGTCTTAAGCGCATTTTTAACATTTGTTTAGTGTGAAAGGGACCGGAATGAGGGAAAACCAGGTATTACAACGTTTGAAGCCGAAGCATTTTTTACACGTTAGTATATAAATGCTACAATAGACAGATGTAAATACAAGTAGGTGGAATAAATTCCCTAACCGATATTCACCTTAGGTCGGAGGGACAAACCATTTTCATGCAGAATGAATCACTTATCTCAGCCAGAATAAACTACTGAAGATATGAAGAAATAGAAGTACGTTATATATATATATAATACATTCTATTAAGGAGAAAACCATTTTTGCTTGAGTTTCAGTCGTGCGCATCCATTTGCAGGAAATTTCTATTCGCGTGAATTCAGCATTGCAGAGGCTATGCTTGCAATCGGCTAGTGACTGCAGGTTATTGTATTTCCGCAATTACTTTGAACTTCATCTATTTCAACATCAACACAACTTGCTTCGCTAGTCAATCGTACTACGTCAGCGAGTACGAACCGTTAGTGATTCCCGTTATTCCAGTAATTTGTAACCACTTATCTGCAGGTTAAGAAATGTTTTGGAATAACATGTAGCTTTAAGAATCATTCACAATAACCCTAACATTCGCCAACGTGTTTGGGGTATGATCGTATAGGTAGTTCAGGATAATCTGCCTAATTAAGTCATTTATTAATGTAATGTAATTAATTTAGTAATGGAGGCTTCCAAATAAACATTTTTCAGGAAAAGAACTATTATTAATAATATCATACTTCAGTAGCGTTCAAATTTACATAAACAAATCAGAAGTAAATAAAAGGTAAATTTTTCTTCATCCTGTACCAAAATGTTTGTCTTGTTTCTATAGATTTATTTTCTTGTTTCCCCTAGATATAAGTTAATTGTAAGCCATCGTTTTGAATTAATTTTGATTTTTTTAAATATCTCTAAAAGTTGCGTGGAAAAGAGGACATACTGGCCTAACCTCGCCAAAGGAGTGCAATATTATATATAATATATATTAATAGTAATAGTAATAATAAAAGGAAAATTACGATTGTCCGTTCCTAAAGCAGTGAAATTTATTCACAATAATATTTAAAATAATAAACATAAATAATAAAAGTAACATTAACGATGCATGCGGGATAAACCTTTCAAAATGAAAATAGCGGAAAAGAGCAGTACCGATTGCATTCGGATGCTGCGAATATACGGAATTCCTGAACAGCATTTCATTCATAGAGCGATGAGATTAGCTCCTCCGTACTTGAAATGAACGTGCTAATACGAGCCTCGATTCCCAGGGACATTTGACTCCTTTGAACCCAACAGAATCAAACGTAAAGGAATCCTTCCGCATGCATAGATATTTCAAGTACTAGGATTTGCTTCATCGGGTGTATTACTGCACGTGACGTGAAAGGTTTTGACGTTTTTCCCTGGTTTCTCTCTTTTGTCATCCTCTTTGTGACATACTCTGCAGCAGGCGGCCCTCCGCACGTGCTGTCCGAAAAGAACGCACAAATTGGACCGAAAATTAGTGTCCTCTCCCGCACGTGTGAGGTGAGGAAGGACAGTCGCTTCGAGGGCAGCGCATGCGCACATCGTTCGTGTTTAGGATTTCGCGCCGTCGAAAATATAGCCGGTGGTTTTGGATGCAATTATTCCTAAGAGCTTAATGAGGAAACGTCGGTTTATAATCGGGATTTATTATTGCTATCATTTAAGTACTCCTTTGACGCGGTTAGGTCAGAATGGCCTCTCTTCCGCCTAAACTCAACAGAGACTAAATGAGAGATACATAATTAATTCAGAACTGTCCACAATCACCTCTAAACTAGGGAAAAAGCAAAAGAAACAAATAAAGAAAGATAAAAAGTATACAATCTAATAAATATTATAAATTTGCTGATTTATTTTATTGCACCTTATTGTAATACCTTGATTAAAACCAAGAATTTGTAACTTCTTATGTTTAAAAACATTTCCGATCGGTTTCCAACGGATAATGGCTACTGTTAAATATATCTCATTATATTTACATCCATAGTGATACCATGGAAGCCTTCATTCTATATTTTCTGTTGCTGGAATTTCGTTTGTAAATATCATAAGTTTCTACTCTTACTTCAGTATTATTATTCATGAAATTAAATTAAAAAATGGAACACTAAATCCATAGTTTATTGTGATGCGTGTTTTAATACAAGAAAATAGTGCAGGAAAAATGGTGGGAGGCGTTTATCTACTCATGGTAGACATTTAACTAGACTCAACAACAGTGATTCACAGTCTGCACCACTTTAGACCCGTTTCCAAGACAGTAAATATCGTGCGGGCAATATAGGGGTCTGTATATTCCTTAACAAAATTAACAACAGGAAAAATAAATTTGATAATTTTACCGAAATTCTAATCAATAAACAGCAGTTCTACTCATAATTTTCGATGACAATTACAAAAACCTTTTCTGGGGTTAAATTTTGAATTAATGCGACACAACCATTCATCCAACACTGTTCTTGAAACGTTCGTTATTTATAATATCAGATCATTAAAATTTGGTCATGAGACCAGGTCTTCCATGAAGCCTAACCTAATTATTTATTTCGCCCGATATTCGCCAAGATACAGGAGGGAAACCCTTCATAAGCCTCCGATAAGTAGTGCATATGAAACATCATAAAGAATCTATAGCAAAACCCCTCTAAAACGCTTCCTCTAGACACTTTCTCGCTAATTATGCGGTTTTATCTTGGTCCCTTTCGTACAAAATACATGCAACTTAAGAAGCTTTGATAAAAGTGAAGTGTTGTAATTGTAAAGTGAAGAATGACCAAAATTTATTAACCATAGAAGATACTCTCCTTGTCTGAAAAACTGATCATCCTTAAAAATCACTACGAGAAGGCAAGCAGTATTACACTAAAATGTAGATATGTAGAATGTATAAAGCCTGAAGATGTTAGTTCGCTAGCGAAATATGTTGCCTTAATAAAATTTCTGTGGAAGTGTACGAGAAGTTCTTTCCTTCTTTACATTACAATGGTCCGCGGATACTTCGGATATCTACAGCTGTGGAAAGTAAAGCACACAATAGAGGACACCATTCGGTTTTTGAGGAGTAAGCACTCATTTAAAATAGCCATAAACCTTTCCATTTTGTTTTTCAATATAAAAGAAATAGAAATTTGTCATATCCCGGTTATAAAGGTACCCTGCTCATAATGAGGTCTTCACCCGGTCTCATAAAAAGCGTTTTCACTGGGTTGTACTTATTCGATCGCGTAAAACATCAAAACTGATACATTTAACATTAAGAAGTAAAGCGTAAAGCAAAAGTGAAAGCTATATTATAAAAGAGAGAAGCTAAACTATTTGGTACGAAATACTTACAATACCTTTTTACGGTGAACATAGATTATACGAGGTATGATGCATGATAGGTTATATACATTCACATTTTTATTTCTCCTCTACGAGTCTCCGTATGGTGTACGTGAAACGCTATGTGAGTCTAGAAACACCGGACTCCCCAAGTCACTAAATTATTCGCGTACGTTATCCTGTTCGGGAAATGTGACCATGAGCAACTGTCTGTTCGCTATTATCTCGAGAAACTTCTTAGCCGTCTGTCCTCGAAAGTCGCTGGGAGCACTGCAGCGTATTTCGTCATGTCTATCCAAGAATCATAGTTGAAGATGGACAACTATTAATTCACACAGTATATCCTACAAAATACGTGAAAAAATCATAATTTTTCCTTATTATCTACCTTTTAACTTACTATCGAAAATTTACTCGATCATGTTTCAAGAGTTTTTCTCCCAGTGCCGCGACCTCCTATATTAATCTTCTATTGAAATTACTTTTCAAAGTTTAGCTAACGACAATGAGTGAGTAATGAATTTACAAAATACTCTTACGTATGCATCTTTCTAATATGTAATTGATTTTTGGAAATTCCAGCATTATAGTTCAGAGTCATGACGTATTTATGGACTATTGGAATCATCTCAAAAGGTTTGCTTAAAGAAAGTTTGAAGAAAATATACGTGCCCTCTTATTCTTTGCCTACATAGCTGCACTATTGTACAATTAGTATTTGGATCTTTTTTAATTCCTTTGACTGAATTTTGCTCACACTGTGATAATAAAACTGTAATAATACAAGAGCTACCGAGATGAGAAAGTTGCTCTTTAAAGGAATAAATTATGGCATTTAATTATCGAATACCACAAAGAACTAATATCACCGTGATTGTGGACTTTATCAAACATTCTGGGACAGTGAGGACAAAGTACCTCACTCCTCATTTTTACAAGTATTCCTCATTCCCTCTCCAGGGATTACTGTAGGCGATGGAGTAGCGCGTGAGGCTTACAATGGCCTCAGGGCTGAGCATTTTGCAGATTTTGCAGCAAATACTGAGAAAGTAAATTAGCTAGTCTAATCTCTAATTTGAACTGATGATTCGTGTCCTAAATCCTCCAGATTTCCTGCAACAAATTACTTCCATTCTAGAGCATAATCAAAGTTCCTAACCACACCAGAGACCATGATAGTTGAATCTGTGAGCATCTTAAGGAGCATGATTCAACCTCCTCAATTACGTCACTCTTTGCCAAATCCGCTGACCTTAACCTTAATCTTTGAATGCCGCATATTGCCCAGCGCTTTCAAACCGCAAGAATTCCATCGGAAAGGTGAGAGCATATGGAGGGTATGATAAGCCATAAGAGAGGTCAATGAATGAAAAGTTGAGGTTTACTGCGCTACGCTCGAAGTGACAATGTTGAAACAGTTATCCAAAGGTGGATAAGGAAAGGAGTTGGAAGTTATACTGGTTTATGCAAAAATGTTTTATATTATGTCCGTGATTTTGTATGAAGGAAGTACTACCTCTTATGCGTGGTTCTATAACTATTATAATATTACTACTACTGATACTCCTAATAATATTAATGATAACCAGAACGTTTGAATGAAGAAATTGCGATTTTCTAACCAAGACACCAAAACTTATAATCTTTTCTGTTATCCATGTTGTTACAAAACACTCTAGACTTTGAATTGATTAGTATAGGTAAAATAATATTTCAACATTGAAACTCTTCCTATATTCCAACGAAAATATTGTTAAAGATGGATTGTAAGATAATTTTTCTCTAATCACTTTTCTCCAATGTTTATCTATAACCAATAGCACTTAATGCCAACCTTTCGTTTGTTTATATTTTAATATTTCATCTTATCTTATTGATGGCTTATTTAAGATCAGTTTGTATGTACAAATACTACTATTAGGTAATTGTATACCTAAAAGCATATTAAAAGTCTGGAAATAGGTTAATTCCCCAAATCACTTTTGTTAATATTGATGTTATTGATTACTATTAATATTACGAGGATAATAATTTTTAAATGAAAACTGGACCATGCTTTGTAAACGAAATGTTTCCATTTCTTTCTTTTTCGTGTGTACACGTAATTCGATTAGCATATAGGTACTATTTAGGAGAGACCGGCGTTTCGTAACTTTTTTATTATAGTTAATCGACTCCGTAATGTACGAGTATGGTATCACATGGTAAGGAAAAATGCGGTAAACTGATTTCAGCGTTTCCCAATTTATTTCATATACTAAATCCTTCCAAACCGGACGAAAATTTGTAAGCCATATGATTTTGCTTGAATGTTGAAAAACTTAAGCGAATGCAAGAGAACAAAATAAAACATTAGATAATATTTTCTGTAATTTTTATTTGAACGACCAGTTTCTGTCGTAGTGATCATTTTCAGGATCGTTATGATCGAAATCAATGGTTTAAATAAAATGTGGAAAATTCTAAGCATTGATTTTAAATATAATCAAACTGAGTAAACAACATTTGGTGGAATACCATAATAGGCGACATTTATTAATAAAACACAATATATCATCGTATATTGTTTTAGTTTGTTCTAGATGGCTTTCCATAAATTTTGGTCAGAATACCTGGTTATACTAATATATGAGAACAGCAAAAACTTGAAAGTTTTCATAATTATATTGCTTAATAGTACCGGGAATTTTTTTAAAAAGGGTACTGCTTTAAATATTACCTTTTCACGCAGCTTCGAGTTGGTATCTTTATCTTCCCTTGTTTACGCTTCGTAAATCCCTCTTTTGCGAAAAGCTGCCCTACATAAGGAGAACTTATGTAAACGAAGCGTAAAAATCACGTGCGTTGACCCGTTCCAAACTATTTGGAAAAGGCCTGTTTTCGGACGAAGCAGTTGAGCGATTAAAGGCAAACTGCTTGGAGAGTGCATTGTGGATGGACTGCATCGCGTTGTGTACACCATTTAAGTGCTCGCAGTGAAAGGGAATCGCTTCCTGGTGCGCCTGAGGCGAGAGATCACCGGAAAGTATAGGAAGTAACTCTAGAGAGAGGAATGACCTCAAAGGAGACCTATTGACACGGAGATAACTAAGGAGAAGATTCTGAATGAATTCTAATCGAACCGTTTCTTTCCAGTGCAACGAAAAATAAATATCGGTTTAGTTACGGATTAGCGCCTTCTGACAATGCCGAACTAGTTTTTTTCGCCCCGATCATTGTAATATTCCATCAGATTCACTTAAGTATGACGCATATTAATTTTTGAAAACTAAAAATCACTACGGAATAAATATCTATCTTAGATTTCGGTTCGGGATTCACTCCGGCAGAAATAACCTTTCTCTTCGATACCGGTCCGATTCCCTGGAGTTATAGTTTTTACTTACTGATATACTCTTAATTCCTATACCTGTTCTATGCAGTAGCCACTTGAACCAATTACCACATAGAAACTTATATCGATGATATAAAACAAAGAATTTGTAAGTTTTATTTGGTTCTGCAACTATTGACTTCGGCTGAAGAAAACCATGAAGAAATCACAAAGTTTTTCATTTACCTCCTAAGGATTTCCTTCCACCAAGTTCAACTTGAAACTATAGTTTAGTTACTCGGCCTTACTATTATATAAGTGGAGATTAGTAAAAATCACTTATTAATACTTAATGGGCTAGTGATCCTATCTTATCAGTTATTTTATTCAGGTCTTAATCTATTTATTTATAGATTTCAAAATCTTTTAAGTTTGCGAAATATTCTGAAGCCCTCACGGGACGAGCACTAAAGAAAGTCGGTGAAGAAAATAGTCGACGAAAAAGTAAAAAGTGAGCGATGAAATTTATTTTATAATAATGTATACCATTTTCAGACTATTTCAGTTTCTAATTTTCGTCGTTTCTCTATAAATATTAGAATCAAAAATAAATTATTTTTATTCCAGTTTTCTTTTTCATGCTCTTCCTTAAATTTTAAATTAATAACTAAACTTCTCGATTGGATATAAGTATGAAATTAGAAGATTCATAAACGGACCTTAGTAACTAATGAAATCTTTCGTTACCTGTAGCAAAGTATATTCTGAGCTCCACTATAGAAAACTCGAAATATTCCAATGAAAATTCGTAAGAAATCTTTTTTGAATTAGAATTAAGGGCTTGAATAAATCACGACCAGTACAGTAAAAAGGGAAATTGAATAAACATTATTTATGTCGTTTTCTATTCTAAATTGGGAGATTTTAGGTAAAGCATAAAAATATTGTGTGCGCATCGGTGATTGTAAACTACCCGGCCTCTAACGACAAATGAAAAGGAAATCGGTACTAATAAGTTATGAAATTTATTTTCATAGGCTTAATAAAAAAATTACATAGAGTTCTGTCTATAAAAAAATGAATTTCTGTTAAATTCATTTTCTACAATCGTAAAGTCATTGATCTCTTTTTAAAACCAAGTGAGTAAAAGTTGTTCAGCAAATGTCCTGATCTGAATCTACAACTTCAAAATGACTTCTAAATCAAAGACTGTAAAAGCATTTCGAATAGTATTTTCAGAAAAGGAAGGAACTAGTAACTACTTTGGTAACTGCTCTCACTTCAAAGAAACCGGCTCTTTAAACCGGATCAGTAAAAATATGAGGGAAGTTTTCTATTTTCATAATTAGCACAGCATAATCAATCCTTGGCAATTCACATGCCATTGCGTCAATAGCAGATTACTGACAGATTTTGACATTTATTGTTTGTCGAGAAAGGAGATTCTCGTCAGCAGAATCGAAGCCTCATTTCTTTTGGCAGAAAGGTGACAAGGATGAAGATATTTTAGCTGATTAGACTATTATTGAGAACCCATTCTACGTCAGCGCGGTCTCAAGATCAAGGAAGTACGTCACCACGTTTGATCTACTTTTCAGGATGGCCTTTAATCACTTGTTGTTCTGCTTCTCTAGATTTCACCGGTAGATTGATTATCAGGAATGCGCGATTTTCAGATGCACTTATCGTGACCCTAACGTAAGTATGCATTGCGATGAGACCATAAGTTCCAAAGATAAGGAGGTTGTCTCGGATCGTACTGAACATAAACACACCTCATTGGAATGTAATCTAAATCTACATGTACATCTCGGTAAAACTTTAAAAATTGTCATAGTATTATACAAATTTGAACGATTCACCCTAGAGAAGATCTTTAATCTCGAATCACCCTCATAACTAGCAAAATTTACGGAAGGAAATGAAGCCTACTGGGCAAGATGAGGAGTGAGGTAATTTTCCTCTACTTTCCTCCCTGAGTTAGAATCCTACAAGTGGAAAAATTCCTCGTAAGTTCACACAACCACATGAATAAAATTGCCTATTTATCATATTATAGCATCAAATCACATATAATCATGTTCAAAGCCATCACCCTAGTATGTACATGCGAAATAAATGCATTTTCTCTGTACGAGTACTTTGCCTATATACAAATGAAAAACGTTCATCCCACATTTATAAATCAAGATGTTGTCGCAGAAATCTATATTGCATTTTTAAAATCCTATTCGTTAAATTAACTCGCGATATTTTATAATCATTAAATGTTACTACTCTATAAATCCTCATTTATGGCCTAATTGCGTAATTGAAAATCGTATGGTATCTACGATCATTTGAATGTTTATTTAAAGAATTCTGATTGCATTTATAAGATGAGGATGGTATCCTTTGCTCGTGCATGATATTTCATGTCTCACTGTTAACACCACTGAAAACTTATTTATTTTTAATAGACTCATATACACAGACGCCATCATTTTAAGGTGAATACCAAAAAACTAATATGTAAAATATTTACAGAAAATATGCACTAATGCATGGAGTAGGAACAAATAAAAACTAAATCAGAGAAATATACATAAAATATGGTTTAAGTGCAAAACTATTTACATGAATATTGATGCAAATATATTTTTTAATAATAAGTAACATGGCAGTCTGAAAAGGTCTCTGGAGGGAGTTCAGGAGGTTAGAAAGTAGATAGAATAGGGAAGATTGTGAAAGAGACAATCCAAGCGTAGGAGCATGGAGAAGAGGAGTAAACCTAGTTTCTCTATTGAAGCATGATCATTAAATAGTAACACTGATTCCGTAGAATCTATATGATCGCTTGTTATATTGTAGACGAAATACAGATCTGACTTTAATAAGATTTATTCTAGGGATCTCATGGAAAGGTATTTCAATATATAAGTTGTGGAAGAATTCCGCAGGCTGGTACTTGAGATGTTATGATGTTAGCGAAAGACTGAAATTTGGTTCAGCAAGATTATATTAGATATAAATTCAAAATAATATTCAACATTAATTCAAAACCTTTTTATTCATAATGTTTTTCGATGCTTTAATTAAAATACAATCTCTATCGATAGTTAACTTTCACTTTCTAAAACAAATTTTTCCATAATTAATAATTATTTTCGTTTAAGTTTTCTTTTTTGATCCGAAGTACAGTATATTAGCGTATAATGTGTTAACTTTAATCGAAAAGACATATTCCTCAATATTTTCCGAAGTTATTACTATCGTCTCTCCTAAAAATGGCTAAATCCACTAATTTCGCTACAGCATTCTTTAAGTTTCTTCATTCCTTGTCCGTCTTCCTGAGATCTTCTGAATAGGTCAGTTTATCCAAATTAAAATATCCGAGGAAAGAGCGGTTCTGAATAATGTTATGCCCGAGCAATAGCGAGTTGAGGTCATCAGACTAAGCTGCGTTCTCTTAAAGGATTACAAGGATCATTGAACAGAATGCGGAAGGCGGCGGTAGAGTTCCTGACCTCCAGCACAGAAAAATAAAACTAAATAGGATGAAATGAAGTTCAAGACTCCGAATAACGACCATTGAGAAGTCTGAGAGCATTGAAACCTATTCGTCCCAATCTGGTTCAAGCAAGATCTTCCTGCACTGAAACTTACTTCCGTAACTTGTCTCTCATTTGGTCACTATGTGCTGCTATCTAAGAAACGTAGAAACCGAATAAAGGTGAAGTAATTTAGTTTACAAACTTGCAGACTTCACAAATCCGACAAATAATCTCCGTTGAGCCGAATAAACGTAATAACCTCGGCTTATTCAAGAGAATAATTGGTAGGAGTGAAGATAAAGTCCTCAGGTGATGTTACTTTGCGGTAGTTAGGTCTCACCTTGAATATACATGCATTTTAAGGGAACCCTGTTCGAAAGTGCTGCATTCGCGAATTACATTGGTGCAGTGAAAGTAAATACATTTTGTGAAGAATTGCTGCGATAAATCGGTGAGCGTTACTCAGATACTTCTGATAGAAAGAAGTAGAAAGATAGAATACTTTGGAAAGAAGGTTCCATTTAAAACTTAATTTATTTAATCAATAAATAAACGTTTCCTCAGCTTGTTATCTATTTGAATCCAGTTCTGCGTGACATGTACGTCCATAAATTCATTTGAGTCCATCCATACAATTATCATTACACTGAAACCATAACTTTAACCAAAATCTCAATCGCTAATAATCAAAAGCCATGGAAGGAAATGAGGTATACTGGGCAAGATTAAGAGTGAGCAAGTTTTCCTTTCCTCACAGAGTCAGAATCCTAAAAGTGAAAAAATTTCTCGTAGGTCTAGCACAATAACCCAATTAATAGCACTGTAAAAGCATTCGATAAGTAGTGGCTAAAATGAATGTCAAGCAAAGCCAGGCTAATGAGAATTATCACTTATTAACTTGATTTTGAAGTAAAATTCACAGTCTCAGGCGTTGTCTTGTGGAAATATTCCATAATGAGCAAGAACAATTTGTACTTTTTCCACAAATTTTATATGGTTGGCATTAAAGGTACTGTATTTCGTGTTGTCAAGAAGATGCCGTATGTACCCCAGTATTTAGAAGCAATATTTTGTGGAAAAAAGTTCTGCTTGCACTAAAAAGCAAGAGGATTATAGATGTGATTTATGCTGGTAACATCTGTACCAGGAATCTTTTACTGTTTGTAATTATATTTCATTGTATTATTTATTACACGATTTTGTTACTTCAGCATATTCACTATGGTAGTTTCTTAGCAAAATAAATCATTTTTATTTTTATCGTTTAAATATATCCTGTAGAACATTGGTAAAGTGTACTTTTTCGCCTACGTTTTTGCCATGGAGAACCACTGAGCCTCAGCTAACGATTCCACCTCGTCATAGCTTTCAGTGGTACCTAAATATAAGAGCGAAAACTTGCGAAAAATGAGAATTCCTCGTGGCACTGTTGTGCCTACTATATGGTCGATGCATCAATAAACACCTCGTGCAATGTGACATTTTCGAAACAACAATGCCTTGCAAAACCTCGATGGGCACGTGAGGAAAACCTTTTCGGCACGCGGACAAAAATGAGAGTGGACTTCCCTGTTTCCATATTTAAGAGAATATTTTTGCCCATATGTCCGAGGATCCCCGAAAACGTGCCTTTTGTCCGGAAAGTTTCGAAATCCGTCAGAGCACGGCGTGATCGTAACACCGCACGTGCGAGAGAGTCGCCATTACACGCTCGGATGAGGACAAAGGCATAGCGTGAGGAGCGGTTTTCGTGTAGACGAGGTCAATCCGTATCAGATTTCGGAGTCCGTCTGGGCTATTTGAAAAATGAAAGCCCTTTACGTTTATGTTGTCCCTGTCACGTTCTACAAGAGGCAAAGATCACAATGATAGCCTTACTTTATATAGAGTGGATTCATCATTCATTCATCACATTTGGTCCTCTTGTAAACCTGTCCACGGTCCTCTCTCCAGAGAGGAAATATAAACTCTATCTTCGTTCTGGGATTTTGATTAATTTATAAAAATTCAATGATGAATCAGCTTCTATGAAAATCTACGAACAGAGAAATTGGTGAGGATTATCTGATTAGTCTTATTTTATTTTCTTTGCAGCGTGTAACATTATCTACATCTACATGAATACCCTGCACCTGCCTTTCGGCGTGTGGCAGGGGGTGTAAACACCAAATCATCAATGCAGCTCGCTCACTCAGACTCTGTTTATGTAAAGTTTTATATAATATCCCACTAATTTCATTATTATATTGTTGTAATTTTATATATTTACGGTATTTAGTTGATTATCTCATTCATATGTACGATAGATAAGTATATTAGTAACAAAGATAAATTTTACATTGAATATTCGATTTATATAAAAAATCATTGCCCTCCAAATTTGAAGAATAAATTCACGTTGAACCTTATCAGTAAAGAGAAAATTGAATATTACAATTACGACGCACAGAAAATTGCAATGTCATGATGCTGACACCAATCCTAAGTCCAAGATCATTATGGAAAACACACAGATCTTGTTGGGAAGGAAGATGTACAAATCATATTCTCAAGCAGTTTTAGTAAGCTACCCTAGTGCATTATCCCTATGCTATCAGCAGAAATAGTATTACCGATTAAGTGATTATTATTTTCTCATCTAATCGTCACTGCATCAGGAAAGCATAGATCTACAGTTTCGCCAGTACATTATTTTTGAGTCAACTGTGATTCTCCATTTTTATATTTCCGTGCCATTTTATACTTTTCTTATAGACTCCATTCTTCTAGAAACTGTGGGACCTGTCTATGCACATAAAAAAGTATGCATCAGTAGGTTCCCCTGCACAATTTAATGACTCTTCAAAGATCAATTTTAAATTTGAGCGTTAAGTTTGACAAGTTGGCTGGTGGTTCTGAATAACTTAAATAATAAATGCTATCCGGGTCTTTTAATATTGGGACGAAGAGGATTATGCTAATTTTGACAATACTGACTTCTATTTCTTAAGTTTTCCCAAATTCAACACCAAATCGTTCAGAAGGCCTTTCATAACCAAAGAAAAAATTGTCTTAATAACATGCTGAATTGTTTTTATTCAATTAAGCCGCTCAGCTTTTGGAAGGTGAAGATATATTCCAGATCTATTTTAATCGCAGTATAATATTTTTTAAATTAGTTCAAACTATAAAGACACCTATACAGTGATATAAAATATTAATGGGTACATGAAAATATTTTTTAACATGTATTGAAGTAGCGACACCTTAATTTAGATATTTATAATAATCCGTTGGGCATGAATGATGGGAGGAAAAGAAAAACAAAGATCAAGCGTCACTGCAGACCTAAATTTCCGACTTCATGTGCGTGACATACTCGGTCTGCGTATATCAAGATCACCTCAATTACGTCAAATGACACGGCGCCAAGGATCAGGCATACGTGATATTTCTCACGTCGGATGTATACACGTGCATACCTTTGACAGTTTAACGTGGGTCCTACGTCATCGAATGGATGGTTTTTACATTCCGACCTCGTGCAATAGGATCGATATAGATGATGCAAGAGGTAATATCGAAGAAACTAATGAAACGAATTCATCCCAACATCACCCATGTAATTAATTTTAAATTGCATTTTCAGAAGAGTAGTTACTATTACGTCAATCTAGGAGAGGTATAAAAATAGACTTGCGAGCAACATGTGGGTTTTGGAGAACGTAAAGGAAACCCCCTACCGAAAAAATAAGAGTTTAGAATATCGGAGTTTATAGTAAAAAGTTGGGTGAAGTTGAATGGTTTTGAATATTCTTTGTAAATTTATAAGTGTGAGGATTTGCAAACTAATAAAGTGATGTGTGACATTCCAATGGAGTGATGTAAACTGTGATTATGATGTAACTGTAATTATGAGTTCTATGTGCTGTTAATTTATTAGAGGCTGTTCTAGTGGATTTTCTATAAATTAAGTTTTGAAGTTGTTTTGTAGTGTTCTAATACTGTTTATAAATAGAGTGTTATTTCGAAATATTAATCTGTATGAGACTTCTAGTGTAAGGAATTGTGGAGTATGTTGTACTTTAAGTGCTATCAGACAATGGTTAGGGCTGCCACCTGACGACAGTCAAACTGCAGCAAATACAAAACAAATAAATGAAAACAATTCAAACGAAGACTTAATTTATTTACTAATTTCACAGAGAGTACGTTCTTAGAGGCTGCAGCCAATATTATGCGTCCCTCCTTAAATATAGGCCGTTCCGATAGTGAGGAATACTGAGAAACATCAGGGTAATGGATGCTACAACCAGTTGATTAAAGTTGAATTCATTTCTTCCTAAAGCGATACGCAAAAGCATTCGATTAGGGAATCAGAGTCATGGTGCATGCACCTTCTGCCACATGCCAAAAGGCGGCTTGCAGGGTACAGATGTAGGATGAACGCAACTCTGGGGTAAACATAAGAAATAAAAGTAAGTTGTACATACTTGTATATTAATTTGCATATACGCAAGGATTGATTGAAAGATGCGTACTGTCCAAGGGAGGTTTTGAGTTGTTTTCCTTCTGTCTTTGGGAATATTACGCTCCACTCGTCCGTTGCCAACAAGACCAATGACCAGATTGAAACGTGAGACAGAAAATAAATATATTATCAGAAAGAAACAGTTAAGTTTAGCGTAATTCAAACGGTTGAGGTAACGGTCAAGTCTCCAAAGGAATAGAAGCAATAAAGCAGTTGTGTAAAATATAAAGGAAAAAATTAAAACTACCAATAACGTTTCAAATCACGCGAGAAAATTATTTTGAAGTAAAATATAACTACAGTAGAACCCCGGCGCTTCTCAGGGAATCGAGTGAATAGAGTGGTATCACAAACTTTTATTTATTTTACACTAGAATGGAAAAGGAAAGAATTATTTGGTTCTATATGAAACAAAAATGCTTCTCATATTAAAAACTAAAAGGTGTTTTCTTTAGTCCGATTTGCTTGTCATAGCTGTAAATATCTAGAGATTCTGCAAACTATCGTTATCTAATACTGCTTGCTTTCTTTTTATACATTTTAAGAATGGTCTTCTTTAGTTCAACGTCATCTTTCTTTGTTGCTTAATTTTGGCAATTTTTCGCAATCAAAACATTTCACCAGATTTTCAGTTACAGAAGAAGAATGTAAACAAATTTCGCTCCATAGACTGTTGGAGAATGGCTGATGTGGGTTGCAGTGCATCTCGGAAGACGGAAAATCCGTCTTATATACGGGTAACAGAGCGTCTTAAGCGTATTTATCATGTATTTCGTGTGAAAGGGACCTGAATGAGAGAAAAACACCATTAAGCGGGACTGCGACATAAGTAGGAGCGTTTTAAACGGATTTTACATTATCTAGGTCATCAGTAGCGCAAATGGTACATAAAACATTCACCCCAATATTTCCCCAGTTCGCCCATTTACGGGCATATCTGTACCAGTTTTATGGCACATTTTTCCGGCATAACAGAAAATTCCATCCTCGCGTGCATACCCCACGGTGAATGATTACCGCACGTGTATACACATATCATCTCCGAAATTCTCAGACAAGTATGCGAGTGAAGAATCAAGCACCGTCCACACCCCACGTGCCTCCCACCGCGTGAATCCCTCTTTTGCAATTCTCTCAACAACACGAGGCCTGATTGCGGCACCACTGTTGCTCCGGACGCCCCAGCACGTTCCCCGTCTCCATAATCGCATACTATTTGCCATAATTTTATGCGGAAAAAGTAGTGAGCGAAAATTATTCCTTTATGGAGTGCATCGGAAAACCCATCATCAGTATTTAGAGCGTTTTAAAAAACAAGAACTCACGTAGCATGCCGATTCATGCTAGAAAATGTCGTAAGAGATATCCTGAATAGTAACTGTGAGTAATCATGAACACGCTTGCATTAATATAACCGTAAGTCAAGGTATTACATGAATTAAATACAACATTAATCATGAGTCTATTATAAACAGATAACTAATGTCGTTTTAATTTATTAGTAAAATATAAATGTTACATATAGAATTTGTATAGGAGGGTGTATATACAATAAAAGCATGTCTAGAGAACCAAACGTTGATAAGTCAAAAAATGATTCGCTGAAAGAATGAAGAAACCGCTAAATAGCTAAATTAACAACTATGCTAGATCTTAACTTTGTGGAAATTACATAGATACATCAAACAAGAAGATCAAATAATTTATTATAATAACACGATCAGGTAGTATGAAAGGGAGTAACAGTCGAGCCAAGGTTAAGGGATCCCGCAATATCAATACAATTTTCGTCACGTTTGTTCGACAACGTGTCTACCAAGTCAGCAGAAATACGTAAACACAAAATCGGTTTGTACGTAAAAGCTCAGCCATCATTGAATGATTTTCCATATGGATAAACAGCGGACTATTTTGTATTTCCAACTATTGACAAATTGCATTTTTTTCGTGAAGAACGTCTGACCGATGAAATAATTTTCATAGAACAGTTTATTTGGTTTTATACGTTAACATTTGTGGTATAAATGAAGCGACTTAGAAATTATGTGAGATTTCGCCAACTCATGATAATAAATACCTTACTTATGTGATATTGGGTTAGTTAAAAAAAATAATTTCAATAAATTCAATAATAACTAACTTTTCCATGTGTACCAGAAATTAGACAATAAAATGTGTCATACCGTGCATGAAACTTCCAAATAAAAATATATAACAACTAGAAATCATAATATGAAATGAAAAATGTAATAATTAATTATTTGAAGTTGTTGATTCTTCACATAGAGAGATCAATGTATCAAGTGTATGAACCATCAAAAATATATCTTTGAGGCTTAGAATATGACTATCGGTCTCAACAACGAGTCTATCAAAGTTCTCAACATAAAAGAATTCTAGTTTCTATCAGTGCGTTTTGGCTCCTTATACCTTGACTCCGTCGAATTTTTCTTTCATTAGGAAAAAGGTTTATTCAAATACTTTAGATATCAAGTTGAATGATATAAGGAAGATTATTTAGATAAAAATTTATAACCTCTTTCAGATGATGGAGTAAGTCTCAAGTGTTTAGCAGGTTGCACGGGCTCCTTATTTAACGAAGTTAAGTCTTAAAAGGCCTGTCTTCCGCTTAACGACCTGCCTTAGTTTTAAATATTACATTATGTCTTGTAGCCTGAGGATATCCTAAACCGAGATGATTTAATAAAATATTGGTGGTAAAGGTAGAAATATTTTTTGCCTTTTTTAATACATTATATGCGCTATTGTGCAAGCATGGGATAAAGATTGTGGGGAAAATCTTCACTATAAAGACTGACGAGAAAAAAACTCACTTTACAGATAAATACAAATATAGAGTGTGAAAATAAAACCGCTAAATGTTCAAAATTGCAGAAACCGATGCAAAATGTTAATTAATTAAAAAATCAAGAAACATTCAATATAGAAGATACAGAAAATTAAGCTTCGTATTATATAGAATATAAAATAATGAATAATATAAATTTGTTTTCTATACGTTTGTTCATAGAGATGCTTGAAGTTAAGTTTGTTTTCTATAAAAAATATATTTTTAGATAATTTCTACTAATAGAGGATTGATTTAAGACAGTTCTTTACAATTCTCGGAAGCATGGAGAACAGTCAGCGTATTGAGCATTTGAAAAGTGAGCGCGCTCTGCCAGTTTGGCACTCTTTCATCATCTCAAATAGAACATATTTTGGGAAATGGATAGAGGTTTGATGTTGAGAAACGCAGGTTTCGAACCAAAGCAAATGAATTTCGCTGAAATATTTCGATTTCCAGGAAGATCGTTAATTAATAGGATTGGACATTCATTAGGTCCGTATATGGCAATATCCGATTCTCCTTGAATCATCTTAGAATTACTAGAACTGTCGAAAGAAAGTCTATGTAGTCATAAGCCCGAAAGCTAATTGGATCCTCCATCCCCTCTCTATCGGTAGCCAAAAGTTTCGGAGAAGGAATGAGAAATACTAGGAAATAAGAGGTAGTTATTCATTGCTCTCCTAACCGAGTCAGAATGCTGTGATGGAGCAAGTCCTCGTAAGTGCAGCGTCATTCAATTAAAAGAAATTACTGCCTTTATTCAGCATCACTCATACATAGAGCTGCATCATGATTTAAGGGATGTTTCCCACGTCCTGAGTTAACCTTTGAATGATCCTGTCTTAAGCATCACACCTCACTAAACGATAATGCAACGAGTGATAGAATATTGACCTTCAGTGCAACTGCTTAGAGGTAAGACCAATGTTCTATTTTTTAGTGATAGATTTTTCAGTCAAACAAAACTTTAAAATAAAATTAAGAAGAAATTGGCAGAATCATACTATGTATTGAATCGCATTTACAAAGTGCGATGCGAATATTTATTTATTATCGTTTCCAACAACAGCCATAGTTAACAACTTACATTGGATCCCATGACAAACAGGAGAACAAATAAGTCACAATATAACTACCAAACTTAATATACTATATTTCATAATAGAAAATAGTAATTCATAATTATTATTGATAATTAAGAGAAATTAAACATTACACATTATTTTATAATAATCAATAACAATTAATAATTGTTTAAAAATTGGATACATAATGATAATTAATTAATAATAATTTCTATAAATTGCTATTTACAAGTTTCGAAGTAACGTGACGATAGGTTTCTAGCGTTCAAGAAATTTAATATTTTTGTAAGGTTTTTGTTTTCAAAACGGAATAATATATTATATTAATATGTTTTGGTCTTCGATTACGCTCTGGGTCTTCTATTAGGTTTAATATACCAGAATATGCGCTAATATCATTTTCCACATTTCTTGAGCAAGTACTCAAATTAATTTGCTTGCAACGTTTCTTAATTTTAAATTCGAATTTCCACCACTGCCTTTAATGGATCGTTCCTATGAAATCCTCCAACTTTAGCTACACAAATTTGCCCTACTGATATAAACACGCAGAATAATCCGGATGCCAAAGGGTCGGTATCATTTCCACGGAAAGAATGTTGTCGCCCAAAATGACTGGTTATTTCTGAGAATACTGTTCGTCTAGAAAGTAAACGACAACGCCGTTTCCAGGTAGCGGACATCGGCCCCAGAATGCGTGATGAGGAGGTGAAGTGTGATTAGCGTGTTGAAGGAATGGCAATCTTGAGGAGAAGTGGCGCCGGACATCCAGTGGCAAGGAACGTGAGCATCAAAGACATCCCAATTTATCTCAATCCCTTGGCAGAATCACAAATATTAACGTAGCGTTTAAGTGGAGCTTCGGATACGTAGGAAAAGCATTCATTTCTACTAAATACGTCCCTAAGGACTTCTCTTTCATTGATTTAATCTTGAAATCGCGTTAAATTTATGAATGAAAACAATACGAGATTTGCAAAAAAAGTAAAAAAAATATAATAGATGGCCCGACTTCATCACAGAAAATGCTAGTGAAAAAGTTAATAACATGTTCATGATAAAAGATAGGTGAATTCGTAGAAGATAGAATATGAACAGTTATACCTTTCGAATTAGATAGAATTAAAGTATTAGAAAAGAAGATGAAACATAAGAAATATTGTTCTTATCGGTAAATGTATCTTGAAACTGTGTTGAAAGTTCTATTATTATTAATATTATCATTGCAAATTTACTCACTGAAATTATCATTATTTTAAAAGAAATTTCCTCTCTTATTCGAGTTCTCTTAAGATAGTACAAGATCAAAACAATTTTAAATACGGATTATACTCCAGTAAAACGAAGAAAACGATTTTACAGGGGTTTCTCAGCACCACTCACAAACAATACAAGGTTCTATATGAAATTCTCTCAAGTATTTCAGTTCTTTAGTTAAACATTCAACTGATATAAGTTAAAGTAAAAAACTGTCATGATATGTCTAAAATCATTTTCAGAGTAATAAATTAAGTTTTTATGGAATCTACAGTATTTTATAACGAGGTATCAATGTTTCCCCCATTCTGGTGACGTTAAAAATTAGAATTTAATAAATTTTCACGAAGTTAATTAAGTTTTTAAATTTTCATAAAAAATCATCAGTTAAACGCTGAACTTTTTAGAATTGTTATAATATTTCGCGAAAGTTGTTATTCCACCATCTCATCTCATACTTCAGTTATACGCGTATCACATCCGAGAAAAATGAACTCCATGGGTAAAACTTTTAAAAAACCACAAACAATACAGCATACACACAAACACATAGTGCGAATCTTTTAAATTCAAAAAGAATCTTAAAACCTCTTTGTCCACCTCGCAAACAAGAAGAACTCAAACACCGATTTCCCGTGAAAGTTTGCAGAGTTATTCGTGAAGCGCTCCTTATCAGGACAAGTCAACGACAATCGGTACGAAATCTCTCCTTAAATATCGCCGGGCGCCGGTCTTCATTCACACCTTTACCCGCAGAAGAAGAGGGGAGGCGAGTACGGATCCGCGTGACTGCTGTCACCTGCAATGCTCGCTTCGTAATAACAGCTCTCACTCTCACCTTTCGCGGACTACTTCGATGGAATGCATCTGCAAATATTTGGGAGAAAAGGACGGAGCGACGGAGTGGACATTGAGTGGGGTCTAAAAATGGAAGAAAGGCTCATGAAAGGACTTGTGAAAGATGTTTTTCGAGGTGAGAAATTTTTTAGGAATAATTCTTTGAGAAGAATACATTTTTTACTAAAGAATATTCTCCGCACTTTTCGTGTTTAAAAGGTAATTCTGCTTTCCCAGGTGACATTTACAACTGAAAGAATGCTCAGTATATATTATGAAGCATGTATTACGACGTATGTATTACGGCAACGTTTACTTTGAAAGTATATTATTTAAGCTAGAATTTGGTAGAATAATGCGCAAGAGTAAGTCCTCGGCTAAGTAGTCACCCTAATAACACACTTTTTGCGAATTTTTTATCTGGAATTTTGCAAAGTTTATTTCACTGTACTTCCTAGTACGTAATTCCACTAACATAAGTCAACGTTTCTACGATTTAATGTATACACTATTCAATTATGAAGAAATTTGTCGCCACTTTTAGATTCGGCCAACAAAACTGTTGAAAATAAATAATGAGCGATGTTTAAAGTCTGTAAGTCCGTAGTCCGTAAAATGAGAATGCAATACTTATATAGTGCCGAGTTTAAATTTTAGCACAGAAAGTAATTATGCATTTCAACTACCGTTAATTGAATACTGCCCTCCCATGGTAATGAAAGATTCCATCAAATTCTGAGTACTTCTAACATCATATATCGTTTCTCGGTATCAATACAGATTCCTTAAGAATTATCTTTCTGAAAGTAATTCCTTGGTTATCACACTAATATCCATAATCTGTTTTTGCTGAATAAATAATCTCTGCGCGTGATAAAAAGCTTTTAAATTGTATCGTGATAACAACCTAACTTCGAATCTTGGACGATTTAGAAGATTAATCGCAGACTACAGACAGACAGATCTACAATGTGTACCTTACTAATATGAAAACTTTGTAGACTGAATGATATATATTCATCCCGAGTTTGAGGAAGATGTATAAACCTACTCACCCACTGTCGCAGTATAACATATGAATATGATTTTAATTCCTTTAGTTTATCCTACACTATAATGATATTTTTAATATAAATGTAGTCGAAGTTAATGCGTCTCAACTAGTTTTTGATTGAATAAGAGTATTGTAGCTCGCTTTTTTGTGCAAAGTCACCATTTACCTTGATTCGAATTTCACTTAGTCCTACATTTCCATGATCTTCATCATCATATGACTAATAATATTTCGTAATTATTTTAATTACTATCTGTTTTTCACTAAATTCACTAATTCGTTCGTATAAGAGAATTGAGTTATAGTACTTATTCAACGGTGGATGAGAACTTTGTGAAGAGAGATATGCCACACGGCTTTCTCGCCGTAAAGTATGCAGTTCTAACAAGGCAAGATAAGAGGATTACATAGCAAACATCGAGGATTATTACGAAGACTAACGTATATGGAAATGAACATTTCATAACCCTCGTTTTCCGGCGAATTCAACGGGAATATCAAGTAAGAAGAACGACGAGGCTGAGAAATTCATCGTTTAGTAGAACTAGCTCGTTTCTACAGCTTCAGAGCGCAGAGATTATGGGGCATCAATGATGGAATCACAGAATGGAATAAGAGAATGAATATTTAAGTTTTCATTTAAGAATTCCACCGTCAAATATTATTTCAACGATTAAGAGATTGAAAAGAAAACTACCTTCCAAGCATAAAATTTTTCACGTGGATATGAATATCTTTATCCTTTTGAAAATTTTTCAGTATTAGCTACATAAAATATTTAAATTTAATGCTGATTATTATCAGTAAAAATATCGCTCATATGGAAGAGAAAGAAGATATAGAAGCTTATTTTTCGAATAAGATAAGATACTTCTGAATGGGTGCTCATTAGCAGATAATACACAATTAGTGATAAAGAACTGAGATTCCTGAGGAATCCACATTACTAATAATTTCGCCTTCACCTTATCGGTACAATGAAAATATCAATACCAATCCTAACTCAATGCCCTCTTTACTTTAGAGGGAATATATTACCCCGGCCTTTCACGAAAGAGATATTTTTGACAAGAGGGTAAATGATGAAAATTGTCTTTCTCCTCCAAGATAATGAACTAAGTAATTTAGCATTAGTATCGTAGCTTCAAACATAAAAAAGATTCTTAAATATTTTCATTCGTATGACATCAATTAAAATTCCTTCGTTCAACTATCATCTCATGAACACTTCTTCATGTATGCCTCGCACCAGAAAGAAAAGCGATGGAATTCAGTGAACCTGTTTGTCAAGTGAAAGAGTCGTAAAACATGCCGGGATATAAAGAATTGCACATTCGCTCATATGTTTTCTTCGCTCCTTATTCAAATAAAGCTATTAAAGAACTTTCTCCACATTACAATCACTCTCCAGCGACAAATTGTCGGATGAATCTGATGTTAATGCGATGCTTACGAAGATTAAAATATCAACTGTGGAGGCAGTTTCGTTAAACATTGCTTTTTATAAATCGTTTCTACATATAGAGACAAAGTTAAATAATTGAAATCGTGATTCCATATATTTTTACTATGCAGTGTCACCGTAAAATGAGTATTAAATAAATTACAAAACCCAATATAGATATACTTCATTAAATCTTAAGTAAAAAAAACATAAATGAAGGTAACTATTTTAATAGGTTACTTCCGTGTTAGTCTATCTCATGGTGTCGCTAGTTTGTTTATCTATGCAATATAACCAACTTTTAACCTAATATGTTATTTTTATGTATTTTTAAGATTAATGAAAAAGGGAAGAGTAGAGTGCGGGAAAATATCTTTGTAGCTCATAATATATAATGCAGAAGTACAATAGTATTGCTAAGTGATTAGATAGCTCATTTCAAACGGATGGGCTTCTACCGGAAATCGAACCTACGACCACTTTCAAGAAAAGTAAACACGCTTCACCCTTGTCTATCCGGGATCCGGGTTGACAAAGAAAAAACCCACACTATTAGAAATCATCCACAGAGAAGATGGGTGAAATACATCAGGAGAACACAGTTATTTACTTATTTAGCGCATGGCATTACATGCGGTTTTCCAGGAAAAATGTGTTTGTACATTGCTATTTGCATAAAAAGAATGTGTTATGTGTCTAAAACAATTATAACGATAACTTACAAAGTTGATGAATAGTAATTGAACGCGAAACAAAATTAAATTAATTTAAAATACAATTTAAAAAACTACAGTGATCAACATTCTACTATCACTGCACATTACAACTCGGTACGTTATTTTAGATTGGTAGCAGCTTTCATAGAATGGTTTCAGGTGAGAATAGTGGCGAAAATATTCACCCCTGGATATCTCCGAGTTGGAATGTTAAGGAGTTGTTCAGCGCGACCTAGTCCCGTCCTCTCAGACGCAATCGGTATTCCCGAAGCTCACAAACGCAGGCGAATCTGATAAATCGGCTGAGAGAGCGGATGTGCGGAGAAAGTTGAAGGAGCAAAAAAGGAGTCCCAGTTTATTGAGGCTGAAGAGGGCGCGAAGTGCGTGGGAGGAGGCGGAAGCTGAACCACAAAGAGATGCAATGTGGAGCAAGGCAGGTGAAGAAAAGAGGATGATTTACTCGGAGAAAATGCTTAACTTCCAAGCGGAAACCGAGAATCGGTCGAATGAGAGTCTTATAAACAAGACAGTAATAACAGCAACAGGAAATTTATAAAGGTAGATGGATAGTTGGTATATTCCAATTATTATTACATGAAATATATAGGAATAAATACTCAAATGAACAAAATGCGGCAAGTAAAAAATAAAATATGAATAATACCACAGAAAAAAATAAAAAGGCAATATATAATTACATACAATAGAATTTTACGGCAAAATAAATACAATCAAGAAAAAAGAATTCAAGTCACAAAAGTATAAAAAACAGAAAATGTAAGTTTGAAAGATACTTGAAAACATAAAAAAAAATTTCTTTCAATTAAAAAAAAAATAAGATATGATGAAGAGTATGATTAAATCCCATACATTACGATAATCAAATCACTAGTGATCAAGATATCAGCCAGGTATTTCTCGAAGCTAATTAGCGGGCTAAGGAGTATGATTACAGGCAATAGAGTCGTACATTCATACTACTTCCGAGAAATGCCTAACAATAAGATTCATCATTAATCTCTCCAACAAGGGTGTACAACATTCAACCCTTAAACCCTCTCCTTGATGCAGACAACTATACACTTCTTTTTAGATTGGCTACTGATAACTATTATCAAACTGAACTTGAACTAGAAAATTATATTTTTGAAAATTATTATTGTAGTTGATTCTAAAAAATCAAGGTAAATTATGTTAACAATAGCATCGAAGCTAATCACCAGCGTGTTTATAATTACTTGAAGAACTGTTGTAATTTCTGACGAGAGCAATTTCTGAAAGGAAATTACATAAATATCGTTATCATCATCTTTCGAATCATATTATTGCCTCATTATTTTCTGACGACAGTTTTCTCAAATTCGAGCCTACCTTTGGAGATGGTCGTACTCCGAATTCAGTCATTTTGCGAAATTGTTTCGCAAGAGAAAAAATGTTCTCCTATCCCTGCAATCGGAGACCAGCTGACAGCTTACAGGGTCTTGCGTCTATTCGAGAGGATTCTGCGAGAAATTGTTTTGAATCAGATGGAGTAACTCAAAACCAGACGAACGATGTTTCTAGATAATTCGAGGAAAACGAAATTGACTGAAAAAGAAGGAAACCTAAAGGTTGAATCAATTTGTTCTTTCAATGCGAATGTCGCAATTCGACGAATAACGAACTTAATACACATTCTTAATAAAAATTTATTGATGTTTGGAAGGCGTTAATTTTGTCATCATTTTATATTCAAGAGATATTTGATTGTAACTCATTTCGAAATAAACAAAATTCTACAATAGATGGACTTCCGAGGATATTAATTAAGACTTAGCTTTTGCAGTAAATTTTATTAAGAATAGTACTCGCTTAAAATCCATGGAATAAATATATCGCGATATATATAATGCTGTGGCATGATGTTTTGGAATTCACAACTTAGAGCATTTCCAGCACTACTGAATTTTCCATCATAATACTAAAATCCATACTATAATAAAACATAGGGACTAAATCGTTTAGTTCTACATAAATTGTGGGAGAATTTTCTACAACAGATTTAAAAATAATCCATCTATACATATGCATATAACAATCTAAGCGTCAACACCCACAATGTCTATCTTCCGTAGAAATAAAAATCAATCATTCCTCCGTAGGTTTTTGCGATGAAATTCCTTACATCCATGACTAAGTGAATGAAATCAACCCCCCCACAGCGCTTTAATCAATAACATTCACATTTAACCTCTTAGCTTAACCTCTTACTTATTTGTTATAAAATAATATATTTCATGATTTTGATAAGGTATAATACTAACGATAAATTTTAACTTACGTATTAATGCTCTTTCTGCCAACAACCCATTAACGGGTTCCTAATGGTATCAGAAAGATTCACCGATTGCCAATAAGAAAATTTTTCGGACTATATAGGTATATACTGAATACAATTTAAGATTAGTGCTAGAAAAAATAAAAGGAACATAGGATATATCAAAAACTCCTTCAAAATATGGTAGAGGAAGAAAATCTGGGACGATAACCTAAGACCGGGAATTCTGAACTATTGAATCATAGCGAATTACTGAATAACCACCTAAGTATCAATAGTACAGTACTATACTTGCTGAAAAAGTATTCCGGACGTGGGCCCCCACCGGGAATCGTACCGAAGTTGAACGCGCTGCCCACATGGCCAAACGGGAGCACCAAATATGTTAGGAAATACATGACAAATCCTTAGCCTGTTTCTGTTGTATGGATCTGAATTGAGTTCCTGTATGGGTGTGTAACGTGGAATATGAGTATTGGAGCGTGGGTATTGAGTGAGGGTATGAAATTTGTGGAGGATATTAAAAGGAAGGAGATTCGAGAACAATATAAATCAATATAAATGCGTGTCAGTTGATAAAAATAGCGATGGAGGAAATGAATGAATAAAGGAGGGCAAAGATTTTTTACGGAAGAATTAAAACGGAAGCCAATGGAATCTCTGGGTCGAATGATCTAAGAGATGGATAAAAATGCTACTGTAGAATATAATTTTCGGATAGATAGGTAGAATGTAGTTATAAGTGTTAAAACAACAGAGAGGAAGATAAAAAAGGACGGTATTCCGGTGTGTTCAGTACATACCCATGTGTTAGACGAAGCATGGTATTTGAGACTGTATTCTTGAATTATTATAATTAACAGCATGGAAAATCTATAACCTCCATAAATGCACCCAGCTATTGAACTTATTTTTCTGTGAAAAAGTGCGTCTTATACGCGGGTATTTACGGTAATCATAGAAGTCATCAAATGGTTTAGAACTTTCACTGAGAATCTAGCTCAGTATTGTGCATTTAGTAGAGAGTATTTCACTGGTATTTGATCTTACTAAATGTTGAAGGGTTCTTGAATGACTTAAAAGTTCTTTAAATAGGTATGTTTGCTTGCAAAATATGCATCTTTTAACATCATTACGGAACGTTAGTTTCCGGTGCTGCAAAACGGGTTATGTGGAGAAAAATTGCGAATTTTTGCTGTCGAATACTTCCTCCCGTTCTCATCTTGGGTATCGAACTTGTAAGGCTTTATAAAATGCGAAAGAAGACGGAAGCCCAGGGAAACAAAGGAGAGCGAGGTGGTGGTGGCAAACACAAGATGAGAGTTACTATGGTTTCCTCTTATTCAAGATGTTTATGGTATCCCAATTGCACGGCTCTCTTTTCCGCAGTCCGTTTTGGTAGATAACCGTGCCTACGTACGTAATCGTAAATATGCTTTTAGGTGTATTAAAATAATTTTTAATACTTTCATTATTTTATGTACTAGTTCATAACTCTTCCATGAAACATAATGGGATGGAAAACTGCGCAGAAGAAAGGATATATTTTTAGGAAGGGTCTGGTTTAGATTGAAACATATCGGATTTCTATTCACTTCTCGGAATGCTCTCATAGATTGGCGTGATTTTCCTCTACGCATTTTTGCGAAAATTCCGAAATATGTTCTCTCAGGAGGCTTATAATCTATATCTGTCCCTTAATTACCCTTATCTGTAGGCATCTTCATTTCAACCGTATGAAAATAATGACCGATAACAATGACCTCTACAAAATCTAGAAACGAACAAATAAAACCGCGAGTAATAGAAAACGATATTTGAAACTCAATATGAGCATTTACAATCGTCAATTATGCACTATTATAATTTTTATCGACAATATTTTCTACTATAAGGAAAGTATCTACTATGAAAGAAAGTATCTACCACAAGGAAATTTTTTAAACTCAGACAGTGGAATTTGGGGACTCTCTGATAAAGAGAACTCTTTTAAATGAACTTATAGCCTTTTATTTTACTTTCCTTTTCATTTGGACTAATGTTTTACACAAAATGAAAATATTTGCAATTTATGAAAGATAAGAAACATATGGAAAATATTTATTAAAGATAAATGTTTTGAAAAATAAATATTTATGAAAAATAATTGTTTAGGTATTAAATCTAAATGAAAAAGATTCACCTTATTCTAATCCTTGAATCTCGAATTGCATTGTTTTGTGGAAAAATAGAATAAAATTATTTGAAGATGCAATTTTTACGTAATAATTAGTTTTGATATTATGTATTATTTTTGTTCATATAATTACGGGAAAGATTTCTTAAATCTCTTAACCAATACGCCCTCACTTTCATTAAAATCTCTCAGTTACCTAAGAACTGAAATATGCCTATTCATGGAATTCCTAGGAAATCTTCTTGGTTACCTTAAGGATGTACGACTTAAGGAGTTGTGTAACGGGCCTTTCTACGAATTGATTCTTAGCCTCATATTTTCAAACAGGTGCAAAAGGATTCCACGGCCTTCGAATACTTGGAATTTGGATTGGAGACAGAGAAAAGAAGACTCTTGCCGGAAGGGAACTCTGCTTATGCAATGGGATTTCCAAAAGAGATTCCTTTTGTACTTCTTGGGATGCTCAATAGAAAGATCAATAACAGGAAAATCATATTACTCTTACTACGATGTAGGCTGAGAAAACGAAAAGCCTCAATTTCATGAATAATATATTATGTAAGAAGATAAATGCCTAATACTTCGGAAATGATAGATTACAACTGGCGTGGTACGTAATTTAATTTAAAAATTAATAAATTGATATAGACTATATTCCCATAGTAAAGATTATGAATTCTCTTTATAATACAATTGCTTTAAACCACCACATACTCTAGTTATTCTATTTATTATTAATTTAGTTAACAACTTCATAGATTCCCCAACTTTATTCTCTTTTATCAAACAGTTATCATTTAACAGAAAACACAATGTGACTGTGTTCATAGAATATATTCCTGAAAAACAATTCAACCTGTTTTAAATAAGTTAACTCATCGTCAGGCCTGAATTCTTCCGTGACACTCGTTTTTCTTTAAGTAGAAAAATTAAAAGCATCCTTCGGACTTCTACATACTCAGTTAATAATTTAATTTTCATCATTCTGATTTTAATTCATAGTTGGTGCAATTCTTTTATTTCTTATGTAATTTTATTTTTTTCTTCAATGGTATTCACCTTCTTTAACCTATAATAGTACCTATTCTATTATGCTATTGTATATTAATAAATCAAATTCTTCTGTACAATTTTTTCCTTCTCTTTCTTTTGCATTATCATATATTCTCTTTGCATCACTGTTATTTTATATTTAACTTTATATTTATTTATTTCCAATAAAATAAAATAAAACAGAATAAAATAAAAAAGTAACAAATGGAAAGAGGTAAACCGATGTCTGAACGAAAGATTTAAATATAGAATATTTCGACTAGCAAAACTTACGTTCCTGGCTGTTTTTTTCTCTTTTGGATCAGCGAAAGATTTGAATGACAGTTTAAAAATAACGAAATTTCGATAAGGATTTCTCTTCGACACCCGATTACAGTGATACTCAATGGCAAAAACCGATTACTCTGAAACACGAGTGATTGGTCGAGGTAGGGAAAAGCATTTGCATTTGCTCACGCGTATGAATTCATAATCCTAGGGTATGGCCCGCCGTTTCCGATGCGTAGTTCCTGCTTTTCCCACCTACGCTCGAGGGCACATCGATCGCGGCCGCTAATCCGATGCGAAACCCTAAACCGTTCCCAGAGACCTGATTTTTCCGACCCAGATCAAATTCAACTACGACGCAAGCCATGGGAAAATTATAGAAGCATTCTCTATCTTATGTCACCGATCACGATGCAAGCTATTTGAAGATGCTCCACTTATTACAGAGTAAAGCCGCAATTTATTTTCCGAAAGACAAGAATTTCAAGGAAAATTGATAATTTTACTATCTTCTCTTAAAAAATTATAATCGAAATAAATAGTGAAAAATAATCGAATTAAAGTGAAAAAAAGCTAATGAGAGGGCTTTTGAAATTAATATTTTTAACGTGTTGTATTGAAAATTATGTATACTAATATATGTTTTAATTTATAGCAGCAATAGCCAAGTTGGTAGAATTCCCGTAGATGTGGAATGACATCAGCTGTCGAAGCATTTAATTAATAAGTACACCAAATATATAAATTTATAGTTAAGAGAAATCCTGACTGAGGATTATTACTTAAAAGTTTTTTAATCGTATAAGAAACAATTTGTTTTAAACATAATAGTGATCTCATTGTACTCAGTAGGACTGAGATAAGTTTCAGGGGTAACAGCAGCAGAACAAGAAACAATATCTTTAAGAGAAATACCGACCGGTTTAAACATGCCATTAAAATACCAAAAGAGATTTCAAATTTCCAGCGAAGAAAGAAATCTACAAATTTCTATGGATGTATTTTTGCATAAAACAAGAAGTGTACCCTCCCAATTTTCAGATCCATCTAACTTTCTTTGTTTCTCGACTATACTCACATCTTTCGCTTGAGAGGAATATTAAGTTGTTGATTTATGAGATGAAGAGCTCATGTCATTTTCATATTGATACCTTTCAATACCCATTTGTTAGACCAAGACAGACCACAATGTTTTTAGGGAATTCAAGGTATTTTTGTAAAACTTTTATTTGAAACAAGTCTAAATCTAAATTGCTACCATTTCATTTAATATTCCGTATCCAACTAATTTATTCGAAGTAACAGTGATAATGGACCACATTTTTTACAATATTATGCATTGAAGATGTTCATACAAAGTAAATAGAAGGGACTATGCACTATAATTAAGGTTTATGTTATTTGTTATGTATTTGATTGGTGCTCTGTTTCTTGGTGGCTTGTTACTTCCACGATGTTTTTATTTTTATAGGTCATAATACGGTTGTCTGTTTTTTTACCTTTCAGTTAACATCCTCAATATGTTTGCGCAGGTTTCTCACACTTCCTTCTTTGTGGGTGTTTTCCTGCTGTGAGTTATTTTTCCTAAGCTTTACTTATGTTGTTTAAATCCACAGCTTAATTATCTTGTTCCCCATTAATCTTAAATTACCTATTATTTTTATGACTTTTGTGTTTGCAATAGGTTAAATGCAAGAAGAGACTAGTCTCAATTTCGTCCATAGTAAAGACGTCCTTTATTTATAAACAAATGTACATTTATCATAATTTTTATTTGTATATAATGAATTCTGAAAATGCAGGAAGTTGGAGGACGAATAAGGAGCAATTCCTCCTTGTTTAGCGCTTATCAATAATTTCTGATGAAGCTCATCTTAAGTTCGGAGTCTCTTTGCTGCATTCAAGCATAGTAAGAGCCATAGCTTTTCATGATGAAAGGTACGACCAATGCAGTAAATGACGGCAGGGCAAATTTTTTTCATAATATTAAGTATGAGCTATATTCTTAAAATTAATTGAAGGTAGGATTAAAGATAAAAGACAGATTCAAAAGGTATTAGAAAAGGTGGGATAAATTATTAAGTTATTAAGGAATTTATGCCGCAAGAAACAACCAAAAGATAGAGTAGTATTGAGTGAGCATTCTTAAAATCAATGTCATAGCTGCCATTAAATTCTATCTCTACTGAGAAACACTTTGCTAGCATCATCCTATAGGATCTAGCATCATCCTATGGGAAATGAAAGCAGTGTAGCGAAAATTAAATATGTAATATTAAGTACAATTCTCTTTGAGATATATAACACCATCAGCGCACCCATCGCCAACTCATTCAACGGAGTGAATCCTCATTGTAACTACCACTAAAAGCGAGAGTATCAAGGTAAACACCGCTAACCCAATTAACGGTAAATATCTACGAATCGATATAAAAGAAATGTACTTGTAAAGACTCTATCGAGCATTACCTAACCCCGGAAACGAATTCAAACAACCTGCTGTCAACCACTCGTCGCAAACGCATTCAATCATATTCGCCGCACGGATTGCGTAAGCCGCTGAAGATATTTTATGGATTCCCGTGAGATTTTTCAAGCCTCGGATGGGTCACTCCGGTGCATGAGCACTCTCCGTCACTGAGTGGGTGTTCTGCGGATAATCTCCTCCATTATGCACGCTTACATACGGACACATGAAAATTCGCTCCTCGTTCATTTGCATAAAGATACTAATGCTGGAATTGAAGCCATACGCGAGTGCTTCGCATTGGATCTTCTCCAACATTCCATCGAAAGTATTCAACAGTTTTTCCTACCGAAATTTTGAGTTACGCGTTGCGATGCTTGTTGATTATGCGAAATATTATTATTATTTTATTAGCACGTTATTCGCTATCTTTACTCCAAATCACCCTACATCTTTACCTATGACTTTACTTTCGCATGGGAAATCTATTTCTTTAAGCTATGTACTTCTTTCTCGTCTGCAACCCTTCCTCTTCATCGGTGAACAAACCTTAGCAAATAAAATGACCGCACGAGAGATATTTTCAAGCGTGCCAGCCACACTTAGGGAATAATTATCGAATAAATAAATCACTTCGTGTTTTTGAATTATTTAGTACCTTCTCCGAGAACCCCGGTTTGTGCAACTCTGACTTGGTTCGATTAACTTTTTCTCAGCCTTCTTCTTTTTTACCATCTATATTTTCCAAATCTAAACTGCTTTCTTTCTTCAAACGGTAGAACTTTTCGCGCTTAAATGATGTCACAATGATGCTGTGCATTGGCCATTATGAGGAGTGACCTTACTGAGTAGAATGGAAGGATCATTACGTAAGGTATTACGTATTCTGCATTCAAGTTTACTTTTCCTTCCATTACATTCTGGATTGGTGATAAAAACCAAAGAAGAAGCACCTCACTCCTCATCTAGCCTGGAAAGCCCCATTCCTTCGCCAATACATTCGGTAGCATATGGTGTAAAAGGTCAAGCTGAACTCCGACCTAAATACTGTACTGCACTGCACACTGCAGTCCTTCGGATACTCTTTAAAATATTCGCACGCAATATATGACATATAATTAGGATATCAGAAATTTTCTACTGGAAATTCCTACGTATATTTCACTTACAAAAAGTACGATATCCTTATTATTATTGTGACAATGGGTAGACATCTGGATCATCATAGGGTGAATTTATTGTATGAGAGGTATTCCAATAATTATGAGGATAAATCATAATTAATTTCGCATGTTATTCTCCCCCTTCTTGTGTGGGTGTTTTCCCTCATCGTATGGATTTTTCTCCGTGAGTCATAAGTTGAGCGGTTATTCTCCACAACCCAAACATTTCTGTTTATTTGTATCAGTAATCCATTTGATTCTCCTGATTTTGATTTATTCATCTAGTAGTTTATATCTTTCATCTTGCATGTAATATATTTTTAATTTTTTGTTGTTTTTAGGTATGTAAATATTTGTCTAGATTGAGTAAGGTAAGTATACTCAAATTCCTGACTTGTAAAAAGTAAATTAAAGTCTCCACGTAAATGGCACGACACTATGAGGATAAAGGCCTAGCCAGTAGCATTCGCCGCGGCAGTTTCTCGGCGAGAATAATCGAACATTTTACATAAAATATATGAAAATAGGAACGGATTTAATGAGTTTTACTTATTATGTGAGGTTTACTTGTATTGAAGAAATTTTCCGCCCCCAACCGACCACCCAACCCAACGAAGCTAATCAAGAGCTCGTAAAAATGGCTGACTGACGAAATAAATGACATTCTATACAACAGTGACATTAAATTACGGTGTGAGCCATTGTGATGATGACGCACACTTATACCATCTGCCGACATTTTCTTATCAAAACTGAAACTTTTTCCACGAACCTGTTCTTTTGACTTTTCTATTGAACAAAAATTAATCGTTCCTCTTATTCCTGTAACCAGTTGTATTCGAAGTAATATTTTAAAATTACCATGCCATAATTTTATAGGTTAGATGGAAAACAGTTAATGTTGACTTAACCTCGCCGAAAGGATATTATGAAAAATCGAGGAAAAGTCGAATATAAAAATGCATTAATTCAGCCCAAGTTGGCTCAAAACTTTCAGTTTGAATGATTTAGATGCAGCACAAACTTTAATATACAAAAGAAATCTTTAGTAAAAGATTAAATGAAAATGCGCTGGCTCTGACGGACACTTATTAATTGCCCTATGAGGTTTCAATCGACGAGAATCGGTGAATTTTAAATCTATGAACACAAATTCACTGCAGATACTTCAATCTTAATGCTGATTACCAATAATCAATATTAACGTATATTAACTCGTCAGAAACCGAACCGAAGGTCTCAGCCTTGAGGTGCACAAAGGACAACTGAGGTGCGAAATTTCCATTCAGCTCATCAAAAGTGATTCCAACAATTACGTTCGACGTGATTAACAAATCAATATCCATCGTTTGTTGGACCGCAGAAGATGTGATCGCTTGGTGAGAGAAGAAAAACAAATCGTTGATTTGTTTCCAGGCCTAAGAATAGCTTGCAACTCAATGCCAGTCACTTCATACAGATGTACTTATCATGTAAATAAAATTTTATTTCCCTTTAACAAGCGAGAAAATTCTTAGAAATATCCATTCCTTGAACTTATGATGACAGAATGCTTGTTCATCGTTCGGACGTACTCCAAAAATAGTTCAAGTTGATAAGGAATCATAAAAATAATGAATCATTTAACGATCGAAGAGGGAATTAATTTCTCAAACTTTTGATGAATTTTCCCTAGACGATAAAGAAGTTAACAAGGAACAGAAATCCATAGCAATTACTGATTAAAATAGAATAATTTCTCTTTAACTACGATTGATTTAGTTGAGGGTTTCATAGATAACCTACGTGAAGCTTAATATAAATAATCCACAACAGGAAAACACCTACAAGGAAAAGAGGTAAGAAAAACCTGAAAAACCTACTGAAAGTGTTAACTAAAAAGAGATAACCATATCATGACCTAGGATAAATAAGTATTGTCGAATAACAAGCACTCAAATAATATACAATACCGTTCAAATGTATAAAAAACTTGTATATTGTACATTGTAAACTATAATAAATATTGTATATTGTAAACTATAATTATAGTACATAGAAAAAACTACAAGCTTGAGGAAATGCAGAGATAAATTACAAGCAGCAATGTAACAATATGCGAAGTAAAAATAATTATTAATTATTATTTTAGAGTCACCAGGATTCTCTAAGAGACTAAAACTGATTGGTAGTTCACAAAAAATATGTTGGTAGAGAAAAAATGGGTGTCAAGTTTGTCTTTCTCAAATTTGGCATAGTTTTTCATCATAATTACATTAAAGATTCTAAGACGCACCTAATTTTTGGTGAGTTTCCTGAAAGGATAAAAAAGATAAGAACCCGAACCTAAGACACACTTCGGTTCGCCGAGGTAAGTGTCCCATTACGTCATGAGAGACTCCATGATTACTCGCGAAAAGGACGTTAACTGACACGAGGAAAACTGAATCATAGGTTTGCAAATTATGGTTCAAGTAACTGCCGTTTCATTTGTTACGATAATGCATTGTGGATAGTTAAAGATACTCTAAGCTACGATGCGCCCGAATTCTGGAAGCTTTAAAATCACAAAAAAGGAGCGTATTAAATTCTGGAATACACCGTAATTTGATATTGCATTTGATTAAATCTCCTTCAGATAAATACCAAGATCAACATCCCTCATTTGTGTTTCCCCTCTGAAACATTTTCGATTACGGATGCCTATTATCTTTTATCAAGGAAGTACGAGACGCAAGCTTTCTAAAAACCCATCGGCGTCTCTATACCAAAATTCCCATAATATCAGCACCCTATGAACTAGTATTTTCAAACATTTAATATCAACAAGTCTGTTAGCAAGAACTTTTCGTTGAAAAGAGTGATTAATACGAGTAATCGTATGTAATCAAATTGAGGGAAAACGAATTCTAATTCAAAAGATAATACGCGCACTTACAGTATCGGAGAAATAAATTTAATATTAATTTTCAGGGTAAGAATCATAGGAAAGGGATTAATCCGCAAGAAGAGTATTGTGCCATCAAAAGCCCAAGTAGAAAAAGGTAGCAAAAAATTCACATCTTTCTGGGACTCGAATCGAGATCTTTCATGAGCGAAGATACAAACAGGAAATTGGAAGACCAAGTTTGAATCGTAGTTACGAGTGAATTTTTTGCTTCCGTTCATTTTCGAAGGGAGCAAACATCCACAATATGCACTCAACTTTGTGGAACGCTTTCTAGACAAAAGTAATACTATAACATTTAACAGAAATTTTATTTAAATTAGCTGATAAGATCATCAATGATCGAAATCTATAGTTTAAATAATATCAGTGGAAAATACCATGTAGCGTTTTCAGAATGATTTGGATTCAGAATGAATAAAATTCGCAAATTTTATAGGATGAGCTCCTCACTATTTTGGTGCGACCCAATCCAGCCATTTAAGGGGTAAGTACGCAGTATTTCCCTCAAAGTCATCCCCAAAAGGAAGCGGAAAAAGCGAGTCCAACTTGATCGGGAATAGTTCGCAGCAGCGATAAAATTGTCAAGATACATTAACCAATTTTTTCCTCTTTCCTTCTTCTCTGATAGGACCCGCACGCGTCTCATAGTACTCCCCCACCCCATCCATCGAGAATCGCATAGTGCGCTTGCCCGCGGCACCTCCCCCACTCCCGCACCCTCGTGGTATGCGCGCATGGGAAACCGGCGCCAGAAGAGGGGGAAGAAAACAGAGTCTCCCTGAGTTTATAAAAAGAGCAGTAGCGGCGGACTATCACACAGTCCGTAGCGAGAGCCGGAAAAAGCAAGCCCATTTATTGGAGTTAGCCCAGCGTCGAGACCACGGAAGGCAGCCTTCTCAAGTGCATTTCTGTGTGCCGTGTCGACTCCGTTGGGAGCCGTGTTGTTGTTTGGGACTCGATCCCTCTTACTGTGAGACTTTGAAAAAAGAGACCAGAGACATATACCTTGAGGTATTCCCTCGTGGTGCAAGTGTGATCTTCGAGAGGAAGAAAGCGGACTTCGTTCCTTCAAACAAATCGTGAGTAAAAGTTTCTCTTTCTCTATCTTTCCGCGAAGGGCTTTTAGATATTTTGTGTGGACGTAAACATTGGCTTAGTGCGTCAAACTTTACGAGAGACTTGAAGCTAAAAGTTCGCGAAAGAACAGGATTTGAAATAAGGAGGGTTGTAAGTTTACTCTATTAAAATTCTCGCTTCAAATTTCGCTCTTAGGAGGATTACTTTTACGAGTTTCGTGTTTGTTACAGGGCAGTATTTCAACTCTTCCTCGAGATCGTAATCGTGTGTGTTCACGAATTTCATATTTAACTTTCGGGAAATGTTCAATAAATCTCAAGAGCTATAAAAATATCTCGTGTTGTTGTTTGCACTAAATATGCCGCAAAGTTTAAAATGTAAACTCGAAATTTCAGAGGGATATGTCGTAAAAACGAGAAGCTAGAATTAATTGATACTCGCAAGTGAACTAAAGTTTCAAAGTAAAAGATTCGAGTAAAAAAATCGTTGCTCGGTTCGGTTAATGTAATATGCTTTAGAATTAATTTCGTACTTATAGCTCCCGGAAATTGTTTGTAATGTTATTAATTCTGTTATGAAACAACACGAAGTGAAAACTTTTTCTAAATTGCCGCATGACTTTCAGAGCAAAAAGTATCCTCCTGAATTGTTTGCTTCACCTAGGCACGTTTTATATTTTAGACTCAATGTTTTTCACAGCGAGAACATATTCTCTTCTTGATCTAGTTATTTTGAGATCGAGTGCTAAGGGTGTTTTAAAAATGTACGCCCTAAAGTCTTATCCAAATTTACCGTCTTTTATCCGGGGCAGCAATCTCAGTGTAAACGAATTTTTTCGTTGGCATCATTTGAAAACAGTTTTCTCATATCAGATTCGCGAACATAAACATGAAATTTAGTTTGGAATTCCAACGGATAGATGTCGTTCGCGTAAACGGCAGAAGTGCTACGCGAAAAGATATTTCCCGTCGCCGTAGATTTCGTGACTAGAATCAAAATATCTTCCGCTAGATTTCTCGAAGTTGAAAATAAAATCCGGGAACGAAGTCAGATATGCAAAACATCACGTGTTTCTTACTTCAAACTTACTTCAAAACGAACTATTTTATTTTCACGTCACCAAAGTGCTAAGTGTTGGTCTCACTAATTCAAATTTGTATGTTTTCATATAAATAATGGTGCAGAAATTTTTTTAAGTGTTGACAAGAAACCAGCGTTTTTAATAATATATCCTTCCTGTTCTTTATGAGCCCGATATAAGAGTATATTTATGTTTCCATCTTAATGCCTAGAAACATGCTAAGCTTATCTTCCGATTAATACCGTATAAAAATATTTAATTTAATGAAAGAAAACAGCAAATGTGCGATACATATTTAACTTAAAATAATAAAATATAACCTTAAATATTAGTCCAGCATGATATCAAGACTATGTTGTTTTGAAATAAAACTAATATTCTGTAAGATTGCTGATACGGCAACAGTTTTAATTTACAACGGCTAACTAAGGCATTTCCGCTGATCTTCAAGCCCATAATTTGTTTCGTTATCACTCAGAGTAAGCTTTCTTGAATCGCTGAATTTCTTTGCGGAAGTAACCAAAACTTCTGTTATTGTTTCTTTCCTGTTTATATTGGATTATTTGGAATTTTTTCCTCCGAAGAGAACTTCGATGGATGGGCGTTGGTGGTGGGGAAGGGCAGGATGTTATGATTCAGACGTTTCGGCGTTGTCTTTCAGGCGCCGATCGCTTCAGCGGCGGAAGTTTTGTTAAGGAGTTTGCGTCGATGAACGCTATTTTTCCCGTAGTTTCCGTTCACTATTGAAATTTGTAAAATGTTCTCAAGTTTGTATTTATCAATTCTAACGCTCGTCTCAGTAAAATGTTTGTGTCTTCAGTTGTATCGAAGATTATTTTAATCTTTTAGTGTCACTTTTCGGCGAATTTCAAAAATTCCTTCAAAGTCCGTTTCCTTTCCTGTCGCCGAAAATTTTCTTTCTTTTGATTTTTGGAATTCATAGAATCTTCCTTATTACTTACATGTAAATATCACTGCAAGTACCGACTTCAGATGTGTAGTAACCACCGTAATTCGTTTTCGATAACATACTTTGTTAGATTACATTTCAGCAATATCATAACAAATCATTTTTACGGAAAGCAGTTGATATTTTGTTATCTTATTCTTAGGGATACGTGTGATGATTAAGTACTGATTTCATCACAACTTAGGTTTGTATCCCGTTAATGATACGTTCATCGAATAGTTCTTCATTTCCTTTTTTTTAGCTTTCAAGCTTTCAAACCATTTAATGATCTTCAATGAGTACTTCCTAGACACCTAAGCTGCTGTCTAAACCCAAATATGGCTCACATTGGATCTAAAATGTTTCCAATAAAATTCAAAGGATTACGAAACTTGCACAAGAAATCAATTACAGTACCTCTAGTAATTACCGTGGATTGTATAGGGCATAGAAGTAACGAAACTTTGCGCAAAATATAGGGAAGTTCATTGCCTTCTTCAGCCTAATTCAAAATGGGCATTTTGGCATATATGATAGGATTAGGATAGGGAAATTCAGGATAAGGGAAATAGTAGCAAGTACGATAGTCCAATACAAACACGCAAGGGTCTGCGATATCTGGTACGTTGTCATGGTTTCGCCCCAACACACAGAACGCTACGCGATTGTTTTCAATACGTCACCCACGTCAACCAATACACGTTTCCCAATAGAAGTTGCGCAAGGTAAGGCGGCGAAGCGATAAAGTTTTTGGACTGGACAACGCATATCTCACTCAACCTTCGGTGCACACTTCTGAAGCACACACGGATTCCGCACGTTTAGATATACACAGAGGAGCAAATTATTGGAAGCTAATGCGCTCAATAGTTGTGCTCATTGTACATTCGTCAAATAATATCCAGTGGGTGTCGCATAACGTACTCAATGTCCTCTCAATATGTTAAATTAATTAACAGATACCTTCCATCACTCACATGGACATCATTAAATTTCTGTCAGCTTTCTTCTCGATGTCTGACGAAATGGGGAAATATCATACTGACATCATGTCCGATAATTGCAACACTGCTTCGCATGGTAAATTGTATTAATCAAATTTGATGATACTCATTCGATTACCCTTGTTATCATAGATTTATTTTAAGCTGGGAACCTGCACTAATCTTGGGACTTCGGGGTCGCGAGTTCGAATCCCGATATGGTCTTAAATGTTAGTGTTTTGGTGGGTTATTTTTCAGGATGGACTTAGGGGTATATAATACCCAGTAAAAAAAATTGAGATCATTATTCATTGAATAAGAAATAGTGAAATATTTACCTCCATAGTACCTGCGGAGGACTTGAACTGGGACATTTAGGTCAATAATGGGCTTTTGCTGAAACATTGCGCAAAGATTTGTTGTTGCCGATAACGAAAGCGCTCCTTTTCAATTGTTAGCGAGCTACTAAGTTATTATATTGTTACGTAAGGTTCAGCTTTTCTATATCCCCACATTCATTGTATAAATTGTTTCTCACTTCTACCTTTGTAACCTTATAACGGCTAACAACAACATAATTTTTAATGAATATATTATGTGATATAATACCTTCAATTACATTTTCTACGACAGAAATTTCATCCATTTCTGGACTTTAATGGCCATCCATAAATGACATAACCCTTGGAATCCGAGACACTTCATCGAATAGGGTACGCAGCCCCATATGAAACTTAGCGTGAGAGAGGTAGGGTTCAGGAACCCCAAATATTCTGTTACAACATTTAAGGACGCACCCTTAACGGTGAAATAAGCCGTAGATAATATAAATAGATCAAGAATCATAAAATATAGGAAACTATACACTCAGTCCTAATCAAGCAGAATTTTATACAACGTTTTAAGTTCAGGTTTCGCTAGAAAACTTTGCAACAGCAATTTATATAAGGAGAAGAAATAAAAACCCCGCAATAAAGCGAAAGTGGGTTAAAACCTCGAGCCTATTTCAGCCTCCTTTTCTTAAAGACTTCGAGATGTTTACAACTTTAGCAGTCAAATTTGATTAACGAAGATGAGTGATGAATAGCCAAATCGTTTAATTTGATACAAGAGAAAGGCTTATTTATATTCATAGAGGAATTTCGGTCATGATTACATTCCAGATCCAGGGCTAGGACAGAGACTCCAGAAAGGGATCGGAAAACAAAGCAGAAAAATAAACCGCCTTAAAAATACGGTCAATATACTCTGGATTCCTGCTATCCGTTTAACTGGAACGAAATCGAGATCGGATACTCTATTATGAGCGGAGGATCGCAAAATTTTAAGGACATGCTAAACGTCGCGAAGAATGCACGTGGCCCTGTTTTTGTTGGCTGAAGAAGGGATGAAAAGATGAGAGAAAATGGAATAGGCGATTCGCAGGTAATAAAATGAAGAGGTTGTTGAAAGTAGGCGTGGGTTGAAAGGAAATGGGCGTGAGTACATTCTTCTGAGAGGTCGACGACATTTGCACGCTCAATTATAATCACGCCTCTGTTTTCAGCTCTTCATTTCCTATGCGAGAACCGCAAAGTGCGTCGGGCAAAGGCATTTCTGCACTTTTTTCACCTCTCATTACGTCACACCCACGCCATCCTCACCTTTGTTTCTCGCCCTCCTTTTTGTTCCCTTTCTTCTAATCTCTTTCCCAAATCCCGAAATTTTTCTCTAAAATTAATTTTTCATAATACAATCACACCCACTCCTACTTCTAGGCGTTTTCCTACAAAGGAGTTTTACTTTCCCAAGTATTTGTTTGGGTTCTTAAAAATTTTCAGCATTTTCTTCACTCGATCTATCTCCACTATTTGGGATATGTGCAAGATTTAACTTTGACATCCATCACCTCCACGGTCCTCATTGAGTAGCAACCATTAGCGCCACGATCCTCACCGAGGAAACCAGTCAAAATAGAAATTTAAAAAATTGCCTTCCCGTCAAAGTTTTCACCGTTTATCCTTAATATTCTCCCTTCCTTCTTTATGCTTCATTTGCAATATATCCTTAGGACAAAAGCTGACAGTTTTACGTACGGATGTAATAGAACTTTAAGCCTCAATCCCTCTTTAATTGATATGGTGTATGTGCTCTTTTCCTCTCCAAAGTGTCTCTGTTTCAATCGCGATGAAAAGATTAGTATTTTTTGGAAGCAAAACTCCGTCATTCTCATTCCTTCCATCGTCACCACTCCATTTTCTGTCTCAATTTGAGATTCTCATTTCCGATATTTTTATTTTCTCCATGGCTGATCGGAATTTTCCCAAAATTCACCTCAACTGCTAACCAACCGAAGAATCCCCCATTCCAGAGTGCGGAAATTGCTTTCGAATACTTGGAGATCTTTGATTCGGAAACAGGTGCATGGATGTCGGCAAACCTGCGAGCAAACTCAACGGAAGATTCGATAAACTCGAAAGCGAAAATTTTCTGCATAACATCCTCCTCTTTCCATAAATACATCCGTTTGTTTTCAATATTAGGCATTCGATAAGGTCAGTAACCTCCAGACCCCTATGGATGAATTTGCGTCTAAAACTTTCAAATAACGGTCAATCCTGTTAATAGAAATATTCCTTGCCTTGCTACGATCTATTAAACTCCTAAAAAGAATCGAATTTAATTTATTGGTAACATTACTCAACAAATAAGCAAATCATTTATACAGAACTGCAATACAGGAACTTCACAACCGTCCAACTCATTGATGTATCGTTTTTTCCCATTAATAGGGTTATAGCATATAGTATTACTTTCTATGGCTATCTATGACATCTTAGTCATCGAAATCGTCGAGAAAAGGAGAGAAAACTACTCATTGGGTCCGAGTAATCTAAAAACGTCAGATCAAATCAATAAAATGTTACACTTGTTCTCGTAATTGATGGATTTATTAGGAATTCCTGCGGTGGGAAAATATTTCTCGGAGTCGACGTCCTCTGAGTGTGACGAACGTCAGTATCCCTCGTTTATTGGAGTCTTTCTGCCTTTCATCTATCATCCAAAAGGATCAAATTGGCTTCACTTCATCCACTTGCTTAGATTCGCACACCACAGAATTCGCATGTGTTGGCAGATGACGTCACGCAATGGTGTTGAACGCTATCCACCTTTTCTGTCGTCTGGCTTTGGATTTAAGATGGAATGTATCAATTAGTTGTAACAACTAAGGCATCCGTACCAAATTAACGATTCTAAATTTTTTACGGTTAACGTACGAGGGGTTGCTAAATTTACACATTCGTTCTCGACCTACGGTTCATTACGAGGTACTTTCTCCCCATATAGAAAGAATATTAGATTTTTTGAGGTAACATATTATATAGATGAATAATAATCGAAATATCAGTAAACATTATTTACTTATGAATTAAATGACAGAATTTCTCAAGTAAAAAATAATTTCTGAGCCATAATTTGTTGCAAATTATTAGGATGGATGAGCTCCCGAATGTGCAGGTTTTTAAGGATTTGTTTTAACCAGTTATAATTTGCTTTTTGATTGAATAAAGCTTCTCTGATATTAGTGTCTCCATAATAAAATCTTTTATAAAGACTTTCTTCATACTAGCTCGTGATGTAAACGTCTTACTCAATGATTCCGTTCTAAACGAGGCAATTGAGGAATATACCGCATCAAACAGTAAAAGACAAACTTCGACAGTGAAAATAGGAATAAATATTTCATCACCGATAGAGCTACGAAAAAGCAAAAGAAAAAAACTGGCTGAAGACCCATAGAACGAGATACCGTTTAGTAGAGTTAAATGCTTCCTCGATGTTCAAGTATCCTCTTCCAACGGTACGTTGAAAAGCCCGCCCACGCTTTCTTGCTTCGGAGACACTGCTGTCTCCTCTCTCGGTACCACTACGCGAAAATAATTAAATCCTCCTGTCTCGCCTAACTGGCGCCATCGTCAGCTTATGGAGCTGCCACCGAATTCCAGCACATCCCTGGTCCATCTTCATTTTTATAATCTCTCCACATCTTTCTGATATCTTCATCTTGGAATTTGCGTTGGATTTCCGGCGCGCCTTTCCGTATATTTCCGACTTTAATTCGTTATGTCACAGGATTTTGAAAATTGAAATAACTTAAACTCCCCCATTAGATATTTATAAAGACTTATTTTTCTCCATCTTTTTATATTATATTTCTTTTGTGCGATCGTGAAAGCGATGCCCTATACTCTCTCTTTCAATGGAGATTTCCTTTTTCATTTCTCTTTCGATTTTCCCCGCATTCCAGTAATGGCAGATTCTTTCTATTTACATCCAAATTTTGATGCCCTTTTGTCCGCGACGGTGAACCGTGAAAAGAATACCATTGATAAAAATTATCACTACAAAGAGAATTTTTACGGATTAGAATCTCGAATAACTTCAAAGAAAATCGATATTAGAAACATTAAGAATGGTTTTTCCGATACGAGTATAAAATGGGGTTCTTCTGGGTACTTTTGTCTTATCGTGATAAATTACGACAAATATTTTTCTTGTTTCAGTTGCTTCCTCATAAACGATCAATTTTACTCATTATTTAAGTATAATAATTGTAAAAATAATAATTAGTGGGTAAAAATCAATAGAATCCAGTAATGAATTTAGAGTCGAAACAATCTTATAAACCATCCTCACCACTGCAATGGGAAGGATAGCCTTTGTGATATTTTTGGCCAATTATACGCATACTTGTATCCCAAGTTATTCGTATATATCCCTACTCTTTTACACAAACTTTTGGATATAGTTCGGTTGTTTGTCCGATTCTCCGTAAGAAGGGATATAATTAGAAAATCGTAACGGTCTCGATGCTTAACCTTCAAACGGAACGAGATCCTATTTCTTTCTTTAAATTTCATTCATTAGAGAGTTTTTATCAAAGCTACTCAATACACCTCTTTATTCACTCGTTTGGCGAGATGGCATGTAAAGGATGGAAGAAGAGTCGGACGAATAAGAGGGAACAGGTGTAATGAGAGAGCGCACTGTAAATAAGCTCGGATAGTATGTGTGGTAGAAATGGGGATGTTGGATGAAAGGAGAAAATAGGCGGCACAAAGAGAGGCAGCAAATAAAGGGATGGGTCGTATTTAGCAGATCATTTAAAAGGTGGAACATGGAAAAAGCAACGGGAAAAAAACAAACGAAAAATATCGGTAGTAACACAGAATTTGCCGCACGAAGAGGCTCCCAAAAGTTCCCGGAACCAACTTCAGAAAATCTTGGAATAATATTATATTTTATCAAACCGGATTAGCTGCTTTACGAAATATATATTTAAAATCATAAAGACGCATTAAAGGAAAAATGGAGATGAAATCTTCGGGCAGATCGACCAGATATTTATCTTTATATCCCAAAATAGAAGTAAAATTTATCAGAAACCGACCAATTTCTTTTCAATGTAAAGAAAAGTGGTCATCATTTAACTTTTATTATCCTTGAATTTATTTTGCATCCTTAAATTGGCGATTATAATTCCAAAAATTGAGGAGGAAATTCGGGTATTTTTCTGTAGGAAAATGTTCTCTACGCAGTGAGGAATAGGTAAGGGCTCTACTCATTATAATTATGTAAACAATGACAGCAGAGTTTATAAGAGGGGAGAAGATGGCTCCAGAGTGAGAGTAGTCGCATGGCGTGGGTGGCAGGACATTTATTAGCGGAAACATGGCAGCGGAAGGAAGGATAAGTTTGTAGGGGATGAAGAGGCGTATTTGTTGGCCAACCTTGAAATGTTTCGAATTACTTTCTAATTTCTCTTCCACACGAGAGTGTCGGAGATCACGACCGATCACGTCATTCCCTAACCGAACGCAGGCAAGCGATAGGGTGGAAGATGATCGTAAATCTTGATATTGAATGGAAAGATCTATTTATAAATACCAATCGAAAAGTTCTGTCCTATTCATACCCTCACGTATCTCGCAATGAGAATTATTTCCATTCGTTTATCTTTGGCTCTTAGGAATATCTCTAACTTTTAGATGTAGTAATAAAAACTGATTGCTTCTCATTGGCTTCTCAATTCTTAATAAATGTAACGGTGCTACCGGATCTCTATTTGAAATATCCCACAGAAATAAAAATAATTTCGTACGTGAGAAGCTTTTCTTGCAGTAGTATCATTGATAGGCGATAAAAAAGTTAAGCCATTTCTTAAAAATAATTGACAGTGTAATATTTAGTAAGGGGAAACATATATCCAGAGGGCCTTTTAAAAATATACGTTAACCCTGAAGGAAAGAGGGATCTAAGGAGGATATTGTATGAAGTTGAATTAAGACGCAAAGAAAAAAAGGTATTTTCTGCGCTTCAAATCGCGGGATTCCATATTTCTGTAAGAAGGCAAAAATAAACCTCTAGGTATAAATTATCCGAGTCACGTATTTACGAAAAGGGCCTAATTAACGGATGATTACTCTTCCTTGTTTCCAAATGAAAATAATGAAGTGACATTTTCGAAGCGTTTTCCTCTTAAATCCTTGATAGCATTAAGAGTGACCTTTTCTCTCATATTTTATCCTTCAATTATTCGGATGAGTGATAGCGACGTGGTTAAGAGAAATTACTTTCTAAATTGTTGCACAGAGAGAATAATAGCTTTGTTTTCTTTCCGCAACATCATCCTCTACCTTGAATTATTAGCTGAGCTGTTTCAGGGTTTTGTAAAACATGATAAATGGCGCAAAGAGTAAGAAAACAAGAAGAATAATCTCTGGAAGGTCTTTATAATATTTCATCAACAGCGTGTATACAAACTGATACGCATAATCTTACTGTAATTCGAGATAATCATTTATTTTTCGTAATGTTGTTACTAGCATTTTAGAGAATTATTGTGAAGATATGAAGAATGACGGCAATTGTTGACTTAACGCTAAATTTAGGAAGCAGCAAATATTATAGCGTATCTCTATAGATGGCTAATATGCCTCATATTTCTTTCTGAATTGGCTACAGGGTCTATCGTTATGCATATCATAACTATTCAAAATTCCTTAGTCCTTTCATCCATCCAATTCTACTCATATAGCTAAATCATAAGCCAGAAATACAGGTTTTGCAGCCAGTTTGCATGTGCGACACAACCTCATGATTCTTAGTTGTCATCGACATCTGAAAGTAAAAGAATTTCGCCCAAAGTTACAAATTGGTTTAACGTAAATGGATAGCCCAGACGTAACGACAAGAATACAAGAATGCCGGCTCCAGTAGGGGAGAAAAGGAATTTGAATTCTATTAATAAAATCTGAAGAATATTATTTCGTTTCGGATGGAAGCTGCTGGGGTATCAGTAGAGCAGGCTGAGAGGGATTGAGGGTTGAAACGTTAGGAAAGTTTATTTTTTCTTCATGAAGTTTGAGCGTCAGCGCTTCTTCGATCGAGAAAGAATCTCTCGCTAGTTACTCTCCCTTATCTCCATCATTAAATATCTATTAATAAAGCAAATCAGCTTTTAATGTTCATTCCCCATTCCATTCGAACGCCAAATCTATAACAAGATACTAACCCGTTCCCAAAATTTTTCTGTATATTCGCAGGTTTAAGAGGATACTTTTAAAGACGGCCATGAAGAATACGTCGGTACCTCCAATGGAAACCCCAAAAGTACGCATTGCTGTCCTTGGTAAAGTCAACGTGGGAAAATCCGGTAAGTAATCGCTTTTTCTCTTTGTGTTTACTCGTTTTATTGAGTTCCTCGGTTTTCTTCGATTATGCTAAAATATTACGCAAAAAAAATATTTTGATAGTCAATTTCCGCACGATGCATTCCATGTAAAGCTTATAAGAGGCATTTTTACGGAAAATCACTTATTACGTAAATCGTTTCAGTGGAAATTATTCAATATAGAGATCGAAAAATACAGAAAATTAAAAAATACTTGATCGCAACTCCAGAAATATTTTTTAATATTGATCTCGTATGTTTTAAGTTAGAGAATCAAATTTTCAATTTCATTTCTTTTCCTTGCAGCGTTGACAGTCAGATACCTAACAAGAAGATTCATCGGAGAGTACAGATCTAAGACTGGTGAGTAAAAGTCTCCTTTACTTCAATAATATATCGTATCGTGATAAATTAACCCAACAACGCAGAATTTTTCTATTTTAATATTGAATATTAAAATATAAAAATCAGTCTTAACTTTTCACTTATATTTTTTTCGAGAAATAATCTAAAATTTTTAATTAGATTTATTAAATTTAATAGTTTTACAGCAGTTATAATATTCAGCGGAAATACGAAAGTATCCGCTATTTGGATTCTCTAGAGAGGAAGTGTTTTGAAATCAACCTCTATCAAATAACCAAAACACTTAAGTATTAACTTGACGCAACTCTCATATCCTGCGTGATTATAAGATCACTGAAGGCGTTAATGGGTTAAATTATCAAAACGTACGAAATCCAGCGTATTTATGTATCAAATTACTTTAACATTATCGATACTATAAATTTAGAAGATGAGCAAAATTCTTCAGGGGTAAAATTATGATAAGCCCAACTTTCCTTCGTAAATCTTCTAACGTAAGATCTGCAGTCTCCTTAGGATTCCATTTCCAGGAATATAAACGCTTCCGATATTATATCCGAGAAAATAAACTCGATATCTTAAATCAACAACTCCTTTACCCAGGGGTCGGTCCGACTTCAAAGAAAACTCTCCGAGAAAAAAAGATTAAAATATTCTCCGAAGTCATCGATACTATCCCGTGTGATCCTATTAAAAATAACCCGCGGGAAAATTTCCGAGCGATCATCTTTTTCCGAGTAAACACCGCCAACTAAGGCTTCCGAACATTCCTCCCCACGAGAAATAAAATCCGCTAATTCTATTTTCCGCCGAAACGGAGTGAATTATTAGGGCCTTGAAAGAGTGTTTAATTGCGAACGGAAAGCGAGTGGAGGCAAGGTCAGGAACAAAATGCGGAGGGTTACAAGAGCGAATGTGTTTACCCTCGCTAATGGATAAGTTATATAGGCACGTCGGGGAAGTTCAAGAGAGCATCTCCTCGTGAAGGAGACGTCTGTCGACGGTTCCAGGGTCAGGAGCGGCGAAAATGTCTCGTGAGGAATACTCTTGCAAAGGATTTCGATATTTCCTTCGTTTGGAGAGGTCGCTCGGGGAGGGAGAACAAGGGGCTGGCCCAGTTTATGGTGGGCGGCGGAGAGGTGAGAGGTCATAAAAGGAGAGCTGTGAGATATGGATCAGAGACTATAGAAGACTAGGAAATGATTAAACAAATAAGAAAAATTCTAGAAAAATATTATATTAAGCCGAGACTACGAGAGCGGACACTTCCGGGACATAACCTGGAATACAAGTCTTATTCAGATAATTCTACATTTTTTTATTATTTCGAGAACGGAAAATTCTGGGAGATAACCCGGAAAAACGAATAGCGAATCGTATGGACTCCTTCGGAAGACATTAAATTCGGTAAGAGAGATATTATCTAAAATCATAACAAGATAAAGACTAGTGTATGAATGTAGTGCTTGTCTATAATCTTATTTTAGGCTTAAAATAATCTTCTTCCGTGCCACTAAAGTTGACAATAAATCGGTTATTGATCAAATTAATCAGAAAAAGGGTGGAGTGAAATGCAAAAGATACTCAGCTGGTAATTTATCATTCTGTTTGGTGCAATCAACGCAAGAGAAATTGATATACACTAGTGAAATGGATGGGCAATTATCATATTTCATTAATTCAAAAGGAAAATGTTGATGAGTAAATGAAGCTACATTTTCGATTTCTCTATAGCGAAGTGGACTCTAATTTTCTTCTCTACGGAAATTTTCGTCTTAAATGACTCTTATCTCCGTGCGTTAAACAGCCCCGTTTTAGGGTTTTTCATTTTTTTGAGTCCGTCAGCTCCGCGAATAAAAAAACGATCGACGCCAGTCACATATTATCAAATCCTACGCATTTGGGAGTCGTGTTATTTTCGGACCCGCGAAAGCACGCATGGACGTCGGATAGGAATATTTTTACGAAATCGTTATTTTACCAATGGAGCGGTCCCTCCGCGTGCTATTTTCGAATCGGCGAGGGACAAAAATAATTTTATTCGTAAAATATTCGATTTATTTTTTCCCTATCGGAATGGCGGGGGACTTACGCGTGGTATGGAAGGTCCCGATGGGTATAGAAAGGAATGGGAATCCGTTGAGGAAGGCAGATTTCTGAAGGAGAGATGAACAGGAAGCAGAGTGAGGATTTATCTGCCGCGGCTGTTTAGGGGAATTTTTCGAGCGGGTCTTTATATATGTCAAAAGCGGCTTTCTTTTCCTTGTCTTCCCTGCATTCCTTTACTTTCCCACCATCCCATTGGAATGCAGAAGAAATAGTTAAACCTTAGCTGTAATCTAATTATATGCTCGAATAACCGTAGAAATCAATTAAGAGGGTTCCTGGATGAAATATTGCAGATCATTCTACTCTTTCCGCCTTTTCGAAGGTCAGTACTTTTTTAACCTCCAATTACGCAGTCTTCCTGGTAATAAACTACTTCGAAATGCAAAAGATTATTAAATCTCGATTGAAATATATTTTAATGATGGCATACGCGAATCCAAAGATATCACATGGCAGCAAATTTACAACCAAAATTCTTTTAAAAAAACGTGGGATTCCAAGAGTAGTTAATGGTGATCATAACATTTCGACGCAGATGGCCACTCGTCACCAACGGGAACGTCTGAAGTCGTCTTTTTTGTTGCCTCAATGTAAAACAATCGAATGGTGAAATAAAACCAATCAAGCGCGTTAAGAGAGCAGGAAGTCAGCGATAAAAATTGAGAGGGCGTAACTGCTTCTTTAAGATGTGACTTTGACAACCAAGAGCGCCATCCGCTGCTCTTGTACGTTTCAATCGCTCGTCAATCGCTTCAGTGGCGAAGCATCCATACGGTACACACAGTCATCGCGCGTCCCAGTGGCCTATTAACCCACTGATGGAGAGATAGGAAGACGTACACGGTGCACTCCAACGCCCTTCAAACACGGTGGTTATGCGACATGTCTCTCAGGCATCGCACGATGGAACATATTCCCATCGATAGCGTAGTACGTCGGTGAGAAGGACTCACAATACACCGTTCCTTTAGCTCTTCGCCTCTGCTTCCCAATAACCGGTTAACCACTCATGCAGAAACATTTCCTTGCATTGCATTGACTCGACTGGAAAGAAATTCCAAGCATTTTATGACGCAATATATACATCTGCATCTACAGTAAAACAGTGATTATTGCTAAGAGGATTTTAATTATTTTAAGAGCTTTGATAGCTGAGGCCATTTCGCTCGTGAGGCCCCACTAAGAATCGAACTCGAAACAGCGCCCACTTTAGGCGAACGCGATTTGGCTATTCGGAAACCCTGAAGGATTTTCATTTGCTGCGGGGACATATATATTTTAATATTTTTACCGAAAACTTTAAATATGTGGCAAATTTAACTAATTTTATTTAAAATTATATACTCTGAAACTAAAATATGTTCGCAGTTTTCCCACATAATCCAGTTCGGTTGAACTGTCCCCGAAGCGGAAATAAAATTTGTAGAATTGCAAAAATCTTTTCATTTCGTTAGGATTTTTTGCACTACCTCGGCCTTCTCCGTATATTTTATTTCCCTCTAACAGTTTAATGCATGTTTAATAATCTATTTCTTGCTCCTTGATGAAAAAAGTTACGACTATTATGACTAATCGAGTAAGTTTGATAAAACGTTTTTGTAATCTTGAATGAGAAAAGCTAGAGTAATGAAAACTGTTGTGGTTAATTTCATTCTTTTTAACCTTTTCTCCGAACGAAAAAATAAAGAAAAGATAAATGCTTTGTAATAAGGAAGATAAAGCATTGAATTCAGAGGTCGTTCTTTGAGGACGATTTAGTGATAAATCTCAATTTCCTTTGACAATCAATATACCTAATCTGAGAAAAACCTTTCAATTCATTCCGCGAATCAAGGCTCGAACCTATATACCTTTATTTATCTAATTCTCACCACAATAGTCTCGAGGACGAATCTACACAGCCACACTCCTCCATGTATATCTCAGTCATTAAAACCGCATGACAATATTCTTGGTGGCATACTTTATGCCAGATGTTTAGATCGCCCGTTTATGAGGATCGCTGTTATCTCGGTATAGGACTCCTCCCACAACCGCGGTCCTTGAGTGATTGGAAGATAGACTGCGAAAAAGGGAAAGGGAATTCATGGTCAGACGATTTGACCCCGTTCTTCTTTTCTCAAAGGCACGGCAAATCGATTTGAGGCTTTCCGCTAAATTGGGACGATATCAAGGTGAAAGGACATTTGTAAGAGATGTCGTATTCCAAAGGATAAGATAGCAGAAGCTGAACCGAAGCACTAACGGACGATTGACATCCGGAATAAAGGCTGAGTTATTGGAAAAATAATATTCCTTGGGAAATGTCACATAAAATCAGGGAAAGGAAAGGTTCGGTTGATGGTCGAAATTTCAGGAAAAGATAAGGTCTGTTACCATAAATCGACGAGTTATCAAAAAGCTATTGTCGGATAAACTTAAGGTTAAATTCAAACTGTCCCAATAAAAATTGGAAGCTGGAATTAAATTTTTTGTTTAATAATTTTCAAGGCAGAAATTTTTTAAAAGAAAAATTTCAATATTGAAATATTTCGCAATTTTTATTTTTAAATAGTTAAGGATTTGTAGTAATGATGCAAATTATTTTTGTCCAACACTTGTTTAAATTAAAAAATAATGGATGAGTGATGATTATACATCGACTTTTACAAATACTAAGGCAACGTTTAAAGCTCCAATGAAATGTAATTATTGTACTCAAACTATTCCAGCCAAACTTTATTTGCTGTAAGAATGGGCATCAAATAATACCAATGTACTTATCACTGAATACACTGGTTACCTATGGGAAAGCAAAATCACAGCAATTGTTATCGAAGTTATTTCGCTTAAAAACAGGTTTGATTTCAAGCTTGTTTTCCCCAGTCACACCAGCGGATAGATAATCAAAATTCTCCACCACCGTAAATACCAAAAAGTTCATTAATTATGCAGAGAATTGGAGAACCAATCTCCCGCCTTTTTTACCTCATGCATATCGAGGAAAGATTAAAAAAAAGAGGATCATCAGGCAAATGTCACTGCGGAGAATTTTCAGGGTCAGTGGCAACAAGATTCACCCCTTCCCCCTCTTTCTAGCTCATTGGACATGGATGTTTACCATCCGGGGATCCAAAATACATGTCTTCATCGGGATGCGGCGATCGAGTCAAGAATAAGACGTCTGGTTTTATCGGTCCTGTCAGAAAGGACAAGGGAAGAAATATAGGGGGGGATTGGGGAGGCGGTATGGAAATCGGCCAGAATATATGCTAAGATGAAGCGTGAAATATTGCAATTAAGATCGCCCGCACAGAAATGGAAGATAGACGATAAAAATAAATCCAAGCTTACTTGCCGAGTACGTTCTACGTTGCGTTTAAATGAGATCCTAATTTGCTCAAATTCCAATGCAACTCGCTTATTTTCTTATTAGGATCCGGTTAGTACGCCATAGCCTTGCAATAACTTCTTTTAACTTTAAATTAGCACTAAAAATTCGACAGCATCTATGAAGAATTCTTCCAATTGTATGATACCTTTCTAAATTAACCGAGCTCTCAAAGGAGCAATGAAGTAATATCCCTAAATGGTCAGCCGCAAACTTCGCAGAAAACGAAAGATGAAAGGACTTGGAAGACGTCATTGAGTCCATTCGCAAGTTCCGGTTGAAGTTTAAAAACAATAAACAAGACGTACGGAGGCTCACGTGGTGGCGGAGGTGACGGCTCTGCTATCTTGAGAAAAGATTTATGAGTGGGAGTCCATAATCAGCATCTGGCACATTTAGGAGGGAACCTTAAAGTAAATAACTTCCAATTTCATTTTAAACGCATTCCTGAGAAGTTATGTCATCGACAGGGATACTGGATTAGATATCATAGTAAAATCGCAGAAAAATGTAGTATACTACATAGACACATTTCTCTATTAGAGTAGAATTTTTAAATGTGTCAATTAAAGTATATTAGGATCCTAGTCAGTAACGAACAGATGATTATATACCTAATATTTCTACCTCAGAACCTCCTTTATAATCACATAAAGAAAAAATACACAATTCAAATATCAATGTAATGATAATCATTAAAAACAAGTAAAAACGAACAAGCCGCAACCTTTATCCAAACCCGGGGCCTCAATGTTGATAGGTTAACACGCATTTATGTCACTGAGAGTGGAAAAAATTTTGGAGATGCGGGGGATCGAACCCCGGACCTTTCACATGCAAAGCGAACGCTCTACCACTGAGCTACATCCCCCCATGTCATCATTACATGGGTATTACGCATGACTTTATTAATATAACTGAGGTCGACATGGATGGGCATTACTAAGTGGAAGACTATAGCACAGAAAAAGAACTTGTGTAGTTATTACGAATTTCATACTATATCCTCATGTTTATCATACCTGAAGATGGTACTTCGGCGCACAATCGGTCGCAAGTAAAAATTCGCGTAGAAGTATTCTTCTTATCTATCAATATATTTGATCCTTGAGTCAATATTTTAATGAAAATATCGTAGATTAAATATAGAAGGCGATTTGATTATGACCAGAATTTCATGACGCAGCAGTGCGTATAATTTACAATGATGCGAATTTACAGCATTTTTCGAGACCGAAACAATCGAATTCAATGTTTTGGCATTTTTCACGGGCATCGATTCGAGTGCTATTTCGGCCTCCTTGTTTGGGTGAGCGAACATCTTCGCTCTCACCTAAGGCGCCACAGCCGGAGGTGCGTGTTTTCCGTAGTGACGCCATTGGTCCAGGAGGGAAAATGGCGTAGACTGACCCTATAAACAGGGCTGCTCTCCAACAGGACGAAGGAATAACCGACCGCGCCCCTCACAGTCGATGCCGTCACTAAAAAAAAGTTGCGAGCTCCTACGCAACAGCGTATCTTCTCCGTGGTCAACGAAGGGAAAGCGATACCTTAACGACTGTTTACTTTGCGATCGTCGAAAGAAATTCCGCACTCCCTCAACATCCGTCTTTCCCGAGAAATTTGCATTAACCCGTCCGCCAGCCAATTTGGTTAATGGAAAGTTAGCGGCGGTATTAATTTCTTTCAAAGGCGGTGCGAGATAACAGGAAAAGCCGCGCCGGTTCACTCCCCCGCGTGGGTCTTTTCCAAGAGATTCCCAGGAAGATGAATGTATCAGAGCTAAGCTGGGAGAGTGAGCCAATGCGAAGTATATTGTTCTCAGAAGAGATAAATTCTTCTCACATGAGCAACGATTGATGCAATCGCAATGTTTGTATACATTCGCAAAAGGAATTTCCGTTGAAACGCTAGGTAGTGAGTAAAGGTGTGCATATAGCCTCCAAGGTTAGCAATTTATAAAAAAATAACAGGGTTTGATTCATTGCGACATAAACAATAAATGCATCTCAGAAGTTGACATCTATAATAATACACCATAATAATTATTAAATAACGAGATGATATATTACATATAGCTAATTTCTGGCTAATATTTATTACTTTACACTCCACAATTCGTTTAAATATTTTTGACTTTTCCAACATAAACAAACTCGGTTAGCGTTCAACCACTATCTTCAGACTTTACTCTCTCGTCTACATGGCAGACGCATTTCAGAAGTAAATTGATTCCACTACATTTCTGCTAATCGTCATCTGACCCAAGTTTCAGAGCAATTCTTCAAATTGTGGTCCGCAATGAGTGTCTTTCCAATCAAGCGAAAGAAAGAGGGCAGAGTATAATGGGCATCGGAGGTGATACAGGTCGACGGTCAATCAGTCCGAGGGAATCGAACAATCGATGGATAAAAATGACACTTGATGATGAGGAAGGCTAACAGTGGCTGGAAGTAGGACGCGGGTTTTACTAAGGGACAGGATTAATATGAAAGAAAGAAGATGAATTGATCCTTTCGGATGAGGTCTAGGTTAACGGTGAATCGGGTTAGTAGATTAATCCTGATCTATCAAAGACAGCATTATGGTTGCTTGATCCATTTATAAAGAGACGTACCACAGTAATGCCTTGGCTAAGGAACATATATCGTTCCGGAATCGCGGTCGGTAGTCGAAATATTATCTTTCTGAAATAATACTTTCCGTCTTATACCTAAATTCTAATGTAAACACTTCCGTTAAGAAATTACATCTCTAGTATACCCAGAATGTTATCAAAACAATACGAAATAAAGATAAAGATTACTTTAACTAGTATTCTTTCTGCATATTCAACATATTACACCCAAACCTTCTCAATATCATTATTTATGATTTAATAAAGCTAAACGATTTTAATAATTCAAACGAAATTCCATTCAATTCAATGCTATTCACTGGATCTTAAGTATTTGGGCCAAAATCTTTATGAGAGGATTCTGCAAATTACAAAAATGCAGGAAATTAATAGGTATGAAATCTCGAGGAAGCAATTCTTTATTACTAAATCATAGAGTGTCCTAGAATTTCCGGTTGAATTTATCATTGCTTTCTAGGTCATTCGATGTCCAATATTATTTCCCCTTCTGAATCGCAAAAGAATTCAATTTTCAACAACAGGGAGTAAATGAATAGCGAAATATATTTTATAAACTATTTTCGATGTAAAAATACGATATTTAAAAGATCCTCGTTGTTGGTATATTCTTGAGAAGTGCGAAGATATATCCTGCATCACCTTAACAATAAATCCCCCATCAAATTTCCGACAATGCTCCTGTTTCGCCGTCTCAGTGGTCGACCTACTTTCCGTTGTCAATCAATTTACCCTTTCATCCCTTACGAAATGCGAGAGGTCCTCTCAGCGCTTTATCCTTCCATTTACTTAACACTTGACTCCTTCCTTTCTCCTTTGTTCCCCATCTAATTTCCAACCAAATTTCCTCCCAGCTTTCCTTGTACCTATTTATACATTGCTGACATATTATGAATGTATCGGATCAGTTTCTTGTAGCACGGAAAGAAAACACGGGTCAAGTTTCGACGTTCTTTTAATCTTGATTGCTAAGGCAATTTTGTGCAAACTAAATTTGCATGACCGTATTCTAAAGTTGGAATTTTACAGGGTGTGTCTCTAAATTTAAATTACCTTCGAATCAAAAACACGCTGTTATTGAATGGTCCTAAAGAAGAAAGTTGAATAAACTGATAAGATAGCGACTGAAGAGTTAAAAACCAAGTTAAAATTAGTAGATAAAATTAATAGGTAATTAAGAGGAGGACATATTTAATTAACCGTCATTGAAAGTTACGAAATTAATAAAATTAGACATTATAAAACAACAAATTTCTCTTTCAAGAAAGAAAAAATTCTTCGGAGACTGTTCCATAAAAATTCAGAAAAAACAAACTCGATGCCCATAAACGCACCTAAATATTCATCACTTCCTTCTTTCTAAGCATAATCAAGCGTGACGCAAGTGAAATTACGCTCGAACGGATATAAATACCACATAACGAGGCGATCTCTCACTCATATCCCAAAATGGTCGGCCGTGGAGCGCTTTGGCACCTAATCTGTGTGACATACAGATTCCACGTACTGTTTACTAGGGAAATGAATCCAAGACTACGTCATTCCCATTCACTCCATCTTAGAATGAGTGTGCCTACGCTTACTCCGCGAGTTCCACCTTCCTGGAAGGTTTTGAACGGCGACATTTCTTGGGCAAGGCACCAACGTACGATCCAATTAGATTCATCGACACCGGAAGTTGTTTACGCTTCGACAGCGCTTCTGGGAGGGGCTTTCGGTACCTTTATTCAGTGATCACTGCGTATTAAGGTGACAGCTCTTATCACCTTTCACCCACCTTTTGTTTGTAGGCCAACTGAAAGGTCTCCTGGTTGCTATGGCGATCAATCCCGTCAACAAAATGAGCCACAGATCCAATTTTCTTCCACTTACGAGGAAATAAGATATCTAAAGATTAACGTTACCACATCTTCAATTCACCTCACATGGCTTGTCTTCATGAGTCTCCAACTTGTCTCTAAGTTTATGTGCTTACAATTCCCAACTTAGAATCCTCTTTTCCTTTTCAACCATCAATTCCATCCCATATGATATTCAACAGCTTCGCTTAGCTTAATCGATGGCAAGAATGAAGTTATTAAGAGAATACCAACGTTAGATACAAATATGTAGGAAGAGGATCGTAATTACTTCCGGGAAAACTCAAACACATTACACTCAGAAAGCAAACAATCGAATTTATGTAACAAACCTTAAAAACGGAGCCTCCGCACTTTTTCTTTTATCTGATAGCAATATTAATCAATATTATGACGCTAAATTTATTATCATTATTTTACTTTTTATTTGGCGAAATTAGGCCCGTGTAGACCTCTCTTATACCTAACCTCCGAACTCAAAGAAGTTCTAAGTTTATAAAATAACAGAAAAACAAAAATAGAAAAATATGTTTAGGGAAAAATTCATTTAAATATGCAAACATTCGCAGAAACGAGCTAGACCTACTCACTCTCTCAAACTCACAAGAAACAGTTTGGTTTTTCTTTTGGAAACTTTTCTTTACAAGAATCTCGTGAAAAGGGCTGAAGAATTAGGTTATTAGACGATAATTAAAACAGATCCAAAATACACAGCTTATCGCTTAAAAGTTACCAGGAGACCTTCTCTTTGATTTTCTAAACGGGGTCATAAGGTCCTTTTGCTCCCTTGAATATACCCGTTCCCAATCTCAGACACTTTCGTTGGGAATTTCAGCTTAATCCCGACACGAATTAGCCTTTCCTTGGATATCAAAAACAGTGGTTATTTCCCCTGCTGGGGAGTGGGGAATCGAGACATATTTATGTTGTTTCTACAAGCCGCTGAACTGAGGGGAGATGGAAGCAAATAGAAAAATGGAAGAAAGAAAGGCCTTGAAGAAGCCTCATGGTCGTCCAACGGAGATGTTTGATTTTTAGAGAGTGGTATGAGGATCTGCGTGGGAATGGGAAAGATGCTCGACAAAGAAGAGAAAAGGGACGAAAATTGCGGCGATCACTTACGATTGAAAGGTTATCCTGTGCGGAAATGTAAATAAAGTGGAGTTTTACGTATTTAACATGAGAAGAAACGTTTCTGAAAATGTCAGGAAATAAGAGAAGATATAACTGAATAGCTCAAGAGGACAGAGGTAAAGTTTGTTTTGGATATATAAATTGATGGAGACATTTACTATCCATTTATTTATAGATCGAAAATTTGGAATTTCACAAAGTATTACTCAAAAAGATTGATTTAAACTTTGTTAGAAAAATTATTACTACATGAACGACTATACGGTTAGAGTCCATCTTGTAGGAGAAGGAAATACAATGAGGTTTTGCCCTTCCTACACAACTTATTTAGGGACCCTGTCCTTATAATTTATTTCAATCATTCAATGATACATAGTTAAGAGTCTTAGGCCGCTAAATAAACAAAATAGTAAGAAAAAAAAGCTCGTTCTCTTTTCTTTCCTTACAGATTCATAAGAGAGTCGAAAAGGCTAAATTTAAATTAGCACCAATATATTATTCAAACCCTCGCCAAGAGAGGAAAACGAAGAAAAGGAAATGCATACGCAATCATAATAATACATAATCAAACGCAGCTGCAAGCATTCCTCTTCGCGGTGGAAAAAATAAAAATACCTCTCCTCCTCGATATAGAATACTTTTCCGGAGAAAGGGAAAGACAAAATATGCGAGGACATGAGAAGCCAAAAGATCGAGGGAAAAAGTTCGAAGATGGAAAAAACTACGCGGGAAATGAAGATGGAAAATACAAATCCAGCCGAGTGAGAAAATGATATAGGCGGAAGGGATGGGAAAAGAAAGAAAACAGAGGGGAAAGCAAAATAGAAGAGAAGGAATGAGGAGTGGATTGATGGAAGGTCATAGGAAACAACTTTGGAAGGCCTCTCCATGGGGGAGTTCGAAAGCATTTCGGGAAAGGTATGGAACAAAATAGAAAAAAACGTTGGTGATTCACATTCTAAGCATACAATTATAGACGCATATAGTCGAGTGTGGATGTAACTTCGTAGGGTCGCAACGTATTAATTCCAGAAGGCACAGTAAAGAAATGAAATTATTCTTTTGATGTGTAGTATACTTTCCTGCATTCTCACACAGATATCGTAAATGCCGCCATTGACTTTACGTAAGAAAAAATTCTAATTAAATTGTAGAATGTGGGGAAGTGAGGAGCGATTAAAAGAGAATATATGGAGGTAGCTCTAAGGTATCTACATGAAGTGTGACTTTGTGGAATTTTTCCGTTACGGAAGGAGGTAAAAATAAACTTTGTAGTTTCTACCTATCATTGAGAGTGGAAGAAATGGATTATTTCATATTAATTCGAATCTTCGAAGTTCATTTAACACGTTTTCATTCTTAAACATCTGCTTTGAAACTGTGTCATCCTTCTCTTCCCTCAGAAAACATAATCTAGGGGAATATAAAAAGGAAGACGCTCTTTAAGAATTATTCTCTAGAGCAGGAACTATATTACGTGTAGCAATTATTAGCGAGTTTTCGTCACACCAATTAGCGACGCCGTTAACAGCCTTGGCAATGTCTTCAACGAGCTTTTTATACCGTTCAGGGTCGCATTTCAGACACTTTCCAATCCGTTCTGGATTGTCAAACCATTTTAATCCCCAAAATGAATTAATGACTGAGACTACATCTCCTAAGCACCCGAATGATTAATGGTTTCCTGTAACGGTAAAAAGTTAATCCGGAGAATTCCAAAATATCATTCAATCATTCAGTGAAAATGAAATTTTTTCGTGTATATTTCTGCGGGGTTTTAGTGTTTGCTTATTTGTGTTCTAAAGTAGCCCTGGAGGACAAGTTGAAATATTTGGAATTCTTTCGGAAATTTTCAGATGACTCGCGAATTCATGAAAGAACTATTATTAAACTAAAATCAAAACCCTCGTTACTGTAAACAACTGAATATTTTTCACTAAGCGCCACTCATAGTGGCACGACAATCTATTTTCAACGTAATGATTACATTGCTGTGGCTTTATGCGTATGTTATATATTGAACGTGAGTAATTAAATCTAATCATCTACAACAGAAATCTAACAATCTAGTACGAAATTACTCGTAAGATAAAAATATTATGTGTAAAATATGGGGAAAGAGACCATATGGATACAATCTTATCTTCCGTAAATAAATTTTTATATCATTGACCCTTTAACAAAGTTTAAGAATCCGTTTATCATCAAAGATGAGACTGTAGAATCTCCGCTATCCCAGGAGCTTTAGCTAACATCAGCAGTGGACTCGCCAGGAGACAGTCTTTCTGTTTCTATTCGGGGAAAGTGGTCGGGCGGTGATAGCTTTAGATGACTCTTAGGTGCGAGAAAAAAAATATGAAGCGACGGAGAAGTTGTAAAGCATCGCACTCCTTGGTCGTTGGTGATATTTATCCATGAAAATCCTCCGTGTATAAACCACCAAAACAGATGCTTAAATCTGAGGAAAACATTTTTAGGAGCTCGATAAGATTCTTAGGCGCCTTGGGGAGATCTTTGAATAAACAAAGTCCGAGGTAATGATTCCGACGAAAAGCGAGAATTTGCCATAAATCATCCAGAAATGCGCGATTTGAACGTGTTAAGGATACAAATAAACACTCGATGAAGGAGATAATGGGCTGAGATTGTATCACTAGTGTGATTTGGAAACAAGATTTTGCAAATGAATCAAAAATTCTTCGAAAGCCTTAACAAGGGAGTAAAATATGGAATAGAAAAAAATGGAAAAGATTTAGTGATTGATGGAGGTAAAATAAGAGAGAGAGTATTAGTCAAAAGCTGTTCGTTACTGGTAATTGATTAACATTTTGAATGAAAGTAGATTCTGCTCCTCGATAGGTTCAATTCGAGAATTATTTACCGAAAAACATGTTATTTCTGAATATGAGTGATGGAAAATGGATTCCTGAGAATTTATTGACGTAATATTAATATTTCTTATTATTGCATCGAATGACATCAAACTAAATGAAAAAATCATTCATTTACTTTTGATACAGTCTTGTTTATGAATGTGTTAATACGAAATCTTCTGAGTTAAACGTGATACTAAATAATTAAATTAATGTTCGTAATAGCCTATAAAATACTATTAAAAGTGTTTTTCATATGGTCATTCTGGACTCATGAGGACTTGTAACACTCTTAACATTCTGAAATCAGAGAAGAAAGTTAGGAAAAATTACGTCACTCCTCATCTTGCCTTGTAAGCCTCATCCCTTAGCTTTCGGTAGCTTATCCCTAGCTGAACCTCCGTAGACCTGTTCCCCTCATAAGATTCTGACTAAGTAAGGACTTCCTCAATCCTCATCCAGTCTATCACAAATAATTCCCTCTCCAAGACTTTTCGTAGTCTGCAGTTGGAGATTCAAACCGTTCTCTTGGCTGAGATCTAAAAAGACGGTATCGCACTAGTCTAAAGGCAAGAAAGCGAGGAATCGTGGTAGACTTGAAAAGATCGAGACGAAATAAAGAGAGAGAAAAGAGTGTTAAAGGGGAGTTAATTGGGTGACGAGTTACACTCCTGGAATGCGACGGCGTGGAGGAACTCGAGAAAAGCCCGTCTCGAGACTCTCTGAGAGAACTGAGAAGATAACGAAGGATTAGAAAAAATAAGAGCGGCAGAGCGTAAAGGGAAAGTCCCGCTTATTCGACGAGATAATGGTCAACAAATGCTGTTGAGGGGAAAAAGGAACGCTGGAGAGAATGAGGTTGAGGGAGGGATAATGCGGCAGGAGGAAATGGGATGGTTTATGGGCAGAGAAAGGAAAACAGCGGATAATTACGAGTTTAGGACCAGGAAAAGGCGCGCTTTTGGTTCGAGAGAAAAAACGTGGAGAACAATAGTCAGGTATTTGGTTTCATTGCCTCCTAGAGAACATGCTCGTAAAAAATCATGTTTTCAGACCAGAGGTAGGCAAGCTTTGTTGATCGTAAGGCCATTAAGTTTATATCACAGAATTAGTTACTTTATTAAGAATAAATTCTCGGTGAATTCTAGGGAAACATAGTTTTGCGTGCGAACCAACTTTTTAAAGACGTAGAAAGTAGGCATTGCATCATTATTTCTCTCATATAGCGCCGAATTTGCATTTGTGGCATTAATTCTCATCGCTCAGTTGATAATTGCACAAAGAACGTCATTTATGAAGTTAAGATATCAAGAGAATCAGAATTTATAAGAGTTGCAAGATATTCGAATGTTTACGTTGCCCTAATTACCCCACAAACGAATAGTAATTTTCTGAAACTGCGTTATTAAGAATAAACCAGCTGAGTAAAATTTTCTCGCTACAATCACTGTATTGATCTAATTTCATGTTTAAAATAGAAGCAAGAGTGAAAAACTTTCAACCGCATAGATGAGTAAACATTTTATTTCAGAAAATAGTTAGGTCAGTTTCTCACTAAAGCTATTTTCGTATCAACTTGAATATTTCGACCAAAATCCGTGAGAAATACTTTCGCGATTGAATCAAGATGTTTGTTTGCCACTTAGGATTTCCTCCGAGATCTCGGCGCTAGAAAAATATAAATAGAGATCCCATTCTTTGTAACACCGGGCATTCTTCGGAACTGGATGTATCACTGCATGCGAGGGATTTCTCCCGTTGAATATAATCACGAGGGAGAGATATTTCTTTAGAGAGGGAGAGTCCATTTGGCGTTAGGAAGGCGATGCGGTGTATAGGGGAGGTCGCAATCCTAGGGAGCGGAGTCCTCTTAAGACAGAAATAGAAGCTGCGGTGGTGACTACTGTAGTTAGGTGAGGAATGAAAGAACCAAGAGGACTGGAGATTTTCTTGTCTTACGAATGATTGTCTTCAACGAGGGGTTTCGTAACTTCGCAACCATTTCGTTGGATCAAATTCTCGTACCGTACAGACAATTCGAGCCTCAGAACATATGAATGTAGAGACAGTTCTTGGAACTATCGTTCGTAGAATCTTTCTTAACGGTCCTGATTATGACAAATCGAAGAAAATCGGTGAAGCAATGAATTTCAACATTGATCGACCGAATTCAGCTGTCCTGTTATTTATTAAGTAAAAGCGAAATTTTATCAGTTATAATAATTGACACCTCCTCTACTAAAATTTTTACGTAGTTAAAATTTTAATGATCATCAGTTCGTAGTGAAAATTCGGTCCGCAGAAGATTTTCATAAGAGTTTCTCTTTCATTGCTACCAATTCTATTTCAAGATGTACTAAGGCAGAATTATATTGAGGGATTTAGCAGAAAGGCTGCGTTTATACCGTCGGTTCCGTTCACAGCCGCAGCTTTCAAGCGAGAACGCAGATAAAGAGTAATATTTCGCCGTCGATGTATGCAACCGTATCAAACAATATGTGCTGCGGGCAGAGGAAGTCCAGGCGAAGGGCTCTCGTAAATTATTCCGAATAAAATTTCCTTCACTTGACTTTCAAAAACCTGCTAAAACTCTCATTTAATTTTTTGTTACACATTTAAAATATATTTTAGGTTTTTGATTGTATAATTATTATGGAGAATCATCTTAATGTCATTTAAATTTTGAAGTATTATGAAAGTCTTTTATAGACATGAAACATCGTAGATATATTTTACTTAACTATAACTTCACAAATATTACGAGTACGTTTCGTTACGTCATATTTAGTTAGTTTTTTGTATCAGAAAAGTTCTCTTATTTCAAAGGATTATAATACATGTAATTAATCATCCATTAAAATTATTGATAAATCACAAATACTGCAATTAGTTTCGAAGTCATGCTCCTCCCATTTGAACATAGCCCTCAAATATTTTTCTATTATAGAGGAATTCGAAGTCATTGGGAAAGAAAAGGGTATGAATCGCAGACCCGGATAAAAGAAAAACTCAAAGAGGATAAGAGGTCACACGTAACTTCTATAGGCGCCAGCTTTCTTGAGGATGCCATGTTGCTCATTCAGATTAGTCCAATAACAGTGGGCGGAGGGAGGAAGTCGACACCATGAAGAGAGATTAAGCGAGTTTTTAAGCCATTTGTACCCTTCTTAAAGACCCTAGAGGGGAGTTGAAAGAGATGCATAGGCAGGATTAAACGGGCAAAAGCGTAGACCTTAATTACTTCCATGCGTTGGAATTGGGCCCTTAAGCACACCTCAGTTACCATTTTGGGTTCTAAAAATACCCCAAGGCATAGAAATGAGAACGAAAGTTCATAATCCTGCTTATCTGCTTGCGATTCTCACTCACCCCCGTAATGACTACAAAATAGTTCCTTTGCTTCATGAAACGTTGACCCAACCCATTCCAGATGTCTCGTAACATATTTTTATTTTAAGTACCACAGAGTGATATACATTGGTTGGGACGTTTACGTGTGTGAAAACAACGGAGAGAGTATTTTGAATCCAATAAGATATATGGCTCGCGATTGATATTTAACCCACTTTTTGGCTGAGATATCTAAGCTATACCGAGCCCACCAATGTTGCCACTCCTGCTTTATTACAGCGCCGTGATTTATGGCCCGGATTTTAACGCTGGTGGTTTGAGGGAACTTTCTCTTCAAGCAAATGCAGATTAAACTTACGGTTAATGAGTTGCGGGCCGCATTGCAAAAAATAAAAAGCTGGGATTGAATAAATAAAATGCCCTGGTTGAATATCATTACGTAAAAAAGGTTACGTAAGGAAACGGCTATGGGGGAAATCATTGATCAAAAATAAATGTCGAAGAGTCTTTTAAAAAAGATTTCAAAGGCAGAATAGAATAATATAGCTCAGAAAACTGCTCACAAATTTCGTAAAATATGTGGATAATGTCTTTTAAAATTTTACCTAGAAGATCTTGCGGTGGATATAATCCATAGGTAGATTCTCAAAATGTTGAATTTTTTGCCGTTTTCACTTGCAAAATAATCAGCGTCGAAGATATTGAATCTTTTCCGAGGTAGACATCTAAGATTTACTTGTGTATTTTCCTTAAAAAAATCACAAAGGATAGCTTTCGTAAAGGGTTTTATCGGTAATTGTATCAGTAATTTTCTGAGTGTTTTTGTAAATAATTTCATCACTATTCTATAAGTAACATTTTAAATTAAGTGATTACTTGGAAATGTTTCATTCAAACCCGTCTAAGTGCGCTGAAATGAAGAAACCAACCAGAAATCTTTCCTGGAGCCCAAATATAGGAAAGGCTCAAGCGTCGCATACCATAGCGTTGAAATCATTCTGAAATAGTTGGGGGTATCCCCGTTTAAGAGGGAACAACCGGGAAAAGAACGAGGAAATATGTGGGAGGAATTTTCTGGAGGTGTGTGGAGAGAATGGGAAATCTCAAGGGGGAAACTGGAATTTAAGGAGCGCATCCTGGCGCCACCTCCTGACATAATACACCATTTGGAAGGAGAAAAAATGAAAGTCGCGCTGCGTGGCGACAACATGTGGGAATTCAGTAGGAAAAGTAGATTAATTGGAATCGTTCTACGTTTCGACTGGAGGGAGGCCAACGACCCGACATCGCTTCGGAGAATTGAAATGAAAAGCGAGAGTCTCTAGGAAACGATAGAGATCTCGGGTCAATGGCAAAGTTTCCTTTTCGAAAGCAATTAAGAATCCCAATCGGTACGGTGATCGTGAGCCCTAACGAGCTCTCAAGGTTATTCTCTTCGTGTTAAGATAATTGCGTGTTCGTTAATTTTCTCGTTTTTAACCAGTCCTCTTCTTCATTTCAGATCTGCTCTATCGCCAAATTATGACCATTAACAACACACCCTTGGAAGTGGAGATTGTGGATGTTTCAGGCGGAGATTCGGTAAGCATTATCAATTAAATACATCAATGGTCTATTAATGAGAAAACATTCTGAAGCCTCTCCAAATTATTCGAATTAATTAAATTAAAATTTTATTAATTTAATAACGTCATTTAATTCAATTTATACCATTAATATTCCGAATATTTTCTACTACTTTTAAGCAAGACTTTTGGGAAGGCTTCAAGAATTTTTGGCCTCTCCTAACTTTTTTAAAATATGAATGAAAAAATCTGCTTTGTATCCACGGAAGTTGTAGCGTGATAAGTATATTCACGACTCTTTTTCACTGACGAAACAAAATTTTTATACGAGTTTCCTCATTAAGGGGCTCAGTTCCCATTTAAGTTAGCTCAAGCATCGAGTGAAAATGTTACTAACTGTTGCATTCTCTTTCAGGACGATGAGAATGATGTGTTCCCGGCGGAAGAAGTCGCTTGGGCAGACGGATGCCTCGTCGTCTATTCCATCACTGACAGGGAGTCCTTCGAATACGCCGAGGAGACTCTGAGAAGGCTTAGGCCTAATGAAAACAACAGCGGTTCAGATTCTGAATCTGTGAACAACTTGTCAAATAATTATCAGCAGCCGTTGGTGCTGCTTGGAAACAAGGCTGACTTAGAGCATCTTAGACAGGTGAGCCTCATTTATATAAAATCTAGAGGTTATTTAGCCTTATAGCTTTCTGACGGGTAAATTGAAAAATATGGCGATTTCAGTAATTCAGAAATGAATGGAATCAGTTCTTTTCTATTCTTGAAAATCTTTTTATGATATTATGCCCAAAAGTGCTACGCAAGAGAATTTACAATTCGAAAATTATTTGACGTGGTCGTCATTATATAGATTTAAAGTTCTCGTATTGAATGTTCCAAGTATACTAAAAATTTACTTCTCAATTATATTTCTAATACTAAAATATTTGAAAATACTTTGGCACATATTTCGATAATTCACTTCAATTTAGGTGTACTATGAATCGCATCATTAAGCAAAATATTTTAATACACTGTGTACATCCTTAGCAGTAACATAGACCGGACTCGCGCGAATTTTTTCATTTTAAATGCAATTAAATATTGCAGTCTATATAATTCAGGATCGAAGGCTTGAATCCGTGGTTAATGTGGCTATTAATCAAATACATAATCATATCAAGTTGACTTGGCGATTCCCTCGCGGTTTTAATTAGGAATAGGTTTCATTTGCGAGCACAATGCCAAATGACCTTAATTTTCCCTCATTAAAATCACCAGCTGTATTTTGCACGAGATAGAGGTGTAACGGAAACTATCAATCATCTCATTCAACAGGTGCAAGGGACGGAGGGCAGAATGGCCGCCTCAAAACTGTGCCGGAACGCCAAATTCTACGAGGTTTCGGTGGCCGAGAACAGCAAAGACCTTTACGCCGCTTTCGAGGCCCTCATCACGGAGTGCAGCACCAGACAGAGGCGCTCATCCGGACAGAACGGCCTCACCACCTTCGCCAATGACAACAATAACAACAGCCAGAACGGCAACAACCACTTCCAAGTCACCTCCTGCAACAACCAGAACCTCATCCAAGCCCAGCCCATAAAGGTGCAGAGGAAATTCTCCGTGTCTAAGATGATCGGCAACCTGATCGGGAAAAGCGTGGGCAACGGAGGTGGTGGTGGAGGTGGCAACCCTCAGCAGCAAGTTTCCGGTGGGAATTTCCAACAGGTTCAAAACCAACCACTCCCCCAACCGCAAGGCGGAACGGTGACAGTTTTCCAGAAGTCCGACCTCCACCGAAGCCGTGTTCTCAAGCGCAGAAACAATTGCGCTCCGGCATCCGCCTCACTATGACTGTTGAACTGAATGATCGCCCGGTGTCCAGCGGGCTTTTTGTATTGCTGTTTCCATCCGCGTCATTAAGGCGACACGGAGGAAGTCGATGAGTTCGGCAACGTCGTTCCCCTGCACTTAGTCGTGTCGAATCTCTTTGTTTTCTTACGAGGTTTGTGAAAGCGACGAAGGTCGGGATGGCGTGAGGCTTGAAGAAAGATGCTGTTCGCAGCGTTGTTGTCATTGTCGGCGAGTTCGCCCGGGAGATCTTTGTTTGTAGAGCCCTTGGTTGCGGCGGCAGAGCTATCTTCTGGCGAAGGTCGAGTTTTGAGCCCAAAGATTCGAGGCTATTTTTTATGGGAGTTGCTGGTAGCGTCCTAGCGATAACCCTGAACCGGTCTCTTGGCCGCTGTGGTTCGCTAAGGCATGGAGATCAGCAGGAGGTCACCGCTGTTTTAGATCCCTTTTATGTGGTTATGATTATCCGCGGCATTGAGGTGGATATCCCAAGTCGGTGAATGTTCTTGCTAACTTCACGGCGTGGTAGCTGAGTCTAGTTGTCATTAAGTCTGGATTGGAATCCACTACCGAATGTTTCTGCATCATTTCCTTTAGATATTGTTCCTTCCCCTCCCTTCTGTCTGTAGCCGACGGTTTTCGGGTCGTTCCATCAAGTTTGATGTTGTTCTGCAAGGTTATATACATCCCCGTAGTCCTTTACACCCTTCAAGAAATAGCCGTTAAATTCAGGTCTTTTAGTCGACTGTTTAGTCAGCCAGTCTTGGTGTCTTCTGTGACACTTTTCTACTTTGAGCAATGGTTGTGCAGATGCTCTTGTCAACATAGGTTAGTTTGTGCAGAGGAGGCACTCTGAAGGAGGGAGGCCGATCGGAATCCCCCTTCGACGATTAGCCCTCCGTGCACAGAAAAATGAATTTTATTCTTATGGTGTTATTTGGATATTCTTAAAGTCAGTCTCTCAAAGCTGAAGACTGCTTTTTCTAAGTGTTTTGGCGTAAGAGTTATTATCTCTAGCTATAAAAAATGAAAACTTTCGTAAAACGCAAATATCTCTTGGTTTACTAGATAGTCAACATTGATACATGTTCCACATGTTCGTAAAATGTTAATCTTTGTCTCCAACCAAAACAGAATCTTTTTAATGTTTGATGGGTTTAGATTCTTTCACTGAGGGATCGGTCAAGCGATCCTCTTTTAATATCTCCAAAAAATTGAAAAGTTTTGTCGCTTATACAGCGGACATTTAAAGATTCTCCTTCATTGAAAGAGGAGGAAATGGAAGTTTTCTCGAGTCAATTCAGCGAAATTTTATGGGCAACAAGAGTAACGTACTCAAACATTCATTTTGCGAATCTCTATAATTCTTATCCTGAATTGTCTTCACTCATAAAGTGAACTTGAGTGGTTCAAAACTGAAAAAAACTTCCTCAATTTTAGAATCGGTCCGTGAACACTTTTTTGGTATCAGAGTGTTTGATTGAGGCTTCGGTAGTTCAGCGGGGAAGAGCGGATGAAGCCTTGCATTCCCTCATCACTCTTCTTAGCGTGTCTCTCCGTACAGACGCATTCTCCCGCACCCCCGCTCCCGAATGGAGTCTGCTCCCTCTCCTTTCCCACGCTTCCCTTCCAAAATAAACCTCCTCCGTGGGTGCGGAAGGGTGACTGAGGCTGTGTCGAGAGACTCGCGAATTCCCCGTGCAGGATTGCCAACTCTCCGGTGACGCACGCGGCGATGGTTTATTGTTGGATGATGGAGTCGTACGAAGAGAAGTCGGTTATTATATCCAGATCTCGATCATAATCTCTGCGTTCAATTGGCCCTCTCTTTTGAAAATGCGAAAGAAATTCTATTTTTAAGACTTTCGAAAAAGCTGCGAGAGGAGATGTTTCTTTGTGTCCTTTATGTCTCATTTGCCAGGCTTAATTTATTTTCGACCTCCGTGAACTCTGGTTCCGCCGTTGATGAAAAGGGATAATTCTTGCGAAAAAGGAAAGAAAGCTCCTTATTAAATACTTCTGATACATTATTTTTCAAAGGCATTTCACAATCTGAATATTTGAGAAAGAGACGGAGTGTTTATTGTGGCGTAATTAGTCATCAAGCTTAATTATGATCGAATTCCACTTCTCGGTCGATAAAAATGACGTCACTTTAATGGCAGGTGTTGTCTCCAATTGTTAATGAAGTTATAACAACATTAGGCATAATAATTTCTTCTCCTAATGATTGTTAAGGCTGCCTTGAAAATAATGCGTATGATCATTTTTTCTCAGTTAAAAGAAACATCTAAGAATTCTGGGATTTCAGCTTACAAAAGCATAATGCATGATAACCATACAGGTGAAGGCAGCTGATTTTTAATACGAAATGCGAAGAAAATCAGTAACAGGCGTGGAGAAGAAAGATAGATGTCTCTAGATCATTTAGGTTGAAAGAAAGAAAGACGATGGAGAAACAGAAGGAATGGGGACGAACTAGATATCTGGGCCAAAGTAATACATTTAAAAACCTTCGATGAGACAATGGAGAGTTATTTGGCAAGTTGAACGAAACCAAAGCGAACTAAAATTTATGGTTGAGTCCTTGAGTTCCAATCGCAGGGAAAGATTTCTCCCAACCTTTGAATTTCACGATTCTCTCCTTTTTAATTTAGCAGCGGAATCTCTTTGATATGAGTTTGAGAAGCTTCCGAAATTTAATGGAAAAATGTAGCTGCAAAATATTTAGTTCAAAATTAGCTGGGGAAATCTATATTCGATCCTTTTTAACTCTCCATAAAAATGTTATCTACCAATTCCAAAATGTGGATTGAATGTTCCCATTCGCCCGAGAGATATTTGTTCGGAGTGATTTTCGTGGACACTAATCTCTAATTTGTAATTACCTAGTCAAAAAGACTACCTTAAATGTCAACCCTAGAAACATCTAAGGGGGAAATTTCATAAGTCTTTATAATTCTCAAAAAATAGAGTAAAATTTTTAAAACTCTTTATGAATAACATATTCTATGTTGCCGAATCTTACGATCGGTTCAATATGGTCGTGAGAATACGTATTTTTATGAGTGATATATATGTGCTGAATAACCTCCGACTTGTGGATTCGGTGTCTTTCGCATATTTATAATAATCGTTTGATCAACGATTAGTATGATTAGTCATTCGTTGAAGATGTTACCATTTTACAGAGACGTCTTAGAAGAAGAGTCGTGTATTACTGAATATAAAAGTCAATCGCCGTCTCAGTCCTATGATTCGGCACAGTACTGAGGAGAATCATTCTTTTAAATATAAGAGCTGAAAACATTGTGTCGTATTCCATCGAGGCCAAGGATGTGTTTCTGCTAAACCAGAGAGAGGAAACGAATTTCGACTTGTTTTAATTTATTTTATGCTGCTGGTGCTACTTCGAGATGGTCAATAGTGGGTCGGTGGTCCTTTCATTGTAATTCGCCTAAGAGGACTTAGCCCTACACTGATTTGCATTCGGTGCTCGCATATATTCAATTAATAGAGTAGAATTATTTAAGCACTGGTGCATCATGAGGCATTATCGAAGTGTGCTTACCAGCAATGGAAAAGAAATTCGTATTGTAATTTGGCTCATCCAAAATTCGGAAGCAGGCAGTCCTATTCTATCGCGGAAAGTTGAACCCATCCCTCACCACATCGAGCGCCGTATTTTTTGGCAAGCCTCGCGAAATCCGTCAAGTTATGATCAGTTTCTTCTGCTCTAGATATATTCCCGGACGGACCAAAAGGCACAGGGGCATCATCCTCTCGCTCCGCTATTCTTCTTTGTCACCTCTGGAAGAGTTGTTTAGTCGGGCTCACTAGTCCGTAAACCGCGGTGACCAAAGGAACTAGAAATCGGGCACAACCCGCATTTGGAAACCCGTGTCTCCAACTAGCCAGGAGACTGACCTAGAAAAGCTTGCCAAAATCTGTGGGGACGGTGAGATATTCGCTTACCGGAAATAAAGAGCTGTGGTGTTGAGGGAAGTCGGATGACGCGAATGGAGAGTTGGGGAACCTAGTCAACCCCTTCCTAGAGAATACCCGAAGAATTTCCAGATCTCTTGGTATTTCATTACCTAAGCATTCCCTTGACAAAATATTTCTGTCGACGAGGAAAATCCACGAGGAATTCTGAGGCTATGCTCCTCTCCTTTCCGAAAAATTCCATTGCGAGACGATGTACTAATGCATGTTGATTGCATTCTCTAAGGACTGCCTTGGTTTCGTTGGCCTAATGTTTTTAGTGAGGTACATTCTCTGCTGTGAGGAGAGAATTTTGATAGCACAAATATACCGTTATTTAAACTTGTTTGCCTTATTTATTTATTAAACGTTTTATATTTTTATTTGGTGTTTTGTAAGTAACTTTTTATTGTAACGAGGGAGCAACAGCTATGTTTTCCTATGAGAATAATCGCGCAGGTCTTCGCTTTTGGTTCCTGCAACTTTATTTCAACACTTATCAACTAGTGGAGTAAATGTTTTCTTGCTCTATAAGTTTACTTATTTTAGCTGAGTGCAATTGATTCGTTCTTGGATTTTCCTGAGTTGTTAATAGTTATATTATGAAGTACTATTTCGATTTTACTTGTGAAATAATTGTGATGACTGTGAGTGAGTCGAAAGAAAGCTGTGACGGCCTAATGAATAATGTGTATGTATTTTCCCACGGACTAATACTATTTGCGAGTATTTTTTTCTATCATTATCGGAGGTTGTAGATTAGGATTGGTGGTAACATTCTTGATGCACTTGCAGGCTTTAAAAAGCCGCGAGTTAAGTGTTGCTATTTTTCATGTGTAAATAACTGAGTATCTGCAGAAATCATCCGCCTTTATATTAAAATACCAATTATTTTGTCATTACCTCAACTGTAAATATTATAATATGTACGTGCCATTTGTAAGAGGATTGCATTCAAACCTCAGATTTTTGGATCTCTTGTGTGTAAGCCTCACCTAATTGAGCAGAAACCCCAAAGACACTAATGTACACGTATTACTATGTTAGCGTTAAGCTGCTATAGACGTAATGTAGAAACTAATTATTTGAAGACGATGATCATGGCTGTGATATCATATATTCTATATTTTGTACAAGCATTTGCTCTTATGTTTTGTGAATAAAATATGAAAAATTATAAAAATTCTTGTGTTAATTTTTCACAACCATACCCTACATCGACTCTCTGAAACCATCTGCAATGATTTTACGCCTCGCATCAGAGCTGCAATTTGCTTACGTATCAAATTTCTAACGTCCTCACAATGACCTGCAATTTCAAAAATGTCCCAAGGGCAGAGATGAGTATGTTAATTGGTGTAAACGTGGATGCACTTGCCAGAAAAAGATAAGCTTAAGACTAAATAGTCATGCATTTCAATGCAGGGTGCTAATTAAGTCACTTATAAATAAGATGAAGTTACTCATATAGAGGAAATTGTTAGTATAACTAAATTCCATAAAAAGGATAAAACATCTTGAAGCCTATATTTCACGTCTAATAAGAAGAAAAAAACGTATGGACATTACTAGGAGCATACATAGGGAATATGGGTCCTAACTAATGTCCGAGAAGGATAAAAATGTTTATACCACATAAAATGGGTCATTTCGGTAACCATTATCTTAAAAGCAAATGTCACTTTCCGGATAGAGAATAATTCCGGTCTCTCAATCAGGATAAAACACAAGGAAATAGCGAAAGGCTTTACGTCCCTTCGATCTTTAACACATCAGTTTATTGTTCGGTGATAATAAAATCTGCATTCTGCAGTTTTCCTACCAAGTGCTATCTGCTAAGGAATACTTTTTTCCTTCTAGTAAGATTAAGTTTATCTATTTCCGACGCCAACAATTTCCGCACATAAAAATATAAGCAGATTTTGTAGGAAACCACGGAAAAATATTTAGATAAAAAAATATAAAGTTACAATCACAAAAAATAATAATTAAAATCCGTCGTGGAAACTTTTATAGTACTCCGTATTAGGATGCGTAGTTCTTTGAAAGATTTTTAATGCGGCCGGTTTCAAAGGCTCATCATGTGACAAAAGTACAAAACAAGTAATCCCTTATACAAGAAGCCATACAAACAAACAGGAAAGGGAAGTCAATCATTGTGTGAATAAATGGTATAGGAGGAGGGAGCAAGCTGAAGATCGATAACAAGGAGCTGATGTTATGTCGTTAGTGAGTATGTTCAGATGTTCGAATTGTTTAATATTTCTTGATGATAAAATACTTCGTTTAAAGGCGTTCACGTTAAAAATATATTTTTTTAAACATTAATTAATTTATTTCACCATGCTTCCTAATAGTAATTCAAATATCATCTGAATAATTCACCTAATTTCTTACAAAGCAAAAATTATGAGATAGAATTCTTGGGACATTTTTTATTCATTAACATTCGAATTCCAATTTAAAAAATCAGGTTATTTACCGTTTCATTCCGTACTGAGGCAGTAGGCTATAAAAGAAACTATGAAAGAAAAGGAAAACTGTTATAATGTTACATCTAAATTAAAATTTAATCTATACCAAAATGAGTCATAACAAATTATATGAAATTTATGGATGAAGCCTTGGCCTCACTTGGTGTGGCCATAATTCCATAACAGGCAAAATAAAATTTGCTTGATAAAGCGAAAAAATTTCACTTGATATCTCTATTTTATGACCGGTACTGACCGGACTGCTATAATTCATCATCAGGTACCAGGAAATCGGTCCCAAAATAAAGTTGTAATGTGGAGTTATGCACAGTAAATTTAATTTTATCGAATCATTTTGGTTGTTTGCGTTGCATTATAAATAATCATTTAAGAATCATATTGATCCTTTAATCGTACAATTCCTTTAAAATATAAAATTTAAGTCTTAATTTCTTCATCAATCCATGGATAATCTTGAATCTTTCGTGGTATTTGTATGAAGCTAATATTTCGTAAATGAGTTATTTCATATCATTTTATTTGGGGAATATTGTGAGAGGACGTGTTTACTCCGCTCTTATATATCTCGAAAAGAGATTTCGTAAACAAACCAAGCAGCCAGGCGCATTCCTCACTTGAGGGAAATAATGCTAAAAAGAGGAAGATCCGTCATTTCTAAGGTATTTAGGTGTTGATAAAGTACGTGTTCTTCTCTCAGGAATTCCACGAAAATTAATATTGCACGAGTAAAAATCTGAAACATGTCAGGTGCAAGTGGATAGGTTATGAAATAGTGTTCTCGTAGGCACATGCTTGTACTGTCGCCAATTGAGCATATTAAAAGCATTCGCTAATTTTCTCTGTCACTGAGGACTTGTTATAATTCTTCAAAAGAATGATGGCATGGAATTCATCTGTGGAATTTGAGGATAGTCACAAAACGTTAATGGGATTTATATAAATCCAGAAGTTTTTATTACCATTTAGATTTGTATGAGCGTGTGCTTCCATCTCTTCATTATGGCTATTATAATTCACTTTTTAATATTGCTTTCAAAAATAAACACGTTTGAAGAGGATTAATATTCTAGTGATAACGATTTTTAAAAAAATGTACGGATAAAAATGCTCCAAATCAATATATTAGCTCATTATTACATTCCAAAATACGCGTTACTATGAAAAACGTAAAGAAACGTAGAGTCAGATAGTAGGTAATAATTATAATGCTAACAAAAATTCAGTTCACCAATAAGTAATCGGTATAAAATATTTTAATAATGAGTTCAGAGTCACTCATAACTATATGTTTGCGAATCTATTCGAGATGCCTTTTTATATAAAATTCAATTCTTTTACGACATCCTGAGTACATGCTAACTGAATTTCGGTCTCGTGAAATTATTGGAGAAATTGCCTCCTCTTATTCGTAATTTGATGATATTCACCCTATTGTACAAACTGGTGCTACAACAGTATTGGCAAAAAAATGTATAATTGAAATGAAGTGATTGTGTAATTTGCTCGTTTCTTTTAACGGTATTCTAATCCAGTAATCACAACAAAATCTTTACATTATTTATTTTTCCAGCGTGCAATTCTAGAATATTTAGCGATTTTAGAAGAAAATGAAACATCGCTTGAAAGCTGCAATTTCGAAATTTTCAAAATAACGGAAATTGACTTCGAACTTAGCTTAAACTGGGAAACCAATTTGACATATTTTGCCATTTCGCACGTAGGCTCCCTCCAGGAATCGAACCCCAGACCATATTCACCGAAGTCGAACGCGCTTCCCACATTGCTACTGGGAGCCCTAGAATTTTAACAAAGTGAAATCCTAACCTACAGAATATAATAGCAGCACGATATAACCATGTATACAACTGTGGATCGAGGTATCAGAAACATGGATTTAGTTTATCTCCGCATAATGAAAACAGAATTAACAAGGAAACAAAAACATTCCTGATAGTCAAACTTCTTTCCTAAAACTAGCCTCACGCTTTGTAGAAATTAATCTCAACACATTTTGTAATTGAGTAAGTTCGCCTATAAATAAGCTGAGGAAAGGGAGGGAAAGTTATAATTAAACCGTCAACACAGGCGTTTCTTAAACGGGGAAGAGTTAAATCCCTTGGGAGACGGGGATAAACTCAAGGTACGCGTGGAATGCTTGCCCCGGGCGGAAAAAACCCTAAGGAACGCCAAGAATCTAGGGAAAAAATAGGCGAACGGACCCCATCACGGGGCGATAGCTCAATTGCTCTTTGCCATTCCATTCGTTAGTCCACGTTACTGACTTGAAGCACCGATTTTATATCTGAAGTATTTCTTCCCACTAAAGAGAGCAACCAGTCATACGCTAATGGAATCGTGGATCTCTCATGAGGAGGAATTCCTGAATTTAAGTCGAAAGATCCCATTCTTCATGTTACAAATGCTCATAATTATTTCTTAAAATTATTTCTGGTTAATTTATTCTTCTTCAGTTTTAGGTATTGCCAACTCTCCATAAATAATGCTTTAATAAAAATACAACCTTGCATCAACTTAAGGTGCTCCCCTCTATCATATGTTTGAAATAAAACTTAATTATTCTTAGGTTATATTTAGAAAAATTATGTGGAATGAACTTAATTTGAGTCTCAGTTTGAACGAAATTTGAATCACAGTGAACCATCTTCCTATCATTTTTGTATTTTATATTAGCAAAAGAAAAGTAAATTCTAATTATTAAATTGGAGTTTATTTTAAAAGAATCTTCATTAGCTGATTTCATCGAAAGAAAATCTATTCCCAAATCATATTAGTACAGCCTTCGAAAGAAAATTTTAATAACAGTAGAATTGGAGTTATCTTGTAATGACTTAAATGACTAACGTAACATGAAGCACCCACATACTACGTAACGTGTGTGGACGTGCACTTGAGAAACTCTGCTTCTTTAAGAGAATCGTCGGTAGGAGCGATACCAAGATAAAATGGTTGTCACCCTTGGAGGAAATTTGCGACCTGAAAGGATCAATGTACCCGAAAGACAAACGAGAAATGTCAAACAATAGAAAAATATGGTCAAAAGCTTCAAGTTAAGAAGCCATAGTCAAACAACTCTAAGTGTAAAAAATCGAGGAGAAATCTCCAAATGTACGAACCAAAACTCCACAAAAGTAAAGGGGTAAAAATAATATAAGGAGAGAAAAAACAACAAAACCTTAAAAGATGATGGTTAAATATTATGGTAAGCCTCAGTCATACCATACCAAAATCTAAAAGTATAAAAAGTAAAAAGATGAAATCACCACATCTTAGAGCAAATACTCCACAATTAAGTACAGTAAGTATAATGCAATTTGTGTGATGAAATTCAAAGGGAAGAGGATTATTTAAGATTAGTTGAAGAACAAATAAGTAAATAAGTGGAAAAAGCAAGAACCCCAAGTTTTTGTCGAATTGTGACTGGAATACCATCAGCATTATATTTTAAACATAATGACAAAAGAAAATTGAAATGTTTTTGGTTTCAAATATAAAAGAAGAACCTAAATTTGTATTTAAGCAAAAATGCTTTTAAACTACTATTGATATTGGCTAATTTGCACAATATTCCAAAGATTTTAACGCCCTCTACCTCCTTTACATGTCCTACTTCCCTAATCGATTACTTACGCAAATCGCTCGCGGAAAAATATTTCTTGAATCGAGGGGGAGAGCACATATATTGGAGACATCTTTGAATTTAATAAGTAAAATATCCGGACGATATTACAAATTTGGCTACAAAATAATTTTAAAAACGTTTCATTTATTTTGATATGCTTGTAGAGTTTCATAAACGTGGGATAATGTGAACGAACTTTGAATTGAATTGAAAAATTAAATATTTTTGTAGCTCTAGTTACGGGAAATCTTCATTTGATAAAACACGTTGGGAACACAGTGACTTGAAACGACGAAGTATTACTTTAAATTCACAAAATTCTTTAAACAAATAAAGCAACGAATCAATTGAAATCATTCCTTCCCATAGCACAATACAGCCCTGTACATTTACTCTGCCCGGAATCGCACTCCGACGGAATAGGTTGAATGAGCAAATGAGTTCGGAATTTCATACACTCACTCGTATCTCTTAAAATTCCCTTCCCCAACACTCGGCCTCACACTCTCTTCAGAGCGCTCTTTTTCAAACTCTTCTTGATATCTATTACCTCCCACACTTTCACATTCTACTCCTCCCACAACCCAGAATCCAAACCATTTCTCCCTTGTGAATCTTATCGCCCTCTTTCCTCTTACATTCCGAATCCACTTACAAAGTGAACCTCCACCTGCATAATCTCCGACTTGAAATAGAACTTGCATACCACGTAATGTGAATGGACCAGACTATGGGGAAATGTCTCAAATATGCCACCTATCAAAACTAAACGAATTTCGAAAGATAATGAGGTCTTTGTTTAACTAGGCCTTTTACTAAGAGGAAACCGATTGAGCACTTTAATTATAATTAAATGAATGAAATAATAAACTCCTGATACATGCGCTAAAATTAATGCCATTATATATCTTACATTATTATTATATTATATGATTATTATTGTATTATATGATTAATTAATCATTTACTGATTTTATTATGTGTTTAATTAAAATTAATTATTTTAAGATATTCTATATTCGTAGTTGGTATGTTAATAGACAAAACTATTCTTATTCAGCTCTCAATGATATACTTATATAGAACCAGGAATAAAAACTAATTTTCGATTTTCAGAAACTTGAAAAAGAAGCAAAAAGAGTAAAGAAGATATATTTTTCTCCGTTTAAATTTGCATTTGAATTTGATGTTTTACAGATGCTGATTCGGTTCGAATTTTTTTCTGATCATTTTGAGAAAGTTTCGTGAAAGTTTGACCATTCGTACACATATAAAATTTTTAATGTTTAGCTAATTGGAATAGCAAATATTTTCAGCTCTCATGAACATGATAACTTTATCATTTGCGTGAATGTGAAATACTTTTCTTAATTTTAATCCACACTTTACGTATGATTTAACCAAAGATAAGCGCCATAAAATAATTTTCTTTAAAACTCTTTCATCTTTGTTTAAATTAAGAATTGCACTATATTTCAAAATCTGACATTAATCGTCTGGCCTTGCTTTTACGTCTCAATTCGCCCATTTACCGAGTTCCGTCATTCTAGCGACTCTTACGTACGAGAGGGTTTGTGTTTACGAGTTTCACAGCCGCAGGCAAAGTAGAAAATATCTGGTAACCCACGAAGTTTTCGGGAAGCCGATTTTAGAACCGCCCGGTTTTTTCAGCTCCATTTAAGGAGGGAAGTTAATTTCTGTGTTTTTATCGATCTTTATTTACTACATCCTTATGTTTTATCAGAGAGGTATTTTTTGCGTTACCTTTGTAAACAGTTCCGGCTTTAGATGCGTGGCCGTCCAGAGGAAACAATGTCTGCTTTCTTCACTAATATATAAATACAGATTGCTCACGGATCTTCGGAATGAGCACGTTATTTTCCTCGTTTTCTCAAAATACTCTCCCGTACTTTGCGATAATGAACACAACTTCCGCTTCAGATGCATTCAAATGTTTTTTTATTGCTACCATTCATTTTTCAACCTCCGTAAGTCTCTTTCATTAAGAATCTCATTTACCACATCCAGTCAATTTAATCTCACTTCATTCTTACTATCATTTGGTGGAATTCCATAACTGGAAAACTAAAACTCTCCTTGCAAAATCCCACTTATAATTTTATTTTACGATTGTTTTCGAACTGCTTTTTTTATTCTAATACATCGTATGGTCACTTTTATGCTCAATATTTTTTCCGCCCATTCCATTTATTTAGTGGGAGGCAACGCAATGAATTCCTAATTATACGTAGGTCGACGCACCATCGATTGCCGTCTGAATAATGCAAATACAACACATAATGCATATTAATCTCTCCAATTTCTGAGAATTCCACAAATCCTGATTGTGAACTATAGAAAGAAAACATTGTTTTCTTTCTATAGTTCTCATTTAGCATTGTGTTTCATGGATAAATGCAAAGGTGAACAGTTATCTGGCATCTTTTTTAACCTTATTCGGTCTCGGCGTACCATGTTCTTACTTTCTTAACATGAAATGATTCTTTATGCGTCTCTTTTTGTATCTTCAAGAAGTATTGTCCTTCCATAATGGAGTATGTTTCGTTATTTTCAATTAATTCAATTGTCTCCCCAGAAACCTCATTCCAATGTGTCAGGAACTAAATTGGTAAGATTGAGCTCTAGTTGAGTTAGAAGTGAAACTCGGTCGACTTAATTCTCTTTAACTTTCATCAATTATTTAATTTAATTAATTACTTCCATTTAATTTTAACTAGCTACAAAAATTCATAACACCTTTTCATGGAAGTGAATTTAAATCACACAACGATTGTTAAAGTGAATTCTGTCATTTGGCCTCTAACTTTCGTTACGCAATATTTCTTAACAGTTACTTAAAAGCTAATTATTTTTGAGTATTTGCTATTCCTACTTTTGATTTGCTGATTCCCTCATTAATGAGTTACGTTTATATTGGTCTCGACATGCCTAAATGATACCTTAAAGTTGTATGATTCGGCATGACACACGGTGTGAAGAAAATCAATTGTTTCTGATAATGGACATATAGCCAGATAAAATACTTAAAGTAAACGCAATTCCTTAAATATGACCTAAATAAGCGGAGAGCTTTAAAAGTTAAGACATTTCACATATCTTCGTTAATACAAAAGTTATTAAAATAGTATATAAATTTTTAAAAGTATTGTAGTACTCTGACTAATAATGAATATTCACGATTATATTCCAATATCAGAGTTCTTGACGTGAAATTCCAGACTCCGATATTTGAAAAGTAAATTTCCGTTTCCTTGAAGACGAATCGAGTCAAAAGATCAAAGGTCAAGATTAGCTGAAGGAATTTGGAAAGGAAAAGGAAACTTAAAAGTTATTATTGTTTATTTTCCTTGAGGAAACAGCACTCGGCCTTTCATTTTGGCTTGTAAGTTTTTAAATTAAAAATTATAAAATTTAGCTTCTTCCTGCTCGGTATAAAAAATTTAAAATTCTATATATTAAGGCCCAACGTTGAATATACTCTATTATACCATACACGTTGCATATATTGTGTGTTAGAGTATATGAGGGATAAGAAGAGAGATAATAAAATTGTTTGATTTTCCTTGAATTCTAAATGGATACGACTGCCAGCAACTAAAAGAGAGCATCCAAAGTAAATAATTGGGTTGAGAGTCATATTTATGATTCACGTAAGAAAACTCCTAACCATCAAGTTAGAGGAATATCTTATTTTCGTTCACTACAAATTTCAATATAACATTATGGGTTATTATAACGAAATCCATGCTAACATCCGCTTAAAAAACTCGGAATCCCCTAGCTCAACAGTTCTTCAACTTAATTAGCCTAAAGACGCATTATTTTTTCTGTTTAGAAGGCTTCCGAATTATTTTCTTCCGCATACGTATTCAGACAGCATTATTATTTATGTACTGTGAGCTAAAAACAGCAAAATCCGGAACTGTGAGTAATAAGTTCTTTAATAAATACATATTGCATCTAATTACATGAAATAATTATTTAAAAACATAGTGAACTCATTATAGAAACTAAATAATGAGTCCACTGTAAACTTTAGGCATTGTAGCGTACACCCAAAGAGCACCCGTCCGCAAAGTGGCAGATTCCGGGTTCGATTCCCAATTTTATCATATTTTTGCGATATATTTGTAATAGTTACCAAGCCGGTTTTTTTGCTTTGGGAACCTTCACGAGAAGAAACGGTTGAAAACTGCCTAAATTTTGAGAAAACTTAGTCACGATAGAGGTAGCAAACGTTTTTCCACTCCCAGCTGAATGAAGGATCAGGCAATACGATAAAAAGCAGAGGTATAAACAAGTTTTAACTCGTCGGTATGCGCAACTGCCTCTCTTAGAAGGTCTCATGTCTTTCGAGAATACAAGATTCAGCCGATATTTTAAATGAAATTTTCCCAAGAGAATCGCAGTTTCACCTAATTCTGGGAAATAAAATGCATGACCATTTAGCCGTTAAAGATATACCCAACCATATACTGTCGTATACAAAATTAACCTGAGACAGGGAATGAAATAGCTTATTTAATTACAAATACATAAGAAATATTTGTGTTCCGACGATTCTTTGCCGAGGCACCGCAGCTGCGGCATCCATAAGATTTTTTAATGCACAAACATACATATTCGTATCTGAATAGTGCGATTAGAATTCCAAACTTTCGGCTTGAAAATTCAGTAGAACATGACAGTAATATAAATAAGGAAAAGTAAGGAGGCAAAGCGAGAATTCGAACTTTGAAGAAAATAATTTATGATGTTTGGCTGTCGGCAGTGAAAAGGGAACCCGAAAGTAAAGTATGCCTTGAAAACACATCGGTCTGATTCAGATGAAAATTCTGGAAGTAAAGATCCCGAGAGAAAGATAAGCGAATTCAGAATATGCCATAATCTAAGTTGGAAATTCGCAATTAAACTTTTACAAAGTTCTTCCCCGTATTTTATTGAACCTCAACCATGTCTTGCATGGCTTTGCGATTAATTAATTAGAAAATTCGCTTATTTCGAACGAAGTATGGCAAAGCCTCGCTATTCGACGTCTCGCAATTCGACTACTGAATTTCATATAAATATTTCGCATGAAGTGGCAGCGGTGGCGGAAATCATACACCCATAATCATAGTAAAATTAATATTTTCAATCGTGACTTCGTGGAATTTTACAGCAAACAGATTGAAAAGGAAAACAACTCGTAACTACAATGGCAAATTTTTAATTCGATGTGTTTCGTCTATGTATTGACACCTTCAGGTGAAATTGTTGTTCGCAATTAATATCTTCCAAATGTAAAGGAAGTATAAACTATAATAATTATTAGTCATATCAATCAATCATATCAATAATCATCTCCATGATAAATGGTATTAATCAAAGAGATGGTGTTATATACTTGATACAACAAATAATGATGGGGAAAAACCAACAATTTTCGTAGTTTATGATCCAGCATTCCTGCCAATGTTATTGAGTAAAACATTAATAAATGAAATAAGATTATTTTTAATAAACTTTTGGTAACTAGAATCGACTCAAACTGAAGTTGATTTCAATTCTATGATCATCATACTTTCAGATCCTCAGATGCAATGGAATATGTCACATATTCCATATCATCAGACTTCAGAATCCATATGCTCCATTGCCTAGAATTCTTTACAGAATAAATGAGTCTAGGACGAGAAATTTATCGAGAAGATAATTTAAGAATAATTTTATCAAAAAATACCTTCCTTAAATCTGTCGCTCTCCAAACTCCCAAGTCCTAGAAAAGTTTTCCCATTTCCTAAAAATATATCACAACTAAATAACCGAAATAGAATACTTTTTCTTTTTCTCACTTTTTCTGAAAATGTTTGACACGTAATTCATTTACCTTTTTAAATCAACCTAGATATCAAACAGCCAGATAGGAATACAATGAATGTCAAGATAAAAATTCATTCTCTCCTAGCCGTAATTTGCAGCCTGCAGTGTGATTGTACAAAAATAAGAATTTAATGAGGTTAAATTTAAAGGAAGGATTAAAAATATGAAGTAATAAAAGAAACGATCAAAAGTTGAAAGTTAATGAGCCACTTTCAAGCAACTCTAAAATCCTAAAAGCTTACAAAAGATCAAGAGAGACCACCAATTATACGAAGCAAAACTCTACAAGTTTAATAGCGTGTGACTCGATATACGAAAACAGAGGAGAAGAAAACCTTTAATTTGAATATCCAACTATGCTTAATGGCAACGATGCAAGTATTACAGCTGCATAAAGGATATTTCTATCTGCGGTTTCTCAAGAAACTTGATTTCCCTGCATTTCGACGTAACCCAAATGCAAGAACATCTCCAAACATCTTCACCCCATTTCCCCCGGCGCATTCACACAAAATGCACTTCGCTACCGATGCCACTCCCGCCCGAGGCTCTTTACCATTTTTTCCCACACATTGTTGTTCTATAAAATTGGCAGTGGGCGCAAATGTTACAAGGCCGTGGAGTGCCTTCGGGTTGGACCCAATTTCCCTAAGAAATGCACTACAATGAGGACCACACACGATCCCCACTCAAATGCATTCCGAGAAAGTCCATGAAAAGAGCCGCACTGTCACTCATCCGATATGAGTGTTCCTTCAGAGATGCAATTCAACGGAGGCACTGGGAGAGTGTGTTAAGGCTCAACCACAGCGCGAACTTTATTCGGTACTTTCCATTCGCAATGTTTGTAAGACCGATGGTTTGTTTGTCCATGAAACCATTACCAATGACCAGGGCCGGTCTCAAAATACAAGTAAACCAAGCATTGGTCCAGCAAAATTTGTCTAGTTATAATACTAGCTGAAAGAATATTGATTTTTTTATGAATCTGCCTGCCAAACCTGTTTGGAATGCTTGAGAAAGGAAAATCTAGTTTTATAACACAGATTTTTAACTTCAGTCACTCTTTCTTTCGCTAAATTACGAACTTCTTTGAATGCAGAGAGCGAATTCCTCACCGCCGTATGCTGGCTCGCGGAACATTAACTTAAAGTTAACGGAAATGAATCAGGAGATCTTCTTCGACGTCATTTTAAGTAGATAAACTTATAAAGTACAAAGAGCTGTAAATCGGATGTTATTTTACCAATAGCAAGAAAAAGAGAGAAAAATCGCGAAGTTTTTCGAAAGCTGAACGACCCGCACCCTCAATACAAATCAGAATATTTTGCATCTTCCCATCCCTCTTAAATATTATTTAAGTTATAATTTATATAGTTTTAACTTCCACATTTATAAGATTTGAAATCTCAAATTTGCCTATAAACAGGTGGACTAATTCCCTACTTGAACAGGGCTCTTTTTAAGGATAATAGGTAAATAGAGGAGGTTAGAAGAAGAATAACTGTGTCCAAAATAAATTAAATAAGTGAAAGGAAATGATGGCTAAATGCATTATCAATATTTTATATCTAATATCCTTGTTAAGGAAAACGGAAAACATAAGTGAAATCTATGGTGCAGAGATTTTATCGCATGAATGTGAGATGTGGATACTGAGAATGGATTATATCATAAGTTTTGAGTATTCGAAATGTGAGTGAGGCTTTGTATAGTTATTGTAAGCTGCGGTGAAAAAAAAACAAACGTACGAGGTCTGTTCAAAAAGTTCCCGAACTTTTTTTATAGTGTGCCTCCAGTTGGTTATTTTTTAATGTGCCTGTAGGCGTTGTATCCGCGAAAGCTTCCCAAATAACCACCTTTAATCACTTTGTCGATATCTTGCTTTGTTCATTAGTTACAGATGTTTATGTGAACAGGTGATCGTAGAGTGCGACGAAAAATTGGATCCACGGAAATGAGCTCTTTGAAGGAGCATCGTTCTTCTGTAAAATTCTGCGTGAAACTGGGCAAATCTTTCACGGAAACTTTTGAGTTGATTACCAAGGCTATTGATGAGCATGCTATGAAACGTACCGCGTGTTGGTATACCGTTTATACGGTTCAAAGACGGGTGGCAATCAGTGGAAGACGACGAGCGTTCCGGAAGACCATCAACGTCCACAGATGACCCCCACATCGAAAAAGTGAACGATCTCGTTCGTGCAAATTGACGTTTGACTGTCAGGGAACTTGCAGAAGAGCGTGGCATCCCGATTGGTTCTACTACGAAATCCTAACTAAAAAAATTGAGGATGCATCGAGTCGAGGACAAATTCATGCCTCGCCTGATGACAGCAGACCAGGAGCAACACGAGCAACTCGTGACTTTTTAGCCAAAAACAAGACCACCGTGCTTCTTCAACCACCCTATTCACCAAGCCTGGCTCCATGTGACATTTTCCTATTTCCTAAGCTAAAAACCCCGCTCAAAGGAAAAAGATTTGCCACCATTCGAGAAATAAAGAAAAATTCGACGGAGGAGCTTATGAACAGTCCGAAAGAAGCGTCCCAAGACTGTTTTAAATAGTGGAAATACCATTTGGATAAGTGTATACGTTGGGGTGGGGAGTACTTTTAAGGATACTCGGAGCTATAATTTGTAAGTGAAATATTTGTGCTGTAATAAATAAAGTTCGGGAACTTTTTGAACAGCCCTCGTATAGGTGTTGGTGATTGTGAAAAAGAGATGGTACTGAGGTAATAAACAACGGTAGAGAATGACATGAAAAAGATGAGACACGGCTGTTAATAAGTGATTCACATTAAAAATACTCCAAAAGCCGTAATTCACCAAGGTAAATAGTGTTCATTTTTATTTACCTTGGTGAATTACGGCTTTTGGAGTATTTTTAATGTGAATCAACGGTAGAGAAGATTATTGGCTCAGAGATTGAGAGGAGGGGTTAAAAAATGGAACCGAAGATAGTATCCAAGGGAAAAGACGATGGAAGGTGGGATAAGATTACGAAATAAAGGAAAGGTAGTCAAGTAGGAAATTTTTTGGTATATGAACCAACAGTAAGATATAAAACTAATGTATAAGTGTAAAATGTTACTGAAATTAAACTCTCCGAACTTATTCCCATCTAAGTTGTTACCCAAACCATCAAGAAACGAAATTACGGATTCCCGTGAAGAGCGTCTGCAGTAAGAGTCAATTATCTAAAAATCAAATAAAATTCTACTAAGCCACCCGCGCCACCTCATGTGTCAATCACCAACCCTAATACTAACACACACAGTATGGGAAACGCTGATATTTCAGGCCCAAAGTATTAAAGACAGCATGCGAATGCATTAATCCATATAAGCAAATTATCCTGCATGTTAGAAGCCAAGCACCATTTTTATCGATTCCAATCGTTAAGATTGCAAGAAATAACTTCTGAAAACCTCGCGAAAGTGTGTCATGTCCTTTGCGGACTACGAAATTCCCCTTTTATACGTCTCCGTTTTTTTCACTTCCTCTCTTATAGGCGTATACGGCGTCAAAAGATAAGGGGTCGTAAAAATCCTCCCGTCATCGACGGATCCATCGCCGGCATCCCGACAAAAAAGAACCGAAGAATGTTTGTGTATAGCTTATTTATTCGCGGGCTTTACGACACACCTAGAACGATACTTTGATACGGAAAATGAGGTTAGGATTCACGTCAGTTGGCGATCCTCGAAAATGGCGTGAAATATTAGAGGAAATTTTTCAAGATTGTTTTCCCACCGGTGCTTATGGATTCGGTTTTGGATAAATGACCTCGCGTTTTTAGGTTAATGCACCTAAGCACTTAGAAAAGTATTTGTATCTCAGAAACGGCGGGAGAATGTATAGGTGGAAGATGTTAAACCGATATATAGGAAGTCTTAAAAAAATACATATATAAATATGCTTCTGGGCTACAAGTACAGCAGGTGAGAGATGTTAGTAGAGAATAAAGAAGGTATCGAAAGACAGAATACAATTATTAAACAAGAATAGATGCATAATTGGATTGGGATAATCAATTATATGAACGCAACGATATGAAGAAATTAAACATGAAAATCGAGAAAAGAAACAATTTTTGTCAAGTTTATGAGTATTTCTTAAATAATTTATAACAGAGAAACCTGGACAGCATTTGAGCAAACGAAAAAGATAAAAGCGAAATTCGTGTACGTTTTTTATAACTTTGTGTTTATTAGTATTTTGAGGTGTTTTATACGTGAGGTATGAATGGGGAAGATGCCAAATGGGGGAAGACTCTCAATCCGTTATAATTTGCGTTTTTGACTTTTGAGGGCAACACTCATTCATCATCATCACCGCTTTTTCTTTTACGGAATTCAATAAGAAGTATTGATACTAAGAAATCGAGACGAGTATTAAAAGAAAGGAAATTGAATTAAGATCCTTATTTTGGTCGTGTAATATTTTTTTTAGTATTCCGTTTATATTTATAGCCTAAGTTATTTTCAAGCTGGATATTCGAAATTGGAGACCGATTAAGTTTATTTTCGGTTATTCAGAAGGATCAGATATATGTAATAATAGTTGTACATTTATTACACTTTAAATTTAGTTCTGTTACTTTTGATGGGTGGATTCACTATTATTATCATAACATATCTTAGCTAAATATAATGAAGTAGCTTAGTATTAGATCTACCACCTATATGTAGAACTACGAACTACCAAAAATAAAAGCTATCCAAAGGAATTTTACTGATGACGATTCAGTAACCTCACCACGTATTTTCTTAAGATCCACCCATCGTACAAAAAAAAATCACCAAGGGACGCACGTGCTTCCGCGTGCCAATTCGTGGTGTTTTCATTCGGCGCCTTTCTTTCCTCAGATCATAGCCCCGATAACGTTCCCGATTCGAACATTTTAAAATAAAGCGCAGCTCCTTGTGAAGGATGAGAGGGAAACATATATTCGATGACAGCGAGAGAAAAAAACGATATCCTCCGACATATAAATCATTCGGATGAGGCATAAGTAGAGCGAAGCGAGAGTCTAACTATTTATAAACTGCTTTTTTAAGTATTGCGATCCTTCTACCTAAGCTATGGCCAACTGCTCGCGAATTCCTTGCAATCTCATTTCACTTCATCGCGACATTTTAAGAGGCGTCTTCTTATAAAACTGAAATCATATATACGTAATAATCTAGATACATTTCCGTTCAAGCCTGACCCTAATAGCCTATACTGTCTACAATAATTTCAAAACAAAAATTTTACAATGACTTATGTGTCCTTGTAAACCATTAGGCTAATGATAGACTCTTGCTTTCCATATTTGATGCTTGTATGCGGCCAGTCTCTCAAGAAAACCAGTATTCTGAAAGCGAAAGAAAGAAATTAATTATTTATAAAATTTACCTCGAAAAAATAACTACCTTCCTCAGCTGTGACTGTGTTAGAAAATTTACGAAACATTTACCACAAACTCGACTCATTCTCTATTTTACTAAGTATAGTCAATGAAAAGTCATGTTGGATGGAAGAAGAGACTTTTCAGTCTCAAGCTCGTCTAAATAAAGACCTTTATGACCTGAAATATGGGAAGTCACTCTAACCGTTTAAAGAAATTGGACAGTATTTTTAAATTTTATCCGTAAATCAAGGTAACAGTCTCGTGTTTGTACCTCTATTACGAAAATCAGAATTACTTTGAAAGTGAATCAAATTTTTCTATGGCTTAAAAGGAATTCAAATTTAATTCCTATGAAGGATTGAGTTTGAATAGAATAAATGGTGTTAAGACGATATCTGTGTATAGATTGATAAACTAAAAAGTAGCGATATTGACCTCGGCTGAAACATTTCGCAGCAAAGAGACCACACACGATCGCACATCCAATTCGATACACTTTCAAACCCATTATGCTAACCGTCAAAACGCTTCTTCCTCCAAGTTTACAGCATCCTTCGTCCTTAACTGCTCTACTGTCAACCTCCCATGGCTTCTAAACTCCCATCAGAAATGTCCTCGACCCATCTTCTATCGAATCCTTCAACAAATAACCGCTTTACTACTACTCACCCTAATTTTCTCTCCTACATCCACTATTACTCGGTCACCCAAATCCAAAACTTCCATCTCTGCTTCTATGCAGGATTTGTATATTGTTCCATCAATCCAATTCATATCTAAATTAATTACGGAAAACTGTCTGATTAGTTTATTTCTCTTACGACTGAACTGTACTCTGAAATGGATTCAGTAGTAATGTCATTGATTAACTGAATAAAAATTGATTATAGTCAAAACTAGAGCGTGAACTTAGCTTCTAAACCCTCCAAAATGTCTTTCATATTTAATTCCAATGAGGAAATTTCACAAAGATAAAAGGAATGTCTTTAGAAGGAAAACTAGGTCGCAAGAGAGAAAGAAAAGGAAAACATTCAGTTTAATTTTTATGGCGAGAAAGTTCGCTTTGAGAACTCAGCAAACTCGGAGGAATTTATGCAAATACAAATTAATATTAAAAGTGAGTGTATGTGACAAAGGTTGCCGATTGCTTCATTTTGACCCAAAGACTCCGGGATCAGCATTATTTCCTCAAGTTTCGTGTTTTTATTAAATTTCTTTCCTTCATTAGCTAAAAGTTCTACATTTTTTTTACTTCGAAGAAATAATTTTTCATTTACGTGTCGTTCTTTTGTTAGGTATTCTTCGACCATTGATTCTAAAATATTGTTTCTAAAATTTTCTATTGCTGGCTTATTACTTAAAAGTTTTTGTTTTGAACAGGTATAATATATACTTTTTGGTTTGTATTACGATTAAAATTTCAAATTAAAGTATTATTCATTTTTTTACAAGTTTATCATCTGGGTCCTTATTGTTTTTCTACTTCTTCACCATCAGGAAGGACTGAAGATATTTAAGCAGGTAATGTAATACTTGTATCCTTTTGTTTAAGAAGATACAAAATTAACTAATAATCATTTGTTGAAAAAGTATTGATGTAATTTAGCATAAGAAATTTATTGTAAAAGCCTATTTTTAAATTTTTTTTCGAAGCCTGAATCGAAACCGATTAGAAGTATAAAGAGATTTTAGAAATTACAAAATTTGTTTATTTCTTTCCCTGTGGCGTCCCACCAAGTAAAGTAAAGTGATAACGATCGAAAATATAAAAATTGTAGCGAACCAACCTAATAATCTTCCAGTGGAAAGAATAAAACTTCCAGCAACTCCTACCAGAAAACTGTATGTTTGCCTAAGCATAGCAATATTTCCGAAGTTAGTTCCGACATCGAAATTTCACCATTCCTAAAATCTTCATTCCAAAGGCGTTTGAGGCGTACCTCTTTTATTAAATAGGAATACTTACCTTAATCAAAAACAATTTAAAGTTTTCCCTATTTATGCTTAATTTAACTTTAAATCAGCTACAAGGACCTAACTGATATTCCGGAATTCTCTAAGAAATCAATTCATTTAAATTCTCTTCTTATTTGGTAATTTTTCTGATGAATTCGAACATAAAATTAGTGTCTTCTACTGTTTTCTGCCTGAAGGAAATAGAAAGACTGAGAGAGATATGCTTTCTTATAAAATATTCGCATAATTTGGGTGATTATTAGAAGATATTTAATGTATCACTAATCCGCCGGTTATTTCTTTCTCTCTTCGAGGACGACGTTTTATTGAGAACGGAGAATTAGAGAGTTTTACGGAGAATTATTCGATCTCTTATCCGCAGTTTTGTATTGAGAAAAAAGGTTAGACACATCGCACATAAATGGGCTCCCACCAGGAATCTATCCCGGGACTGCTTTCATCGAAAGCGAATGAAACCCTATCGGCTTAGCTATCTGAGAGCCTAAAGAATCCTATAGCATTCTTTTCAATAAATACTCATGCCTAGGTCAAAACAATTGCAGAATTCTCTATTTCAAATAAGTCTTTTCTCAAAAATCTATCTCCATTAGCGCACTGTAGATTTGATTTGATGGGAACCCACGTGCAAAATGACCTTAGCTATCGAAGCACTTTAAGCAATAATACTAGTATGCAAAACTTAGCGCGTCAAAGGACCAGCTTGTCTGATTTGAATGGTTTTAAAGTGTTTAAATTCGACGATTAGAATACTCTGATAGCCCTGTTCCATAACTTTAATCCCTTATGGCTACAGAAAAAAAGCTGATCACTAGGCAAGACTGGAATAAATTTCCATTCTGAGAGATATGAAAAAGTATCATTTTAATCATCAACTGCGACTGCGCAGGCGATGGACGCTGCTTTGCAGCCTGCAGTACTAAATATTCCGACCTTCCTTTTTGAGTACGGCACAGCTCCTTTAGACGAAACTAAATTACAATCCCAAGGACATTTCTCTCGCAAAAACGAGTAGAAATAAACCCAAATTATAGGCAAAAATCACTCACAGCAATTCATGCATTTCAAGCTAAACGTTATAGCGCTAATTTAAGCGCTGACATATTACCTATAACTCTTCCTCGCAGTCCATTTTAGGACTTCCTACTTAACGGCGTGCAGCGAGGGAAGTCTGCAATCGTAATTCTTCTTTGGGCCCGGATGAGATCATGGCTTAAAATCAAGCAAAGGAATGCAAGGGTACGTGAGAAAATAGATTGCGCATTCGATTTTCTTATGTTCAAGTACGCAATATCTGGCTAAATGTATCTGTACATACATTTCTATTTTCATATCCTATTCTAATTTCACTATGAATTGCTTCTCTATAGTAATCTAAGTCTCGCGCGCCACGAAACCTCCTTATTTCATAAATTCCTAAGCAATATTTTCAGATATTCTTACCATACGTGTTTCAAGTATACTTTATTCAATATTATACAACATTAAATTTTTTATCGGTACTACTATATTCATTATTTTATACGGTCATTGCATCCTTGTATTTCTCTGCTGCACGATACGCGGGAAGAAAGGAGTTCTGCTATTCGCAGATTTCTAAGTGTTTCTTATTTTCCTTATACATTATCATTTATCTTATGCTTACTTTTTAAATTTGCTATTTAATTTTGATATGCAGATATATTTCTAATATTTTACACGCACATATATTTCTCTATCATAGTATATTTTATACTTTATTTTATACTGCTTCTATACTTCTTGTCAACTGTCGTATACTCTTTTGTTATTCTTTACTTTTCCTTACATGCCTTGGTAACGAATTAATACGGGACTTGGTTTCGCCCGAAATAAAGACGTATGTATGTAACTCCGCTCGAACCGTGATAAAAAAATCAATTAAAATAAAAACCGTGTACCCTTAATGCTCTTGAAAAAATCATTTTTCGAAATCTCATAAAATCATCTCATCATCATCAATCATCGGGAATCGATCCTGGCATCTCTTTCACCGAAGTCGAACCTTTTGCTTCAACTGGTATTCCTCAGAGTACAATAAACACGTTATTAATATTGCTACATTTTCATAGTTCCACGAAACCAAGGAGATGACAGCAAAATACTCCACGATAAGATTTCAAAGAACCTCAGTCAAAACAGAAAAACGGATGAATTGAATGTGGCACCGAGGTAACAAGTAGCTTGATATAGCTCTCGACGCCGCTTTTACACTGTAATTGAAACTAGATTCAGTCGGCGCTACTCCATTTTCTGCGGCTCATTTCTTCCGCACATTTTTAAGTTTCGCCGACATACTGCTCGTGGCATCGCAAGGTCCTTCACCTCGTTTCCCACTAAACAACAGTACTCTTTCGCTCTAGCATTCCGTCAAAACATTCCCTCTCTCCCTCACCACTGAATTCCCCGGGCGAATTCTTTCTTGCAAATGTGCCAATGGCGCACGAGTGGATTGAAAATATAATTTGTGCTGCATCTAACAGAGCGTGGTTTTGTTTGCTCAGCTCAAAGGAGTTATGGAGAAGAATTTTAAGAACGAGGTTCGGTAAACAGCTATTAGTCCCACAGCTCAAGAGAGAATTCCTTTTTTCATGCCTTCCCAGGTGCTTGAAAAATGTTTGTTTACAGCGATGCAGGCCAGAAATGTGGGGAAGAACATTAAAAGATGTGTAATGGAAGATGGCCAAAGGTATGAAGGTGGGACCTTGGAATTTGATAGAAAATATGTAAAATGTACTAAATTTCGAAAACTGAATCAGATCATTAAAGTTCTAATTTTTTTCAAGAACCAAATCATTTATTAACGTTTTTGCATATTGTCATAGGATACGTTACAATGGAAAGATATGAAAATCATCATGAGAGACTGTTAGTTGAAATATTTCGAGACTCGTATTGACTTCTTATCTGGATAAACGAAGAAGTAATTACACTCAGAAAAAATATCACGAAAATACGATTGGGGAAAATCCAGCTTCAGAATATTTCACCCTATTGATATGGATTACATCATGAAAAATGAATTTCGAAAACCTGTACTACGGGGGAAATATTTCTGAACTGAAAAAAAAGTGATAAAAGGTTTTGAATCCTATTCAAGTGACATTCTTTACGTTTATCAAGGGCTGCTTGAATTTTATTCAATAGTTATTTTAATTGTGTACCCTTCAACGAATATTTCTAAATTGCAAGTTCAAAATCCATGAACTTGATAAAATTAATAGAAATTAATTCATTCATTATGACATTAATATTTGCACGAGCTTTTGCAAATACTGCTATAACTATTACATCTCATACTTTACAAAAAAATCATAGATATCACGAATAAACACTGATTATAATAAATAGGATTGTAATGATAACTAATTCAATTAAGTCAAATATTATCGTCAATTGATTGTAGTAATTATTACTTGGGCTAATATGGCTCGATATTCTATTACTTTAAGTTCTCGTATCCTATAATTTTCAAATTTAGTCTACTTTCTTTTAGATGGTTCACCTTTCATGTACAGTCATAATACTTGGGAATCTCTATTTTTGATAATATTAAAAAATACCTAAAGACGTTGATTATGACCCGGTAATTTTAGTAACCCATTGCATCAGGAAATGATTATCTTACTTAAGAATGCAGGGGTGGAGAGGTTGGGCTTAGAAACCGGTGTTGTGCGGTTTTCCATTGATGACGTATTTATACAACCACGCACCATATGTCACGACTTACGCTCTGTTTATAAGGAAGTTTGACTTCAGTCCCGAATCGTTGTTTACAGTGCATGCATTGTTGTGATCAGAGTAATAAAAACATAGAAATTTCGGAAATAATGCATAATTAATAAGACGCGATTAGATTCGTTTTTAATGATTCTTTTATCGATGTTTTTATGGTTATCGTATCAACGAAAACATCCAGAATATCCGCTTTGTATTTATTGCGACCATGGATTACCTCATCTTTTTATAGCTGCGTGGGTTATCTATATTATTTCTTTACTTAGGTAAGGACATCATCTGATAATGATAGAATGGGAAGGGTCAGAGACACGAAAATACCACTTTTATATTCGGAGAAGATCATGCTCAATCCTTTGGAAATGGAGATACAGAGATAGTGCGTCTTGCTAAGTTATCCAAACACTGCTTTATATAGTTTCCTATTGGTTTTTAGCATTCCGAAATTTATGAACGAAAGTGCACTCGTATGCAAACATTCTAGGACTCAGAAAAAATGAGGATTTCCATATGAAATTCTTCATTGCGACGTTAATATTTTGTTTCATAAATTTTATGACATCAAATTATAATTTTAATTTCTTCGCCATGAAAGACATGTTAATGAAGATTTCAATACCGAATTAAGAATAATTGAGGTAAAAGTAGGTGAATATCATTCTCTGTACGTCGTGGCAAATATAGAAACCTGATAATATTGGAATTATTTTTAAGGACATTCCTAAATTATCAATAATTCAAATATATTAATGATGACACCAGACTAAAGGAACGTATGTATCAATCATTTCAAACAGAACTAGGGCAAAAAGTTATAATTGTGATATTTTAATTCTATTTTTTATACCTAACTTATTCAATGAAATTATGTGTGAAAACGTTTTCTCCAGCAGTCCTAGAAAGTACGGTTGACTTAGGACACTTAGTGAGTAAATAGGCGCCCACATACCAACACCGACCACAAATAACGTTTTAAAAGCAATATAGCCATATATAAAGCCATTAGGTTGCAATAGTTAATACTAATTTGCTTATTTTAACCTTATATTCATTTTTTCTTCCTGTATTGAACATATCAGCTAGCCAGGTTCTATCAGCGTGAATAATAGAAGTAGTGATAGTACTTATGGTGCGCCGACACCGAGGTAATTTTGTACAATTTACTAATTTAAATTATAACATCTCTTATGGGTCTCTGCATCATATTAAACACACTGTCAAATTGAGAGCAGTTAAGCTTGAATAAAATAAATATGTAGTAAAATGCTAAAAAAAATCACGTGATTTAAAATATATTAAATGATGAAGTTGATTAAAATTTATAATTAAAAATTAATCAATAGAAATGATATTTAAAAATATAAAAAAACTAACGAATATTAAGTTTCCCGATTCAAGTATACATTTGAATCTTTTTAAAAAGCCTAGTTTTTATGAGAAAGCACAGTTCTCTGTAGATTGTGTCGTGGCCATCTCCCAGTATTTTGGCTATATCCCCTCTGATTCTCTATGAGCTGCGAATCATATCATTCATACAGAGCGGCAGAAGGTGCCGAATATTGAGTGGGTAGTCGCATTCGTCATAGCGGGATCATCTCTTCTCAGAAGATATCACCAAAAAGCTTAAGGATGACTCATTCGTCTTTATTGATAGTTAAATCAAACATGTATACTTCGCGGGGTGCTTTGGATTTATGTGGCAATATAAAACTTAATCATATAGGATGTCCATAAAGTCTCCTTACAATTTCAAAACACTTATTTCACGGGAAATGGATGAGAAATCTTCATCAGATTTGTTCTATGTAGCCAGAGGTTAAGATGTTTGGTATACGGACCAGTTCCAAAGAATAGAAACGGAAGTCCCGGATTACCAACCTTCTGAGAATCACCCAATACACAGTTCCTTAGCTATGCTTTCATCCTCTTTGCTATGATTATGGCATAGAGGCTAATGAAATGCGTATTGGGTGATTCCTAGAAGATCCATAATCCGGAACTTCCGTTTCCATCCCTTGGAGCTGGTCTGTAAACCGACGTTCAACTATCAGAGAGTTTTCCAAACTTCTTATTCATCTTACAACCGAGTTTCATTTTCTTTCCTTACTCAGTGGTTATCAAAGTTTTTAACCACATTGGAATTATGTATTTTAGGTACCCTATTGATCAATGAGGTACTGTGAAATTAACCTCGTACAAAATTGCCACTCAAGATAAGGCATAAGGTGTATTATGCTGATCACCTTCGTGCAACTAATACTGCCCATATAGAGGTGGTGTATTAATGGAGAAAAGTACTTAAATATATACGTCTCATTTTATAACAATTTTAACTTCTCTGTCTCTTCATTTGCGATTGTAATTCAACTTTGTAATTTTTAAGAGACTTTATGGACACCTAGTAGTAACCCTAAATTCCAAAATCATTGAAAGCTGGTGAAAATAGTACTGATTAGCGGATTTCATTCAGCAAAATTATAATAAAATTTACATTTTAACCTCTGTCACTACCTTTATAACTTCTATATGAAGGTAGCTAATGTTAAACAATTAATTCTTCAAGGTCTGAACTCTAAATAAAAGCGCAACCCGAAGAAGTTCATCGAACTGAAGTTAACTCACATTAATTTCCGCCTTCTCAAGGGACTTGGGAAGAGTCCAATTACGATACGGATGTACCTCATCGGCCAATCGAAACATTCAAGAAAGACAGGAAAGGGAAAAGCACACTGCCGCATAACTCGCAGTGACTTCCTGCCTTCTGAATTCCTTCTTCTCCACCTGACTCTGATTCACGTTAAAGGAAGGAATAGAAATTTACGTTTTCAAAATTTCAAATGTCTTATATTAAAAGGAGCATATAGGAGAAAATCAGAAGTCTGTAACATATTCTTATATGGAAATTAAGAATGAAATAGTTGATAATCAGATGATAAATTAATCCAATCAAAAACCTGATTCTGTCATTATTAATACAATATTTAAGTTTTTATCTAAAGAAAACGAAGAAAAATATATACTTTAAGATGGGAAAGATATCATTAATATGGGATTACGGTTCAAATTATATTTACCTTACACAGTAAGTGATTTTAATTATGCGATTTTGTTCATTATTTTTGTTCATTGTTTTTTGCATTAAAATTACTTTGAAGCAGTTCCGTTTTACCTCATAATAAGAAACTTATTCCGCTAAACGTAATATCGACTGCCTGTTTGTCACAAAGCACAACCAGCTAGCTCCCTTTTGATGAAAAATTATGATATTATAATTTGAGATTTAAATAATTCACATAGCTCATTCCATTCCTGCGACAGGCAGAATACAACGCGTTGAAATTCTGATACTTTTATATTCATAATATTGAATATTGATGAGATAATTTCTCGATTACTGGAAATTAAATACAACCAATGCAGTCTTAAATAGAGTCAATGGTAATTCTACTCATAACCAATCATCCTAACCGGGAGTACGGAATTATTTGCGTGTTTGTATTGATAACAGCTGCCTTTACCGACATTAGAAATCCAAGTGCAATCATAAAGGAAGAAATCAATTCATGAATGAACTCAAGCATGTATTCTATCATCGATAGACCGGGTTCGTGAGAAGATATAATGAAGATAAAGAAAAACTGTATTTTCTACACCATTTAATTGAAATAAAAACAAAAACGACTGATTTCGGCTAAATTATCATCCTTAAATTTAAAAAGCAAATGACAAAGTGGCATCTAATAAATATTAATCTCATGGAAATGACTAAATTTTTCTTTGTACTCGAACTCAAGCATAACAGACTCCCACAAAAAGACACAGTGTTAAGAAGTATAAAATGCCCAACCTGATCAAGTATTATACATTTTTTAAGTCAACGGAGGTCTTACAATTCTTCCTCACCAGACATTGCAGAGGATTTGCGGGTGTTTGGAATAAGCTTTTCATTTAAAACTGTTCAAATTATATTAGTATCGATTTATATTTTTATGTAAATCAAAAATATCCATAAATTATTTATAAAACCAACAAATTATAAAAATTACTTGATTCCGAAATTGTCAGAGTCAGTTAACGTTTGAAAAAAATTTCCATTTCTAAACTTTCTAATTTCGTTTTCGATATATTTTATCTCTTCCGACTCGTAAGTCGTATAAATTTACAGCTATCGGCGACTTTCTCGCCATGCTGAATGTATTCAAGTCGAATAAATTTCGGATACGAAAAGCTACTGCTAAAAATTATGGAACTATACCTCAACCTTTAACTGTTTCTATTACAAACATTTTTCTCTTTAAATGTTACTTTCCTACGTATCTACGTATTGTATATTATACATGAATGACTCAATGATAATCCCAAAATAACAGTTCTGTTTCGAATTGAACCGTTTCGTCAGAGAGGAAGCCGTAAGCACCTGACATTGAGAAGAGGTCGATTACTCCTTCGGAATGCACATACTGTGACAATTCCGGGCTCCGGAAACTTGTGCATTTGGACGGCGTTCAAACAACCCGGAAAACTAATGGGCATTTGGAAAATATTCATGCGTCTCTCTCATCCTCATCAACTCGGCTAAATCTCCTCATCCTGAGCATCCTTCTAAGTGTGTTTACTTTGCCACCTCCTTCAGGTACCCTTCTTACGATCCTCTTAAAGCTATCTCATTCATTTATGCTCTCTCTCTAATGCAATAATCTATAACTCTCCGCAAATTCATCCTCGTAAAAATAAACACCGATAAGATAGTCGCATAACAGCCATACATTTTATACGTGCTAGCATTTTATGTTTTTTACTTTGAATTTCCAAAATAAACTGCTAATACAATTCGCACAACAAAATCATTTACCTGAACATATAGCTTTCTATTTATAATTATGAAATTAATATTTTAAAACTTTAATATTTTCAAATGTTTAGCTTTAAATTTACTTTATTAATAAAATTAAAACAATATCATCTCCTCAGTTTTCAATCTATTTGAGCAGATATTTCTAAGGTATATTTATAGGATAATACAATGAACATGAATATCAAACTATGTACACTTGATTTCTATCTCGAACATTTTCACATATATAATAAATACATAATATACGTTTATATTTATTCCCTAAATATTTTTATACTTATATCGTAGATGAATCGTATATATTTACACATTATTACATTTGTTATTTATGTGTAGGACTGGATTATTTTTTGAATTTATATTTTGGTACAAGATAAAGGAAAATGTATCTTCCCTCGGCTTATGCCTCAATCCAGCGCGTGACTGACATAACATCAAAGTAACTGAAGTAAGAGTGATTTCAAGTAATGACATTAATTTAGGTCATTCCTTATTGAATACTATAAAAGGCGTTTTTTTACAGGGCAATTATGTTGCACTTGCGCAGCCTGTTTCTTATCACAGTATACTAGACCAGATAATTAGGAAAAAATGCCTCACAAAAAGACAAAACCAAGTGAATAATGAGGAAGTCTATCGAAGAACATATGAGGAGAGATGTCCCTATAAGACACAGGGAAAATGAAGAAGAAATTCAAGTTATTATAGAATCTAATAGTCGGATTGATTTGAATGGTGGAAGGAAGGAATAATGGAGAGGGCACTGGTTCATTTCAGAGTAATTTCAATAGATGGTAAGTATTGAAAATAGTATGTGTATATGTTGATTCTGAGCAATGCCTATTTAACACAGGTACAGATAATCTTATAAAAGAATTTTAAAGACTTGCTAAACTTATAGAATGGGGAATATTACTGACATTAATAGGTAACTACGTACCTATCCTGAACTTCATGTTCCTTTATTCTGTTGGATCGTACGAAATTCTGAAATTTTGTTACAAAATGAAATTCGAGTCCAGATATTTCTCAAAATGGTTACACATTGAAATCGTTTTGTGAATCAAGAAATGTCAAAGAAATAAATTACTTCAGATATGACATGATTAATTTACTTTATAATGATATAAATATGAAAAATTAACCATGAAATAACTGATTAAGTCAAAAATAGTGTTGGTCTCATCATCTACTCATATTACAAGAATGCATACTTTTCGGATAAAAATTCAACTATAAGATTATAAGTACATGTGTAAGAAAATTTACAAGAAAATTTTGGCATGAAGATTTATTAGTATTTGCGGAAGAAAATTTCAATGCGTGCGTTCTCTCATTAAATTGCTAAATTGATTTTGATAGTCAACTCTCCATAGATTTATGCGGGATATTAGTTTAAACGAGAAGTCACGATAAACCCAAGCGCAACTGAGGCGAAAGATACTGTCCTAATATAAAATGAAGGTATATGTCCGTGTATTCATTCATGAGCAAGATACATACATAATGATATTGAGGATGATTCATGTAATCTGTATATATTTTATAGTTAACTATGGAATATATCATTAGGAGTAGTATGTGATGTATTAAATATTGATGTGTAATATAATATATTAGTATGGTAATAATTGTAAAGTGGAAATAATATAACTATGAAATATGATGGATTAGTAAATTTCCACGAAAACTTTAATGTAAGGCCATTTTATTAATCGATTTCAACATAATTATTAACAAAAAATATAAAATATTATATATATTTTATTACGAATTTGTTCTGTAAAGATTATGTACGTATTAGTGCTCTAATTAATGAGAATTGTATGTACCATCCTATTATAAGTGGAGCAAAAGAAAAGTTATTGTAAAAATAATACCAAAATAAGAGAAATAATGAATCCATAACTGTTTCAGATATTTGAGGATTAATATTTCGTGTACCACTTACACTGCACTGTAATCCATTCTGTGATCGACTTAAATCCAAGTAGAATAAATATCTGGATATTCCTTTCCTCTTTCATCTCAATCTATTGCTTTCTTCATAAACACATTGATCACCACCGTTTTTCTTTCCTCCTTTATCCATCTCTTCTTCGCTTCCCATTTCCATCAATCCTTCCCTAATCCCCTGAAATGGATCTTTCTCTTCGCGACCTTCTCTTTTCCTCACTCGAACTGGCGACCGTCCAAAAGCGTGCCGTATGTCGAAGGTATGAAGGCCAGAACGGCGCCTGCAGGCGATTATAGCATCTCTCCCACTCCTAAGTCTTCCGCATATGAGAACTTTGGCGTCCGTTGCCTTCCGCGTGACACTAAGAGATCGGTAAATTTGCTCAAAAGATGCGACTGGTGGAGGGAAAAAATCGGGCGATTGACGGAGCGTGATCGACTGAAACGGTCGTGCGTCATTTAAAAACCGTTCGAGCGGTGATTGCCTACCGAATGAACAAGTCGCGGAAACATAAGTAATATAGCCCGTTCACGAATCGTAAATTTTAAGAAATCGTAAATCTCCATACGCATCCTCACAGTCCGAAGTGAACGATCGGAAATTGAGCGATCGACAACGAGCATTTGAAAGCCTGCCAGTCTGACTCCCTCGTTCAGGGTTGAGGAACCTTTTTTTCATCGGAAGGCCACTTTTACCATTCCGCTGCACAAGATAGGCCACATGTAAAAGCCACTCTTCAGTAGTGGGATGTCTACATTCTAATAGTTAAACATCTAAATTGTATGATCGAATTGTATAAAGAAATGAATTGATTCGCTGAGTGAAATGAAATAGTTTCTATATTTTTATTTGGTGGCTTTAGCAAGATCGGGAATTATTTTTCATTTGTTTCAGTAAGTTACTAAAAGACCGCAGAGGACGACCAAAAAGACCTGAAGGCCGCAGGTTCCCTTCCTCTGCTCTTGTTCAAAGATACGCCAATTTAACGACAGTTTCTAGAATTACAAATATGATGAAATTTATAACTAGATAAACTAAATCTACAAAATAAGAAAGAATTATCATGAGTCTCAGTTGAGTTGGAAAGAATTGGTCTGCTATCTAAAACCTACATCAAGGTGGCGAAATTCGCCATTGCCATTAGCGAATATTTTATTTGCGAAATTCATAATTGATCATTGAGTCACTAGGAGTTTTACAATTTGTACCATTTCCCATACTTTGCTATCATTTGTTATTTATTATGTTTATCATAACTCTTATTTATTTAGAGATTAATTAACTTGTACCCGAAGTATTTACAAGGATGGATTCCATATTTTTCTTTCACGATTTTTTTTATTTAGTTGTTTTTTTCACTCAAATAGTTTTGAGGAAAATGTATGCACAATATACAAAATGGATTTATTATATTATAAAATATTGTTCCAAAATATGTTTAGAATTTACGGTCACAAAGTTTGTGAATGAACTTCGTTACTTAACAGAAATTATAAGATTATTAGAATGATGAACCATGAAAATAATCCAGGAACAGACTATTTACAGCTATCAGCACATCAAAATAAATGAAGTTTATTAAACAACAAGCATTCAGATTCCCCGAAGCCTTGAGGATTATTTCAACTCAATGTAATAAAATAATACACTGATATTGCTCTCATAAAAAACGACAATAGTTATATTACAACTTCATAAATTAAGAATTGAATTCATTGAGCATTTTAAGAAATGCCATTGCGCCTTTAACAAAGTTATTTGAATGATTATTTACTCGATTCGCTGAAATATATTCCCGCATAATTTTTTAATTGCCCAAGACTATATATTTTGGCATAAAAGTCTCACTCCATCAATAATCGCCGAAAAAGACTTTCGCAACTATCGCAACGCTCAATTGGCAGTCGTTCAATTGTCACTGGTTCAGTTGTCGTTCACGTAATTGTCGCAGAACCCTACTCTCCACCTTTCAGAGAGTGCTAAAGGATCTCCGGTCTATTTTCTTAGAAGGTAGATGTTGCGATTCCTTCGCGGGAAAAAATGTAGCGACTGTTCCAAGCAACTATTTGCGTTCTGAGATTGGCCAATGAAGAAAGGCGAAGGCGTAATATCAAATAAGAAAGGAAGGAAAATCAGTCCCTTCTACACGTGTTTTAGATAAGTGAGAATCATGTTCGAATAAAAAACTGATTAATGGAATGGGTTATTACATCAAAATCACTATTCTAAGCTTATAGAATTGAAATTTCTCAACACTTGCGCGAGTAAGAGCCATTATAACTCCCTCTAGAACCGGAAAGTCACGAATCCTTGTTCCTTATCAAAGTCAGAATTTTGGAAGAGCATGAGTAAAGCTTGAGGCTGATAATATCCACGTGGCTGAAAACAAATTCAGCACACCCACACCTTCACAACTATGGACCAAGTATAAGAGATATCTAAGAAAAGACTTAGTGATGGAAATCACCACGCGCTACTCTAATGATTTCAGGAACACGTGTAATTTTTAACGTCGCTTTAAGCCGGAAAGCTTCAGGAATGGAGGTTTAATTTTCGAACTTTGCTCAGGAATGTCTAAACTCCAAATTTGAGGCAACGCGTGCACGCGTTCATTTCCTAAAACTTCTTAAGTGCTCATACTAATTATTCCAACAATTAATCGACCCATGTGTTCAAAAAGTAATTTTGGCTTGAAAATATTGCGCTGTCCAAACTATCTTAACTATCTTACTCTTAATTCATTTCTAAAACTTGCAACTCTGTCGAATATCTGTGTACTTTGTAAATAAGCTTTAATTCGAGATCCCTTTTTCATTGACTGTATACAAATCTACGAGGCAACATTACATATCCATAATAATAATAATGGAAATACACTCATAACTCCTAAATGGAGAATAATAACTCTAAAAGATTAGACCGGCATTCAAAATAAATTAAGGTTGAGAAGTAGACGGAAAATTGTGAGAGAAAAACTATAGTTTAAGAAAATAATGAGGAAGTACGCGGAAATGCTTCTTAAAAGCTGTAAATATTCTACGAAATAGTTAATTCATTAACTTATGTAAATTAATTTTCACATTTGTTTCGTGTAATTTGAACAAGAGTTAATTATTAATAATTTAAAAGCTTTCCAGAAGACAAAAAATACATCCAGGCTCTCAGTCCGAAGCTAAAAGTTGGCAAAATAAAAAAATCACTCCATTATTAAAATTGGTACTACATTTAATTTGTTCCCGCCAAATATATACCATATTAATATATCGTTTGTATACCATTTATGCCATAGCAACTCCAGAAAATCCTTCAGGTTTTGGAAATGAATTTTGTCTTTTTATGTACTATGATTTATATACGTTTACCTGCGTATATCTGCAGCTAGTCAGTTTGCGGTTTACATTGGATGTTTATTTATGAATTTTGTGTCTAAGGAAGGAAAAAATATTTTAAAATTACGCCCGAAAAAAGCGTTTACATTTCGTTTTATCTCTTTTATGAAAAAATCGCACATAAGTTTAGGAAGATCCTGCGTGCATCGGAGCCAAACTTAGAAGAAGAGCTGAGAAAGTTGACTCCAAATGCGGAAGCAAAACCGTGTGCAGGGACGCTGCCCTTTAGAACTTCCGCTATCTGCAAATTCGCCGCCTAGACTCAGATTCTAGGCATCTCGACTCTATATTTAACCTGTGAGGATTCTTGTAATCGCACCTAAAACAACAGATATCCCTCTATTTCGTCCGGGTTATCTGTTTCAGCGAATGCGTTTATTTTCTCTTGTGAAGAATTTGATGAACTATATCCGTAATAGTTGTTAGTGAGAGTCTTATTCTCAACGCAAGGGTTGATATTTTCTCATAATAAACGCTAATTCTAGCAACTTAGTAAAAAAGACTAATTCACTGATATAGGGAATAATGACGGTAAGTACCGGCAGTAACAAAAATATAATATTAATAATAAATACTGATAAAAAGATTATATTAATATTATAAAAAACTGATAAAATATGTAGCAAATACGGAAACAGGAACCAAGAATTTTAAAACTTCAATAGCAATATTCTGAGTTTATATTGATATTTAATGGATATTAATTACTTATATTGATTAATGATATACGAATAATAAAAAAAATATTTCGCCTAAACATATGCGATGCGACCAATAAAGGCTACTGGAGAGCCAAGTGGGTAGTGTGTTCGATTTGGTGATTGCGGCCCCGAGTTCGATTTCCGATGTGAGCTAAATGACGTCAGCTATCGAGGCACTATTACAATACTGCAACTATAATACCAATCGTTAACTAAACCAATGGCTTGTCGTTTCGACTTTTAAAACATTATTCAACATGACACTATGTTAGCTACGTGAGAAAGTTAAATAAAAATCATTCAGCTTTTACTTAAAAGTCTAACTTCTTCACCTTTGACGAAGGTTTGGGTGTATTTAGTATTCTTTTAAATTACTCTAAACATTTAATGGTAGTAGTAAAAAGAGGACTGCTCACGCTCTAAATGCGAAACCGTAAATTAATTAACACTCAAGCTAAGCGACGAAATTTGGGTCAAGATACTTAGGGGAAAGTTTTTGTTCCAAGAACGATCGATTCCCAGCTGCTTAGAAGAGCAGACAATGATTCATTTGTCGAAATTCCTTACTCCTTTTGAAGTCTGGCCAAGGCGTAAGAGCTTGGGACTGACTTGTAACATATTGGCGAGCGAAAGAATTTTTCTTGGATAGAGTTATGCGTGCAGAGTATCATTTAAGAGGTATCTGAAGAGGCGGTGACTTTTGAAAGCTCTGGATTACTGTAAGCAGAGAGGATCTCGAATAGGAATGAGGAACTGGATCAAATATTTCGGTGATGGATGGCAGTTGGCGCTATCTTGGAGGGGAATTTCGATTAAGGGCGTTCATTTACAGGCTCTTTATAACATCTACTCCCGGAGATATACCGAGGAATCTTCCTGGTAAATGGATTCACATGAGATAATCATATTATTTCGGATTATGCGGTGATCGCTTAAATCGCTTGTTGCAAAGGTGCAGAAATAAACATTTATCTGTGATGCAGATTTTTGAAGGGTCCATTGAAAATTTAATTCATAACCATAATTATTTAAGTAAGTAATCGAAATATTTAGTTAGTCGGGCTAACTCCTTGAATAGGGATATATAACCGCGGCTTACCGTCCTGGGAATCACACAATGCGCATCTTGCCGAGTATACCTCCATCCTCAGAGGTACATGAATAATAAAAGCATTTTACGTTTTCTCATATGCTTAATCCCACAGAATGATAGCATAGTCGCCGATATGCACATTTTGTGATTCCCAGAAGGACGGTAATTCGCGGCTTTTTTTCTCTTTTCGAGGAGTTTATCCGACATTCACCGGCATATTCGGCCATCGGAGAGTTTTTCTAGCCTCTTTTTTATTAACAGCCGAGTTCTAACTTCTTTTATTTCAATCTAAAATCTGATCAGAATATTTCCTAATGTTTCTTTATCAGAGTCAATTGTTAAATAAAACGGATTTATATACCTGAATTGAAGAGTGGTATAATATTAATACAACTATCTTCAATTGAATGATGGAATTTGGGACATATATTTACTATTATCCATTTCCAAAAATTGAGAATTATTCGCTGTGGGGTGCAAATGCATATTTTGAGTCCTCAATAGGTTCTAAAAGCTGAATGGGTTAAGAAATTTCATTAAATATTAAGAAATATACGAGGGTAAATTTCGTTTGTGCAAACATTTCATCAAAAGCGTTTCACCAAATGCGTTACACCCTGAGACTTGACACCCTTCTGCGTTACTCTTATTGGTTACTACGTAGTATTACTCAATTCAAGCGAAATTTCAAGGACTTGGTTTACTTCGCTAATCGTTTGGCTGCTATATCGAACGAGGGCTGAGAAAATCCGAGCGAAGTGAGAAAGAAGTAATTTGGATTGACAGCGGGATGAGAAGTGGCAATTCGATCAATTATAAGGAAATTATTATGTAACAAGGGCGCATCCACTTCAGCAGCTCCAAGGACGAGCTGAAGGAACATTTTTATTAAGTATTTTCCGTGAAAAGCAATGAGAGGGATCAGCGGTACAATACAGGCAACTGAGCATCCTTATGATCCTTCTCAACTTTCTTATTTCTTTCAAAGGTGAAACCTTTTGCATAAAAGCATTGATTAATGGAATGAGATTGATAATTCTTGTGGTTAAATGTATTACAGAGCATACATATTTGACGTTTACACTACACTTTAGTCCCCATGAAATGTATTTCGTAATAATAATAGTTCTAGAAAATGGGAATTTTCCGAGTCATACAAATGAGCCTTACGATCACGTCTTATTAATAAATTAATTATTAATAAATTTATTTATTAATTGACTCTATTGTGGGAAGATTTGGGAAACATAAATCATTTATCGGACTCAGTTTTCGTCTTAAGCTTACTTAATCTTACGATATTATTTTTAATTTTTATTTGATAAGGCATCTACAGCAAACATACATCAAGTGTATTCAAAGAACATCATAAAAGTGCTTGGAAAGGAAGAATAAAACTTAAATACATTTTTTATGAGTGTTTGTGATTTATGCGGGGTCTCTGGTAGCCAAGGAGGCGGCGCGTTCTCTTATGGTGAAAGCGGGTCCGGGTTCGATTCTTAGTGATGGTAGAAATGTGAGGAATGATCTTAGATGTAGAAACACTTTTTATAAAATACGACTTGAAATTAATGACTGTAATAAATAAAAATAAACTTAAATAAAAAATATTTTTAACTCTTTGTATATTCCTATTCTTCTATATGACGATGAGTATAAACTGTAGCATATATAATAAAATTCGTAAAGAAATGTCTACCCTATTTGTCATCCAATAAATTGCTGTGCCGACATATCCTAACCCAGAAAGATAAATCGCCGAAAATTCTAATGATGCTCAATACAAACTCAGACTTATCGAACCATCTTCGGCGTATCTGGATCAGCATTTCGATCATATAACGAGAGATACCTGCGGAAAAAGTATTTCAAGGACACAACGTCCCAATTATCGGTATCCCTTAACAAACAGAGATGATCTGCTCTCACTTGATCAAATACAACGGGATGAATAAAGCAAAACAAAGACAGAGAGATAACTATTTGCATGATGAGAAAGGGACAAGGTCGCGATTCACTGAATTCAGTTTCCCTTGCCCTCTTTTTAAAGAAGCAAAATTAGGACACGGAGGAATAAACATCAGAAGGTCTCCTACAGAAAATCTGCATGGAAACGAGATAAGGAAGACTGCAAGAGTAGTGTTTCCGTGGAAAGTCTCATGAAGCGGAATCGATGCGGAGTTTAAATGAAGTAAGAAGATCTGGAGACGCTGTTTTGCTGTAATACGAATGTGCTTCATTAATTCTTCATAAGTTTTGGCCCATATATTTAAGTCTGCGATACTCAATTCTTTTTTTTACGCTCTTTCAAATTAGCCTCCGTAAATATGAATGTGTTTGCCGAAGATAATAATTGGTGAAATTATATTCCTACTGATTCGATGGTTCCAGCACAATAAATCATGACAAAACAGTGAAAATAAGAGAATATGACGAAATAGGACTACACAGAAGAGAACATGGAAAATAGAGCATTAACAAAAAAGTAAAATGACATAACAGAGTAGTGACAAGTCACTGCACTGCTTGAGTAATATAATTCTCTTCTACCGAATTTCTATTCTCAAATTCTAATTGAAGTGTGGAAAACAGATTTGGAGAAGTTAATCAAAACTTTACTTCGAAAATTTGCTTTTAATGATGGTCTCACTGTTGTGAAGGTGTATTGGCCATATAAATGTATCACTTTATACAAAATTGCTTAAATAATTGAAAATAATAACTAACGTGAAATTTTACATTCTCATGTATTCTCAATTTTTATTAAGGGGTAATTATTCATATTGTTAAAAATGATGGAAATGTCTATATTATATTTCGTGATGTTTTATTTAAGCAAAACATCCCGAAAACTTGTTTTGATAAGTTGAAACTTAATTCTGTTTTGTTACTGTTCTATTTTACCATGTTTATTTATGTTCAGTTACCTAATTTGACAATACTTCTGATCAGGCTTTCCCCAATCTACCAACAGTTCGTTCGTTATCTCTGCTATCGCATGTTTCACTTATCAACATTGTCTCTCTTACTCGTATGTTTGTCACTGTTAACAGTAGCATTGCTTAAAGAGCTTCGACAGCTAAGGTCATTTCACACGTATTTGCTCCCACCGGAAATCGAAACATGGACCATATTCTCCAAGGTCGAACGCGCTGCCCCTGACTATCCTGGAGCCATATTTTGTCTTCTTACAATAATAATATCTTTTTTCTTATTTCCTATGTCAACTTAATGAAATCATGCTGAGAGTTTTATTCTTCCAGTAAATGGCAGGTATTACCTTCGGTGGTATATTGCGAAAACCTTATCAACGTTTCTATTGACTAAAATCTAATCAAGACTTTTGGGAACTAATTAAATTTTTTATTATCAGTCATCTTTGAAAACTAATCACTTCGAGATATGCTAAAAAAGGGGAAATATCATTTCCCGTTGTGGATCCGTGAGCTTGTTTATAGAATCATCCATTTAATTTAAAGAATTAAAGGCAAAAGCGCTACCCGATTGGCTATCCCGGTGTATGTATGCTATTCGCTGATTATGGTTAATAAGAGTTTTTCAATAAAAATAATTATGGTAACTTAGCGCAGTAAGGAAAAATCTAAGGAAACGGATAAATGTAAGTAAGAAATAATCTGGATTGACCGGAACTTGAACCTGGTTCTTCAATTTGCCGGGCGGCAGCTCTATAAAGCAGATATATATTATAAGTGAAAATCCGGGCAAGAAATATTATTATTAAAAAAATGTCATATTTGTGTAAGACTTTACTTTTATAAAAAATTGAAGAAGTTTTACATGTTTCAAAACTTATTCAGCAAATACCCGTTTCAGAGATGATTACCCTGTTACCCTGATGATTCAATGAAATATGTGTTAAGAGGTTAAGAAGAAATATTTCTTCGTCTTTATATTACAAGATTCTCATCCTCATTTAAGTTCGTCCGCAGCAATCTTTCAGAAGATGTATTTCATTTTCATCAACTGTCTCGTTTATAATTTTAATCTAAATATTCTGCTTTTCCCAAAATTCCCCTTTCTCATATTTCGTCTGAATTTCCTTGAAAATTTTCCATCCCTCCCGTCTTAAAGGTCGAGCGTTTTTTAGAATACCCTCAAAGTTAAAGATTTAAGTGAATGGCTTCCATTAAAAGAAAATTTGAGGTCTGTAACTCCGCGACATAATGCCTCAAAGAAATTTTTATATGCTAGCTGCCTAAGAGAACTAACTGTCGAAGCAAACACAAAGGGAAATATAAATGTTATTAATTAAGTTAGATCTTTCAGTGAATGTGTCATGGTAGTAATGGAGAAACAGGGAATTTCGAGAAATGAGGCGAAGGGGCCGCAGCTTTTTACAATCTTACAAAATGTTCATTCATAAAACTGAAATGAGGAAACTTAAAGAGAAATTTTTCCATTCAACATTTTACGGAAAAAGTGGCCATTCCTAAAAAGCCGTGCTAAACCAAAAGACTTGAAAAAAGATTAATTTGTCTCGAGAACGGGAAGACTGGAAAAACCTCCTCGGAAAAATCTTTAAACAAATCTAAACTAGTTTTTATGGAATTATCCCATATTATATGGAATATTAATTAATGTGTGAACTCCATTAAGGCACGTGTAACAAAGTAAATAAAATTTAATTAAATTATTGATTTTTGAATTCCTTCTCTTTTTCTGGGTAATTTTTAAGGACATTCATTTTGTGATATTCTTTATTTAAGATAATTATTGGTTTTTTATCTGTATTTCATTGCAGTATCATATATACTTGTACTAGTTGCCCCGCGAAAAAATTTCGCCCAACCAAATGGAAAGTAATTGAATTGTACGAGAAGGTGTGTTATTTAAGTAATTTTTAGTGTTTTTGTATTCGTTTGTATTAATTAGAGAATTTGTTGAAATGCATTTGTGTAAAGATATAGAGTACCAGTGTACTTTTCGATATACCCCGTTTTTATTGATAGATATCGATGTCTACACGTCCAGTTACGAAACTCTATGGAAATATTCAAATCTTTTCTCGATTTTTCGACCAAATGGTGCATTGTTCATTTATTGATATATTTTATCTGGAACTGGGAAACTTTCCCTTTCAAATAGTATTTCATCTATATGTTTTGATGGAGTATGAAGGGAAAAAGCGCTGGTTACCGTAAACGGATGTTTAGAAATAATATATTTGTATTATTGTATCCACCAGGTCTTGAACATAATCGCAGTGCTTTTAATGAAATGAAGCAACGCCCCATCACGTTGAACCTAATTTCTTAGTAAGCAATAATCATTAGTGGTATTCAATCCTTTTAAAAGGTCTGTAATAACAAGTTACTATGAGTTCTTCATCTTTCCCAATTTTCTGCATCAACGTATCTAGGAAGTGCGATAACTCTCTTAATTCCTATCCAATTACCTTGAATCTTTTTCAACTTGTACCCCTTCCTTCTAACTATCCTTCGACCGTACTTCTTTGATCATTCTCTGATCATCTCCTTCTGAAGAGGTCTTAACAGCTGGTTTTTCTTGAAAGGAATATCAAAGATAATTTTGGATCTTAAGTTTCCGTGTATTTGACTTTTACAGATGTTACTACTTCCCCATTCGAGATCCAACACGTCATAGCAAGATTTAACTTCAGAAGGAAACAGATCACAAGTTCTAAGACGATGAAGCAGTACTGCCTCAATATTCTTTCAAATGATTAAGGTATTTTTATTCTACTTTCTATATGGAAATAGTTGTCACAGTTTTGTAAAACACTTTCCATCACCGGTTTTAATAGTGCACGTTAAATTGTAACGTTGCTTACGTTAATTAATCTCCTAATCAGTGAGGAGTCGTTTTGCACATGTTTTCCGATATTAGGATGGGATGGACTTGGGTAGATAGATAATAATATATAAACAATGTTTACATGTGGTACACCTGGAACACCTAAAAGGTTAAATTTTTTAAAAAACACTAAAAATCTCATATTTAGTGATCTAAGAAAGTAGGATAAAGTCGTAAAATTACACATTGAGCCATATCTATGGGAAATATTCTAACAAATAAATAGGCGATGGCAAAATTACAAGTATAATCTGCTTCTGTTTTAAACCAAGCAACATACATAACTAACTTTAATCTATAAAAGATTAAATAATAATTATCTTGACGTCAGGACTCCAGGATATATAGAGATGCAAAAGAAATGAAAAAAGCAAGAAAATACAGGATACGTACATCAGCAGTTGAAGAAGTAAAACTGTAAGTAATTTAATTTTAAAGAAAAGCATATATTGAATTCCTATGCGATCACTTAGCGTTTACCAAGAAAGTATTTTAAGTTGAAAAAGCCCTGATTTTATTTCAATGACGAAATAAACTAAGTAATAAAACCATTAAACTCTAAATATGCAAAATTATGTACGCGAAAACTAAAGCTAAGGTTTTTCAATGTATTCAATGAAAAGTGGACGTTAGATAAATTATTTAGAAAGGTATTCCGCGGTCGTCCAGGCATATAAAATGGACTTAAAAAGAGATAAATCCACTATTAGAAACGAAAATTGGAACACGACTTTTAATGCACTAGAGGTTGAAGACATTCCGTTAGTCGTTTGTCGTCTTCTAGGTACTAAAGCACCTGGGGAAGGCCAGGATTTCCGAAATCTAAGAAGAGTAATTCCTAGAAGTCGGTAAAATGCCAGCCTCTCCGGTTGCTTCAAAACCTTTAAGACGCTGAACCCGACAAACGACTAACAGAGTGTTTTATAATCTCTAATATATCCACATCCAAAATACGGCGGATGTTCGTGTTAATAATAAAAAATCCGGGAATTTGAAAATAAGGATATTTATTTTTACATTTACATTTTTCCGGTGATTTTAATTACGATGAGGGGAACCCATACTATTCTTAGCGAGGCTTGATTATTTCGGCTAAGGTGTAGATAATGACTCCAAATTAATGAGGATCGTTGAACTATAATCATACTGTAACCCTTTCTGAGAAAAGAAGTCCGCTGGCAAACATAGCAAAAGATAACGAAACGTTAAGTGGACTTCGGCAGAGTTCATCCGACAAAATCGATCTTTCCAGTTCAATCTGGTTATTCAGCGATAAAACGTGACAATATATGACGTAGAACAAGTGATCCGCTTACGTCATGGAGGCGTATATAGATTCAAACTGCTTAGAAGCCAAATCTCTAAGGCCTACGCTCAGGTTAATTGAGGAAGTACCTTGTCGTCTTTTATCCCCAATAATCTCTGAAATAGGTGTGTAATACACGCATCCTTACAATAGCTGTGTGAAAGTGCGGCTTCGAGCGCGTTTCCGCTTAAAGATGAGGAGAATCCGGAAGGAAATTTCAAATATCGAGCGAACCACGAACTTGCGTGAAGAATTCTCATACCCTAAAAATTCCCCAAACAGCGTCATGATCATCCGTGCATGATTTTTTACTCAGTTTACTTTTCGTCATTTATTTATCACTAAACTACGAAGATGTCTTGTTGCAGCAGCTAATGCATTTGCTGCACGAATAATTGTCACTTGCTGCACAGCTTTTCCCATCACCATATGCAAATGCTGCATAGTTTTAGGAATGGGAAGAGTTGCATAGAATTTGTGGCAAATAACACATAATATATACTTATCGGAAAAATCTTTGCAGTATTCCATGATAATAGTAAATAAGATATAGTGAATGTAAAACCTGCGCAGCATATGCTATAAATAATTTATTATTATACAGATATGAATAGCTGAGCAGCAATTACTGCGAATGATACTTAATATATAATGACGGGAAAAGCTGCGCAGTATTCGATGAAAATAATACATAATATATAGTAACGGGAAAAGCTGTGCAGAATAGCTACAAATAATAACTAATATAAAGTGATGTGAAAAGCTGAGCAGCATTTCCTGAAAAGAATAAATAATATATAGTGATAGGAAGAGCTGCTCAGCAAATGCTTTTCCTGCGCTGCTTTGCATGTATAGTAATTAGGAAAGCGTTAAAGCATTTGCTGAGAATAATGCATAATTTTTACCAATGTCAAAGCTGAGCAGCATATGCTGGAAATAGTACATAACACTTTGTTACGGGATAAGATGAACCCAATTGCAACAAATATTGCAAAAGATATAGTGATATTAAAACTTACACGGCATTTGCTGCGAATTATACATCATGTATTGTGATTGTAAAAGCTGCTCAGAACGCGAATGCTGCGAAGAATAAATAAAATATAGTGATGGGAAAAGCAGCTCAGCATTTGCTGAGAAATATACATAACACATAGGGATGGGAAAAGCTGCTCAGCATCGCTATATACTTTGTACTTTTTGTAGCAACGCTCCACAGCTTTCATGAATATAATACTTTATATATAGTGATGGGAAAAGGTGCGCAGCAACTGCTTTGAATAATTTATAAACATGGTTATGGAAAAAACTGCACAGCAATTTATGTAAATAATACATAATATATAGTGATGGGAAAAGTTTCATAGCTTATGATATGAATAATACCTACCACACGGTAATGGGACCAGCTGCCCAGCATTTGTTGTGAATAATACATAACACATTTTGAGGGGAAAAGATGTGCAGTATTGCAAGAAAAAACTATAATATACTCGTATAGTAATATAAAAAGCTGTGCAAGATTTGCTGAAAATGATACATAAAATATTGTGTATAGTGTTATAGTGTATAAAAGCTGCTCAACACTTACTGCGAATAATATATATTATTGCTTTCTTGCTGCCTGGCAGCTGATTTGCGCAGTTTTGCAGCTTTTCTGCTGCTGGACAGCTTTTTGCTGCGCAGTTGGACAGCTTTTTGATGCGTTTTGGGCACCTTTTTGCTTCTGGGTAGCTTATTGCTGCGCTGCTGTTTTGCTTCGTAGCTAATGCGTTTGCTGCACGAGGAATTGTTATTTGCTACACAGCTGTTTCCATCACTTTATCCAACCTTTTCAAATGCTGGATAGCTTTTAGGAATGGGAAGAGCTGCACAGGATTTGTGGCATATAATACATAATATATATTTATCGGAAAAACTGTGCAGTATTTGATGATAATCTAATATAATGAAATCTGTGGGTGTGTGTATGTATGGGTGTATGTATGTTCGCCTATAACTCGAGAACCTTAAATGGCACAACTTTCAAACTTTCACAATTGTTAAATGTACTCCCTGCGCAGATATTAGGCTACCTTTCTTTTATCTATATGTCCCCCGTTCTAACCCAGACATGAAAAACCGTTCTCATAGAAATGCACGTAAACCTCAGTTTTATCGGTTGCAGGCTATATTTCTTTTGCAAAATTAAAATTAGAAATTAGAAATAATAGGCTTACGAAAGCGAGATAAGCTCCAAAAGAAAGAGAAATAAATAGAGATTCTTATTTTGGTCGTGAAATATCGGTATTGGGTCAATTTGGCGATAATTCGGTTAAAATATATGGAAATTTCGTGAAATTTTGAGGCTATAAACAACGAATCCCCTTGTCGACAAATGCAATCGTTGAAACCTAGGTATTGCGTTTTTCCGTAAGAATACACGGTGATTTTAGGTCCATATGAAAGATGATTAGAATGAATGTTCATAGGAGGCAATAGTCTGAAATTTCAGCATTTGCATTTTCGAACAATTTGCATTGTTGATTCACATGAGACAACGTCCGATCATTTAGGGAAAGTTTCTTTATCACCTCGACTTTGCCAACTCTATTTGAAAATAATGAAGCTACTAAGTGTGATTTACGCTGTAAAAACTTTAAATTGATAAATGTATACTGCGTGCAGCCTTGCGGCTTGTGGCAGTGGGTGTCTGAACCATGACTCCAATACAGCGCATTACATTAATATTTCGGGTAAATGATACCTTAATTAAACGCCTAATTTTTTACACGGGCGATCTTTTATATCCGTGAGAGCCGAGCAAAACGCAAGGAATATTGTCTCCATCCAAATTTTCTCCATTAAAGGATTCAATGTGAAGCAGAGCAATATTATCTTAATAAGTAAATTTAAAAGAAACAAGGAAATGGGTATAAGTGATTATTGCACGAGATGACGTGCACCCAGAAAAATCCAAAGAAGAAGTCACCTAACACAATTGTGAAAAACTCCTAAAGAAAGAAAATATAACACGATAACTTTTCCTATCGTGGATTCGAGATTTGGATTCAAATTATAAGAAATTTGAAAATATTAAACATTTTCGTTTAGATAACATTTTCATTGATCGAAGCTAAGTGAGAGATGTTAGATTCTCTTCTGCACATGTCATTACCTAATACATTATCTACTGTTTATTTATATATCCCCGTTGAAAATCAACGGGCGCCTCATATATCATATTCTGATGGTAAGGAACCGGGACTTAAGAAATTCTTTGGCTGGTAAAACCAGCATCTCACTGTTGCCTCAAAACATAGTATGACTTAATGTCAAGTGATTTTAAGAGGCTCTAATTTTGTGTATCGTACTACTTTAGGAAAATTGACGTGAAAATGATTTCCATCAATGAAATCTTCTTAATTTACCACTCATACTTTTCTAAGCATTTCCATCAAACCGAAAAATTGACCGGGATCGTGCGTTAAAAAGGGACAGTTCTAATAAAAAATGAGACTTACGATAAGCCTACTCACACACCGTCTTCCATTTTTCCTCTTATCCAACCATGTTGCTGTTTTCCTAATGGTCAATCACTTCTTTTCTTGTAAACCTCTGTGAACGGTAAAAAATAATTAAACTCATGAATTGGAATGAATATAGATGACTGTAAGAACTTCCATACTACGGCTTCCATGAGCAACGAAAGGCACGTGAAGCCAATTTTCCGCGTATATTATTCAGTATTTATAGCTAGGAAAGAACTTACAATACTATCATTCGATCTGATGGGAAAGAAGTAAAACTTCATGTTCTTTTTCATTCGTTTACGATTGTATGAGTGAGTAAAATGACGGAACAATAAATCGCAACCGTAAAATTCAATACATTCCCGGGATATTTTCGATGTGAGATGAATAAATTTTGGAGGGCTTCATCGGAGATACCCTCTTCGATTCGCAGGAAGAAAACGATTTGGTTCCAAAAAGGTATCTCGGAATATCTATTGGGAAACTTTGAAGCCGAGCGTAGTGTCTCTACGCTACCACAAGCTCTGTTGATAAACACGCCGAAAGACAACAAAGCCGCAGATCGATTTATGCCCCCCGACACGAAATCTAAAGTAAAAGTCTCCAGGGCAACCGGGAAAACAAACGATGAATAGCTTACACTTATAGCTTAAACCTTGGGATGGTTTTTGTAGTCTTTGTTATGACAATTTAATGGAACTTTAATATGAAAGTCGATTATGCGATGCTATACTTCCTCAACCTTTTATTATTTAAGCCATCTGCTCCTTCTCTTCAATATCGCATTTCATATGATCCGATGCTCCATATTTTTAGGCCATAAAAATATACCGTCTGAAGATCAAATAGAGATCTGCTCACCTCCAATCCTCAGAATTTTTATTGTACTTGAGTTTTCAATCCTTAAAGATGAAACGGTTGTAAAATATTCTTTCGGAATATACGCATATCGTAAATTAGAATCAAATAATTCTCTTTCTAATTCAATTTAGGCCCTAGGATAAATCCGATGCAACCAGCAATGAGAAACGCAATAAACAAGATGCGTATTTCACTTTTAAGATTATTTGATGGTTCAGATCACTCGACCAACCAGATACCACTATAATATGGTATTTTAATATTACAACCATTTAAATCATTGAATAATGAATTGACTGGATTGATGAATGTAAATAGATCTACATTAAAAACCTAAACATTAATATTAGTAGTGATGTGCGAATCGTTGTTTTTTCACTTCGAATCAAATTCAAATAAATTGACTAAATCTTTGATTCAATGTATGTCACTTTGTCTCTTGTAAAATACCTAACCGGAATTTTTGTCTCCTGCTTATCTTCGTCGTCCGCTATAATAGCTTTGTAAATTTATATTAAGAGAAGGAGATTTTTCGATTTAGATATAATTTCGTAATTATACTAACTTTCAGAAATAAATTAGGTTTGGAGAGAAGCGAACTTGTGTATATGTGCCATACAAATTTCATGCAGTAAACTGAAAAACAAAAGAAAAAGGAAAGAGTAACGAAAACATAAGTCTCTGCCGCTTGAATTTATATTCGAGTTGAATTTTTGCAGGTGTCGATTCGGTTCAAAATTTTAGTCGAACAAAAACAAACAAAAAAAATAATTCGATTCGAAATTTCGAATATTCGCAGACCCCTAACGTTTAATACCGCCTGATTCCAACCATCATTCCGTCGCAAACAGCGGAGAAAAAGGCAAGACTCCGAGGCGATTTGAGTCAAAGGTGAAAAACATTACCACACGGATGAACGATCGATTACCATTCAATATATTCTCAGGGTTTGGGACTAATTAGTCGCAATACGGAGCGATAACCAACGAGTCGAACCAGGCCAACGCGTACTTGCGTTTAATCCGCTCGGACACCGACGTGTCTGCAAACATGTCCGCAAAACTCTTCACGAGGTGTCGCGTATACACTTCCGATTTGAGGGCGCGCATAATGGATCGGACGGGGAAGGAGACACTCTGATCGACCTACGGAGTAAATTCAGGCGGAAACTTATCGGAGTCTTATAAGAGATCTCTGAAACAAAGAACCTATCTGAGTGTAAGGTGAATTATCGCCCAATCGATGTGCTGTGGTCTGGAAGAGTGCTTATCGAAAAAAGTGCATCGTGTAGGAGGGCTGCAGGCTGACGTTTTGCTGAAGATTGAATTATCGCCAGCAGTAAATCGGCTTGGACGTGAGGCCGCTTTGTTTTAAGGTTGACTGATTGAAATCAAAATCACTAGAATGTTTCTTCGAATACTTTCTTAAATGAGCCGATCCCGTTTTATTGCTGTATTCGCTACGTAGTAATTATTTCCGTAAACAGTAACTATTATATACCTACATTTCATTTTATCCAACGTATTACTTTAAAATACTTAAAATACATTAGTAATGGATTACAACGTAGACAAAATTTATATCATTATCAATTTATTAATTATTTACTTATTAATAATTTATTATAATGTAAAATCTATTATTGTATTCTCATACAATCTAATATAATAAAATATACTACATAAAATACAAAGAAGAAGCGGGTATGAAAACGTCTGACAGGACTGGAGCACCAATACGAGATTTTCTTCCATTACGACCTATATACTATAATATTACATTTGTATATGTATAAAGTATTTTTCATTTTCTAGAAAATGTATTAATAATTTGCTAGATCATTAAAAAATTAATACATTAATAGTTTATGTACGAATTTTTTTACATCTATCAGCTATCACAAACTATAGATTCACACAGTTTCTTTCATACCCTCTTCTATGTTGGAATTAATTAGTTTTGGGTATTTATTTCCTAAAAATTTATTTGATTTTCTTAAATCTATAAACTATTCCAATTATTTCTCAAGCTATAGAAAAAATAAATCTCTATTTAAATTACTCAAATGCAATAGCGACGGGTAAGTTAGTAGCAGAAGCATATTATTGTATTACAAATCTCTCCAGGATTAAGACCATTTTAATTTATTTATAGAGTTGCAAAACCTTGAAACTCATTTCATATTCATAAATTGCTCAAAATGACACGTAAGTTAAAATAAGGATAAGAATTAAAGACAAGATATGGCAGTTATTTCGCTTATCACGATATAATTACATTTCATTTCATATCCACATTCATAATTTTACTTCATTTTCCTCGTTCTTTTCATAGGATCCGGAATTATATTTTTATGTTTACCGCCAAGTTATTTTCAGGAGGTCTGAATAATGTCGGATCACCTAAATGTTCGACAAAATCATCCATGACTCACGTTTCTGCAGACCGCTTCTCCCTGATCCCATTATTTTCGGAATTCGTTTGTTTAATTTAACGACTATTTATAGATCGCAAACAAGCCTAAATTAGAATCATAAATATTTCCGTCAGTAAAAGGTTTTTCTTCGCTTATATGGATTTGCGAGGATCCGTCGAGTCTTATCACCGTCGAAATATCTTTTATAAGAATTATGTGGGAGAAGTATTATCATTCTAAGCACTCGGATATGATAAACCGTTGTTAGATAACTCCGCATAAAAATAGAAACTATGAGATACATGGCATATATATAGCGTCAAAAGACACGACCAGATGGGAGTTCATATCTACCGCTTGCCTATTTTTGTTGTTACCCTGAAATTTCATGCAGTATTTTCATAAAATTTTTGGAAAAAAATATTGGTCTTAGTGAATTTCAATTTTTTCCTTCATTCTAGCATTGTCATTTCATAAGTATCTCACGCCAGGTAGATTATGATCCTAGGGAGTAACCAAGAATGTATTATGCTCAATGATAGCCAATATTTCTGAAAAATAGCCTAAATGTTGGTGAAGAAATTGTGTATGCCATTGAGTATTTAGTCAGAATAAAAAGTAAAAAATTCCGTTTAAACAAATAATATGCTGAATATTCACCCAATCTTCTTACATAGTTTGAGAAAAGTATATTAAATTTCATTTCGTTAACAATTTTCAGGGTAAATTCCAGTTTCCGTAAACTAAATCGCTTCTTTCTCCTTATTGATTCTCCTAAACCTGATGATGCTACCTCAGTAGCGAAACCGGTCGTAATGAAAATTTATGGCAATATTATAAAGTGACTCCATTTTCATTCTTTGATATCTTTATTTCTTTCGGATTTTTAATAATTCTCAGGTACGTCATCTCAGAATGACAGAAACTCGTGATTTATCATAAACGTTTCTGGAACGACGAAGATATGCTGTAAATTTATTTTTTAGGTGAGACCTAAATGAATTCTGTATCTCTCAAATTAAATTATTCGGCATCATTCATATTTCTATGCAATTCATATTGACACAGCAATGAACAAGACAGGGGAAAGAGTAAATAAATAACAAAAAATTAAAAGAAAAAATTAAAATAAATCAAATTCCCTACAGCCAGAAAGTCTATCAGTAGTAACATTCTTAAATAAGATTAGACAAATCGAGGAATCTATTAGCTGTTAAAAAATAACCACCCAGAAGGCTGATGGACTTAATGCTGCAAAATTTCAATTCAATGGGATAAGGTGATGAGAAATCGTTATAAACATCGACTTTATCAGAAGTGCTCTGACAGCAAGAACACCGCTCTCATATTATTTTAAAGTAGTGCTTTGGTAGTAATGTCTTTTTGCACATATGAACTCTCACCGGAAATCGAACCCGGGACCACCAAAGTTGAACGCACCGCCCACCTCTGATAGAGCATACGGAATTTCCACTCTTCGAAACGAGACAAAAAAATCTGCGATGAAGTTATCGTCGAGATTGACCATCTGTTATTTGACCTCGAATTCCGTTCGAAGTATTTCTATGCACCAACAGACTGGGCGACTCTATTGTTGGTGCTGCGTCAGAGAGGGTGACCCAAGGGCATGGCAAAAGGTAACAGACTTCTTCTTGGCTTCCGAGTTTGTTTCTCCGGAAGCGTCGAAGATCTCAAACCCCAGAGGTTCTCCTTCGATCCTTTACGGAAACCCTTTCAGAAAGGAACGCAGTCATTTCTCTTCGAAGTTCAAAAATAGAGCGCATGAATGTTCTGCCGGTGGAGAGAGCTCCCTTTGATGAGTGGAACGTTCATTCATGAAGTCCAAGAGCATTAATGGAGCTGGAAAACTCCCAGTTTTACCGAGATAAAAAGGTTTGCCTAACTCGAGGGAAGAAAGTCGCACTCGCAAAAGAAGAGGGAGTCTTTTCAGGAGTGGCAGTTTTCGGAATTCCTTTTCCGGAATTCGGAAGTATCATTCGAAATTTTTCGGGAGGCGAATTTAGGTGATTCGGTCAAGAGAATGGGTTTATTCCACAGAAAGTTTGGGTCTAACTCCTCGCCCTATTGCGTGAAACATTCCAGAAATGAGGCACTTGAATAATTCTCATTTCCCTTTAATGGCGTTTAGTATATTTCTCAATGGATTTTATAATAATTATGATAATAATCATCAAATTGATTAAAATAATTCTAATAATAGTATTATGTAATTATAACATTATAAAAATTATGAAAATGATGTATTATATATCTACGATTATCCGCAATTATAAATATACTTATCATAAAAATTAAATTTATAGATGAAGCCTTTAGTTTTTAAAGTCCATGACGGTTAAAATTAAGTTTACAATGTGAAATTCTACAAAATAAATTTTAGCACACCCATTATAAAAATACTTCATAGATAAAGGTAAACATTAGGAGTCGAGGTTGACTTTCTATTCTAATCTAGCGGATTTTATGTAGGCTTGAAGATATAAGCGTCTTTTTAGGTCGATACCATTAAGAAGTTTCTCGAAACTTATTTACAGGTGCTAAATGATGTTATCCAATAAAACTGACAACTAAAATTTTTTTGATATGCATTACAAAACAAATTATCCATTGCTAACCTAAATTACGCAGCAGCAAGCGCCTGATAAACGTAACGTCATAATGTGATCGCATTGCAAATAGAGAAAACTCAAACGTAATCGTTTACAGTAAATTACTTGCATGTTTTCTTATCAGTCTCATAACACACGCTTTCAAATACAGGATGGAAATGCCTATCTAGCGGAAAACAACAATGCTGATAAATAAATGAAATTTGAAAATTCTTCTTATATTAACCATTCAAAGATGTTTACATCGTAACATTTTCCTTTCAAAAAAAGTATGTAGTAATTGACGGTATAGATAAAGTTAGCGAAAACTATAATATAGAGATTCTTCACCTACCATATGTATATCTTTTTTCTAAATACTCAAAAAAGATCGTCTAAATGTTGGAAGTGACTTATTATTCTTTTCTAAATAAAGAAATTTTATTATTCTTCCTACTTCTAAATTCCTTCGCCTTTGAACGATAGCAGTGGAATGATTAGCAAAGATAGGAAGATATGCAAACCATCTCTGCTGTAGATCATCTAATCAAACTCGCAGTATTTCAGGGCACTGCGTGACTCGCACTAAGGAAGAGAGGAATTAAACTGCAGTATACTCGAAAGCAACGGGGATTGCGTCTTTCCTCATCGTAAGGATCTTGAACGAGAGCTTTGGCAAACAATGACTGAAATACTTCATCGAAAGGAATGCTTTCCATTTCCGCCGAACCAAGTGGCTTCCTGCCGTAACTGCCGTGGTGAGGGAGCTGAAATATGAGCCCGTATGCTATCGGTACGCCGACCAAGATCTATCAAAACCATTCTGCGAGAAAGTATATATCCTGAATAGGAATTTTGCTTAAGTTTGGCGAAAACACAGTGCTTGTAATGACCAAGAAATGAATGAATGTGATATATATATATATATATATATATATATATATATATATATATATAAGTTTAGATATAAGTTTGCACTATATTAATGCCACGGATAGAAAGTACAGAAATATGTTTACCCTTTGAGTACTACTTTAAATTTATAAGAAATAGGATAATATAAAAGAACCTCAAATTGTAGAATCAGCAAATGAGAAAATCTGTATTCCTTTTCCAATTTTCGTAATTGTCTCTAGGTCTAAAGTCTCTCTCTGACAGAAAAACCAATTTGAGCAATATTTGGAAAATTTTTCGGCCTACATTCACTAAATAGTTGTCCGAGGCCCGGTTCTTATTTTCGGGGATTTACATTTTTATTTTAATGTTAAGTTCGATGTTCGGCCATCGATCGCCACGTCCTCCAAGTTTGGGAACAACCCTTCTCATACCCTCGAGAATAATCATGCGTGTACTAACTTGAGGTGATTAAAATTTAAATATGTTGAGTATTTCAGTACATTACCATTTCAGACGAATCGGGTCCCCTCCGGTAATTGAACCCAAGACCTTTTTCACCAATGTCGAACGTACTACCCACCTGGCTACACGGGAACCCTAAATAAATGTGTAACCAAAACATGAATTACGTTTCCCTTTGAACACAAATATTTCAGATAACTGATTTATAAATACTGTGACCGTAGACGTTGTGCTGCCGCTGGAAAAAATGCAGGAATTAAATTATATCGCTTATAATTATTTTAAAATTGTACTGATGAGCTCAACAAGTGCTTTATTCGAGGGAACGATTTTAAATTGGCCTGATTCCTTAACCATTTTGCAATTATAAGTCCGGAGAGAAACTTACTTATGCCACAAAAACTTCTATTTCTTGAGTCATAAAAAAAGGTATACTTCACTGGCTAACACTTATTCCGAACATCGTAACCCAAACACTATACACATCAGACCATAGATTTACGCCCGAATAGAATTATCAATTATTCGCATTTCCTCACAAATACTGCCAGATACGAATATTGTCGTCTTTGGTTACACCAGGTTTACAGACGCCAGTAACAAATCTTTCATTATATAAAAACAAACGAGCTATTTATCTTTCGCAATAATTTGGAATCCAATTCATGCGACGAAATAACAAACAAATCTCTTTCTCTTTCCTAATATTCTTTTCTTTTATTTTAATAGGAGAACTTAATAATCAATACGGTGTACAGACGTAACCCCGGGACCACTATGGTGGCCGTAAAGGAATAGCTATAGTAATAATAATAGTTCAGGAACCCTGAAAAAAACTTGTATGGTAAATAAGGGATGTTGAGTACGGATAGGTGATGTAAGTAAATTTGTTTTTGGTATTTGCAGTACGTAAATACTTGAAATAACTAAAAATGTGAAAGAATTGAAATACTGTATAGTTGTAGTTAGGGGAAAATTGTGCAGTAATTTTGTAGCAAAGTGGTATTTGTATCATATAAATTTATTGCTGTGGGTAGTTGATATATCTTCTGTAATTTTCAATAATTTTGTATCATGTATATTTTAATATTTTATTTACATGAAAATGAATAAAATACAAGCAAAGAACGTAATCGTATATTCATAAATCAAAGGAGTTTGATTTATGTACCAAGAACAGAATCCTCTAGAGATAAAAAAAAAGAGACCGTACGTATTTGATAGGATTTTAAAACATTTTTTTGGTGTCATTTGCAACATTACCGAAGGTTATGCGTCATTCATAATATTTTCATATTATATATTGGTACTGGTGTTAAGTTTGTTGCTCATATTATCCTAAGATTGACAAACGAAATGCAGAAAAGTGAGCTAATACAATTGCACGGATTTTGGGATAGCTCGAAATTTTGGTTAGAGAATGCTCCACTTATATTCGTAAATCTAGTAACTTAAATGCCTCTATCTATAGTGTTCATTTACATCAATTCATGAGTTTTATCAAAGACTTCAAACGACGGAGGAAAATAGCGATCTGCTTTAAAAATATACGTGACCCACATGAAACATCACGTATATTTAGAGAATTGGAGTTACGACAATGAATTTTAAGGCCTCTAATATAATTCGCTTACGTAGCTTGACAAAAGAGCAACATGTTTTGGTTGGACAAGAGCCTAGAGAGAAGCCTTTGGTAGTCGAGCATGAAGAAAGTACTGACCTAACTCCAAAAACCTTCCAATTAACACCGACACTGAAAGGCTTCAACACGATTGCTTCTGCGAGTATACGTCAAGCAATTGTAATGCAGATAAGATAAGAGTGTAGGTATTCCGTTCCGGGATCCATCCCAAAATCGATCTCCCCGTATGAAAGATATTTTACTTTAGAGTATTATTTTTGACGCTTTTTCAGCGTAGTTTAGCTTACGGCGTAGTCTTATCTTCATTACATAATAATCTTCATTAACATGTATATTTGTTTTTCGACAAAATTTTACTGATTTGAAATAAATAATCCTTTTACAAAACCATTATGCGCTATTAATAACGGAGCTTCCTGATAGCCAGGTTGGCAGCGCGTTCGACTTTGGTGAAACTGGTCCGGGGTTCAACGATTAGGGACTAATATTCAAGATATCTTAAGCAAAGTAATTCACGAGATAAATGTTAAAGAGCGACTTTTTAGGAAGAAATATTATTTGACCCAAATTAATCTAATTAGTCTGGATACGCAGCATATTAGTCTCGCTTTTCTAAGGGTATATTTATTCATTTATCCAATTTTCACATAGAGATAGATAGATTAACCCTTTAACGGCGAGGTTAAGCCAATGTGGGTCGCTCTCCTCTCTAACCTAGTACATCATTATAAGATGTACAAATATTGACTAAAGTAATAAAAAAGAGTATATTGTGGAAAAAGTCTTTGCAACAGAAGGTTGGCGTAGAAAAAACCTAAGTTGCAGGAAAATAATCAAACAAAATGAGGTGAAAACCGCAATGATACTCGTACAGTAAAAACTAAAAAGGCAGTAAATAAATAAAAATTTAAGCTAAGGAAAGGAAATTCAAATTTTGGAAGTATAAAACAGAAAAATATTTCAGTTCAAAAGATACGGATAACTACAAAAAGAATTAAATTACCAAGTTCAACGTAACAACAGTAAAGATCATTCTAAACAGCATGATTAAGGTAATCAAACAACCAATAATAATTATATCAGCCAGTTGCATAAGTCGAATAAGCAAAGATTTTAATCGAAATTTTCCGTGCTCATCACGTATCAATGTCAGTGAGCAAAGTCGCAAATAGAATAGACCTCTCAGAAAACTAACGAAGGGACAGAACAAGGAATGTTACGTTTCGAAGAAAAGCGCGTAGTTTTGTCTAAGGATTTAATTTTAATAAGATTCATTGCAAGTCTGTGGAAAGATCTGAAGACTTAGACCAGATTGTAGATCAGTGGATTAATCCAGGAAGAACAAAGGATAAAAAGAAAAAGGGTATAAAATAATGAGGGGAAGGTGTTAACATAGCACGAGGAGACTTCCGCCTGAAAACCCAAAGGTTATATGTACAACAGGTTTCCACTCTCTGGGAAGGTATTCTAACCACTATAATAACATACTGTGTTAATTCCACTATGTTGCTATTTTTCACTTATTACCAGTATGTTACTTTAAAGTCTACATTATCAGTGAAGCGCTAAAGAATTCCAAGGAAGGACATAACATGGTTTTTTCAATGCGATGAGCACTGGCTTTCTTCTGATTAATCTATTATCATAATTACCCAGTTGTTCAAAATGTATGAGTCTATTTAATCGACTTCAGTCAGAATTTCATAATATACTAGCAATATCATCTTCCATTTGGTATACTAGCATATCACCTTCCGCAGGTCTTTTTTTTACTTCGTGAAACTCAATTGAAATTAATGACGGAATAAAAATCAGGAAGTTATCACAGAAATACAATATTTGACCAAGATTATTACTTTTCTATAATTCTTAAATTCCTAATGTTTTAATCGGAAATCGTTCCCGAATCGAAATATTCTTCGATTGAATAGATCATTTCCTCGTAAAATGTTGCTTTTTTGATAAATAGTGTCCATAACTATCAATGTAAAAGATTAAAAGATATCGTACCATCGCCTTTCACCATCTCCCCAAACTCATCCGTATCAGCGATTCCCCACAGCCCTATTCTTCTATTTTATCCCAGAACTTTTAAATAGCCGGCTTCGCCTTAAAGATACACATACGAGGTTACAGTGCGAATGTAGTGAATGTAATTTTGTACAGAAAAAGCAATATAAAAGTGTTTCATGAGAAGGTTGTATTGATTAACTATTGTGCCTATTAAGGTGTTAGGATGTCTTAATTTATAACTGCAATTAGTACGTATATTATTCATTTAAGTCCTCACTCACTCAGTCTTGATTATGATTTTTTGTTGCATCTGTATGCTATCCTTCGGGAATTGTGTTGTTTTATTGCATTTACTGTATTATGACTAATTTACATGGTTGCATTCTGGAACAACAACATTCTGGACTCCAAATGCACCACCTCACCACAATTAACCACCTAATAATAACAATTAAAAGGAGCGTAGTAATAGTAATTTTAAATGTTCTTTGACAGATGAGGTATTTCGCACGATATTTACAAACGCGTCACCCACATGGCTATCCATACATGTATAAAATGGATCGGTATGTCCCGATTGTCCCGTCTCTTCTTCATAGTGGTTAACTTCCCGGTTTTACATGTTCGATGTGAGACCCTATCTTCTAATATCCCATTTTTAACCTTCGTTTTCTTTATCTGGGAGAAGACAAGGGGGCTGACCCTGACCCACTCACGGCGTGGCCGACATAAATACCGCCGTTTAAGAGATGGAGGTTCGTCCAGACTGGATTAAATACACCACCCTTTTCTTCACGCCTATAAACGATCCTATCACCATTAAAACTGGCACGATTTCTCCTTTGAATGAAACCAAAAACCGAACGATCCTGAGACGACCTTTATCATTCAGTAAAAGAAAATACGAGTGAGTTTAATGGCTTGTGTGATCTTGAATTAGCTCTGGAAAAAAAGTTGAAAAAATTTCCCGGAACAGAAATGAGGAAGAAGCAAGTGAAATTTCTTTGATATCAGTCATTTCTCATGAAGTTACGATATATCTTATACTACAAAAATATTTAACTCAACAGCTCAAGCTTTAACTACAGAGATGTAAGAATGAGGATATATTTTCAGGACACAAAATTAATATATTTTCGTCATAAAGTAAACATTTAGGGTCTTTAAAAAAATTGGGGACTATAAATTTTCATGGAATAAATTAAGGACAAGATATAATCTGACAAGATGAATTTCTATCATTTATACGACTTTGTATTAAGACTCCGTAACGCGAAGATATGAAAAGACAATGATTTTCATCCGCACCGCTTAAATACTTAAGTAGAACGGGTAAATTGATTATCTTTACTATATGCTAACAATTTTCACAAACTCGTGAGTATTATATTAACTGTAATACTGTTTTGAAATTGCAGAGTCATAGATTACATATCGAATTGCAGGCAAACATGATACTGCATGTTATCACGGTATCTAAAATGAACATTCTAAAAACATGAACTCACAATTTTTATAACCCTTCCTTGGCAATAATAATAATCCTTGGAGGATCTTTGATCCAGTAAATAATTTGACATTTAGAAATAACTTATTATTCACTTCTATCGAAATATTTTCCCATTGCAGTCGAGTTTAGCAATGAAATATTGTATCATTCTAATCTTTTATGCATATAAAAAACACATTAAAAAGAAAATCTCTTATTAGATTTCTTCGCAATTATGTATCCTTTAAAAAAATGTTTTGCGGATGACTCTAGAATATCTGAAGAAATACAACCGAGTAAGCAAACAAAATCACAGGTAATCTATTTAGTATTGTGGTGAAAACTTAAATTAATCATTAATTCGCCTCTTAAAAATTGGGATTTTGAATAACGTGTTAAAATAGGTTCTAAGAAAGTTTTCGGGTCACTTTTTATTTCAAAATAGTAACTATCTAAGAATCCCCAACTTAAAGCTTCATCGAATTTCGAAAGAATTTGATTTAAAAAAATGCGATGTACGAGTATTTTTGTCGGTATGCTCCATAGAAATTTATCAGCAAATATCTTCTTGATTTAACAGTGATACAGGTAAACATTCACCTTGGGCATAAGATAGACTGCTTTTCAATAGTTAAGTATTAAATTTTCGGGTATATGACTGAGAAGTTTTTTGGCAAGGATAAGTGGAAAGATGTCCGGATGTAACAAGATAAGGCCTATTATCCTGATGATAAAATATTAGAGGTTAAGGTCGAAGAGAGTCTCCAAAAATAGGGAGAAAGGCGAGGAATCTCCACTTGTTTGTGTAGACTCCCACTTGATGTGCCGAAATGGAGTTGACCAAAGAAGATCAGACTAGGTGATTCCACCATCTAATTCCTACGTCAGAGGCGGTAAAAAATAAGAAAAAGGAGAGCCTTTCTACGCAATGCGTGTAGGTAGGGAAGCAACCACGGTGAGATGTCCCTCATCCTTCTCCTTTGCTTTTAAATTTAGGATTTGACCCAATTCCGAAAAAGACAGCGTTTTTTAAGGAGTCCATCCGACACTTTCCATGTTTCTTTTCGTCTCAGAGTTCTCCGAAGCATGAAAAGGACGACAATTAGTAACTCTGTGGAGTACAATGCATTAATGTTTCATGTAGATGAGGAATGAGGTTAATGATCTGTCAATTGCCGAAGCTGCGCTTCCTCACGTGCGAAGGGTAAATTTGAGCAACTTTTTACCCTCGGAATAGACAGGTCTTCGGGTGACGTAATTGATGGTCTTCTTTATCCTGACGGCTTCCCGACTTCTCTTACGGCGAATAAAATTTGCTTTCTGCATGGCACTAGCGTGAGATCCAAGAGAGAAGATAAAACTAATCTCCTAAAGTGATATCTGGTGGAAACCCATATTCAAAATAAAAGTAATTGATGATGGTGTGAATGAGTAGCGGATCCAGACACATGTCAAGGGGAGTGGGACGATACATGCCAAAAGGTGGGGGGGTTGCGATTGAAAACAATTTCATCATGACTCATTTCCAATTAACTTTTGAAATGCCATTTTATCGTGGTAAATGTAGTGAATGCATAGTGACAGAGTAAGATACTCAATGAAGATGATCGCGCAAAAACTTCACAATCTGGTTTAAAGTTGTCAAATTCTAGGCAAACAGCCTTCTTCCAAGGCCAATGCTGTGAATATGGTCGGATTCTTAGCACTTATAAGCTAACTTACGGTGTGTTGGTTTAGTAAAAAGATACGACATCAGATACAGAAGCTTCTCCTCTAATACTCTATATCACATATTTTCAATACTCTCATAAGAAATTAATAGCCATAAAAGCAAGTAGGTATGTATAGGATAAAATTAATAGATATAAGAGACTTGAAGAGATTATTAAAACGATGTAGGTTAAAAATGGATTCAAATTTGAATATATGGATGGATCTTCCTTAACTAAAATCTGGCTTGCTAAGAGCTGCTTTACTGCAAAAATGTGTAATAATAGATAAAAAATAAAACTTGAATCGAAATTTCGAATACTCGAGCGCCTAATCTCTACTTTTCAGCAAAAACTTACTGGATTTACCAATCGCGTTTTTTCCAACCGCGTAGACTATGAGGAACTTTACTGAGGTGATGGATTACTGTATATGGATGGTTAACCAAAGATGTGCGCTAATTAAACTCATACTTAGATGCAGGGTCTGATTTAGGTTATCAAAGACCCCAAGCGCAAAGATCAGATCGAGGCCCCCACTATAATTTTTTTAAATTCGAATTTTAAATAATATAGTATAGAAATGCATGCCATATAAAACTCAGTTGCTTCACTACGGCCAGAATAAACAAAATATTAAAATAGTATACGGATGTGCGAGTCACTTTGATGTATTCTATGACGGAATAACAAAAAACAAGAAGAACTTTTCCAAGCAAACTAATTCCTATAGGAATAAGTTTGATTGGAAGGTTTTTCCTGTTTTGTTGTCATTTAAGAAAAGATTGAATTATAAGTAATATTTACGTAAGATATTATAAATAATGAATACACTTTACATTACACAATGACGATAATTATGTAGTATATTCTAGAAACTCTTATATTGTTATGTAGATTCATCCTCCATAATATTTTTTCCTAAAGCGGTAAACTCACACCAATACCCGTGAATACTTTATGCCTCTAAGAATTTGAAAAAAAGGATTGTAGTTTTATGTAAAGATTGCAGTACATTGTGTTCCCAGATAAGGTCTAAGGGCCCCTAATGGATGAGACCCTCAACTAGCGCTTGTTGTGCCTGATTGTAAATCCGTCCGTGCTTAGGTTCTAATAAGTCGATTCGAAACTTCGAATGTTCGCCAACTTTAGAGCTCGCTCAATCCTTTCACGTAACAAATAAGGTTATTGGTGTAACTGTGGTCAAAGCAATCCCACGTCCCCGATGGAAATGGAGCATCCCAGTTTGAAATCCGTCTCGCTTTATGTCCTATTTGACTAGTGAATGCACCGGACTCATTCACCTGCAAATGCCACTCGTTTTATTTAGGCCTTATTCGCTGGATCCGTTACACGCGTGGCGCCGTGCTAACTTCCGGCGTAGGCGCCAATAAGTTGCGTCTCGAAGAAGCCGACAGATTCCAGCGGCGTGCCTCTCGTAATAACGGCGCCGCACTCAAGTGCGATGACGAAACCATTCCGAACGGAGAAAGGTCATTAGAATTAAGCGGAAGTCTATCGAGTTCCCAGCAGAAAGGCCTGCTTATATTTAAAATATCGCAAGATGGAAAGATACTAAAATGAGAAAAGATCGGCCGCTAAATATTTGTATAATGATGGAAGAGGGTTTCAAGGGCGTGCACCTAGGATAACCCCAAGGAAAAAGGGACTAGAAAAAACAGACATAATCGAACCCGGGATTTTTCTTTACCCGGGATGTTGCTTTATCCAGCAAAACCAACCTGCCAGAATATTTTCTTAAACCGTATAAGATACTTTAATGGCAAGAGCAAATGCAGCTTCCTTCGTGCCACGACCTCATAGAGGCACCAGCCAAACAAAGTTGTGGTAAGGAAAACCCCTCTGAGGGTAACACAGGGAAGAGGGCTAGGATAATTTTTCTCATAACTATTATATGCATAATTTTGTACCCTAAACCGTTCATGAAAGGGTTCTCGCCGGATAGCTTAGCTTATATAAAGAATCCTCTCATAAAAAGGAATACCAGGGTTCGATTTCCGGTCCGTCAAACTATTTCAAATCAGTTTTTCCGTGGGAATATATACTTAACAGTGATAATATAAACAATCTCCCATCTACTTTTCAAGCTGCTTGCCAGGTCATTTTCGGTAAAGGTCTGATGTCCGGAAATCGGTTCAGATATTGCGGACATATCTATTACTTAGCCGGAATGAACCAAAATACTTAGAAATAGGTGACCCTAGATCAGAGGTGTTTAGCCTAGGACACGCGTGAGAGTAGCACGAGTAAATTCCCGATCTCGGGACGCGGAACTCTGACTGAATTATCATGGTTCTCTATTCTTCACTTAAAAATGAAGTCTCAGAGTAAATAAATGTGATTTCATTTGGCAGGAATATGATAAATGATTATTTATGTAGTATGTCAATCACAACGACGTAATTTAATGTTTCATAGAATATTAAAGGTATGCACTATCAACATTTCACATTAGGATTTGACTAAATTGGCATGCAATTCTATGATATTTATCAAATATAAAACTCTTACCACAAAATTTTCACCATCCCTGCCGTAGATCGTTTGTTTCTAGACTGTAAAAAGAATCAGGTTGATTGATTGGTCATCTCCAATCCTACAGTGATTCTAATATCTGTTGCGAATGCGTTGCTCTGATTCGTACAATTATTGGTAATGATATACAAGTGTATTACAGGAGGCAAATATCGAAGTCTCATTTTTAATAATTTCACTTATCTGTCTCATAGTTTGCCTTTGTGATATATTTTTGAAAGAGAATTCATGGACATCCTGTATATATCGTATAGCCAATTTTGATACAAAAAATGCAATGAATCCACATAATATTTCAAAATATGGGCAAAGTTCGCTGTTATAAATAATTTATCATATTTTTCTCCAAACAGATTAAGATAATTAATTTTTCGCCAAATAGTACCATCCAGGTACAAGAGAAAACACCTGCGACGGAGGTTTGAAATAAATTCTCGAAACTTGGGATATTTACAGAATCTCATTGAAATATCATCTATATAAACTCCAGCGTCTTTTCCTCGACCGTATCGTTTCTCCTCCAATCCAAACTCATGAGGAAGTGATAGTCTGAAGTACCTTACATGAAGTAGTCCGTCCTTAAATTCTCGGCAGCTATTTGCGAACTCGTTCATAAAGTCGTAAAAGATATTATTATTACTCATAGCCGTTCTTTGGGAATAAAAAGTGAGTAAAACTTGAAGAAGTTTCATCTTTAGTTTATTCACTGCGAAACGCTTTTTATGAGTTCTTACTCTGAAATCTGAATATTTGTAGAGAAGTACAAAAGTTTCACAGCGGTAAATAAATTGCGATATCAATTCAAATTATATTCCTCCGCAATGCAAATGCAATCAATTAGAACATCTTTTGATAACTAATGGGGTACTTCAATGAAAAACACACCTACGTGCTAGCCCAAGAGGGCACTTTATTTACATATACAATGTAAATATCAGTGAAAAAACAACAGGGGCGCAGCTGGAAATATATTTCCTATCCTCTCCACTTACATGTATATCGAATAACCTTTTGATATTTAACTAGGGTCGCCAACTGAAAGACCCACGTAACCAGAAGATTTGTCTGTTTTTATGTCGAGACGCTCCAGTTGCTACAGTAATGGGTTTATAAATGTGATTATTTACTCGATATGACTTCAAATGTTTCCAATTTTGGCGCTTCATATATGTATAAATGTTATTCTCTATATTTTGATATATTTAAGGGATCAAAGAGCACAAGTATTTTTATTGTCATATATGCTTGAAGACCTCAGACAAATCTTGAGTAGGGTATATTTCATTACGATAATTTATTTACCTAACACGTAATAAAAGATATCGATTTTTTGTTTCAACAAGAGATGCCTATAAATTGGATTTATTCATGTCAAGAAGTTAAAATTTAAAGGTTTCCATATTATTATGTAACTCAAATGGGTATTCGAAAGTTTCCTTTCCGGGAACTATCCTTCGGTCTAACGCTGTCAATGCACTTTTTTCGACTCGTATTTTTTCTCGAATTAACATCTTTTTCCAATAGAACTGCTATGAATCCTAACTCACCATTTTTTAAATTACTGAATATAATTTCAACGAGCCTGCTGCGTCGGGATCGAAGAGAATACTAACCAGCGGGGTACAGTCGACGCTAGTAGTCAGTTACAGACTCTTTCCATTTACCTACACAAATTCTTATATTATTTATGTCTCTATATGTGACGACAGTTAAGATGGGATAAGAGACATTGCAGTCTATATCTCACCCCAATATAGTCATCAAATATAATTTAGTGGTAGTGAACAGATATAGCTTAGCCCTCTTTCTTCGCCATTGTCTCGCCACCCATTCCTCGTTCTACTGGAAGACTGACCTATGCGGTGTCTCAGATATCCTCACCTCAACGACTATGTCACTAAAGATGCTGTACACCATTTTTAGAAAAATATCTTTTGTTATTTTACAATATAAATCTGACTTTTCCCGAAAAAGAAAAGTTGATAGTACAAAAAACACTATCTCTGAAGGATAACTTCTAAAATAGTTCCCTTGAGACTGAGGTGTATAAAACCCCATTACCCTGGCCTACATAGTATGATAAATGATTACAAGAGCCTCTGGCGAGTGCATCATTCCTTCTGAAATTCCGCTCAACGCCGTCCGAGATATCGTTGCCGAGTTGAAGCTATACTTGAACGCAAAAAATTCTTGAGACGGAAAACTCTTTTCCTCGGAGAAACGTAAGAGAGTCCGAAGATTCGTCACCGCACAAATTTGCTCCGCGCCCTGAGGAAGAACCTACGCCCACGAAGGGACTTCCGAGAATCCTATAAAGACATTTAACGGCGGTAAGCAGATGCTTCTAAATCGGCTCAGTTTAATCTCGGTGGATGACCGGTGGCCCATTAGTAAAAAAACGATGAGCGAGTTATTTTCCTCCTACAACTCATCGATTTTCGATTTTGACACAACGCATTTTTAGGTTTAACGTATCGTAAACCGGCGACCACGAAGGAATTCATCGATGACTCATCACCGATGACTCAATTCAATTGATAGAGTATGTACCTAAATATTAGTATTCATATACGGAACTTTTAAAGCCTCTCTACGATTTTGTTTGAATGTTAAATTATGCTATGATACCGTGCACGCTTGTAATTAATTTCTCGCCTTCAGAAAATCACCCAGAGAAAGCATTTCTACTTTCCTAGGAAGGAAATTTAAGTTTTAGTTAAATAATAGGCAACCAAAGTTTGTTAGGAGGATAGGATAAATTAAGATGTAATTAGTTAAACGCTATATGAAATTGAAATAACACGACCTAAAACGAAAGTTGCTGGCATAGTCATATACTTATAGTATCTGAATGTAATCGCTGATCGCTGACACATTTTAAAAATTAACCAAAACCTACTTTAAAAGTCACGAAATTATTCCTTGACTGTCAAGGGGAATGTCACAGGATCTCCTGAGAATGAATAAAAATAAAATCCATCCAAATAAGATTTTTTCGTCATTAATGCTGAATAACTTTCATCTGCAATAACTCTCGCGAAAGAAACTACATGTCCTGGATTACATTACCATGGTCTGCTTGCCGACCTAATTCTCGAGAAAATGAATACAATGTCCACATTCATCACCGTCCTATGCGAATTATCATAGTATTGAAATGGATTACCGGAGATCACGCCATCCATACATTATTAAAAACAGATTACTTCACAAACTTAAACAACTAAGAAACAATACCACAAACTGAAAATCAGTTTCAATAATCAACATCATCTGTGAAAATTAGTTGACTCGGTTATCCTCGGATAACATTGTATCTCAATAAGCAAATAGGAACCTTCCAGTATAATGTTAATAATATAATTAGTTACGATTCTCAAGTATTACTGCTTTTCAATCTGGTTACTGTAACGCAATTTTGTATGCTTTATGTTATTTTCAACAAGAAACTTCACTAATCTTTAATCTCATTTCCAAATTTTCTTGAGGTGTAAAAACTGGCATTCCATTACAATCTTTCTAACAGAGAAAAAGGTTGGAACGAGAAAATGACTCACTTGTTTATCTCTACAACGATTCCTCGGCACTTCCTTCTGATAATAAAATTTATAGTTCGATATTTGAAATTAGAAATTAGCAAAGTTATCCATTGATTACCGGGCTAACAGGTCCCTTTTCTGTGACCGCATGCTGATGTAGTTTTCTTTATTTTTCTTTTGAAACAGAATAGAGAAAATTGTATCTTTCATTTACTTTTATCATATTCTTGCTCATAGCTTGATGATTTCAAATCTACCAAGGTATGTGTGATGCTGAATAATGTCATTCATTTCGGTAACATCTTATCAAACTCCGTTAAAAGTGTTGCATAGTGTCACTATTCATAGTCTATGACATTTTTCGCTGAAAGAATTCTAGTCTGGAAAGAAACTATCACACTCATCTCGTCTAGTCAACCTCATTCGCTTTTAAAAGTTTCTCTAGCTAACTGAGGAGGAATTGAGGATATACTCGTCGTCATGAAGAGACTACATAAATATTATGGCACCGTGTAGATGTATTACTTACGTGAAAATGGAGCTCGCTGTTCGCACTGTTCTATCAGAAATCAATTATAATCAACGCTAAGTGTCTTCAAAATCACTTATCGCCAACTTTCTTTTTCTATGCAACAGTCGCAACATCTCTCACCATTCCCCTATAATTAACACAATAGGCCATAAGATTTACGTGGTCTCTTCATGACAATGGACGTAGTGTAGGGTAGTAAACGGTAACTAAAAGATAAGTCTGCAAGTGGAAATTTCACCAACAAAACTAGTATTCATCTTGGGCTGTTGATATTCAGTTGGTCATTAACAAGCTTAATTAATTCAACTCTAATAGGCATTCTTTCTCATCCCCGCTACGGATTCCAGAGGAAAACATTCTGAAAGGAGATTTCATTCACGTTTAAACTCGATTGAGGGAAAGGGAAGCCCCTTTAATTTGACCCATTGAAAAAGCTGAGACCCTGACCTTCCCCGCGGGTCCTCTTACCCTCGAAGCATCTGCAGATCGGCGCCATTTGACGAGATTAGCGAGCGTCGCCGCCAAAGAGGAGAAAGGCACCTTTTTACGAGGAAATCAAATGGGCGAAGGGGAAAAATATATAGGGCGGACGGAGTCTTCCTCACAAAGAATCCCTTCTTTGACAGCCAACCAATCAACGCCTGTGTTTTCCGTTCCCTTTCGCCTATCTTTTAATCTCGCTGTATAAAGCAGAGCTTTCAGGAGAAGACTCTCTCTTCATTCTCACATATTACCGTTTCAAAGTCTATGTATTTTTTTCTTCCCTCTTTCACAGCTTCGTCCTATTTGCCCATCGCGTCCCTTTTAAATTGTCTGTGAAATATTTAGTTGAAACACCTCCATCATTGAATAGGAGAGGGGAGTGAGGCTTACTTAAGATGAGTAGTGAGGCACGATGCCCTCGCTTTCTTCATTAGGACAAGATATGCTATAAGAGGAGCAATCCCTTGTAATTGAAACAATGACTCTATGACCTGGTATTATAATCTCAATTTAAATTGAACTTTACCTGTAAAATTCACTTTAACTCAAACAGACCGTATTTTAATATATTCCCAAGCCTACAGGGGTATTTAATGTTTAATTTAAATATCACATTCTTTAAGCCCGGTCAATTTGGTGTCTAACATAAATTGAACTTCACTTTAAATGCCGATTTAAATTAAGGTTATAACCCCGAAGCTACGAGTCATACTTTCCATAGAATTCCATAAGAAGAAACCTTAATAATTCCCATTATTCAGCACTACTAATACCTCAACAGCTTTCGTATCATCAGAATTATGAAAAACAATTGAAACAAAAGTAAATGAAAGATTATCGTGTTCCAAGAGACAAATTCAAAACATTCCATTGATCAAGATATAGTAATAAGAAAACCAATCTAATCTATATAGTTATACTTGAACATCATCAGGTTTAGCAAAATATAATTACAAATCAAGACTTTAAATCACATTGATATTTAGTATTCTAACGCTGTTTTATACAAAAGAGTATCACAGTTCTTCACGCCAAGTTCTCCTTTTACAGTCTGCTTGTATTAAGCGTCAAAAAGATCAATTTTGATGAAACTTTTGGACGACTTAATTCTATAGAAGAGCATTCTTTCACTTTTAGTAAACCCAACTTATCTCCCGCTGCGATCGACTTATATACCAATCTAATCTTCCGATCGACTGAGAGAAATAAAATTTATTTTTTATCGAAACAAATTACTGATTAATGTTTTTGCGTCTCCGAGATTTATTTTGTCAAAGATTTGGAGCTTTATATTCAATTGAATTTAACATAGATGTATGATAAAGATAAATGCCTGAAGCAACAAGAATCATTCGGGAGATAAGAAATCTATCGATTATGATTAGTGATCGGTAGTAAGCGCCTTGATGGCCACCCCTGTCGTATATGAACATTTTTAAATATTTAATAGGCACAAGGAATGCAGAAAGACATTTTATGAGTCGAAGATATTCTCTTGAAAATTAAATTTAAAATAGAATTACGTCTTCATGCAATGTCATTCCCATCGTAATTGTTTTTTATAGGTTGAATATCTCTTACTCGCTTTCTCTTAATGCATCTCCCTTAAAAATTTTGAACGGTCTGCTCCCCTATTCCACTTCTCCGCTCAATTTGTTTGTCCCTTTAGCGAAACATCGAACCTCTTTCTATTCGTGACAAGTCCCATCTCTTCTCCCAAACAGATTCCAGGGCTCTTTCCTAACAATCTCTTTCCTCGAATATCTTACATAACCACTTCTTCCCATCCCAATGCCTTTGCCATACTTTTTCGCGCCCTGAATCCCATCAACCTCATGAATCTATTCAAACAAAAATTCTCTCTCCGTTCAATTTTCTTTTCTTTTAGCATTTGTTTCCTCATTATCTTTCCAGCTTGTCTCTTTTAATCGACTTGAAAGCCCGTGTTTTCGTTACAGACACACCGTCTCGCACAAAAAAGAAGGAAAATTTTGGGTAGACTTTTCTTTTGAATTTTCTTTGGATGACTCGGAACACCAGCGATTCATTTCATTTTCATTTCTTCAAGATGGAATTCAGAATTTGTGATTCATAATTCATGCGATTAGGTTTGAACTTATTAAAATGAGGTGGAACGAACCTAAATAAATCAATTATCAGTACATCCATCGTTAAACATGACTTCAAAATTTCAGAAATTTTTAAATATTATGTGGTAAAGGGAAGCGCAATCTTCCCTTAAAAGTCAACCTTTATACGATCCGACGGTGAGAATAAATTTGCTAATATCATTCTATTGATATTCTCTAACTGATCTAGCAGAAAAATATTTACTAGCCAAGCACTCGATAATTTTCATGCATGACATAATTACTCCCTCAATTCAAACAGCCTCTAATTTTAAACTAGATATTATTTATATTTTAGCAACTCCTTGAATTGATACTTAAACATATTGAAAGCTTAAGAGGTATTTCACTGGTTTGTAAAATAATGAAAATACTAGGGTTTCATCGTAAAATATTCTATATACTTAAGCAATGCGACTGATTTATGGAAACTTAAATATATGAAAGACAGAGTTTGGAAATACACGGAATTGTATCACTCCGCAAGCATCGATTCGAAATCAATTCGTTATACATTAAAACGGGCTTTAGTTAAATATCTCCAACAGAAACTGTCTCTTTAGTCTCCCTCACGTGACTGCGGGTTATTCTAGGTCTATTTTTTAATGATTAAAAATTTTCCCGATTCAATAGCTAACAACAATACTGAATATGGTGTAGTTAACGTAATGAATCGTAACGTAGATTTTCTCTCTCGCTCTCTTATTTCCTTCAGTGGAGTAGTTCTTTACGAGAGCTAACATATAATGCAAAAACTCATGAACAGATAAATGTTACAAACTCATTCATGATCAATATTTAAATATTTCTTACGACTCTCGGTAATTTCCGATTAATATTTCCTTCAAAACGATAATTTTATTTTGAAAAAGCACTACGAAAATATTATCATCTAAACCACAGAAATTTATAAAGAATTGAACTTTAAAGGTCACGAATAAAGCTTAATATTTAATTACATTCTCCATTACCTTTAAAAAGCCGTACCCAATTTCATAAAAGCATGGATAAGAATTTCAACCCTTATAAAAAAAGTCTCACATCGTAAGCTCGGCTTAGATTTTGTTATATTTCCTGAATTATTTATCTTCCCTGTGATACAAATGTCAAAAATTTCCTCTGATACGTAAAAGATAATCCATACCATAAGCCTAAAGGTTACGTCTTGAATATTCATTCCCTGGCGGCGTTGGAAGTTTACTCGACTTATACATATTGCATGAAATTGGCGAGACCGTGGTAAAACGCAAAAGCTCTCCAGTCAAAATAAGGGTAATTCATTCATAAGATTTGGAGTTCGCCCTAATATCCGCAAAGCACTTCCATGATTAGGCTCGAAGGCATCTGCTTCGGTTCTAAGATCGACGCGCCCTTTGTTTTGAACTGGGAATTGGCAACGTTCCAATTTAAGTGCCCTTTCCACTTCTCTCAAGCTCCTCCGGAGGCTGGGATTTAACAAGGAATTCCGTTTTCTCACAGCCAACTCTGATTTATCACTCATCCACCGCACGCATTGTTACTCAGACGTGTCTCACTTTCCCATATACAGGAAAACGGAACGTTTCCTTAAAGTCATTGAATTAAGGCAGGCCAATCTGAAGGAATTTCATTCTGAGTGGACCACCTTAAATAGCCAATCAAAGTTCTCTTAATATCCGTACAGTAACGGCTAATGGAATGCTATCTATTGATAGCAAACCGCAATTCTGAACAAATTGAGACAACCGAAAATTGAGGTCATTTCGTACATGGCCCTCACCGGGAATTGAACCTGAGATCTCTTATAGCAAGGGTGAACGCGCTACCCACTTGGCTATCCGAGAGCTCCATTTTGTACGTTCACCTGTAAATAATTCACAATGTTAACTACGCTCTTCCGGAATTGCATTAAAAAATCTTTTCATGAAAATACGCAATGGAGACGGAATTTAAAACAATGATAGTTTTAGACACTACTTTGGTTAACTTCATTAACGAAACGTAGAGCAGTATCAAAACTGTTTGAAAAATGATTTGGAATCTTCAGAGGACGATTTTTCCATTGGGGAATTCTTTTTTTAAGAAGAAAAATATCTTCTTAAAAGACGTAAAAGCTAGAGAGATCGTACGTGAAAAAGGTCGCAAAATGAAACAAAACAATCCTCTGAGTGATTGATAGTCAATGAATAATATAATCACCTGACTAAATGATAAAATCCACTCATGGACAACTATTTTTGCGAACAATATTTCAATCAAATGAGTTCCTGCAAATGAGCTCTCTGCATTCCCTATCTTAACGATAATATGCAGAAATATAATAAAAATGAATACCAAGATCCTCCCTAATGTTTACATTGTATGATGAATACCATATAATATTATATTTCGTGAATCATCTCACTTCAAAATCTCTCCTACATCGTAAACTTACTATAACTCCTTTCTTGGAATAATAAATTTTTTCTTGAGAAAGTAGTATATCATTTCAGCCTATGTGATTCACCGTCTCCCTATTCAACTTTATATCTAGCCTTAAGCAGGTTGTGTTATATTCGCGACATTCTTTTGTTTTTCCAGGCTTTCGCTTCTGGGAATTATCCCATCAATCCACCCACTTTCAAGAATCGCAAGAATAAAGAAGAAGGCATCTTTTCAAATATAAATGTTCGCATAAATATGCACGGATGAGAGTTTCCTTATTCATTAGTATTAAATTAAAATTATGAAAATATACTATTTTAAACGGGTATTAAATTCGGCGATTTTCCTTAGTTTTACCCAAATTTGAGGTTATTTGTCCGATTTCGGTTATTTATGTGGGATATTCATGCGTGTTTCCACATATGTGTTGTTTTGTTTTGTTCTGGATGATTTTTAAATGCTGTTGGTGTACTGTACTTTGATCATTATATTGCGATGACGACATTTAAAACGATAAGATATAAAAGATAAACGATGACGACATGTTGATATTGATTGTACTGACGTATTAATGATGTATTCAATATTCTATGTTTCACAATATGATAATATACTATATATGTAGAATATGTGTAGTAAGATATACTTCATTGTTATTGTAAAGTTAGTAGATATTTCAGGATGTTTTAAGTAGCATGATAATGCTACCACCTGGATGCCGTCTATTTGCAAATATTTAAAATAATAAAATATGAATATTCATGAGTGGGTGTCTAAGTTGTGAAGAGATTCTTTTCGATCGACATTTTCGTTTCCGTGGTTTCTATTTATCCCTTTACGCCATCTGCGCTCCTGCAAATGCTGCGTAGCTGAGTTTTACTGCCAAATTCTTTCAAAATATGATCATGGAAGGTCTTAGTCGTGAATATAAAATATTTCACGAAACCAGTTCCACCCTTTCCACTCTCCCTATTTACATTACTTATTACATTACTTATATATTACATTACTTATTTTTCTGTTATTTTCTAAGCATGATGCTTATCATGGTTTTCTTTTTCGTTTTTATTTCTTTATCTATACTAAGGTATTACTAATTGTATAAGCAATGTTAAGTATGTATCGCTAACTTATTGTTTCCTTCTATGTTTTCAGATGTCTTGACTTGCGTTTTCCTTAAAATCCAGTCATCGTTCTATAGATTTCGCGGGTTTATCACACCCCCCCTTCCTTCAGCTGCTTTCCCGTTGTAGAAGACAACCAATTCCATCGAGAGGCTCTCATGATAGCGTTCAAGTAAACAGTAGTAGTTAGACAATTTCGATAAATGAAACCATACGTGATACTTTAAGCTGAATACTTAGTTAACTTTCAGCTCTACACGTAGGATTAAGACATTTTCAGTAGCGTTCGATTACTCTCATCGGTGAAATCCGGCTTGGCACGAGCATTTTGCGTTGATTAGTACGCGTGATATAAATAAGAAACAGTAAATCTATTTAAGTTTTACGCCGCTGTGAATCGAGCAAGGAGTTTTCCATCAAAGACGGTTTTAGAGTTGAGAGAGGACCGTTTAAAAAGGGAAAAATTGCATTTTCCAATGTTTACATTTAAATGTAAACGAGTACGTATGCTAACTTATCCAACATGCTAATGCTCCGTGTGACAAGGGTCTTTTATAAGACGTTTAGATTAGGAGCAGATTTCCAAAAAATCCACCGTTAGTCATGCTAATGCTTAGCAAAAGTTATTCAAAGCAGGAAAACTCCCACAAGAAAGGGGGATATGAAAACCTTCTCAAACCTACTGATGGTGTAAACTAAAAAGTAGACAGACATGACCTTTCTACGTCCTTTATAAAGGATGCATAGTAGGGAAAATGATAGAACAATCGCGCACTGACAATTACTATTGTAGGGTCGGATTCGATTTTCTTCATAGTCATGTATTATACGCAGTAGTTTCATTACAGCGTTGAATTTCAAATTAAAGATTATCTTAGCCAGAAAAATTATTGTTATTTTTAATGTATAAGTTCATATTTCAATATACATATGCAGAATACTTTAAAGATGCTATACGTTTAGTGTTCCAGTTCTCTAAATTTTTAAATCGGAAATATACTTTTCCCACCGGAAATAATAACAATTGAATAAAAATAGAAAACAATAATAAAAGGGGAAATATTGCCCCCACCATCTTCTCCAGATTTCAATTACTTTTCTCTCTCAGGAAATAAATGTGCTTCTGATTCTATTTTTAAGCACATAGAAACTATTCCATTCGTCAATAAATAATAATAACAAAATAAAGAAAGTTCCATCCAACTTTTAGTCTAGGATGGAGATATACATATTTCTTTTTCTCAGTACTGTTCTTTGCTGCGATATTATGACATCTACTGCGGTACGGATAGTGTTGAATGATAGTATTTATTTTGGTCAAATATTATCGAACATCATGAACAATCTTATTCACAGGTCATAGTTCCAAACTCACAACTTTTCCCAGTGATATCATTCTGGCTTAGAGAGGAATGCAAGAGCAAACTACCCCACTCCTCATCTATGCAATTCTCCTCATTTCCCAAATATCTATTTTGAGCCAATGATGGACAACAAACCAGCCTCTGCATTGAACACAGTTTGATCTGTATGAAGTAAGTCAAACTGTAACTCTAAGCATAGCTGAAGGTTACAGTCAATTCGCATAAGTAATTGAGTCTTTCTGTAAACATTTTACTTGTCATTTTGCTCTTATGCTGTCTTCTTTTGCGACTCAAAAACTCCGATTCCGAAACTTTCATCTTCTTTGAGGCGTTTATAGCGGCATCTCTTTCTTGACACGGGGACCACAACGCCACCTTGTGCGAGAAAAGAGAACTGCAGATATCAACGACAGCTACTCGACTTGGAATTGCGCTTTAATTTTTTGAGTTTAAAAAGATTTTGAAGCCAAAGTGGTTTGACTACTAGCTCATGTTTGAAAAAAATAAAATGGTTATGTGTCACCCGGGCGACAATCAATCAGGCAAAAGACCGTTCTGAGAAGGGACATTCGTTAGACTACTCGGCAACAAATTCAGAAAAGATGATTATACGTATTCCAGTCTTAACTGTATCTCAAGGAAGTTCTTTCAAATAAATCCCATGATTTCATGCTGAATGTTCTCTTTCTCCAATTGTAAATGAGTCTGAAAATATATCTGTTGTTTCCTCATTGATAATTGTTTCTATGTTACTTTGGTTGACGTAAAGAATTATCTTATTATAATTTAAGTTTATTACGTGTGTCAGCCTGATTTCAGTTACCTTCGCGAGATTTTCGAAAACGCGGTGCGTGAAATGGCCTGAAGTACAGATACCAATCTTATTAAAAATTAAACTATAACGCAAATTGGATCAAAATATTAAAACTATCATACGCCCACGGTTTTATATACCGAATTCATGGGATTAATTAAAAGATACTTTTTCTGCGACTAACGAGTTTAAATTGTGGGGTACCTATTGATCTATATGCAAGTTTGTATATACCAAAAAATAACCTATTTCTTAACGAATCGCATTTTATTATTTAGTAATATCGTAAAAAGACAAGTTTTTGGCTATAGCAAAATATAGAACCAATCGAATTTTTTTGTGCATTACTCGGTGCATTATTTGCACAACTTCACAAAATCTTTATAATTGTAGATTTAAGCATTTTTACATGCCTAATTGACTTCTAAGGAACGTTAAGAAGATTACCTATCTGATTTCCATCTCATAGATAAATTGCATAGCGTTCGTGAATTATGCATGTATTAGCTAACAACCATTACTATTTAATTTATTACACCATATATATATTTATAATTCATTGATTAATTTACCATTATAATAAATTATAATTGAATACAATAATAATATTTTTTCACATTTTACATATTATCGAATATATTAATATAAAGTCCCCGGATATCCAAGTAGGTGACGATTTGGGAAAAAGCGGTCACTGGTTCGGTTCCCGGTGAGGGCTCACGTGCGAAATGTCCTCAGCTGTCGAAAAACTTGTAAAGTTATTACTAATAATATTTACTATAGTAATTAAATTTTCCTTTCGTTTCCTGCCGACTCATTGGCAAGTCATCGAACACATAATTTTATTTTCGTTTTTCGCTCTTGTTCAGTTCCTATTTCACTCCTGCCGAGGTAGAACCGGTTTTTGCCCTATGATTATATAATATAATTCTTAATATTTTTACTATTTCTAGAAGCTTACATTCTCACAACATTTATTAAACATTGCACTAAGTTTCAGAATGAAACTTAGAGCAATTTTTGCATATGTTGTAGTTGGACATGCTTACTTATCCTTCCTCCGATTACATTTAAACGAAATATGCATTGTTGGGAACCAAATACCGGAATAAATAACTGCAAGCTATTTCGGTTTCGGTTCGGGTTGAATTATTGCATTTTTTAGGTTTGAGTTGGGTTTCCTTCGGTTTCAGTTTCCGGTTCGATGCCCTGCTGGTTTTCGCTGAGTCTATAAGCGGTTTTGCAGTCCTTGCGCCCTGTGTCGGGTGACCCAGAACCATCAAAGAAAATCGAAAGTGAGGCGTAAAATGAGGAAGAAGATCTCGCATTCTGGGTCATAAGGGTTGTAGGGTAATTCTATATGTTTATGGCTGTAAGTGGAGCAATGTGCAACAGCGCAATGGTCCTTAAAGCGTCAACGACGAGGTTTCCCATCGGGAAAATATCCCTTAATACGCGATGAAAGAAGGTTGATATTGGCCCTTGATATGTACACGACTTACTTCGTGGGTACTTTATACTGATTGTAGTGACTCGACTTTAAGGTGACTCATACGTTATAAAAATGAGTGGCGAATTTACGAAATTCCCTCATTTTGATGTTCGGAGAAGATTGAAAAAAGTTGAATAAACGTATCCTAATCATTTTATTGTATCATTATAAAGAATTTTTTTCACGAATTTACTGCCACAGCAATTTATTCAATCGTTGGCAGATTGAGTATCCCCGAACGAAATTCCGAAATCCGAAATATTCCGAATATGTATCAACTGAATTTTCTTTACCGCGTTTTGATGGATTGCATTTGTGGGATAATATGAACCATAAGTATATTACCATCTCACTTCTTCTCAACTTCTCATCGGTACTCAATCTATTGATTACCAGCCTATCAAATTTCTCAAAGAGTATATCCAATACGATGTCTCTTCTTCATCCCTATAGGTCCATCAGCCTCATGAAACAACAAATGAATGAAATATGCGTTTGCATTCTTTGCTCGTAGAAATTTCACATTACTTATCTCAAATAAAAGTAATTCTCCTGCAATCCTGTGTCTGTCGCAGTTCTCTTATCATATGTATACAATGACAGTGTAAAGGACGGACTACTAATGAAAGTGAGAGAAAAATCAATTGGACCACCTTTGACAGTTGCTCTACCTCTCAATAGCACTGTAGTTAGTTAACAGCCAGTATCTCTATTTATTATACACTTACAGTAGACGAAACGTAAGTTTAAAATCTCAAGAGAACTTGAGAAATTTGTTTCCTTTATTCTTGAATTTTAAAAATGAGAGAATCGGGAAATAAAACACAGACGTAGTAATTTTTAAACTACCGAGTTCACAAGAATTCATCAGGTAATACAACAGCCTAACGTCATTAGCTATAGAGAATTTATGATAATATTTTGACGCATCTCACTGATGTGACAAAAAGAAGATGTGACTGAAGTGACGATGAGAAAATCCAGCGAGATATTTCATCAGAATTTTCCTAAAATCACGTGCAATGAACTTAAGGGTTAGAAGCTGACATTGACATAAATCATTGGATAATTGACGTGACCTAAGGAGTATTTAACCCCAGATTGTTTATCCCACTCATGTTTTGCGTCACAAATCAATCTTTGAAATTGAAAAATAAGTCTAAAGTTTGGACATTGGCGTTCACCAGTCACGTACAAGTTAAAAATACCTCCGCCGAATTCCTATATAAATAGTTACTCGGCGCATTTATAACAGAAAAGGACCTCATCTACTCTCCTTGGGGAAATATCATCGATCGACGCTGAGAATTCTGCACAAAATGAGTAAGTTTTGGCTTTGTCTAGTGGTTGCGCTGTATCTGTGCGAATGTGGTCTGTCCAAGTGGTCGCCAGAGCAGGTCTGCGGGAAATCCTCAAGCAAAACCCGAACTTTGAAGCTGTACGCAAACAGCAGGAGGAATGAGAGCACCGAGTGGCTTGACACCTTCACCGCTTTGGCAGAATCCAGCGATTCCTCTACCAGAATGGAAGTAGACCTGACCCACACTGTATTTGAATGCAACAGCAAGAGATCCATCTTCATCCGAGGCGATACAAATGGTAAGTATGAGCTATATCTGTATATTTTAACCTTTACGATCGCATTGAAGTGAAAGAAATTATATCGTAGATTTTCGTGATTAACACGACATTCATGGATAATTTAATGTATGAATTTGTGTTCTTGCACCTGATGATGATGCCTTCCATCGAAACCCGGATAGTTTCTTTGATATTTTAATTTGTGGTTTAGCGAAAATAAATATCTTGATTCAAATAGAATTGTGGTATTTCTTATATAAAAATATAACTTTTATCCTGAAGATGGCACTATGCATCGAAAAAGTCACAAATTCTTGTGATAAAGATTGTGGGAATTTCCTAGAGATTAATTTCTCCTTTTCAAGTATGAATTTCCAAGAAGTAGTTGCTAAATCATATTTATGAAATTTGCAGCAAAATAACTTTTTCTAGTGGATGAATACAACCTTAACTCGTTCTTTTCATATAAATAACTGAAAAAGGGAATCACACAAAGTTTAGTTTTTATTAAATCTCAATTCCGGAAAGAAATACTTCGACATCTATGAGTTAGTAAAATCATCCGTGATGGTACTTCATTTTAGCCGAATTAAATGTAATTTTTAGTATTCGAACTGTTCTCTAGATGATTTCAGTGATAGTGGAAAATAATTGTAAAAATTAAGACAAAATCAATGAATTAATATTCCATGATACTATACTTATAAAAAGTCTCTATTTTACGATGAAAGGTATGAAAAGATAAACCTATCTCGTATTAACCTACCTACCTCGTATTAATTCAAACTGGAGAAAATATAGTATATGTCCGCAAATAACTTGGAGAAACTAAAATTATTTATCCCCTTGATTTCATTTTCAGCTACTGTACCTGCAGTCGTTGACGATCGTCTGTATTTTCACTCTAGATGTGGAAAGAATGCAGCCATTATGGAGGATGGACGCGTAGCTCAGAAGATTAAGTAAGCTCTTTTCATACTTCCATTATTATTCAGTAGAGAAATATAAAAATTGGTTGTTTTGATTTTCTAATAAGATGAAAATATAAAAATTGATCCATTATTCATTGTATCCCTTTTGAAATTTAGTAACGACGATGCATTTAACTCTCAGCTTTTCACAAAGCGACCGCTGAGAAATGGAGAAATATTCGAAATAAAATTGGAGAAAAAGAACACAAAGTTCAATTATTGTTTGGGAATTGGAATAATCACGCGTACAGCCGAAACGGTGGATATTCTTGCAGAGATGCACAAATCGTAAGTACATGTATGATGCGTAAATTAACTCCATTTTTAATGTGCTGATTTATTTTTCTAGATTTAAATTAACTGTAGTAAGTAGTTTCCGATGTAACTTTAAAAATTATTGAGATTAGGTAAAAGGGATGCCATTTGGCCTAACCCGGCCGTATGAATATAGTACTAATAATATCCATGATCATAATAAATAGATCTTTTACCACGAATGGCCAACGTATGGCGCATACACTTCTACGTAAGTACCTTGCTGGAAGTGCAAGCCGCCTTTCAGGAACTGCGCACCATAACTCTACATTCCTGGTCGATTATTTTCGCGTATCGCAGTCGGAAAAAATCAATTCATAAAGCGACTGGTTCTATCATCTATTTCTCTGATCCTCCTCATAGTAACAAGAAGGACGCATAATATCGGCTACATCTTCTACGAACGTACTCTATTCATGAGGAAAATTAAGTCTTTGATTGAATCTTCTTCTTCTAAAGATTCCCTTCCTGCCTCTTGAATCATCCGAGTAAGGCTCACCGATTTGTCATGGTAATTCTTTACAGAACGCATTGCCTTTCGTTGAACTTTTCCTAATTCGCGAATTCAACACTTTTCTAAAGAGTCCCATACAGTGCATACGTACATGTTCGAGGCGAGGCCTAACTAGCGCAAAGAAACATCGTTCACTGCCTTTCTCTCCTCTCCTACCGACAATTCTCTTGACGAAGCTTAGTTTCTTAAAAGCTCATCGATATATATTATGGATGCGCCTACCCTATATTATGTTATTCGCGAAGGTTTTTCCAAGATATTTCACCGAATCGCCTCTTGATAATTTTTCTTTCGGAGACTTAACAAACAAACAAAAGATTTTATTTCGGGGAAGTTACTCACTGAGCATTTGTCTACAATAAGTCCCAATCGTCATTCATCACTCCATGTCATAATTATATCAAAATCATTCAAGAGAGTCAATCTATCGCCTCTAATTTATCTCTCTCTAAATTACCGTGTCGTTTCTCAACCGCAAAGTGGAACATTATATGATTTTAAGAGGCGCATTGTAGTCAGAGGGGAAAAAAGAAATATCTTATACAACTCAAATTTACACGCACAAATACACACGTATGGAGAGCGCATTTATCATAGCTAACGGAGTATTATAATATTTTTGTCAAACATTTAGAGAAAATTGAAGTAATAAATCCTATAAGGTTGACCGTCCCTGCTGTATAAGATAATATAGACGATAATATAGGGCACTTGCAATAGAGTAATTTGATTATCAATCCGTGTTTTGTAGGCCAGTGACTTGGATTTATCACCACGGAAATATTTACTCGAACGGCGCAGCGGTACTTGCTAACTACGGAAAGGACATCAATAAACTTCAGGTACATTCTAAGATTTAAATAATCTCCGTTAGAATGAAAATTCGATGATTCCGACGATGCAACTCTAAACTGTCCTAATCTGTTTCACAGGTTGGCGAAAGAGTGGGAGTGATGCGGAGTGAATTTGGGACGGTGCACTTTTTCGTGAACGGAGTAGACCAAGGGCCAGCGGTGTCAAACATTCCTTCTCCGGTTTACGGAATTGTGGAGCTGTGGTACAATGCGATGAAGGTGTCTATCGTGGATCCATCTGCTTCTAATTGATTATCATCCCCTTTTCTAACTATTTTGTGCTTTTTTTCCGCTGATTTACACCTTTTTATTGAAAGTTTTCTCGTAATTTGTACTGATATGAATTATGTATTTGTAATACGCGTGGATTTTATCTACGGAATTGCTATTAAAGTCTTTCGTACGTATGTATGCACTTATGTTAATCACATTAATGAAAGCATTTGAGCGTACACCCTGAGCACGTACTCCGGATGCCCCGACCTCACTATGGCTCTTATCCTACCCGTTATGGGCGAATTAAGTTCTATCTTCCCTTTGAAGGACGCAATCGAATATTTGCATGCGTTGCGTAACAAAATGACGGAATATTTCTTTAAATGCCAATTTTAACCACAGCGAGGGTTATTAGTTAAAAATGAGCCCAATCGACACTGGGTATATAATAACGCAAGATGCCTTTAGAAAGATATTCCAAGAGAAATGTTGAAAATATCTGCTATCCTGATTAAAGAAAACTTTAGATAACGCTGAATAATAAGCTGACAAAGATGAATTTTATACCGTTATTAGCAGTCGAAATTGGGAGGCTAATAAATCTTAAAAACTTCACTAATAGATATGAATAAAGTGTCCACATTTTATTAATTTACAAGACAAAGATCCGATGTTTACTCTCGCTATCATCTTGATACAACCTTATATTTAAATATAAAACCTGAGGACGGTATTTTCATATTTCTTAGTGAATATTTTTGGAATGAGGTTAGACAAGATTTGAACCCACATAATCATATAAATATTGTTCACCATATCGCCTTGCTAGAAAACCAAATTTTATGAAAATATTATCTTCCAGGGGGATCTCAAAATACATATTTCAATTGCTGCGTATTTATTCTCGTGTGGATATTTTTAGTGCATTATATTAAGGTGGGTATAGCACTCCAGCGGATCTTAAATAGCAACGAAAATCTGACCTCATTTGTCGTTGATCGGACGTAGACCTCTCTCATTTATTTATAAGAGGGTTTTCTCTGATAAAAATAACCATGGGATCAATTTTATGCCATTATCTTATATTGCTAGCTGCTTTCCATTACTTCTTAATAAGAATTTGAGTAGTTCTCTTTTACGTGGCTAAATTTATCAGATTAATTTTGCGGTTGAAATGAAAGTCTCAAGTGGAGGTATGTGCAAGGAACATCTATTCTTTCCTTAGGCTCCGTGGCTGAAATTAAATATTTCTAAAAATAAAGTTCTATAAAAGGGGCTTTTGATGAGAAAATATCATCTCAACTTTATTTTCGGAAATCTGTTGAATATTTTACCACAGTATTTGTTAATTATTCATATCACTATTAGTAAGACGAAGAATATAATGGTTATGTTATTGACCGTATTAAAAAATATGTTATACATTTATTTTTGATGTATCGTGAAATAGCAACCTCTGAGAATAATCCATGGATAGCTGTCAAAGAATCGAAAGTGTAAGAATGCTTGTCAGAAACACTTTTCATCTTCTGTCGTACTATCTCTAATTTTACGAAGTAGTGCTTCCCATCAGGCGAAGACGCGAAACATTAATTTTCTGTGACTAAGCTCTTCAGCAAGAAAGATTAGAGTCAAAATTAACGCATAATATCAATCACAATATGAATTAATTTTCTAAGAATCAATAACATACTTATATAACTTAACAAGTATGCTTTACATACATCCTGTACATAGTCAAGATGAACACTAAAGTCTGGAGTTACCAAATATAATTTACACATCGTGTGTATTCAAGACAAATTATTATGCGGCTAATTAGGAGCAGTTAATAATATCATGACCCAGTTATGTCTAGACAGGGGAACGAGAAAACGTAACAAGAATCTCGAGGACGTGCGGGAATAAATTTTCATTTTCCTTAGAAAAGAGATAGCGGAGTCTGAAGATAAACTCGTGAAAATATTTAGAACTGCATTAGGCCAAAGCAGAGTGCTGTGATGGAGAAGTTGAGAATAAAGCTGTGAATAAAATAGTCCATTTAAATGCTTACTCCGAAAGGATTAAGTGTTATGGATATATAATAATACATGTGAACTGCCCTTGTAATTGTTTTAATAATACACATAAGACCTCAGGAGGAAATGAGATGATTGTTTGAGTGCGCTCAATTCATAGACGGAGTTACAATTTTATCGGATTCATTAAATTGTAAACTTTAAGCGGCGATGGATGTAATACTACTGCTTCAGATATTAAGCTGGCATATTCTGAACAACACTACGGTTGAAGAAGGAGCTGTGACATTGGCTTATTGCTGTTGAATTCACGGCATCTGGGTAGATTAGTTTTTCTAGTCAACTATCTAATATTTTTTTATTTTGGATTTAATAGTCATTACAACTATGAAAACTCTTTAGCCAAGCTTATTATATTTTTAATATGGATCTATACTCCTATCGGGTAAAACCCGGTCTTTCTACATTATTTTACACTAATCTTTTCTTGTTAAAATCAGTATTTAAAAACATTTGAACACAAAATATTAAAATTAAAGCAATCAATTTTTAACCCATGAATTTTATGTTTTTCTATCAAGTTAACGGTGCTGATTTCCTTAAAGCAGAAGGAATGTAAACTGCAGTAAATGGGTTCATGAATTTTGTAAGTAATGATTCTTACATTGTCACATGAAATAAATACGTCTCACTCTTTTCCACTGAAACTTTTTCCAATTTCCCATTAAGTTAGCATATGCACCCAGTCTTACCCCATAAATAAGAAAAGACCGTTTGATTTGAAAATAATTAATAAAAATGTAGGAAAACTATGACTTGTCAGTATCCTGTTAAACGATGAGTAGTTTTAATTGATCTGACAAACTCTAGATGGAATATTTTAACTTCAGCAGGTTATCGAGTCATAGCTACTTGATGTCACTGCGCTTTCCCAAACGTATACTGTAATATTACATGATAAGTTACTAAACTTAATGGAAATTGATGAAACTTTTCATGTATAGAAGAGTGATATTATAAAACCCAAGGAAGAATAGACTTGAAAGACTATATTATTTACTATTCCTTATTTAGTGAAATTATAGTTGGAATCAATAAGATAACGATTTTCACATTATTTCCGGCACTAATGAAACTTGACCAGTTAGTGTAATAAGAATGAGCCAATCCTATGATTGTGGGTTGCATCAAGCAGAACGTTAGGGAAAAAATGACCCTTAAGATGCAATTATATCATTGGAAATGATTCAATAGTAATAACATTAGCAATTGTTTCCGCAAAAATCGGGAATTTTTTTCGATTTCGTGTGTTTCAACGGTTTTAGGTGAATAAGCCAAGTTATTCCAGGAATTCAGTACTTCCTACTTGCAAAGCATAAAATTAAGATTGTCTGAATAAATTCAATTCAAAGGCGCACTGAACCTAGTTCATGGTCACCGATGGGGATCAATTCATTCCCGCAGATAAGTGGGTAATCCCAGTCGTAAAGTTCATTGCTGATACATCCAGCCGATACGCAGCAATGAAAAATATATAAGAAAGTCAAAGGAATAGACAGGAATAGTAGAATAGAGGAATAGAAAGGAAGGTTGGGGATTGGAAGGATAATACGGAAGGATTTAGGTCAATATATTCTTTTCCTAGAAATTCCTCGGCTATCAGTAAGTCTATACTCACTTCTTAACAGACTTGTAGATGTATATCTCATACACAACTGAAATATGCGTGAAGAAATTACATGATCAATAACTTTGAAGGCGCGGAGGTATATTGTAGGTATGTTTCAATGGAATAATACCTTATTTGGGAGTAATCTAGATCAAATTTTCCAGTTTAGAAACGATCAAGAAAGAAAAACATTCAATTTAAAAAGCAACTTTCAAAATAACGTTAAATTGTGAAGAATTAGGATATAAATTTGTAAAGTCACCCTGTGCTGAAAGATACTGTTCATCCTCTCCTAATTAGTTTTGAAAATTTACTCCAGATAAGTTTCTCAAAGTCCCACCTGAATTTTCATCAATCATCCATTATCGACAGTAATTACAATAAGTAAATATAAATTAATAACAATAAATAATAAAATATTGTCAGTAAATGATTAAATTATAAATTAACAACTATGAACATTAACAATAAGTAAAATATTATATTTGAGAGGGATTTTTAATTGCGAGTTCTAGTTCGGTGTAATGCCATCGAAAATAAATGATTTCCTTTCGAAGTAATCAAACCAAAGAGACGATTTTCTGGGAAGGCTTGACACAGCTTTTGGCGGAGGATATACTGAGTTATTTGTTTTCAAATTCATACTCCAAATTCCGATTTATTGCCTCTCATAGTGTATTATGGTCCAGCTACTTGCATGATAGATAACTTAGATTGACTAATGGAAACACTGTAATAATACGTATACGCGGTAATACATAGAAAATTACGAATTACCTGTAGACATTACATTTTACATCGTTGAAATTGTCACTATAAACTACATGTGTCTTGTTTTAAGCTTACTTTTAACGATTTTACGCTATTCGGATTTATAAAGGTTATATTAAAGAAATGTAACATTAATGAAAAAACTTTTCGGTACAAATGTATATAAATGTGATGAGAATAGGTTTCTTAAAGTCTGCTCCAAATCGACTAAATAAATTTATTGATGCGACACTGTACAAACTGTGCTTTTGTGAGTTTCCATAGTGTTATTTAAATACATTTATTTAGTCAACTTCTTTATTTGTCATAGAATACAACCAGTTTAAAGCCAGCACTACTGACAGTATGCTCCAAATATTTCCAGTGGATATTATTGTCTGATTAAGAGAAAGTAGTGTATGATCAAGATATACAATGGATGGAAAATTTATTCCTTCGAAAGATAAATAATGAAAAATAAAAAAAACAATATATTCTCATTTTTCCGCATGATTTCCATTTCGGTTTGCAAAGAGAAAGAAAAACTTTCCGATTCATTGCGTTGACGATGGAATCAGAGCAAATGTCAGCTGAAGTGTGACCCTAAACCTGTCAATCATTGAAAGATTATAAAGGAGATGCATATATAGAGAGCTTACTTGTGATTTGGTCAGAGAGTGTTCACTACTTAATTTTCTCACTGCTTATAATTAGCACAAACTAGGAACCTTTCAGAAATATCGACTAGCGAAAGGATGGATGTGGTGAATTTTCTTTTGATTATTACTATCTACGCAATCGTGTGGGATGTAAGCTGTTCGACGGCATGTACAGATGAAAGAGGCTGTCATATTTGGAAAATGTCTTTAGATAGAAAAACGGATCATTATTCTGAATGGGTCACAACCCTAAGCGCTGATGTGGACAGCCCCATTTCGTCGAAAAACTCGAATTTCGATGTAATCTATAGTGTGGTGGAGCTGAACGGGAGGCGGAAATTTTCAATGAGAGGAGTTTCTAAAGGTATGTGAAATTTCAAAGGCATTAACAGCATTAATTAAGAATGAAAAAATCATCTAACTTTAGATTAAGTAGAATGAGTTCCCTTGAAAATTCCTAATGGCTCTTACATCCCAAATTGTTCCCACCTCCCTTAAGTCTTAGGTTTATAAACATGTCTTGTTCGTTAGATAGGAGTCCTACGACCGTAGCCGATGGAAAGTTGTACTTCCATCGAAGGCATGGGAAAAATGTTGCCATTACAGGAGATGGACGTACTGTGCAAAAAATTAAGTAAGTGTTTCTTAGTATTTCACAGATAAATCGATTCCGCGACAGCCCATATTCGCCTTGCCTATTATGATTCACAGTGAGTGATCCACTTTTGGCACGGACTGGTATCATTATCTACTGGTTCGGGTAGCTTTTCTAGTTCTTACTCGATACTGTAATATACACTAATCTGTGTGCCACTAGAGTGACAAGAAAAATGTTATGGTATTTTCGATGCGAATCATTGATTGTTTGCGAATTATTTGAAAATATTTCTGCGCCATATTTGGATGTTGAGAAGTTTGCAGAAAAATTGTATTATTCAACAGTTATTATATCACTATTGATCATAATTTTAGTGAACTCTAGCCTTAATTAAATATCCTCAATTAGCTACCAATGCCATTAAATCCCTCTTACTGTTTAAGCAATCATGTCTTCGCGAGAAGTTCTGAGGGTTCTAAACAGATTCGCTGCCGAATCGCTTCAGAGATTTTTTCTCTACGAGCAACTTTCGGTGCGGAGTATTTTCGTAATAGGACTTTTACTCTACAGAGCAAATACGCCACATTCTATATTTGTTACGAATTTTTTTTTGCAAAATATTTCCAAAGCAGTTCTACCATTTGCCGACTTTTTTAAAAATCATTAGGATACTTTTGGATCCTGCTTATCAGCTCTCTCGTGGATTAGATAAAGTATGTGAATGACCGCTGATAGTGAAAGAGAATTTAATCTACTTGTATTAATAGATCAATGATAAGTTTCGAAATGTATGTGTTCACATGAATATTTGCTGCATATTTATTTGACATTTATTTATTTGTATGCTGTTAAACGAAATCCCCATACCCAGAGTGCCGTGGGGCAAAATAGTTTGCGATGCTGGGTCGTCAAAGTGTCCCTAACGGTTTATCGATCTCACCATAAGTGAAGGTGTGAATCAATCGGCTAGCAAGTCTTAGCATTGATTCCTAATTATTAAAATAATCATCATCTGGAAACCTATGAGGTTGCTTAAACCCCATTTCAAAATCGTTTCACAGCTTCTTTTTAAGTTATCTAGGATCGTGATGCGAAATATTACATGAAATACCGGCTTTCTCAATTTGCATTCCACTTTCAACATATATCGGTTTATATTTATCTACAAATAAATTACGATTAACCACCAGACACCTTTTTAAACATCTGGTTTTTTTTAGTATTTGGTTTCATTAACGCTAAATTTCTCTTACAGCTTAGATCAACCACTCAATTCGATTGCCTTCACAAATAGACCTCTTAAAAACGACGAAGTATTCGAAATAAGGCTGGAGAAGAAGAATACAAAGTTCACTAATTCATTAGGAATGGGCGTCCTTTTGCATTCTCCTGATGATATAGACCTCCCTCCTCAATTTTATAAAACGTACGTACATTTGTATTTTTAACATAAGTGTGTGTGGATATTTTTATCGGTTTGAATGAATTTACTTATCAATAATATTATCTAAAAAATAACCATCTATCCCTAGGTCTTTAGCTTGGATTTTGCACAATGATAAGATTTATCAAAATTCGACGGTCGTGCTTGAGAACTATGGAAGAAATATAAATGATCTCAAGGTTAGTAGAGATTTTAATAATATATCTATCATTTTTATAATTAAGGTCATCCGCGTTTCGTGTAATCTCAGAGGTGTAATCTATTGTTCAATATCTTACTTATTTTCTTCATACTCGTTAAAAATTTTTAAAGAAACATTTCTCTCTTATCAGGTTTCCATATCTAGTTATTTCATCGGTTTACCGGGGTTCTATTTCTCAGATTGCTATTGATTCCACTTTCTTTTAATAAATCCGCGCAAAAAAACCATTAGAATGTTTGTTCAAAAATTGTAAATAATAATAACTTACATTCCTCTGCGCCTTAGTACTCCATTTTTCTCCCTCACACTTATGAGAAATGGAAATAAAATCGAATGTAAATTCTTATCCTTCTAAATTCTCTGATAGAAAAAGTAAGTTAACCTAAAATAAATTAATGAAAAGAATATAAATGAACGAAAAGTTGTTTCATTTTTCCTACTTTCTCGATGGAATCCAAATTTTATGACAATATTTCGTAAATTTCCTCTTTTATAAATATATATGACCGAGAATATGATTTTCGAAATAATTAATTATCCACTTAAGCTCGTGAAAAATAAATTTCATTAATTTTCACAATTGCTACAACCAGAAGAGGTCACGAATGAAGTTTGATTACATTATGATTTAATTACGCAATAATCATTATCTTATGATATGGAAGAAATCAAAAAAGTGTTGTTACGTTGATTTAAAAAAAAAACATCAGCAAATGCATCTTGATGCAAGACAACGGCCATATATTTAATTTTTTCGTATTTATTTCGAAACAATCACTTCTTAATCGCAGGTTGGAGATCGGCTTGGAGTGATGAGGAGCAGATTCGGTGCTTTGCATTTCTTCATCAATGGTGTCGATCAAGGGCCAGCACTTGTGAACGTCCAAGAAACTGTGTATGGATTATTAGAACTATGGTATAATGCAGCCAAAGCTACAATAGTCGATCAGTGATCTTCTTGAGGTTGAACTATTAGCAAATTACAAATATTATCATCATTCGCTGCCAAATTATAATGAAAAACCTATGTTGTTTACCAAATAAATATCTCTTTCTTTCCTAACATTTTTGTTTCTTGCTTCTTTCTCTCCCTCTGATAAAAGCTGAGGGTTGCTCTTGCATCGGAAACTAAAATACACCTGAACATACATTAATTTCAAATTCATACTCTTCGCGATGAGAATAAGTAAAAGAAAGTAAAGACGTAAGGCTAAGCAGCCTTCATCGTCGGTCAGCTCAATGACGCCACCGTATTCCGAGATCGGACCTCCTTTATTCAGCTACACATCTTCGTCACGATAATGGGTGGACACTGATCAACGTTTGCTCCAACCCCTAATCGAACCAAAGATCACTTCCACTGGCGTAGCCCACTTTGCTATTCGGGGGCATATCCATGATGAGAACTTTTAAAAAATGACAATTATGCGAAACCTCATCGGAAAATTTATAAAGAAAAGCAGACATTTTTTTCGATTTCCAAAGTATTGCGTATGAAATTTACTCTATATTTATGAAACGCAATTCATCAGATTATGAAGTATGACTTTAGAGGTTCCAGTTTTAATTTAAAATTTAATTTGTCTTTCACCAAGGATGTTGCTAGGTTCGTTTTAATACTTCTATTCTAAGTTTAAATACTTCTATACTAAGTGCCCCGCAACGAATTTGTCGAGCGCTCATTATTTGTTGAAAATTTTGAAATCCTTTAGCTTTATTTTCACAAAATTCACTGCTCAACGGTATTGCATATTAGAAATTCTACTGTGAGTTACATGGTCAATTTTACAAAGTAAATGAAAAAAATCAGAAAAACTTTAACTTTTAAACTCTTCCTTGGCAATAGTTGCGCATCTCTATAAACTAAGCGTAGTATTTTTGCCGCCAAGAGATGGAAAAAATTAAAGGAAACCATGAATGCTACTCCCATAGATGTTCCATTCATCTTATTCCCTCTCTCTCTCTCTCTGTTTTAGCTCAGACTTTCAAAAAGCCTTAATTTTATAAATATAGACGGATTGAATAATGTTTACAGAAAAGGTGCCCATACGTATTTAGGACATAGATATACTATGATCAACGACAATTGAAACTACTTTGCCCCTGAAATGGTATATACTTTGCTCGCCTACAATCGGAAGCAATGGAAAATGAATATAAGTAAGTTATTAAGAGAAGAATCGCTATATTGAAATATACTGAGGTCCTAATCAGAAAAATATCGATATAAACTATTTATGCCAAACACCTAGTAAAATATATATTAATACCATTAATTCTACAACGGAAAATGAGCTGATTCTCGGAATTTATTGAATATTGATTTGTTTTCAAATACATAGAAATACACACGAATCACATACATCGAGGAATACCGAGAAACTTTATGTGTTGCACTGGTGACAAGACCCACAAAATATTAGATTTTGAGTACTCTTAATAACCACAAATAATAATTTTAATGTTCCTTTCATAAGCGCCCTTGTAAATCTAACAGAAAGAGAGAGGGAGTTTGGAATTTAATCTTTTTTGATTTCGTTAGATTATTTATATAAACTGCAATTGCAAATATTACACAGATATCTGTGGGAGATTATTGAAAAATAATCAAATTACATTACATAAAGAAAAACTTGCTACTTAAAGAATAAAACTCAGAAGATGGAAAATTGACGAGAAGAGGGAGCAAAAGAGCATGATGATTTTTAAAGAATTTTAAATTTAAGATTAGGGACCTCTATACATAGTTGAGCTTATCTTATTGAGAGCTTCAATTTTCATTGGGGCCCTACACTGAACAAGGCCCTCATTGCCTATTGCGCTTAATTATTAATCCGCCCTGCCAAGAGGTAATGCCTTCTGCAGTGCCACTTGCTTAATGACACTCCTTAAATTGAGGGTCCTCTACACTACATAAATACCATACGAAAAGTTAGGGGTGGAACTATAAAATATAAAATGAAAGTGGTTCAGAGAATACTAAAACATTCCACATTTAATGTCCAAAGAATTAATGAACAACGCATTATAGGCTAGTGTGTCGCAGAGATTAGCGTGTTAATTGCCCTTCGCAGAATCTCCGTGCGTGACCACAAGCCATTCACGCATTCTCTCCTTGGTTTTTGTCCCCGAGACATCACGTACGCACAAGATATGCCGAGAGTTACCTGGAAAGAGCACTCTTCCAAACTGTCAGGGCGAATTATTAAATTGCGTGGAACTTTTCATTCGCGGGAAGGGTGTTTTCCAGGAAGGCAGCTCTTTTCGGCAGAATCTCCTTTTGAGAGATTCGCCGCAGGAGATGCTTTTTGTGGTCGTTAAACTCCGCGTGCGGACAATGAATGGGCGGCTCTTTTGATGCATGGCTGCAGAAGCAATGCGAGGTAAACAAAGGGAAGTAAATGTCAGAATGAAGATGGAACGAGATGAGTAGCGTTATAATTACCGCATTCAAAATACCACGATCTGAATTTACTTTTTTCTACTCTTTACACCTTCATCTGTGTGTTAAGCTTTCAGCCGAAAAGCAAATTTGATGCTTGACTCTCTTTAAACTGCGACAACTTTTTAAAGCTGCCTACAATGCTTTTCTTACTACCAGAACAAAACAAGGCAAGGTGAGATGGGGTGATGCTTATCCCTCGAATATCTAGCATTTAAAAGTTACTGAAATAAACTCATTAGAGTAATGCTGCGTGGGTCAAGAAAGGATAAATATGTATGTACAAAATTTTCACTATTCATAAAGATGAAAATTCTACCGCTAAGACCTTTATTTTTGTAAGGCTTTAAGAGAGTTTCGTAATCTTTGTCGTCATATCAATAAACATTGTTATACCTTAAACAATTTTAGAGGGACGTACTGTTTTGAAATACCGAAGCTTACTTCTGATATATTTAAATAGTTTTATATACGTATAGTTCCTAAATCGTTCTTAACACCTAAAGATGTTTCCTCTACACTTTTTTCTTAAGCTTTTACAGAATTTTATTTAAATCAAATATATTATTTTCCATTTGTTCATACTCTACTTGTTATTACACTACCTACACTATTCACTGTACTTTCTTTGTATGTTTGGTTTCTTTGTGCATTTTCCATAATATCTTACACTTAATGTACCTCAAAACATCTCTTTTGTTTTATCCAATCGCTACATAAAGATTTCTTCAGGGATGCCTGCGATTCGATAATTATAAATTGTTAATCTTTTCAAGTTTGTATCATTTTCTATGAAGTGAAATAAATATTTTACACATATAAAAGCATTGGAGAGGGGATTAGAGAACGCATGCACTATAACTAGACAACGTATGTACTTAGGTACTTTTTCCTTCATATCCTCACTGAATCAGAGTAAAAGAATAGGAAAAGCTCCACGTTAGTGCAGTTCAATGACACTATGAAGACCACTCTTCATTAAGAGAGAACAAGCACCCCGTGACACTATTTATAACATTCAATTAGAAGTTTCCGGCATGAATGCCATTATTCAACATTACTCATTCCTCAGTAGTTTTCATAAAATCGCAACAGAGGGATGGAACGGGGAAAAAGTAAATGAGAGGAATATTTTTCTATCTTTTATCTAAAGAACTTGTATTACAGTTCTAGAATCCGTATAGTATTGTAGAATGACTCAAATCGCACATTATACGCGCTAAAAATCGTGCACTGTCTGTTAATATTGTCGTATATTTTGTAATACTGCGGCAAGGAGATATTTTTTCATAAGTTTAAAGAATTTTCATAATTTATTGTTTTAGGTCGTTGATGTATCTTTTTTAACTGTCGACAATTATGTATTAAGCATATTGTAGTATTGTAAGTAGTCTTGTTCCATGATTTTAGTTTATTTATTACTGTAGAAGTTTCCTATGGGCTAATAATCCAACAAAAATTAATATATTAACAATAATTTATCTACAGAACTTTCGATGTACGTATTTGTAGTTTGATTATTAGATTTCTCGTGTGATATATCTTATGAAGTTATATATTATGTATAGGGTAATGCGTCGATTTATTGATGCGTAATGTATATTAAATTAATATATTATAATAATCGTGCATCGTGCTCATATATGCATGAGATAGAGTCAATGGCTTAACGGTTGCAAATACATTAATGATATCAACGGAACATGACATGTCCCCAATGCTATATTTCCCATCTATTTTTTTATGGAATCCTGAGCCACATTTCAGACTGCTAATGCATATTTCTCCCCCTTGGTGTCGAACGGATGGCAGCAATTAATCAGGCAAGCCAACGTGACAAGAATATCGGCTTGCTCGCCATCCATCACCGGACCCTTTGTAGCGTTTACGTGGGAAAATGAGAGCAAATCGATCTGTTCTTAGAACTGTGCGAACTTCGTGGGACGTGCGGTTTGCCTCCCACATTATTTACATTGATCGACCCGTTCCAAGAATTTGCTGCGAGAGAAAGGACAAAGTAGCCCAGATGGTAGTGCTATATCAGTCTGCACCGCTCCTGGAGATTCTCCCGCCACCTTGCGTATGTGGACAATTCCTCACCACGAGTTGCTTGCTATATATCGCCTTAGGCGCCTTCGTGCTAATTCCTCTATCTATTGTAGAGAAAACGTAATGAGGTGTTCAATTGCCCCTCAACTTTTCTCGATACTGAATAGGTATCGATAGAAACGCTGCCAGTTTTCATTACTTTGAGAATGAATCTCCATAATTTATTATTTATTTACTATATTTTTGCTGCAGTTTGTCGTCAGGTGGCGGCACCAACCATAGCAACGCTTATAATACAAACATTTTCCACAATCCCACACACGAGAGAGTCCCATACGCATAAAAATTCCGCAATAACATTAAATAATAGAGAGGATAGTGATAGAAGTGCTCCTTGTGTCATGTTGTAAGAATATAATTCTTCAACAGAACGTTGCCACTGGATTGAGACTCAAACCGCAATGAGTGAAATAAAATATGATAATATTTGGCATAAATATTTTGGCCGTTCCTCTTCCCTGCCGCCGTAAACAACTCGAGCTTCCAGTCGCGGTAGCCCTTCCCATATGTGATGCCTAGTTTTAGGCACGAAATATTGTAATAACTTCCATCGATTTGCCGAGCTTTCAATTATCTGCGCGTTTCCCATTTTGTATCGAAGATGGAGCTGTCAACACGTAATCACCGCATTAATGATTCAACCCTTTTGCTCCATTTCCCATAGTATTCCGGAAGAGAAGAAGGTATGAGAAGCGTGTCTGGATATGGATCGGGGCCACGCCTCCTTTCGCAGGTCAATGGAAATTAACCACCATTGCCGCCGTGCTGAGCGAGACGTCACTTCCTCGAGCGTAAGGCGACGTAAAAATAGATGCAAGATGGTTTAAGAGAGATCGGAGATAGTGGAGTGGAAATTAGCGCGAGGTAATGCGAAATCGAAAATTCTGATGCATCGACGTTCAGATTGTACGCGCGATAAACGGAGGATCTCTGGGAATGGAACGAGCCGTTTCCTACGTAATTGAATCATCTGCAATCCTTATATGACCACTGAATGGGAATCGGCGTTTAATTGTTCCAACTAGCTAATCACGGAACCAAAGAAGATCCGTGAGGGACGGTTGATGAAATATTCATCATTAAAGGATTAAAGGATTATTACTTTACTCTATATTTAATAAAAATATCCTAATTAAGGCCAAAAAGAAAATGTTTTGACAAATATAGAAATTACTTCATGCGCTTTGATAGTTTATCACGTTTTAGATACATCAAGTGGCTAAGAAACAGATATCAATTTCAAATTGAAATTATCAAAAAAATATTTAACAAATATTTGCTAATTAATTCTTAAATTTGGTTAAAAACTTTACCTTTTGTAGGTATTCTATCTCCCTTTTCCTATTCTGTATATCCAGTATATTATAATTAATTAAGAATGAAAGGACATGAAAATTTTCTGTATGCAAAGAAATTAGCAATTAACAATTGATAAAATATTTACATAAAGATAGAAGGGCCGCATAATTGATGGTTTTTGGCCGCATGTGAACCTTGGGTCGCTAGTTGTGCACTCCGGACTTAAATCGTACGATCAAACTACGAGTACGCTCGTCTAAAAATACTCCAATGAAGACCCATTAAAAGGGAGTAAAATTTCTTATATGAGGAATGACAAAGAACTGAAGCTTAAGGAACATCACGAAGTCACTAATATCACTAAGAGAGAATTTTCAAAACTGAATCGATTCAAATGAATGAAAGGGATGAATGGGGAAACGCGGAGTTAATTGAAATGAGTACAGGAAGCAAACCTATTTGTAGCAAACATTCATGTTTGTGATAACCGAGACAGAGCCGTCAATCTATCCAGACTGGTGAGCGCATTTCTTAAGAAATTCAAGAGAGCACTCGCTTTACTAAACTTTACAAGTTGATCAAATGTTTGCGAAGGTAAAGGTTATGTTTGTCGTTGGAATAGCTTTCCTCTCATCCATGTGAGAGTTAATCTCTTGGGAATATTTCCGCCGTTGAAGGATTTCGTTTTAAACTTTAAAGGCAACGGATTCATTCAGAAGCTCCTAAACCTTCCACCCACGACATTTTTCCATCGTCTCACCCACCCTAAGGGTAAGCTTTTGCGAATTCCAAATACTATTAACTAATTAAGGTATTCTTATTAGCATCACTTAGATCGCTAATCTTTTACTTCCATTCTGAAAATCCTGACTTTTGTTTGCAGCATTAAGTTCTATTTTATATTCAACTTTGATTACTTGATTAATAACTGAGAAAAACGAATAATTTAGACGTTAAATACATCGTAAAGAGCTATATCAGATTTATCTCTAATTTAAAACCTTTCGTAAGATTTGAGAAACCTATTAGCGATGCGCGAAATTTTTTACCGTAACGTATGCAGGTACAGTCTTCAGCACGAAGGCTGGTTTGAACCTCATCTTCTAACCATTAGCTACAAAAAGCTTAGGAGAATGAAGAATATTATATAGGAAGTTAGGTAGTTAATTAATTTTTTCACTGAGCCAAAATGAAGCCGGAAACGTCCGCGTAAGAGAATAGTAAGAGTGACTCTACCTCTCTACCACTCATATTTTTCTTCGTTTCCCAAAGGAAAGACCTTAAATAATGCTATATTCAGCAGTACTCATACCTCAGTTGTTTTCTAATTATTACAGACATGAACAAGACTGAGATAAAAGTGAATGAAAGATTCACTATCATGTACTTATCCTGTGCCAAAAGATAGGTGAAAATTTTCCGTTTATCAGGATATGGTTCTTTCAAATTGCAAAAAGATTGCAAAAGATGTGAAAAGGGGAACAATGGGTTTTCAATGATAGAGAAATGATAAAATAGAATAATTTTTACGTATGATAATAAGGAAGCTATAAACGTGGTATTTTGATCATGAGTATCACACAATATCTCGAATGATTAAAAACGGTACTGAATCCCGTAATTTAGAGTTCCTTTTCCACTGGATATCCACACGCAGTAACCCGCCATTAGTCGATCCTCCGCCAGTCTATACACCAAAATCTGTTTGCATTATTCCTCCATAATTGCCTACGCAATAAACCTTGCTTCATTACACCATAAAAAAGACCAATATTAAGTAAAAAAAGGAAGACCCTTTGTTCCACGAAAATCATTCTTACGCAAATCTGACGATATGGAAATCAATGCTATATGACAATATTTTGCTAAAACTTGCGGAGTATATGCAGCAAAAGCAAACTAAAGAAGGTTAGTTTTCGTTTTTAAGGCGTAAAGCATTTGTTTAAAAATTAAAGAGCAAAAATCCGTCCCTTTGTTTTCTATTGTAAAAGAAATAAAAATGTGTAAAATCCCGGTTAAAGCGCAATACCGTTCAAAACGCAATTTCATTCGGTTCCCTGAAAAGCGACTTCACTGAGTCTTAATAAATATGATTATAATAACAAAACAACTTAAAGACATTAGTGAGAACTTTCTATTACAATGCTATATACCGTAAAAAATAGTTCTAAAGTAACGTGAAAAAACTGTGTTTTGATTCTTTTATCATCACGGAAAGCTACTGTCAAAACAGTTGATTTTGTTATGTGGTTATAATGTATTTTTGTACGTAGATATTTGGGTTCGCCCTCAATACAATCGCAAATATAGACTGTCACTCTCTTTTGGCGGTTTAAGTTTCCAGCCGTCTGAGTATAGCTGCAGACAACGGCCGGCTGTTTTTAGTCATATGAAACTACAATACAGATTAAATCGAAGGAAGATGGGAAGGGAAAGGGCTCCGTGAGATAGATTGAGTCCCTAAGAAGAGGTTAGCGGAATGGAAAGAAAAATTACTAGGATCTAAATAGGATCATAAAATGAAAGCACCGTGCTAAACAACAAATTGGGTTATAAATGGATGTATATATTGAGAAAGGTGATGAATATAAAGGAAATATTTCAATCTCTTCTCTGAGATAGATTATTAGAAATCGAGTAATTTAACATGTTCGAGTACTGATTTTATCTTTAGAAATATTTCTTGCAGATAGGCCACAAGCCAGTAGGCAAGATCTTATGCATATACATTTATACGTATGCAATCTGTCATTAATACAAAACTCATAATAAGATTATTGTTACAATAAATTAGCAAAAATATTCAATTATCTTAATTACGGATATAAAGTAAAACTTAATTTCTGACAGTGTGTAGCCAATGTTTTTACTTCACAATGTTCATTTTTTGTCAATTTTTACTATTATTTTTAAACGTAAACGTATTTACATTTGTATTAGCAATTTAAAGCGTACATGTATTGTTTCTTGATTTCAGATACCTACTTTTTCCGTAAAATTTTAGTTTCTTTCTATTTATAAGTTTCGCAAGTTTTTCACATCCCCCTTCGGGTGGGTTTTCTCAACTGTAATATTTTTTCCTAAGCACAAACCACAGAAAAAACCACGTATTTAAAACGAATTTTCAGTCTCGATTCACCCAAACTAAGATATATTATTATGAAATAAAACTGAAGACTGAAGAAATTAGTTTCGATCTCTACTTTATTTCTCTACAATTATTAGGAAAGGGCTCAATGATATTCATTGGAAGATTGTTCCAGTCCCTTCCCGTTCTTGAGATAAAATAATTATTCCCTTCATCCATTCTTTAATTTCGTGTATACATTTTGGGGATGATCATGTTGGTTGGGGAAGTGTCTCTTTAAGCTCCTTTATTTCCCTTTTATAAGTGAGCAACTTGTAAAATAATAGCAACCTTCGATCCCTTAGCGGCTTTTCCAATAATTCCCATCCCCGATTATTTATTAATTGAGTTACTATCTTTTCTTGGAAAAATCCCATCACCTAACTTCCTGCCTTCCGTTGGATCATCTATATTTTCCATGTTTTTCCGTTATAATAAGGGATCCACACTCGAGCTCCATAATGGGTCTTTTTAATCGTTATTCGCTATATTTCCCCTCAAAAATTTACTGAGAAAATTTTACTGTTGTAAAATCTTCCGATCGAAAAATATTTTCTTTATTCCAGTAAATACCCTATGAAATACCTATTTTCTCAATACATTTACATTTACATATAAACCCTGCTAACCGCCACTGGCGCATGGCAGGGGGTGTGAAACACCGAATAAACATGTTATAATTGAGAAAATGAACGAGTTCTAACATTATAGAAAAGAGAAGAACAAACTTATACTATATCACAAAATATGTTTATTAAATACTATTATTATATATTCGACTCAAAGGGTCGAAACCTAGGTTGCTTAATAATATATTTTGTGATATAGTATAAGTTTGTTCTTCTCTTTTCCATAATGGAGAACTATCACAACGTTAAGGCCGAACTGGTGGAATCCATCGAGTTCTATAGTAACATTTAAAACATGAACATAACAAGCATGATAGTTGAATTTTCAAAAATAAAACGTTTCCAACGCTTTTTATGCCAAACCGTGTTTTGATTCTTTCCTTTTTCTTCTGGAACAATTCAAAACGATCATTTCCTTTCTATGAAGTATTCATCAAACAGCGGAACATATATTTGCACTTTAAACTTTATTTCCTGATGTCAATTCGTGAATTAACTTTCTCTCCCTGAAAATCTCCCTCTGTTTGCAAATCTTTGTCAGAAAAGAGAATCATGGGAACACCTTTAGTAATTCATTCATTTCCTCATTCCTCTAGCTTGGTTAAACATTCCTATACTTATCATCTTGTGGCACTTGTCGATAACTCACGTTTTCTCCGCGTTATTTATGTAAGATATTTCTAAAGCTTTCATTTTCTTATTACTAAAAATAAACCATACGTAAATTCTTTTCTTAGGAGGGGGGTGAAGAATCAAACACCTATTTCTGTGAAATCTAACTCAGTAGATCAGTGTTTCCAATGAAATTAACAAAAAAAACATTTATCTAGATATTCATTCTAACACATCCAAATGAAGTCAATTCTTCATCGCCGTTCTCTCACCCGTTGTATTGTTATGTTTTTATATGCTATGTATTACTTTAGTAATATTGACTATACAACTGTCAATGGGATATTTCTTATTTACTTCTCTTACTAATTACTCTTCCATTTTCTTTATAATTTTAATTTTTGATTTCATGTTGCTCCTGTTACCATATCTTTATAAGTGACCGGGACGGAGAGAGGTCAGTGTATTAAGCGGAAACATTTTAAACGGGTTTTATTATACATATTTACTGCTTGCTCATTTTTTTATTACTGGGGTTTCACAAGCTGCGATCCTACTACCTTTTAGCGGACCTATATGCAGTGCGTATTCAATCATTCATAAAAATAAATAAAATCATAACAGAAATATTTATCCTCGCCACGTGATCTGATCAGGGCAACTCTTTGCTAAATTAATCCCATAGAAAGTGAAGGAGTACGGGAAAGAAAAAAATAAAACTAATCTCCTGAAATACTAAAGTAGACTAATTGTAAGTATGAAGAAAAAAGCGTCTGATGAGGATCTGAAAAAACTCAAGCTCCGTTGAGATGAGACAAATTTCCAAGCTATAATGGCATACATGACAACGAGTGGGAGCATCTCGAGGGAGTTAAATGGGTTAGAGGAGGAGTAAAGCGTCATTACACAGTGTAAGCGAGGATATTGCAAAGTAAGAAGTGGGGCGATCGATGGGATGTGGGTGAAGAATGTCACAGGGTTTGATAAATGGAGCATTGCTATCGGAAGGAAGGAAACAGGCCGGAATCGAATTTCAATAAGGGAAAGGAGGTATTAAATTATAGCAGTGATCCAAATACCAGTGCTCCACTTTTCCCGAAACTTCATGAGAATGCGTTTTCTCGTCACATTTCCGACAGCTGATAACATCGCAGATCCAAACAAAGGATTACAGGACACTTTTATGGAAGATATCAAGTTAGAACGGGAAACACTATAAATGGCAAAATCTTAAAGCGAGTGTGGCGGCTACGTATGCACAGACTATTTTTAGCAATATTATTAAATAAGTATTTTAGTAGACAAGCGGTAATTTCCGGATGCTTTGCGGCAGCTCCTTTATTGCATATGCTTTCCTCATTTGAACGTACCTTACTTAATATTTTCCTCCCACATGAAAACCAGTCTCCGGCTTAGCATTTTTGAGAATCTGTGTTTGAAAAGTACATCTCTTGTGTACCTCTTTCATCTTATATAGTAATCAACGAGGTGTATATATCTGTATATTTAAATTCATATAATCATATTTGTATATTTATATTTATATATTTATATTTATATATTTACATTTATATATTTATACCTACAAATTTATATTTAAATTTTTATTTAAATATTTATATACACATATATTTAATTTATCCGATGACAGAAATTCCCGTAAGAAATACATGAAAGATACTTTTTTTATTATTTACATTCACTTCCCGACGAAGAAATTTTTCTATCAAAAAGTATCCTTGGTTCGACTCTAATTGACCAGTAAATATAACTATAAGAAATGAATGTTAACTTATATTTTGCCATTTGCAGTCCATTTTTCTTTTGCAGAAGTAAATTATGAATATCAGTCTTTCAAAACGAAACAAGTTTCAAAAGAATGGAATTCGAAATAGATATATGTTTTGGTCGTGAATTGTTGTCTTTGACTCCAAATAACGATAATTCCGATAAAATTGACGAAACATTTGCAATATAATTTTGTGATTATAAGCAATCAGTCTTCCTGATAACCAAGGCAATAGTTGAATCTAAGATGATGAATTTTTCCCGTAAGAACAAACAAGGAATTTAGGACCTTATAAAATAAAGTAAGGTAAGAAGATGATAGTCTTTTTGACGAGGAGGCAATTCTCTTAGATTTCAGTATATAGATTTATGATATAAAAAATGTAAGAACTGAATTACGACCACGTAGGAGTATTGATTCGCCAACTCTATTTTCCAAAGTTATATTTTGTTCTGGCACGATCATGGAGGAAAGGAAACACCAAGATACTTATCGGAGTAGGGAGAGAATAGGAAAATCTTGGGGAGGCTTTAAAATCATTTTATGGCGTTCTGTTTATATTTCAGCCCACTGATTCTTTCATATTGATTTTGATGAAAAGAGGAAGATTATCTTCGATAATTTAGAAGGATTAAATCCACGCAATAATACTTTAAAATATGTCGAAATTACTTTCCTCATTTTTGACGTGGGAGTTCACTTATCACAATATGATGATGTTTGTCATATTTATATTACTTTTATAGATATCAGTAACTTTCTTAAGAAGTAGACGTCATTTTTATCTTCTATTGCGCCATTTTTATTGACCTATTTCTTTATTTATTATTTTTAAAATTTACATATACATAAAAACACAAAATCGGAAAACGTACAATTAGAAAGGAAATCAATAGAAATACTTATTTTTATCATTGAATATTGCTTACAGTACGAAATCCCGAAAACTTTCAGAAATACATAGTTTTCTGTAAAATTTACGAAGTAAATTAAGTAACTGTTTACATTGCTTATAATAAATTTTTGGTTGCTACAAAATTCGCTCAATACACAAGTAATTCCAGAGTTTAGTTCCATCGATCGCAATGTCCATGGTACAACCATGGTAGACTTTGTTCAAAGATTCTGATGTGAAACAAAAATAAAAAAGAAATTTGCAATCTAATATGTGCCTTACGGACTATTCTTAACTGCATTTCAGCTCTGGTTTTGAATCCATCCTTCATTTGGAAAAATGTTTCGTTGAATCTGAATCTTTTTCGGAACCATTATATTTAATCCTGGCTCATAAAATATATTTTCATAACTACGTATTTTTATTCCCCTATCGACTTTCTTGGAAGAACTTCTCTCTGAACTTTAAGACGTAAAAACGTAATCGATGGAGACAGTGAAAACAACGTTTCGATCTACCAAACTCCTTCGTGACCCGATATCTGAATCGTGCTGTTTAACTTTTTTCTAGAAGGAAAACAAAACGGAGGTATAATTTATAGCTGCAGGAAAGCCGATAATTTACGAAGATGATGATCTTCAGAAAATAATACCCTATGCCTTAAAAGACCTAAATATGAAACTTCCCAGTCCTTTCTCGGTTTGGAACCAAGTTCTATTATAGATGAGGTAAAAATATGTTAGTGGTAAAGAAAGATTTTGTTTTTAGCACTTTTTAACCAATAGCGCTGTCCAAGATACATTTTGGATCACACACTCACATGTAGGCGTGCACAAACAATTCAGGAGTTGAGAAGAAAAATAGTTAGTGCCCATTATTCCTTACAAGGAAGTATTTCGGTATTTTTACGTGTATTTCGGCGCAATGACCGTATGAGTAACTTTTCTTTAGAATTCAATAAGGAGTGACCATAATGAATTATATCGATCAGATTTGGTCACCCAGAGGTGGGAACTTCCCAGCCTCTAGTAGCCTTTCTGGCGTTTATTGCTGCCTTATTTGGCTGCTTTTTAGTCACTTTCTGAAACAAATAATCCTAAATAATTTTCCTTTCAATTATTCTGATGATGTTAATTGAAAACAGACAATAAAATGTTATGTTGGCTCTAAGGCTTTCGCTGTGAGTTTCCATTGGAAAATGTCGTCTTGCGGGATACAACAGCTTCTTCACCTGAAGAAGCCAACGGTAGTGTTGGCGAAACGTTGTGTTGTTTTAATCAGACGACGCTGTTGTATCCCGCAAGACGACATTTTCCAATAAAATGTTATCTATCAGTTTACTTAGTGTATTAATTTCTTTTATCAAATATAAATTTGATGTTTAACTATTTGAATGTAGGAAACATGCAGCACAAAAGCGGCATGATTATGTATGCGGCCTTTCTTATGAATGCCAAAAATGGCCTTCCGATGGAAAAAGAGTCGGCACCCCTGGATCATACTTAAACAGCTTTTATATACTGACAGCCATGAACAGGAATGAGGTAAAAGTAAATGAAAGATATATCTTCTTTATACCTCACCAAAATAGAAAAGTATTCTACTCAACAGTATTGATTTAATAAACGATCAAAAATTATTGTTCCGATACGCAATATAACATTAAGTTAGAATAGTTGCAACTTCGGGAAAAATCGTAAGAACGGTGTTAATATTTTCTCAGGGTTGCGAATTATCTGATTGGTTTATCTTTTATTCCTTGAAATCAATGTCAAAACATTTAAACCATATACTGCTCATCTCAAAAAATGAAGAAGTACTAAAAAATGAAAAAGGTTTCGAAAAACCGCCTCGTTTAGCATTATTGCGGCCCTGACAACGGTTCATCTGCTTTGGAAGGCCGCCTTTCATGGGCAGCAATCATTTTTGGAACTGATAAACTCTCAGGGAGAGATCGAGATAAGAGAGTGACACTGAAAAGCCCCTCATAAAACTCTCTTTTCTTCTCCCGTAATAAGTGGCGATTCTGTGCTATCAACTCAAAGGTTTCAGAATGCCTTTAATGAGATAAGGACAATTTATGTGTATCGATTAGAAAATACTAACGTAAATTTTAAATTACCGTTACCGACAGTCACATTCTCTCCTAATGATCATCTCATACAGAGATGTACTGAAGATTTCTTGGGTATTGAATATAAAAATCTCATATAATTCCAACCCTCCATTTCATATTTGATTGTTCTTAAACCCCCGACACAAAATACGAGCTATTGTTTCGTTACTGCATTTTCATTTCCCATGAAACCACTCTCCGAAATTCCCCGCCCTTGGTGATAATGCGGTCAAGGCCATGAGTGATACAGATGAGTTTTTGGAAGTAATACACCATTAATGGGGCCATAAGAATACAGCCGAGGCCAATTGAAAAATTGCCCTAATGTATGCGCGGCCTTCGCTAAGAAGCTCATGTCTTATAATTTGAGTGATCCGCAAGTCTTAACCAACGCGACCGTTATATGTCGCATCACAAGAGCGGAAAACGTACAGGGAAAAGTAAATATTTATCAGTGACGGGTTAATCGTGCCTTTTCACTTCGATCGAGTAAATTATTCCATTTTCGAATCGAACAGACGAAATTTCGATTCGATACGCGATGCTTTCTTTTTTTTGATAAAATTCGCAAACGGAAGTTCGTCTCGTCTCCAGGTTATCGTCGTCATCCTCAAATATAGCATAGATCGTTTATAACAAGAAAATAATTAAGATTAGATACGAATAATTGTTATTTTGATTATAACTTACTGTTGGTTAAAAACCGGCATGTATAAGATAAGCTATACAAATTTCATGTAAAAATAGAAATAAGAACCTAAAAAGTAGGTAACGGAAACAATTTTCCTCTGTCAAAGTTTGTATTCGATATAAAGTAATGCAGACGTCGATTCGGTTCGAAAGTTTTGTCGAAAAAAAGTAACTCGACTCGAAATTTTGAACATCCGCATATCCGCATCCGCATATTTAAAAATTGCAATGTGATATTAAGTTCAGATGATTTCGAAAAATATACAAAAAATCATTCTTAAAATCCGTGATTCAAAAGGATTTCATCTTCAAACTCTGGACTTGATAGACTGACTAGGTTCTTATGTCACTTGTGAACAAGCAGGCAATGAGTTATTGAAATCAATATCTTTAAATATTCTGCGCTGTGTGACTTCCTAAAAAGCAATCCCCTTATTGGATAAATAAATAAATCTGAAAACACCCCATTCTGGGCATAAAACGGTAAATATGATTCACGTAGCTGTTAGTAATGTGTTAGTTTAAAAACATGCAGTCGCATATGGAATCCGCTACATTTCCAATGGAAAAACCTTTACTCTCATCTCTGCGTTATATTGTTGTTTGGACCTTACCAGTAGCTTCTTTTAGTTAGTATCAGGCGCCGATCAAAAACTCTGAAACACCTATTCATGGATGTAGAACGGTAATCATCGCTTTTATTCTAATTTCTGAACTAATAGTAGATCTAACCATAGTTTATGATTAGCTAGGGATATTAGTAACAAAGATAATAGAGCTGCTTCTGTTTGATACGTCAAGACTTCCGTATCTACGCTAGGTGCGCCCTCTGCCTGTATTTATTCCTGACCTTTCAATTACTTAATCTATCGGCCGACTCTCGAGTCTTTCCTGTCTACATAAAGGAGCTCAACTCTCATTCTCCTCCTCCGTTACATTCCGGGGGGTTCTGTTTTGATGCCCAACAGGAAGTTTCAACACAAATAGGGACCGTAATATCATTCTTTCCGGTTTTCTTAAGGTTCATAACAAAAATAAATTCCGATTTCTTTCCTTATGCCAATTTCGAACTGGTTCGAACCCCTTCTTTTCCCACCCTTTTATTAGTTATATAAGCTATATAATTAAATTTCGAACCGCTAGTTGCAATTCATGGTTAATAAACGTTTTTGAAAACACTTTTCAGTAAAATGCACATTGTTGGAAACCAAACATCGCAACCAAATAAATTACAGTTTTCGGTTTTGGTTCGGCTTAAAGCACTTCGATTATTTAGTTTGAGTTAGATTTTAACTCCGCAAAAAATAACCGTTTTTGTGTATTTTAATTGTTCTCCAATGTTTCAAATTCGTTTTTCAGATCTGTTCCGGTTCTATCCTCTGATCAAAAGAGTTTATGATTGCTTTGTGGTTGCTCCTTAAATAAGAATCTTAGAAAAATAAAGAAAATATAAAATGAAAGAACACATTGGATGGAATGTGATGGGATAAGAAAGAACCGAATAGAAAAATAAAACCCATTATAAGGTTGCGCGATTCAAAATCTTGAATTTTTTTCCCTGAGAGAAGTTACTGTATTCGTTACATAATAATACAGGTATATCTTTACCATAAAATCCTCCGGTGACATTTTTGTGTATTATATTACTTTAAGGAATGGGTACAGGGTGATTTTGCACGTTAGTGCGTGCACCCAGGAAAATTCCCAAGGAAGAATAGACTTGAAAAAAGTCCGACGGGACCGGGAAATTAAAAACTGGAACGGGACCGGCAAATGTTAATTATATTACTTTGCTGTTTAGATAGAACCGTTTGTAAAATGGACGGATAATGTAATGAACTGAATTGTTTCCAAGTAAATGCATTGCTGCTACTACTCCCACCAACCTATAATTTCAATTCACCCATTATTTAACCCTAAAACTATGGTCAATGCCTTATAAGTATTTCCACTACAATTCAGCTTTCCATTACTTTCTCTAGTAATCCATACCCACGCAAAGCTTCACCCTCAGAGTTACCAGATTTCGATTCTTAATAAACGGAACGAAAAATACTAGCGAAAAAATTTGGAATAAAAACTGGACAAGTGATGAAAAAATTTGTATGCGTACATTTATTCTGTTATTCTATGCGCAAGAAAAAAACTCAAATGTGAATTTGTTATCTTACCATTAATAGCGCGATGTGAAATTTTGAATGCGGCAGGGTCTTTGTAATGATACACAGAGTATGGCTTATTGTGAAAGATTTCTAGGGCAGAAAGTTGCCTTAACTGTACTTAATTGAAATTCATTGTATTGGATTCCACTTTAAATGGAAATAAGGTCAAAATATATACTAAACTACAACCTAGTTTCCCAGTTGAAGGTTCAGATGATCAAATACAAAAATCAATCTGAAAAGGAAAACTAACAACCCTTTTCCTCTCTAAATGACAACACGTGAATCAAACACGCCCAGTTAATTTTCAGTCGACGATTCTTTCACCTAAATCAAAGTAAATATTGCGGTAACCCAATTTAAGCGTTAAGCCACCCTTTACAAAGATACGAAATCAAACAGTAAAAAGAGTTAGGAATGGAGAATGTTTGCATTTCACTGATATTTGGAATTTATTTACTTCCTTCGCGAACCTTCTATTCTTTCAGTCGATTACCAACAATGATCATCTTTGGCACCTCACTTCCAGAATTTGTTTTCCTTTCACCCTTGACTCCTATAAAAGGATTTTTATTTCCCCTTTCACTTTCTTTTGTATCTTGATTCCGGCCTTCACCTCTTTGAGCCCTTCAAAGAAAGTCAATGTCTCGCTTCATCAACTGTATCACTGTATCATAAAATATTGAATCAGTACCAGAAGGCCAAAGAAAGTGATCGAAAGCTTTCCTTGACTATAACATTTTGGGAGAACTATTTGTTGAATGAGGTTTTTTGTGTGACCTAGATATCACCATTTCTATTTTTTTTAACCCTTACTGTACTGATGAAGATTGTGTGTCCTATTCGGTATTTTGGATTTGGATGTTTTATGAGTACTTCTTCTACTGAATATTCCCACCTTTGATGATCTCCACAGTTTTAATTTTTGGATATTTTAGTAGCATTTTTAAATGCGTAATTCGATGTGACGTCAATTTTTTCCTCTTTCTTCATCAATTATAGCTTATTAATGGATGTGATATCGAGAACTACATCTTACTTTGACGCCTTCAAATTTACTCATTATTAAATGTTGATAACCTGCAGATAACAGAACACATTTCAATTTCTCAACCAAAGATAAATTTTGATTTCCAAATACATCTTCTTATTCTTCATGAACAAGTTATTCAAAAGAGAACACAGAGAGCAGATATAGTAGCGAAATATTCATTTGTCAATAGGGGTATTAGGGAATGAAACACTTTACCCGGCTAATTTCTCATACGAATGCCGAAAACTGAAAAAAAAATGTTAAAAAATAAGCTTACTTCAAGATACAAAGCGTTTCGATGACAATTTTAACGGTTTAAAATGTAGTATTTACAGTAAATTCATACGCTACGATGTATTTCCGTGTAATACTAATGCTTTTTATCAGTCATTATTGAATTATCTGTTATGTATAGGATTAGATGGATCTTCTATGTATTAGCGTAATACTTTCAGCAAATTTTTGTATGACAGATTATGTTCTATTTATTATACAATATATCGCATATGGGAGGTTTTTTGTACGGGATTCTCTCCCGATTTTCTGCGAATGCCAAGCGATTTTAAAACTAAAATTATATGCTATCCTCCAACGTTGCTAATATAGATATTATAGTATTAGAGAGCCAAATTTTACCCGGAAATTTCAAATATATAAATAACTATTGAACATAGAATTCAGACGTATAAGAAAATCATCGAAATTCAATTGCGAGCCATCCCTTATATTGCTGTTTGCATATTTCTTTCGCATTGATGATTGTGATGAGCTATTCAGAAGCAAATTTAAGATGACCTTCCATGTGCATCTGCCCGTAAGATTATAACGTTTCATTAAGTTTTCACAACAGGAAAGAGGAAGTAAATACGTAAGCCTTAAATGTTTTGTGGCTGAATGGTGTTTGGGTGTGGGAGGAAGCTTTAGAGAGTCGGACGGCGTAGAATCAGGTGAGAAGGAAATGAAGAAGGAAGTGGTGAGTAATCCTATGCAAGTCGACCTCACAAAAGACGGATAGAGCGAAAACTGCGCCGCAGTTCGAGATGTGTTGCACGCCCTCGTCGTATATCAGCCATCGTCGCGTGGGTTGCTATTTAACGCCCTCTCTACTACGATGCACACCCAAGGATAAAAGGCTTCCTATCGACGGAGTTCCAATGCCAATGTCATACGCCCACCCATGCGAAACTCCCATTTTACATAATTCCTCCCACATTCACAAACAATAGCGCTCCCCATTTAGTCCTTTTAATGGACATATTTTTGAGGCTTTTTGTGCTTTGATTGATTATGGCAAACAAGGAAATCTACTGCACTTGCTTGCGCGACATTTGGCATCGTGATGTACAAGGAATATAGAGATATGGTCTCACTGGCAGACTATGCGAATCCATAAAAATATGTTCGAGAATTTATTACGCAACTGTTTCCTCATTCCAACATTACGGGGGTCTCATTGCAAAGTTAGCGAGAAACGACCTAAAGTGAAATTTTGTATGAATACAGTTCATTAGAGGTGTTCGAATATTTGAAATTCCCAGTCCAATCGAATTATTCTTTGTGATCGATAAGAATTTCCAATGGAATCGACAACAATTCTGCTCGAATTCATTCAAATCAAGAATCGAACACAAATTTTCCTGCCGGAAATTATGCCGTAGTTTCTCTAATTCTTGATTTTCAATTATCTACATGAAATTCATATGGAACCTTTACACGGAAGTGTTTCACACTAATCTAAAAGGATTCAAAAAAAGATTTTTAATATGAAATTTTATTTAATAAAATATTCCTTACTATAAAATTGCAATACTTCTTCAATGAATGACTAAAATATGAAAATAAAGGGAAGAGGAGCTCAAAACGATGGAGGAAAGAAAAAATCTTTTGCTGATGCGGAAGTACAGCACGAATAAATCTACCAAAAATATAAAGGGAATAAACAGATCGTTTACCGGTCTGTTTAGTTGAAGAAACCCTTTGATGAAAGACAGGTGATTACTTTCTACCACTCGCATCTAAACACCACGTTCAAGGCTACGGAATTCGAGGACAAACTTACAATAACCAAAAGGAATGAGAGAATTAAACTCATATTGTTCCTCGATGAGCCCTTCTTTACATCTTTAAGCATAAAAATGTCGTATTAACTAATTTCAATTAGTACATTCGTTATTCAGCTCTAAGGATTTTTGATACTAGAAAAGCTATGGTACAATGATAAATACCTGAGAAGTTTAAGGTGAATTTCTCGTTACGTAATTACATCATCACTAATCATATTAAACAGGTATTAACCATTAGAGGTAACTTTTGTTATCAGTATATTCGCTCCTGAGAATTGAGGTCCATTAACATAAGGAAACTCTCAAGTTATCATGGTTGAGAGAAATGAAAAAGTTACAAAACATGAAGAGGGAATACTTTTTCATTTATTATTTCCGCACATAATTTAAAATATTCCTAACCTAAATTTAAATTTTTAATATCTTTCTACGCGAAAAAAATTGTAGAACTGAGTGGCCTATTATTTAACTCCACGGCAAAATGAAGTTCAGGAATCAGCTGTGCGGAACATAAACGGTATATTTAGATTAGCATAAAGTAGTTTATACTTCGAAGACTTAAGTTGTTTATCATAATTAGAACAAAATTCTTTTCCTCAAAACGTCGATATTCCCGAGGGTAATGGAAAGGTATTTACAAAGGATTAATCACTAAGGGAACGAAATCTAATATATTCTCGAGAAATATCTGCTCTATTGTACATAGACGCTTCTTCCGATTTAATTAGATTTAAATTACAACCATCGATCAAGAGTTATTCTTTAAAATTTACGTAATAAGACATTTTTATGATGCTTGAATGTAATAAATTGAATTGAATAATGTAAAGGCGGGCTCATTGTGGAACAATATGAGTTTAATTCTCTTATACATTTCGATTATTGAAAGTTTGTCCTCGAATTCCATAGGGGTGGCCTTGAATATGGTGTTTAGACTCGAATGATGGAAAGTAATCACCTGTCTTTCATCAAAGGTTTTCTTCAACTAAACAGACCGGTGAACGATCTGTTTATTCCCTTTATATTTTTGGTAGATTTATTCGTGCTGTACTTCCGCATCGGTAGATTCATCTCCTTCGTTTTCTCCTTCCTTTATTCTCAATCGCTATTAAATAGTTGAAACGGGTAGTGAGCACAGAAGATAACGCGATTGTATGCCTTTCTTCCATTATAAATAAAGGCAAATATATTTATTAGAATAATTCGAAGAATGCCAGTAACAGTAGCATCAGTTGAACAATCCTTTTCAATGAAAACGAAAGTTACTTTAGATGATTCTCAAGAGAGGCTTATGTGCTTCTTTAATACAACACCAGGAAGTTTATTTATTGATACTTAAAAAATTATGGACGATATTCCGTGCATCAAAGATCTTTAAATTTAAATGTGTTTTGTGTAACTCAGTCTAAAACTTAACAAATAGTTTAAAATGTATTTCCTGGGTTTTAAAAATATAATTCTAACACAAATTGAAAAATTGCAAATAAATGAGAAATTGTTTTAAGTGGAATGCAGCGGAAAACTCATGAATCTGCAGATTCTAAAGAATCTGGTTCTTAGTCTTCATACTGAAACATTCTTAGACATATTTTCATTGCCGCGCTATCTTATGAGCCGAATATGTAAAGCGGATTGAGGTTAAATTTTATTGTATGATAATGGAAACGATGGTTCTTCTAGATATGGATATCTCTGCCATTCGCTATTTTCTCTATAGCGTGTCGGAATATAGTAAATTTATAGTTTTCTTATCTACCGATTTTAATATCAAGGGCATACAATCCGAGAAAAACTTTCATAATTTGAGTATGGTTTCCTGTCTAATATTGACACTATATATATTTTAACGTTTCCAAAACTGAAAGTCACATACGACGTTAGTAAGATATATCATTTCTTTACTTCTCAGACGAACTTGAATGTACCAATAAAATTATATAGATTTTTCTGTGATTCTCCTTGTTCCGTGCAAAGGAAAGCTTTGAAATATTTTTGAAGCTAAAGTTCAATTAAATCATTTGTTTGTTTCGAGTATTATTTTCATATTTGTAATTGTATTTTTTAAATTATGTAATTTTTCCTTTCTATAAACTGCCTTGAAAATTTTAAATTTATCAAATTACGGACTAATTGACTGAATATAAATTAGTAGAAAATCATGTATAATAGATTTTCCCATTCGGTTCATGACCCCTCATGATTGCCTCATGTTCTAGAAGATTTTATCTATATTAACTCTTTGTCATTACTTCCATATGGGCCTAAAATTTCAATGTATTCTTACGTGAAGTACGAGTAGCTTGAGATTGAATTCAACATCAAATTCGATTAATCAGCACGTAATATGTAGTACACAAAACCATCGGCAAGACTTGGATTTAATTTGTTATTTTTTAATTTGCGATATTAATAATCCATTGCAAGCAATCTTTAATAAACAATACTGTACTCAAGTACGTTAAAAGACTATTTGTTTACTTAAATTCTTGAAAATCTTTTAATGTAGCAAGCAAATAATCGAAATACCAGCCTAAGATAAGAGACTTGATTACCTTTTAAGTTTTGGGATACTTCAAAATTTACAAACTCCGATCAATTAATTAAATTAAATTTTCATTTTTTTGCCGTTTGCAGTTCCGATATTCAGAAGGTAATGATTAAATATAAATGCCATAAGAGTAAGGTGGTAAATAATTATGCGAGGAAGGATCCTGCAATGTATTGGCATTTTCTTAATCCATTTATTAGTGTCCGAATAAACGATAATTCTAATACATTCTCAACAAGAACGTCTCGTACAGGTAATCGGGCAATCTGGGTTTATAGTTTCTAGTTTTTAGTTGCGCAAATCGCAGAGAAAACTTTAATTCCAATTGCATTTCTTACTTAAAAATAGAAAAATCCAAACATTTATCATCATAATGTCTAAATGATGTGATCAGCTCGCTAAATGCGACAAAATAAATGTAAGCCTTTCTCTTAAGTAACAGAAAAACCTTAAGTAGTTAATTGGTAAGAGGTAAATTGGTTAAGTTCGTAAGGTGAAGTGTGTTTCTGGATCACAAAAGATTATTAAATATTCTCAATATCCAAATTCGGTAAAGCTTTTCGATTTAAAAAAGTTACCCTTACCCCTTACCCTTATTTTTAGAATACTCTCCTGTGATTGTATTTCATAAGATTCGTACATACTAAACTTAGAAATACATTACAACCACTGAAAAGATAATTGTATTCCTAACCGACTGACGACTTTTCTTTGATCTATCTTTAATATTTGAATTCTTCCTGGTTCCTTGGTCCTCCAAATTCCTTCTTCTCATACGCTCTTCACTTTAACCAAAACCAAAACTTACTCCTGTGCGCGGCACACCGTCGCTCCTGGTGGTTCCACGGTGAGGGAGGGCAGGGGGGGTTTGGGGGGGAATAACCTATACACCCTAAGAAGTGGACCGCCCCAGGCCGTTGTGACGTGCTATAGGGTTCACCTTTATGCCTAGAGGGCCCCCTGCCACAACTTCAAGGAGAAGCTCCGACCTCACAGACAGAAAGAACGAGCAGGTGAGAAGTGAGTGCTTAGTTACCTCACCCCTGCAGAAGAAGGTGAAAGAAAGGCCCCTGAAATAGATGCCTGCCTCAGTAGGCCCAAAAGAAGGCTAGGTTTGTAGGGAATGCCTTCCCCACGCCCCCTGCAGAGCAGGTGGTTAACACATATATGGTTCACTTATTAAGAAAACTACTGCCAACTGCTGGCAAATTCATAGCAGCATTTAAATTTCATTTGCCTGTAAAAATTTTGAGAGTTATGGAATTTTTAGAACGGGTAATGGTATTAGTTAATTTGATGGTTAAGTCCTCGTCCATTTATTATTTGCAGAGGATATATGAATCAAAGATTGAAAAGATGCACCCAGACTTAAAGGTAGAAATAATTGCTTATATAGGCGCAGTATTTGCGTTATTATCCTCTTAAATAAAGGTTTGTTTGATGAACTAGATTAGCTAAAAGCTTTGATAATCTGAACAGAAAAGAAACTGAGTACTCAAGTCTAATTCAGGGTTGACGATGCCGAATCTTCCTGCAAGAAAAGAGAAAAAAAATTTAATAGATAGTAGATTATATCTTTGAATAAATTTGTAAAAGTTTTATACGTTTTGACTTTTAACATCGATTAGGAATAAACTGAAGTTATACGATGACTTTTAGAACATCTTCTCGTGGACACAGCTCAAGAGAATCGCAACTGTGATGCGCTATTACTCGAGTCGCAAAATACCTTTCAGTCAATATCGCAGAGCTGGCTAAAATCCCTATTTATTTCGAATCAGCATCCTTTAAACTTCTAATGGAATACAAATTGACGTTTCGAAATTTCACGTTTGTTGTTAGCCTTTTTTCTTATCGTAATTTAGTAATTTACATGCGACTATCCTAATATAAAGCTAGAAACACAAAGCGTCGAAAACGAAGAATAGAATTCTAATATCCTTATTGTTAAGCATTAAAGTAATCTCCTTTAATAATACAAGACTAATTCCTGGCCTAGGCTGTATTCAGAACTACGTATATTGCTTCTAATACACCTTATACGTAAATGTCCCAACTAACACATTTTTGTGGAAAAATTATTTAGGAATGAAATTATAACAACATTGAATGAGAGTATTTAGTGAATGTCCAAAATATCCCAACGATCTCAAAGGTAAGAAAAGCATAAAACCTTGACACAAGTATACTGTCAATGACGTTATAGGCCGTAATGTCATTTTTATGGCACATTCAATGTAAAAAAAAAACAACTAAACCAGCCTTCTTTACTCATGAAAAGGGCCACAATCACAAAAAATTACCTAATCTAAAACCTTTCTACCTTTAAATTCGAAATTGGTGATATGACGATATTACATATGCAAGAGACAAAGAAAATCCAAACTCGATTATGAACGAAACGAGTAACTAACGGAAAGCGTCACGTGGTTTTTATCAGATATTAGTGTACTACAAATTAATTATTTTCGGAGTGAAAAATCGTGGAAGAAAAATCCGGTATATTCACTGCACATTTACGTGTAAAAATCCTTCATTTCCATCAATATCGATTTCATGGCTCTTTGCAGCTTTTTGCAGCGTGTAGCAAATGTAAGCAAAATTTGGTTAAAACTCAATGAATGATTTATGCACAGACTGGAAGAGAAACTGGGACAATATAAAATATAATTTGTACCCTGTTTGTTTATTAAATGAGAAGCAATTTGAAAAACAGCGTATAGTCGAAGGTCAGTGAAAACAAAGCTATTTCAGTCACTAATATCTTAACAGTGAAAGTAGCGGAGAGGCATCTGTCCTTGTGATGATAAAGAAGTCGTTTTCCTAGTATAATAATGTACACTTCACGATCCACTTTGAAGGTAAACAAAGGCGAGTAGGAAAGTGCCCCGGTTCTAAGAGAAATAGAAAAAGGGAAGAGTGAGTGGAAATTCCAAAAGCGGACACAAGAAACAAAAGGAAAGTCCAAATTGCACGGAAACACTTATTAAACTCACTTGTAAAACCTATTTGTATATACAGATTATAAGGAAGTTATCTTTTCCAATGATTACCTCTTCGAATATATTTATACGTTTCTCCATCTCATCCTTTATTTTCCAACATAAGATCGAATAAAGAGAGCACATTTTTTACCAGTGCTGACATTAGTTTTTCACAATATCTTAAATACAAATTAATGTCGTGATAAATCAGGATCAGTTTAAGCGAAAATGTAGGAAGGTTCTGATTCGTATATTCGAGCGTAATTTTAAATCAAAAGAATAATAATAAAATATCGATGAAGTTTGTCGATTTATAATAATAATAATAATAATAACGACTTTATTAGAGGGCGAGATTGAGGCTAGTAAGCCTCTTCTTACATCTAACCCTTATAATATGAAAGAAGTAAAGAGATAGATTATGGGTTTAAACAAAAGGAAATAATAAACAGATTTGTTTGCGGGTTAAAAAAACCTAAGTTACTACACTTAGGAAAAAATAGAACCCTGCAGGAAAACGCCCACAGGAAGGGGGGCGTGAAAAACCTGCGAAACCTACAGACAGTAGCATCTAAAAATTTTAAAGAAGAGGGGGAATAAGGAAAAGAGAAAAATTTATTTATCATAAAATGGAGACAATATGTTTTAAAATTTTGCATTATTTTTAAATTTCGATTGCTTTAACAGATGCTCCTGAGTTTTATGTGTTTCATGGATTATTTACACAATACGAAACAGTGACTGAATCAGTGGCTAAAAGACGGTCTCCTGAATATAAACACAAGGTTTAGGAAATTGGTATAAGGACAAATTATTTATCATTTCTATATATTATTCTTTGAATAACTTAATAACGCGATTTGAGTTCCTTAGTAGAAATATATAATGTAATTCTTAAAAAAGAGTATCATAAGTTGATAATGATTACATTCATTTGAAAACTTAATTCACAAATTGTCATTACTCTAATGAGTATATAAAAAATAGTAATCATTCAGAAACAATAGAAAAATTAAACGCTATTTACATTACTTGTTGATTAAAATTGCATCACCTACGCCGTAACTTCTTCTCGGATGGATTCAAAATTTAATTCTTAAATGTTCCTTAACACAGCTCGCTCTGAACAACATATTTGTTATAAATATAAATATATAGAGGTATTCAACGTCTTTCATATGATAAAGAGTTATAGTATTACAGTTATGAAATGCTTAACCTTTTAGCCACTGAAATGATAAATGGTCATGATTTCTCTTTCTGTAAAGTGATAGCTAAATAAGAAATAAAAACTCTTCTCAAAATACAAACCGGTTATTTTAAATGTAGATTGAATCTTACGCTATTCGATATGGCTTCGTAGGAACAAAAAAAGTAATATTTCCATCTACACCGTTGTTTCTTGCTAGGCATTTTGCCTTAACGCATTAACATATGCTACAAAACCGCCGAATTTCATTATAACCGAAATCCATGATAACTCTACCCGTCGTTGTATGGGGTATTTATTGTAGATAATCGTAGAGCGAAAAGTTAAGAAATTCTTATTCATGTTATGGAAAAATATTTAACAAATGAATTCACTACAGTTCATGACTAATCTACTTAAAAATAAATAAAGAAATTTTTTAAAAACTTAAGCGGCATTTAAAATACAGATCATTTTTAAACGTGGAAATCATATTATAAATACAATCTTTTGTTATCGGGAGACTTTAGGAAGAATATATTTCCTACAGAAAAGAATGTTTCCCTTCCATTAAACGTTCTTTCATGTGAAGCGTTTTATCTTAAACTAATCAATATCCATTGACTGTTATATAAGAAGGAACGGGCCAATTATGCGTTTCGTGAAAGGCGAGATTTCGCGTTATCCGTTTTAATGCCAGTCAGTTTCAACTATTAACTATTATCTTACCAGTTTCTGATTAATAATCAGAAATACAACGAACTTAGTCATGAGATTAAGCAATCATACTGTTCTATTTAAATACGAAATAGAAAAGAGAAAAAATTCTTAATTACTCACCACTTGTAGTTCTCCGCATAGCCTTAGCCCTGCTTATTCATCCTCAGTGCTCTTCCACGGTCATACAGGAGAAATTCCCAAGTGATAGAATTTCAGGAAGGATGTCACAGTCTGGAAAAATAGAAGCATGAATTTGATCATTAGATTCTACAGTATTGTATTCTACATCGTAAATATTAAGGCATAATTGTTTTTATATTTAATTCAGCACGAAGAGCGTAAAGAAAAAGTGGTAAAGTAGATCCATGCTTCCATTGATAGGAACTAGTAGTAAATTAAGCCATGAAAGTTCTAAGAGAAAATGAATATCTGTAGCAAACAATTGTGAAACATAATCTAAAATTCATTTATAACGACCGTTTTTCTATTTATATGACCGTAATTCAACTGAATTGCAATTAAATAATTTTTGGGATTTATTCAAATTTCTATTCAAGATTGCTCGCTTGTTCGTTAGCAGCAACTTTCCAGAATTATTTCCTGAAAGCCAATCATTGAAAGCAAGACTAAGAAACACTTCCTGCGAGTTAATAATAATTCAAAATTTTCGAATCAGATGGATGCTCTACTTGAATCGAGTTGAGCAAATTTTATGAAAATTATTTAGATTAGATATAATTCGCAATTACTGTAATAATTCGCAATCTGTAGACTATGCAAAACCTAAACATTAATTCTTTATCAATTATCAATATTAATCAGCTATTTTCTCTTAAGTGACTTTTTTTCGTTAGACAAGAAATGAACTTTTCCTATTTCTTCACCTTTCTTTTCTCTCACGGCTTTCCCAGAGCCAAGGTCCTTCTAACTGCCTCTTATCGCTCCCAACCTTGTGATCCTAGAAGGCCAAGGGTGTGCAAGTTACACCTTGCAAGGGTCTGCTTCCATTATTGACGGAAAGGGTGCTCTTTAGTCTCTAACCTTGCTGATTGAAACCTTCAAAATAAAATTAACTATCCCCTCAAGGATAGGTCTCGGAAATAGATTAACAACAAAAATAACTTGAGATTCTTTTGAATTTAAAAACTTATCAAGTTTTCTTCCTTCATAAAAATCCTTCTAAAATTTTTCTCAATTTCGATTGGTTAAAAATCCCGCAATGTAGAAAAATCCATCGCATTTCCAGGCTAGCAAGTGAAATGAAAATTTCCTCAGGCTATATAATCAGAAACCTCAGACATTGACATGAGATCCGACAGTTCGGCTCTTTTTTCCTATTTGTTTTCCTTACTTTATCTAAAATATTGGTTGAAAAAGGCGCCACTTTGTTACAAAAAAATAAAGATTCGTCTTTGAGCGCGACAACTAAGACGAATCAAAAGATAAGGAGGAATACTATTGTTCTGCTTCATCATTTTTTCTGACAGTTACTATCAAAGCCTCTACTTATCAGCGACCTTGAATCATCTTAAAAATACCCGAGACTTCTCATTTCTGAGATAATTGCTGAGTTTGACACCCTCCATCTTTTAATGCATAGAAAGAACGAGGAGTAACAAACGAAAACATAAAATAAACAGCTTTTAAATAATTACGCGAATTTTCAAGTCCCTCTCTAAAAAAAACATAGGCCTCTTGGCCAGCTTTTCAAATCTACCCCTCTGTGCGTTGTCAAAAAAAATACGAAAATATACGGAATACTATGTACGAGCATTCTCAAAAATTAAAATAATGACTAGGAGTTGTTATAAATCATCTTCACTTTATCAGAATATGAACTTATGCGGAGCCTAATTGAAGAGGAAATATTGTATTTAATGAAGGCATTGATAAAAGTTTGAGTTCTCTCGGATATATTACCCTTTTCTTACAATAATATTCTGTTAATGGTTGGTGCTGCGAATGCATCTTCAAAAGACAACAAAATTGTATAAATATCATTAGCACTGTTCATATCTATTTCCGTAGAACTGTCTAGGATATTTCCTGGAGATCATTAAACGAACGTATATTATGTATAGAACAATCCCTTTTAAAGTAATTCTGATACATTTTTAATACATACTACATGCTAAGTATCCCTAATCCAAAATTCTTGGACCAAAAATTTTCGAAATTAAGAGCATTTCAGATTTTGGAACACATGATTCGGTGAAATTTAAGAGAATAGAGACAAAGTCAGTCAGAAAAACTAATAATTTCTTACAAAAAAAATAAATAAAATTGCAACAAGCAAATAATAGAAAAGTACATTTATTTATCATATGCGGTGATGGACCAAGAACTGAAATGACTTCGTCTAAAGACAATGATGAAATACGAGTACATTATTGGATGAACTTTTTAAATATCTCCTTCAATGTCATTTCTCTCATTCTCAATGTTCATGGCGTTAAAATTCTTTCTTTCATCTTATATATTGATAACCCTGTTTCGCCCGGTGATCATATCCAAACATTAAAAGCACAATACTGAAAAGTGCCTTGATACAATATTACGAATTGCGCATCGAGGATACTCAGCCTGTACAATAATTCGCCTTTATATTAATTCCGCAATAAATTTGTGAAATTCAAGAAGAAAAGTTGAGGGAGCCATATGGAGCAATGTTGGATATACCAATGCATTACCTAGTGCAGTGACATAAAACCCAGTCTTTGGAACAGCTCATAGTGAAGGGCTTGATTTGAGAAAAGGGCAGGCTTCAGCTATTTAACAGAGATGCATTGAAACTGTGGGAGTGGTGTCCCATTTTCACTGAAAGTTACGTTCCTTGGGCTTGCCAAGAGGGCATTTTTGTCACGGTAACTGAACTCTCTTCGCTCCTTAGTTTGCATCACACCACTCCAATACCGAGGCCTGGCAAGGAATTTAGGGTCATTTCGGGATGAAAGTTAAATCGAAATACTGCTCGCATATGGTGAAACTATCACCTTCATTTCAAAATAGGAGACATTCGACATTCCCTCTTCAAAGTTCGATTCATATATGATATTTTCTTCGAATATACGTTACATTTTCTTCGAAGGATATTGGTTTATAGTAATCTTTTGTCATGCTAAACCTTAACTATAAATCGCTTGATACTGTTCAAGAAAAAACTATTGGATAACGTAAATAAATATGCATGCGCCATCCTCATTTGGGCGAGATTCGGACCAAGACTTTTTCAAGTGTCCCTGCTAAGGCATTGAATAATAAAGAAATAGAATATTGGAAAAAATTAGATTTAGTCAGGGATAGAAAGGGAGAAGAAATGGTACGTGGATACAAAAATAAAGTGAAATTTAAGAAAGAGTGTTTATAGTAGAAAACACCTAATAAAACTAGACGAAGAAAATTTTGCCAATAGATAGAGGCATAAAGGCGTCAAAAACATCCTATTTGCACGAAAAGGAAATAAACTATTATGAGTAATATTTATTTAGTACATATGTAGTATGTTAGTGAAATATAATGTTGTTATGAAGTAAAAACATCCTAAAACTTCTAATTAATGGACAAAAATTAAAACAAATGCGGCAATAATAAATACAGTATTCTTGTAATATTTTCATTATTATAGCCTTAATTTAAAAATCGATAAAATCTACCGAAAGCTCAAACAAAAATATTACAGGGATATGCAACTAAAAGAGGAAATAAAATTTGATTTAAATAAAAAAGAAAATAATATCCGATTATTTTTATACTGCGTAATAAAAATTTTCTGTATGCCTCATAACTGACTTTTGAAGTATATAATACGTATGGAAGATTTTGTCATTTCCAAATTCAACTGTAAATCGTTCAGTTCTTTTCTAGAAAAGCCATCAGAATAACTCTAACCCGAGCTTATCCATATAAACCCTGAATTTATCGCATAGTAAAATTAAATTCATCTTTCTCAGTCTTAAAGTATAAGGATAGGAAACGAGGAGAGATACTAAACCACAAAGAGTCGAATTCCTTCAAAAGGCATATAATAAACAACTTTTCAGGCAAATATTATTATTTGAATAGTGAGTAATTATCATCGTATCGGGGCTGTGGAAATTGGAAATAATAGTAGTATTCCGTGGACAAAGATATCTCCTAGATAATTAACATAAGTTGTAGATAAATAGTAAAGGGATTAGCTAAGATTTTGACTTCATCAAACTGAAACTTTGGATGATTTTATTTATATGAGATCTGGGGTTACCTCCTCACGAGTAAAAAGATAATAGTATTATCAATTAAAGAAAGCAGACACTAAAAAATATAAAGTTTATTTTTGCTCAGATTCCCTTTTCTCCGTCGTATTTCTATTATTTAGGCCTTCAGAGAAGGTCAGTTAACTTAAGAGTTCGGAAATTCCTAGAGCAATTCGCATTGTTGATGTTAGGTTGTGGAAAGGAAACGTTTAAGTTGGTTCTTTTACATATTCTACTGTAAATTAGTAGTAATTTTGAAGTGTGAAAGACCTATGAAATAAATAAATAAATAGAGTTACACTTCCAGGTAGAGAGAGGAAAAGAAATTTCAGTAGAAACGCTCTGTCCTGCATTAAGGGAATGATACATTTCGTAGTTTTTGGAATACCACCCGTTTCCCTCGAAGACAACAAAAAATCAAGCTGGAAGGCGATAAATACAATGTTTGAAAATGTTACTTCGCTGGCGTCTGCAGCAAACAAAATTGACGACCACGGAGGAAAGATAGGCCAAAACTCGGTGGAGATCCCATCGTAAATAGAGAGGGAAACGAGGGATGATGACGCGGGAGGCTAAACATCGAATCATTATAGAAATAAACCGATCTTACGGAATCGCAACGAACGCCTTCACTCTTCGGTGCATTTATTTGCGTCTCGACTCGTCCGTCGTCGAGCCTCAGCAGATTGAGAATCCGTTATGATTCAGGGAAAAGGCGGGATTTTCGGGTAAGGAAAATTGCGAATGGAGAAAATGGTAGTGGGAAAGAAAATCTAGAGCGGGGATGTCATCGAGCAGATCATCCCCGATGAAAAGATGAAAAATTTCGGAATTGGACCGAGAGAACACTCGCATATCGCACTGATTGATGAGGGGACCCATTTTCTACGCCGAGAGACGAGGGCATTTGGAAAACGAAAACGAGAATAACGAATTTTCTTGATATAAATGCGGGAGATGAATTTCTTGAGAACTTTTATTTTTTAGCTTTAAACACATGCAACTTCCATTTGCTTTAGAATCTCCAGGAAAGGAAGCGCTTAGATTGTACTGAAATATTCATACTTGAATTATTCCGAAGATACCGTTTGTCGTGGGATTCTATTTATCCGTTGTTAGTAAATTCCATAAAAAAATTACAGCTCTGTAAAGTTCATTTTCCTTTTCTTTCTAGGCGTTATTTGTAAAATTTATTTGGAGAGAAAACTTTCATTCAGATTCTAATTCATCTAATTAATCAATTTTAGCAGAACTGTAGCGTTTTTGACAAACAATCCCAATAATGAACATATTCGATTGCTGAATTCGTATTTTCGTTTCACATTTACTCTATAAGTTGGCAAATCTACCATGTGAGAAAACAGAATAAATAGTATGCATTAATTAATTAAATTAAATTAAATAAATAAACAAAATACATCAAAAGTGTTGGATATGAAGAACGGCCTTGTCTGGCCATCCTAATCCTCTCTATTCTAATTCCCCCTCAACTATACCAATTAAAAAGTAAGGAAAACAAAATTACATCTCACGAATAGGCCCTCAGCCAGGGGTTAGTAAGCCAAAACCTGAATTTATCCACGATCATGCATAATCAAAAACGTTAGGAAAGTTTTCATATAGCTGAAAGAACTTCGCTCCTATTGTCTTAGATGAGTGATAAAATGTCAATTGCATGCATGATCAAATCTTTCGAGGGATGGGTCGAAATATGTTACGTCGATCTCTTATCTTCCTTCCTACTCCTCCTTTGATCCTCAAAATATAATTTCTGGACTCATGTGTCCCCTAAAATGACACTCAACCTAGTGCTTTCATTTGCTCTCCAATTTCCTGTAGACCATAACTTAGGTCATTAATTTGCCCAGCGTGCCTTAAGAGCTTATTCTTTTCCTTATTGATGATTTTTTATCGAAGTGGATCGAATATGTCCTTAGGAGTTCCATAATATTCCGTAGGGTTAATCAGACAACGCGATGGAATAAAACATGGAGACAAAACTGGTACGACATTTTTCCTCGAGTGAAATTAAGACCAGAGAGTCACATTTCGCCATAACGTGCGAGTAGTTAACATAGTATAAGTGTTGAGAGAGCAAACTTGAAGTTTGCAGAAATAAGAAAATTAGATGCTAAAAGACTCGGTTCAGCTGAGTATAAATCTGAGATTTAAGTTACTCAGCAACAGAAAATTTTCTTTAACCTTGTTGTAAATATTTCCTCATAAAATAATACGTTTAGTTCCGAACTCCTTGAATTGATTAACACTGAAACAATTCGCGCTCCAATTCTACTGATTCCGCTTTCAATAATTCACACTTATATCCAGATAAAAAATAGCCTAGATAACGTACCCCCTATTTGAATTGTGAATGATTTTAAAGTGTGGCTTATTTCAAGGAGGGCAACATTTTGAAAGTCCTTCTAACACATGTATACAACTTTTTTGGAATAGCAGTATTTTATATAATTAATTGAGGTAGCCGTTATTTAGAAGAACTCCATTACAAGAGATAATACAATAACTTGGTAAAGTTCTACAAAAAAATTAATTATACGAGCTACATGTTTGTTAAAATATTTTTGTGGGACTTTATCAAGTTTTGGTAAAAACTGATTTCAACTGATCTATTTTTCGGCTAAATGAGATGAAAATTCGTTTTATCAGCATAGGGTTCTGATCGTATTACTTAGGAAATGCATATACTCATGACCATATGTCATAAAAAAGGACGAAATTGTTCATGCACGATGTGAACGGCTTAAGGGCTCGCAGAAGTTAGAGAAGGAAATTTGCGAAACACATAGGAAAATCGATTATGCAACATAGATTGTCGTAAAAATGAAACATCTAGAGAAAGAGAAAACGAGAGAAGACGCAAAGAATTGGAGTATGAGTTATTAATCAAATTTGTTTACTTTTAAATCGCCGCAAACTTGCTCAGCTGTAAAGTCACAACGATATGAGAGCACGAATGACAGAGACAGCGTGTCCGCGTGGCATTCACCTCAGCCGCGTCTATAACAGTCACTAAATTTGGCGATTCTCCAAAATATTCCTTTAATGACCATCTTCAAAATGTTCCATCGTATTCAGGAGACTTCCAAAATCTCCCGTAACATCCCAAATCCAGACTTTGTAATTTTTTAATATGTGCTTTTAATTTTTGAATTGATTACATGTGTTATCAACTCTACATGGAATTTTCAAAACCGTTATTATCACCTAAACTGCATAAAAATGCATACCAATGCATTTCCGTGATTTGATGTAAATATTCTCTCTATAAATTTATTAACGCTGTTAATTCCATTCACTAAGAAAGTTCATTTTTCATGAGAAACTATGGTTCTATCATTTAATTTCCATTTTTAATGAACTATGCCCTTGATTCTTTTCAAATATCATACGCGACAAAATATATCTTTCTATGCTTAAGTACTCAGTATACGGGAATGGATTCAGATGATTAGAGGTCTGAAGCTCAAAGACCAAATCGGGGTTCTATTATCAAATGCTATTTATTGAAAAATGCAAAAATACCTGTTTACTTATAAAATACGTAGAGATACAATACAAATAGGAATTCATGACAAAGACATTTTATTTGCTACATTGTGATGACAAAAATTTTACTATATTAGAAGCTGTACTTCTATTAATTGTGATCTATAACGGTTAGATGTGTATCTATCCGAGTTTGATTATGTATAAAGGTCTTCAGCACAATATTCATTGAGATTCTCTTGATTGAGAACGAAGTCTAAGGGATTTTGAATTTTAAAGAATTTCGGTATTTCTGAAACACCTCCTTTGTCACGAAGTGTGCCACAGAGCTACATAACTTAAGTGATACGGTAACACGGATTCCGAAACCCTCCCTTGAGTGTGACATCATTTAAGAACGACCCACAAAGTATAAGCCAGATGCCCCTAAATATATGCAATTGCCTCTTTTAACGTTATATTTTTATAATATAATTTAATATTCAGTTGTTTATAAAATATTTCAGGAATAATAGATATAGAGCAGACATGACAATGTTAAATTGAAATAACCAATGATTGATTACATTGCTTGGATTTCGGAATTAAATAAAAGCCATGTCAGCATATAATTATAAATTCCATTGCTTCCTCCATTGGAAAAACGCAAACTGAATAATTTTTGGAATTAAGAATGCCACGACAAATTCAGGACTTCAGATGTACTTGATCGACAATATTTAATCTCGTAACTCCTCAATTTCCAACTATTTACCTCAACTGACATCAAAGGAAGTTCACCTGGCCGAACGCAGCGAGAGAAAGATACTGCATCGTTTTCAGGGAAGTGAGCTTCTCTTTGGAATTGCGATGCACGAAAAACAGAAAGAGATTTGGCAAGCGTATCGAAAGAAAGGAAGATGAAAGGGAAAAGAGGCGGAGGAAAAAGAACACAGTGAGCGACGAAAAAGAAGAGGCGTCAAGTCTCCTTGTTTGGTTCGAGACGATTTATCATCGCGTAAACTGGATAGAGGAATTTGCGGAGAAGAGAAGGAGGTCTGGAACTGAGGCAATCAAGTCGCGGACGATACCAATGATGCTTCGAAACAGTAACCGTGCTGTCTGAGTGCACCACTTTGGGAATGCTCTTAAACAAATAGCTGAACTATCTAGGATATTTATTGCTGAGGAAAAGCGTCACGCTAACGATAACACGCATTCTATAGTAATCATACTATGTTTCTGATTCGACTAAGTAATCCTATCAAAAATTACTTTCCCGTTCAGATCTTCCTCACTTTGAGGCTTTCAGATAGCCCTATGGGTAGCTTTTCCGTCGAAAGCGGTACTGGGCTCGATTCCAGTCGTCAAAGCAATTTCAAAATTAATACTACCACTACTCATTACGATTTAATTTTAACGTTCATAATAACAAAAAAAATCGTAACACTTTCGAAACAATAAATATTTCGAGGATTCGTGGAAGACCTTATGGTAATGCCCCAATGCGGTAATTTATAATAATTTTATAAAATGGTAGAGACACATTTCTGAAAAGTATAATTACACAATAATATATCGCAAAAATCGTGATTACGTATTAACTCTTAATTTCATATAAACTTTAAAATAATCTCATTTCATAACAAAAATAATTCCCTTGTTTTATTAAAGCTTTTAAAAGATTGGCACCAAATATCGCTCGATAAGATTCATTTTACGTAATTTCATATTTAGTGAACCATAGTAACTGCAAAAACTGATCTAAAGATTCTTACCATCGCAAAAGCTCGTAAAACGTAATAAGTCATAAGGATTAGTAATTTTCTTGAAGACAAGATATTATTCAACTGAATAACCAATAACAATTCATCAGAGATAGGGTTAATAACCAAATCTTGCTACTGAGTTTTAAGTGTTTAGTTTCTGGAATAAAACTTCTCGAAAGAATATTTTTTAGCAATATGCTCTCAAATATATCACTAATTTCATTTCATTATTACCGCGAGAATTTCTTTTGTTTATACTTTCCAACATTCTGCTGGACGTATTCAGGTGATAGGAGAGGATTTTTCTTCCGTTTCTGAAGAAACAAAATTTTGCAACACAATGAAATTATTACGAAAAAATTTGATTTAAATCAGAATTATTTCCGCAAAAACTAGGTTAAATGTCTTCTATTAAATGGAATATAGATGCTAACCTTTGTGGACAAAAAAACTACCACTAATTAGTATAAAAATTCAGCAAATATCAATCAAAAGGAATCGTTAGCACTGACTGAGATAGGTATATATTAATAGATAGTGAAATTAAGGAATGATCATTGTAAAAATACTTTAGATACTTTGCCAGGGTCGTCCTTGGCATGGGATGGGGAAATGGGGCTCCAGTGAAACTTTCCATGCGCCCCTTTCTATGTTTCCTCTGCCCACACGACGAGTAATAGTTAATTAGTATTAAAATATTCGATGAAAACTTCCTGAAGGTATAATGTTTAGCTTCCACAAAATAACAAAGTTACTTTGTAAAAATAGGGCTCCCTAAAACAACCGGATGTTATGGAACCTAACCTTGTACTTTACATTAAATGCGATAGAAAGAGCGCCTTTCCTTTCGAATTATACGGAAAAAAGACCAGCTGAAATATATACCAACCCTATAAATTTTACACCTCCTATATCTTGCTAAGTTAACAATAGAATAAAAATAAGAATAATGTATTTATTCGGGCGAGATGGAGGCTAAAAAGCCTCCGAGAAAGAACAATTCACTAAAAGAAAAAATCCCACTGAGACGCAAAATAGCCTCGAGTTGTATCGCTTATCGCAAATCCTGTCCCCCTTCCAGAGAATCGAAAAGGCGAGCTTTGAATTTATCGACTCTCAGATATAAATATAAAAAAACTATCAAAAAAATAACAACCGCATTAAAACATTTCGCAAATCTGTCCACGCCTCGTTAAATCCTTGGAAAACTAATATCCCGCCTTTTTTCCCGACCCGTGTGAAAGAAATCGACAAAGATCCTATAATTAGAAGAGTTTTGGAAGGGCGACGGCCGAGCGACCAGTTTTTCGGCCCGAATTTGAGGCTTCGAACTCTTCGAAGGACCCGTCTATTGTTGACGGTAGACGTTTCGTCAACCCTTCCACATCTGGAGGCGTAGCGAGTGTGAGTCACCAAAGATGTTTTCGAACTTTGGGAAAGAGAGGAAGATACGCTTGGAAGTGTTCCGTATGCGCGTTGTCTTTGTCAACGTTCCTTGCACTCCGGCGTAAATACGCAGCCTCGTAGAATTATGAAACGGTTGAGTAAACTGTATGAGATATCCAGATACGACCAAAGTGACCTCAATTCTAATTATTCTACTCGTGAGTTTAAAATCTGGTTCCTTTCGTGTGAGAAGCACTGTTCCGTTAGGGCTCCCGCATAGCTAAGTGAGCAGCGCATTCATTTTCGGCGAAAACGATCCCCGTTCGACTCCCGGAGGCAACATATTTTGATTAAATTACCTAGGCTGTCGAAGCTCTTTTAAGTTCCCCAAGTTTTGACCTCGGCACACCGTGATGCGTGCACCCCTCTAATGGAACAATGACGGTGTTCCAATTGAAATATAACGTCTTAAGTTTTTATACAGCATAACATGTTATATTTGTATGCAGCTTACTCATCAAATCTGCGCAACTACTTGAGAGGGTTTCTTCTAATCCGAAGGGGTCGAAGTTGGGTTCAGATGTCACTCAGTGGTCTAGAATCGAAAATATCTGAACAAGAATACGAATAGGACCATTAAAATTATACTGGAGGTCAAAGTTTGTCAAACTTTGCGATAAATGCCTTTCTTCAATTTTTTCGACTTCAGCAACTCCAACTGATGTCAAAAAACTGGGGGGATATGAGTACCTAAAGTAGACATTTATTTTGCTTCTTCACAACTAACACTTGCTCATTAACATCAATAAAAAATTCTGAGGAAAAACGTTCCTTTGCCCGAAGTCTCTGGCTTAAAATATATTATTGAATTTGATACTCACTCGTCTGGTACCGAAGAAGAACCAACCAAGGGTATTGCTTGAGACCAACTTCTTCTCCTCCTATGATTCAATCTGTCAAAATCCGGCAGTCTGTGGTTGGGGAGAGCATTGATGTGGTTTTGCCTAAGAAGAACCATGATTCCACCTCATCTTCCACTGCTACCTCCATTGAAGAAGTCATTGATGTCAGGTCAAATGGCAGCAAACCTCATGAAATCCATCTGATTTCAACCAACTAGGGGTATAACAGAAAAGTACTGTGAGGGAGTCATTAAGAAATAAACAAGACCATTTTTTAATATCTAAAAATAATCATTAGGTTCCTAAATTATTCACCAATTGAAAGTTTGCCACAAAATTCTATATTTAATGTGATATTTCCTGATGATTATTTATCAATATGTAGAAGCACTTATCAATAGTTATATTTTAACTCAAACGATGACTAGAAATTTTTCAGCAATATTGTTGATTAAATATTAAATGTACATAATTTATAAATACCTATTTATATGCTTTCTAATTTTGCAAATGCAACCCAATTGTTGTAACCCTGTGACATATACCGCAGAAGAACCCAGATAAAAAATCACATCAATCTACATGCAAGCCTTCAAACCACAATGTTATTTTAACTGTAAAAACAGTTCCTCACTCGCATATAATTTTATTGTCATAAAAAGTCAAATTACAAAAACTAAACCAAATTAGTTACCAAAAATAATTAGATTCATTTACCAAAACACCAAATAGGACTATGTCTAAAAGTCTTAATGTTGTGTAGAAGTGAATTTCATCGATAACAACAGACTTATAGGACTGATCTCATTTTCTAGAGGATATCACCCACAATAAGCACACACTGTTAAGGTCAAACCAGAAATTTCCCTTATTTCTCAAGAATGGATTATTTTATGTAAATTGAAATAAACAAAAAAATTCAAGCACAAGAAAAAATTGGTGTATTGCATTCTAATACAAGTAGAATGGAAACAATGGGAGTACAATGCCAATGACATCACTGTTCAAACAGATGTGAAACAGATGAAGAAAACTTCTCGCAAGTCCACAAAACAATCCAAAGTAACAGGCAATGTACACAAATAATAATAAATTATCCATGTTTTATGATAATTCAGGCATCTTCTCTCTATCATTGGCACAGATAATCGAGAATTTACTTGAACAGAAATCATCCTAAGAAACAAATTCAGATGAAACAGCAAGGGAAAAACAAGCAAACTTCAGATAAACACTTGTGTAAGATTTTCCATGAGAAATAATCTTAATTCCCTTTTAAAAGAGTGAGGATAAATTCTTAAAAAAGGAATTTTTGCATTCGTCCTTTTATTACATTGCTTTGCTCATCTAGATATTAGTAGAATGATATTTCCTCACACAATTCTTTAGTGTCCAAGGATATTCTAAAGCAATTTGAGGATATTCTAAAGCAATAATCTAAAGCAATCTCTCTCATTCTCTAGTTATGGTTAGTATTTTTGTTAAATTGGGAACAAACCGTAAAAAAATGAAAATAAAACTAATGGAGGAATTCTCGGAAATGATATGGAAATTTATTGAAATTCTATTCCTATGATCATTGCTATTTTTAGGTGATCGCCTACTAAAACTTGAAAATTAACCTTCCAGTCTTATTTTCTAAAGAAACTACTGTCATAGTAATGTTCAAGGACTCCAGTGGTGTTGTCAAAATAATAGATATAGTATTCCTTGCAGACTCTTGCTAGCAATGTTATTCATAAATAAATTTTCAGAAAATATCCCAAAATAAAACATCAATTTAAAGCAAAATACATTCTCTGCTGATGCCTTTGCTCAGATGCTCCGAGGAGCTGTTATAGGCATACAGCTGATTACAGAATATCCAAATATGTATACCCTACTACTTTTGGTGTTCCATGTGCCCCTTTTTTTCTCTTTTATTAGGGTAAAAAATGGGAAGTATGTTACATATGGATGCATGACTCATTGCCTATGAAACTGGAAAAAGGAAAAAGATAAACTTCTTTCTAGTAACAGTGAGAAGAGAACATTCAGAGGAAAATCTGCAAAATATAAATCTCTTGACACAGAGAAATAACTTCCAGCATATGTTAGAGATAGACAACCAATCTGTTTGAATTGCCAACAAAAATAAAAAGGGATAAAATTCTTGCAGATAAGAAGAGAAATTTAGAAAATGTTGTTTTTCCAATTGATGATCTATATGATTCTCTGTTTTATAAAATAATTTTCCCAAAATTCAGGGCTCAAAAATGAGATGCACACCTTGATATGGGGAAAATAAATTTCCTTAAGTATTATGATTTCCACAGATTTTATTACATGGCAACTGGTCTTGATGGATCAGTATAATTGTCAAGTAATGATTTAAACCAAAAAGTTTGATTCTATTATGTACCATAAACCAAACATCATGATTTCATTATACCATATAATGTGATTCTGATATGAAATTATTACATATTGCCATTGACCTATGGCTAACAGCAGTCAAGATATGACAAGAAAATCAATTTTCTCTTGCAAAATATGCAATACAAAGAAAATTAACAGAATGTTAAGATAAAATCTGGCTTTGCTTTAGCTGCAAAATCTAAAAACATTCTGCTCTGCTCCTCTGAAAAGAATAGCATGGTTGATAAATATGTATTTATGTTTTTGTCACATCTACCTTGCAATGAAATCATAAAAGTACCTATAGCCATGTCTAAATATATCTTCATTCAGATAATTAATTAATTCATTAATTAAATTCATGCCTTTCATTCAACCATACACGAAGGCTTAAGTATAGTATTTCATTGCTTTAATAACTTCTAAGCAAAAAGAAGCTGATGCTCACAATTAAAAAGCATCAATGACTTACCAGTACATAGGTAACCAAATATTTTTGGATTTTGCAACAAAAGAAATTCCCAATATTATCTCAATATTCTGTTCTACAAAATGCTCTAAAATAAGAGCAATGAGCATCTAAAGGTATGCTGATAAGTCTGCTAAAGATTTAGTTAGAAGGAATTGTAGTAGTAGTTAAAAGGAATTGTAGTATAGTTGAGAGTGCTTCAAGAGCTAAGATCATTCCACACAAATGGACACCCAATGAGAAGCAAACCCAAGACTGCTTCCACCAAAGTCAAAACCTCTGCTCACTTGGCTAGCCTGGGGCACCAAGAAGAGTCCTAATTTTCAATATCTATTCCAAATTTTGATTTAAATTGATAAAAAGGGAGAATAAAAGGATACCAAAATATATGAATTGCATACAATTTTAATTGTACAGGATATCATAAATCTAAAATTAACATAATTTTTAATTTGAAACTGCTAAGTAACAGAAAAGATAAAAAATATGATGCAGAAAAAATTTTGTCAATATAGTAGTATAATAGCTATGCATAACAAGGACAAGCAAAGGATGAGTGCCAGATCCAGCAAATCTACAAAGTAAACTAAAACATTCTAATAACAAGGTGTCAGAAATACTTAAGTAAAGTCAGTACACTTTTTACCATATATAATCATTCTGTAGATTAAAAATATGAGTGAGAGAAATAAAATATTTGAAAATGATCCCAAGACTGTAATAAAGAGTGTAAGAGTGTTTCTTCTTCAATATGATTTATCACTGTAATAGAATTTCTTGAAAAATAATGGATGGAGAAGGAATCACATGTTAAAACCATAATCATGCCAATTAAAAATGTGTAGATAAAATGAGTGTGGAGAATGTTATAGTTAAAAATTAAGATATGGATAAAGATGACTATACTAATAAAGGGAAGGATCCCTCTGGACACATATGTTTCTAAAAATAAAGTAAAGTAAAGAAATGTTTAGAAAACTAACAAGAAGTAAGACTGAATGAGTATAAGTGTACATCATTGAAAATAAAACTAAGCAGAAACACTATGGTGAAACTGATAAGCATTTAAACATAATTAAAGTTGATATATAATGATTGTACTTTGCAAAACACCATTCTGAACAAGTAAAGGGAGCTGGACATACATACAAAGTCCAGTTCTCTTTCCTTGTTCATTTAAATGTTATCATGATTTATTTACTAATACTGCTGATGACAAAACTAGCTCTGAATACAGTCATCAAAGAGTTACACCATATTCTTCTTTCATCTTTTTCACTCATTTCTTTTTCTTTTGACAGTTCAACACAATTTCAAGAACAAGAATTATTAATGATAGCACACAACCAATAAACAAAATGCCAAAAACAAAGTGTACATGTTGCAAGGATATCTTCATCACTGGATCAGAGGCATCATATTCAGAGGGTTCTTTCTGTCCTGCTGAATAGAAGTCCTCCTTAAAGTGTTGAGGCCACCATCTGAGGCGCTGCCTGTGTAAGACTCCTACTTCCATCATTTTCATCAGACTAATAATACAAACATTGTATATTAAATAGAAAACTATCATTACCCAAACTACCATTTCTCATTATCTAAACTTTTCACAAATCACTTGCAAATCACTATGTATGAACTGAGTTTGATTTTATGAACTCAGGTATACATCAACTAACATTTAGAATATTTTTTCAATGCTTATCATGCCTATATTAACTCAATTACCTTTAATTGATATTCAAATGAAGTTACATATAATAAATAATTAACTTACATCTACCTGAATTATCTACTAGCCATATACAAGCTAAGAGGAAAAGTATTTGGTTATGGTATTCTAATAAGTTATGCATTTGGCTTTTCCATTGATAAATAGGTGAATAGCTTCAAAAATTCTAGATAAATTCATTCATCAGTTATGCGATAAAGCCAGTCCAACATATAAAATAAGTGAAAACTGCAATCAATAAAGTAATACGATAATACCATATGATTTAGGAATAATTCAAAGTTTTATAACTAAGCTTGGGATATTTTTATTTTCTAAAGAGATATTTTCCAAACATTTCTTCAGATTCTTGTCTCACAGTTTGCTATTGAATGAAACGCTAAATCCAAAATTTCTCATTAATTAAGTTTATTATTTTGTTTAAAAATAAACTTCATAATTACTTATTAATACTACTAATACCTAATTAATACTTACTTTACTAAGTCTGTTAAGTTATGAGTTATTAAGTCTATTAAGGAAAATATTTAAAGCTATGGAGAATATTCCTTACGTTTCATCAATGACAGATGAATAGATATATCCTTTCCTCATGGTCAATCCCATAAATGAGTTAAAGGTAGATTCTGGTATAATATGGAGTCTACATGAAAGTTCCTCCTTATAACCTTCATATGAAGCTTTCATGGTAAAGAAAGCAAACATTTCAGAGCAAGCACGATTAAATCCCTCAGTTCTAGTAGAAACAAGTCCTGATCTTGGTGAATTCATCCTTGCCCATGCATCTTTGTAAACTCCAGTTTTCTGGCTCTAAAATTTCATAGATAATATTCTTAATGCTTGCAAGAAACCAAAAACATCAATTATTTAACAAAAAAACATACATTTTACCATCATGCCCTGCCTTTAACCTATTTTCTACAATTACAATTCTATGATTTATATATTTATACATTTATAGATCTATGATTAACAGTATTTCTCAAAATTCATATGAAATGGATAATAAAAAAAGAACAAAAGAACCTAAATACTTTCTGGACCATTCAGTGATATACTTCTGTTAGGTTTGCTAACAGATATTATATTTAGAATGAAGGAGTAAAAGAGGGCATGGTGTCAGTCAGCAATTAGTCTGAGCATAGCTTATAATCTGACAAGTTGTATGAGGCTCACGTACCTTTTCACATGAACATATTTTAGGTAACCCATTTAAATGCCACAAATTAAAAATTGATAAAAAATTATTAAAGAAAACGAAGAATATTCTGAATTGCATTGGTAACCTGTTGCAGGGAATAATTAAAATAATTGTTAAGTTTTAAAAATTTGAAAAGAATGGACTGGTTACACTAATACATTAAACGGTCAGCTGAAGAGAGTGAATGTAACCTTTTCATATTCTCAAAGCTTCAGCTAAATTGTTAAGGAACACCAAACCCAAATATATTTGTAATGATTTCAGTACTTTTCTATTTGAGTCCCCACAACTGCTTAACTGTCCGATGCTACCCACTGGCTGCTGCTTTTTTATTTCATTGCCATAGAGATGGTAGCAACCACTGTCTTTGCCATCGTAATTATAATTACTCACTAAAAAATTTAACCTCACAAGCTGGTTTTTTATTTTTAAGTCCTGCCTCCCAATTGACCTACCCAACGTAGCTACTTTCAAGTTAATTAATCAAGTTTAGTGAAACTTTTGAAGTTCTCAATAAATACATCAAGTGGGTGCCAATAGCTAAATCAGGACAGTACTATCTAGCTGTACTATCCAGCACTCCCAGGGACTCAAAAGGGAAACTACAAGGATAGCTTAACAATGTAGGCAATGATTTTTGTATAGCTTTTTGTTTATTGCCTCTCATAGACAAATTTTTCCTGACATTATAGAGTACACAAACTGAAATCAGATAATCCCATATCACAAAACTTACTGAAAAGATTTCTGTGAGCGATGAATTGCTCAGGATGCCAATTGTAAAATGTGATCCCAGATCAGTATGCAGCATATCTTCTAAGTTGCGGAAAGGAGGCTTGGTCTCCTTTTCTATTGCAAGGAAGGATGCTAAACATCCAGAATAAACATTGTAAACTACTGTTGACGTAAACAGAGAGACAACCAGTGTAACTCGAATGCTCAAAGAATGAGGTACGTACTGCAACCCTAAAATAATAATAATAACAGCCTTTACTACTGTCAATAATATCTTACAAAAAATGCTGACTTGAGAATGGAACTTGGATCAGTTAAGCTCACAAGAAGATGGAAAATTTTTATTTTGGAAAAAGCAAACTTTAAACATACCTTGCTGACAGAAGATACCTAATGACTCTATGATCCAATGAAAAATAGATGCCATATCTTTATCAGAAACTTGCTTTTCAGAAGTCAAAGTTCTGAACTTCTTTACAGCAGACACTTCAATGCTGTCATCACAATTAGGAGTAAAGTGGCATAATAGTGTGAGCATAAGAGGAAGTAAAAACAGTACAAGTATGCAAAATATCAGCCACAAGGGTCCAGAAAATGGTTTTGAATAGAAGATATGACTTGGAGGTGATAATGTGTCCATCCTGATGAAGATCCCTTCACTACAAATAATGTTTGCCATTAGTATTCTCCATGCTAAAATTTTATCAAACTTTTACATATAACCAAGCAAATTTTCTTTTAAATTGAATAATAGCATTCTCATCAGCTATTATTAAAGGTAGAGGAGCTTTAACCACAGAGTAAAGCTTAATATATGGTATTACTGAACTAAATTTTCTTGGTGTGTATAAAGGATACCTCATTTTTCTGAGGTAATTATCTAAGATGAATGAGCCATTGACTTTTACTTCAAAATATTTTTTTAATGAAAGTTACCTCTTGCTAAACTGTGGGGTGGAAAGGCTCAAGGAAACTCCCCATGGATAACCCTCAAAATTATGTTCATAAAAACCTAGCAACTGGATATATGTGCAAAGTAAAGCAATGGTCCCAAATACTAAATTCAGCTTACCCTACACCTCTTTCTCATATGCAAAAATATTTTTAGTCTAAATCATTAAAAATCATAAAATGACAAGAAGCCTATAACTTACCCTTGATATTAGCATTGCCTATTAAGTTTTGGATAGATTTGGAATAGTGAAAAAATTACCATTTTTAATATAGTATAATTCTGAAATACACATGCAAAACTTTGTCTCTCTAACCCCCTAAACATTTGTTAAAGAGCCCACTGAGCAGGGAACCTGAAAGCTGAGACCTTTGGCTCAGGAGAAAGAGTTAGTCTACAGCTATCAACAGATTTTGGTGAAATTACATGGAATAACACTCTTGAATGATGTTACTAAGAAACTGAAGATATTATTATGGTATGAACTATTGTGTATACATTCCTTTAAAGAAAAATTAATGATTGACAGTTTTCAGTGCAAGGCAAATGATGAAATATTTTGACCAGTCATTATATAAAGGAAACAGTGGCAGATTACATCAAAAATTATCTTAAAATTATGATAATAAAGCCAATATCTTATAAAATATTACAAACAGGCGCTGATGTTCATCAGAATTTGAAGTAATACATTTATTTATTAAGCTTCTTAGGTTGATTCAATGGAATCACAGGTTGAGTATCCCAAATCTGAAAGATTCTGAAAGTCGTAACACTCACTTTTCAATATTGTGTTCTGTAATATCTTTGGAGAAAATGAATGATTGCTGTAACACCATTATCAATAAAAAATAAAGGAAAGGCTTATCTCACAAAAACCTATGAGAATTGGGCAAATGATGCTAATAGAAATATTTAGAAGTCCAACCAATTACTTTTCTTTACACCCAAAGAATTCTGTTCTTGGTCCAACAAACTCATTTGATGATTAAGGGTTTTGAATTCCTTGCTTGTTTCATTTCTATTCTTGTTCTTTATGTAAAAAATTAATATTATGAAATTCTGACTTTATTTCATTTCTCTTAAACTCAACTAAGCCATGTACTCCAAAATATAGAAAATCCCAAATTCTGAAACAACCTTTGTCCCAAGCATTTTGGATCAGGTATACTCAATCTGTACAAAAGATTTGCAATTAAGACTTTAATGATAGTTTTTGACACATTAATAATTAAATTAATGATACAAATTATTTTTCGTGATAATGATCCTCACCCTGTGCGTAAAATGGGAGAGGAAAAGTGAAGAACAGATAATCTTTTATCAGTCATTGTCATGGGAGTGGCAATTAAGTCCACTTCATTACGAATAAGTTGCCCTATCATGCCATTCCATTCCTCACACATATTGTTAGATAGATTCTGAAAAACATCTTTTCCACCTCCCTGACAGTCACTTTTCCGCAGATTTCCAAATGCTCCATCCTTTGGTGAATAAATCAGGTATCTGAAAATGAATATTAAAACATCACATTGTTTTGATTAATAAGAGAGTAAAACAATAGAGTTTCTGTAAATGATAAGATTGAGGATAAAAGAATAAATAACAAAATTATAAAGAATGTGCCATTCTCATTGGTTGACAACTATACCTGAAGTTCAAAACACCCTGAAGATCTCTCCATACATCTCCAACATATCCAGTGAGGAAGGTAACATCTCCTTGTTTTTTAAGCATGGTTAAGGGTGGATTCTGCAAAGAAATGGTTTCAGAACTTCACAATTACTTTATGTGGTTTTCTGTGCATAAAATGTATTTGCACTGTGTAGTGAATACTTTCCAAATTGAATAGTGATGTTTCTAATAATAAGAATAATTCTTAGAGTAACTATTTGCCCAATGTCATCATTCTTACATTTATTTAGATGATTACTCAAGGCAAAGTCTGTAAGTTTAAGAATACCTTAGATAATAATAGAAAATGCCATAGAATTTTTATTACATTTACTGCATCTTAGCACCAATGAAATAAATAACTTTATTTTGACTGAATAAAAGACAGTAACTTACGTGAATGGTTGTTACACGCACGAAAACATCATGCATATTTCTTCTTTCATTTTGATCCACCATAGGGTAATATGATTCAGGGTTAGTCTTTCTACTGATATTTCTACCGATACTTCCTCTCTATGATAGAAATGAATTAGTAGATTAGAAATGCAACCAAAGTTTATCATCAGTGCTTGCATCAGATGGATGCATTGAATGTCATCAGTGCACAACTTTAGCTATAAGGAAATATTTTTCTTCAAATCTCTACTTTTATTTCTTTATAGGCATACAACATCATTCACCATTTCTCGATTAGTATCCTTCAATTGACCTTATTTTCTACCCCTTCAGAAGAACTGACTATTTCTCTTTATGAATGTATCTTTATCATCAAAGAAGTTCCCCAGAATTTTCCTTATAGATTTGTGAAAATTTATACATTCATACAAGGCTGTCACTAGTAAACCCTGGACTTTTCATAGTGTTAAAAATATTTCATAATCATCAATTGATGATGGCCAGATAATAGTGCCCCAAAAATTTTAAAAATATAAAGAACACAAATGCAGCAGTCGAGGTTACTTAATTGGTTGATTACTGGTCTTTCCAATTTCATCCATGCAACAGAAGACATTGGAATCATTGGTATTTGATAAAATATTGAAACAGGCATTTATAACAAGCAATTATAAAAGGCACTGTATACCTTTTTATGGAATAAATATCTATAAAAGTAATGTTTGCATGATTATTTCATTTCTGCACACTATACAATCATTCCCTGCTCATACTAATTGCTATACAGCAGCTAATGATCTGAAGTAAGTCCTTATTACTGTTTAACTATATGTAACTTTTAATGCTCCATTGTTATTTGAACTTACCCATTCATTCATGTAAAAGTTTAAATAAGAATTATCTAAAGGGTAATTGCAATCTTTTCTTGCACCCTTCTTGCAGAAATCCTCCATAAAGTGAACATAATTACCCTTCAAAGCCATGTTTTTCATTCTCCTGCTTATCTGTGCCTGCAGAATGAGATAATTTTCATCATTATGTCTGTTAATCACTATTTTCATTAAGATTTGTTGCACTGCATTGATAATAACAGGATTTTAGCATGCATACAAGAGATTTCCAATCATTAGTGTCCAGCTGCCACCATGTTGAATTGGCCAAACTCTTGGAAATCATCAAGAGAATCATTACACCAAAAACCAATGAAAGAAACCTCCATCCACATGAGAATGTAACTGTAAAGAATGTTTTATCTTTCAAGATTTTCAAGAGATACTTACTTTATAGATTAACATTACGATTAATGAATAATTAATGAAATATAAAGTAGTCATGATCTCTTAAAAGATACATGGTCGTTATACTACAAAGATTATTTAGATAATTAATAATTGAAAGTACTTGTGAAGAATTTATAATTGGAAGAACCTAATCTATAAAAAATAGTGATACAAAAGATCTAAGCAAAGATTTACCAATATATTACTTTCAATGATATTAATAAAAAGATATTATAATCATGAAATAAGGATCAATTTCAAGTTAAGGTTAAATTAATTTTTTAAGATTTTTCATTATAATATTGATATTCCGACACGGAAATATGTAGCATTAGCAATGGTTAATTATAAGCTAACATTAATTAATTATTGAAATTGAACCAACTGATAATGTATTATAAATTACCCATCATAACTTATACACTGCAATCTTAGCAATCACTTAATCCTCGAAAACTGAGTACATCGAGGTTTTGAAAGTAATTGATTGATCGAAGAAAAATCGAAAGTCATTGGGAAGCGGTTGTTACTTATTCATGCTGTAGCAAATTGCGGAATTTGCGCCATTTCGTTCGATATTCTTTCTTTTCCAAAACGAGGTCCATTCACAAAATAGCCAGTCAAGCAATTTTCCTGTCTTTGGAACATCTTTTGTGCAGGTGAATTGGAACTCGACATCATTATATTTCAAAAAATTATTATTTTCCACTCCAAACATTCGATCGCAGTTATCGAACGTTCAAATTAAGCACGAAAACAAATGAAAGAGGAAATCACGAGTTTTCTGATTTGATATCTCTTCGCGGATAATAATTATTGATACGTACTTTATCAAATCAGAGAGCCGAAAATCTTTACTTCAGGGTTCATGTTAAAATTCGTCTGCTATTTTGAAATTAGATCAGTGACAAATCAATATCGCCATATTTGAATTGACGACTTCGTAAAGCTGATGGGATAGCGTATCATAAATTGTGCCATGGCAAATGAAAAGTATATTCTGGGTGTTGATATCGGCACAACTTCTGTAAAGGCATGCATAATAAGTCATTCAACCCGGCAAATAGTTTCGCGGCAAGTGAAAGATACGAGAGCTGGCGGCGTACCTAGCGAGGTATGATAATTCAATATATATGTGTTTTTATGCTCGTCATTTTGTATCTCTTCTTGTGATAAGTTTGCCCTTTTTTGTCTGACAAAAGTTATTAAAAAAACCTAGAGTAATTAATGGAAGTAAAGAGTCATTCTTGGCCAGGGAATGATAATTCTTAGATTAGGCGGATTTTATTTTGCGTATTTTTAGCGTCCCAATGTCATTCGCATTTAAAGGGGCACTATGAAAGTAACATCATGGTTACATAAAATGGGGAGATAAGCACTGTTGTTGTTATATAATAGCTAACAAACATAACCCTGCAAAATGAATATTAACGATACATTTTTTGTGCCCGTTATCAAGATGTTACGATTAAAACACGTAGAGCAGGATCGCTATGCTATTGCTGTTGACCCCATGTCATTAATTATTTTTCTAACTTCACGCGTTTTATATGATGATTAATTCAGGAAAGAGTCTTTAAAAATTTTAATGCATACTTCTTAGCATTCACTTTTATAAGGAAGATTTCTTGTATTTTTCAAGCTGAAAGAATTCCAATTCCTTCTAGGAATTATGGAAAGTATTTCTTGATTTGAACGGTTTTATTGTGAAAGAACACCTATAGAAGCCGTGACAAATAGAATATAAATTCTTCATTATAATGCAAAATAATTCTTGTTTATTGGCTAATTTTTAATGCTCTCACATGATTAATAAATAATCTTAGATGATTGAATAAAGATTTTAAATTTTATTGGAAATATTATATTGGTGAAATAACAAATCAAAGATTTATGTTGCATGATAGTTTTTTCTATGTACAAGAATTAATTTTCATTCCAGACAATAAGAATCTTTACCACTAAAAATAAATAGTGGAAGAAATAGATTGTGTGACTCTGTCAATTATAGGGGAGTCAGGAGAATCAGTTCTACTTGAACCAATTAAATGGAAACTATTGTGAAATTCTAGAAAATATTAAATACCATACTACTATTGATATATCATGCATTTGTATTAACTGCATTATTAAAGATATTCAGATTCCGACTGTCTGCAAAATTTATGTGAAGGAAATCACAATTCAGCTTTACTTGAAGGTGGTGGTCAGATATGTTATAAGTCATCTCCACTGATAAGATGACTTCTATCTTTCTCATAGTTGGGAGTTGAAGGAAACAAACAAGATGCCCCCACAATTCTCTCTGCCTTGTACTACTGCATATCTAGGCTCTCAAGGGATATGCTACGTAGTGTTACTCATATTGGAATATGTGGGCAGATGCATGGCGTTATGCTTTGGAATGGAGAAGCAATTTCTAGTGTGGCAGCTCGTCAAGCAGAAAGCACAGGTTTGCATTGTAAATAGCTGTAGTAGAGTTTTCTCATAATGTAAAAAGGTAATTTTTATAATTATTTTGATATGTGTTTTTAATGCTTTAGTTTATTGAATTAGACTGAAAGGTGAGAATCTTGAAAATAATTTACCCCTGTAAACTCTTTTCCATTTCAATCCATGCAAACGTCTTGTATTCATTGTTAAATACTGCTTTTAATTTCAAAATTACTTCAGGAAATAAATTTATTACTAATACTTATGATATATACTCATTAAATTTACATGCATTAAGATGTGTCTACAGAAGCTATGTATTAGTCACAGAATTAATTCTTTCTATATCTTACTAACAGACTCACTTTCAACCAAATATTGTTTATGTATTTTGTAAATTTAAATAGCTTTATTATTCTAGCGTAATATGCCCGTATATTGGTCCACAGCCTGGTAGTAATTCCTGAGTAATTAGTTCATTAGTTGATCTGTATGTTTGCTATTTATTGAAAGCTATGGAAAGTTTAAGAAATGCTGTTATAGATTGTTATGTAGGCATTCATTTTATTCTTACTGGCTTCCAATATTAGTAGATTTGAAATCTTTCACTCTAAAACATCCAAGTGGAGTGGTTGTATTAAAAAAATGCCTGCAGGTTTGTAATGGCCTTTGAAACTATTCTATTTTCTGCTTCAAACTCTTAATCCTTCATGGTTCCTGACTTTCTTGTTGCCTTTGTATTACCTCATACTGTAGAGCAGGTGTGGCAAACCTAAAGTACGAGTACAAGTACGTAAAGTTGCATGCAAAACCCTGATGTAATTGTTCTTATCATGCATTCTTCACTTGCTCAAATATTTATGCTTCAAAGCAAATAAATGTTAGTTTTATCAATTCATGTGGGATCTTCTTCAATGATAGCTTCTTAATCCCATCATTGATATGTAATTACAGAGATAAGTCATCATCGCACATTAAAATTAGCTACTGAATTGGCACACAAGTCTTTTATTTCAACAAATGTGGCACTTTTTCTAAGATAAGGATGCCTTTTGTCAGAGGAGTGGCATATTCTATGAAATAAAAGGCTAGCTTGCCAATGTGATGCTTAAGAGTGGCTTTACATCTATAGTCGGTTATCGCATATTTCAACTGAATAATACCTAATTTAAGATTAAGAATTAAGAGATTGATCATAAGAGATTTACATGATAAATATTCCCTAGAATGTGATAGGCTTGTCATCTTTACTATTGGGTATAATTGGTGATTTTTACGAAAAATATATCAGCTAACAACAAAACCTTTACATGAAATTCATTCTTAGTCTCTCATTGACATTATCCTTTATCCACTCTTTATGTGTCATTCAATCGTTTTTTTAAATTTATTACTATAAATTTCTTAATACCATTTGTGGTATTCTAGCTGATTTATCTATTTTAATTGTCACATTCATGAGGAACTCTTATATCTTTTGAGTTTTTAATTATTTTTATTTGTTACATTATAATTGGGTTACTTGGTATAATTTTTATTTAATTCAATAAATATACCACTAATTCAACTACAGAGTGATAGAGGAATTATCTATGTAGGCTCCTGTAATAAATGAAAAATGCAAAGAACTCTCAATTTCTGAATTAAGCCTCTAGCACTATTGTTTAGGTCATATAAGCTGTTATGATACTTGTTTGAACTCACCAGAAATTGAATCTACCAATAAGTCGTTATTTGTACTCAGTTTGTATTTTCAAAATTATGATAAAATTGCATATAAAGACTTCAGTATAATCGTTTAAAATGGTATATATTTTTACTATAATTTTTCTTTTCATGGGAAGCAATTTCTCCTTTAAAAGGGAAAGTAATGAAGCGAGTATGTGAGTTTTATTGGTCATTAGAGCCCGAGTTCTGAAAGTAATTAGCATAGTTAGCGTCATTAACAACAACGTCGGACCGTAATTCCTGCCCACAGGGATAGAGGATGTCTCGTTTCTGGAAATAATTTCCCAGTCCAGACATTGATTAGCAAGAATTAATTTCCAATCCGCCAGAAAGTTTCGATTTATCGGCGTGATCTTATTTACGTCGGTGAAACGGAAGCTTCTTTATAATGACATTCATTTGTAGGGAATTAGGTAAGCGCAAAGCCAGCTTGGGTGGTCAACTTTAGATTCTGAGATATAAATTTACGAGCTTCAAAGAGCTTCCATGGTGCCTTAGCCTCTATGAATAATTCTGGCGATTTTATGGGGATAATATAATGGTTTATTGGGGAGCGCTCTATTTTTGCTTAATCTACCGGAACATTTTTGGCAGGGTCGATATTCGGATCTGCCAGTGATTCGTTAGAATCAGTCCTCGAATGCCTGGTCCCTCCGGGGAGTATTCTGGTCTTTGCTTAAATATTCTGTTCCTGTTTAATCAACGAATACGACTTGGTGTATATTAAATTTTACCTTCGTTATGAATCGTATGGAAAGTTTAGATTTTACAACCATTGGACCGATGAAGCAATAATTAAAATCGTATGAATGACAATTTGAATCATCGAAAGAAACTTTAATTTCTACCAATTTCATTCATTACTCTGTATTGTCAATTTATTGATTAAATATTTTGTTTCTAAAGAAACGCTATTTAAGACGCTCTAATAATTCTTGGCGAAAGCGAGTTTTCGTTCATTTACGAGCGGTTTAGAAGGAATAGTTTGAAATGATGTAGTCTCGGTTGTAGAAAACTTAAAGAAAATGAGACATTCTATTACTGAGATTTTTATTTTTTCGCAACCTTTTTTAATGTTTCGGTTACTTATTTTGCTTGATTTTTCCATCAGATTGTAAGGATTTTACTATTAAGATATTACTATACGCGAGATTTTGTAATTCAGTTTGGGAATGCAATCCTTCTTGTATCTTATTAAGTGCTCGGCTGAATTGGCTCTTGGCGCTCACTAGGGTAAGCAAAGTATCGCATTATCGGCTATTGGGGTCCACGTTTAGTGAGCATGCTACCAATTAAACCAAGCGGGTTAGATCCCAGTGGGTGCTTGTTTTCCGGGTTAGGGTTGGAGGACTTCCAGCTGTAAAAATCATCGCCAAGGTCAAATAAATCATCATCTCTAATGTTAGTTATTGGTGGTAATAATAAGGTAAAGAATGTAAGGAATGATGAAAACTTCTTAGCATGATTTTGAATCAGAGCGTCGCTCCTGCTTCTGGATAGGCATTTGTGGATGATTTATATTATTAGATCGTCGTAAGCGAAATCTTGTTTATTTAATAATCAGAAAATTTTCTTTTTGGACTCCTCCAGTATATAATTTTTAATTAGTATGTTTCCATTTTATTAACATCCGAGTCATAATTACTTAAAACAGCAGGAGTATTTCTTGAATTGTAATAAGATTTTAGGCGAAAAATAACATATAGTGAGTAATTTGAATATTTTCTATCTAGATAACGTATTTACGATGAACTTCATACAGAAAAATCGTGAATTACTAGTCATCTTCATAAGGGGTAACTGGCCAACCAAAATCGTTATTTTTATGATAATATTGTCATTTTACAAAGTAAAGATTCTAAAATATTTGTCAATACAACCTTGTCTTGATGAAGTTTCTCATAATTTTCAGCAAATATTTTAATTCAGTTATAAAAAATTATAGTTGGGTAATTTATTCTTATGATTAGCATAAAAGTATTTGGGATGTATTTGGTTTTCACTAGAAATCAGCTTTAAGTGCTTGAAAACTTTGCTTCTCTGTAAGGCAAGTCATCCAAAGCTTACATGTTTCTCTTAAAAAACAGAGATACATTCAATTGTGACTTTTGGGAAGGAAAATACTTTGTAACTACCACAGCGGATTTTAAATATTTTATCTTTAGTGTACCTTTCAATTAATTTTCTAATAAATGAAATATTCTTCCCAAAGCCTCAGGTGGTCTAACTGATCAGCGACTTGAAGTGCCTCCAGGAAGTGTATCATCTGTGTACACCTGGCAAGATTCTCGCTGTACTCCAGAATTTCTTAAGACTCTCCCAAAACCACAATCCTCTCACTTAAAGCTCTCTTCTGGGTATGGATGTGCCACTCTGTTTTGGAAACAGCGCTATCAACCACAGAAGCTACAGAATAGTCCACATAATAGAGCTGGGACGGTGCAAGATTTTATTGTTACTCTACTATGTGGGTAAGCTGCTATGCTCTTTTTGCAATATGCTCAGTTTTAAGGCCTTGGTTTTCTGAACATTTTTTGTCTGTTGTCAGCAGAGATTCTGCACATGAGAGATTTTTCTAAGCAAAAGATAGAGGGTAGTGAATAGACAATATTCACTTAAATCATGAATGTTAACAGTAGAGATTCATTTAAAAGTCATATATCATCAGTGAAACTAAAGTTTTTTACATTTCTAAGTTACTATTGATAATGAATGCAGCAAATGATTTTTTTAGGTAAACAACTTGGAAAGTATATGGTATACTACAGTCCCATGAATGTTAAAGGGTAAGGATTTAAGGGTCCTGCATAAACTGGGTTACCAAATTAGGGGGAGAGGGTTCCCTAAAATCCTATGGTGGGTGACGGCAGGTTCTTTCAAAGTAGCGTTGCTCTTATAATTTACCTACTTATGTTTCTTACTCATCAATATTGTGTCAAGAATACTAGAGAGTTTAACATGAGGAAAGACATGCTGGGTGTTTCTTACATCAGAAGCTTCTTTAACTCAATGTAACTGAACCATTGCCTTTTAATTTTACTCACTATCACTGCTCATATTTTATCTTCAATTTTTATTCTCTTTTTTTCACACTAAATAATAAATATTGATTCTTTGCTTGATGATGTAATAGTTATATGTGAGAGGTTATCCTTTGAATTATAATCTCCTCTGTATTACTTCCAGGCTTCCTCATGCAGTTATGTCCGTGCAAAATGCAGCTAGTTGGGGTTATTTTGATTCGGAAGCCATGTCCTGGGAAACAGATCTGCTGGCAGAAAATGATTTCCCAGTACATCTCTTGCCTCCAAAAGTTATTCAGTCTGGCTCCATTGCAGGAAACTTAGTCAACTCTTGGTATGGAATTCCTGCAGGAACTCCTGTTGGTAATTATCTCTTTTTTCATTTTTATCTTCCTTAATCCTTCCTTAAATCTGTGATTTTGTTATGAAAAGGTCTGTAAAAGAAAGTATGTGTATTTAAATTAGTTGATAGATTGAATAGATAGTTGAATGTGATTAGTCTTTTGTTAGAACTGGAATTAAGTCTTCTGGATTCAGGCTGCCTGACTGCCAAATCAAGCAAGGACTGTTGTAAGTCAGATCTTCTTTTCTCTTTCAGGTGCTGCCCTTGGTGATCTACCTTGCTCTGTATTTGCCACTTTGGTCTCTAACACTGATGCAGTCATGAATGTTTCAACATCTGCTCAGCTTGCCTTTGTGATGCCGGAAGGTTTTCATCCATTGCCACTTTCTGAGCAGGAAAGTCCAGATGCTTCCTCTAAGCATTATTACTCAGGGCCTGTCCAATATTTTCCTTATTTTGGAGGTAAATACCTATCTGTTGCAGCTTCTTTGAATGGTGGGAACGTTCTTGCTGCCTATGTTGCTGCACTTCAGCGGTGGGTTGGAGAATTATCTGGAGGAAAACATGGAGTCCCTCAAGGTTTGTTTATCAATAGACAATATGGAAAACTATTATGTTTTTGGGCCTTACAAATGAAAAAAAAGGTTTTGAAAATTTCAGCTTAGTAAGTAATTTTATTCTGGTGGAATCAATGCATCATCTCCTGTAATTGACTGTTTTACTATCATTGATGATCAGCCGTGATTAGGTCATCAAACCAAACCCAAACCAAAAAAAAATGGAATTATTTTAACCAAAACCTTAAACAGTTATTTACTACATTCCAATTTTGGAATATGCTTTCCCTAAATATATATTAAAATGCTGTTAGATCGATATTTTAGTGCCATTAAATTAATCCTTGCTTTCTTATCATGTACTGTACATGTTATTTGCAATAGATGAATTTAGGAATGGCCTGAAATGAAATACACACTGTGGTGTGGTTGGGTTGAGTCTGTTTGGGTCTGGATATTTTAATTTGAATTGTATATAAAATTTGCTCACACAAATAATGATTCCACTTTACCATATTAATAACATCATTGGGAATTTCAATCATAGTTAGCCTGAATTTATTTCAAATACAATTCAAAATACAATACCTGCCCATAAACCAAATTGAACCTAATGCAACCCTTCCAAAGTTCCAAATTGCTAATTCAAAAACCATCATTTCATATGCACATTATCTGAAATGAAAGTTTACTTCAAGTATTGCAAATATGCAAATTACTTACTTACTCAGTGGAGAGTGTACTTTATTTTGGGCAATGTCCAAATTTGGCAATCAAGAATAACATATAGTTAATTAATTAATGTTAACTTTATATTGTATTTAATTTTTCTTCTCTGTATGTTTCTTAAAGAATGCACTCACGTGTGTAATTTTTAAGAAAGGGCAATTCTACCTATGGATAGACTATTATTATTCTTATCATGGTGGAGATTAGAAATCTTGTTTCTCCCCTTTTTCCTTTCTCCCTTCCCACATGAAAGTTAACACTTTTGATTGGTTTGCATTGAATATTTAACTCCATCCCTGCAGCTTATTCAGTCACAGCAAATACTTATCGCTGAATCATTTGTCTCTATCTTTTTAGCAAAGGTATGGGAATGCATTTTAAAGCTTGGAGAAGCTGAAGAGGGCTCAAACTCATCTTTAAAAATTCACCCAATTCTTTTTGGGGAGAGACACTGCCCAGAGGAAAGAGCATCTGTTGTTGGAATTGGGCCTTCTAGTCTTGCTCTTGGTCCCATTACTCGGGCTCTTTGTGCTGGACTTGTAGATAACATTCATAGGTGAGCTTCAGTAATGACATTTAATAGTAAATTGTATGCCTCAATTATCTTTGCAGAAGTGAATGCATATGCAGGGTACAGAAGATTTTAAATCTTAAATAAATCCATCAAAGAGATGGATTAATTCAGAAAAGGAAGTAATGTCACACTGTAATGTCAAACTGTTCTCTATAGAACTCTGTTCTCTATATACATGAAAACATAAGTGAAAATGATCATGGGGTTTATTACTGGTAGAGGGGTTCTGTCATTTTCTGACTTTATGTCCTCTTCATTACTTATTTGATCTTTATATTTAATTTATTACTATCAACTTCCTTTTGCCAATTATGGTATTTCATGATTTATCTATCTCCATTGTTGTACTCAAGAGGAAACATGTTTTGGTTTTTTATTTATTTTTGTGCACTGCAGGTCATCAGGTATAACTTGATATCATCTTATTCCCAACTTCACACAAGTAGCAATAATAAAATAGGGTTGCAAACAGTTGATAGAATAGAATCTATACAGAATCTTGTAATAAAAGAGAAGTACAAATAACTCTCTCAAAATCTGAATTGATTAAAATTATGATTAAGTTACTTATAAAGATTGTGGTACAATAAATATCATCACTCCCCAGATGTAGTGAATTCTTCCTGTAATACATATTTAAATTCATAGGTTAAGAATGATAAAATTAATAATAATACATCATAAACTTAATTTTCTTCCTGATTTGAATTAATTTCATGCTAGTATGATGTCAAAAGAAGAACTAATATCATGTGGCATCAAGCGACTACTTGGAGTTGGGTCAGCCTTGGCAAGGAATAAAGTGCTGCAGTCTTGCGTGAAAGAGAAGTATGGAAGCAAGGAAGGGGAAGATGCCGATGAACCAAATCTTGAAGTTGTTTTTACATCAGGAGGTGATGCAGCATTTGGAGCTGCACTTGCCATGTTATTATGAGGTTCAGGTTCTTGCCTTGTATTATGGAATATTCCAGTCTTGCCAAAAATGTTGCAAAGTAGTCTTCATAGTGATATTTAAATGCTTTTGCTTAATAGGGTTCATTAAGGTGGGTGATAATTTTACTTATTTCTTTAGAATGTTTATTATTTCTTAGAATTAATACAAAGTTGGCTGTGGGATTGTTAAAGTTTGAACCTCAATTTGGAGCAAAGTGCCACTTGCATTAGTTATTCCAAGCACAGTAAGTCTTTTTGTATTCCCCAAGGTGTCTGTTACTATCTCTTTTTGTTTCTTTTTATGTGAGCTTTTATGATCAAAAGATACAAGCATCATGCTCAATATTTTTAGAAAAGGGATTTTATTACTAACAACCTGTGGTACATATCCAGCCATTATCAATTACTTTTCTAGCGGCCTGCATCAACATCTTCACTCTTTGGTCAGGCTTTCATACAACAAATCAGAAATCTCTGGTTGAAATTCAATTTTAATGAGTATTTATGAAAAGTCATCCATTGAACTTAAAATTTTCTGTTTTACCGAAGTGCTATTCAACATTCATTAATAAGGCATAACCTTAACAGCTGTCTTCATCATCATCATCTGCTATTTTGAAGAGATGAATTGATGCAAATCACTTGCTGCATATCACCTTAATCAGGTTTAGTATTAAAACACATATAAGTCATATATTCTTTACTTTACTGTTTCAGTTCTTGTCTTTCTGAACATTTTCGTGAAAGTCAAGTGTTATTCAAAACAGTTCTTACTTTCCATGTGTAGATTTTTGAAGGCCATATACCTATTTCAGTATTCAGCATTTGGAAATTGTAATCAAACATTTGTATCTTGAAGTTTATGATTCTGAACCTTGTATCCTGAATGAGAATATCTTCACTTCTTCATTTTCATTCTCTTCATACATTTAATTACTTCATTACCATGATCACATCTTTTTTCATTTTGCTTGTTGGTAGAAATTGTTTAAGCAGTTTTCTGTACTGTACTCAATAATTGATGTGCAGATTTCTATTGTTTTGTCTTTTTAACTGCATGGTCACTGTTGTTTGTGTATCATTGTTCCCACAACACAAAAATGTATTTTTATAGGTAGTAGAATTGTCATACAATTATAAACACCAGAGTCAAGACCAATTTCTTATACAGAAGCAGAAGAATTACTAGGTAATCTTTTGCTATCAACGAGCAAATAACTGCTATGTCCTACTCTTTTAAGGGATTCATTATTTGGAAAATTATAAAAGAACATATTCATTCCTTGCTGTTGCTCAATCAAATATCAAAGTTCAATTTTTGAACTTTGATATTTTGCAATACTCAATGAATCTATTCTGATATTTAAGATGCCTAGCCAATGAGGAAAATAAAAACCAAGTGCTCTACTTAGCTAATCATTCAATTGTGAATGCTACATTAGTTAATAAGAATAAAATGAGTGAAGTGGTAATGGGATTGGGCAAAGTTGAATAAAATTTCAATCACCAGTCTGCCATGAAATCGTTAAATATTCCAAGGGAAAAAGTGTAGTAATAATGAGCAAAAATATCCTTATAAGTTGCTAGTCATTTCTATTTTAAACCTCTTTACTCCTTCTAATAGCTTTCTATTGACATTAATTCCTAACTTGATCCTAAATTCATCAAATAGCTTGAAAAAGTGGTGAAGTACTTATGTTTGGTATGAAGAAATGGTGGTAAACCCCTTCTCTAGATAATTTCTTTTATGAGAATGTCCCACACTATCTAATTCTACTTTATTCTGCGTTTAAATTGGTCAACAATAACTTACTTGGGAACAAATCCTAGTGTGGAAGTGAAGAACAAAATATATGCTTTGAAAGTAAATGTAGCTAGATTTGTTATGCGATAATTGTGTAGTACCCATCTATTAGTTTTAAATCATAACTTCCTACACTCCAATACTGCCTCATATCCATCATAAAACTGTAAGTAAAGAACGCCATCTTTCTAATACTAAAGGTGATAACACTTGTTAAATTATGAAGCAACCAAAGAATGTTTTATAGCATCAATTTTCCATTTATGTCTGTGATTTTATAAACTGTTGTGGTTAATAATCCACAGTAAACCTTTTGTTACTGTTGATAATGTGAAACCAAATAATTGGAATGGCAGTACTCGTTAATAGTAGACTGCATTTAATAGAGTTGTTGCATTTTATATTGAACACAAAGATTTCTATGTCCTGATATTATTTTTTGAGAAAAGGGTTCATGAAAGGAGCTATTTCCTATTGTATAATGAAGGAAGGCATACTTTAGTGCAATTGTATTTCCAGTATTAGATTTACCTCTTACCATTAGTGATTCCATTTCCAATGTTTCTATCATGGCAGCAAGCTTTTGTTTGGATTTGCTCAATATTCTTGCTGTAAAGTTTTTAATTGTTGTTATACTTATAATTTCTATGTTCATATGCAGACATTATTTCATCTTCTGTATATTAAGATTCCAGCACTTCTTAAATTGTTCTTTAGAATTTTTTGTTATTTTTGGTTTATAATTGTTTTGTTTTTGTTAACTTCAATATATTTTCTGGAATAAGCTTTGGCATAGATTGTTGATTTATATACTTAAGCTTAGTGGCTTAAGATTTTCATGTTTATATTTTCTTTTATTGTTTGAATGTTATCATAATATTACATCACTATTTTACTGTTATATCTGGTTTTTTTTTAGATTGGTATTTTAAAAAATTGGGTTTCCAGTTTTAAAATGAGACTGGAAAGATCGGTAATTATTTATTGTGAGACCACCAAGGAACTTATGACATTAGCTCTGAATGCATATAAAACATAAAGTTGTATGACTCATTTATATTTTTTTGAACTTTTTAATGTAATAATTAAGATCTGTATCTATGTTTTTCTGGAAAATATTGGTAAATTATCTTTGTTTTTACTTGACTGGCTTTAAGTATGGTAATTTTGCAAAATAATTATGCTTACTGTAGAATGATGTTTCTTAAGAGTACCAGTTCCTACGATGATAACCATTCAGTTGCCACTGCTTGTCAAAACATATTACATGCATCTCTACATCATTATTTTGTGTTGTCATTTTGCACAATTTTGTTGGAGCACAAATGGAATACATTAAAATGTTGAAAAAACCTATGTTGAGTTTTTTTTGAGTCTTAATACTAATTTCCTGCTCTTTTCCTGTAAAGTGTTCATAAATCAAACCACTCAAAGTGAAATATCAACTTGAAACAGTTCTATTTCTCATAACTCTATCCTATTTTGATAAAACTTTAAATAGTAAAACAACTGCATTCAACACCGTTACATTCCTTAAAAGAACTCTCCAATATGGATACAAAAGTCCCATCTCCACTTCTCAATTCCAATATAGCATTATTTTAAAATTTTGAAACATATTACAATTTGGCCTTCTGTTATCCAAACTGCTGTAATATAAAACATTTTCTTGAAAATTGGTAAATAATCTTAGCGTTTTTACCAGACTGGCTGTAAATTACAATATTGTTGGAGCACAAATGGAATGCATTAAAATGTTGAAAAAACCTACGTAGAGTTTATTTTGATTCTTAATACTAATCACAGGAATTGTTAAAAATAGTTATGGAATGACAAAAGTCTGATAAGCTAAATGTCACTTTTGATATTTGATTTTGCATGTCTTTATCTGAGCTCATGCTTTAGCAATTTATTTTTGGTGCTCAAAAGTTTTTTTAACAACTACCTTTTCCCAACTCTTATGCTTCTATTACAGGATGTATTTTTTGTAACATTATTTACTAAGTAATTATTCTCGAAAAAAATTCCATTTCCATTTATCAGAATTTAATTGGACAAGATTGCAAAGAATTGTAATAATTCAAAGAAAATTGTTCATTTATGTAACTTTGAAAGGTATACTGAGTATTGATTGTTTTATCTTGTAATATTAAAATGATTTAAAACTCAAATTTAGCAAGCACATGAATGAGACTTTGCTTCTTTGGATTACATTAACCAGTGAAGAACTAAATATGGTCATCTTGTCATGTTTCATCAGGAGAACTGAAGATAGAATTTTAACTAAACTGCTTAAATAGTCCTTTCTTATCCATTTCCCTTATTTACCACAGTGTGTACCAGCATCACGACTTAGAAATTTTCTAATGAAGTTCAAAGTTCGTCACAACAAATAATTACCCACTTTCCCAAATTATTCACAATGGCTTTTTTATATACAGCTTGTGATGAATTAGAAAGATTACAATTACAAGATTAAGATTAAAGACAATTATATAAAAAATTGGGAGGGTGTAGGCTATATAGGATTTTATTATAGTTATTATTAAATAAAAGAAAAGGTAGCATGAGTACACTTGTACTTGATCTATTATTAATTTTTTCTCCAATCTTTAGCAACACATGCATTCAAATACATTCTTAAATTTCCAATTTTAGGCAATTAATTATTGTGCTCCAACAATTATACAAAATAGTTTCCAAAATAAAGAATCTCATACAAATAAATTTATATTCCTGTGATTTACAACAACTTTATCTGATGTAAATTACATGGATATTCAACTTTTTCTATAGTTTTAAGATTACACAAATATAGAAAACTGAGCATAACATAATGTTGTGTCACTATTCATGGAAAAATAACAAGTGATAAACCACATCAAGTTCACCGATATTTTTTAGACACATCAGTCCCATACTTTTTTATTGATTCAATTTTAATATAAAACAACTGATTCTGAGAATAGAGATGAATATATACATTATAATGGTCTTCCAATTCCTTCGGTGCAGGAGGACTGGTAATACAGCAAATACAGTCTAGCCATAGCTGGCTTAGATATTTATACATACACTGTAAAATATATATATAGAAGTGGTTTCCACTACTTTACTGCCAAAAATGTTATAAAAGTTTGAATTGTAAAAATATAGCTATTTTGGTATTTACAAAATATATATAATTATCTATCTATCAGTATAATGTTTCTGCTTTTTCCCAAATTTATTAACATTAGTTGAACACAATAATATCAATCTATTCCTAAAAATGGTAAACCAGTATCCATTCCACCAGAGAATGCAATTAGCTTCAATACTCTTCTTGCTACACTAGCACAGCCTTTGGGTTCCTATCAGCAAAAACATATGAACTTCTTTTAATTGCAGTGAGTCATGCATATAAAATCAAAATTATGATATATCCATTATTAAAAATATCTTAAGTTTAGTTCCATGGGTTAAGATTAGATTTCTTGATAGTTGACTATTCTTGATAGTTGACATGAAAGCAAAGCGTAAATGTGGAAAAACTCCTGCAAAATGATACCTAAATAACCTTATTTTTATGATATTATTTTTCGAAGTATGTAATAATGGCAGGAATTAATTCCTGATTACATATCTGTAAATATAATCACTATTGATAGATATATTTGAAAGTCTGGCATTTTAACTTGATAATTATAAGAGTATATTCAAAAAGTTTCCCCAATTCTGTTTTAAACTGGACATCCTTGATAAATGCAGAGACTACAGTTGTATATGAGGGCTTTAAAAGTTTTCAGTTGATCTAGTGAAACACTTTAATCAAAGAATTTTCTATCTTCAAGAATGAGCAAATAATCAGATCAATAATCAATGAAATTGAATTGGGGGAATAGGAGTAATCTTTCTAGTCCCGCAAAACAGAGGTCCCAGGTTAAACCAAGTTTCGAGGATGATACATTGAAGTAACAACCCCGACAAACCGCCGTAAGAATAAATATTCTTTCCAGATTTAAAAAATTTTGGCGGAAGTAATTTAAAGTTACAGAGCATGCAATAAAATCGAAAAATTCATCCTTATGAAAGTAATTTGCAACTTACCAATATATCGCCGACTACAGCAGGGCATTTATATTTATTATGAAGTTTATAAAATCCGTAGTCCAAATTTAATGTATCACTTGATATGAAGAATACCCTTCTCGTTGTAAAATAATAATTCGGTATGAGGCTTATTTCAGTTTCTGCTTTTTGCAACCCATAATTCAAAATAGCATCCACAACTAAGATAACATAATCAAATAAAAATTTCTTATGTGAATCTTCCGAGGGATGATGAAAACTCCCTATATCCTGGAATAAAAATATACAGTTTATTTCTTGAGTGTTAATCCCTATCTTTCATAGGCTAAAACTTGAGTCCTTTTGTCAGAAAATCGAGCTTTACCTCAACTGATTCGCAACAACTGACAGTTAATTTATAATCACAATCCCCAACTGTATTTTCTTTAACTAAAGCTTCAATAAGAGTCTGACGAAACTGGAATGGCGAGATAACCTGAAAAGGAAATTTTTGAGGTGTACACATATTCTCATATCGGTCAATTAGTTGTTTTCAAGAAGCATTCAACAAAATGCGATAAAACAAATACTCCTTCAATTACTAACCAATACATGTTGAGGATTAATTTCTTTCCAATTCATTGCTTGAGGTAGAAAAGAATCACGGGCCATGCAATCAAAACATCAAGCATAAAGTACAGCTTTGGCGGTATTCCTTTAAATAAATTATGCGCAAGATGACTCAACTGTTTACCGGTTCCACGCTGTAGTTACGGTTGTAAACGCTAGGTAGCCCTATGTACGTAATTCGTTCTGTCTATTAATGTTCAACTCTCTTTCTTCAGGAAAATGAGACAGAGTAAAGAACTATTTTCGATCTCTTTCACTTTATTTTCTATCCAAAATTTCTACGAAGGAAGCTTTTGTTTCATAAGCTTGGAATTTTCATTGAGGAATAATCATTAAAATAATTCTTTTCCACAGGGGACTTTAGGTACACATTCAGAAAAACTTCCATTAATAAGGAAACATATTTCCTTACGTTTTGGCTGTAAAATTCTGACTATTATACCTGATTTTAAATATTGAGTAATAAATTCTTCGACCAGAAATATTATGTCGCGCGAAACTGCTGATTTTCAGGGGTTATTCCCCAACTTGTCTCAAAAAATCATCGTATCGATCCTAATTGAAAATGGTTACATCAGATGATAATCTCACCTGTTATGTTACCTAAGAATATCATAATTTTCATCACTATCTATTAACAATATTTGTAATCCTATACAAGTGTGTGTTGATTGTGCTGCTTCAAAGATCCCCTATGAAAAGAGAAAGGCATATGTCAACCAATACTTTTAAACGACTTGCCTCGTCTTAGAATCAATAAATCATTGTAGGTCTGTGGAAGTTATATCATTAAATAGTTACAAATAACTATCTCAACTGATACTTCATTGCTTTTTCTCCATCACGTATCTATTTGCCCTACTTGTTCAGTTATTAATTATTATTTTGAAGTATATGATTAATTATAACCACTTTATGTTGGAGGAAAAATTATGATAATCAATGTTGATAACAAAGGCTAAGGAATAAGTGACCCAATCAAAATTTCCTTCCACGTGAAACTTTAAAACGGAAAGGTGGGCGGGGCAAAGCAAATTTAATCGCCCGACGTCGAGGAAATTCATCCGGCACTAACACAGGGCGACTAGAGTGAAAAGTGGGCTTTCTTTAGAATAAGTTTTTACGTTGTCTCATGGTAACAGTGTCCGGGGAATTAAGTGCAAATGGTACTCCGTCGATTTTTTTCGAATGCGCAGCTATTGCTTGTTGTTGCTCTCATCAGGTAACAAGTGACTGAAGCAAAGCAAATTAACGAAATTAATTTCTGGGATTCAACATTTTAGTGTCAACGTAAACAAACTTAAAATGGCATCAAAAGAATTGTTTGAAAGGTTAAGGCGTCTAGATGCCTACCCGAAAACTCTAGAGGATTTTAGAATTAAAACTTTCAGTGGTGCTTCAGGTACTTTATGCTTCACATTTTGAAAATTTATTTTTCAAAATTTCTTCGGCTAATACTCTAACAAAAAATTTATTTTCAGTGACAATTGTTAGTGGTATCATAATGACACTTTTATTTATATCTGAGTTAAATGATTATTTTACCCCTAATATTTCTGAAGAAATATTTGTCGATACTTCTAGAGGACCAAAGTTGAGAATAAACATCGATATAATTGTTCCGTCGGTTTCCTGTTCATGTAAGTAATTAAGAGCGATTTCATTTCATTTTTGCCTTTCGACTGATGTCAAAGTGGAACCAACTTTCATACCGGTTTAATTATATAGTCCTAGGATTGGATGCCATGGATACTACCGGAGAGCACCATTTCCAAATTGAGCATAATATATTTAAAAGAAGGCTAAGCTTAGAGGGTAAACCTATAGAGGATCCTAAAAAAACGGAGGGTTAGTGCCCTTGTGGTACCTTGTTTGATATCTTTGTGGTACCTTGTTTTATACTTTTCGTGATAAAACTTTAAATAAAAATTGACTTATCTTGCAGAGCTTGGAACTACAACAACAGAGCTAATCGAGGTAAGCAGAATTACTCAACACACCTTTAATAACGTACCTTTAAAAATAATTAAGAGACATTTGATTTCACGAGAACAATAAAAACCAAATTATCGAAAGGCTGAAATAAACGCTAAGTTATTACTGCCTTAGCTAGACAAAAAATCCTACCAGTAATTCGATTATTATACAGACCATTGAATACTGTACCTTCAATTTTTAGGAAGCAGTAAAAAATATTACGGAGGCTAATAAATGTGGAAGCTGTTATGGTGCTGAAGATGAAGAAACTAAGTAAGTAAATAATGGTTTGGTTTTCTTCTTCTGCAATAAGTCAATGTACGGGTACGGGTGTATAGTCTATAATATCAATTTAAACTGTTTTAGTTCATTGAGTTCTACCTTTGAGTAAATCGTTTATTCTATCATAGAAAAGATGAATTACTATTGAATGTTCCATTGGTATGCACGATTCTTTCAGAAAGATTTTATATTTCATTGGATAATTTATTTATTTTCAAATTAATATGGCCTTCTTAGTTCTGTTGCCTTATTAGTTCGATTATCAATAAAATCGAACCAATCTATGGTTAATTCAAACATAGCTAACAGATATCATTAAGGGTATGTTTTACTCATAAAAAATACATACAGGCTTAATATCTAATTTACATCTTGCTTATACTTCCTTATTTACAAAACGACCTTCCTCAGTCTTATTACAGTATTTTTCTATTTATCTAAATTAACAAATGAGTTCAAAATTATTTAAAATACATGTTGAAGAAAAAATTAGGATTTTTGATGCTTGAGGAAATTATAATTTTGATGTAAAAATTTTAGGTGTTGTAACACTTGTGAGGACGTAAGGGAAGCATACAGGAAGAAGAGATGGCAATTCCCACATGAACCTGGAGCTATAGAGCAATGCAAGTCTGAAAAAATTTCAGGGAAGTCTGAAAATGCTCTTCGTGAAGGTTGCCAAATATATGGATATATGGAAGTTAATAGGGTTAGTATTATTAACCTAAATAATCATTTTTATCATATTATTCTCTTAGGTTAATTTATTTGCTCTATTCAAGATTTTTTATATTTTTGTGATTGCATATATGTCCTAGTTTATACATTTTTATTTCTTTGGGAATTTCCAGCCTTTTTTAAGGATGATCATGTATATATTCTGCTTGGAATTTGGGGATCTTGTATTTCATCCTGTAGGAATGAATATTTTCTGAGATAATTTCAAGAAAAGTTTTAATTGGAGATTTCTTGATTGTGTGCACTTGACTTCTTAACGTGAATAATTGAAGTAGTTCCTTTGTATTTTTGGCTATCCAAACGTTCCATTTTGCAATTATGAAAAAAAATAAAATTTTAAGTGTGCAAACACTTCCTAAAATTCCACATGGTTTAATAAAACATTATGACTTGTTTCAGTTACTTTACAGTCATCTTCAGGTTATCTATAAAGATGTGATTTGGCAGCAGTAGTAAACCAGGCAATAATTCCTGAAGTTTGCCTGAGATTTAAATTTCAGTACATTGTAGAAGGTATATATTGTTGAAACTGGTCATTTCTTTATTCAGCCACATAAAACAAGTAAATTATTAGTATTCTTCTTCCTAGATAGAATTCCACTTAGTGAAGGTTACAAATATTAATAATAAAATTTAAAAATTATAACAACCTGTAAAAAATCATTTCACAATTCAAAGTTGGACAGTTTTAATCGACTGAGTAAGAAGTGATGTTTAGGATCTTTGTAACATTCCCAAATTACAGTTGTAGACAGGGCTGGAGTATGGGCATCCTGGAATAGGAGTCACGCACATATCTCTTCCATATGTATAATTTTAAAAAATATCCATTTATAAATTCTTATACTTTTCGAAGAAAATTAGAATTTCTTTGGTTTTCTTTGAAATTAATGTCAATGTTATCTATTCAGTGATGATTAATATCAAATTAAAATACGTAATTATTTATAAAGATATTACCTTGTTATTGTCATAACCCATTAATATTAAAACTTCAAAAATAGATTGATAAATAGAAAACACATGCACTCTAAGAATTGAAGCAATTATCATTGGTTGCAATTGGTGTATTCATGAAATGTTAATTTCTAATTAATTCTACTAAAAAGACTAGTTTCCAAAACTTTTTACCAGAAAACTTCCAAATGTGTAACATTTTCATGATTGCTTGAATTCTTCCTCTAAATATAAATTAAATATCAATACTAAAGACAGCTCTTAACTGGGATCCATCTGTACATTGAACTAACCCCATGAATTGTTGAGTTTAATGAATTTTCAATAAAAACAACAGACACAAAGACACCTGTTCCTGATAGAAAATTTGGCCTAACATCATCTGCCAAACATTGGAACCCTGGCAACCACCCAGCTGTATTCAAAAGAAGTGATTTGCATCTTTAAGGTGGTTACTTACTTAAAAACAGGGATCTTTTTTAGTAAACTTTATTTGCCAAAGTTGAAAATTGGATATCCAAAGTCCAAAAACAATGTCTCTATTACATTGAGTGCCTTCTTGTCATGTGTTTGAAGAATGATATGCTTTTTAAATTAGAATATGCCTTACTCTTTTATTTCATTCTGGTAATTTTCCTCTCAGTGAAGCAATATTATACCAGATAGTCAATTAAGGGTGAATAATGAGTTATTTAAAATAATTGGCAAGTGACCATCCGAGATCCCTCAAGGACTACACTCAGCCGCCCACACCACACTGGACTGCTTCTCTGATTTATTCAGCATGCACCCAACTTTAAATTGTGATTTTGTCAAAACTTTGAAAAATGTCAAATTTTCAATTAATTATCCAGCCTGAGATGAAATTGATAGCAAAGATCTCTATCAAACTAGATTTTGCTGTGTTACAGAGATGGGAAAAGGACTACCTCTCTATGTCTTCATTTTCTTCTTGCGAAATTATGAATACACAAGAGTTGAAGAATCGTATTTAAGAGAAGGCATAGCAGGAGAAGAGAAAAGATAACTCAGGATGGTGCAACAAATAATCTTAACAATTTCTGGCCCATGAAATGAGGCAGACACTTGTCTATGTTAGGCTGCAGAGATGGTAAAAATCCACCTTATCAATGGTTTGTGGGGTGACTTAGTTAGTACTTTTAAATTGTGTTTCATGTGATAGGGATCTGGACTGAAAGTAAAGTGTGTTAAGTGGGATATTATCATAAATAGGAGTGTTTTAAGGTTTGGTTTTATTAGTAAATTTTACTTCTGCATAATTTAATGTGTTACATTCTCTATTATAGGTAGCAGGTAGCTTTCACATTGCACCTGGCCGGAGTTATTCAATTAATCACGTTCACAGTAAGTAGAGGAAGCAATAGATGTATTTTTGAATATCATCAGGAATGATTGTCTCTTAATATTTCTATCTTCCTTTGTAGTTCATGATGTGCAACCATTTTCATCATCTGTATTTAACACATCTCATCGCATTCGCCATCTATCATTTGGCAAAAATATCCCAGGGAAAACTAATCCAATTGATGGAGTGGAGGGAATCGCTCATGAAGGTAAGACATCTTACTTCAAACTCAGGAGTTAAAATTTCACAAATGCAATCAGCGTCAACCTCAGTAAGCCTAGAATCATGTTAGATACCATATTTCTGTGAAGTGCTTGACATTTGAAAAATTTTATAAAACAGAATAACTTAAGATAGAAATAAGTGATCCTGCAAAGTCACTTTTAGCAGTTAGAATCAAGTGAAGTGATGCCTTCAAAGAATAACAAGTGTCAAACTATTTTATCTCATTTGTTTGAATTTTCAAAATAAGTTTCAATACTAAGGGCACCTGCATTATTTTCATAGTAATACCTGCTCTCATTCATCAGAATTTACCCTTTATGGTACTTACTGCTCACAGAATAATTCTTTTACTGCCATAATTGTATGGATGATATTCAATGATAATTTCATAATATGAATTTTGATGAAGTTTTTTTTTAAATACTGAAAATCTTTCTGCGAAAAAATGCATGCATGCAGAATCGGTCAAAGAATTCCATTTTTCATGCAACATAGAGCATAAGAGACAAAGGTTTCTCCATTTGCTGGCAGCAGCAACTGGCAGGGCAATCCTTTAGGGATTCTGAATAACTGGTGGCCGCCGGACGATTATCCTCTTTTGAGGAATTGCCCTGGACGTTTGCCGCTGCTGGCGATTGGAGAAACCTTTGTCTCTTATTCATTGAACTCCAAGTTCCTTTATCTTTCTTTCAGCAACATAAAGCAGCTGAGGTAATTAATTTCAGATTGCTGAAACTTTACCCTCTTACCTGAGGGAATGATCATTTGCATAATTCACAAACATTAAAATACATTTGCTTTCAATCTTTCATTCTTTTTTGAATTTACTAACCTTTGGACAATTGTCTGGTAAATGTTTAGGCAAAAATGTGCTACTAGAATGTCCTATCACAAATTGCAAGCCTTGTCTTTGCATTACTCATGCAATTGAATGTCTCCATTGTTTCTCAATTTCATGGTGACTATTTATGAAAATAGTAATAGCTTTGCATGTTGTTTGAGATTTAAAAAAATATACTTTATACCCATGTATATCTTTCTTCCTGGTAATGTTACCTATCATGAAAATTTAAATACCCTATATGTCATGTTTCAGTATATAAATTTGAGTTTTGTAATCATATTCATTATTTTTGTCACTGGTTTAAACTAGTGTTTCCTTCATAAAAGGCTCTTTTGTACCTTTCTCTATATATATATGAAGTATTCCATTCTTGCTTATTGTCTGTCAGCAGTGTAAACCTCCTTTTTCATCTTTTGCAATTAATATTCCTTTACATCATTATTTTCTGAATACAATAGTTTTTAGAATGCATTCAACCCAATTCACCTTCCTCTCCCTCATATTTCTCAGAATTCTTTTTTTCCTCTAATCTTCCTCTGTAATTACTTATCTTGATTTGGAGATGGAAAAATCTGCATTGTATCAGTATCTTTACCATGTGTTTTGGGATTTAGAGCAAATGGTATCTTAAGCATCTTAATTGGGTTTTATTGTACTGAGAATACTTGCTGTTTAGCATTTTACTAATCTTTTTCTGATGTCAGCCTTAATGCTTTTTGCTGACACCAGTTCCTTGTTTATCATAGACCCATCTTCTACAGTCCTGCTTTTTATTTATTCTGCATAAGTTTTTTTGTAAGCTCCTCCCTCCTTTTTGTAATCCTTCTCAATAATAGCTGTGTATAAAAATTTAAAATGTAAATTAGATGTCTTAACATCTCAGTCCTTTTCCATAGCATTTCGATTGAAGAATTGTAGGTAATGACGAGAATTCTATATAATCATTTGATGTCTGAAAAAAGAATTATTGAAAATGCTTTTATTTTTTTGATCTGATCATTTTCAATGATTCGGTTACCATTTCAGAACATCGTAACTAATTGCCAAAGAGGCCAAACCCAATTGATTCAAAGTTAAAATGAGTTTTTTTCCCTTCTCAAATCTGACATGCTAACTTTTGCAGATTAAATATCAAATTTTGATGAAGTTCCCTCAAGATATGACTGAAAAGAAAGGAGTATGATTAAATTGTATCTGTGCCACCATGGATTGTAAAACCTATCTGTATGCCTAAGCAAGTTAAATCCATCCATTCACAATATATATAATATTGATTCTCTTTTATGAATGGGTCCTCTTATACATCGAATGTCCTCATGTCACGTGCTATAAGCAGTAAGTACAGTACATGTTAAGTATACTAAGCAGCAGTAATTTTCCAGTGCTAATTTGATTTTGAGTTGGTTTTATAAGTAAGGAATAATAGTCATCAATATCAATATAAACTAAGGTCAAATGTTAATGATAACATGTCACTACAGTTTTAAAAGTTAGAGAAACTATTTGATATTTATTTAGCAAAATATTGCAATTCCTTGTAAAGAATGAGATCGATCTTTGGTTTATTTCATCATTCGACATATATTATTACTAATGTCTTCATACATTTACTTTAACTATTCACTACACAATTTCATAAAACACAAAGAAATACACAACGATAAACGAATTAATATCTCTAGATTTTAAACGGAAATAATCCATTAAGATTCGGTGCTTAAATGAAGTTAAAAATAATTTCCATAAAAATTTATTTAACACAATGAAATTAATTTCGTTTTACACCTTAAGTTAATCATCACCCGATATCTTCACAGAAACTTTTGTAAATGTCCTCTGCTATTATCACTAATAGAAATAAACTTTGCGTTCAGCATCTTATTCCTGTACCTATGGCCATAAACGTTCCGAATGTTCCACCACCTTGAAGCATGACTTTACCGACACTGTTAACTAGTTCGCGTCCTCTCAAGCCGTACCTGTCGAAGCAATCACAATTTTAATATAAACTAAATACTTTCAATTAATCCGTAAGGAAATTGATGATTAACCTTAATGCTGAGAATCCTCCAAAAATCGCACCAGATGCCATTCCGACACAAAATCCCAGCATAAAACCCATTTTCAGCCGGTCCCAGCAACTGGGACCTGCTTGATATCCTCCAACGGGTACAGGCATCCTAATATTTCAGTAAAAATTAATATTTGTAAATTAGATTTTACATTTTGATTGTAAATCCTACATGCTCCTATACGTTTTAATAAACTTGACTCACCCGTGATACTGGAGGGTACAGGGACACTTATAAATGCGTTTATTCCTTTGTAACTAGCAGATTACACAGAATTATTCTATTTGTTCAACAACAATTCGTAGATATTGTTGGAGGTAACCTGTACGTGATCAACTTCAGATATCTTCCGCCGCTTCTGCCCCGTGGTTAAGGAGTCAACTAAATTTTTTCGTTTGTCTTTTGTTATGGTGGAATTTAAGCAATGTCAGAAAGAAAGTGGTGCTATATTTATCGAAAGACATTTTCTGATGTGAGCTGTTAGAGCTCTAGCGGCATTTTCTACATCGAAATTCATATTCTAACCCCGTGAACCTCTAGTAGCGCATGGCAGGGGGTGTAACAACACAAATATGTATCCATTTTCCCAATGAGCTTTTCTGACAGCCTGAGGAAAGAAGCCGGCTTAAATTTAAATGACGTCTAAACCTTGAAATGGAGTATGGATATCATACTTTTTACTTCAATGAAACCTGCTTAAAATATTGTATCAATAGAAATAATTGATAAAACCGAAGCTATCAGTGGCGACGCTAAGTTTAAGGATTGCATGATATAAGGAGAAGCGTCCGTAAGATTGCATGGTTCAAGAGCAATAAATTCAAGCATTTACCTAATCATGATTTCGTATTTTCGTTATCTTTTCGTCCTTTCGGAGTCGGTTGTCTCCGCCTAAAAAATCCCCAGAAATAGCAGATTGGGCAGGTTTTGTAGGAAAGTCCTATTGATACATGTGTGTTAGTAACGAGATTTTAGGTAGGGAAGGGGTCCCTGTAGAAATTTCGGAAGATCGAAATTAAATGAGTGTAATTGAAATGGAAGTTTGAAATAGAAATCTATGTATGCACAATTTTATTAGGTCTTTGCCTACTTTTCAACTTTTAATGAAGCTATAAAGTACTAATTATTTACAAGTTCAGTATTTCTTATAGTTTCTCGAAAAATGCAATAAATATTATTAATTTTCTCAGGTGCTACAATGTTCCAGTATTACATCAAAATTGTACCAACAACCTACGTAAGAAGAGATGGAGCAGTTTTGCAAACAAATCAATTTTCAGTAACTAGGCATCAGAAGGTAATAGTGGTATTCGAAATGAAAACCACAATATACTCAGATTTATCTCTTATAACCTTCAGTAATCATTTATGATAGTTGATTTCATTAACTTATTACAAACATGTACCTTTCAGGTTATTTCCATTATAAGTGGAGAGTCCGGTATGCCAGGAATCTTTTTCAGCTATGAATTGTCCCCAATGATGGTGAAATACACAGAAAAAGAAAAGTAAGTAAGTCCTTATTTTTAAATATTTGAAATGAAAATAACCAAGATAAGAATGCAAAGTGTACAGATGTAACAAATTCTTATTTTGCTTGGGGAAAAAATCTGTTCAGGTTATTTGAATATCCCTGTTGCTATTTACTCTGGACAAGAAAATAATTGTAAATATATTTTAAAATTTACAGTATTTTGGATACCCCAGTTGTGCCCTGTTTAACACTTTTCTGTTTTATGTAAATAATACAAAGAAGACATTGTAGTTCAGTCTCTATCAAGGAGATGCTTTGTCTATTTCTTATACATGTTCTCTAGTTCTACATTTCATTTTTGGACTTCTAAATGGTACTTCAATTCACTTCCACCATCCTTTACTAGAATGTTCTTGTCAGGATTCACTGCTATAGATAAGCTTACTGTTTTATTTCAGACAAAAATTTGCTTTGATATTGAAATCGAACAAATGTTTTCATGAAGTTTGGTTTGCAGTTGTATTTTAGATTATTTTGACTGATTGGTTACTGGTTGTTGGTTCTTGCTGCAAGAAGTGAACAAATTATGTGTTATCTAACAAAGTTCATCAATTTTTTTGTATTCAGTGTTTATTAATGTTTTAATATTGTATTTTTTTCTCTAGGTCACTGGGCCACTTTGCTACAAATGTATGTGCCATTATTGGTGGTATATTTACAGTTGCTGGTATAATTGACTCAGTGTTGTATCATTCTGTGAGAGCTATACAGCAGAAAATAGAGTTAGGAAAATTTCACTGAAATGAATGTTTTGAACACAAAAAACTTTTACAAGCTATCCATTCCACTTTTATTCTTGTGTGGATTGTCTGGTCTTTTTACAAGTTAAATAAATTGTAAATATTAAGAGATTTGCCTTTATTGTGCCCTCTTTCTCTTTTTTGTTTCTTTTAAATATTTATTTTTAAATTTTGTTGGCAACGTATGCTTTAAATACAAGAATTAGTGTCTGATTTTAATCATACCGAGTGCTGTTAGAACAAATTAGGAACATATGACTGTCTGTAAAGTACTCACCACTGAGAGCAGTTTGAATCTCATCTCCTCCAGCATTAGCTATCAGTAGACTGGAAGAGGAAATAAGGCTTACTGGGCAAGATGAGAAGTGTGCTAGTTTGCCTTATGGACATTCGTGATGATGGAATGTGTTATGGAACAGTTAATTGTTGAAAATGTTTCCAAAACTGCCATTCCTGTTTTATTATTATTAAAACAGTTTTGTATTTCACAATTACATTTTATTTTTATTTACATTTCTTTATGTCAGCTCATAAAAGATTTTTGTGGACCTTATTTTTCTCTTTGTTTGTAGACATTTTTGTACCCTAATCCATTCCCTTCAGCATTCTATCTTTAGAATCATCCTCTAAGTAAAATTTAAGCCCATTCAGAAGAACGCCATTTTTTTAATTACTTCATTTCCTGTGCCACCACTAAAGGTTTTATCAAAATTCTCACATGAAAGTGAGAGTAACTTCTTGTTAAATAGGTTGATAATGTTTTTTTGTGGTGGTTCACTTAGACACCTGGATTTATTTGTTAAGTAGATATATGTAAGTACTCTGCATTCAAATTCCTATTATAACTTTATTAGAGAATTGTGCCACTAGTGTAAATTTTTAGATCCAACTTATCTCACATAATAAGATTCCTTGATTTTTCTATCTTCTGATAATGGACTTCAGATGATCACTGCTTGTTGGTAGTTAATTTAAAAGTGCTTTGACAGCTGAGGCCATTTTGCTTAAGTGCCCTCACCAGAAATTGAATGTGAGACTACTTTCACTGAATATATCACATTTTTCTATGTTATTATGCCTTAGTTTACAAAGAAAAGAAACAATATATTCACCATAGTATTACGTATTACTATTAACTTCAAAAATGTACAGAACTTCACTTTAGAATCCTTATGGAGTGTAAAATTTATCATTCTCTCCTTTTTGTTTACAGTTTTGATTTTTATACAAACTCATGGTAACTTCCCCTCTAGCACAAAATAATTCATAAATCCTTTATTATTCCTCTTTTGTATGTCTTGCATATTTATTTCTCAAATTTCTTCAATCTCCATATGATGATGACTATAAGCAGTTAAAGCTTCTGAAGTTGTGTTTTTATTTTGTTACTTATCACTTTTTACCATCTTCTAGGTTCATATGCATTTTTGCTATTTTGTCAACAGTTTCTTTATTCCAATGTCACGCCATTCTCCCACTGGTGCATCACTCTTAGATTCCCAAAGGAAATGCACTATTTTCTCAGATAATATTTTGAGTTTAAAAATAGGTAAATCACTCTGCCCTTGACTTAAACTAGTCAAACATATTGTGATAGATGCAAGAAGAGTTCATTCCCTGATAAGCAAAGTTGCATGCATTTGCCACAAAAGTGATGGTAGCGATCTTTTGGGTTTACTAAGAGCTGGGACATCATCAAATGATGTTGTTCAGAAGAATCAGGATAGATTTATATAAAACAAACAGCAAAGTCTTTTGTTCAGTTCAACTCTTTGATCATTAACATGGAATGGTGATTTTTTGTTGATGGATACATGAAATAGAACACTCTGAGAAGTTTTTCAAGCCAAATATGAATGAAAAATCAAGAGATAAACAATTTACAAGAATGCCATAACTTACATTATAATTAAATGAGCTGAAATAACTCATATTTTCCTCAAATATGATAGTGTAATTTTGAAAATATTGCTAGATGAACCCTAAAAAGATGCTACACTAAGAATAATTATTGCTGATGATTAATGAAATTCCTGATTGTTGAGCTCTCTTTCTCTTTTGTGAAAAAGAGATAGGATAATAAGTGAAAATGTGGAAGTTAATCCTCATAACACTTTGAGAACTAATCAATTCATTTCCCTGTTGCACTCCCTCCACATTCCTCAACCCCTGATTTCCCATGCTATGAATTTAAAGAAAAATACCATCTTTTATAAATAATATAACAAATATATTTTATTTAATATCATAGATAAATATTACAAAGATTTTAGAAAGGCATTATAAGATTCCACAGAAACCTTTGCAATGTTACAACAAAATTCTGCATCATTTCCAGCAACAAGGTTATCTAAGGAGACATAAGCAATGCTTTTTGGATCATACCTACTTTTTCCATCAAGTGGCTTGGCGACAAACTGATCTAAAAACTTATGTCTCTGCTGTATCCTATGGAGTCTACTGCTTAAGATGCGTGGGTGTTTAGCCAACTGTTCATGAGGAATTCCCATTTCATTGTGCACATAATTAAAGCGCTCAATCAAGGAGTCATGATCTGGAATGAAAAAGCAGTCCTTAAAATAGGGCACAGAGCAAGATGTTTCAATTTCCTACAATCAAGAAGTATCTAAAGAAAGGAGAACTACTAACTAGGAGAAGAATCATTGCGACTTCAACTGATGAAAAAGTTTAAAACTCAAACATCTATGCAAAGTACAGCTAGTTCCAAAAAAAACTTACCACCTAAGCCGCAACCCGCATAACAGACCTGAAGCTCGATGAGAGCGAGTCTAGAGTTTTCCATGCATTCTATTGGCTCTTGGAAGGAGGAGCATTCAGACGGCGCTTTTTTAAACATTGTGAAACGCGTTGAACGTATTTGTATCGTCTTTACTAGCACGAAATCTTGTTTAAATTTAGTGTTACTTTTTACTATGTCAGCAGCATAGTATTAAAAAATGAATAAACATCGGATCTCCTTATTTCGGCCTGAAACTTCTGCGTAATTCACCTTTTTCTGGAGACATCGGGTAAACTTACTTTAGCTGCTTCAATTATCCAATAAAAAATTATGTCATTGCAAGATTGAAAAGGATTATATTATTACGTTTTTTATGCTCTTGACGCCTACAGGAGGAACTTTTAAATTTATTTAGAGGAACTTCACGACTATGACGCAAATAGAAACATGAACGAAAACTCTGCAAGGAGATAAAGAATACTTAGGTATATGAACACAATCAACTGTATTTCAACTAATTTATGTTGCAGAAGAAATGCTATCGAGAAGGGGAGCATGAAAAAACTGCGAAACCTACTAATGAAAGCAAAGATGAAAAGAAACTTAATCTGGACGAATACACTGAGAAAGAATCATTTTAAGTCAACCTGGTAAAGAGCTCTGAAAATTAGACCCAAAACATATTACAATAAAGTAAACCAAGTAAATTACGATCAACTACATCAGATAATTACATCAAATATTATAAAAATTTTAAATACCACCAAATCATATGATAGAAAGTAAAATATTAATTGCTGTGATATCATCATTTTCTAAGGTAATCGCTTGAAATTCAAATTGCTAATTTAGTATTTTAGAAAATAACATAGATATTAGAATAGTAGCACTCTTAATTTAAATACTGAGGACTACAATTTTTTTTCACATATCGAATAAAAAATTAATTTACGACGAAATTAACGCCAGCATTTCGTAACACTTTTCCGAACATATTGTTCATTGCCAGTCCCAGAAAAACCATCCCTTTAATTAAATCAAGTTCATGTTCCTTGGAAAATTATGCTGTCCCAACTTTTATCTGATGCTAAATCTCTTTCTTGCCCCGTGGTGCAAATTTTGACTCGATTTCTTCGCAGTTGAATTATTCTGCAATACAGAGAGGTATAAAATTTGCTTGATACTACAATTAACAGAGCATTAGGTAATTCAGAATATATGCATCAACATGCCATTCTGTTCTTACTTCCATCAGGCATTCGTGATGACAGTATCAGATGAAGCATTATGATTTTGAGATGAGATTTGGCTGTTTCTGACAAATTCGCGTCTGAAGTTTTACCGAGTCTTTCAGAGAGAGCGGAGGACCTCCACCCTGGCCCTAGGAGTATCCCCTATTCATTCCTTTGTTGTTTCTTTTTCTTTTGTTTCGTCCAACGAAAGGTATTATCTATTTTCTCAAAGGAACCATAAAACGGCCGATGGGTGAAGGTGAACTCCGCTCTGAAAAAGAAAACCCCCTTTTCGGCATATTGTGGATGGTCGTATGTATGCGGGGTAACGAATTTGAAAGCGCTAATGAGGATTACCGACCGCACCCCTGCTGAGCAGGTATCTAAGGTTAGGGTATGGTGGCGGCGACCGATCACAAGTAAGGTGGGAAATGGTAGATCCGCGATTTGTTATCTTCGCCGCGGGTATTCCCTTAGGGAATGAAGATATTCAACTCTATTTTTGAGGTAGACGACCTTTCAGGACTTCTTGCAAGGAATCCAGATGGTTAAGAAACAACAGTTAGTATGGCAAATCAGAACCTTAAGACTGATTTGCATATTGCAGATAAATACCAGGTTTTTGTATACTTGCATATTGCAGGTTTACACGTTAACATCTGGTTTATTTACATTTACATTAATACCCCGCGAGCCGCCGTATGACGTATGTCAGGGGGTGTGAAAACACCCACAACACGATTTCTATTGTTATACTGAAATGATTTTCAGAACTATGCACTAGGTGAAAGTGAGACTAATGATTAATGATCCCTGCTTCGGTTTCTGAATGCCTCAAGTAAACTATATAACCCGAATTGTTTGAATGGTGTATAATGATTAAAAGAAAAATCAGCGTCAATAATTTTGAATGATGGGTAATATGAGTCATGGAAGAATACGCTAAAAATATAAACCAACGGATGGTAACCGGAGTTACATGAGAATATTCCTCTAATTCTCATGATTCATACCTTAGCTGTTAAAATATTCTTGGTTCTATATGTAATCCATTATTCCAACATTCACTCCAAGGACCTTCGTAGCATCATCCTTCATCCTAGGCACATCATAATTCTCTACGAATTTTGCGAAGATGTTTTGAATTTTTTTAATGGTAATGCAAGGAAGATCATTCTAGTTGAAATAGGACCTTCGGAAAATTTGAATGATAACATAAAGTTGAAAATGTTTGGGTGCATCATATCTGAATTAGTATCTCTATATTCTGCTTTTAAAGTGAATGGCATAAACTGTATTAGCTTATTCTAAATAACTAATTCAACGACAAAAACGAAAAAATAAGTAATGTGCCTATCGTCCATTTATATAAATCAAGCTCCTCGTCAATGATTGTTTATTTATAAATATTGTTTTTTATGCTTTATTTTGTCTCTATATTGAGCTCAAAATTTCGTAGTTTGAAATTACCTGAAAAATTAATTAGAGAAATACCACCTAATATGTATTCTTTACGCTTACGAGAACCAAATCGTTTAACTTCTCTTACAACATCTATGATACAAAGCAGATAGAGCGTTGAAGATGATCTTACTAGATCGACTAAAGTTTCTATTATAATGTCACTAAAATATGAATTGAAACGTAAATACGGAATTGTAGACACTCCGCATATTCAATGTCGCAGAAACTTGAAGTTTATACGCCGAATACCGATAAATAATATCTCTAAAGTTATTTAGAAGAAAACATTGGCTTGCATAGGTAGTAATACTAATGTTAGCGATTTCTATTGGTTTAAAAAACCTCGAAATCTCTTTCCAAAATAAATTGCTGATAAGAAGATGGTTTAGTTACTGGCTTAGTGAACTACTCGAACTTTCTTATAGAATTAAGAGAAGGTTGCTATAAAACATTGAACATCGATATAGTATACAATTTCGGAGATCCTGGGAATAAACTGATGCATGAGAAGGAAATTTCTGAAAGTATGATGAGCCATCGACGTTATATCTTGTATATTTGAATGTTAATCATTTTTGACTAAGATATTACTTAAATTGGATAAATGAGTAGTTTCTCTGGAGGCAGTCATAAACGGAAAAAATATATGTTGGATGAGAAAATTGAGAAGGTGAGCGAGTGGGTTATACTTTTAAAAGAAGTCGTTCCTCCTACTCAAAGTAAACAATTGGTCGACTAGGAAAGCAAAAAATGCGCCTACCTATTGTGATTCATCCAAAAATCTGGAATTAACATACCTCTTACACTTTTGGTTGTTAAATTCATGTGAGTGTATGTATTACTGTTGCCGTCACTTCTCACTTCCCTATCTCTATCAAAACAGTCCCCCTCTTGAAGTCCTGGTGAATTCATTGCTTTATTCACTTCTTCCCATCACTCCTGTATCTTGCTTTTCAAATTTGTCACGGAATGTGGAGAGATGAAAAGTTTCTCATAGTCAATACATTTTAAATACGAAGGAATATTTTCAATATCACCAATCGATAAATATATAGATAGACTAGCCATACCAAACCACCACCCATTCATCTCAATCATTAAAATTCTGTCGAAAAATATGAGAGTTACGCAGGGCCAGCCATCAACCGAGGGGAGCAAAATTTCAACATGAGCCTCATATGCGCTTCCCCATGTGATATTACAGGGTTGGAATTACAGGTAAAAAGGCCCTGGGAAAAACTATTTCACCACGTCCCTATTATTTTGCGTATTTTTAACGTTTTCTACATTATAATAATTGTAAACGTTATAATAAACAATTGAAATATAAATAATGTAGGTAGTTTTGTATACATTCAAAATTAATTGAAAATTTTACATTCATAGCTAACAGTAGCATTCAATGAGCATTATGACCAAACCTCATTCGCACTATCTTTTTGTGTATTTTAGAACTTTTAAAGGTGATAAATATTGCGAGAAGAATGTTTAAGAACGTAATGGTTTGTGACTGCAACCATTTCAAGAGGAATCCACAGAAGAAATCAAGTTTATTCGATTCACACTTCAATGACACCGAAAAAAATTAATTAATTAATTCAAAATTAATGTGAAAGATGGTAGTCTCGTGTCCGTCATCTTTATTCATTGAGGAAAATCGATTCTAGCACATTTTCTCTCAGTTGATTTGGACGGTATAGTAAAAATTCCAACTGCATAGATGATAAAATTTACTGATTTTTACCGATCGAATTTTAATTTCGATGTTTATCAAATGAAACAAATTTTATCTAAAATACGCAGAGAATGCCTCAAAACTTCATACTATATATTTACTTATTGTTTTTTAATGTAGTATATTAATTACTCGTAATAGCCTAGATATGGCCATGAGTGTGCCTTACTTTACTTGTGTAGATTGCATTCACACAGGCTGTGATAAAACTGGTGATCGATGTAGACTCCTTTGGTATATAATTTTAAAGGCTAATAACTGCTCTCTTGAACGATGCATAATATTAGCTAGTATTATATTATATAATACCACCCATTATAACTGCAGAGTTTTGCAAGCGAAGGCGTCGAATTCGAGGTCTATACATTTTTGGTCCGACACCGATTCAAACTGCGCGGAAATTTTCTTTCTCCCATCTCAGTGCTAAACATAACCTCAGAGCGGCTCAGAGGCAGATTTTGCGAAAATTTCCTTCGACTTGCTCGTGCCTTTCGCCCTCAGACTCAAATTTTATTAGGGGAAGGGGGTTTGCCTCGGTTTCCTAGGAATAACGGGACCTTGTGTGCGACGTTTCCCTCTGTGCGAGAAGCAATGCTAGAATATATACTGATTCGTTATAATCATTTTATAATAACTGAATTCTTGCATTACGACATCCGTATTGTTATAATACTATTCTGCTAGGCCAATGCCACCAAACTCAGGATACTAATAAATCTTTGCAATATTAACAAAGCAAATAAATCCATTTCAACTCTGCAGGCGGAGTTATGACTCAAGGAGACCATCTCCGCCATGTTTTTCCTCTCTCTCTCTCTCTCTCACTTCTTAAGGCTCGCTCGGAGGAAATTCACTGCCTGTTATGCGGGTTGCGGCTTAGGTGGTAAGTTTTTTTTGGAACTAGCTGTACCTCTTACAGTAAGAATGTTCATGGAAACATTTTATTAGTATTAGCATTAATGCAATATTGAGCAAGGAACACAACTAGAATACTCAATTGTTTATTCTAATATATATTAAAAACAAACATTACCATCAACATACAACGGGCATAATTTTAAAGAATTAAACAAAACAATGAGCAAAATGTTAGTAATAAAATCATAATGGAAATACACAATGGTACTTGGAGCCAAAATAAAATTGAAATATTAGTTTGTAATTCATGGACTGTGAATCGAAATTTATATTGAATCAATGAATGTTTTGAATTGACTATCTAGTAAACCTCTCTCTTGTCCAGCACTGACTTGCTAACTCAACAGCTGATATTGCAAATTCAAATCAAAATGAATGGTGCTCTTTACAAAGCCTTTATTCAGTAATTGATAATAGTTCAGATTTGTGAAACCTAACTTTTGATGATAGTTTGCAGTCATGAGGTAAGCTTCACATAAACTTATTTTCTTCATTTTGCATGGCAATTCTTACTTGATGTTTCATTTAGTAAACAGATGATTAAGAGTAGATACTATCATCATTACAGCACTAAATTAGGGTTCCTAGATAGCCTAATGAGTGGGACCAGAAACCAGAACCTTTTTATCTGTAATGAAATCTGTTCTGGGTTCGATTCTGGGTGGGGGTCCATATGTATGAAATAACCACAGCTGTTAAAGCTGTTATCCAGAAGTATATTACATATTAATACTGCGGCACTAAAATTTGCAAATAATATACATGAGTATCAGAGAATTACTTACTCATCATCCAGAGTTTTGGTCTCTGAAGAAGGATTTGTTTCATTTCACTTTCATTGAATCCCATCATTTCCTTTACAGCAAAAGTTATACCCTAAAAAGAAAGGATTTCCTTCTTTTTCTCAAAGCCCATTTTATATGGGTTCATTCAAAAAAATATATATATGTATGTATGTATAACTATCACAGACTAACTTACCTTGACATGATTCATACTGTAAGTTATTAGCCTGGGTAGTTTCGTGGTCAACCGTCTGATTTCTTCTCCATTTAAGAAAAAAGATTTCTGAAAATGTCCCAATCTTCTGTCGATTCTCTGCGTACTGATGATAAAATTAGTCAATGAGTAATGAATTAAACTGGCGGCTAAAAAATAATGAAAATATAAATACCTAAACATGAGCCAAAATGGATCTCCCGAAATTACTCTTCCTATCATTTCAGAAGTAAATCTTTTTGATTCTAAATAGTTGACTCTAACTTGGAGATTTTCAATATCTTCTTTGAATATCAGGGGATTCTTCGTTAGAAAATTTCCAAGGAAGTCTGCTGGTACTCCGTTATCGTGAAGAAACCTGATGTTTATTAAGGAAAATTAGAATCACAAACGTGAAGTAATTCAATAATATCGAAGAAATGCAAGGACCTTATCACCGGCTTCATATCTTTATCAAAATCCAATTTCATGACATATTCAGGAATTCCTTTCTTCCTCTCCCACTTATACAAATCTACCCCAAGTTTTACCAGCTCTTGCAAGGTTGGCGACTTGTTCACATATGCAGCAAAATTAAAGGTAGGGACTATGTAGGGTGCGTATGTTTCCAAGGAAATCTTTGCAGTGGAGCTTACTAAGTCTTGAGAACTTAATGATGCATCTTCTGCGTCATTAACGACAGTATCATCAATTTCTGTTAGCAACTCTTTCCTTAAGGCTAACGAATTTTCAGCTTTTTCTATGTATTCTACAGATGCAGCTTGTTGAGATATTTTTCTTACTACTCCATGACGAAAGGGATGTTCATAGTTCTGAAAAGCCGGCACGGCTGCCTTGATGAGACGGTGTGTGCTTACCACTAACCGAGACATCTCTGGACGATATTATAAACATCACAGGAAAGAAGAAAATTAAGATTCAAAATTCATCGTGAATCAGTCTACCATCTTTCAGTTTCAATACCAAAAGAAAATATTCATCGACAAAGAGTCTCCTAGACTTCCTCACATGGGTAACTCGTTTGTTTTGATTCGCTACTTGCCAACGAAGTACCAACAGCGCAGATGTAATTGTAAGATTTTCGACTATCGGCGAAACACGATCATGGCTATCGACAGAGAGAGGGTTTTAAAAGCTGCTTCGAGGACTTCTGATTGCATCATATATTTAGGATTCTCTGGTCCTGAGATTAGTTTGTCTGAGTTATAATTGAAGCAGCCAAACATTCTAAGCTTCTATGCCATCACTTCGAAGTATCGCTCGCAATTAGTAAGAGAAATGTTAATTTAAAAGATCTCCTCCTCTGAATTATAGATAGTAATGATTGCTTAAGTAACTACTTCATGAGTACTCTTCTGTAAAGATTGAAACAAATAATATTATTTTTATATCAGATTATCAAAGATGCGCTACAAAATATCTTATTGCGTTTTCGAATAATTCTTCAAGTTTAATGCTAATTGAAATGAGAGTCACATCGTTCACCTAGAATGCCATCAAATTATCTCGATTTAGCGTTAAGTTCACTTTTCGTATGATGCATTTCTTAAATTGTCTTTCTTTATTGCATTATTTTGTCTCAGTAAGAATATAAAGTTCTGAATTGATTTCAAATTGCAGCAGTGAAAAACTTTAAAAATCTTCATGGGTGTCTTCCCTGATATCGATATCGCAGCTAACCTCACATGCGTACTCTGGAAGAGGACGGGGAAGGAGTACCTTAACTAATTTAAATGTCTATCTGTTCCTGTTATCTTATTGAAAAATAAAAATATGGCAAGATTTAGCGGATCAAATCCTGCTATATCAGAAACTCCTGACAGTTTCTCGAGTATGAACGAAAGGCCTGTGGACGACATTTCTTTGGAATTTTTCTATAAACCTCACACTGTAACTTTACTTACTGTATCTATTGCGTCAGTAATATACACAGCGTTTACAAGGTTAGTGAGGAATGTTTCATTTATGCTTAAACCTTTTTTAGTTTTTATTTACCGGGCTATAAATTTTATCTCGTGATTTTTTCGAGAATATGCAATTATATAATGAGTAAGCAAGGTAATTGCAAATATTATGAAACTAGGTTTACCATCTTTAATCCCTTACATTTTACGTTGTCCACAAAATCAGCAGTCATATGTATAGAATTCGGTGTCTTATATTATTATGTTATAAAAATGGGGGCAATTTCAGCGAAGGCCTGCCCGTAATTTAATTTTTAATTGCAAGTGTTCGTAGCAGCTTCTGTATTGTTTACAATTTTCTTTTTTACGCAGAGATGATCTCGACACAAAAGACAACATTTGGGCTGGGATGTGCTGCGTGGTTTTTTTCTTTCTCATCATTTCGGTGCTTGCTTTTCCGAACGGACCATTTGTTAGACCGCACCCTGCTGTTTGGAGAATGGTTTTTGGATTAAGCGTCTTATATCTTTTGGCATTACTTTTCCTACTGTTTCAACGATACTCGACAGTACGGGGAATACTGGTGTGGATGGATCCAAAGTTACAAAACTTCAGTATTGATATGGAAAAAGTTAGTGTTGAAGTAAAATGAAATGTTGATGATCCTTCGAAGTCTTTTAATTCACTTAGTTTTATTCGCACTTTTTAATAGGAATATGGAGTTAATTGCTCTGATATAACCTGGGAGCGAGTTTGGAGTCACGTAGATGTCTTTGCTTGGGCTCACTTTTTAGGATGGATATTCAAAGCTGTGTTGGTTCGTCATTTTGGCATATTGTGGACCATAAGTGTAATGTGGGAGTTCACAGAGGTTAGTTCCATGTGGTATTTACTCTTTCTATTTTGAAAAATGTACCTCTTTTATTCGTTTTCTATTACGCTCTGCTTTACAGGAGTTCATTTTTGCAAAACAAAGCTTATGAATTCTTTGTTTATGTTTCATTATCGCTGGCTCGGAAATTTCAGGTTTGAATTATTACATATAAATCAGGAGTGTTATTATTTCTTGTAATCTTTGTCGATTTTCTTACAGATAATTGATCATTCTGTGCATTTTCATCTGTATTTTGTGAACCTTTAGCATATTACCATTTTGTTGTTATTCTTCAAAATGTGTCAAATTCAATGTGTAAGCATGTCTACTTTATGTTTTTCCCCTGTCATTTGAATTTTAGTTTCTATCATTACTCTGCATTAAGTCTTGGGTAGTAAATTCCCAGAAATTTTGAAGGGTTCCATGTCCACTGTTATCCCAACCATTTGAAATTTTCAGATAGCTTTTGCTCACTTGCTGCCTAACTTTGTTGAATGCTGGTGGGATGCTATAGTGTTAGACATCTTGCTGTGCAATGGTCTCGGCATATGGGTTGGCTTGTGGATTTGCCGAAAATTGGAAATGAGAGAATACAAATGGGTCAGCATTAAGTAAGTACCCTGTAGTATTGCTTTTGAATGAGCTTACTGGGATAGCTTAAATGTCATTATTGGGTAATTCTAATTTCCTTAATTTTTATCATCAAATATTAATATTTTAGTAAGATCCATAAAAGATACTCTTTTAATGAGTTTTGAATGTTTATGTTACTGGCTATGATGAGGAACTTTAGGTTCTAACATAAGGCAATATTTTCTTTCTTTTCCCAACAGAATTATGAAGTGTATTAACTTGTTAATTTGTTGTCTTTATGAATAAATGTAAAATAATTTAGGCATATCTCAAATCTGTAGATAATGGAAGTGAAGTAATGAGGCTCTAACAAATAAGTGGCATTCCTAATTTCTGGAAAATTGATGTGTAGATAATGTAATTAATAGTTTGGAGTCAGTTTAATGTTTGTATTTATGCAATATTTTAAAATTAAGAGGAAGAATTCCTCATTAGCATGTCTGTCTCAAGATATGAATCATTCCATCCTTAAGATTGTTGTTATATTGTTAATTATAAAGAATAATTAAAATCAACTCAAAAGAGAGTGAATTTTATTCCTTCCTCCTAAAATTGTTACTAAGCATCAAAAGGTATATGTGGAGTTGTTATTGGGTTGCTTTTATCTTTAGTTAGCTAATTCTTTCTTCAGTTTAAGTAATGCTGTGTTTAGGAGAGTGCTTTTCCTTTTGATCCCCTATAACTGTTGCACTTCTTACTGGTGGCTGCTTGAAGTATACATTGGTGGCTTCCTATGTTTAGTTGCACTAACTGTGATGTTGATATCATAATTAGCTGGGTTGGGTATGGCCTGGGCTATAGTTAAATATTTAAAAAATTTGCTTATAAGGTAATGTAATTATGATTTTGTAATTGGCTTGGATGGGTTGCATTCATCCCTATAGCAAGGGAGAGAAATACATACATACATAGACCCTTTATTTAGGCTCGATTGGGCATCTCTTCCAGCTGACCTTTTATGTCATTATTTATTTGTACACATGTAAACAAAAGCAAAAGGAAAGAGTATGGGGAAAATGTTTGTAACGGAATGTTGACAAGGAAAATACCCACATAGTGGGAAAACACCCATAGAGAAGGGGGTGATAACAGGTCAAAAAAAGGAGAGCGGAAAGAGAAAGAGCCACCTCCAAGTTGGTAGTGCAGCAGTTTGAGAGGTTCAAAGAAAAAGTACCTTTAAGAGAGTATGGGTTTCATTTTGGATTCCACTTTTGGTTTCTATATTCAATTAAGGGAAACTTTAATCAATTGAAATTCAAATCTATTGTAATAATTTAGTGTAATTAGGTAGACTTTTCAATTGATTTCTTGCTCTTCAGGGATATCCGTTCAACTGGAGGAAAAATCAAGAGAGCTGTTCTGCAATTCACTCCTGAATCATGGACCCCAGTTAGATGGTTGGATCCTGCTTCTACATATATGCGCTTCTTTGCAGTGACTCAGATGGTTGTGTTCTGGCAGGTTTCAGAACTGAACACATTTTTTCTGAAGCATGTATTTGAAATGCCTCCTTCACATCCCTTAGTCATTGGTCGACTTGTGTTTATTGGAACAGTAGTCGCTCCATCTGTAAGGTAACTATTGTGCAGTACTCATTGTACTTGATTATGTTTGTCATAAATTAACGGAAAGTATGAAGCAAAGAATTTTTTAATCTTGAGGTAGATTATTAATCATAAAATGTATATAATCCTAAATATTTTGTTTTATGCATTTATATCTATAAACATTTATAATTAACTAAGGCAAAAATTAATTATTTTTAAAAATAATAAGCCAATCTATTTAATGAGCTTATAGTATTAAGTATTTTCAAATTTGTTTTTTCAGTAATAATGAACTTAATATATAATTAAGGCAAGAGGTTAATAATAATTATTCATAGCATTTATAATGAGAAAGAGGTCCATTTATATAATGAAATTTTCAACTTTTTTAAATGATTTTTGGCAGAAGATAATATTTTTCAAAGGTAGTTGATCTACTCAAGTTTAATTTAATAGAAATTCTAATATTATCATTAAATATTGTTTAGATTTAAAATCCTGAAAACTTCAAAGAAATATTTTTAAGCACTGGAAATTTTGCTATCATTGGTGACATGGGCAGCTAGTAGATAAATAATTCTTGACCCATCACAAATTTGAATTTAGAAAGTTTTATTGCATTAAGGAATGGTCCTCTATACTGAATTTAATTTTTTTCAGGCAGTATTATACCTATGTGACTGATAGCCGATGCAGACGAGTAGGAACCCAATGCTGGGTTTATGGTGCCATAATGTTTACTGAGGCTGTGCTGTGTATCAAAAATGGGATTCAACTCTTTAGCCAAACACAAGCAATAAACATAGTCCTGTGGTTATTACTGCAGTTTGTTCTCTCTGTTGGCTGTGTTTATTCCTGCCTGTTGTACCACCGACACTTCCAGGTATTTTTTTCATAAAATATAATAATACAAAACTAGTTGCCACTTGCAAAAATTTCACCCAACTAAATTGAAAGTAATTTATGTAAGTATGCAATTATGCAAAGGAGCAATTTTTAGGTATGTTTTAGTGTTTTTCTATTCATTAGCTGTGATTGGAGTGTTGATTGAAAAGTAGTTGGGTGGGGAAATAAAGTATCAGCATCCATATTTGACATACCTCATTTGTATTGATAGATATCAATATCTACTCATCCAGTAATGAAACTATGGGGAAATTCAAATTTTAACTCGATCTTTTTGACCAAATGGAGCATTTTTCATTTGTTGGTCTATTTTTAGCAGGAAGTAGGAAAAACTCTCTTTGAAATGATGTGTCATTTATATGTTTTGACAAACTGTGAAGGGAGAAAATTATTAAAATAAGAGATTATTGAGTGAATATTTATTACAATTTCCGTAATTTTCCTCGGAAAATTTTGAACATATTTCTTGGTGATATGTTTTTATAAAAATTGTATTCAGGATATTAGTACCTATTTATTATAGTCACAGTTAGAATGAAAACTGCACTCTTTTCTTTGAAGCTGATATTTAACATTACTATTTACTTATTAGTAATATGTATTGTCATTGCTTGACATCTTATATTATAATTTCCTCATTAATTGATTTATTCATATTTTTGGTTATATTTGATATTTATCTTTGCTTAATTTTCATGCATAATTTTTCAAGTTTAATGATATGCTTTCTAATATTAATTCATAGGATCATATGTCTCGATCAGGTATGATGAACCTTATGTTTCAACAGTTCCATTAAATCTTATTAAATTTTGGATGTGTAGCAATATGGTACCGTTTAGTGGTGGTAAACTTTTCTTTATTTTATAGAGCTAAAAATGCTTGTCATTGAAGGAAAACGATGTTTGATAATTTTGAAGTTTTAATTTTTCAATTGAAGATTAAATGAAAAATGTAGTGCCATCACAGTTGCTCATAAGGAAAAGATTTTCTTTCAATCCCTTTTAGGCATGTGCATTTGAAGGTTTGCAACTCATAATTTAGTTGGTTTAGATTATAACTTAATTATTTGAACCTATTTACTTTGAATAAGATATGACAGTCATTGTTATGTGAAAGATTAATCCTTCATAAGAATTGCAGCAAGAGAGGATGTTATATTAAGCTCTCTATTTTTTCATTCTAACATACATGATGGAAATAACCTCGAAATTGAGTTTCTTTTTATCATTTATTTATTCTGAATTTCTCTTATCATGGTGATTTCTCAACCTCTGCTTTCTAGAGACTAGACTAGGTACTAGGTTGTGTAAATTTGATGTGATTATACATATGTCCTTTTATTCTTTTCAGGCACCTGATGAGAAGTCAAGAGATTCCTCTCCCATGAAAAGTTCTTTTGGTTGTTCTAGTCAGCAGAATCTGCTCTCACCAAAGCGATCAAATGAAGATGTTTCAGAAGTTGAAGAACTAGGTAATACTCTCATTACTTCTTCAGCTAGTAGTTTTCAGTTCATGACTCCAGACACAACTTAAATAATTTTCTATTTATTGTACTCATTTTTGTACAAATTGTTAATTCCAGAGTAAATGTCCTTAAATAGAACAGAGCTTCATTTTTAGGGACTTTTCTGTTATGTAATTAATTTATATGTCAAATTTTATTACTTCAACCCATATCTTTTCTTATTTGGAATAATGAAAGAAATTTATCACAAGTGAAATAAATCAAGTAGTCATTTAGGGGATTTTATAATATTTGAGTATACTTGCTTGTTATTATTTGTTGATCATTTTACTGTAAGAGTGAAATGATTTTAGTACTATTTTAGAGATGCTAAGATAATAGTATCATTAGTGATAACATTGTATTGATTTCAGAGACAAGAAAATTATTGCAGGTATAGAAGTTTTTGTTAATGCATAAATTTTCACCTGATTTAAGCTTCAGTTGTATTCATTTTTTTTGGAAGTGGCTTACACTAGGATGACTGCAGTCTTCAATTTATAGCCTAAAGGTTAAGTATTGATGTTTGGTCAATATTAGATTAATTACACAGGCAGCCAAAAATGAAGTGTTTCAAGGAGTATTATGCTAGTCTAAACCTAAAAATGATACACTTAAAAAATTAAGAGGTATCCAATCGATTAACTGGCAATACAGGAATATATCTCTAGTATTGGTTTCATGAAAAGTTAATCACTACATTAACTTTTGTTCCATTTTTCAGGAGATACAGAAGTTATAACTAGAGCTAAAGTTCCTGAGCATTTGGAGCTGAGACATCGGCAGAGAACTGAACCAAATGGAATGCTAATACAATAGCATACTTGGAAACTTTGTTTAGTTAACTTTTTATCTGTGTTAAATGTTATGACCTTTCCGTTCAAGAAAGGCAGCAGTTGTGATCATTCTCCCTTTTCTGCATTGCTAGAAGTTGTTTCTCTTTTTTTTCATAGATATCTCAAAATTTTGTTAAATTCCATTCCTTAGTAATATTAGTATTATAATTTTATCCTAAAGTAGAAGTCATTCCTGAAAGTAGATAGTATTTGGGCATTACTAATTTAACTATCATCATTGCTTTTGTTCCAGGTTTGTAAGTACTTGCATGTACAATACATAGTGTATATAGGCCATTGTAACTATGATCAGCATTTATTCTAAAAGAAAAAGGTGTTCCATCTATGTTTATTGCCTAATTAAGAAAAGTGAATTAAGAAAAGTAGATCTTGAAAAGGTAGTGCTCTTGAAATTGTGACATTGCTGCCTGATGTTGGTGCTTGAAAGAAACAGAACAATGATTGTTAATGTTTTGTGTGATTGGAATTAGATCATGGTCAATAAGCACTCCAACAATGTTTCCAAGCACTTAACCTTAAAAAATGCACCTCTATGTTAATTGTAATGCAGGGGATTTTTGCTGTGATCATGAAAAGTTTAATATCTAATTATTTTGTCTGATCTCATTAAGTACTTCTAATGAGGAAAGTTAAGCAAGCATTTGATTCTAATCAAGTGGACATTTAATTGCCTAATTCTCTTCGCAATCTGTCAGTCAGCCAGATTATCTAAAACTTACTTCTACAACACGTAATATTTAGGCATAAAAAGAAAGCAAATAGTAAAAATTTTGCTATGCATGATAGGTGTGTCTATTTTGGCTTGATATTTTTTGTTTGAAAGGTATCTCTCCAAAGAGAGAGTGATACAAATATCTTTGGTTTGCTTTTTCTGATCACATTTCTTTATTTGCCGAGGTTATGCAATGTGCCTATTAATGTAATTCAACTGCAAAAGCAATTTTGCATTTTTTTAACTCTTAGTTTTAGGAGAGGTAATCCATTTCATTATTGCTGAATCTACGAAGACATTTCTACTTTACTTTTTTTAACTTTAAAATTTTTCATTTTTATTCTATTCATTGTTTCATTTGTTTGGGATGTACATGCAGCTCTTTATAAGTTTTGACATGTGACAAACTTATCAGTGTTCCATGCCCTGTGCCTTCCAGCACCTGCATTCCCTTTTCATCTCTCTATGCCATTATCATCCACAAGGCTTAACATCATCACAAAATAAGCTATTCTTGTACCTGTAATTCTTTGCTACGTACCTTTCCAAAATCATTTTTGAACCATTTAACTTCATGCTAAGAATTATTGGTACAGTGATTTTTTTAAAACTTTTCAGTATTTCATTGTTTCATATGGAATATCAGTCATCAAGTTCTGTTGTATATTCACACAATTCTAGTCACCCCAGTGAGGGTTCAGAATGCCTAGTAAAGAAGTCACTACCTTAAAAGCTTTAAAAAGCATTTGTCAGTTTTAGTTGAGTGCTAATGCTACAACATTTCTTGAGGAAACTTTTAGCTTGTAGATTTTTTTCAGGCCAAGCACTCAGAATTTGCTTGACAAGTGTGATGTATTTTTCTGCTATATTGTGTAGTGACTTTCTTATATTTTGATGTAGCAGTCTAGATATTATTTTGTTACTATTTTTATTGCTTGTTATTAAATGTTGATTCGTGTCAAAGGAATAATGTAAGTAACTAATTCATTTGTTTGGAAGAGTTGCACAGACATGTTGGCTGTAATATTTTATCTTACAGTTTTTTATATAAGACAAGAATAAACTAAAGCTGAACGTGGCTCTGATTGCAGATAGTTTATATATTTGTTATAATTCATTTGTTGACAGCTATTACTGGTTAATATTTCAAAGATCTTGACAATAGTGGTTTTGTTTAATGGTTAGCTCTCAGAATCTTGGAGTAACTGATTTATTATGATTTTGAATGTCATATTTTATTCCTTAAAAAAATGAAAATCATGAAATTATGTAAGTACAATAATTTGTGTACTCTACTTTGACTTGGATGTTATTGTTTCCTTGCTAGAAAGTTTATAGCTCAATATTCATTTTAAGGAACGATTTGGAGGTTTTAGAAATGTTGTCTCTCTGTCTGAAAGTTGGATTAATCTCTTAGCAGCTGAAGCTCCAATTTTAAGGTAAATTATTGGAGTTTTACTTTTCCATTGACAAAACTGATATTAAGTGTATGATTTTTATCTCACGTCAAGTTATTTTCTTAATTGGAACATTAAACGTAGTATTTTTTAAAAGAATTTGTAAAATAGTTCATATAAGGGTGTGAATAATCATCCTAGCTGATGTTTTCTGATTCCAATCCATATTGGAGAATATTCTAGTTCTATGAATTATTTTACAGTGCTGTATACACTTGATATTAAATGATGCTGTGCATATTTTCTAATATTTCTATGTTAATATCAAGTAATTCTTGCAAAACAGCAGTATGTTTGTCCAATTAAGTTACATTTTAAGCAAAATAAATTATAATAAATTAGTCAGTGCTGTGTGACTCATTTAATTTCCTTCTTAGTTTATATAAATTATGGATATTTTTGTAATCTACCTTTATCTATAAGTAATTACAACATTTTTGAAGGTATTAACTTATTATCGAATTTCTATTGTATTTATGATCCAAGAAATAAATACCTGGAGTTTTTGCTCAAGTAAACAACATGTAAAATTAGCCATAACATGTAATCCAAAGTTAAGAAATCAATATCATTTGTAGATATACTTTTATTTTCAAAATATTACTATTTCTTCAAACATTCATCTTTTGATCACAATATTCTCATTAGATACAGCAAAAGAAGGGAAACCTAGATAAATGTGAAATTCTTCATAACCTCTTCTTCATAACCCTTCTGCTTGCTACTCTCTGCTGTCAAATCCCAATTAATTTGTTACTAAATCAAAAAGTCAGAATGATGTAAATTTACTTGCAACACAGGACGACTTGTGATGGAATGGTAGCATCAAAATAAAATAACGTTCCTAGTCTTAAGCACCCAAAAATTTCCTTCCATAAAAAAGGAACACATGACATAGTTCTTTAACTAGAAATAAGTTAGAACTTATTTATATGAACGATTAATCACAGTAAAATATCATTTCTCTCGAAATATCTTCGTTGTGTTTGGTTTATGCAAGGAAATGGTAGAATTAAAAAAAAATAGTTAACGCTTGAAGAAAAGAAATATAACGGGAAGTTTGTTGTAAATCACATCAGCATATGATGTAATATATAACAAGATCATTGTCTATTCTATGTATGGTAGGCCCAAGTGATGAAGTGTTTAGGAAGCCTTCAAATTCCATCCATGACTTGAATGTTTGGGTGATTCTCTCAGTTGTTTATTTATGATGTTATCTCTTTGATGGCTGTTAATGGAAACACCAGAAAGAAGGATAATTACCACCACTCAGTTGGAATAAAAAAATCACAGAGATTTTAGAGGAAATTTCTATAAGCATGAATTTAAAATTGATTTTAACTGTTACAAAATATCTGTAGAAGCACTGAGACAGGAAATAGTGGAATATTTATAAAGCTGTGCCTTTTTTCTTCCATTATGGACTTCTTTGTGATAAACTCAATTTTGTATTTAGTTTATAAATAGAACTCTAGATTTTTAAATGTCATGTACATACAATTAAAGGCTAGTGTTATTAATGATTTCACCATCAAAAATCCTTCAAATGAAGTCCTTCAAAAGTTGACTAAAGTAAACAAAATGCAGGAGAAAAATCCACAAAAACCTTTTAAATTAAGGTAATCAAGTAAGAAAAATAGATAATGCTTTTCAATAAATGAGGTATTCCTTGTTATTTTTCTTCACATATTTAATTTGTGGTTATTCATTACCCTAGAAAACTCATGTTAATGTATGTAAGTTCTTGTCAAGAAGCTATAAAAAGAAGAAAAGGCAATTCAAGGAGAGCATAAAATAGCTATAAATTTTGATGACAAAAATCCATTTATGTAATGTTTGAATTGTTTATTCTTGTTTTCTTGTGTCTTAAATATGAATTCCTTCTGTAAATATTCCTTTCTTATAGATAATTAATCAAGCAGTGGATTCTTCTATTAGTCTAGCTAGGTTAATGTCTTATTCCTAGTAAAGAAGACTCATGCCACAAATGCCCCATCTTAAGGAATATTGTTAATAAGTACATGAAAATTACCTCGTGTTCTGATGAAAGTAACTATGTGAAGTTCCTAGTATTTCCTCAATGAGGACATCCATCATCTGCATGATCTTTGTTTTCCTTCAGATTTACTTTTGGTGATGAGACTTAGCAAACAATATTTATCATTTCTTACAATATATCCTAATTATGCATCTTTTTTAGATATACTAAGAGCTAATCTTCTAAAAATCAGTCATCTAAAGATAATTTGTTTGATTTATTGATTGTCAAAGACAATTTCAATTTATTCAATGGAATATCCACAAACTAAGGGCTTCACTTGGCCTTACCATTCTCATAATGGGCAGTTTTAGTGCCAAAACTTTCTTGCAATACAGAATAAATATAAAATTTTCACCATGTGAAACCTGGATTTTGAATATTAGATTTTAATTGGATATATTTGTTGGTTTCTAATGCACATAAATTGTCATTTTGAAGAAGATACTTCATGCTTTCTCTATCCTGACATTAATTTCTTATTTAAACCTAAACTTTCATTAGTCCAACATTAAGGAATCTAAATTTAGTTACTTCCTCAGTATCATTTCTGTTTACTTTTTCCTCTTTTGACATTGCTGTTTACTTTTTCCTCTTTCTCTGAACCCTAGATTTACAACTATTGATACACAGTCTATAATAATTTTTAGCTTTAGAGGTGCTGCAGGTAGGCCTTACTGTTGCGGTTCTTTGATGTTCTTATGTTTTTTAAGAGCTCTCCTTTTGCTAAAAAAATTGATTACAGTCATTCGAAAATCTTTTCACAATTGAAGTTAAACTAGAGCAAAGGCAGAATGAAGACCTGCCTTACCCTTTCATTCTGTTTTCATATAAATTGGTGTTATAATTTTTGTTTTTAATTATTCTATCAATTTTTAACCTCAACTATCAATTTTTAACCTCAACATTTTCAAGTTCATTTTTCTTGGTATCAATACATGAAATTTCTGATAAATTTCAAGATTCTTGTATTCTACATTTTAACTTTCCTTCACGTATTTAGTTATGTTTTAATTCACAGATTAAATGATCTAGCTTCACAAAAAATTATGCAATTGGCTTTTTACTTGGACTACTTTTCAAGGTAAGGTGTGGTCCTCAACTGATAAGTGACTTAAAAATACAAGAGAGTGCTTATTATTTTTATATCTCATCAATACCTTCTGAATACCTTTTAATTTAATTTCTTTGTATAGGAATAAGAAATATACTCAAAGGAGAAATTTTGTGAACAAATTCTTATTATTATATTATTAGGAATATTATTAGGAAAATACCTAGGATATTATTATTTAAAGAACACAATATAAGAGATGTTCAGTTTGTGTAGAAAAATTTATTTAACCAATATAATTAATATAAAAATTTACATTCTGGAGCACCATGCATCAGTTTTTGAGTTATCACCATGCATAGTTGTACAGTTTTTCTCTTGTGTAGATGAAAATATAATTCACAATGCAGATTTTATAGGAAGATGATGTTGGGAAAAATCAGCATTTCTTTTCAGGAGTAAAAATAGGTCAATGGACTAGATGAATGAAAACTATGCACTATTTTACTCCCTTGTCATTCCGCTCCTCCTGTCTTGAGTAAATTGCAACTTTCCTTCTTCAAGCTGCTCTCAAGCCATCTTGTGAGCTACCACTTCAGATAAGGCAGCCAAAAATGTTTACTTAAATGCAAGACCAATTTCAGCCTTCAAAAGGGTTCATTCAAACTTGTTCAAAATTTATCAGCCAAAATATTATTTGGTTTCAGTTTCTAAATTGAATACTTCAAAGGATATCATGCCCCAAACTTTTTTATAAATATGAATAATTATCTATCACCTCTACTTTATGAAAGAAAGTTGTCAACTTTGCTTTACAGAGATCAGTTTTGTGCTACCTAAAGAAATTGAATTTACCAATGCTGCTCTAAAATGTGGTTTTTGATGACACACTACAAAAATTTCATCGGTGACGTCAGTAACTGTTTGTATTTTTTTTACACGCTTCTCCTGAAATAGAAAATATTTTCATCTTTCAAACTTGTTGATCTCCTAGTGGGTGTCCATCTCTGGAGATGTCATCCCACATCAAAAGTATAGTTGGAGAGGATCAAATGTCAATGCATCAGCTGGTAGTGGGTCTTTCATAAGATCTTCACTTTTTGGAAGAGAATCCATCTCCTGTGGGGTCCAAGATCCAGGGATAGTTGTTTGGACACTCCATGCAAGTGAAAAGACGAAGAGTTTCACCTGGAAGCTCCCTAGTTGTCAAGGGACATGGGTTGGGGAGGGAACAGTAAGGTTGTCCCTTAACATCACACTTTTCCTTCCATTCAGCAAAGTCTCGGAGGGCAGTCAATTCTGTTGGGTTTTGCATCCATTGGATGACCTGAAATTAACAAATATAAAATTGCATTGTTTAAGTTCTGCCAAGTGATGGATGATTATACTTTATAACTTTATAAAATGTATGGAAGTTGCTCTTTAACACAAGAACATGATATAAAAAAATCAAACAATTGGTAATTTCCATCCTTGTTTATCAAATATAGACGAAAATACTTAGCACAAATTACGCCAAAACTGAAAAGCTAATAGAAGTAATTGGTAGAAGTCTATACCTGAAGCATGGTGACGAAGTAAACATCATTTCTGTCAAGCATCTCCTCGATGAACTTGATAAGTTCTTCCTTGAATTCCTTCTTGGATTTGAGCCATGATGCATGGAAATGGAGACCAAGAGGAGCACGGTTGCTGTTGAAGTGACGGTTGAAGTTGTGACGGAGGAGCCTTCCGAATTGCTCACCGGTCTGGATGTTGGAGCAGGAATCGACCATATGACAACCGGGGAGGGATTCGTCGAAAGTTGGGTCATCACGACGATCAAGCTCGTTCATGACCATCTCCCAAACAGGGTGGGAACGGGATGGGCAGTTTTGGGCGTTGCCATTGCACCTATGTCAGAAAAAAAAGGATTTCGTGAATTCGTCTCCAGTAATTTTGAATTATCAGATTCAATCAACAATAAGTAAAATCCCTTTGAACCTGCCTTTAATGTACTTGTTATTGTGAAAACCTTTACTAAAAATAAATGCACAGAAGTGTACCTTAGAGTTATAATACTAAGAGGTGGTATGCACAAGGAATCATGTACAGAAATTGCAAAGAAAGAACTACGTTTGTTTAGCGCTGACAATACTCGCTAAAATATATCCTAGATTAGATTAGCTTATGATGATTAGAATGTTAACTTTGCGGTGAAATTAAACGTGAGTGGAAATTAGATGAGATAAGTAAAAATTCATCCATATCAGCAATATGGGTTCAACAAGTGTTGCTGCTGTATCGTGGCGCCGCGGTCATAGCCGATGTAAATACACGAAGTAGTTGTTTACTTAACAAAAGATAAGCATCATAGCTGTGCGTTTACGTAAACGGTAATAATTAGTTATAAAGAATTTATAATTAGATTAAATCGCCGATATCATATCCAATTGACTATTATACTAACTTCCGTACCTATATTAGATTATGATAAATTTATGTATTACGGTCTATGTACGGCAAAATCGTAATTAAGAGCAAAATTCTATAGAAATATTTGATATATTCTAAATTGAATGATTTATCATTATGCATTGTATTTATCGCACTTATCTTACATTATATATAAAGGGTATAACATTAAGCTTATCTAGTTTAATCTATTTTAACGTTGGTATTTGTTACTGCTTCAGTTAAGGGAAATTTCTGACTTCTAATAGGTCGTTTCAATGGTGAAAACTGGATTATTTGAAACAACTCATAATTTTATTATTCTTAAATCTCAGGAAATAAAGGCGCGAGTTTCAATCACCGAATAAAAAGGAAGCTTTGCATCAATTACTTACTTGTGTGGCATTCTGAAATAGAGAGTGTATGGCCAGATTGGAACACGTCCTAGGGAAGCTGTGATGGAGGCGTCATATACAAAGAATTGATCAGCCATCATCTCGAACTGCTTGTTACCACCAACTCGGAGGTATGGAGCTCTCACTCCCACAACTGATCCATCGGTGATGTTAGCAAAGCGTTCGACTACAAGACGTGCTCCTGCCATTTCGGCAAGCCAGTCCTCATAAGATCCCTCGGTCCAGTACTTAGGTTCGTCACGGTGAGTGAGGGAAAATACTCCAATTTCGTGACCACGTCTATGAAGATCCTGGAATTAAAGAAGGTAAATTTTCATTCTCTGAATGCTGTGAATAATATCCAGTAGAATTTATTACAACTTGAAAGGCATTGGTGATTTAAATTCAAGCTGAAATAGGTTTATTAAGTTGGAAAAATTACATCATTATTGGCAATCAAGATTTTATTTAGAAGATGTCGTAGAACATGGCATTTGTGCTTAATTTCCGTTTCGTAAATCTTCCCTTTGTTTCATTTGCGAAATTAAGATATTGGCGGAAGGAAAAGATATCTTCATAATTAGAGTTGAAGGAGTTAAGAATAACAATCTTTTAATAAAATTAACAAGTGATTTGTTAAAAGACCAGAACAATTTTCTTGTAATACACTTATAAAAAATGAGGAAGTACTATTTGTAAAATCGAGCAAATCATTTCTCCGTCAGTCGTAAAATGGTATTTAAATAGACTAGTTTTATTTTTAGTTTACGGCGATATCTTTTCGTGTCTCTAAATGAGTGACCGCGCTAGAAAAAACGATTACCTGAACGGCTGAATAGTTGGTGTACTTGTGGTTGACGAAAAAGGTTCCTCTGATTTGACATCCGTTTGGATTTTGCCTCTGACCATTGAAAAGCTCTTCGTAAAGGTCAATATTGTCCACGTTTACTGCTCCGTTGAAGGTGATGGTGATCATCTGAGGAACCTAGATGTACCGATTGGAACATTTTTTTAGAATTTGCTTCTCTCTTCGACAATTTAATATCGGAATGTTTTAATACTTAAAAAATATTTTCAACATAACTACAGTGAATGTTCTTAAGTAAAGGAGGTTACCTGGTTGGGTTCAATGCCTCCAGGAATCCTAGTTCCGTCAGCGGAACAGAAGCAATCGGGGAGAACGCACTGAGTGGTATCGCAATCTGGAGCTCTGTTAGGGTCGGTATCAACAGCTGAAACGTGAAAGCATTAAATCAATTACAATTACTGAGAATAGAATAATTGAGAAATGGACAAAATCTTACATATTATTTCTAGACATCTATTTTCTGGGTGAGCAGGGCTTTTCTCCCTCCACACTCCATCAAAACATATAAATACTGATAATTTGATAGAGAAGGTTTCCCGGCTCCTGCTAATAGCAGTCTGACCGATGAAAAATGTACTATTTAGTCAAAAAATCGTATTCATATTTTAATTTTCAATTTTTTTACTGGATGTAGAGATATCGGCGTTGTCAAGTTTGGAGTTTTTGTTTCCCCTTCTCGTTTCCCCTTTAAGACAGCTTACATTGTCATTTCATTCAAAGTACCGCCTTCTTTTGATTCCATCAAAATGCATGCATTTAAATGCAATTCAATTACTTTTAACCGATGTAGGTTAGTGAGTTGAAGTGGAAGAATGGAAGAGTCTTACTAGATGGGCTTGCATAGCTTCTATTATCTTATTCTTCGATTGAAATTCAAAATTCAGAAATATACTCACAGCAAGCGTTCTCGTCGGATTCATCCTTACAGTCAGGTTTGTCGTTACAGAAGAGCTCCTTTGCGATACATTCTCCGTTTCCACAGGATAGCTTTCCGTCGGGGCAGACGGGTTCATCAGTCTTGAGGATTGGCAGGATTTTTCTTGGCTCTGTTCAGTCGAGGAATTGTGTGATGAGAATTGCATTTGTCGATACAATATTTTCCATAATTAAAGCACTTTTTAAATTTTTAGTTTTCTCGAATAAAAAGATTGACTACTTATTATTTGCACGAAATTCGATTCTGGCCTTGGGAATTGCAGGCATCTCATCGACACAAAATAGGTTTGAAGGTTTCGCGAAGTACTGTCAAACACATGGCATATATGGAATATATGCTTGGGTCTTCCAATTTCAATAGTATTCTGATTACTTAAGAAGATAGGATTCTTAGAAGTTTTCAAGACTTGTTATACAAATCATGCTATTACCGTTAATTTTAACTTTCAAAGGGTTTTGAGAGAAAGGTTATAAGTTCAGAAGTTAATATATTGAGCAATAAAAATTGGATGAAATAACATTTTTACGAGAATTTTAATCCCAAGAAATATGTAAGTATTGAAACAGGAACTTATAGTGTAAAATTGAAGCTTTTTATTGAAAATTACAGTAACTTAATAAAATCAAAGCCCCAAGTTTTTCATACAAAATTAGTCTTAAGCTACTGAACAAATATTTTGTTACTACAGTTTATTTTTAGACACACAGAAGCATGTGCTTATGTACAGCCTGAAAATTGGCAACAATAGGTCACTACATAAGGAAAATAGAATCCATGCAAATGGCTTTCATGCAAAGTGCAAAGAAAATTAAGAAGGCTCGAAGCTCTACAAGAAGCGGCTTTTGCACCACTGTAATGTATTCATTAGATTGATTAAATTTACTTTCGGTGATTTAACTGTGAACATTGAGAGGATATAAAATTGTGTGTAGGTCACCAGAATGGTGCAGTTAAAGCATACAGGGGTGAAGGGATGCTATAACATGCAGAGGTGTTGCAGAAGCGTAAGCAACCAAGCACCGCTGTTGAGCTTAATGGCTTTGTATTTTGCGTTCAGTTCAAAAAGCTGGAAGAGTTGTGAAGGTTACTACACATGGAAGTTGCTATTGCCTATCCCAGTTTTGGTGACTGCAAAAATGCTGCGTATCTACAGGTCTAAGATTCAATACAAAACTCCAGATCCCTGCTCTAAAATAAGAACTTAAAATAACAGAGATGGGCGTCGGGGCGTTAGAAGCATCAGTGGAATTTCGCGAGATTAAAAAATGATAGATCATCGTGCTCTCTATATTTTGGAATAACATTACTTCAGAAAATAGTCTTGCTTATTCTTTGACATGAAGAATTCGGCAGGTGTTCATATGAATGTATCGTACGGCAAAAGATATCGTACGATTCATTCTTATGAATACCCACGACCAACCTCCGACGCCCTTGGATGAGACGCAAATCTTTCCCTTGAATGCGTGTCCTCCTTTACCTGCTAAATACCGTAGATTAACATAAGGCTACTTGCAATCCTATGTATACTTGGCCCTCTCAGATATTTTGTATTGTTTTTTTACATATGCCCATCTCCGATGACATGACCTCCACCCTTTTTGGAAACTTGCTACGCTCATGTTTTGTGTACATCGCCTGCTCGCGATTTACACGTATATAAAGGAACTTACTCTCCAGCTTGTCACAGTTGGTCACTTTACCCTTCCAATCGCACGTTTGCTTATCAATGTCGAAAGCCAGTCCGGAGGGGCAAGAGATTTGCTTTAAACCAGATTTTGTGCACCTTGGGAAGGAAGAGTAAGGAAACACATTGATTACACACGAGGAAGAAGGTAATTGGCGGTAGGTAAAAACGCTGTTAGCCACGTCACGTAACAATGGAAAACGCCATGCGAAAACACACATAGAGGCACAGAAACACACAAAGCTCATCGAGAAATTGTCGGACATCTTAGCAAAGATCTCCACAGATGGGTTTGTGTGATGAGACAAGGATTAAGTGGATATAAAGTACGAAACGAAAAAAGAAATAGTTTTTCTGTCCAAATTGAGGGTAGCATTAGTGCCGAGTTAAAAAAGCGGATATTGTTGTGTAGGTAGTCTGTATGGAGAGAAAAAGATCAAGTGCATTAGAAGGCGGTTTTAAAATTGAAATTTAATATTTTGCAGTCCTATAGTTTTAGACGCGATATAATTACTTTTCTCAGATCATCTGGTTGATTTTATTAACAAGCGCTTTAGTCGTGGCAGTTAAATAATTGCCGTGACAACACGAAAAAATTTGATTAGAAATCTCTGTGTCTAAAATGATCCTTTCGGAAGATATTGACTGCAAAGTATTAAACACTCCAATCTGGCATTCAATTCCTTTGGTCTGGAAGAAAAGAAATACGATTAGAAGACGTATGAAAGCGGCAGATGCAGAAGTAACGTATTTTCCAGGGGAGAAAGAAATTCCAACATAGACACAGATGCTGTTCGACATTCATCGAGAAGTGCATGGGATTAATAGTTTTTCTGTAACCCGCGACGTGGCCCGGCGTCTTTACTCCGCCCGTCTACAACTATGTACTCACTTTCCAACTTATTGCAATTCTTAACATTGGTTTTCCAATCACACGTCTGTCGGTCAATGTCAAAAGCGAGTCCAGTGGGGCATTTGACGCCCGCCAACCTGGTCACACCATTCTCTCCTGCCTGGTCGCACCTGTTGAGAAGAATGGAAGCGGGAGTGTTGAGGGCCTGTAGAGATGATTCATTCCCTTCCTTCGGTACTTTCGGAGAAAGCCGATTAGAAACTTATCAAAGGTGAAAGGAAACGCAGGGATGCGAAGTAACAAGAATTGAACAGGTTGCAGGGAAAGGTGAAAGGTTCTGCGGGAAGTGTAATTACAAGGAAGAGACGGCTTCCGAGAATTCTGCTAGAATATTAAGCGTCTTGTTATAATGGTGGAGAAGAATTTCGTTTTGGAGAATTTGGCGAAATTCTTTCGCATATATACAGTCCGATGTCAGGGGGTTTGTAGCTGCTGATATTTTAGGGATTTTTCGTCTCAGATCATAAGTATAATAAGGCATAAATTTGTACATTTTGGTTTCACGAAAGATGTTACATAATCCATGGATGTAAAGGATAAAAATTGAAAAGCATCTTTACTACTTGCTAATAAATTATAATGGTTTGAAGTGTACAGACGAGTGCAATTTAATGTACTTATTGCACGTTGAGATACTGGTATACCTGAAAAACTTGATTAGAAAGAAAGACAAGAAAAATTATCGCAGTATTTTACTGCTTTTTAAGAAAAGAATTCTTTTCGATAATTTGGAAATGCGGCCAAAGGGTATACGAATTCAAACACTTTCTCGAGACCGCGTATTTATCTAAAGATCTCTAATGATTTTACGAACAAATTTGTCTCAATAAATACGCGGAGTTATAAGATTTATTTGCAATTAATTTGGTTGTCGGAGACAATATCGGATTCTGCCGAAAGACAGCTGTGTTAAACATCCGTAAGTCAATGAACTTGGCTCTTAGAGGGAGAGATTTGTTAGAAGGGTGCCGTTAACAGACTTCCGTTTCCCGTCAATGTACAGTTTTCTCTGGATGGTCAAAGCCACAGTTGACGTCAGTCCGACAGCTCTCTCGTGGATAATCAATCTCACCTCACAACGTCTCTGCAGTCACCCTCGGTGGTAAGGCGGAAGTACTCATCAGGAGGCCTTCCGTCGCACAGCTCATCTATGCTCTGGTCATCCCCATCTCCTCCGTCTCCTCCGTCGTCTTGTCTCTTTATCCTGCCACCGGAAGATATCCCTGAAACAGTCACAAAGAAAATGCTATTTTTGAGCGACGTAATATAGTAATTAACTAGGTCAATAGAAAAATACAGATAATTAATCGCAATATAAATATCTTTAAACGCAGATATTCAAGCTATGATTTTAATGACAAGGAACCGATGCGAAATAGAATTTTTGAGACTCCGGGAAATGCAATTAAGTCTGGGAAAAAATCCTGGAAAGCCACGACGTCTAGACACCCAAGCCATAATGACACTTTTTCGCTGATTGTGTTACTAGTAGTAGATTAGATTTGCGTAATATGTGATCACGGTCATTATACATAATTTTAATATATATTCCTGTATTTTATTTTGTGTTACGGAAGCTCTTTCTCCTGTGATGGATTGCTCACTAATTCGAATTCTTCCGCAATTCTTGCGCATGACATTTGAACGCATAGGGATAGCACGTAGTACTAGTTTAACATAAGGTATTGTAGGAAGAAAGTGGAGAATAATCTTCATTACAGAAAATTTTGTTAGCATCGAAACATTCTTTTGTGTTATCTCAATGAATCCTAGGAATAGACTGACTGTAGGGACAGAATTCTTCAAATATCATTGGAGCACGAATCGCTCTGTTTAGAAGACCGAGAACTTACTCCACATTCAATGGGAACGCAGATATTTGTTGTATTGAAGGCAATAATATAGCGATTTCCTCCGTAGTGCCAGAGGTGATATAGAAAGAGGAAATGGGTTGTAAAACGAAGTGGGAGAGAGAGCTGAGAATGTATAGAGAGTTCTGATGACGGCAGAGAAGTGGGAGAGAAATAGAGAGGTGTGGAAATCGAGGCCACAAGAAATCACGAAATGGAATACCCTTTTCAAGTTGTCTTTTGCTCCCTCGTATGACGCGTGCAAGCCGATCGTATTTTTTATGGATCTTGGATTCGAACCCGGTACTTCCGCCTTTAATCCATAGCAAGTTCCGCCTATGTTATAAGCGTTGATTTTCCTTGCCGTGCTGTTTCTCTTTATTCCAAATTTCCACTATTTAAAGGCATTAATATCTGAAATCGTGCGCAAGGCGAGGATATATCGTTTGAAATGCGAGTTTTGGCCAAAAGATGGCGGTGGCATCAAGTTTCCACGGTTTTCTCGCATGGCTTGACTAGCAATAGCTGAAAGGCGCTACATTTTCGTATGGAGGAACCTTTACCTTTTAGTATTTTCGAAAATTTCATGTGAGGAATGTTCATACAAAGCAATGGCTGATTTTTTTCATCGTTTTCCCTCCTCTCTCGAATCGGGCAATATTTGTCCTTTTACCAAAAACCGAAATGTTTCCTTTCCATAGTACAAAATGAGCTTAACGATCTGATAAATTCGGTTAATTCAGTTAGCGTATGATGTGAGCTTACTGAAAGGCTTCGTGTTTGCTTGAGTAAGTAATTACTCCGTCGATGTGGTGAGAGGAAGAAAATGAAAGTTTCCAGCCAAGCTTGCAAAAAGTAAATACACCTAGGAAGTAAGTTGCCGAGTAGTAGTTTTAATATTATTGATTATATAAACTCCTGTCATTTTTAAGGACGCAAATTTTCTGTTTAGACTTCTACCAATTTATATTATCACCGAATATGTATGTAGTTATTGCTTATGTTATTATCCAAATTATAGCGACTGCCTAGAAAAGCATATCTTTCCTATCCTTGGCTCTTTTCTTTACCAGAAAATTGAGTCATTGAAACTGATGTTTTCTTGGTTTAAATTTCGGGCTTTGTATTCGTGTTTTGGTATGTATGTTAAGGTAGAGATAGTCTTTTATAGTCCGCTAGAACCTCAAAGTGATGAAAATATTTTGATGAAAGTAATGATCGACTTCATACGTAAACATTTAACTGTCGATTTAAAAATGAGACTAAATGAAATTTATTTCTCAAGTCAAATGGAGCAACTGTACTATTTATTTACTATGGTCGTGCAGCTGACTTGCGCGAATCCTTCGCTTTTACGTTTAGATTTTTTTGAAATAATTTCCTGGAAATCACAAATATCAATGAAATCGAGTTAAAAAAATTTCGTGTTAATATACACATAATAAAAATATTTGGGGATATATATTGAGAAGAACATTCAATTTCCTACAGGTTTGACGGAGTGAAACCGGGGAAGCCGTTTTTAATGATTCGGAGCGAAAATCGGTACGAAAAAATTACGGTGATTACGGCCGGTTGGAAATCGGTTTAAAATAAAGCTCAGTTTCGCAAAAAGCATCTTAATCGGAAAACGTCGAATAAAAATGCTCGAACCGATTGAGGCGAACCGAAGGCAAAGAAAAGAAAACGCTGTCATTTGTCGGTGAGAGGGACTCTCTCCCTCGCTTCATTGCTCGGAGCCTCTCTCGGTTGTGAAAGTTAGTCTGCGCGCAAAAATCTCGTTCTTCCACTCAACGATGGAGATTCTCTGCGTCTTGGAAAGTGTCTCGTAAACCACGATTGAAGCTACGTCAGCTATATAATGGGAAGAGTTATACACCCAATCCATACTAGTTCAGGTTGTGTCACCTGGTGTGCAGGTTGTACTTGATGTAATTATCTCTTTGAAGGATGGAGAAGACTCTATTTACCTCTTTCGAGTGGGGTTGCCGGATGTGATCAATCTCGAAATGATCTAGTTTTTAATTGGCTTACAGATTTATTCAATGCTTTGTGGGTATTTTCTTAGCCATGATTATGACAGAAGAAAATAGTTGAGCTTGTATATTTTGAGAATTTTGAGCAAAAAGAATGTTAACTATCCCTCATATTTGTCTTTCTTCTTTCTGATACCTCTTTCATGAATGTATGGTTGAATAAAACCTTGAATGGATATATGCTCGAAGAATCGGTTGATAAAAAGGAATGTATATACAGTTCAGAATTTTCAAGAAAGATATGGAGATTTCTCTGTAGTAAAAGCTATGGAACCGTTTGAAAAATAGAATTTAGTTTCAAAATATTAGACATTGCTTTTATAAGTAAAGAAAGAAAGTCAGATTCACAGACTTGTTTTTAATCCTTTCCTACTCTTCTCATGCTTCTTCTTAGCGTTATCTGTTTCTAGCGGTATCTGTTTCATCTATTTTATCAATCTCTTGTTAAATATAATTATCTTAACTCTCAAAAATTGCTGAAAAGATTAACGAAAAATAAGCTTCGCAATGCTCTTATATTTATAAAACAATTATTTGGAGCATTATTGTAAATATGAAAGATTCTCAAGCATAAATATCAATGTAATCAAGTATGATGTTATCCTACCGGTAATACTGTCCAATCATTTTCAACGATATCAACTTTATTGGAGGAAAATGATACGGTAGGGAAATTTTCTTTTCCACCTTTAGACTGGCATGTTGTCTCGCACGGTACCTAGTTACAGTAAAAATAATTAACGCTTATAATATGTTTTAGGCTCTGTCTCGCTTCCTTCTCTAAGAAACTAATTCAGGTAAAACTTTATCCAGTACTTAATATCTGCGGTACATTGGAAATTCGACTAGATATCCAATAACGGCACGCCTTCTTTTTTCTTCTCGAATGTTAGAACGAGCTTTCAAGTCTCTTAGGCTGTGACATTACGCTTTTGTATTTATAAGCAAATTGTGAATAGATCAGAATTCCCATACTTCCTAGTATTAAGCAAATTCCACGAGAACATATACTTGATTCATGTCTGCAATCACTATAAAATTGGTTTATATTGTTCAAGATTTAGAAATCAACATATTTTTGCGCTCTTGGGTTGATTACAAGAATCGAACCCGGGATGGCTTACGTCATTGTAGAAAGTACCTTTCTCGAATCATTAAGATTGTTCAATTTTAGAATGATAGGGTTTGTTAAGCCTATGGTGAGGTTTGTTTAAATCGACCAACCTCAAGTCTATCGCTAGCTAGCAACGAAGTGAAATATTTCGAAGTAGATCACACGAAGGACTCCTACAAATGGCCTTGCTGTGAGAGAAGAATCTTTTTAACAGCTCGCCATTATTTATTCGTCATCAAATTTCATAATTGATTTCTTCATTGTCGAATGAGACAAAAGTGGAGTGTCTAGAATTGATTGAATCGTACCGAGAATTTCTTAGTGACCATTTTTTGTCCCGTATAATTATTCAGTAGGCGACCAAAACCTGAGTTATTCCGTAACCAAGAGGAAACGACGGTAATTAGGATTAATGTGGCTGAAAAAACTGAAATTTTAGGAATTTAATTGGAACGCTGGAGGAGAAACCTGTTGCAGACGCCAGAGGCAGTTCTGTAAAGGAATTCTGTACGTGTGCCACGAATACACCACGCCCTCATGCGCTACTGACTCAACAAACTAGTCGACTCACAAACCTTTCGTTTCCAATCATTAAAAAATAATAAAAGGTTTCTCAGCGGACACTCCCACGGTACGCAGCACGAGCGTTTAATTTATTCTCGCTTTTCATTTTCCGAACTATAGCCCATGTTTTATCATTCTCCGAGTAGTGACCTTGCTGAAATTAGGCGCTGAACGTCGCGAATTTTCTTCATATGGGGATTCATAAGCTGGAAAGTCGCTGTTCTGCGGTGATGCAGCGATTCAGGCGTTGAATACTTTATCAGTGTGAGGTCCGAAGAATTCGTTCTTTCGTTGGAGTTAGATTCATTCAATATGTATATTCGATTGCTAAAGAAGTAAGTTATAAAGTATTCGCGACGAAGCTTGAGAGATCCAGCTTATTGAGTTATTCAGACAAAAAGGTAATTATATATGTTGCTTGCTTGAATCAACAACCCAACACGCTTTATAAATAAAACTCAAATGTTGCGGAAGTTTTTTTATAGTATCTACATCATTCAAGTCTTCTGAGTAGGGATTCACGTTATTTAAGGCACCAAAACTTAACGCATAAAATCTCTAAGTAGCAAACGGGAGGAAAGAACGAGAAAAAAATGTTTTGAATCCAAAACCTAACATGAAATGAAATAAGTAACTCAGCATTTTTCATAATTTTAAAACTGACCAGTTTTTTGGCACGTCACGAATGATTTAGACATGGAACTGAACGTTCTGTTTGCTCTGAGTACGTTTAATTTTCACTCCAACTTTTTGATAGTTCCTATACGTTAATAACGGATTAGCTCAGCTACGAAGCTGTATTATCAATACTATTATTTAAGGGGCAGGATGTTCAACTTCAATACAACTTTCTACCCTGATTTATATCCTTAATCCGGTATCCCTTCAGCTATTATTCGAGAGATATGATTCCCCCTCTCCATGCTATTTTCATTTCTCTTCTGACATTTGTAGCTTATGGAATCCCAGATTTTCGATCTCGAATGTCCTTCGACGCCACGGGGTAGGTTGAGCTGTTATTTCCTTAACGGACGGAAGCGTCCTTCAGATTCCGAACGCCGTTATTTCGTCAAAGAATTCATTTTTTTATAAATGTTCTCTTGATTAAGCTATAATCTCCTATTTCTTGACATAGTCTGTTATAAATATAAAGAAACAGGAAGTTTTCGATAACTTATACTAGTTTTTTCTTAAGCATGCAAGGTAAATAACATGATTGCGGGTTACGGTAGGCCTGCGACTACTCTTCTTTTCGGAGACAAAAAACCAAGTTTGTACCGCAAGATTTTCATATTCCCGTTATTTATTACCTTTTATTCATTTTGTTTTGGAGTCGTATATTATTCAAGGATATAGGATTGGTTTAGCTTAATGGGCTTGTTTGTCAAGTAATGAAGTGAAAATGATTATAATTAAACATGAGCAATAAATCTTCCTGATTTTTATGTTAGTAACCAAATGGTGCTGTATATTTCAATTTATAATTAGTCTATAATGTAGCCAACGTTATATTTAAAGTTAGTTAAATTTTTAATGGAGCATATTCAGACTATTGCTGGATTTATCTTAGTAATCTAATTTTACTAATTAGCTCAGGCTTTAATATATTGAGCTCCCGTAGTTCTTGATAAGTCATAAGATAAAACGAGAAGGGTGATTTTATATATTATCATTACTCAAGCCAGTAAGTCGCAAAAAAATGAATAGCAAAATTCATCATTCAACAGGTTTTACGTACATAAAATCAATCTTCGGATCTTTACCATGAGGAATTCCAATTTTTCAGTGGAGGAATGAAGTTGTTCGAGTGCCTTCATTCATTTATACATTGAAATAACTTGTAACCAGTACAGCAAGTTCTGTTACTGAGAGTAATAATGTTTTAAGTATCAGACATTTCATTTAGTACGTTTCTGTCGTAGGTGGACTTTGATATATAAGTTCTGATGCGATTTTTATCGTCTTACTCCAGCGGTAATTTCCATGTAAAAATTGATTCGTCGCCAAAGTTAATTGTCAATCATCGAGAAAAGGCTACAAACGTTTCCAGAGGAAAATCGTTACAATTAAAATAGATGGGAGAGGGTTGGAAGGAGATCGAGAAAGTTGGTAAAGAGATTCCTTCTGGCGGAGGATTTTCCCTTCTGCAAGAGGTGCATAAACAGAGGAAGAAGGAGAGGTGGGGCAGAAGGAGTGGGGCGAGGGCGGTTCTAAGTAAGTGTTGGCCTCGATAGTCGACTCAGCTCTCTCTTCCCTTTTCCTTTCATTTTTCTTCTGCTTACCCCCTTTAACCTCCCCCCTCCTTCTCACATGACACGGCCCCCCTCTCATCTCTTTCTTTCCTCTGAAACAAAAAGGAATAGCGGTCGACTCAAGGTTATTTCTCCATAGATTTTACTCTCTCTCGACATTAGTTCTATCTCTTACTTCTCGGATACTTCCTTTTGAATCCCAGGCATCGATTGTTCCTTTCACGCTAGATTTGATTCTTATAGACTAATGAGGGTTAGTGCTTATCACGGATCAAAAGATGCGAGGGTGTTTAACAATATATTCCTTCTATCTCACGAAAAAGGCATTAATCACTAAGAATAGATGTTCCTAATTTGAATGTTAATAACCAGATAATGTTACTTAACTTGTAGTAATTACGAAGTTTCACTTCTAAAATTAAATGATGAAACTTCTGTGGTAAGTTATTTTAGTCGAAAGTGGTAAGGATGTGGTGAGAGACTATGAATAACTCAGCTAAGTTTTATGATGAGATACTCGTTCGACTCCGCAATGTAACATCCTATTTTCTGCAACTTTCATTTGTTCAGTCATGCGTCGCTCGAAAATCGGGTCGCAACGTCTGTATAAGTAATGATTCAGGTCGCGGCGATAAACTGCTGCCTAACCACAAAAATGCGAATTTGCTGAAGAAAATCGTTTACCTCTCTTGTGATACTCTAAAAAAGATATTCTCTCGAGAGCAAGATTACATCGAATGTAATTCTTTTCAGGATTTTATCGACTACGGTGTTCACGGGACACTATAATAACTTTGAATCTGAATATAAGGGTGATGTTAGCATATAATTTGAACGTCGAATACGATCGAGTGTTCAAAGATCATTATTTTCTTTGTTCACTCACATTTTATTTGCTTTCCTACCATTCCCACCCTTTCAGTCGTGTCTTAAGGCGTAAATTCGTCGTGCGAGAGGTTTTGCGGCCGAGGGAAAGTTGCCTCTTTCTCTCTCGATCACCTTTCACGCGGCTTTCTGTGTGGGCGATCAACCCTCTCCTTCCTATGCATCTTCTCCGGAGATCGTCTCTTTCGAATCACGGCAATGGAGAACATCTACTTCGAAATTACGCTGCTGTCGTTCGGTTTTCAGAAGGAACCTTCGAGAAGTACTTTCCTTACGCGGCCGCCAAGAAGTAGCGCGTTCCACTCATTGGCAATTGTGGTGGATTGTAGACTTCGAGAATTATTGGAGAAATGGTTTGGCTTTAGTCGTTACCGAAAATTAATGACCAAGAGATGATTGCCTCCCTGATACTTACGTAACTCAAAGCTTTTGATGTAGGTTGCCGAGTTTCTCCGTTACTTTTTTACGCAAGGACGCAATTTCCCTCACACTAACGGATTAGTCGCTGAGCTAAATACGTAATTGATTTGAGTTCAGTTTTCATACATTTTACGCGGATAAAATAGTCGCCATTTAGAATTTATCAAGGTTTGTTTAATTTGAGAAATTTAATTAGGTAATTTCAGCCGCGGGATTTTCTTGGAATTGCCTTGAAACGAGTCATGTTACTCAAATTTTCTATATTCAAGCAATCATTTTTATATCTGTTACCGAAGTTTGTTTTCCGCTATTCTGCGGGAGTCGGATAAACATTTTATGATTACTGTACTGAACTCAATGTTTGATTTTTTGATTTTTTCAAGCATCGTATGACAGCTCCGCTTTCGGCTAGTTTATCTACAAAATTCACTGGAAACTGTTGGCGTGTGCATTGTAAGGAGCGGTGGATGGAGGAAGCAGTCCCGTGAGGATCAGAAACAAATGCCTCGCGTCCTTCCACGTTCCAATCCCTCCTCTCAGCAATCCTACTCACGCAAAGTCTCCGTGACCGACCGGGATAAGTATCTACCCTCCGCCACCATGGGAAGCACTCTTTTTCTATATCTCATTCTCTCTACTGACGTTGCATCTCTATCACGTCCGCGGTTCGTTGGCCACATGACCTTAACGGAGGGCGGTTACTTCTTTTTTGGTGACCGTAATGGGCTATGGACTAGACTTTCATGTCCTTCAAAGCCGGCTCAAGTCTGAGCAATTATAGCGGAGGCACGCAACGGTATGGGATTTAACTCTCCGGAGACTTCAACTCCCGATGCTCCGAGGGGAGGCGGACTTCGTTCACTCGTGCCGCCCATTTCTGCGTGATCTTTTTGCCGCTTTAGTTCTCGTTTGCGGTTCCTTTTGGGGTACTTCCCCGAGTGGATCCTCACTGATTTTTAAGCGCGAAACAACCGCAATTTTCTTTCGTGGAAGAGGCATGTCTTGCGTTTCGTGAACAGAGATTTTTTCCCAGACTTGCTTTCTTTCTCGGTGAATTTTTCACAGGCTTCCTCATTTCACTTTTCCAAAAACATGATTGCGCGCACTGTGGCGAAATTCGGGCCACGTTTTTCTCACCCAAAAAAATATTTTTGATATAAACAAAAGGCATTCACATTAGTGTTTAGGCGAATTGCGCTGGTACTCACCGATGCCCAGGAGGAGGAGGGCCAGGAAACTCGTCACCACGTACCTTGCCATCCTGTGCTTAACAAATGAATCCCATTCTGCGCTGCTTTCACCTTTTTATTTATACGGCGTCTCAACGCGCCTGCGCAGAGCGTCAGATTGGTACCCTCTGGTGGGATACACCAGGCTCGCTAGCCCTTTTCCATCCCTTCCACCATCAATAAGGCAGAGGTTGTCTCTCCCTCCTCCACCTATCTTCTCCTCCATCCTCAGCCTTTCACCCTCCATCGAGTGCTTCCTCCAAGTCGCTCTATCCGAAAGCCCGATTCATTCCATCTGAGCTTTTGGAGCGTTGCAAAGCTCTGTTTTTTTCTGGATCGCCGATAAGAAAATTTGCCCCGCGATGGATCCGGGGACACGCATTTTCATGGTCAAGCGAGTGTGGATTAGATGCGGTTGACGTTGCTAACTGACCTCTTGACCTCAAAAATGAAAAAGTCGCGTACGAAAGTTGAAAAACTGAATGCTGGGCTAAGGCCGACGATCCGTATTTACCTTTTACAGCAAAGTTCAGGCGCAGTAGATCTTTTTCTTCCAGATTCAGCGTCAGGCATTCTTACCCATTTTTAAGAGTTTTATGTGCAGAGACAATAGTCACCGATTCCACCAAAAACGTTGTTTTCAATATGTTTTTTCTTATTTATACTCGATTGTAATATTTTGAATAATTTTAATGGAAATATTTTACGATATTTTTCTTGTTACTCCATCCGATCTTGAAGCCGAATCAGACCTATTTTGTAGTTTTTTCGTAATAATTATTCACAAGTTACTCGTCATTTGGTGTGCGTGATAATTTTCCTCGTAAATCTCTAAGCAATAGAAAGTCAAGAATTGCGTTCCATCTCTATTTATATCTTCCTGTATCTTTCACTGACTCGAGTAATGATATATTTTTCATCATCGCCATTATTCTATTCACTAAACTTAAGAAGAAACGCGTGGAAAAGATTTAACGTGAGGGAAGATTGAATATGAGAAACATCATTTCAAATAACAAAACTGGTTACATACAGTAAAGCTTATTAAACGCTAGACAACGCGATGATTGCTCACTTCTATATGATTACTGTGAAAATCATCTTGCGAAGTTACATTCAGCCTTGCCTGAGATGCGATTTTAATTCCTCCATAATTTACTCCCGTTACTATAAAACTGTATTTTGTAACTGTTTATAGTCATCCCGTAATTTAGGGTACTCCTTTATCACCCGAAATTCTTTGGGGTCACATCTCGTGGAGAACGCATTCCCGGTTTATGTAGCATTCATTTCGTACCATTAAAAATGGAATTTATTCACCTAGTGGGATGCGATTTTAAACCAAAAGCTTCTCATTTTTACAGATGCAGCATTATTTTGGTATTTTCAGCAGTGCGATGAGTTTCTTTCAAATTTGAGCCTTTAATTCTGTGAGAAAACGGGGCTATTTAAATGATTTTTGTTCTGTGGCGACTTGGTTCCTCAAGATTTGGGAAAAGGAGGTAATTAATTAATGACTAACCTAACTACTTGTACTCCAAATGAGAAATTTCTCATATTTAGTTGATCTCTTAATGCACCAAATTGATTTCATTATGCCGAGCTTGGAATTAGTGTGACAGATATCAGTTAAGTATGCTATTGTTTTAGAAATGAAAACGTCTAAGTATTTATTACAATGCTGGAAGTTTTACATAAATATTTTAATGTGGAATCTTTAACTCATAAAGGTTTATATGCGGTGTCTATACATTTGTTGATTACATTATTGGCTCAGCAATGTTTGAGTCTTATACACGGAAGTGCTATATACATTCTTATGAACAGATATATGCACATTTTCTTACAACCGTTTGTTACCTAAGTATTGAATTTAAGGAGAAATGTGTATTATGCAAGCTTTCATCGCTAAAGCGTTTGATATTCTGAGGCGTCATTCGCTCTTACCTTTATGGACGTCGAAACCTCATTCTTTCGTTGGAATTACGTATTTATAAATGATCATCGAAGAACGGAATACTGAAGAATTTTTTATTGCAAGAAACAAGAAAATGCTCTTGCTGAGAAGTAATTCCAGCGTCCTGATTCTCATATCGATGGAAAGTCCGCAATAAGTGGTGCATTTACATTGTATTCTTACAAATAGCTGAGGAAGGAGAGGAAGGTAAATAAAACTCGAGGAGTCGCAGGCGTCATGAATAGAAAGCAATATACCCTCCAAGTAGAACACTGTTTTTGCCACGATGTTTTTCGGAATTCCTCCCCGAGTAGCATTTTCTCCGAATGTTACTTCCTGAATGGCAGTTAAACGGTACGAAAGGTCGTTGCAACTTCTGATGGACAGAATACACGGATCACTAGATTCGCTTTGAAAGGAAGGATTTATGTGGTCGATGACCACGTCTTTAAGAATTGTACTCATGTTTCAAACATACATCCTCGAGGATTATTTTTGGTTATATTTTTTGTTTTACGTATTCTGTGATATCAAACAGGTAAATATGCAGACAATAGCCAAGTTAGACAACGAACTTAGCGTAGCAATCTATGTGGTATCAGTACTTGAGTATCTTATGGTGATACTAACACGATGAGCTTAAAAAATTGAGAATGTCGAAGAGAAACTAGAAATAAAAATCATCAGTTGATAAATTAGACTATAAATGATGAAGTACATAAAAATTATGAAAATTGCTGCTCTTAGGAAGGCTAGAAATGAATAAAAAGCGATTGTTGCCATTTAAGTAGCGTAACGTAGCAATTATCAACGTCGAGATTCCAGAAACTTATGTGAGAAAAGATTACAATGAAAACTGCGACTTAATGTTGCTTCAAGGTGTCCACTCATCTGTAGCCACTCATCTGGTATTCATATCAAGAAAGGAAGCTATTTTCCTTAAGTTTCCGTCGGAAAATTGCAGAACTTAACTCAAGGATTGGAGATGGTGTATTTATATACTTGAGAGCAAGGCCTTTGTAAGAATGTTCATTTATTCATATCCTGATCTTTCATTACTCAACAGTGATTCGATGACTGTAATTGTAATAGGACAACAGTTGATAAAAGACCTATATACATATGTAAATGAGTACTTAACGATTTCCTAAAGACCTCTCATTATCTTTTAGTTTCTTTAAGGTCGGTCATGCTGAAGAAGGTTCGACGCATAACATCTCCCAAAAATTTCATATCGAAATTACATTGAAAAGAGAATTCACCATTAAAAAGATATTTTTAGAATTCGAGAGTCATTCCGGAAGAGGGAATTTCTTATAAAATTTCTAGCAACACAAGCGTAGCAATGACGGAACCAATTAAAATAAAGTGGGGTATCAATTTTCAGATCCAATTTAATACTCAGCGAAAAATGTTGAACCGTAATTTAAAGTATGAATCTTTACTGTTAGTTTGTAGGGAGATATCTACCCGAAGATAATTACTTTAGTATTATACTTTCCACGTCCAGCTCCTATTATTTAGTTACCTGTTCCATCGAAGGTTGAAATCAATTTCTTTTATTAAGGGTCTAATGAAAGTAAAACATAAAGTATTTAGATGGGATGCAGGTATCAACGCTGTTTATGAAATTACGAACTCCAGAATGTCTTCAGTTTATTTTCATTCCAAATTTCTGGCTTCCAATGATTTTTAGCTCGTACGTTTCTGATGGAACTAATTCCTGGTTTGAATCCCATTGAGTTTTTCTTTTGAACAGACAAAACGTGGCTATGAATCAGAATTCAGGAGAAAAATTCATCACTAATCGTTGAAAATAATTGTCAGTCTTCTGCGATGTTATGGTTAAAGTGAGAAAAGAGTAGTTTTCGTTCTACACCCCAATGCTTGAAACTCGGAAATATTCTGTTTTCAATTGTAAGATAACATTATAACTCATTCCCGTGAAAATCTTCGGGCATTATTAAAGATAAAATAAGGATTTACAGTAATAACTCCTGAGAAACGAGTCAGTAAATAGTATAAAACAATATACTAAATAGTCTTATTTTCACTGCAATGTAACTTTCATAATATGCTATGATATGCTGAAATATATGATATGCTGAAATTTCTTCAAAGCTATTACTTATTTATGTTAAGATTAGGATATTAAAGGTTAATGTCCATTATTATTTTCCCAGAGTCGTTGGTGGTCGGTCGTTGAAATCTCCAGCATGACGAGTGGGGATATTTCGGGAATTTCATAATTTGAGTTGGGCTCACTGAAAAAATTCAAAGATTTAAATCAAAATACCACGATAAACGTTGTAATTCCATAATGTATTCTGGTTTACAAATATAATAGTATTTATTCTCGAATTTCTTGGAGAAAGCCGACAATTTTTTATTCTTTGCTTGAGCAGGCAAATGACTGTTTCTGCGATGAATAAGAGAGATGCTTGAATATTATATATCACTAAATAAGGCCTACTTTTTTATTCCTTAAAATCTAAAATTTCATCACTCTAGTTACGCATCTTCAAATATATTTCCCAAGGTGGTCTTTATACCTCAACAAATGCAAACCTCGAAAAGTTTTTATCCTCATTGTTTCTTCACGTTAACCATAAATCACCTACAGCCAGAAAGCAAGAGTAGCGTTTTCATCTTAGAGAAATTTAATATTTATGGATTATATTCTGCCTCTTTTACTATCCCTTTTCATTATTTAGTAATTGAAGGTTATACCTTTGTATACCACAACACAATCATACATCTTCGTTAGATAAATTTCTTTTCATCCCATGTCCTTATAAATGTATCATTGCATACATATTTTATATCACCTTATAATATAACTATTTTGTATTTATATGTAATTATTTTATATTCAGAAAGAGTAATTTTTGATGTTTTTTTTTAAATTAAAAGTTATCGATTCAAATTTAAGATCTAATTCTTTGGAAGAACTTAAAACTATAAAAATATTTATGACAAGTGGTCAATTATAAAACGGGTGAATAAAATATTGCGATGAAACTCCTTACACAATGAAATACTCTATGGAGTCGCGCAATATATTTTCATCTTGAACCGCACTGATTCTTTCTACCGTGGAAGGTTTTCGTTACAGACTTACCCATACCAAGTATCCAAATGGGATGACAACAAGTAAGACTTTTCAAGTTTGACATGTAAAAGTTTGCTTAACTTGGCGTTTCTGCTATGTGTTCCGCCCTGTGTTTCAAAATATACGGAGCATTAAAATTTAAGTCTAAACGTGAATGACCGACGCTTTTCGTAACATTTTACGCTCCACACTTCCGTAAATTCAGGCAGGAAATTGAGTAACTCCCACGAAAGGCGGGGCACGAAGTGGATTGCTCTCCCATAAAAAATGCAATCTTTTGAGTATTGAGAACCTATAGGTAGCTGTGCTACTTATGTCGACAGTTATAAGGCAGAAAAGGAGAGAAAATCTTAGATTTCGCTTAAGTTTTGGAAATTCAGTCTTTGAGAATTGAAACGAAGAGAGAGAGTGATGATATAGAATTGTTGAATTTATGGATATTAACCAATGCACCGCTGACGTATGGCCAGGATTTCAGAGTCAGTATTTATTAAGTTTTACATAATTATTTCATAGTTGAGAACTCGTGTTGATTCATTATAAGGAGATTTATGCATCCGTGAAAGTATGATAAAATTACTCTTCTTGATTGCTCCTAGGATCTGATATAATAATGCTATGCAACGAACTTAGGAAGGGTCATCAGTCACAGAAGGGATTCAAAATCAAAGACTATCTATGATGATGTGTATTTTTCATTTCTTTTGTATCTATCAATCATTATACTTCACTTAGCAGTCGAATTTCACCCCATTCTACTATCTTGGTCTACGCTCAAATCGCGGTCACATCTATTTCGGATGTATTCTTCGTAGTGAGAGAAAATCGCCCCCATGGTAGATGGTATCCTCCAGACTACCTGCGGGGGGCTTTCAGGCGTCGTAACACTTTCACCTCTTCGGTTGGACCAGACGCTGGAAGGAGCCAGAAAGAGAGAGAGAGATATCGAAAACGCTTTCGGATTCGATCCTCGGATGTTGGCAACTCTTTAGAAAGGCGTCCAAGTTGTCCTCAGCCATGTTGGCCAGCCTGCTATCCATTGGGTCGTCGAAAGATAAGTCGTCGGATCACGTTCAGATGGAGCCTCTGAGGGAAATCATGCTTTAAGCTCCCCTATAAAAAGCCACACTCCTCCATCATTAGCACAGATATTGAGAAACGAAAGGATGGAAAAGACCTCAAGAGATATACCCACGGATTGCCTCGTCATTATTAATTTTTAATCTCTTAATGCCATGGCCAACCTGTGACTCTTTCTTAATGTACTCGGAGTAATTACAAACCATCTTTGAGAGATCTTCATGGTGAAACGGTTCATAATATGTGTATGTAATATGTCTCTTTATTGGAAGGATTAGTACCTTACTTACGTACGCCGCACTCATTTTTATAATTGGTTAGCGATATGCCGTACGTTGCTATAATTTCTTAGATAGAGGTGACGCAGAAACCAATAGATCTGGCTGAGTAACGTCATTCGATTCATAGGTTCATGGCATTTGCACCTGCGATGGATAAGCGAAGGGCTGCAGAAGTTGTGCGGGAGGCATAATCACAAGGGCGTCCTCCTCTGCAATTAGTACCACGTGACTGAGCTAAAGTGGGTATCCGGGAGGTGAGGAGGTTTCAAAATGGAAGCGAGGAAGTGTTCACTGCCGCAGCCCCTGTCACCGTTACTTCTGTCGCTTTACCGATAGGGAAGATAATTCTTATAACATCCACCGAGGATGGAGATAGCGAAATAAATGGAGTCATTCAGAAGAGGAAGAGTCGAAGCGATTATATCTTACGCGTCACGTGAAGGTTTTATCTCAGAGATTCCGTTATTTGAAAGATTATTGATGAGTATTTGGTTCATTCTCGGAATGTCCAAGGAAGCTGTGTTTTTCTTTGGTAATTTTCTCAAACGCTTACTAGATTGACTCTTAATCAAATTTTGCGCTAGTTATTATAAGATTCGTTTCTGGATTTTAATACCTTTTACGAAATTCACCAATCATAGACATTGTCCTACGATTGCCGTTGAATTGAAGCTATACTGTTGAATGCTATTATTGACTGTTTATTCGTATGAGTTTTCCTTAATCATTTGGAAAGAAACATAATGATCTCGAACTAATGATTTTTTAGAAATGGTAATCTTCCGCTTTTGCCGTATCATAAATTTCAGAAGAGTAAGATTTCAAGGTTACTATATATGGTGATATTTTTGTGGATATTCAGGTCATATCACCCATCAAGTCTAGGTAACAGATAAAGGAATATCGCCAAAATAATTTTTATAAAAAGTGTATATATTATTTATTTCCTCATGGTCTCAATCTTACTAAAATCGTCTGAGTTGTTATATTATTAAAAATGTTCAATTTATATCCTCTGTGGTTAAATTTGTACTTGTTTAAGCATATGAAGAAATACTAGTCGTTTAATTTCGATTGTTCTTAACACAGTTGTTTTCCAAGAATCGTTTTCATTAAATCCACAATTTCTCCAAACAGTGTCTCATAGGATGTTTCCTTTAAATTTAACCCTCAACCGATCCGTAATCGGGTCTACACGTTTGTCCTCGTGGGTAAACGCATTCAGAAACATATGCTCGGGGCTCACGGGCAGAAATAATTGAGCAGATAGCATCGCTTTATTGTGGATGCATGAGCATGGCGAGAAAGCGCAAGATCGTGATTTTCTCACCAACGTGACTCTCTGGTCACAGGGAATTTCACTGCATATCATTGGAATATTATTGCGCAAGAGTTGGCAAAGGAGACTGCGTTTGCGCTGGAAGAAGTCACGACAAAGTATTTTCATCACTGTAATGGAATTTTGGAGATGTTTCACTGCGTGTGTATGAAAGCCAAAGCAGATCATCGAGATGGTTTGGTTCACTCATGCTCTGTAGCTGAAAATGTGTGTAGCGACTAAGCTGCAAGCACAGTTCTATTACTCTCTCCGCGCGCCTTTGTCCTTCGCTTGAAAATTCCGGTAAGCTTAGCGAGTGATTGCCTTGAATATTTATGAGGAAACGCAGCTTGGTAACAATGGCGGAAGGATTCTTGGAAAGGGAATTGAAAAAGAAATACTACGAAAAGCGATGACGGAATATCTTCAGGTTCCTCCGGAGAACGTTATCCCTCCTCTTTCTTGTTTTATTCTAACGAATGTTATACATACATTGTCTGGAGCATTTTTCATACTCTTAGCCTTGCCCAGATGACTCCACTTTTCGTGGGCTCTAAATTAAAAATGATTCATGTCGTATGTTTCTTATTTGGGGCCGTGATGGTTACCCGCTTCTCATGAACGTTTATTCACTCTCCTCATTAGAAACACGCCGAAATCCTTCATCCAAGAATATAATAACCGAAGGTAATATTTCTCACTCTCATGTTATGTGTAATCACAATATAATTTGCTATACCTGCGCTGGTGACGTCAAGCGTGTAATTTGTGTTCCTTCCTTTTGGTATAAATTTTCTTTTACATAAAATGTTTTCCAGGTTTACTTCTTTTAGGATTCTTCAGAACGTTCGCCTATTTGAAAGATAGCGCATAGTAGTAAAAATGAGAAGGATGCCGCAATAATTTAGTTGTTTTTACATAATATACAGAATTTTTATGAGGTCAGAGACAAGATAGAGTATGAAAGGTTCTTCTAAGCTATATTTCGAGTTTTTCACATATTAGCATAGATTTAAAGAATGGATTTATATCGTATTAGTACTCGATTGGAAATGATTATTTGCAGATTACCCCACAAAACAATCAAAATGATTTATAAATCTATGAATTTTAATTTAAGGCCTGAAGAAATTCCATAGTTGGCATTCACCTTTTCATTTAGTATTGAAACTATTCTTTACATTTTCAAGGAACACACCATTTATTTTTGTACATCTGAAAGTCATTACTTTAAATAGACAAGTTACATTCTGAGTCTTCTGATTTTCCTTTTCTCGGCGTGTTTTTGAGTTGACTCCTTAAATGCCATGGGGTAAAAATAAGTGCTTTGAAAAGGAAACCTGCCAACCAGAAATCTTATTTTACCCTTGACCGTCTGCAGACCTTTGGCAGGCATAGCTGAAACCTTCTTTGGAAGAATTTTTACAGCTAGGTTGGTAGCGCTTCGATATGGAAATGTTTGCTTCAACAGAGAGTTATTCTTTGTGTTTTAGACAGTTTCATAACACTTTATGTACTTTTAAGTGTTTAAATTTCTTATAATTTTCATTCTCATTCCTATGAAATATCTCCGTAAGAGCATTCTTATTCCAAAAATTCAATTATGCGGAAGGGATTTGTTTAAATAAATGAAAAAGCTCATTATTGAGGTGAAGCTAGGCCGAAATTGTCTTCTCTTCAACCTAACGTCAATTTTAATGCATACATTAAATACGATATATAGAATTAGAAGAAAAAATACAACTACAGGACAGAATGCTTGGGTTAATGAGGTAAAATCATTCTCGACCGAAGGCTGAAATCTGTCGGATTAAAAAAAAAGAGGTTAGGATGAAATTATTTCACTGGTAATAATGTATTTTGGTCCTGTAATAGGAGGTGTAAAAAATTTCTCAATTTTTATCTTGAAATATTACTTCCGCCTCTGTCTTGCTCATATCTATGATCATATGAAAGTTACTTAAGTGTTAATGATGCTGATTAATGGCATTCATTTCGGTCTCTCAGTGTCGAACTATATTATTATTTCTTTTTATTTGGTAGTACTTATGATTATTGTTATTTATTATTATTATTACTTATTAATTATCATTTATTTTTATTTATTATTCAATTATTAAACTGTTATTCAGAGGGAGATAATACTACACTAACATGAACTTGAAACACTAATTGCGTTCTGGTTAGTGAGTAGAGCAATAGTTAATTACTTCAACCCTCATCCTGCCTAGTAAACCTCATTGCCCTGATTTTGAGTTAAAATCGGCCTCAAAGTTCATTAATTAATAAAATCGAGAAATATTTCCTGAAATCTGTTATAAAAATTAAAATTAAAATTATATAATGTCCCTGATAGGATCAACAGATTTTATTTTGGTTCTCTCACAAATAACGTCGTAGCTAGATGTAAATATCTTCGGAGTATTGAATTCTATCGTATTTATGAAAATGGAGAAAACCTTACCTTCCCAAATAGCGAATTGCGTATGGAAGATATTCGCGGAATCACTGCGCGACCAGTTTATTGGTCTCTTCCGCAAAGTTGCCCGTTGATGTCGAACGCTTCATCTCTCTTTTCCCAGCCATCAAGAATTTTCCAAATTCCTCTCAGGAGAAAAGGAATTTCGTAAATTTCTCGTCATCGGGCAATAGGAAAGGAAAACTCATAGACGTCGTTGGGGGGTTGGGAAAGAAGGACTAAAATGTGATGGTGAGAGTGGGAGGTGCAAAGGTGGGGAGGTGACCTCGCCTTGACATTTAAGGATGATCCTTCCTCTCCAAGAAAACATTTAGCAGCGGACTCTTATCGTTTCTTTTTTGCTTGCATCACCGCCGATGAATTTTTCGTCCCCAGGCGACTCCCTCTGTAACCTCAAAATCTGTCATATTAGTTAAGACCCGGTTTTATATGCGCCTTCTATCGAGTTTTTTTGAGGTTGTCGATACACGAGTGGGGATGATTTTTCCTCCGTAAGTGATTCGATGTGGGACGGGTTAATAGGCGGGAGAATTTCGTCATGATTTTGTTAGCTTTCAGCCGAAGGCGGTATGCCGCCAAATGGTCTGCATACTTTCGTATTACTTTGGGCAACTAAAATATATTTTGCCCCTTCGTACATAGTTTTGTGGAAACTTGAACTTTTAGAGATGAAAGAGTGGCTCTTTTTCCGGGAGAAATTTTCGCATTTGCTGGGAATTGCGATGAATTTTATTTTGGACTTTGGAGTCGCAAAGAAAAGAAGAAGTCACTATGTCAATGGTGTTTTATTTCATATAGAAGAGATTTTGTATTCATTCACGTCTGTCTTTGCGGAATTTCCCGAAAATTATTTTCTCCAATGAACTACTACAAAAATTAAAAATATCTCCTAGACCTACTAGTAGAAACTTTTGGCCTTCCATAAGTGGGTGTCGACATTTTCAATATTTGTGCATTTAATTTCATTAATTATCTTTTAATGAAGTCCATAATTATTGATCAAGCGTCAATAAAAGCTCTATTTCCTACCATAGAAGGAATACGTACATTTCTTTAATCAATCTAGTCCTCTATACTATTACAAGTTGCGTTTTCGTTACGATAATTGTGAAAAATACGATCTTCCAAGCATTTTACATTGGGTCGTATATAGATGCAAACGATAAAATTCGGCAGCATAACCCTAACTCACTCTTCATAGTTTATTGATGATGAATATGTCATTCAGTGTTCCATCTTATATAAAAAAATAATATTATTTTTGGGTGACCGTGAATTTGTGTCATCAATTTCTCTCACTTTAACATCGGTTATGGAATTGAAGCATATGATCTTCTAACTCAAGTCAGCTTATGGTATCGATACTTAAAATACGCAACTCATAAATTTTTAAGAGAGCTCAAATAATCGCTTTTCTTAAATAATGAACGGAGACGTAGTCAATGATTCACTTAATTGAAATTCCTACGATTGCCAATTTTGTGTTTCCTGTGAAGTAACTCTCATTTCAGTGGTCTCGCGATTCACTCTTACGAATCGTATAATAATTACATTTTTTATTGCGTAACAGAACTTTCTGATGAACGACAGTGAAACGTATTTCTCGTACAAAATTCATATGCAAGTTTAGAGTGATGCTGTACAGTAAGATTAAGAGATCGTTACCCGGATAAGACATGATGGTTAATCTTATCCTTAAAAAGTCACGAGATATTTTTCAATTATCCAAATTACTACCGGTTGGTAGTTTAAATTAAAAAATAACGTTTGTATCGCTTCATGTCCTTTAACTACCTTAAATTTTGCAACAATTGGAGTGCGAAAACATTTCACCACTCGAGTACATACGTAGATAATGAAATCGGAACAAATTCGGACTCCGTATCTGTAAACACAGTCGATGAGAGAGCTATTCATGAGAGATCCCATGAGCAAATTGACCTCTTACGCCATTACAAAGGCAAAACATCATAGGTACGACATTTGTAGTATTTTCGGCTTTACCCTCAATGAGGCAAGAGGTGACAGTGAGTTTTGTATGTATGCACATACCTTTCAAGCAATATTTGGGCAAATACGATTCTTTCCGGGTTCTTTTCCGGGTAAGGCTGAGCCTCGCAAATGTATTCCAGAAATTTGAATAATTAAGAATTGCAAACATTTGTTTAAGTACATTCAGCAGAAAGGTCACTATGATAATAAATGGAAGTAGAAATATAGAATCAAGCAGCAACAGACGAGATCATAACTTAAAGACAAGATGCTTCCTTATTGGTACCAGAAAAATGTATTAATAAATTATTCGATCCTATTATAGATTGTTTACCATGAATTGATGACTATTGTCACATATATTTGATCAACATGACGTTCGATTTTATTCATTCAGATTTTAGAAGTATCTCTGTGGTCAATAATGTTTCATTGGCGCATGCTTTAGTAGAATATGGTTTATGAATTACTTTCCTATAGCTGTAGCAACGAAGAAAAAAATAGTGTGTTGCAGTATCCACAAAATATAGAATTATTTAAAAACTAGCCACAACTCTTGAAAGTGAATACTAATAATAGCGAATAAACATATGACTGAAGATGTGTCATATACCTCATGATGAATGGTTTGGTCAAAACCGAAGGATGACTTATGATTTTCTTGTTCATTTTTGTTTGATTTTCTTCCTTAATAGTACGGTCAGATCATATTGAGCTAATGCGCCTTCATTAGGAATTCATAAGATACACTCTTTTCATATTCATAGAAATAGAATACTATTTATAACTTCCAGGAAATGGAATGACCTCTGAAAATATGAAGAATATCCTTCGAGTGGATAGAAATAATGTTTCATGCCAACATATTCCTTGTCTAACTGCATAGCGTGCCTTAGTGTATACTGAATATTTAATTAGTTTAAGAATACTGAAAAACTCATTTTAATTTTCACTGTATTTAAAGTGCAGTTTTGCTTTAAAAGGTCTAAGATGTCAGTATAGGTATTATTTTATTGCAATTCAGCGTTATTTATAGACGAACAATTATACTGAGGCAATGTCTGTATTTATAGACCTCTCTTTGTATATACGATTTCCATAAAAAACGTGGTGAGACTCTGATTCGAATCTCAATAGATCTGAGGAACTGTCCGGAAAGTTTAAGAACTGGGTTCGTGTCCCGTTCACGTTGACATTCATTGTTTCTGTTAATTCCTCTGAATTGGGAATTTTTCGAGGTGCACAGTATATCGTGGAAAGTAAATTATAAAAAAATTTTGATTAACTTTTCACGATGGAATTATCCTCATCATCATACATTTGGATGATACTATTGGATATTTATTGAACATTGATTATAATGAGCGATTATAAACGTTCACATTGTATCCTTACTATATCATATGTTATTATGCCTATCCTATAGTTTTAAGCGCATTGGAAAATATATCCTCAATCCTAGATATCTGTAAGTGAAGTATATCTGAAACACCAAATGAAAAACTGCAGTGTCAATGTTTAAGAAGCTACACACTTCATTAAGAGTTTGAAACTTTTACCTTTGTAATACCGCTACTTGTCTATCGTATTTTGCGGAAGAAAGTAGTTTAGTTTATTTTTTGTTCGTATGACTGTCCCGAGAAAATATTTGCTTTGAAAATGTCGCTCCTACATCTATTCATTTAGTGTCGTGCAGCTTATCTGACCGAGTTGAATAGAACAGAAGACAATCTCTCCTACGTCACTGGAGAAAGTACTCTTTACTTTTCTCTTATAAATTTAATTAACCAACCAATCTGCGAGTGATTCACTCATATATGCAGCCGAATGATAGGATGAGCACAAAGAAAGCTCAAGTCTTATATAATCACTTTCTCCACCGACAAAGCAGTTTCTCTCTTTGCATAAAAGGGCATTCAGTTGGATGAAATCTAGCATCATCCTTTAAAAACAGAGAATTCCATCAAAGTTTATTAATTGCTGAATTTGGGTGAGATATAAATGTTACTTTATCTTATTTACTCAAGATATGCTTTTGTACCACATCAAACTGATGTATTTTATACGGATGTATTTGATGTTGATACAATCAAAGTCCAAGTTTGCTTGCCTGAGGTTATGAAGTTCCGTCTGAGAATTAAATAATGTTATATAATAAGACAAAAAACCCCTAATCCTGACAATTGAGAACGCAATACCGATTTTTATAGGTCAATCGAAGAGACGATCAGAATTTTGCTTATTTTTACTTTATAGTAATTTCTTAGCTTATATTAACATTTATTGGCGAATGCAGTATCAATCTCCGAGGTGAACACATAAAATAGCTATTTTCTATCTCTAGAGATAAAAAATAGAGGTAAAAAATAGATAGAGACTTAATTCTGAAGACAGTCACATTCTTTCTTCGTTAGTGTCAAGATCGTTATAAATTTTTCACCGTTTTTTCTTTGTTCTCTCTATATTTTATATTCTCTCACTATTTTATTTCTTATCGTACATTTATAGTATTTGGCCCAACGCATGCCCCTTTTTAATCCCATTCCCTTAGTTTGTTGCAACCCAAAGGCAGAAATGATTATTTAAACTGTATAGGAATATTTCCTCTAGCTGCGTGTCTGGGCAGCCGCACTATACTTTTTTAAGCACCATCTAATTAATTTTTCGAGCCCCCACTATTAATCGAAAAATTAGAAAGCCTTTTTTTCACCAGTTCATTTGTAATTTTGCATGTTATGAAATGTATCCTGGGATTACATGTTTCATTTCGTCATTTAAATGAGGAAAATTGCAACTTAAAACACTTCCTTGATAAGTAAGTAAACCTTCCTTTGTAAGCTAATCACCCGCAGTAATATCTTGCCGACCGAAGATGGAAAAGAATAGAGAGAACTATGATTAAGAATGAAATGGTACTAATTATTCCTCGATATTTAGAAGTTATAGAAATAACAGGTATATACAGATATAGAAAGCCGTATGTTTTTGTTACGAGTCTGTATGTAATCGATGCAGTAATACAGATTCATGGATTTTATGTCGAAACACATATATGCACATAACACATATGCAAAAGGAGTTCAACAACAGATTTATTAGATCTCACTCGATTTTGTATTTATAAAGCTACAAATTACTAATGGAGTTTAAATAAGCTTACGTTATTTCTTATCTTCACTAACCTATCTCACGTTATTCTTCTACTTCATGTTTAAATTAGAATTTTCTGCAGTTTGCTTAATCAAAACAGACTAATATCACCGAATTTTACTCGCAGTTTCTTGCCAGTCATTTTCATGGGATTAGGCGACTTATATAAAGCGATCTACTAAGGTAAGAAGATATAATGATCCTAATTTTGAATATCAGAAAAACGCGAACAATTTTGGGCGAAAATACTTTTTCGAAAAGGGAAATCACTCTCTCTGAACGAAAGCGTGAGAGTTAAATACTTAGTCGAGGTGTTGTCCAGGTTAACTATGGAAACACTCTTTCCACATGTCTATGTTGGGCGATCATAATCGAAAGTGTTCCTTCGGCGGACTTCGATTAACGGTTTTCTGACTAAGGGAAGACAGCGGCATTGCTAACGGAATTTCTTTTCCCTTTCCTCCCGTCCATTTCTCAATCCCTCTCCCCTATGAGATTTCGGTCGCGTTGGGACAATTCCTCAAAGGCGGTGCTGCTATCTTGTGGAAAGAATCCCATACGCACCCTCTCGACATATAATTTCGAGGAAAGTGAAATTGACTCTATTAAAAGTAACTTTTAAAAATATTTTGAAAATATTTTCTCTATAATGTCCCAGGTATATTTATCAAAGCGAACCCAAATTATTATTTATTAAGCCCTTACATGTTTTACAGACAGTGAAACCCGGTTAAGGCGCATTTCAGGGGGCCAAGTGAAAACCGCGTTATGTGTAGGATAGCTTTATAACCGGGTTATGTAATTCTGGGTGCCCTTTGTCCTAATTTTTGAAGAATGGTCTGTTTTTCGCTCAAGAAGAGCATCTTCTTTAGTTACTTAATCTTAGTCACTCTGCAATGAAAAAATTTTTACCCGACAGACAATTATAATACATAATGACGAATTTTCCAACAGCAAGGGTGAGATAACATCACCGATCTCTTTAAGACTTTGTTCAATATTCCCCCCCCCCACATTCTCTTTCTGTTTTATTCCATATGTTTACAACTTGAGATTGCGAAGAAAGGAAGCATTGCCAAGCAAAATTTTAATCTGTACTCTGAGACAAAAGTGATAAAGAAGATCTCAGCGTTCGTATAAACTCCGTACTGTTATAGAGATGGCTGTGATTCGCGGTAGTTTCATTTTATTCACACAAACTAAGTCATACGAAATAATAGATTCACAAGGAATAATTTTAGAGACACGCCAAACGTGAAAAGAGAGCGGCACAGATTATGTAAAAAAATTTTTAGTTTAAAAAATTTAGCGGGTTTTAGTGCATCTGGGGACGGGAAAAATCGGCTTTTTAAGCGAGAGCGCCTTAAACGGGTTTTACTGTGAATGGAAAAGATAACCGTAAGTCCAGCGTAAAAATGTTGCGGGCAGAAAACGGTCTTCTGACCTTATTTGCCTCATGCAAATCGCCTCTCGTGTGACCGAATTCGCTGAAGGTTAATTCCACTGGGTGGATTTTTTTGCCTGCATTTATTTGGTTCGAGAGACTGCGTTTTCATTAGTAGGTCCATAAAAGATGTATTGCTGTCAAGGCGTCGTATTTTGGACACTCATTCACAAAATCAAGGAGAACAGTCGGGGTGAGGACCTTATGAATGTCTGGGAGTTCTTAATTATGTATCGAAATCGTATAATATATTTAATTTTCGGGTCGTGCTTCTGGTTTCGACATCTTCATCTATTGTTTTGTGCAGGTTTCACACTAACCCTCACTAATATGACATTCCTTTTATTAGATATATCTTTTATTGATTCACCTACGTTTTTAAATCCAGAGTCTTCTAATATGCGCTTCTCTCCCTAATCAAACCAATGTCGGATTTTTTAAACGATGAAATTCAGTAAGAGATAGCTTCTCAGTTTTATTATTACCAAGGTAAAGCAGTTACAAAACAACTAATTTACGTAGATTCACACAAAACACTCTCTTGAGCGAAATAGAGGTTTGAGGGTCTCATCTACCTTTTAATCTTTTTTAATAACAACCTTTAATATGCATAAAAATTAACAAATATTTAATATTATATTTAATATTATATTAATATTTAATTAACATATATTCATGGTTTAAAAAATTTACATTAAAAAGGCATGAATGTCGGAAATAAGAAAAGATAGAATGGTTTTTTGTGTTTTTATGGAGCAAAATACTAGTGTTATCAATAATAAATTTAATAATTATATTAAAGATATAAATAATTTATTGAGATATTATTTGGTAAATGAAGTGGAATCCGGCTATTGTAGTTTGTGTCTTTAACACTTTCAAAAACAATATGAAGTGGCATACACTTTGAGCAAGATCCATTTAATGATTTTTAAGATCTTAGCTTCATAATGATAGCTTAGAACGGCTTTTCTCGTGATAAATATAGTTTTCTTATAAATCTATATCTATTAAATAAATGAGAGTCAATATATAGCTTACTTTATCACATTAAGCATTGACGTGAGAAATTTTAATCTCTCAATACCAATTTTACGACTACTTCTAAAGAGATCGTACCATTATTTTAACCCATGATCTTCTCTAATAATACCTGGAAATTATATAGGAATTCATTCACATTACTCTTCGTTTTTTCCTATCTATAATACCTGTAATTGATGGAACATAATCTGTGCTTTGGAATTACAAACATAGCATACCTGTACGATGTGTGAATCAATGTTCGGTATGGATGTGAAATAAATTTCATCTGGGGGTGATTCATCACGTGTTACTTAACACTGTTTTCATTCAGTGTAACTACGATGAAACATGTCACGGACTTGCTTAAATACAATAAAGAGCAATGCATTCCCAGCTGGACGTTCTGCTGCGGACTTACATTACCTTACCTAATTATGCAGATTTCTCACAGGTCAAGAGCGCTATAGGGTGCCTTGAGCATCGTTTTGATAAATGAGGTACATATCCGAGAACGAATCTTTCTTGAAATGTTTTTATATACTCGAATGACTTTAGTTTAGAATCCATCTTGTCCTGCCATGGTGTTTCGAATATTAATGAAAATTTTTGAATCGGCTTCATTCTTATCAATGATATTCTATCGAGTTGCCTCCTTTTTGAAATATCGACCTGTTTCTTTCTTTCTAAAGGCAATATAGAAATTTTGTTCATCATAAGAAATCACCAGATAATGAAATCTTCAATTTCAAAATTCATAATAAGGAAGTGAAAATATTTGCATGTTATGTAACACTTTTCAATCTTTTATATCTTTTTATGACACCTTTTTTTAAGAAGTACGATTCATTTTCCTCCAAGATATTTGTACACTTATTAGCATCATTGTTGATAACGGGGGGTTCCGTTTTTTCGTTTATAATTAGTTTTATTTCTCACGTTTGGATTTATGGTTCTTTTAATTAGAAGAGATGCAACACAATATCAACATTTCATAATAATTTCTGAATATTCAAAGCCAAAAATTTCTTCTGCTTTTATAATGTGATTTTTTTCAAAGAAAATATATAAAATATCTGCACATGAAAAATTATTTATTGAGTTTATTTTCTATTAACTAATCCGACGTTTGTAAACGAAGGAATACCGAAAATTGATTTATAAATAGTGCGATGATAAATGATATACCTCTTAAATGTACGGAATCGGATCATTGCTGTTGCAAACCCAGTATCAGTTATTATAATACTTTACTTGAATCGTATTTTTTATTTTATTTTTTTTTTGAAAGAATCTTCATTTCCTTGATCCTGGGGTCTTTGGATAGCCGAGTGGGCAACGCGTTCGGCTTTGGTGAAAGCGTTCCTGGGTTCGATTCCAAGTGGGGGCTCACGTGCGAAATGGCCTCTCCAGCTGTCGACGAGCTTTTAAAAATAATTATTGCTATAACTTGATCCCTTGGTACTTTTCTCAGCATTACTACAAATAATCCTATTTAAAAATGTACAGATGTACACTGTATGTAGTAAAAGATGGAAAATTTAGAAAAAGACACAGTAGGATAATAACCTTAAGGATTGTGAAGCCTGTATAGTAGACTGAAGTATATTAATGAAAATTGTGTATAGTAAAATAGATAAAACTGTTAACACATGTTACATTAAATATGTAATATGAAAATTTTAATTAATCACGAAAATTCAATAGAAACAGTACTATTTGATAAAACAATGTGCAGAAAATACTTCGTATATGTTTCTTAAAGTGATGAAATTTAAAAACATTTAAGAAAAGATATTGAGCATATATGTTACACTGCTTTAGCAATATATGTTTATGATATATCAGAAGTGCATTGTATTGTACTTAACTTTCATTGTGCCTTATTGTTATTTTAACTGTACTGCATGTTATTTGTACAGTGCATTCTTGTCCTTCTCAATGTTCTTTATAGTTCACTATCGGAAAGGCAAAAAGAAACCCAAAAAGATCTTTTCAATGAATACTATTCATGTAAGCCCCCTTTTCAGACCTTGATGACCGTCATTTGTAAAGCTTAAGCAGAGGAAGGAAAGTCCTTTGTGGAAATAGAAGGTCAATTTTTTATTCTTGCAGCATTCAGTTCGATCAATCTTTTCCCTTTAACACATTCGTTCCGCTCCTTTCCATCTCCGATCTCATTAGTCTCTCTTATTGCTCTCTCTCCTTTTACTCAGCCTCTGCGATTAGTCCACACAGAATCCCCGCAATACCTTTCCATTTAATCACTTTCTTTGCTTCTATTTGACGATTTCCTTTGAAATAAGGATACAACTTAAAAAGTGTATTTTCCCAAAAAAACTCATTTCTTCTCTTCACGAGTCAAATTTTATTTCCAATTTGAATTGAGGAATTAATATTATCAGCTACGAATCAAGCGGCCCATGATTCGAATTGCAACATCAATACGATATATAGTGGAAAAAGACTATCAAAATAAGGGATAACAGGAAATATCTGATAACGCAAATTTCAGCATTGGTTGGTTTTGTTTCCTACAACTTTCAGTGTACATTAATTCGCTGAACTCGTAAAACAACTGTTAACACTATAAGATTTCTAGGACCATAGGGAATATATTCCCATAAATTTCCTATAAAATACACGGAAAGCTGAAAGTTGAAATGCATTCAATAAAAGAATTATCGAATAACATATATATAAGAATATTTTCGAAGCTTATTTTGCGTTTATTATGCTTCCAAAAATCGGGTGCGTCTTCCAAAGAGGTTCTCAGGTGGAATCGCGAATTTGAGACGAAATCTGTTTAGCGTGATAGAGAATTGAATTTTTTAAAAATAACCGTTTTTGCCCTAGAGGTTGCGGGTTATGTAATCGTGGCCAATCAACGTATTATTTTTTCTTCATTTGATATATTTTTATAAACATATCTGTCTTTTATAAATGTACCGCATATATAGTCCACCGCATAAATTGTAAGACATACATGGGCGATCCAATTTGGATCCTGAATTTAAGAAATGTGTCCTAATGAGTAACGAAGGGCAGGCCTATTAGTTTGACTGTCAAAACAGTCCAATTCCCAGGTTTCAGATTGTTTTGTTGACCGTGACCGAACTTGCCGGCCGCTATGGCGGTGTAGTTATCGTGCTAGCGTATGTAGCAAGCAGTGCATATAACAACAAAAAAACACATGTTAAATTTAGTTAAACTAAAATTAAAATTAAATTAATTAAACGAGAAATCAAGTATAAACAGACAAACATGGTTAGATTAAATTATTCACCAGTAGGGTGGGGGTTTGATAAGATATGCTGACTAACCAGAGGAGCGGAGTTGGATGACGGCCATCTTGATTATTGATGTCATAGGAAATGAATAATTAATTTTTCGGAAAAAATTTTCCGTGGACAGGATTTGAACCACTGAGAATTGGAAATTCTTTGGAATAATCTTTGGAAGCTGAAGCAGACACCTTAACCACTCGGCCATTTGGAGGATACATAAGTTGCAAAAAGAAATAGGTAATAATGCAACAAAGAGTTTGGTATTTTAGGCTACTGCATGCACCCACCAGATAATGACATAAGGCAGATACATTGAAATGAATACAATAAACAACCATATCTCGCGAACCAGTGAAGAGAAATCCCTACCCTAGACAAAAATGGTTATTGTTTATATACAATTATCCGTTATGCTAAATAGGTCTCGTCTCAAAATTGCTTTTCCACTCGAGAACCTCTTCTTCCTAGGTTCACGACCTAAATTGTGTTATCGTAAAGCAGGTTTTTCTCCTTATGTTCACTAATATATATGCAGTATTTCTGAATATGGATATTAAAGAGCGATTGAATACAGTTCATAAACTTTCAGTTATTTTATAAACAGCTAAATCTAAATCTATTGTTGAAAGTATTTAAAAGCAGCATTCTGTTGTTTTTGTAGACTAAGTTTATTTACATTCTATTACTTATCTTTAGAATATTTCGTTCTTTAGATTGAGTTAAAAAATTGACCAAAATCAGAGTTTTTACAAATTGCACGCTTGTACTGTAGATAATATGTATTTAGATCTTCAGTTGGATCCCGTTTAGCTCCTTTTAGAAATATTTTAGACTGGAGTTACTTACTTAAGGAACCTGGTTACTACTTTTGTTAAGAGACTAAGCGAGGTCAGGCTTCGGGATACGAAATTTTCGAGATATGAACTTTCCAAGATGCGAATTTTTGGGGCCATGACCTTTTCGTGATAGCAAATGTTCATAATACGGCGGTTAGTGACCAATTAAGTTCATATATCGACGTAACTCTGCATAAGGAATAGCGTATGTCTCCGCGTAAGGATCAGTAGACAGAGAAGCGATGGGAACCAGAAGCGAATGAATATCTACGTATCGAGCGCGAATATTAAAGAGATTGGGTTGGTAAGGCATCCTCCCAATTCCATGGAGAGCTCTCTTTTTTAGCGCACTTTTTCCTCACCTCTTAATCCATCGCCACCCTTTCACCACGCGTTAGGAGGTGAGTTGGTCACTCGAATGTCTCTTCGTTGCCGACCTTAATTTCGCTAAGGAAAAGTTGTTTATTTTTTTCGGAGGCATCCGGTTGAGGGAGGGAAACGGGTGCTTTGGAGATCGGATGCTGAACAGGTGCGTAGCAAGGGAATTTTGGATGAGATGGAAAGTCGGAACACATCTTCTTGATAGTGACAGTCAACTCGTTTTTCTCCATCCAATGGGTTCTTATATTCTACTTCCTTGCGCTATGATAGCACTTTTTTGCCGGTATTCGTGATATCAAAATAAAAAATGTTGGAAATTATTTTATTCGTCTCTGGTAAACCCCATTTTCGAGCATTTCAGGGTTTAAATGGTAATTCTACCATAATTGGATGAGTAATTTTCAATAAATATCGATCTGAATTAATTAAAGGCCAGAAAACTTCATATTTTCTTTCTCGCATATTATAAGATTTTTGTAATCGACCAAAATAATTATCTGCATTTTTTTTCATCTTATAGTATCTACTAGTATCGATTTCATAGGGCAGTTATTTTTGATTTCTCATAAAAACTTATTTTAGAACGATTTATATTACAACATACCTTCCCAAAATTTGTTATCGAACCCCTTTCATTTATAAATACCATGTAATAGAATCCTAAAAAGAATTATATATAACTAGAAATCAGTACTTTCTGGCTTTTTTGGAAGCTTTTCAAGGACGATAAAAATCAATAATTGCAAAAATCTATTTCGAACCCACATGTTTTCGTGATCTCCGATTCTTTGCCTCCCTTAAAGGGCGTGTGTCTCTGCAAAAAACTGTTTTCCTGAACTCGTTGGCAATGACCTGGACTTGCCGCAATCCGAGTCAGATTTTTACTTTGTTTTCTACAGCAAGAGTGTCGTCATTCTCTTTGGCCCAAGTCTACTTCAGTTTCGATGTCAGCTTATCCATTAACTCATAATAAGTGGGTTGCTCCGCCGCTTTAATAAAGTGATCTTATACACGACAGCCTATTTTATATTCAATATGTGTTGTACATTACGTTGGATGGGGGTGACGAACTATATCACGTGCCTTAAGTGGCACGCAAGACAATATTTTTGGCACGCGGAACTCGGACATATCTTTTTTTAGATATTCTTCACCGAAAATATTTAATCAAAGTAAATATATGTTGATTCCCTTAGTTAATGTTGTTCTTTCATGAATCATTAACTAGCATGTAACTTCGATCATCATTAAACAACAGAGTTCTAATGCACCTTTAATTGTGACAATACTTATAAAACATTACAAAATGGCACAGAAAATTTTACATAAATTATAATATACACGTTCTGTAGTGATTTTGCCGCATAGCACAAGAGACCCATCAGTATTAATTACCGAGTCCAGAAGAAATTGTTAAAAGGTGTAAGATGTAATTTATAATTCTCGAATGTTTCAGTTTTAATAGGTAGGTAGGTATCAGCTATTATTTCAAATATACTTCATATGCGAAGGGAGAGATTAAAGAATTAAGTATTCTATAATTCAAGTATCATAAGACTAACTTCATTGCTCTCTTAATTTGTCCGCATGATTCTTACGAGCTGTAGTTATTGTCTCTGTTTTCCTCGTATTCGTCACTTCATTAACCAAAACGTTCTTTTTCCCTAGTGATTTTAATCATAATATCAGTTTCGTATGCAATCATCAATTTCCTGTACCGAGTTCTAAAATTTCATGCGAAAATATCTTAAGTATATTCTCCTATTTATTCTTAAATTTCACTATAGTATATGCTGTATTTCTTATTTTCAGCATAATCTTAAATTGATAATAATAGATAGCGATAAATCTAAGAGGCCCAGTCACAGTAATGTAATCAGAAAATGTCACTGCGCAAACGGAGAGATGTTACTGCAAACAGGTTTCTGCGACCAGATATTGGTGATTGGAATCATTTTTCTCTTTTGATACAGAATAGTGGGAAAGTATCTTTCATTTACCTCAGTCTTATTCTTGATGATGGCTGGGATGGAATTAATCATACTTAGATATGAGTGATGCTGAATAATGGCATTTATTTGTGTCATTTCTTATTGAATGCAGGTGAAAAGTCTCGTTGCTCTGCTTTTCGTATATTATTTTCTTTGTATAGTACTCTCACTCAGTGAGGAGCGCAAAGGTAAACTACACCACTCCCCATCTTATCTAATAAACCTCACCCTACGTCAGGGATTAGCTAATGGTGGAGGGTTTTAGGTTCAAATAGGCTTTATAACTTATTGAATACTTTACAGGCAGGTAAAATAATGACATATAAAGATGATTTGTAAATAAACGGAGTTAAAAATGTTTGACTTGAATATTAGTCGTAGTCATTGTTTACCAAGTAATCTTTAGTAGCTACTTAAGTGAACAAAATATGAACAGAAACTTTAATTGAACTTCATGATCCAAATCCAGACACTCTGTACAGGAGATGATCCTGCCCATTTATCTGTCACGCAGTGATGTCTCATTCTCTTAATTTATAGAGTGGATCTATGAAAGGAGTGAAAATGTGAGTTTTCTTCCTTCAAATCCTTTTCTTTGACTAATTAATGTATTGATGTGGGTGAAGCAAAATTTAAATAAGGTAAGAATGCTCTGAAAGGGAACTCGCCTCACTAAGTCGGCGCACTAACGCAACATTGTATTAGCTCGACTTAAGTGACCGTTTCTGCGTGCAGAAGATATTCGCATGTCAGCACCCTCAGCATTTGGACAAGGATATCTCTTTCTGACACGCTCCATTTATGAAACAATTGAACGGAAACTCGAACTAGTATTTTTATTGGGACTATCCCCTCTCCACTTCCTTCCATTCTTCTCTTTCTATCTTCCTCTGTACATCAACCTTCTTTTATTTTATTGGTTCGTAACTAGCAATATTTTATTCCTCTCTAACTAAGGTAATAAATTATCTATTCTCATAATTCTATCATTGAATACAGCATAGCTATTTCCATGCGTTTCAGAATCCTTATTCAAAATCGGATCAAATTGACGAGAGTACACACTTTAATCAGCGAGTCCTTTGAATAATTATTATGAATTATTAAACAATTGTTTAAATTATTACGTGTGTTGTTGTTCTCGTTTAAATTTTACTTATTTTGAAGTATATTTTATTAGTATAGTGAATGCATATCGTCTGTGTTTACGTTAATACGATTTATTCACACCATTTTCTCTTCAAATTTAAGTTCAACTTTGGTTTCATAAGTTTTTCTTAATCTTCCCTCTCATGAATGATTCCCTGTTGCGGTTTGTTTATTCCACTGCGTACGTAGATTATTTTTGCACGGTGGGCAGTTTTCTTCTTTTTTCCGAATTTCAGTCTTACCGGAAGTCATCACTTCGAAGGTTACGAAGTAATGATTTCCGGTCATCCCTTCGAAATCGGTGAGCGTTACTCAGATGCTTTAGGACGCAGGATGGGAATCTTTACATGAAGAAGATTCAAGCAAGGACTTAATGTAATCAACTCAGAGAGAGTACGATCGTAAAAGATTTTATCGATGATGTATGCCCTCGTTGTTACATCGACTGCTCTGATTTTGGTAGGAAGATCATAGAAATAGATGCTAGAACCAGTTGATTCAAGAATCCATATTTTGTGCGAATCATAGTCGAAAGTAATCGTTGTAGTAGTATTACTAAAAGTTCTTCGAAATCTAAGGTCATTTCGCACATGTGGGCCCCCACCGAGAATCGAGCCCGGGACCTCTTTCACTATAGGCGAACGCGCTACCCACTTGGCTATCCGAGAGCCCTCCAAAGTGATCGATGAGGAAATACAGGCATGCATGCATCTCCTGCCACACGCCGAATGGCGGCTTGCAGGGTGCATATGTAAATATTTGACGCCTGAAAGAGAAATTTACGATTCAGAGAAAACAAATTACCGCTATATTTTTAATGAGAAGTATTTTTACTCCCGATCTCAATTTCTAGCCGTATCAGTTACAATTAAGATTAATGTTAGTAGGTTATTGAGGTTTTCCACAGCCCACTTCCTATTTGGGCGTCATTTTTTCTATAGCGTAACAGTCGGAATAAAATTTTCTCCCGTCGCAGTCAATCTTTTGTGAATGCGCTATCTAAATTGACCGCTTTCTCTATTGGCACCTATGTCGTTTTATTAATGCGCCAACAGTTGTGGTGTGTTGAGCATCAATAGCTTAAAATGAGGTAAAATTTTACATGTTTAATCGGTAGCCTAATCTAATATCTTAATCAAATATCCATGTTTGTAATGATATGGCAATTCATTAGCATTTCCGTGTATTTACAAGAAACGATAGCTTAGACTGTAAAGTAACGTCTTAGTTTAAATTCCAGACATTTTCAAGATCGTCTCATAGAAATAATTACCCTTCTAAAGCGATCTAACTCACAATTAAATGAATGAATGAGAAGAAAGAAGAATGGTGTTATGAAAGGATTGTTTCAGTCAGATTTGCTTTGGGAGAGAGCTAAATTTTACTAGTGAAGACTTTTTTATATTTTCCATAAAATGTCCTTATTCTGTCTTCATTTTATTCCCGTGTCTTTGTTTTATTTCGTTATGTTCGTTAATGAAGTTTTAAAATACAGTGGAAATAATTTCACACGAAATGTAGGAGACCAACTGACACATTTCGCTTAAGTCGAGTTTTGTGTTAACCAAAATCCCTTATAATGCTACCCTCTGCTTTCAGATAGAGATGAATATTTAGGGACAGATGACAATATATCCTATGCTGAAACACGTCATAAGTTTACATTTATCGAATTAATAAACTATTATGTATTGAAAATTTATCCATTTAATTCAACAAAAATATTTGTATTGATATGTAACTAAACAAAAACGCAATTAAAAATACAGAATGTTAATTTTTACGAAGATCGAAGTCCCACCATAAATGCCGTTTCGTGTTAGTCGAAGAATTATCGTTGGATTCCCACACTGCAAACTATAAAATATTTTCGTGTCAATCATATTCTCATGCATCCTATTCCACTCATGATTTTCTTTTCGATATGAATGTAGAATTAAACTAGTGAAGGTTTGGTTTAGCTTGCTGTGAAGAGCGAGTTAATACATAAGCAAGGAAGAGAAGAGGTTGGCAAGTACTGCCTTCAGGAGAATCAAAGTTATGAAGTTGCAGGAAATTGTGCAGAATGTCTTAAATGCGTCATCAATTTTGTCAGATTGACGCGTTAAAATCCTTCGGTTAAGAGCCACACCCTCGCTCCAGTTCCCTCGGACTTCCTTCCGGTTGACCGTCAACAGCGTCCGCATGACAACCTCCAGACGCCCTTTATCACCCTCCAATTCACGGCCTCCGGTTCGACATTTGCAGACTTCCACAAGTAGATCAGATCGTATGCATTGTCCCTTGGCTGCGTCAGGAACTCCGTGACACTTCTTCGCCTTCTTTTTCTTTTCCGTTTGCGTCTTTTGCGGCCTTGATCGCCGTCGTGTTTCCCGGTTCCATCGAACTAGGACTCGGAATTTAGGAGTCCTTGAAGAATTTATGGATGCTGTGAACTGCTCGACCACGTCCGTATCGGAAAACGTTTGATCCCGAAAAAGGAAATTAAATCTGATTGGTAATTTCGTGTCAAAGAAAGAAATTTAAGGGGATACTAGAGAAAAGACAGATGAGGAGCAGGAGAGAGGTTTTTGGAGGGTGAACAGGATGGTTGCCCAAGGTTTATATCAAGAGGTCCGCATTGGCATTTATATAAAATTCATGGACCGAGTATGATGTATTTTAATATTGAAAGCTCACCAAAATTGGTTATTTTGAATACTTATTTCGATGTTGCCTTAAATCGTATAGTTTTTCACCTCTTAAAGTTGATATCGCTAGTATTATTTTCAAAACATCTTTACAGTGTATTTTTTAAGCTTTTGAATTAGCTTTATTATTTCAATAATTCTTTGTCCTTCAATATTCCTACATTTATCTTTTCTTTATTGTTTTCTTCTAGTTTTTAATTCGGCGAAATTGTGATAGACTGTGAGGATTCCAATCTCCCATTTAATCGGTACAATGAAGCAATAAAGTTTTAAATACAGAAATAGAAAAGTAGTGAGAAAATTTAAATAGTTGAACAAAATGAACGATTAATGAGCAGAGAAATTTTAAAAATTCACCATTTAAACAGTCAAAGCTTGTTTTAAAATAGAAAATATAATTTCAATTGAGATTTAATTAATTACGTTACTCATTCCTTAGTTAATTAATTGTTAGAAATGTTATTCGTCGTCAAAGAAAATGAATTTACATGATGTAAAACTGAATTATTGAGAAGATTAGTAACAGAAATTGTGGAAATAAACAATGGTCATAAATAAATATGAGATGCAAGTATTTATATACAATATTGACAAGTATTCATATAACAGGTAACATAAAAATAGACGAATAAGCACGTGTAGATGGAAATTTGTTAGTAACGGAAACCAGTTATACGGAGAAATATAATAATGAATATTATAGTATAGTAACAGTAGAGAAAAGTAACATAGGAGGATCATAGGGAAGAATTATAAGGAGATAAGGGTAAAACGATGAATAAGATTTGGGTCAATATCAGTACGAATTTGCTCCTGAAAGAGTTGTTAAGAATTGCATAATTTGAAAGAGAGTGAGATATACGAGTGATAGTAGAGTGTTTCATAAAAAGGTGAGAACTTTATTCATTTCGGGATTGAAACCGCTATTTAGAAGGATGGATTTCGTGAATTTGAATCTTGCGAAAAGTTTTCGACCCAATGTATACTGTGTACACTTTCCATCATCAAGTATGAAATACAGAGTTTATGATACGGGTGCGAGAGTCGAAGCTAAATGTTAGCTCATGATCTCAAAGGCTGTGTCTCGTTAATGTCTAATATCTTTTGTAAGCAACTTGTCGGTAAATTAACGTCATAATATCTTAATATGTGGGTAAATTAGTAAGTATCAGTAGTAAATTCAAATCTATTTTCTTAAGCGAGGAATTTATTGAAACGCTTATAACTGAGACGGAGACATGGGGTTATGTAAAGAAATGAGGAGAATTTGGAAGGGTTCAGTCTGACAGTCATGCTTTGAGAATCCGAAGCGGTATATTATACAGAAAAACGTAATATTGAAGTTCCTTAATAAGAGAATTACGAGTAGATTAATTTCTGAGACTCTAGAGATTCTTGAAACCACTAATTGGTTTTCCTCAGTTGGAATGGGATGTCCGAAAAATTCAACAACGATATCGCTGTAAATGGGAGAGATTATTTTAAATGTAGAGTAGGTTTAAAAGTTTCCTCCTGAAGTAAAAAGGGAACGAGTATACTACATGAGCTTATTTCGATGGAGTACGACTTATGCCAGTTATTATCGTCTATGCAGTTGCAATTAAGACAATACTAAATTTAAGGATGAAATAATATTTTTTTAATAGTTTGGTAAAGTTACATGAAGAATGATTGCTTTATTTCAATCTAACAAATCTTGTAAGAGAACCGCACAACATATACTTACAGACAAGCTGCCTTTCGGCGGGGGGTCAGGGAATGACTCTACTTACCTAATCGATTATTTTCCGCATCGTTCTGTAAGAGGGAGACACATAACTCTTTTCTCGTTTACCTATGCGAGAAATAAGAGCTGGAGGAAGTTATACAGATGGAAAGCATGTAAATCCTAGTAAAATTTATACTTATTTATATTGCTAAACAAATGAATCATGATCATAAAAGTCATTTTACAACTGGAAAAAAATGTTAATACATTACGATAATTCAGATAACAATGAAACATTTTTAACAATGGCAAGCTTTGCTGAAGGGAAAAAAATTATAGAATCAAAAGTAGGGCAGCCATATCTGAAAAATATCCGATGATAGGAAAATATCCTCGAATTCAGCGAAAGCCTGCGAAAAAAGTATTCTTTCTTTAAATGTATAGGAAGAAAATCTTTCCCACGCAGGCTGTATACAGCCAAATTTAAATCCAGTAGGCCGCATTTGATTGTCTTATCTTCTTCTTTTGAAAATTTAAACTTAGAAATATGCAAGGAGAGAAGACGAAAATGAATTGAAAAATAAATAATAATAAATATTTTCAATATATTTTATATCTCTGATACCGATATCCATTGCTCATCCGCCTTTATTTTTATCAAATATCGCTCCAGCGGATTGGGGAAGTTATTTGGTAGATGTGATTCTAGTGGTACTGTTAAAAATTCTTCGATAACTGAGGTCAGTACTCACGAGAGCCTCCACCGGGAGTGGAACCCGGGACCGCTTTCACCGAAGTCATATCCGAGGACCCACATTTTAAGGATGTTAATTATTGTTTCTTACTTTAAATACCTTATTTTTCATATAAGTTTCTTCGTCTTCCCTGGCAGGGTTACATATACCTTAACGTCTACTTTAGTGGTTCCGGGGACGAGTCCTCATCGTCATACATTACTCTGCCAGGGAATCCTTTTTCCACCTGCATTTCGTCAAATGTAATATCTCCCAGATGCATGTGTGAGAGCCACCTGACATGAAATCCGAGTGCATTTTTGCAGCAGTAATAACAACATGCGATACATGTATGAATAGGCTGGCTCAAGGAGGAATACAAGGAATGGATAATGGGAAGAGTGAGGAAGTGAGAGAATCAAAGTGTGCACCCCTCTCCCCCTCTCTCCTCCGCCCACCATTTTTGAAAATGAGATTTGGGTCAAGGAGCGTCCGCTGGCGTGCGTGCTGCCAAAGTGTCCTGCTCTAATCCATCTCATAGAAAGAGAGAAAGAACCACACCCAAGAGACTCCTTGAAAATCGTCGTGGAATCACATACCTCGCCACCGCTCTACTTTAGTCACCTTCCCATTTTGTGCATCTCGTGAACCAAGGTTCAGCCAGCACGCCACTTCTTCATTATCGAATTTTTTCCGGTGCAGCTCCGGCACTCCAACGGGTATCTTTTCTTCGGTTGAGCGGAATCAAACGTGTTTAGAAATGCACTCGTTAAAATATACTTGAGATATTCTCGTTAAATTGAAATATACTCTTTCCTCCTTTTCCATTTACCGTCTGCCCGAGCAAATGATTTTGGGCCTGATCACGAATTAAATTAATATTGAAAATAATCGAGACGTCTATTTATTTTTTCGATAGTTTTTGCGGAAAATGAGTCGTGAAAAATTGAGGGAATAGTGGAATTTTAAAGGGAAAGCCGAGAAATTCAAACTTTGGTTTTCAGCTCCGAATCTATGAAAATTTTTAATCTCTTTATTATAATTTAAGAATTCCTCAGATTTGATGCTACTACTTATAGATATTTTGCAACAAGATAAAAATCTACCTATTTTATACATTAAGATATTTATAACTATCATTATCCGTTCGCATAAGTTCTTTCGCTTCATTTTGGCACGACTCTTTCTTGTGCTCCAATTCACTTGGCATTCTGCAGCCTAAAATTCATGAACACTGCATGTTTTATAGTAAAAAAATATTTAGTTACATTTGCTGCTTTCTACAGGATTCAAAAATTCTCGTTTTCTTAGTTTAAAAAATAAGGTGTTTTAGATTCCTGAAAATCATTTCTTCTTTAAAAATCGTGTACCATATATGATTTTGGTAATTTGTTTAAAAGGTAACCAGTTAAATTCGATAGCATTTTATTATTTAACAGTTTTTGCCGCTTATACTCATGTTAAATACGTCGGATCTTCCATATCGCATAAGGTTAAGTTTCTCTTTATGTATAAAGATGTTCAAATTGAGGTCGAGATGTGGAATACTTAAAAGTTATCTCCGTTAACATATTCGTGTTCCATTTTATTCCGATAATAGCTCTCTTAATTTGGGTTTATATTTGAGTATTTTCTTATGTTTGTATATGGTAAACACTCCTCCCACGATTTTTGCACATTCCCACGGAGTCAAGGTTGAGAGTTAACGGAAGTGTTTATGCGTCCGAGAGTAATTATTTTAGCCTTAGGGGGAAAGAGTGGGAGGCTCAACCTATTTCCATGGGCCCACTTCACTTTCTTCCTTCGATACTCCTCGCTCTCATAGGCCGCTTTTCTGAAGATGTTCCTAAAAACGTCCGAGAGAAAATTAATGCCTGAACTCCTTTTTTCCTCTTACGCTGACGCTCTTCTTTCTCTTTCTATTTCAGTATCGGTAAAGCCTTAAATCTGGAATTTCTCCTTCTGAAGATGGGATGCGCAATGTTCCCCACATATTACTGGTATTGACATCACACACGAGTTTATCTTTCGAATTCCTGAAAGTCATCCATTGAAATGATGGAATATACAGCATCGTCTCCATCCAACCCTGGTAGTTTGATCGGAAACTGTTCTTTAATTTATTTGCTAAAAGTTAGGATATCTAAGATGATGTCTTGCTTTAAATTAAATTCAGTCAGTCTATCAGTTCTATTCAGTTTTCTATTCAGTTCAATCCAACGTGCTGCTAATTTCACGATATTTTTTGTGAATCGAGTATTATCCAATAAAGTAAATAAGAAATAATCTACATTTACATAAATATCCTGCAAGCCGTCTCGGCGTATTGTAGAGGGGAAAATAATTAGAATGGACCTTAGAATGTCATTTTATCATTTAAACGACATGAAAATCATTTATTCTTTGAATAGGAGAAAAAGAAAGCATAAACATTAATTTTATTCGAACTTTTCGAAAAAATCATGTGGAATATTCAACATTTCATTAAGCATTTATGCTACAATATACTATCATCATAAGCGGTTATTACCTACGCATCCTACAGTGACTTAAGTTTAGATGTGGTAATTTGGTGCCAAATTGGTCAAATATTCTTTGCTCTCCCATCAAGCTAGTCTAGTCGGTTAGTGGTCTTAGTATTTATTATTAAATTTTAGTATTAGAATATTAAGTCAGTAGGTAGAGCTGTAAAACTTATTTTGTTTGAAGCTCTAAGGGACGAACGAATTTGAAAAAGTCTGTCGAGATCGGGCATCGAACTCGGACCTTCCACTTTCCGGACGAGTGATCTAAACAATTGAGATATCATAAATGACCGAAGCTATCTTAATTGTGCGGTCTCAATTATGATTTATGATAGCTACGGTCAACAATTTTTCGGGAAGCTCCTCTGGCAAGTGCACCCATCCGGAGAATTCGAGATATATGATTCAATTTTCGGTTTCGACAGACTTTTTCACATCTATTTATTTGAGAGCAGGGAATCTATTCTCTCCAGAAGGCCGCATGTAACAGTTGGAATCATAAGAAACCATTAGATCGCATATGAAACCAGTAGGCTGCACTTGAGTGGCGTATTCCCTACATACATGACAGATTTAATCGCCAGGTAAACCAAAGGAGAATATTTTCCATTTTTTCCACTTGGCTTTAAAACTCTATTGGGAAACAGAATTATTGAAATACGTTAGTTTCATGAATAGAAGGTCGCATCGTACGCCCAAAAACAATTTATTTTTTATGCTTTTATAATCGCATGGAAAGAAGGAATATCAGCAAAGCCATTCGTCAAAGCTGAGGAGGGCAGATGATTTCACGGTTGAAAGAGAGCAGAGGCAGTAACCATGGCGACTGATGCAAAGAGATTGATTCGAGGATGGAGGGAATACACTTAGAGTGTCTCGGATATCCATCTTGCAGGAAATGGTGTTTCGAATCCATTTTCTTTTTTCGCGGGTTTCTGGTGACGAGCTCGCTGTTTCATGCATGCGAGACTAACAAATATCTCTCGCTAAGAATCTCTGACCGGAAACAATTTTTAGTGCTTGCTAGACCGAAGATCTCTCGCATCCGAGAATTATTATGAAATCAAATATTTTTCAGTAATGAGTGACAAGTGTATCTGTTTACAATCTTAGTAGGAGGTGCCGATGAAAGATTTCCTCTTAAAGTTCCCTTTAACATTTAGTTTACCGGTTTAAAATGTGAGTTCATCAATTAAATTAGTCTACTGGTCTGTGTGTAAAATCGATAACGCAAAGTGAAAGATATCCACTTTAATGTGTACAGGAGGTATCTACTAATTTAATATATTTACGTAATAGATTATCTTATTAGTAACTATGAATCACTGCTGACCCTGCGAATCTCTTCTCTCACATAGAGGGACTAATTGACTTTGTTTGATTGTAAATTTCAATGCGAAATCCACCTATTGACCCAAAAAATACTATTCATTCACAGTTATCACTACAGATTGATTTTAAATGGATTATCAACCGAAAAATCAGCAAAAGTATTGGAGTGGGAGAAGGAAAAAACATTTTTCCAAAATATTTAGACGATATATTTGAAAGATAGAAACTAAGAGTATTATTAATGGATTGTATGGAACAATGATGGTACACAGAAGAAATGTGTTAATTGACAAAATCTTTTAGCAAAAATCTGGTTTTAACAATATTGGAATTGAAATATTCCCAAAAATAGTCTGAGCACTTTTTAGCAATTGAAAAAATATATTGTTTCCTAAGGAAGGATTTACATCATAGTATCGGAAGGTTACACTTAACTTGATTTTTCCTCGTACTGAAATTGGATGCATGTAAACTAATTAATTTTCTTACTATATTATAAGGAGATATTTTCCATTTCGACGTGATGACTTCCACTTGAAGTGATGAGATGGGAAAATATGAATGAGATTGAGAAAAAAGAGCTCAATTTCCGATGTTGTTTAAAATATGTGATTAAAGGTAGATAATCCTGTAACCTGAGAAAGTAATTAAAAGGCACGAAAAACACGAAAGAACTTTGAAAATCAGGTGATGGCCTTATATTCAAGTGTTACTTAAATTAATGTGAAATCACATTGCTTTGAAGATAGTGAGTTGATATAAGAAGAAATAAAATCTTCATTTTTCCACCAATCTAATAGACTTGATTCTTTGTAGCATATAAATGTATGCGCTTGTTTTTTATGGTCGAGTCCTCCAATACTAAACTCGTTGGACTTTCTTCTAATGGCACATAAAACGGGAGAGAACCCATGTTTAAAATTAACGTAGCTGATTTCTTCTAAGCACCGGCTCCTTTTTTTTATCGTAGACTGCCTTTGGAAATCAAAAAGTCGACTTCTTTTTCTAAAATTTAGATCCCTTTCTCATGCCGCCTAATATTCTGTCTAACGATCGGCAATTTTATTCAAATACGAGTGCGTTATTAACAGGTTTTCCATGCTAGAAGCAGCCGATGAATGGAGAGTCGTTAAATTAAATCTCGAGGGCTATAACATCGAACTTTAAAGGTTCTATTTTTGGGTCACGAGGCCAAACGCTTCCTGGCCCCTTCCTTCTGTTAGAAATTCACTTGGAAGCGAAGATCCTTGACGTTTGTTTCCTGTGCCACATATGCTTTTTAATATGATATTCCGTTTGCTTTTTTCCTCTTTTTCTCCTTGTAATCCCGATGAAAAGCTGTCGCTTGATTCCAAAGAGGCGTTCGCGATTGACTTCTGTTTACTTTAATCACACATCCGGCGGTCGTGGGGGAACTTTAATTAAGTTTCTCGTCGGATATCCTAAATTGAAGTCGGGAAACGTGTTCCCTGAACCGAAAGGAAATTAGTTCGCGTAGAAGTTCGTTGCTCAAATATCTCGAGTCATTGTGAGCAGAAGCCTTCGTTTTCTGTTTCATTGTCGATTTTTAAACGATATTTACGATATATCACAACCAATTTAATTGACAGCAATCGAGAGTATATATTTCCATGTATCCATTAAGAAATTCTCAAAAATATTTACAGGAATATATAAAATACTTCAGGGTTTTATATATAGGCATTGTATTTAAAGAGCCAAACGTATAAGAAATAAGGGAAAATAGATTGGATTCTGTGCAGCAAAAGACATTATATTTTAGGATTAAGGATAAAAGATATCTACAATAGAAAAATACCTGCAAAGAAAAAGGGGTATGAACTTATCCGAAAGATTTGGGAAAGAAAAAAGATAGAGATGGAGGTAGAACGCAAGAAAGAATTATAAAATAATTAATGATAAAAAAAGAATCATAAAAATCACGATAGTTCTCCAAACACAGCATATATATTAGGACACAAGTGTTTGTTGTCTTGGTAGCAGAAGATATTGGATAATACATTAGGGAGTATATAAATCTTGGAAAAAATCTTACATAAATATTTTTCTGTGAATCATTCCATAGAAATTTTTATATATTGGAAAGTTATTTTTTACTTAGTATGAATAGTATTCAAGGTTAGATACATTTATGATATCATCTTTATAATGTCATAATGTTACAGAGACAAAGAAAGGTTATCATTTAGTTTCAGTTCAAGAAAAGGCTGTTTTCTTTCTATCTTTAAAGCGATCCACTATTAATATTTTATCATAATCAAAATATCATAATAAGATACTTTGATGGCAATCAAAAATCTTAATTTTTAAACTATTCATTATCATACTAAGGCGGAATTACAAGAAATTGGGGATTTACAACGAACTTATCTTCGGATTGATAACCTTTGATGATAATGACACTATCACATTCATCGATTTATAGTTATTAGAATATTCCTTAAATTTCAGCTCCTTAGTTGTTTCGAATCTCCTAGTTATTAAAAAATAACATTAACGTTGAAATAAATTGACTCAGTGCTTTTGTTCTGTTTTTTGCAGTATAAGATTCAAGGAAGTTGCTTACCTTGCCAATTATAAACATTATCGTATTGTAATATTTTATTTATTTTCAAAATTATCGAATTTTGCTAGCGATTTTATATCTTTTGGAGATGATAGAAGGGAGGTATTATTCATAAATGGTCAAGCATTTAAGTAATATATCAGAACACTTTAAGCATCGAAAGCTGTACTTAATTACCTAGGGAAATGAGTAATTCGTACTTTTTATTTTCTTAAATTAAATACACGTTTCTGCTAATATAGCTAAATATTTTTAAATATCCGTCCGGAAAGTAAAGTACCTGGATTCGAGTTCCAAACAAAATTTTTAAATTTTATATCTTGATTCTATGGACGTACGCGTCGATACGCTTTGTTAAATATGCAATCTCTTAAATTCGATTAAAATTGTAAAAAATATTCTTTTTCCTATGCGATTACATAAGATTGTATTTAAAATTCGTTGCATACATTAAAATATTTCTTCGTAGCTCATATCTAGCCAGTTGATCTATTGCACGAGTCAGTGATTTTTACGTAGTGAATAGTCTGATCCACAGTATCATCATATCCAATTTTTTGTCAGAATATTAATCACATTTCTGTAAGAAAAAAGTTTATTGCTAAACTTTTAGATTTATTATTGGCTCTACGTCGCAAAGAGACTTAAGGCTATTATATATTACAACCTTTAATTAATTGACCATAAATCAGTTTAATAAAACAGTCCCATTTTTGAAGATTAGATTAATATAACTGACATGAAATAAATAAACCATAATCAATTTAGCCATCTCCATTTATATCATTATAGCAGAATTGGTAGACATAGCAAGACTTTGGATTCCCAATATATCTATACTCTTACCGTGGTGGTCTCGGGTTCGATTTAATTCAGTTAGCGTATAAAAAAATATATGTAATGTAAATAACCATGTTTGCCGACTATTTTTGTTTTCTTCTATAGCACATGGCCGAGCCTGGTTATGGTTTCTTTAGTAGAGTTTTGTTAGTGAATATCTGAAGTGAAATTTCCAAATTTCCTTGAGGACCCACTTACAACGTTGCTAGAGAGTACGTAGCATTCTTGAAGTTGCGATCTTGTGCCAATTCACCTTGAGTACGTCGAGAGGTTCGACATCGGCGATTATGAACTGAAGAAAGCCACTTTCTTCTGTTAGTTCCTCCTTTTTGGCAACCGCAGCCGAGAAATTTCTCGCTGTAGTATTTGCAAACACGCATTCACTCTCTCCTGCCTTATTCCTGTCGTTCCTCCAAGTAATACTTCTGTTGCATTGTTCGAGGTATATTGTAGTTTCAATTAAATGTAGGTTAGTGCTTCTTAAGGAACTATCTTTATGTATCACATCTATATTTGGGTCCCCTCTCAAAATTGAGAATATTAAATTGATTTTGTCGAAGCGGGCTTGGTGATACACCTGTTTCATTCGGCTTGAAGTATTTTGAAGAGCTTGGAACCTTTACTTTTGTTGCGAGTTTATATTTGAATATACCTTTAGTACAATACGCATATATCCAGTGTTTTCGGAAATCTTTGAAAAGGGTGAATGTCTGTAGATTGGGACTTCTAGCCAGAATGAGTGGCCAATCAGGTCCAAATCATTATCAATGAAATTATTTTCTTTTTTTGATTATTACTCTTCATTCAAGTTTGTGTCCATTGCTACCGTTCTTTTATATTGGCATTTACTATGAAATCTTTTTCATTATGTTCTATTCTCTTATTCCCATTTATTTATTTTCTCTTTACTTTTATTTGCTTATTATTTCATATATGATAGGTTTTTCATATCTGTATGAGTTAAATAAATCATCATCACTGTATAATATGCGTTCTTTCTGTTTTTTTACTTTATTAAAAGAATTTCGATAGAAATGTGTCTAAGGGAACAGAAAAGCTGTTGTCACAAGAACTATACCATATTATTATTATTATACTGTAATAAGCTTAACCTATTGCGACGATACTTACTGGAATTCCTCCATATGTAAACTCAAAATAATTATAAATTCGGTCAGCACCACAATATCCTTTATTATATTACACCTGAAGATATTACTGAGGAACGATACCGGTAGTGTAGAGCAATATAATTATTGATTTTGTGAAGCTTACGTCAGCCTCATTCCTTCTCCATAGTTATTGTTGGCTAATATTAGAGTCTTCTATATCTTACAAACGACACAGTATGCAAGTGCTTTAAGGATTTATTGTATATAATCGAGGCAGATAACATGATTACCCTGAGGTAGAGTGAATACGAACTGTGGAAGCTGAGTGTCGCTGCTTTCGAGTGAAAGACTGTTTTGGTGACAAATCCGGCGAAGTGGCGCATCAAAGGGTCATCCCCGAAATTTGTGAAAACTTGTTTACCTGAGAGGGAAAAGTGTTGGATGAAGCTGGCCAAGAATATAAGGAGGACATGCGAATTCCGTCTAATCGGTCCCACCGCAGGCTCTTAGAGATGGCGCAGTGGAACAGTGGGGCGCGCCATAGAGGTCGCCAGGAGACGTTGGCCGTGGGTATTGCTTCGAAGCTCGAGGGCATCTTCACCGAATTTCATTCGCCGTCGGCCAACACTTTCATCTAAAAACTCATCTCGAGAAAGTGGAACGATAACATCTCGTGGAGGTTAAGCTCATCTCATTCATCTCTTCGTTTGCTCAGCAATCGATAGGTGTATCTCACTCTCTCTCGTGAGATACTTGCGATATTGGCCGAGAGAAAGGCGAATGTAAGTCAGTTCAAATAGAAAATGTTTCGGAGAAGTGTGAAACATTTCTCGAGGGTTGAAGGAATACGATATCCTCTTTCGGAATTGCGGTTAATTACCGGACTTCTTATACTCATGAATGGAATTATTTTTTCGTCGTGGATTGGGAAATACAGTTAATTCACTCCTTAACATGTATGATTCATATAAGATTTCGTAGCAGAAAATCACCTGATATCATATCTTCTTAAATTTGTTTATTGTTTCTAAAAAGGGGAAAAGTCATCTTTATTTACTGGAGTCTCAGTTTTGCTCAAGGCTGTGTTAATATGAAAATTAATGAGGTATGAGTGATGCTGTATAATGGCATTCATTTAGATCGCCAGTAGAAATATCCTTAAAAGTGCTTCGACAGCTGAGGTCCATTCGCACGTGGGCTCCCACCAGGAATCGAACCCGGGATTGCTTTCATCGAAGTCGAACGCGCTGCCCACATTGCTATTCGCTAGCCTTATTTTTAGATCGTTTCTCATCGAATGCAATGATGACCGTTATACTTGCGTGGGCTTTTTACAGTCACAGAATTCTAGAGAGAGACAAAGGAAAACTACCTCAATCCTCATCTTGGCGAGAACACCGCAGTCTCTAGGTGTTTGGAATAGTTAGATTTACAGAGATGCAAATCAAATAAATAAATTTATTTCATAGGGCGAGATTGGGACTTAGAAATTCCCTCCATTCAAGGTTAAAACGTCAATAAAAATAACGAAACACAAATTAAAATTGTGATGTAGTAAGAAATATTAGAGTGTCAGTTTTATTCCTGTAATTGTAAATAAAAAAAATATTTCTATGACTTTCATCAGCATTGAGCTTTTCCTAAGTGAACCGTACCAAGCGTAACTTAACCAAATTGCATCGAGTTGAGAATATCTAGTCTTATGGTGTCAATGTAAGAGTTCGATGAGAAAACATATTTTGGAATCACTGTCTAATGAAGAATGGAATCAGGCAGAGAACGATTTCCATGTTTTCATTTCGCAGATTAAAGAAGCATTGAATTAAAATTAAGCGAAGCTCTCCGCGCGATTGGTGCACATAGTTCACTTGCTGACCTTTCGAAAGTGGTGGGAAAGTAAGCTTGGGAAGGGCACACTTGTCTGGCAACTCTAAAAGATGAATCTTCTACGACGGATTAGAAAGAAGACGAGCTTACTCTTAGCGTTAATTATTATCTATAATGTAGTCTTTGGAAAATTAATCAATTGAGACTACTTATTAATTGTTTCAAGATCACGATTGTAATAAGTGGAATTCCTACTGCGCGACCACCCGATATATTTAAGAGTTGATTATTTAAAATAACTGCTTGGAAATTACGCTAGATTTACGTAGTTATTTTATTCAGCTTGTTATTGAAATCCAGATGGTTGGTACTTGGGCAGCGATGTCATTGGAGCGTTTTCTCCTTTTTGAGTAGTTTTAAAGTTTAATCAAGAATATTTTCATACATTATACACAAAAAGTAGTTTTCAAGTAGAATAAATATGCTCAGGCGTAACTTTGTGGAAAGCTATATTAAATTAATAAACTTAGTAAATTAATAAACTTAGTAGTTAAAACTTAAGAAGTTCTTACATCTTCAGGCCTGAAGATGTAAGAACTTCTTACGAAACCGGTCGCGAAATAAAATCTGTGGAAAATTACTAAGTTTATTAATTTAGTTTTCAAGTAGTTCTGTCATATTAAAGTCTCTTAACTTGGAGGATGGTATTCTAGTTGCAATATTGTTAACAATTCTTCGGCAGCTGAGATTATTTTGCACTTATGGACCCGACCGAAATCGAACCCGGGACCGCTTTCACCCACTTGGCTATTCCGGAGCCCCTGGTATTCTCCTCGCCTGCAAAATATGAATGAGGGATATCTAAAATTAAACCGATAAATAGTCTACAGTCTTAATAGGTCGGTAATAATATTTCGGCGGTTATTTTAAGTTTATGGGAAATGTCATTCTTTGAATTCATACATATTACAATAAGTTAGTTTAATCGCTGAATATAGATTGCACTATATATTTTCATTTAATTAGAAGAAAATAATTATAAATATAATAATATGCTACCCCAAATTGCATTATGGAAAACGCGCACGCCTTTAAGGAAAATAGTGATCCGGGGTTCGATTCCCGGTGGTGGCCCAATTCAATCGGTATTCACCAAACGGTGGGTTGAATACGGATTTAAACCTGAAATAAGATATTGCAATTTCAGCCGAATTCAGCTATTAATAGGCGTCGTTGGTATAGATGCACTAACCACGTGTCCGATGCAGTCCGACTATCGAGGTCCTAATAAGCCTAAACGAAGGATTCATGTTTAAGTAACTTTTTAAGAGAAGTTCTTTCAGTTGAACATCAAAGATCTTTATCAAAACTAGGCTGTTAAAGTTCGGGATATGATTGTCGTTTAAGATCCGATCCAAAATAGTATTCCAATATCTAAGCTTAGGTAATTTTATCTATCTTCTGATTTTCATCTCAGATAGCGTAGCTCCATTAATGAGCAAACGCTTTTCAAAACTTTAAGTCACTTGTTATGCGGGAGTTGTTTCCAGCGCCTGTTTTTATATTCTCTCATTAAGACAGTTTAGTGCTCTCGGGCGCAGATGGCTGTGCGATAATTAACTTCTCCACTTTCACCCGTGCATCCCCAATAATCTGATGGCTCTCTCCTCACACTCACGCCCTGTCGTTCACTGTGTCACTCAAACTTATTGTATAACCAGAGTGGGGACGCGGAGGCGGAGGATGGATCCTGGCACTTTCTCTTTCCCTCACGTACTCATCTCCCTTAATGCGTCATTTACTCTTTCCTCATTATATTCATGCCTAAATGTAAGCGCCCTCCTCACAATTTCGTATCTCGTAAGTCACTTTCAGCAAAGGTCAGTGAATTCGAAAGATCCATCCACCTAATGCATCTTGTTTGTTTCCAAGTTGTTCAGGGTAGTATGTAAACAGCGCAAGTATATTTTATTGGGCGGGGATTTCTAATTAACTTTATCGAAAAATATACGTCGAAGATGAAGCTTTCTTCCGAGCATAACACAAAAATTTAATTAATTTATTTAATAGAAAAATAGTTAACATCTTTATTTTTGGGAATAATATTACATGATATAAAATCGAATTCAGTCGTTGTTTTTAGACCTTCTGCCCTGGTGACCACGTTATTATTATAATTTAATGATTAATTTTGCTTACATTCAACCGGAGTGGAGAGCCTCCAGTGGACATAACATATAAAACATGGTGGTGACATGCATTATAGAGAGAAGGAAAACAAACAGCTACTCATAAGGTAGATTCATACAGAAAGTGGGGAAAGACAACCATATCGTCAAGTACAAACTTAAAATTCTATGTTTATTTAGACCGATTTTAAGATATTTTTAAACATTTTATTATCTTTCCCCACTGGCATGAAATATTCACCAAATAATGCATGCGTTTAAAATAGGCTTGTAATTGCAAACTATTTCATAAACGGTAATAAAATTATTTAGTAGCGTTAGTATTTAAAATAACTGTAATCGAGTCTCTTGTCCGGTTATGTTTGATAGTAGTGAAGAAAGAAGAGGTTGTCAAATTAATTTCACTTCTATGACAGCTTGGGTAATAACTTATCTATCCCAAAGGATCGAACATAGCTACGCTTAGTAAACAACCATGTGTTATGAACAACCAAGTTAATGTCTCGAAATAGAGAAATATATTAAGGGAAATGTTCCTTGCTCATGTAGCTCTATGTTGGGAGATTAGATTCCTCTTCTCGAAAGACTTTCTCTCCTGCTTGTTCTTTGTTTGATGCCTTGCATTGTCATTGAATATAGTTTCCATAGCTAAATCTTCACTTTTTCTATAAAAAATGTGTATGAAATTCTCCTTGATTCCCATCCATATTTTCCCGTTATATGTTGTTGGTAGTTTTCATAGCTTGGGTAATTCTCTTTCTTCCTTCTGAGCAAAGGTCGTTTCTCAAGAATGACCCGGAATGACTGGGAATGGGCGTGTGATAAATGCAAATGCATCACGTCAACGTGAAAGAGGTCAGGAGTTCGTACATTTCCGTATTGTGCTTCGTCTCTCAATTAATTTATCTTCTTTTGTTTGAGGAATTCCTCTGCTATTAAAAAGGAAAATATTTTCACAACTAAAATACATTTTTCTATTGTTAGAATAAGGGAGGAAAATCTCTTTATTCTCAAACAGTTTACTATAATTTTGAATCGGCTGGTAATTTTGTATGCATAAAAAAATTTAATAATACGGTTAAAAATTATTTCAAGTCCGATATCATTACAGTATTTTGGTAGCCAAGTTAACGAAATATTATAAACATTCCCGACATTCATTTCAGGATCGATATCAATCTAGTCTAACCATTAATTATCATCAAGTCTGATCGATAACTATTCGCCTAAGTATTGTTTGCAGTAAATGCCAATTATATGGAGCCCTTCCAGTATGGAATTTTAGCAGCAATCTTAAATCTTCTTCATTTCTCTCTGGGCCATTCTTTTCAATTGGCCATCTCCGTGATTCACGAAATTAGTAATTTTTCTTCAAATTTCTGTTGTCGTATATGTATAAATATATGTTGATAACTTTGCATGGGATCAGGATCGCCGCTTTTTTGAGAGAAACATAAAAGTGCATAAGAGGTAAATTTATATCTCGAGTCTCAAGCAGATTCATTTTTCCCAAGGAAGAATAGACCAAGAAGCGTAAACCTCTCCTGCATTCGGTAATTGAATTTACTTGAAGAAGAGATGAAATTGGGACAAAGAGTAAGCCTCGTTGTAATGTGGAACATTTCTGTGTTTGAATGCACGCTTCTAATCTGTACTGCAATCAGATTACAATCAAGGAATTAATTTTATCGGGAGACAAAGAACAATCAGGAGACACTAATCACACTTTTCCTCTACGAAAAGAAACAATCATTCCGGCAACTTAATTGACTTCTTTAGCAGGAAAAGAAGAATTAGCTCATCTCTAATTAACTTTTAAATACCCTTTCACAAAAGCTTCACTATCAAAATTAGTATTTTAAGTAATTATCCTCCCCAAATGTAGCCGTCGATGGGCTAAATGTAAGAAGAGGCTCATTAGTTTCAATCTCCCTCAAATAAAATTGTATATTATTATTATTGTGCCGCTGCACACATTCTGGAATACACTGCCTTAGATACTATGTGCTGCCTCTAAAGGAGAGGAAGAGAACTCGAGGAATTCCACCGTTTACGGAACGTATCTCTTTACTTAGAATGCCATAGCTAGAAAAACCGTGGAATTATCGATTCCATCTCCAGATCTGAGTATGAAAATAATGATATTGGAATGCATTCCTCCGTTTCGACACTCCCAGCAAATTCATTTCGCTTCCGAAGTGAAGTGAGTAACCCACTTCCAGGGAATCCTTCGTCCCACACTTTCCAATTCAAAGGCGTCCAATTTCCCAACCCATTTTAAGGCGGCGCGCCATTATGAAAATGACGATCGTCCTACTACGATGACGCCACTTCCATATGAAATATCACGGAATTGCACTCCCTACATCCTTATCGAAATATTCGGCCTGAAATTCTTGAAATACGATGGCTTATACGGTGGAATGCGCTGCAAATCTTCAAAATCACCTTGAAATATTCCGTGATTCGCAAGAAAAGTTCGGCACCCGTTTCCCATTAACTTGATGAAATGGATATTTTCATTTGTATTTTGGTACGGTATCGAGTAAATGATTCTTTCGTTTATCTTGGCTATTAATTGTTCTTGGCTGTGATTGTATGATAGTTGCAGATTTATGATTTATGTCATTCGCTTTGGTTATTCCGATTGCTTCTTACTATGATGCATTTACGCGCACTTGTTCGCTTGAAAATTTTGGACGAAGTGAGGAAAGCATGAGCAAACTAACTTACTCCTCATCTCACCTAGGAAGTCTTTCAAGGGATTGCTGGTGTTCCTAAATTTCTTTGCTTTGAAATTACGGCCGTAAATATCTTCCCATAATTTGTATGGAAGTTTTGGAATGCGGAATTCGAACGCAGAGAAGTTAAAACAAAGATTGAAGGAAATTTCTCTTAAATGTGTAAGAGAACGTGTCTATATTTTCAAAATATGCCTACGTAAAGGGTGAATGTTAAAAAAAACCTAGCTCGACTGCGATAGCTCGACTAGAAACATGTAAACATGGTTCCGATTCTGTTCTGTTTACAGAGCTCTAACTACCTCAGTGTGGAGAGAAGGCAGTGATCCTTATTCGGTAACTTGTGCATTAAAAGCACATTACCTGTTTACAGTTCGTACTTAAACAGCATGCTCAAACATCTTCGTCCTCAATATGCGATGGGAATCCTTTATCAGTTCCTCTCATAGGTCGTCTCACTTTGATAGCTTCTTATGAAATCATTTTATCTACATTTTAATTCGAACCAGGTCGATAGAAAAGTAAATAAACTTGGAAGTGTTGAATTGTTAAAAATTACGGTCTTTTGGAAATTACTTCCAAAAATATCGTAAAAATTAATTACTTTACATGGAATATGTAGGTTACGTATATTTCTAGTCGCGAGTTAAAAGAATGAGTTAGTATCATCTTTGCCTTTTATGTTTCACTTGATTCGCCACTATTTACAATAATCCAACATGTAAGGTAAGGAAATATTGGAGGTGGATTCTTAGATGATTTCGATTAAATGAAAACGCTTGGTTTTAGCTATACATCATCGCCAAAGCTTTTTTATTTTCGAGTGACAATTTTTGAAAAGCAACATAAGCATTTTCTATATAATGGAAACAATATTTTCCGTTCTTCCTACTTATATTTCTCTTATCAATTTAAAAATTGGTAATCATTTTCGGGATAACTGTAAATATTATTGACAATTCATTAGCATTAACCATATTTTCAAAACTGCGGTGAAAGGGCGTAGGGCTAATATGTCCGCTATCCAACTTGAAAGCCCTGGTTTCAATTCCAAATATTATCTTATTTTTCTGCTACTTCATCTTGATAAACAGTCTATTTTTCATTTTTAGGTACATTTTGTTACATTTACTCGGAAAATTTTTACTCATAGCTTTCTGACTCAGTGAAAAAAGCAAAGGCAAACGATCTCACTCCTTATCTTGCCTAATAAGCCTCATTCCACCTCCAAAGCTCCTGTAGGTTGAGTATCTATAGTTGAGTAATAAGAAGTTCAAAATATTCTTAAATGCGAAACATGGTATAATACTCCTTTTTCAGTACTTTTTAAAATATCTTTTGATTGTTTGAAAGTCGGCCGTAACAGCATAACCATCTTGCTCTCGACCTTCTTTCGACAGTCGCATCTTTTGATGCCTTTTTCCATATCGTATTCTTCTTACCTTAAGGAGGGTCTGATTGTCAAACGTCATTAGACGTCACCTATACCTCATTTCTGAGCACACTTGGCTCTAATCATTTTGCCTGCGGGATTTACCTCATTTGATAAACAAATGCACGTTATCATTCTTTTCTTCTTGCATTTTTATGAATGTATTTTACTTCAAATAGAAATTTATTCCCTGGAAGTCTTAGTTGTGAGAGTTTTCGAAAAAACCACCGAATGATGTATTCCAAAATTCCGAAGCAACCTTGGTCCCAAGCATTTCGGATTAGGAATAATAGTCCTATGAGTGGAGGGCTTGTTTGAACCCTTCTCCGTACTGAATACTGAGTAGACAATTCGCTATTCAAAGTTCTAGCTTCTTTGTTGTTTTCATTTGCGTCTTCTTAAAGGCTTAAGAAGGTTCAGAAATCTAAAATTACTAAAATTATTCATTTAGGGTAACTCTGAGGGCGATATGAATTCATGATGGAGAGGAGGCATGGATACTAATGAATGAAGAACATTTCGAAATGTGTTTATCATACAAGAGGCGGCATTCTTCGGCCGGAGATTTTAATACTCGAGTGACATTTCATCGGGAGTGGAAGTGGCACACACGCAAATTTAAATTGGGTGAATCGAGGTCCCGAATTCGGGCAAAGAGCATAAAAAAGGGGAGAACTCATTTGAATCGCTCTTATTGACGAAAAACCGCTCCTCTTTGTCGCCTTACCGTGAGCCACCGATAACGTAATGAGCATCGGCAGGAATTTAATTTTTATTCAATAATGCCGCCGCTGGATCGGGGAACAGGTTTTTTCCCTCCAAGGAATGGGGTCACGGGACCTTAATCCCCACGCCGTTCTCCGCCTTTCCCTTTCCTCTTTTCTTCCCTCCACTTTCATCTTCTGCTCCACCGCGAAGGGAATTTAAAGGGAAAAATAAAACTCTCTCGCAGGTTTCATTATTCCAGTAATATCATACTCACCATTGGCTGGGGAATCCAATTTAGGCATCTCGTTTTTGTGGAGCTCCACGACGGCGATATTTCCTTTTTCATTTTCTCGTATTTTATTGGTAATTCAGATTCTCACGGTGGAAAATTTACGTTCTTTCCAGCATCAATATTGGAGATGATGTGATGTTATTTTTATTTGGTGATGAAAGCCACTTTGAAAGATTCAAGCTGGGATTACGGATAAAATTGATTTCTAAGAATTATTGTGTGTTAATTGTCAGTAAATGATTTTTATCTTCTGATACGTGACAGTAAAAATCACGTCTTTACCAGACGATTTATATTTTCAGTCAGATGAAAACATCCTTATTACTTACCCTTTCTTAACGAACAAAATAAAAAATGGGGTCAGTTGTAAAGTCTTTTCCCCGATTTGACCAATTGCAGAATCGTCACTCCAAATACATTCAAGAATAGAATTACCCAGTAGTATATTTATTGATCGAGGGTATCTAAAAAAGAATTTTTCTATGAATTTATTTATTTAGCTATTAGAAATAGCCACACAAATTTCCTTAGATTGAACTCTCCAACCCCAACTGACCCCCTAACCCAAGGCTACTTACGAACCTGTAAAAAGAACTGAATCAATTGTAGAATCTCCCCAGATGAGGTAATAGACTGTGTTAATCAATCTTCCAATTAATTTTAATTTTAATTAATGTGAATTCGATTATCAAAGGTATGCCGAAAGAAATTCAGGAGGCTTCACATAGTAATTCACCTCTTTAACAATAGCTCCTTAACCAATAAATATTCAGGAAAAATTTCCATTCATAAATATACCCCGAATATAATTACTAGATTAGATTATTCTATTATAAATGCGGCCTCGTTGGGAATGAACTTCTTTTTCACCTAGTTTCGAATGCTGTTTTAATATTTTACAAAATTATTGCAAAAAAAGGAAGAATGAATGACTAGGGTGTGAGAAATATCGTCACAACTTAAGGGAAAAAACCAACGTTGTGGAAAAACCGAACAGAGAACAGAGGTGAAAAATCCCCGTTAAATACAATAAAATAAGGGTGAAGACAAAAATATCTACGTCAACAAAAAATATTTTAAAAGAGACCGGTCTAAAATTATTATCAGGTCTGATCGATAACTTTTCGAATAACTGTTGAACTACTGTTATTAATTATCGACATAACCACACGGAGACAATAATGTATTTCAGTTACATTTATTGACTTGAAAACATTTTAAATGCCAGGTGCCTTCGTCTAACAAGTACGAAGTACTATTTTTATTAATTGTAAATTTTTAGTGGTCTTACTTTTGCAACAATTTTTCCTAGACTCGAGTAGCTATTCTACGTGTTTCGCATATTCACCTGCAATGTTCTCTCCGTTGCCTTTAATGTATTTCTCATTCACATATATTTTTTAATTTCTAGATTGGTAGAATCATGGAATTAGTCTTAGTTGGAAGAAGAGACTCCATCTTGAGAGACATAATACTCTCAAAGGGAGAAGAGAGTCTCAAACTTGCCAAATGAATAAAATGGTAACTAGCATACTAACTACCTTGATTCTTTTCCGGTTCCCAATCTTGTCTTCATCCCACTTATTCCCCTTTCTCCGTTCACTCCCTCATCTGCAAGCGGACCTAACTGTTTCTAATTCGCACTCTCCCACAAGGAATTGCCAAACCGATTACAGAACTTGACTCAATAGTAATAAGAAAAAAGAGCATCGATCTATTCGTGGAACTTCTCTCATTTCACTCCCTTACTCTTATCCCCACCGCTCACTTCATTCGATGTCTATTCTGTATGAATGTCAAGGGTCGCCTTGCCTCGAAGAAAAGCTGTGACTCATTTTTTCCCCCGAAAAAATGAGTAGCCTTCAAAGAAATAGGGTTCGAAGCTATTATTACCAGGGTAGTAAGATTAGGACCATATTTGCAATTATGATGTGCGATGCCTTATAAAGAATCAATTTATATGATCTATCGTAGGTTTTTCATTCTCTTCTATTTCTATGTATATTTCTACAAAGACAAAATATTCTTCTGTGATCAAATTACATCACAGTTTTATTTGTCTTACAAATATTAATTTTTATTTCCTTCTTTCCCATATGTTTACCTTTTTATTATCAATGCCTAGTTTTGCAACTTACATGTTTTAAATGTACGAGTATTTACGGACATTGATTTGACAGTGAGTGAAATGGTACTTGGAATTCTTTAGTCCCAATATCTCCCAATGAACTCGTTTGCATTTATCGTATTGCTTTTACGTGACGCTACTTTCAACACACATTTACGCTTAAGGTTGGGTGCTCGGAATGCTCCAAGGGAACGGTTTTATGCATTCATTTTTACCATTCAACTTTCATTGTGATTCTATTGGTGTAAGATGACCTCAACCGTCGATGAACCTTGAAATTGTAACTGCCACTACTATAATTGCAATTTAAGATTGTACACCTGCATCAAGTTGGGCTATAAATTTCATTAATAGAAATGGAATGAGGAAGTTTATGGCGTTTTTAAAACTATTCAATTAAGGTTAACACTGCTATTATAAATTCGAGATTTTTACGTGATCGCTTATTTTATTAGAAATCTTGATTTCTTTGAATCAATCTTTCCGAGTATCATTCAAAAATTTTTACCTTCCCCAAGTTGACCATGACTGGATATCTGAACGTTTTCATAGATGAAATCTATGTGTCTTAAATAGTGATGATGTATTCAATCTTTCATTTATTTTATGGAGTTCTTTCCATTTAAAATAATTCCAATTTTACTTTGATTAATTGATGATATTCTCTTAATAAATTCCTTGGGCTCTCAATGATCAATTTAACTATACGAACGACATAGCAATGTCCTCTCAATATTCAGATCATCAAGCTCTAGCTCAGCCATTTCTTTCCAACAACACGTTTCTATTTTATGTAACCTTAACGTTTAGCGTAGTTTCCTACAATTAGATCTAATTTAGATTCTCTTCAAAGGCTGTCTCTGTAAAATATGCCTAAATTTGCAACTTAATATTCTGTTGAATATATTGTGTAACCATTTTTAAGCAAGGTTTATAAATTATTCATCATTTGTCGACATTATACGATATTTCTGTATTCTGCTTTTGATTGCTCAAGGTTTCCGTTAGTGTTATGTTTTAATAATAAGCACTACGATTTATTTTTCGTCATTATTATTTGAGCCTTTGCTAGACAAGGTTTGGTGCGAGTGGGTCTCTATTTCATCTTACCTTTCAAGTAAGATTTATATAGTAAAATTTCATTATTTTAGTTATACTATTGCATCTTCTACGAAATTTAAATTAATATAACGATAAAATATTGGGAATGCATTATACTTGAGGAAAATATCAATAGTTAAATCTCGTAAGGAATTAAATCGCCAAGAAAATATCTACATTAATGGAAACATAAATTTCTAAATAAAATGTAACTGAATTATTTGCCGTGGAAAATATTCTAGGGAATGAATTATTCACGAAACCTGCGAGAACATGGACTCAAAAACACTTCCCAACCATTTAAACGAAGGAAAGGCGAATATATGATTGTAAATTTCACAGTTGTATTATAAACAAAAATTATTACACGATAATTATAAGGTATTACTTTAGTATTTAAAATATCAGCGGTCGATGGATTTAGTTAATTTTTTGATACATGCGAAAGGAAGAAAATTCTTGACGCGTTTCTTTCCTTAAGTTTTTAGGTTTTAAGTTTTTTAGCAGCAAATCTTCCTAGTCACGTAGAATTATTTATTAAGTTGATATTTTAAAAGGGAATTACCTATCATATCATATCGCCAAACATCCTAATTTTCTTCATATATGAAATTGATATAACCCCTTAGATACTCGCGGCTTTTCCACTTAAAGAGGTACATACATATATTACAAATAGTTTAAGAAAATATCACATAGATATTTTTGTATTATCGTGTTATATAAATGCATAGAATTTGAATTAATATGACATATACAATGATTTATCTATATTTATTTTTTGCTATTCGTAGGAAGGTATTTAAAAATGGAAGATTCAGGGTAGGAGTTTCTTTAATTTGATTCATACTGTTGTGTTTATTTTATATAGGGAGTTTGTGCACCACTGACTTTGTTTAGGAAACATATTGTCGTGTGCAGTTTTGCACGTGAAAATACTTGCACTTCTTACTTTAGGAGGTATAAGTATTCAACTCGTGCACCCAGGCTTACGAGAGCATTCCGATTGCATAATTTGAATGCAGATGGAAAATAATTCACGCCGAACGAGTTCCATTTCGATAACATCAGGATATAACCCAAGTGGGCGAGGCGCAAAAACTGCCTCTGCTTAAGCGTTATTTATTCGATATAGTGTTTATCAGTTCATTGAGAAAAGGAATCGTGATAACCTCGTTAAACTTATTTACTTTTGGATTGAAGTTTCTTCGATAGTTGGCAAGATCGCATCATGGCAGTCTATCGTTCGGATTCCTATTGTAGTGAACGCTTGTGTTCGAAGCAATGATAGTTATTCTGAGTTTTCTGAACGGAGGAATACGATGAAAATTCTGAATCTGTTTCTTAGCTGAAGCTTCTCTCAAGGAATAAGTGATGGTATTCTTTCCATCTACGTTGGTGCATACATAAATCGACATAAGATAGAAACTTCAGAATATTTTTTTGCGCATGCGAAATATTTTTGTTTGTCGATAATTTAACATGAAATTCTTATAAGTTTCCTGTTCTCAAATTTTTAAATATTAAAGGAATGCAAAGAAGGTTCATCTAAGGTATCAGATAGATATTGATTTATGTTTCACATACAGCAAGCCGCCAATTACAGTGAAAATAATAATAATAACAACTGACGAGCACATATGACCATTCCGTTATTAAAAAAATCCGGGATTAGCCGGGATTCGAACCCAGAACCACGGTTTTGAAGTGTTCGCACGCTCCACCACCGTGGTGGTATATCTGCGGATATATTGCTATTTTTTTACTTAATATCATAATTCTGATTTATTCGTACCAAAATTCATTTGGGTTGACTAAGTTCTATAGAGATAATCTCAGTAAATAACTCAACGAAATGTGTATTGATCCTTTATGACAAAATAATCAACCTAAACCTCGAGGACAATAAATTAAGTTTTGCTCGGACTATAAGTCTTAATTTATCATATATCATTCATCATCCGCATACTTTATTATTCCCTAGTATCTTATCCCATAAGCCTCATTGAAATTTGATTTTAACGTTTATTTTACAGTTTATGTTTGCCTTTCACACCTTAATATAGTTTTCAATCCAAAGAGTAGCATTTTTTCATTGTAAAAGTTCATTCATGCAACAAATAATGAAGTACTAAATGGCAGTGTTATGTGTGAATATCTGACGAATGAATTTCTGAAATGGATTTCTGTTTTTCACGGCAAAACTTCGCTTTTAATTCTAACACATGCTTCATATTTTACAATCATGCGTATGATTTTGCGAGATATTTGATCGTTTCGTGGACTTCATATATAAAAATGAGAAAGAACTTTATTCCACGAATGTAGTTTTCCTCTTTCTTTGTTTAATTTAGCCATAAAGTAATGAGTGGTGGTAGAAGTGTGGTTTTGTGAGTAGCAAAAGTTGAATTTTCCACGTTGAGTTGGTAAGCACTGATGAGAGGCATGTCTGTGTGATTTAAGTACCTCTGCGAATTGTGGTGAATGAGAGCCCGAAATTCGTCTCCCACAGAGAATTAAGGAAATATCTCGCTCATCCTCTCCCAGCCTTGGACTGGAGGGGCACTGCAACTCTCGTTTTGTCTTTCCGATTGCATGGCTGATCGAGACTCACTTAAATCGATCGACTACCCTTCCAATCGAATTGCACCTTGGAGGCGCGACGTTGCCGAGCTCAGCTCCGTAATTACACAGGGAATCAAAGATGCAATGTATAACATCCTTTCAACTTTCATTATTACCAGCGAAACTCGCGCATTTGCACATATTTTGATTTTTAAGTCTGTAGAAACTTAGATGTGGGTGTATTTTAGGTGTAGTTTAGGGTTTATAGTCTTATCATCCCTCTTTATCAGAAGGTTGTTATTTATCAGTCTCAATCTCGTCCTAATATAGTCGCTTTATTATTATTTTCCATAGGATGAATGATATTTTTCCCTTTTGAGGTACTTTGTTACAGTTATTCTTGGTTTTTCACATTAATATAATCAAACCATATGTAATTACATCCTACATGGTACATGATTACATAATATTTTTAACAGCAAGTAATGACCTGCATTCCTGCCGTTTCATGGCTATTTCAGACCGTAGACCCATTACCGTCTTTTTTCAGTTAAATAAATATGAATAATCATTCAGCCAAGTGGCAAACGTTACCTCTTTCTGATGCATGAGAATAGGTCCTAACCAATGTCTGCCGTTCATCTTCCGGCGTGCGTCGTTATTTTTTTTACAAGTATGAAATTTTTTTACAAGACCAGGGCTGAATAAAGTATTATTATTCAATCTCCTGTAAAAGAAAACGTCATGTATTTGTGAAAAATTTGAACAGCAGTTGGGAGGGTCGAACATAAGCGTAATAATGGAAGGAAGCTTCCAAAGATGCAGAAGAATCTCAAAGGGATTAAAAGATTTTAAAAGTCATCGAAAGTGTTGGAGAGCACAGCCACAAGATTTTTTTCTCAAGGAACATTGAAGGTATATATTCAAGAGCATCAAAAATAAGTTTATAAAATCTTAAATTTTTATAAATATTAATTAATTAATTAACTAATTTAATGTTTATCCAACTGATTGAATAAATAACAAATTAGTTAAGAATTTTATCGCTTATATCCCAAAACAGATAAGAATGAAACGGAAGGGATATTCTTTAGTAAAAGCGAGGAAGAATATTTTCAGGTAAATTAAAGCTCGGACAAGGAGGAACTGGTCGCAAAATTCTGCTAACAAGGTTGCAAAATTTGCGAAATGCGATGGAGGCACAGCAGATAGCCTCAACGAAAGGTATTCAACGAGAATATTATTGATAGTTAACTTTGATATAAGGAAATGGTTGATAAAAACGATTTCGATATGGTAAGGTATTATCATGTGGAAGGTCATATTATGGAAGAAAGAAATTTTTAAGTTCCATTCTTTTGTGGTTCAAAAATAAATGTGAATGAGAGTTCACGAATTAAAGTCTATAAAAGCAGCAGAGAAGCATTCAATAGTAATGTAGTTCTACGGAAGCGCGATGTAAAATGTAAAACCATCTAAAGTCCTGTGAAGAGCAGATGAAGAAAGAAGCATTTAGAAAAAATTGATACAAAAAGAAAATACTTAAGATGCGATAGAATTCTGAAAACAATATTGGAAAGCATGGCGGAAGGAAGGAATTTTAAAGAGAAGGTTGAATTCTTGTTGAAGGTTGAATTGCGAGACTGATGATGGCAAATTTTAAAGTTAGCAATCAAAATGAAGTAATGCATTTGACAGAATGAGATTGGTTCAAGAGCTCCAAAATGCCATTTACGGTCGGTAAATTATAATTTAAATTCCAAAAATCCTCGCAATTCAATTATCTCCGGACGCGGTCTAAGTAGTTTTTATAATCAACTTTGTGCTGCAAGAGGAGATATAAATTTTCTCGCGAGGCCTACCGTCGTTTCCTTCACAAATATTGCGGTTCTCACAGCCTCTCTTTTCCTGGATCAGGTCGAGTGGATGATTTCTCATCCGTATCCGCGATTCTCTAGATCTTGCAACAATGCACACGTGACCGAGCGACGATGTCTCATTTCCCCTCACTCATTGGCCGATCCCTTCATTTTTACGATTTCATCTATAAGAGTCGTTCCTTAGCCGATTTGAATACATTCAGTCCGATGGCAGAATTATCGTATCTTTCTATAGAAGGTGTCCTCTTCTATGGACGAGGTTCGTCTCAGCTGCAATCTGTTCGGAAGTGTTCGCAGCTTCCCTGTCATTAACCCGTGTCCTTCATTCCACCTGATCGCCCTTCACTCGTTCTCTTGCATTCCTACGCCGCTCCTTCGAGGAAACATTTATTCCGACTGGCATTGGTTTCACTAAATCCAGTTTCCTGCCGATTAAAACGGGAATCCAAGAGTGACACTGGTTTCCTTCGATTTTCTTCGATTGATTAGTGAGAATTATCTGTTGGTGTTATTCAGCGGCAACTTAAAACAGAGTTTCTATCTATTTGTCTAACAACTTGGATATTTCGTGACGGTACATCCGTTGTCACCTTCCACGTGTCATCATTATTGCCAGAGAGAATATTTTTCTCTCTGTGTTCTCCAGTGGTTTCATGAATCGTCTTAAAATTCAACCCTTTTTCTGTTTAACCACGTCTTAACTATCTTAAGTCCGATTATTTTCTTTTTCTCCTTCAGACATTGAACATTTTCAGTGTTACTGCCTATGTGTTGCTTGTATGAATTACATGGCAGATTCAATATTTTATCATTCCGTAATTATCGAATTTTCGGTTCCGTTCAATGATTTCTGGTCATCATCAAGATGTAGAATAGCTTATTGCATATTTATTAGCCATTCTATCCCAATCCAATCGCTTCCTTCTCTCATAATTTATTACCTTAACATTAATCATTAGCTTCCTCCCATAATTTACTTTAAGGCTTCCTCTATAATTCTTTTCTTCCGCTATTACTCAAAGTACCTTCTCACTAATCTACTACATACCTTTGCAATTGCCCCATTACATTTTATTTTATTTCCATCAATGTTATCAATATAATTCGCTTTCCATAATTTCCTTTAAGGATTTCCTCATTAGTTACCGTCAATTTTATTGCGTCGATCTTCTGTGGCAGCACATACCCATTGCTTCTGTTATCTCTTCCGTACCAATATGCAGATGAAACAATAGCCAAAAGATATTAAGGAAAACGTGAATCACTCAACTAATTCATGAAAACAAAACGGTTAACTAAAATAAGATTATAGAGGTAGTATTAAGGGAAAAGGAAAATACGGACTTTAACTAACCGGATGAACACCTGGTGATGACTGAGTGAAACGAAACCATGGTCGTTTGGAAAAAATATTTTGGCTAGTAAAAGTTCGTCTTTTCCTTGTTCTATAGTCGAATACTACCACGGAGTCACGACCCGTGCAAATATTATTAATAGTAGTAAAGTTATAAGTGTTTCTATAGCTGATGTCATTTCGCACATATGAGGTGTAATCGAACCCAGAACCGCTTTTGCCAAAGATGAGAGCTCTGCCAACTTGACCATCCGGAAGCTAGTTAAATAATGTTTATAATCCTAAATATTGTAGTAGTTCATAAAAATCTATGTGAATACGTTAAATGAGAATTAAGGGTAGAAAGAAGATGTAATGGAACACCCCGTTTATTTTATTGGGTTCATTTTAATTTATTCCAAATAACATTACAAAATAAAGGAAATAAATATGAACTAAGATTTCACATATAAGGAGTCAATGAGTCTCAAACAGGTCCCAAGATGACTCAACAATGAAATAATATCGGTTTCTTGTTAATTTTTACAATTATAGCAGAACGTTTTTACATATCTGTCACATTGAGTAAATTTAATTGCGATCAAAATCAGTTCGGATAGTAAATTGAAAACCACTCTGAAGGTGAAGCAGTAGGATATCATTAAGAAAGATTCGAATATCCCCAATATAAATCAGACTCTAAAACCAATATTTTCTATTTTGGCTGGCTTTTTATAATACAGTAGGCTATGATTTTAACAGATAATCCTGTATTTTCAATCAAAATTTAACAACTAAGAATTCCAGTGTTTCCCAGGAAAGGATCCTTTTTTATAAATGGAAGGCGTGTATTTTATTGCATTATGCTATTATCAAGATTTTTTAAAAAGAAAAAAATGTTGATTCATTGAACGTGTAAAAAGGGACTTACGGTGTAGACTGGTAGCAGTGCTGACCAGAATCATAATTCACATTTATCTCAGGTTCAATAATGTGGGTAAGTGGGGAAGGATTCTCTTGGCAACACCTGCACTGATTAATGATCTCTATAAGTCACGTATTTGCAGTCACGACTTTACACCATCTGCTATCCAATGGATTACTCAATGAGTTATGGCTTTTAAAACTTAATCTTCTCTTTAAAGTTATCCAGTTTTATATAATACCTTCCTTTATCGTCACTTAATATTACCAGCACTTAATCCTCCTCCTATATCGAGTTTAAGCAATTAATCTATACATTTCATAGAATCTCTTCTTATATTATGCAGTCAGTAGTTTATCTTTCCGCATTAATACATATTCTATGACACATATTGTAACAATATTTCGTTATAATATTTGCTGTTTGCAAACCTACATTATTTATTATTGATTTACAATACTTTCATGCTGAATGAAGACACCCAGTCATCTCGCTGTTAATTTTTAACCAGTTTACCCGGAAAGAGTTTGAATATCTCTTCAAGCAAAGTGTTTTATTCTTTTTATTCGGGCTAAATTCTTCCATTAACTAAATATGTAAATAATAACGGATAGTCATCACTTTTGGTAAATGACTAAAACTGTAAACTATCTTGCAGTGTTTTTGTATTTGGCGATCATTATTATTATCACTAGTAGACTCCTCAGTCAAAAGTGTCAGCACAAGAAAACGTCAACAAGTCTCAGTTTATTGAAGATCCCCTGGAATCGCATTTATGCCATACGAAGGACATAATTACAGTTCAGTTATTAGTTAGTTGCAGTTTACGTTTTTCCTCAAACAAGCAGCATGTTTCTACATCAGTTTCTCAAACATCACTCTTGCTAATAAGCAAATAAGAAGTAAACTTTACACATTCTCTCGACTATTTTACAACGAACTCATCTACTTCTAAACTGCATTTTATTTCTCGGTGAGTGTTTATGTTTATTTAGGCTCTGAGGGAAAACTTCTCCACTGAAGGTTTACAGAGAAGCATCAACAATACGAGAAAACTCCCATCACGGAGGGGGCAAAAGAGGTCGTGAAAACACAGAAATAAAACATATAAATAGGCATTATAACCATTATTATATTATTCCTATTAAATAGAGAAAAACATAACTTTTTTTATTTACTTGTGTGATGAATTTCTAAGGTTCGAATCGTCTCCTGTCTCTGATAATCTTCTCCTGAAGATGGGCTAATCTACGGCATCAAAGCAACCTGTTGCCCTCCTTCGATCACAAATCCTTGTGTTTCTCCCCTCATTCTTACCTCCGCTCAATCGCATTCTATCTCCCACTCAACCCCACCCTTCCTACGCCTCAAGGGGCGTAGTCGGTGACGTCACTTACCTCAGGAGGCCATCGGGGGTGTGTTAGGGTGAGAGAAAGGTGGAAGAGGCGTTCTATAAGGCCCCAACCGAGGAATATCGTCCGGTTAAATTATCTCAAGCGAGTATTTTTCAACGTCATCCTTACGTACACGGATGCGTGACATCACTTTTTTGCTCAGTGCTACATTTTTTCACTCACGTACTTTTATAGTACAGCTGAATATCTTACTATGTATCCACTGCAAATGAACACTAAGGAGTTTTTCTTATAATACATAAACAGATATTGTCAAATCAAATCTAGTTAAGGGAGACATTATTGTTATGTATTGTTAAAGAATTGTTAAAGTATTGTTATGTATTGTTTTCATAGAGAAACGTTCAGGCAAATATGATGATGAAGTCCCCCTGACTTTTTTCTCGATGTTTATTTGAAATCTGCGCTGAATACGGTGAGCATACGATGATAAATTACTTAATCGAGTTATAAAAATTGCTTGTACCTTTATTAATTCCTTTTATGATTTCAATTTAAGGCTTCATCTGGACTCTAATCGAGGTAGCAAGCCCAGGTACCTTTCATCACTCCTCTTCGGTCTGATTCGTGCGGTGATAAATCAAATAACATAATAATTAAATATGTCTTATAGAGTCTTACTTTTAATTGCTGATCTTTAACTTGTTCCACTAGACTTTTCTCTAGAAATTTTTGCTAGAAACCTCCTTGGATATCAGAGACTAGAATAGTATATTTATCCATCAGCTAAGTTCGGCGGATAAAACCATTTGTTTCACCCCTGAAAATGCAGTTTTTTTGCTATACGCTTGAATTTTGCCTTGATTTACTATTTTATCAATCAAAATATTTAAAAGGCATTCGACATCGAGTGGTTTTATCCTCCCATTGGCCTTGTAATTTGGAGATCTTCACATAAGACCTAGTTTTACTTCATCTTAAATTTATAATGTAAACCTGATTGAAGTTTTCTCTTATTATCCTATGGTAAAATCCCCGATGAGATTTTTTCTTCAAATTAAGCTCCACAGCTCTTGTCAATCTTGCCAGCTGATTTTTCACCCCTTCAAACGATCACTTTATTCCATCAATCTGGGCGACTTCCTGGTTTTCCAAGTCACGATCCGACTGAAAAGTCGAGTGCGGTTTCGTAGGCTGCGCTCGCGCAAAAAAAGCATTAAAATGTTATGGGGCGATAGTTTTGGCTCATTCAGGACTTTTCTCGTTTTTTCTCGCGCCGATAGAGAATTTTATTTGAATCCTGAGGCGATTCTTTCGTAACTCTGAACTGAATTGCTGACATTTATCGATGTTATCCAATCAGAAATGAGAGCTCATAAATATAGAAGATACAGTTTCTTCACTCTCATGAAAATCACTGAAGTGAATAAAAACTTTTTGTGAGATACTTACCAGCTATAATTTACACAGGATAACACGCCAATGTATCTAAGGATCTCTCGGTGAACTATCCTGAATTGTGATGATGTATATTTCTTCCTGAAGTGGGGAAAATTTTTTAGCCGTAAATTCTCCGCGGTAGATAATCTTTGGATTTTATGAATGAGAATGAATGATTGAGAATGTATTTGAGCTTATTGTATTTAGACTATCGCTGTATTATTGACAGTATACATGGTTATAAGTGCTCTAAGCAAATATTACGAAATGCTTACGAATTACGATGCTTTTAGTTGCATTTATTTTGGAGGCACAAAAACTGGCGTTCGTGGGAGGATTTAAAGCAGATGGAATTCTAAAAAATCTCATACTGTTCGTAAAAATTCGATGGAAAGTATCTGCCAGGAGCTGCGTTATTTTTTCCATGTAATAAAGATTTCGAGGGCAGCGATTTAGTACATAAAGTTGACAGTGCCACTTATTGTATATGCTCTTCTCTTGAAAACAGAAATCTTCTTTTATATTGGCATTGGTTTTGAGAATATGAGGTATTAAGAGATTCAACGCCAATAAAAACAGTATGCAGAAGAAGATAATTCACTTTGAATAGCACTGTATACTTTCCATTCGCAAGTTATGTATTGAAAGTCTTCGATGGAGAAGCTCTCGTGTGTATGGCGAAATTCCGCCAAGTGAAGGGACTCTAATTTCGTGGCCTAAATGTCTCTAATGATGTAATTAGACCGCTTCGTTTTGTATTAAGCGAAGTCAGAGAACTTGGCGCAACCCAATCTCATCCATGAAAATGCCATCCATTTCGGAAAGTTGACTTATTTCATACGATCCACCCGAAGAGAAACTCGACAAGTCGCCGTTATCATTGGCATAACAGAATTTTCTCGTTTTTCTTCTTCTCTTTCTAGTTTGCGGCACCAATCGGTTTCGAAAGAGTACCTCAAGGCACACTTTTAGCTCCTTCCTTTCTCTCTCCCGCACCGCACCCCTTTATTTCTCTCGCTTTGCGCCCCTTTGAAATCATCCTTCTCGTCTATTCTAGAAATTCTCAGCTCTCATTGGGTGGGACCGAGCGAGAGAAAGTCTCTTTTTCGCTCTCCATTTCTCGCAAAGTATGTAAGGCAGCAGTTATATTTTTTAGCACGTTTTTTGTTTCTGCCATTCCTGAGATATACTCGCGCTTTGAGATGTTGATTTCCGATGTGCGTGAATGTTCCAAAGGGGTTTTCTGCATTACAAGAACCGTAGTTTTATTTCAAGTTCGAGCAGTTTTGTAACGGATGGTATTATTAGTTGGTTTCGGAAGTTAAAAACAGACATCGCTTTTTGTAAGGATGTATTTTTTGCCTTAAAATCCTCTTATATTTCAGTTATTCTTACCTGTTCTATTAATTTATTATTATCAATATCATGCTTCGATACCATGTCCTGGAAAAACTGAAAATCTTTAGAAATATTCATGGATCTTCAAATTTTACCGTTTATGATGCAAATCCGAGCTAAAGAATTTTGATAATCACGCATTATATTCTTTGAAAGGCTACAGAGTAAAATATTCATAATTCTAAATACCAAACTCACATCTAAGCAACGACATTTAAAAATTATTTATTTATGTAAGTTTAAATGACAACGCACAACTCTATTACATTAAAAAAATAAAATTCAATTTACGGATAGTTACGGTTTCTTCGCTGAAGTTTTCCATTACTTTAATCAGATTTGGAGCAAAAGGCCACGGGAATTTGAGAAATAATCTTTGGATTTAAAGCATATTTTGTTGACTTAGTTCCTTTTAACTTTTATCTTCATTGGTTAACTGATTGATTTCCGAATTAGTCGAGAAAAATTTTGAGAAAAATGTATCCATTGACTTTGATAAAAATCAATATTCTATGCTTTCATTACACTGAAAAATTATGGTTTATTCCCTATTTGAATTTGTATTACGCATACAGCTTGGTTTGAGGCTATCTTAAATGAATATATCAGGTATCATTATTTTTGAGGAATTTAATTTATCATTAATATTAAACTGGACTCCGCAACTAGAGACTATAAGTATTTGATACATATCTATTGATTTTAAATCTAGCTATAAAAATTATAAAAGACTCTCGGTTCAATGAATTGGTTTGCAGCATTACGAAGACGTCCGCCAGGAAACGCAGTAAGCTTATTTATCGCAAGGGTTTGGATAACCGCGTCAATAAAAAATCTAGAACTCCTTGTATAGTAAGAAGTTACGTATTTAGAAAGTTAAATTTTCCTGACGTTGAATCAATTTTGGAATCGAGATTAATATTGGAGGTAACTCATTACTTACCATCTGTTCTGAAAGGATTTTGCGAGATCATTTATAGTGAAGATACAATGAAAAACAAGTGTACCTTATTTTTAGAGTAATGTAATGGTAATGGTCCGGAGAAGACTTTTAATAAATGACACCTTTTTTCTTAATTTTTATGAATCATATTTTATCTTTATTTATTTAAAACACATCAAACAATCGTATTTTATAATTATTTTTAGTTTTTATTTTTCTTTACAATACCTAAGTTGCCTACTTTTTATTTTCAATCCTCCTCATTTCATCTGTAAATAGTATATTACAATGGATATTTGTTGGTCTTCAAGAACCAGAAACATCACAGAATACATTTTTAAATACAAGAGGCATCCCCTAAAGCTATGAACAAAGTCATGGCATTCTTATCGTTTGGAACATACATTTTACTCTCCGATGTAGGGGAATCGTCGGAAATATAGGTGGCTGTTTCTTATGTCATCATTTTGGCGATCGAAAGAGTATTTGGACCATCATTTGGTTTCACATTCTCAAAGGCATTCAGATGGACAATGAATGCGTAGACTTAATCGCCAAAATCGTCAAAACGTGTACATCGCCGATTCAGAAAAACCTGATGCGGAATTTTCTCATTTTTAGTAGGCAATGAATGAATTTTTACCAATTATTTTTGAAATTTCATATATATAAAGTCGTCAAAGGAAAAGGTAGATCTGAAAGAAGTAATCCAATCAGAATCGCTTCGATTTTTATCACATTTTCGCATTTTTTTACGGTATCTCGGTACAACCTTGAATTCCGCGTGAATTTCCTCCAATCTTCGAAATTTCTCCTCCTATAATTTATGAGCGGAGAACTCTGCTGCAATTCAAGTTGCACCGTCCCTCTCCCCCCTCCTCTCTCCCGTTTTTTAATTATTCGTATTTTTATGTTAATATTACTATAATTATTATTACTAATAATCATCGCGCCGGACTCTTACTCGGCGTTCTGAAAACGAGATTTGACCAGTCTTTTTCTTTGTTAAGCTATTCAGAACAAAAATATTTAAAAAAAAGATCACTCCTTAAAAAAAATTACATGTGCTTCAATCTCATCTTCTCGCTGAAAAAATATAAACCACCTGATTATCAGGTGCTGTCCACCTTTGCCTTTAAACCTTTTTACATTCTAAGTTGATTCAGACCCAAGTGTTTGATCTAGAAAAAATACAAGATAGGAGTCGCGGACGGTTTTCCTTTTTCGAAAGAACCCTCCGCTTCTCTCGACGTCACATCCCATAATACACTCGTCTTTCTCCAATCATTACGTCACAGGTGTTGAGTGTGTAATCGTCTTTGCACGGGAAGCGCTCCCTACTGGTCGGAAGCGCACCAAGTCAAGTAGAAAAATGTTCGTATCGGGACCAATTTCTTCCGTCAAATGGGTCACATTTAATACGCGCAGCTTTCGTACTCCTTTTTACATATTTCAGATAAGAACCCTTGCACCTCCTTTTCGATCTCTCCACCCATCTCACGCTCTCTCTCTCTGTCTGCACTCTCTAGAAGAAACCGTCTCCGGTGGGATCGTTGACCCATGGGTAGTTGTTGGGGCACCTCACGCATGTCTGAAGGTTGATCGTTTCGCCGGGGATTTCCTTGGAGGTCAGCTTGCAGCTATGCGGCACCCAGCATGCTGGTGGTGAAGTTGGGTCTACTGAGCACTTCTCCCTCCATGGCTCGAAGTTCTTGGCCTCCGAGACGGTCCTTGGGTTCTGGATCCACTGGATGACCTGAGGGCCGAAGGTAAAAAGGTTAGATGCATTCATTTATTCCTGCATGCGATTCATCCAACAGGCACATGTTCAGATCGTATTTACTCCAGTAGAAAACAATATCAAAAACTGAAGCTTATTTTCATGTATAATCTCATGTCTACCTTGTGTTTCCATGGCTCAGTAGACGGATTAAAAGTTTCCTATCTTTTACTGAAACCACTGGAATGTAGTTTATACTAGAAAAATACGAAGAAAAACTCAGAAAATTCAGTGTAACTTGAAGGTATTATGCCTACAATACCGTACTTGCCTTCTGCCTTAACTGAACTTTCTTACCTATGTCTACAGTTCACCATTCAGTTTGATGACTAGGGGTGGAATGTCTTAGCACACCACCTTAAGGCAGTTTAAATATAGACAGTCTCGCACGAAACTGTGACTAATTTAAGCTGTTATTAATCCTGGTGTTCGTATAATAAATTCGTTGAAAGTTTAATATACACATATATGGCTGTACTGGTTCGTATCTGAGATAACATAGATTGATGTTAAACGGAACTTAGATTTCAGACTTCCTTATTAAAGCAGATGGCTTCTGATACATGTTAAGCAAGAGTTTTATGTTCGGGAAGGAGTTGTCGTTTCTAAAATGCATACATGTACCAACCCGGTCACTCCGTGTTCTGTTAACAAGCGTAAGAAGAGAATCGGCGTTCAACCGGCGGTAACTGTTGCGCTTGTTAACTAACGTCTTACTATATGAGGCAGCCAATAACGCAATAAATCTGTCACATTGAATTTCTCGTTCGACGTAAATAGGAAGACTTCTTTCTCGATCCCTTAAGAAGAACCCCATCTAAAGGTCAAATTATGTCAGTTATGGCAGGAGAAATTGAAGATCTTCAGCCGTAACTATGCACGCGTTCGTAACCTTGACTAGGAATTGCGCTGACGGGAAGAGCTGTCACTCCATGAGCGATCTAAAAATGGACTTTCTTCCATTCCGAGCGTGGGAGTGAAAAGTGTTACTCGTTTCGATGGCCTTTGCAGTGAACGGGAAAATTGCCACCGCGCGACCCGACAACTGGCCAGAGAGGTGAAAGTTGGACGTGAGTGAGCACAGAGTTCTTTCCGAAGCTTTGCATATCGATGTTATTTCAAACGAGGGCCTTCGAGAATTGAGGGATGAATTGGTAATCAATCCTATGATGATTTCTCCGCAGATCAATACTTCTCGTTCAAGACAGTCATAAAAGAGTAGAGAATGTTATTATTATCGAGTATGATAATCATAGTCAAGAAATAAATCCGAGCTCCGATAAAAGATGGATATTATGATAGAAGCTATTCTTTGTGGAGGCGTCTTTATAACGAGCATTTTTATTTCATTCTTATTTGATTATTCTAAGTAAAGAATGCTTTCTTACTAACTTTGCGGAAAGGTAGAAGTTGGTATAAGCTTGATTGAAGTATGTTAAAATATCATCAAAAGATAAGAATGGCTCAGTTACTGCTTGAGAATCATTTTATCACTTATATTTGGACAGAGTCGAAGATGAGGATCCTGGTTATTTATGGGCCGATTTCTGTTTTATAAAATGCATGATTTGGGTCAAGCAGAAACATCTTCACAAAATGATCTCGAAAAGCATGCTTGAACTGTTACACCATGACCGCTCGTTACTCTAAGGAGGTCCCGAGCAAATATAAGCTTGGAATCCTCTACTGAATTTATCCATCACTTTGTATCCATTAATATATTGACTGCCAATATAGGTACTTGGCGAACATCATAAATATTTTCATTGCCTAAAGGTCGCTACGGTATTTATTGGGTATTTTTAATCTTTAATTTTCAAAAGAATATTGGAAGTATAATAATTTCTAGCTAGAGATTAAATTATCCATCTGTGCCACCCGCGAGATTTTCCTCTCTTCAAAGTTCCGGAAATTAGGTCAGGATGCCGCTGACTCGGAGATGTGAGTTTAATGTTTCGAAAGAATAATTAGGAACTAGAATCTGACGCCGGGTTTTTGACATGTCACCATAGGAATTAGCGGCGGTCTTTCCTCTTGCGAAACCCAGGTCTGGTCAGTAGAGCACTGGTTTTTTGGAATCAATGGCTGCTTTCTCAACGTCCTTGAGTACGTTGGACTCAGAGAACGGGATACTGTTGGCCCTTAGAGCCAGACTTCGAAGGTCGACAGGTTATCTGGGGACCGTTATTTGGCCAATGATATGCTCCCATCTCGTGAGATAAAGGTCATACGAATCGCATACCTGGACCGTAGGTCGGAGTCACTTTTATAGAACCGTATTGGGAAAATCATTAAGGTCAATCCAGCCTGACCTTTTCGATCCCCTACCATTATTTCGAGTGCCATGCTAATCTCTACTTAACACAACCCCAATCAGTGTTTCTCCTTGTTAGATCGACGTAATAAATGATCCTTTTTAGAAAAGACTCTCCGACGAAAATTTGTCTGATCGCAAGGCTAATTCGAAAAATGTGAAATGTTTGCGAGTTGGTTTGAATGCTCAGGGCTTCACTGGTTATTCATTTGATTCTGTTTTCATAAGAGATAATGAGACATTCTGCTCACGTATCACGTTTATCAATTACATTTATAATGTTCTCGCACTGTTTCATTCGCATACGTTCCCACAAAGAAAGTCTGCGTGGATTTTGTAGCGCATACATTGCAAGGATTGGACACCACTGCTCCAAATAGGCGACATTATTTATCTCCGAGGATTCAATATTAATGGTGGCACTTTATGAAATTGAGGGTATCGTCAACGAATGCTGTTACCAATCTGGGTTACAAGAGCCGCTTGTTTGTGTAATTTCTGTTACATAAACATGTGAAGGTCTTCCACTTGACGGCGATATTGCAAGATCTCAATTTGTACTTTTAATTGTATGTAGAACATGATATTTACTAGAAGGTATCCCACGCTAAGTAAATTTAGGCAAGAATTTATTTGAAATTGAGTTCATAACGATTATTTTCCACTTTGTTCTGAATTTCAATCAGTTAAAGAATACTCCCTTTTTCTTAAATCGTTTTGCTTGCAATATTGATTTATTCAACGCCTTTGATCAATATAACTATTAATGTTTATTTCACCGAGTTACTTTTTGAGTTATAAATATTGTGTATCAGTTTACAATTTCCTTTATTTGCGATCATTCTGATAAAAATACGAGTTTATTTACGATGCACGAATATATACGAAGTTTATGTTATTCAGGACATGGAAACCTTCTTGACATATTCCTAAAATATATCTCGTTGGAAGGAAGAGGTGTACACAGAAAACCGCGAGTGTAGGTCATAATTTTCTAATATAAAAATCATAAATGAGTATTGAAATAGTCCCAGTTTAGTTCTAGGTTGGTGAGTTAGCTAGAGTGAATTTCTGCTACATTCATAAGCTCCCCATGCGAAATTTAAGTGACGCCCATCATATTTCATCAGCATGCGCCACAACATCTGAGTGATGGGCGGAAAAACGTCTTCTCCCATCCTTTAGAAGGAAGGAGTCGATTTATCGTATGACGAAGCGTTTTTCCTAAAACATCGCTCACGCCCTTCCCCTTATTCAACTTTCCAAGCTTCCGTGAAGCAATATTGCTCAAACTAATGGAATTGGTAGCGATTTTTCGTGCGAGGGAATGTTGCTAGTGTCGTACTGTTAGGTAACGGTTGAGATTAGCGAATCAAAGAATACGTCTGCAACTTTTGCTGTTCGAATCCAGCATGATTCACTACCGGAATTTTATTTCCAAAAATGTTACTACTTATCATCTTTTACTGTATTTAAGCGAATTCCGAATCCAAATCGTTTTCCGAAGATTATAATATTTTTCCGGCGAATTTTTTTACGAAAAAGTTTTCAAAATAGTACTACTATCACTAATATTGTTGTAAGAAAATATTTTAATGGAAAATATATTGCAACGGAAACATTATTAATAAACAAAATATAGCGAAGGATTATTCGAATAAAAATATGTACTTAGCTAAAATTTAAAACTTTCATATATAATTACAGAGAAACTGGGTCATATACTTAGTCGAGAAGGGGTAGTACTGAACTCAACCGAGACAAATGCACACTATTGGTAGTTTTATAATTTTAATATAGTTATGAGCGAACTGTACGTCGTAATGTTTATAGAAAAAGTAAGAAGCATCTCTACTAGCTTGCTATGCTAAGACAAAATTGATTCATTAAATTAAAGAATTAGCTCCTAAATTCATATCAAAAGTACCAATGAAGGTTGTTTATCAACGAGAAATGCCTCAATTGGTTAAGCAGAGCTAAAAATTACTGAAGTGAAAGGTCCTATACAATCGAGGCATTTTTATGTTCCGAAAGCACCCAAGACTGGGAAAGAATTTTCTGGAGAGATGATGAAAATCCGGGACAATTCCCGGAAAAGTGGACGTCAGGAAAACCTATATCTTGCGAAAATAGTGTAGCAAATCTTCCAGATCCGCTGTAGATCGAGTTGAAGAATCTGGAGGAAGGCGTGGTCGCAGTCGGAGGAGAAAATGGAGGATATCGGGTAGAATGGGCAGTTCCTAAAAGGAACTGACCTTGCTGCGAAATAGACAGTGGCTGGCCATTCTAATGAAAAGCAGGAGGAGAGAGTTGTTGTGAGGTCGGAATGAGAGAAAGAGAGAGAGTGAGACGGCTCCACCCAAGTCACCGACTCCAGCCCCCGGCCTTTTCTCTCTCTCACACTATGTCCCGTGAAAAAATCTCTCCCAAAGAATACTTTTCCGGAAGATCCTTCCTCTACTCCTATTTCTAGCCTCTCAAACTTTTCTCCCGTTCTCCTCTTTATCTTTTTCCCACTTGTCGCATTTTATAAGTTTGCCCTCATTTTCGGGAACCTTTTCTCGTTCTTTTATGCACTGATACCGTTTCATGCCCTTTTCACGCTGCGAGTAAAATAAATGTTCAAGTTTCATACTATGAGTATATCTGTGTTTTTATATGTGTGTACACATAGTAAAGCATGTACTTCCATGTAAAATTGAAAATCTTTCTGCTTTGATTTTTGTCAGAAGTAGAATTCTATCTTGCTCACTTTTTTATTTGCAAGTGGAAGATTTGGGTCATGATTCATTTTATGCAGTAAACGAATACTTTTGAAATTTTAACTAAAACCATTTAAGTCGATCCGGTATTTGAATGTAGGATAAAGTTTCGATGAATATTTGCGCTTATTGAATTTAATGCTCTCAAAGCTCTTACGACTGGATTTTTCGACATATATTGCTGTAATTAAATAAAAACCTGGATTAACCGCTTGATTCAAGAGAAAACAGGCAGGTTTCATGAGTTATTATCACCTTCCGAGGTTTGCAATGGGTTCTTCTTAGAATTTAGTTAGTTTTTCATATCTGTTTTAAAGATTAAGGGCTATCCAATGCGTTGGCTTTCACACGTTCCGTTCTGACGTTGTGATTCTAAATTCCAAACGTCCTGATTTACATCTCTTCGAATTTTATATGCCCCGGTTTCTTTCCATCAGGATATGGCAACCTTATGTATACTATACACCCACTGGTAATGATTATCAGCCGTGGTCTGTAGTAATAGTTACTTAAGGAACTTTTTACGTAAAGATTTACCCATCCCTGGTGTTTACTGTTACGTCCGCAAAGTTTCACGGAATACCGTATACAGGAAGGTAGTAAACCTGTTCCTTACAGCGACGAGATTCCGAAGAACTATTCACGCTCTTCCCTTCCTTCGGAATCGGGCGTGAAATCTTCGATTTGAATAGAGTGAAAAGTTTCGAGCCATAGGATGGCGCCTTTGCTTAACCTTTGCGTGACCCATTTTCTCATTCGAGAGGTTTCCGTGGAGACACAAGCGTCTTATTGTTACATCTTAAACCCGGAACAAATGAGAAGTGCAGGTTAACACTCCCATTTTCAAAGAACATTAAATCGAAGGGTGGAGTAGATGAGTTTTCATCTTTATAGCAGAGCGGTACTTTCTCTCGAGAATAACTAGTCGTAGACTTTTAAAACGTTAAATTACGGAATAAATGAGATTGATAGCTTATGAATCGAGGGATTAGAATCGGCGTAATGAATTTTTCATGTCGTATTTTAGGAACCTATGGGAGGCATAGATTTTTATTGTGTATGACGAAGTTTTTCGAACAATACATTTCATAGTTGACTGCCATAGTAGAGTACTGAAGTAATTGAATATTATTGAAGTGTATTGAAATTTAAATATTATCGATGTCTATATACAAATAAATGAATTTGTTTATTCTTCTCAACTACGATCAATTAATGAGAAGCTTTTCTTTCAAGTATCAAAGAATCTTAGCGTCAGTCATGAAGTTTCGGAATTGCAGTGATACTCGTAAGTCTTGATTTAGTTGATATATTCCTCTTATTACGTTAGCGATATGATTAAATAATGGCCATTGATTACAATAAGGAAAATAATAATTCTTAAAAGACTGGAATTTAGAGTTAAGATTCATTTAAATGCAATCATCTTATCTGAATCATTAAAGAGATACACATCAAACTAATGTATATATTTGTAGAGATATATTAGGTGGTTAGATAAGCGTACACGTGTTTGTAGATGATCCGTTAAAGCGTAAGCATCTCTCATGTTCCGGCGATAAATCTTTTTAATTTTGTCTAATTAAGGAATGATGAATTTCATTTAGGCTAAATGGCATTCCTTAATTAGCTAATTATGACTAAGGCAGAATTGAAACTAGAGACTCGCGTCGGTGAGAAATGAAATTTATGAGCATTTGGTTGTGACGAGATTAAAGTAACGACCACGAGTCGGTAATTTTGAAGAGTTATACGTAGACTTACCGCAAAGTAGGACATATGATGATTACGATGAGTATATTAAGAGAGCTTTCTTACCTGCGTCATCGTGACGAAGTAGACGTCTTGGTGGTTGGCGAGGATTTCATCCACCCAGTAGAGGAAGGCATCGAGGAACTCAGGATTGTTTTTCAGCCACGCCGCATGGAAATAGAGTCCCAGTGGCGCCCTGTTCTGGTTGTAGTGCCGATCGAAATTGTGGTTCAGGAAATTGTAGAACTGATCACCTGCGATCCCATGAAAAAATGAAATAAGAACCTCAATATGATCGAAAGATAACATTTGTTGTATGTATAATGCTTGAGAGACATGTCTGTCTCATGAAAAAAAATCTGGTCGTACCGCCTAAAAAATAATTAGGCTTCAGCCATACATTGAGGTATTTAGTAAATTGTATAAACCACGATCTTGGGAGTTTTCAGGGTAGTGTATAATTTTAATTTCTACTTATCAACTTTGCTGTCATTGCTTATCCTATCGTTTATTCCGATATTAGTCTTCCATTTCGAATTTTCGATAGTTCTTCTTTTGCCTTGTGAAGTTATTAAAAAATACCATCATTCTGAATTTTCCCGCTGTGGACCGCTTCTGCTTTAGCATGCGTGCTATCTAGTCACAGATAACGTCCTTAATAAGTAAATCTGAGCTAATGGTAGCGATATAAATTTAGTGGTGTTGATTATTCCCTACAGTAAAGTTCACCTTTCGTAACCTCTTTTTACAGTTCTCTTAAAGTAAAAGAAACGTACAGCATCTTTGGCTCTCTTTTAGAAAAATCGACACTTAGGTGCTAGAAATTTTATGAAATGCAGCCACTTAGCGATTCAAGTAAGAATTATAGCCTATGGTATCCAAACAAGAGAAGATTATCGATGTCTGTGAAAGTTTTCATCTCCGTGGAAGTTCCCGAGTCATCATTTGGAGCCAACCTACCGCACGGAACCATTCATTCCGCATCTCTCTAGCAGCTCTGATTCGAGGTCATCATTCCCAGGGGAAAATTCTTTATTCCCTGTGTGGCATGCGTGTATTTTGCCTGCGGGAGAAATCAAAGGAAGTTGGGAGGCGGAAGGTTATCTCGGGTGGATATCATCAAAATATTCCAGCGACCTCTTTTTAACGTGACCTCCATTCGAAAGTAAAACTGTGTAATTCGAACGATGTTCCCGAATACATTTAATAGAAAGTAGACGTTTACGATCGGTTTCATCCGTAAAAAAGTGAACCGCCATAACTTTACCGATGTCTGCGGGTCAGGACGTTTCCCGAGGTTATTCTTAAGTCCGTATGAATATACTTTGAGTATTATAATTACTATGTTCGTATCGGAAAACTTTCGTTCGTAGAGTTTCAAAAATCAACTTCAAAGAAATTTTTAATAGCGGGAGAGAAGGAAATGTAACCAGAATTACTAGCTATAAGGTAAGTAACCTTACAATTTGAAATATAGAAAAGATTCTTCAAATAATCGTTTCAGACGGAGAATCGGTGAACAGGTTGTTATTTGGAGATGAGTAAGAGGAAAAGTATTGAAAACTACGGGTCCTAAAGAAGAATTGATTCCAAAGAATTAATCTTTCGTTACTTCAATTATTCGGGAAGGTAGTTAATTAAACTCGCAAGATGGATGGAATAAATAGTATGGCTCTATGTACAATTACATAAACGGAGTCGTGAAAAATTTAGATTTTGCACAATCATTTTCGAGGCTTATTCTGATTGATTCGATAGGTTTTGAACTGAAAGCATAAAATAACTTCTGAATAAAACTTTTAATCTATTCGATAATCAAGAAAGCGATTAGTTAAGATAAATATAATCGAAGTGAAAATTGAAGAAAGAAGAGTGAAGAATGAATGGTATAAGTAACAGCTAATATAATTCATAATCGAACTATTGTGTAAATGAGTAAGGAAAGTTGAATTTTTATGTATACCGTATTTCGGTGCTTTTTCACGTAATCGGAAGGTACTATTTTCGATGTGAAACAATCGAACTTTTGGGTATTCTATAAAAATTATTGATCTCTAATATTTCGCAGGAAATTCATCACGCTTCATGTTAATCCCCAATAATTTGATTAACCATTTACGTATTTTCATATCTCGCTCCGATCCTGAAAAAAATTGTCGCATCAAAATATTACTCAATCCCAAGAAACCAGGAATTAACTCCCATTCGAGCATCTCTCTCATAAATGAAGAGAAATTTTTCCTCCGCAAGGACGATTCTGTATTCGAAGTTGTTTCGTTTGTGAGCGCATGTGATCTGCGAACGTGTTATCCACTTCCTCGCGACCTTCTGCAGAAAGAGAAGGAGGCGAGAGAGCGCCTAGAAGCTCACTCAAGGTAATGGTGTATATGCGATTCCGTTACTCAATTAAAACGACCTCCTTCATCTCTACAGTTATCGCTATATCTTTCCCCAGAGCCGCTTCGAGTGCAGCGGTACTCGCAGCCTTCATGTACAGTAACGCCTCATGCCACAACTATCCCGGTAATCAAATATTTAGACGTGCCTATGCCAGGAATTCCCTCAAATACGTCATGCTATTCCTTTCTATTGACTGAGGGTTTATTCTGTGAATGGATACTTGCAATTGTTCGGAATTCCGTGCGGAAAATTTTGCGTTGGACTTTGGAAAATTTTAATTAGAAAATGTTAATTTATGTTTGCATGTTGGAGTACATAGAAAGAATAATTAGATATAACAGAGAATGAATCGGGAAAAGAGCGATTATTTTCTTTCCGAGAATTTTGCTCTCCGTTTTCTTACATCTGAAAAGTATTTTACGTTAATCACCGTGTTTTGCCTAGTTTGTTTTTAGTTCTTTAATGCCCGTGCTTGTAAAAAGAGCGTATTTAATTATTTTTCCTAAATCAACTCTCTAGCTTAAAGATTGTCTTCTTCCTGCCAATACGGTGGTATTGGAGTCGTTCTACAAAACAATATATGCTCCCCATTAATTATTTTATTCATGATTAAGTGATGTTATGATGAACTAAGTCAATCTTTGGACAGGCTAATATGCGTTCAGTCTTCTCAAAAACACGAAGGTCGTGGCAAATAGTTACTTAGATACTTGATAGCTTTCATCTTTATTCTTTTATGCGGTCGCACTTGGCACTTGTCCGATCGTTTAAGTCATTTTCATACCTTGGTCTGTCCCCATCGGAAATTATTTATTCCTACACTAAGTTCTGCCAACTATTTTCTTTCGATTTATGATTTAATCATGAATATAGATCACTAGAGAATAAAATTTGTCGCCAGAAGACATTCCATTTACAAATCGGGTTTCCTTGTGTCTGTTTGCGTTCCGCAGAAGCATAATGAAATCGGATGATTATAAGGAGTGCTCCCGTGAAAATTAATTCTCTGTTTATGGGCAGTTTCAATAATTGTAAATGAGGTGGTGTTGAAGTGCCTCTGTTTTATTGCCACTAATGATATAGTCTCTGGATAATCCCTGGCACATTTTCAAGTTACCTCAAGGATCTATTCGCACCTTTGTTCGGCGAAAATTTTTCGTGTCGGAGATTAACAGATTTGTGTGCTTTTTGAAGTGGCGTGTATCGAGTTTTTGTATCTCTAGACCGAAATTTAATACGAGCTGTCTGACTTTTAACAGCCTATTTTTCATTTGGTTCTCGAAGAAAATGCCCAGTAAGATAGGAAAGATAAAACAGGGATAGTCGCAATTGATTTTCTTTCAATCAGTGGTTTAAGAGGAAAGTTAGTTAGGCAAAAGAGCTATTATGAACGATTCTAAAAGGATGAGTTATTTACGAAAGCAATTTAAAGTAGTACGCATGGTTGGGTGAGTTGAAAATAAGTTGGTGGGTATATTCAGGAAGAAGTAACGGAAAAGCATTAACTAATTTCATTTTGAACCTAGGAAGAGTCAGATGACTGATGTACGGCATTTCAGAATATATCTCACCTGTTAGGATGTTTGAGCAGGAGTCCACCATAGCGCAACCAGGAAGGTATTCATCGAAAGCGGGATCTTCTCTCCTGTCCAGTTCATTCATTACCATTTCCCATACGGCGTGGGATCGGGTAGGGCAGTTCTGGAGGTTACCGTGACAACGGTGAGGCATACGGAAGTACATGGTGTATGGCCATAGAGGAGGATCGGATAGGGGAGCGGTAATGGTGGAATCGTACAGGAAGGCTTGTTCTTCCATCATGGTGAACTGGTTGTTTCCTCCGACTCGGAGGTATGGAGCTCTGACTCCCACTACGCTGTTGTCGGTAAGGTTAGCGTACTTCTCAACGATTATCCTCATTCCTGCCATCTCCTTTGCCCAGTCGTCGACGGTGGCGTTGGACCAGAATTGTTCATCGTCGTTGTGCCTATGTTTTGGGAGGAAGAATCGTTTATTTCATCCTGAAGCGGTCCCAAGTACGGGATCAATACAAATCATCAAACATAGGGATGCGGATCGTTCGGAATAAATAAACTACCGTTTGCACTCACATCTATGTGTCAAAGGGATTGGGGGATTATCTATTTCTACTTCTTTATGATAATTCTGGAAGGCAAGAATTCATAGCCTTCCGAACTAGGATGAATAAATTACTTTACTAGGTGAATTCGTGGTATGAGATAAGATGTAAAATTGCGAATGCTACGCTTTTAATTAGAGGATGAAAACACTCTGTTAGTCGTTTGTCGAAGCTAGAGTCTCCTTGATACCAGAGAACAGGGAAATCCGGGATGACCGACTTCTAGGAATCACTTCTTGAAGTCGGTAATCCCGGCCTTCCCCAGGTGCTCCTGTACCTAGGAAACTCTGGCACTGACAAAGGACTAATGGAGTGTATTCAGCTTCTAAATCGTTAACAGTCGCGTTCCAGTTTTCATTTCTTACTACGCTTTTAATACACAAGTGTTTTTATACTGGTGTTCAGAACCTGAATCACCGGAACTCGGCTGAGTTGGGAGGATGGTCCATGATGAAAGTAGACCATCTTTTGAAGTTTTATTTTGTTGTGAAGAAATCCAGAAGTAAGCCTAACATAACTAATATTTACAGCTTCTACCGAGTGAAAGAAATGAACTAAATAGAAAGTAACTAAGGTGCAACGCGTCGTAAAAATGAATTTACAAGAGACAAAAAAGTATTCTCACGATATTTCGATGCAGACTTTCGGTGTGAATGTACAGCCTGGCGCAGGTGACATACGTGAGCATTCTCACATGCATTCCTTCACTCATGCACACAGAAGAGAGGAGGGAAACACACACGAAACATAGTAACATAAAATACATTTTGGAAGGAAGCGATGAGCAGAACTGCCGTCGAAGATTGGCCAAGTGCTTAGGTGACTCGTACATCCTCCTCACAATGCACGAGATGGTGAAGAAACAAGCTGAGAGATCGAAAATTATTTCAAAGCGTGAAGAAACAAATACATTCACCTTTAAATTCGGTGAGAGGAATTCCACTCTTCCATTTTCTGTTTCAATGTTTCGGAAATTATAGAATGCATTTATCAACCTACCAAGTAAGGATGCCCACGTGAAGATCTTCTTACATTTAGGAAAAGAACGGAGAGGGAAAGAGTCTGATGTAGCCGGGACTCGAACCTGAATCTCCCACTTGCCTAGCGAACGCTCTAACCCATTGGGTGGCGAAGCTATGGCATGTGCGTCCAAAGTGCACACTGGAGTACTTTTTCTGCATTTGTTACTTTGATGGCGCTACCCTTTATATATTTTCTTCAATGAAAAATTAATCTTCAAAGTAATTAACTATAAATTCCTACGATGAGCAATGTCTTTTGTCAACAACGACATCATAAGTCTATCATCGATGTAATGTCAAAGATAATATCAGCTTCTCTCTCTACGCATTGCCACCCTTTAATACATCAAATATGGTACTCTCCAGTAAAAATATTCTATACTTCATCAAAACAACTTCTCCTTCGAGACTGCTGAGACTTTTGACAGGACTAAGATTATAGGTTAAAGAACCCTCCCGGCGAGTGGGAGATCCGGGTTCGAGCACCGGTATTTTGGTCCTCTCTATAATGGAGTATGTAACCATGCTTCACTGCTTACTTACGAACCACGATAAATATTTCACATAAGATTCTAGTTTTGTAAACTTGACAAGGTCTCTCACTACCTACCTCTATCTCTTTAGACATCAGTAATCGTTGATGCTGCTGTAAGAGCAATGATACTGGATATAATACTGAAATACTGGATTTGGTAAAAATTTCTGTTACATAGTTTTGCAAGGTGATTGAAAAATTAAGATCCGAAACTTGAAGTGAGGACTTATTTATAGATATACATATTCCAGCGACCCCAAAAAACGCCGTTTGAGGGCATACCCTGAGTTCTGCAGTCCGCTGCCACCGAGTGCCGCATTCCTGCGTGTCTCTCCTTTCCTTCAGGTAGAAAGATCAAGAATTACCTCATTTATATCTGTGCTGAATATTGTTAGTCACGTCAGCGTGCAAACAGCATAAAGCACGTAGAGTCCGTGTTAATATTTTTAAATGGAAGACAAAAAATACGTCTGCAGTCCTTGAAAGTTTTGGTGTGAAAAAAAGGGTTAACTGAATCGTTTGCACTCAGACAGACAACACACAGACAGACAGATTGAAGAGGTTCACCTGAGTTCCCCAGGCTGTAACGAAAGGTGCTTTGTTATGACGAACAGTTTTCAGAAAGACAGTGCTTTAAAAGCGCAGCTATCAAGAGGAGTTACAGACTCCGTTTGTTTCTCCACCGCATGTAACTCACTAAAAAGCGGAAGACAGACACACAGGGGTTACTCGTGTGGAAATGTTAAGCATGACACAGGACAATAAGCTGTGGGAAGAAAATCAATCCACATAGATCTGAGTGCAAATGGTGTTTTATTCATAAATAGGTAAAGGAAGAGGCAAGGACATGAAAAACACATAACAACATAGATAGTGAAAATATCTTTATTTGTACAACAAAAGTGTTCATTTTTAATACGTAGAGATAGCCGTGAGTATCGTAATTTTCCGTTTGTAATGCGTTTGATAGCTGAAAAGCATCGTATGTAAGAAAGAGATTGGAAAATTTTAAGCCAGGTGTTGTACTAGAAAGTTAAGATACCTAATAACTTGGACTTTCTTTGATCTGTTTTTCCTTCCTTATTTTAGTGCGTATAATTATTCCTCTTAAGATTAGAAATTTCGTGTCACCTTTCTCCCTGACCGGAGGGACGTTTTTACAAAGTTTTAGCTAAGAGATAATTTTTTAAATCTGACTTTGCATAGTATGATTTTTCCATAACTTAGCAATAATAAATTAACTTCTATATTAACGTACTTTAATAATTTTGAAAATGATAAGGTTCAATTATTAAACAAGAGGTTAAAAAGAGAAAGAAAAATGTAGCCATTATTAATATCAATTGAGGAAACCTCCTACGGGCTGATTCCCCGTAATATTTTCCATCCAAAGCATTACAAAGAGAAAACTACGGTTGATTCCTGGTTAACATTCACTTAAAATCCAAGAAGAGTCATCAGTCATAATTCTAAAAGAAAAATATTAAAGACAGAAGGAATTACAAGAGTAAACAAGAGAGAAGTATAGAAGGAGAAATACAATGCGACCTCGGATTGAATTAACGCTTCTTCGGATTCAGGATTGGAGGAACGGAACAAAACAAATTATTTTAAGCATTTGTTGTTCTAGAGTAGAGCTATATATTATGATACTTTTGGAAACTTAGCATAATTTTCACTTAGATAAATCATTTCAATATTATTTTTATTTCCGCCGGACGTATATTGTGTGTTAGAAATCATCGTATACGCCAGGATTGAATAATAAACCGTTAAAAATAGATTTAAATTGAGTCAAATAGTTCATGTTTAACTTTCCGGTGTTCTGTATCCTAGAGGAAGGAATCGAGTGATTCAGGACGAGATATTCTGTAAAAGCAGACTTATAAAATAAAGTATGACAGTTAGGTAGGAGACTCACATGCTCCCTTCATTTAAGTTAGAAAATAGATATAGATTTGTACTGACATTGGTTTGAGAAACCAAGAGGGTGGATTGAGGAAATTTATTTAATAGGTGGCGAGAAAACAGTAAAGGAAAGTAGAAAAAATCCCATTGTAAGATCGTAAGCTTACCGTACCGAATCCGCGGTAATTCTCATCCGAGAGCGCCATTCTTCGATCGCCGAGGGAGCTACTCAACCTCTGGCGAGCAAGTTCTAAGAAAGAAGCCTATACGCTTCAAAGTGTACTCACGTGATGGAGTGCACAGCGATTTCGTGTCCCTTTCTATGAGTCTCCTGGACAGCGGAGTAGTTGGTGTACTTGTGTGAGACGAAGAAGGTGGCCTTGATGTCGCATCCATTGGGATTCTTCCTCCTCTTACCCTGACCGTTAACGCCGCCACCGAACATTTCCATGTACAGTTCGATGTTGTTGTTGTTGATGGCATCGTCAAAGGTGATTGTGATCATCTGGGGAACGTCCTTGGGGGGAAGATCTCCAGGAATGGCTGTGCCGTCCTCGGAACAGAAGCAGTCGGGGAGGACGCACACGGCGGGGTCACAGGGTGGTGCGCGGTTGGGGTCGTTGTCGATGTCTGCGGATGGACGGGGTTTATTATTTACATCGCGAATTTGAAGATCTATAACCCCACTCTAGTAATATCTAGCGGTATACCTTGGTTTCCCTTCCCAATAATGAATATTTTGCTTAACGGAGATTATTTTTACTAGATTCCGAAGATCCCGATTGTTTGCCTTCCAAAAGTACAAGTAAACGAAAAAAAACTAGAACCGAATATCCTTTAGTCATGGCCAAAATGGAGTTGATCCCGAACGGAAAAACCAAATAAGTTTTACCTTAACCGAAAAGTGACCTTCATTTCACACAATTCAATTTTCTTTTAAGTACTACGTTTCTTAGTGGAGATAGATCGATTCTATTTTATGCGGGGCTCATTGTGTGCTTATACTGTAAGAAATACATTGCTCCATAGCTTAATAATTTGTGTAAGGACAACGAATGAAATTTCTCTTACAAATGTAACTTGGCGAAGACAACTCCATCGGGTGCTAGTTCCGGAATCATATTATATCGCGGGAATGTTACCTCCGTACTTCCTCGGTAAATACCGCTTAAACAATGAATTGATTTTACTGATAGCATCTTGCTTTGGTTATAATTTTTTTCACTCATACATGTGCGATCGTTCAAAACTATCTTCGCCTGAGCTTGAATAACGACGATATAAAATTTCTTCGAGGGAAAAGACTGCAGACGAGTCTCTCAATAACAGAGTTTGATTCCGAAAAATTTCGGAATTTCCTCCGTGTTTGATTCCGAAAAAAATCGACAGAACTTCTTCTAATTTTCCTATCGATGATATCCCCATTATTTAATAAATAATGTTGACCTAACATGCTAGATTTTTTTCTTGGATGTAAACATCACTTCTCCCAATGGGAGTTGAATCTCAATATCCTAATGTTTATTATTAGTTTCTGAGTGCATACTCACCACAAGTGTTTTCATCTGAGCCATCGTTACAATCCTTCTCTCCGTTACAGAAGAGACCTCTCTCAATACAGGCACCGTCACCGCAAGCCAAGAAACCATCCTGAAAAAAGTTAGAAGCGAATTCCATTTGAGTACTCCATTAATCCTCTTCGAATATTTGCAAGAAAAAAAATTGGCGCGCTTCCATTGATTCCGAATATATATTTTGATTTTGTGAACATTGCAGCTTCAGACTACGAAAGATCAAAAGAAAGAAGTCAATTGACGAAACGGAAGAAATCGAGAGAAATTCTTTGACCATATAATATTCGATGAAAATTCATTCCTTTTTAAATGAAAAACTTTAAGAGAAATGATAATATCTTCTCGATTGGAAAATTATAATAAGTGGATAAAATGTTCCATATTATAGCCATCCTTAGTGAGCTCTTCGACGAATCTCCATTTATAGTAAAACCCTATAAATTCAGCAAAATCCGTTTAAGACGCGGTTTTCTCCAGATCCCGGCCGCTCTCATACGAAACACATGGTAGAAATACCGCTTAAGACGCGGAATTTACCCGTCTATAGATTCACATCAACGCGCTTTAGCCAATCGATTGCTTCATTTGTTATACAAAACTTTTTGGAATGAGTAATTTTCTGAGAATAAAATTAAGGTATCTCGAATCAGAGCAATTCATCACCACCATCGCAGTCGACACGAGCTCTGAAATTAACTGAGATCTTGTTTATCACTTCTTTCTCAGGGCCGAAGTTATTTTAAAAAAAGTAGTTTTTCGGTGTTTCCATTTGTCACAATCTTAAGAAGCGAACGTATCGAAAAAACCAGAGAAGGAGTGTTTCGCGGGCTGTTGAGCGTAGTCTCGGAGAGATCGCGATGCCTTCTCACCGCTACTGTAAAATAATTCTTTATTTTTTCCCTTATTGTGTATCTGATAAAAACTGCTTGGTGGTTTAGTGGAAATGACGATAATTAAGTAACCAAGAGGCTCTCTTTTCGTGAAAAGTAGACCATTCTGTAAAAAAAGTGACGTAAGTCAACCAGAATTACACTACTGGTTATAACGCTACCACGTTTAAGATGCGGTTTTCCCCTGAAAAGCATCTTAACCGGGTTTTACTGTACAAATACATCGAAATATGCCCCCGTAATAGCTCCGCGCTCGGCTTTTTCATTTCTTCAAAACTACCGGCGAGTTTTCTGTAAATACGTGACTTAGTTCGGAAATAGTTTTTCCAACACCGAACGAGTTAATTCCTTCATTCTGTTTAATGATTTTCACCAAGGGCGGGAATTAAGAAGCATCAGATCAAAGGAAGCGTATTGCTGCAATTGGGGAATGCTTTCTCTTTCCTTCCTCATTTGGGTGAACGACCTTCGCCTTCCTCCGCAGATTCTCGCACTCCACAGTCTCCGGTTCGAGAGGAAGCGATTGGATGAAGCCGACGTCCTAATTAAATGCTTCGAAAGATCACGTGTATTCCGTTGCTCAACACGAGTATCCAAGTCAAATACGCGAACCTGTTCAAGAGGCGCTACTCTGTCATCGCCTTCAGGCCATAAGTGATGAAATTAGCCGTATGTCTGGCTTTTTTTCTGATATTTCAGGATTTTGATTCGGCGATTAAATGACGGGGTCTTTCCGAAATCGTCAGAATTACGTAATGAAGTTTATGGAGGCAATAAATCAGTGAATATCTTATGCGGGTGGTCATTGGTGTGTATTGATTGATTATAATCCATTCAGAATCTTCCTGCAATCATATATTGATATTGAATATTTTTCACTCCTCTTCTTGAGCAGGGTAGCGGGTAATGTGTCTTTCATTTACTTTTGTCCCTGTTTTATTCACTGCTGCGGTATCATGATAGCTGGTAAGCAGTGAGTGATGTAAATCTGTTATTCTTTGAATCATTGTATTGTAAACCTTGAAAACCGACTCAGATGGCTTTACACTGGAAATATGTCGAATAATTTTTTCAGGCGAAAAAGGAGTATCGGAGTTGGGGAAGTTTCCTTCATTATTTTTCAACCTATCCATTTGGCTCTCATTTTCAGTGTAAGTTAGCTATTTTCGAGTCTCTTTACATGACGTATTCCATGCAAACGTACACTTTTAAAGCGGATCGTCTCCATGAATTCGATTTCATATCACCCAAATATTTATTACTGTTTTCTTTTGTATGGAAAACAACGCAACTTTGTTTCTGCAAATTGTGGTAGGCTCAAAGGATGTAGTCTGTGCAGTCAGGGCAGAATTTAAGTGTAGAAAAACGCACCGGTATCGAATTAAACTATATATTCGGCATTCTTAAACGAAATAGGCCGAGCTTGTCCTTTCGTTTTCCCTTAATCGCGTGATTACCCGAAGGCTATCCTAATCAGGTCTTCGGTTGAATCTCCTCGTTAAAAGGAGGGGAAACAAGAGAAAGCCGGTGAGCGTGGGTGAAGGGACTGTGCAAAAAGAGTGGATCACTCTCAGCGAAGGTTTACTTGTGAGAATCCATCACTTGTTTGGGCCATTTCAACCTCCCGATGTCAGTGCCATGCCATTCATTCGTGGTTTTATTTATTCGAAGAGTGTGGTAATCAAAGAGTTAAAAGGAATCGCTTGATCGAATCCAACAAGTGAGGGTGAACGTATTGCAAAAGCCTGAGAATCTATCAGAGGAAATCATGAATTAATTCGCTTCAATCTTCTTGCAGTTAGATTCTTCAATAAGATACCTTTTATTACGCATCGTTGTGCGTTTCTATGCATCGATTAAGGTTTTTTTTATTTTTATGAGCCGATATATCTTTTTGCGCGATACTTTAGGGTTGTTTTACTTAAGATCATAACGGTTTTATGAAAGAAAAAGTATTCAATAGGAAATGTCACATAATCTTTCCATCAGAAGTGAAGAGAAACTTCGTACGCGAGAATCTCCAACTAGATTTCATTAAGATGAAAGAAGGAAATCTGATTTTTCGGCAAATTGACTTATCTCTGGAGTTTTAATCCGCAGCCCATTTTATAAGAAAGGGTTAATTTTCGAATTCCGAATATTTCGTATCTTCTTACGTCACCAGTCGATACGTCTACATCGCGGAAGTTTGTCGGGTTGGAATGAGGAAAGAAAGTGAGTCAATTAGCATCTTCAAATTTATCATCCTCAATTCATCTCCAAAGTTGAATCTTATCTGTAAGCCGAGATCTTACCCGAGTTAATCTGAATTCAATTAAAGAGTGGTTGATGGTAACTTTCAAAATATCTCTATCAGAGAAGACTCTTAAAAGAGTTTTTAAGGAAATGAAATGGGCTTTTTCACTGAATCACGTGGGCTTTTTCAATTACTGGGCTTTATAGCCCCACATTCTTTCGTACTCAGGACAGTGAAAAAAGGAATGAATTGCCCTAAAGTATTTTAATTCCTTACAAGTAACGCATAAATTACTGCTATGAAGGACTACAATCTTGGGATCCGTCATTACGTTAATTTATTTTAATGTAATTATTCTCGGGTTCGTCTCACCGGGAAAAAGATTGCAAAGTTCAGTAAAGTTTATGGTGAAAATCTTAAACAACTCTTTATTGTAAAGAAAATGAAGGAAATAAATCAAACTTCGCCGATCGAGGTTGGATAATGGCGGAATAGTGTGTGACCATTGTTACTGTGTACGTCCTTTCTGCAAATGAATAATATATGAATATTTGTGATGACAACGGGAAATGAATGAATAAATAAAATAAATAGCTAATTAATGTCCATCATGGGATATTTCGTAGGAAGGCGCTGTGCGGCACATAGCTTTGGTCTCTTTTCTTTCAGAGTAATCGTTGTTTTTATTCGAAATGCTCCCACACCGTTTTGCGCAATCCCAAGGAGCGTATATATAAATTCGTTCCGGCCCGACTTACTGGAGCACATTGCGTTTTCTCAGAGAAAAAGTGGACCCACCCCCGCAGCGGTTTATTTTAACTTTCGATTGCGAAATAATAGCCTCTGCGTTTTTGAAACGCAGCGAGAGAATTTCTCTCACTTTTTCAAGCACGAATATCCTCGTCAGTTTTCGTAAGAAGATTGCTGGATTGCATGCGATATGAACCCTTTTGGCCCCTAAACTACAGAACGATTGAAACTTCTGAAGACTTTGATAACAGAGGTTTTGCTATCAGCCATCATTTAGGCTTTCGGAGGGATTGAAAAAGTAAGTAGGTTTTTTTACTTTCTGTACGGAATTCAGTAGAAGTGTGCCAAATTACAGTAGCGGTGCTGTTATTTTACTAGAAGATTAGTTTCCTAACGGAGTCTACTTTATTATTGGAAGCCTACTACTTTACTGCGCAAAGATCAGATCGGGGATACGTTTCATATGAAATTTATTTGCTGCCCCGAGGAGAGGAGAAACGAAATTATGAATTATAAATGATGATTACATCATTTTCTTATTATAATAATCTGAATTACAGTCACATATCTGAGCAGGATAGCTTTATATAAAGAACTCCTTAGTAAAATATCAATTTGGAATCTACTTTGAACGATAACCTAAAAACGCCTAAAGCATAAGTTAACAACAGCATAAATCTGCTTATAAGTTAAGCATCAGTGTTCAACTTTGCATTAGTAAGAATTCGAGCTTTCCCACTGACGAAAAAATCCTCTGTAAAAATTCTTGGGCAAAGAATGACAGTTCTTTAACGAAATGCCTACATCGATTCTAGCTTAGCAGTGGTTCAGTAATACCGGAGCTAAGAATGTTGCCTATGCCTTCACGGCTTGCAAAGATCCGGTTTTTTTGAGAGTCAAAGATCGCGAGGTATTCAACAGCGTGACCGGTAAAGAAACGAAGCTTGCATTCTCTTTGAAACGCCTTGCCAAAAACTTACTTTCCATGGAACGCAGTGCGCTGCCCCTGTTTCTAAACTTCCAGCAGAGCTCGTTCTGGTTCAGTTAGGCGATGAATTCTTTAATGGAAAGTTTCGCTCTCGTTATTATAGTTGCGGATTGGCTGTCGTAATGCCAGCGACTCGGTCATTTGAAGATGATAAAATGCACATAGGAAGGAAATAGGTTATATTTATCTTAAGAAGGAATCCGTCGATCAGAATCATTTAGTTTTAGCTGAAGCGTTATACAACGAGTCTCGGACTGTTTCTTCGATTTCTCATAATATTTCTAACATTACTTGGTGAGAAAGATGGCGTTTTACTTGGGCTCGAATATTTCTCGATGGCAAGTAAAAATCTGAAAGTGAGCTAACCTACTTTCTACGATAAAGAGATTCAAAATATAAGATTGGACTGCCTTCCGGACTTCGAGAATACGATGACGCGATAAAATGATAATCTAATAATATAGTATTTTCATATCCGGAAATGAGGGATGACTTTCCCGATGTGAAATTGAGTTTGTGCATGAGAAAAAGCCCGATTCATCCCACGTCAACCGGCGACTTTAAATGTTTAAAATTCCACTTACCTATACAATGAATTCCATTACCTATACAATGAAACTGAATTGTAATGGTTGATCTGAACTCCATTTGGCAATTTGATTTATCACCTCATTTCTTTGGGGAAAAAGCTGGTCATAAATTTTGGAAGGAATTTAAGCGGAGGGCAATTTTTCTGAGTTATTTTGAGACACCGAACCGAACATTGAAGCCGTAAACAATCGTCAGAGAAATCTGATGCCGAACCGGAATAATAGCGATCAGAGAACTGGAAAGGAACCGGAAATCGTTATTATATCTATCTCCGATTTTCGGTTAGTACTTATTCTTAATAGCAGTTGCATATACTGATCATATGTAACGGGGACTTTAACTCGCTAATTAACATTCACATTTTAATAATTATCCTCATACTTTGATGATCTCTTTAATATGACAATTCTTTTTTCAAATTTAATGCATCGTTACTAAAATGTTCCATAAAATATTAAACACAAAAAATAATTTCAGACAAGGTTTAAAGTCAGAGCGAAAAAGCAAAACCGAAACTGAAGCGAAAATTTCAGTTTTCACTGAAGAAACGCGAAAATCGAAACGAAAATAATTACCATTCGATGGCTTGGCTTTATTCTTGTATTAAAAATATTTCCCATTACTGAAGACGATAGTCTTCGCACTCCTTCACACAATCGTCCATTTACATGTTTCACGATTCTCGCGTTTTGTCTGAAGCTGCTTCGTCGCCTATATTTCCGGATTCTTCCAAAGAGTTGGCTTGTGAAGGTGAAAGCTTACCTGGCAGAGTGGCTCGTCGGTGTAGAGAAGAGGCTTTACTTTCCTCTCCTTGTTCTTTCGGGCGCAGTTCTTCACGGCGTCCTTCCAATCGCAGGTCTGCTTCTCAATATCGAAGTAAAGACCAGCGGGGCAACGGATGGCTTGAAGACCCTACGGAATAAAATTGATTCACTTTTAATTTCAAGAGGAATCATTTGCACCGACTGAATCGATGATCTAAATGGAATTGACCCAATCATTCTTACAGTGTTTCCCAAAAATGACAGATTTGCTACATTCACTCAGTTAATATTTGAAAAACTGATGGAAATGTATTGCATAATGCAATAAACCAGTCATTCTTGGGTCATCCTGTATTAGTATTTCCTAGTTTCCCATGGAACTTCTTTATCTTATGGGGCAATAATTTATTTTCCGAAACATTTTCGCTAAAACCGGTAAATTTTTGTAATTGCTCTTATGAAATAGTAAAGGTTACGCAAGTACTCTTATATACGCAAGTCTTAGTATCCATTAGAAATCTTTATCAATTTCAGTAACATTTTATGAATTAACTTTTTTCTTACACATTATTTTAATAAATAATATTTGCTCAAAATTCGCAGGGATAAAAAGCCGCAAAGTTTGTGTTATGGTCAATTTTCTTAATATCTTTCGAATGAATTCGTTTTCATATGATTAGCATTTTGTGTGCCGGACTGAATCGAATTTTCAACGTAGAAACAACTTCTGTAAATATTTATTAAAACTTAAACTGGAACTACACGTATGTAGATCATGCTGATAGGTATTAAATATCGATGAGAAAGGTAAAACAGTTTCCTTGAATTTGAATAGAGAGGTAACTCTGGTAGCTTATCGCTCAATTTTTGTTGTTTTATTATTTCGGTTGTAATAGAAGAACATAGCGTTAGCTGATTCGTACATTTTGCGATCGGATTGCTCTCCCTGAGTTCCGGGAAGCGAAATGCAAATTCAAGTGCGATGAAGATGCGAAGGGGAAAGTGAATTGGGCGGTCATGAGGACTGGCGGAGAAAAATTCAGTAGTCTGGAGAAAAGGAGAAAGTTGAACGGGTGAGAGAGAGAGGAGTTTTTGGAGCATAAGGTTAGGAATGTTTATTTTCAGCGACATTTGTTCCTTTTTCGGATCCACGCAACTGAATTTTTTCTGATAGTACATAGTATTCTTTTCGCGTGATTGTAAAAGTTATCATATATGCACCGGAATGATATAATATTAAGAGAAATTATCATCATGGAGATACTGAACGAAATCGATGATTGAGCAATATTAAATATATTACCAGAAAATCATGCTTATTATCTTTCACGTTATCAGCAAAATTTCGATTTCCTCTTTTGTATCGGCATAGATTCTTGTTAATAGCATGATGGATGCGGTATCAACTTTGCATTTTGTAGCAATAATAGGATTGATTGAGTATTTGTATATTCTACATATTCTTGATTCTACATATTGATGATTAAATGTGGTAAACAATGTGTTACAAGAAAGTCTCTAGTTGGTAATTGTGAACATTAAGGTGGAGAATATCAATCAAAATATGAATGCAATACGGTTTGAAAACCTTTTTGAGAAGTAGGCATGTGTATCACGGGGAGAAGATGAAAATAGCTGAGGTTCTATGGAGAAATCAAATGCTCATGTAGTAAGGGCACTCTGTTTGCGAATGTCGTAAAAGTTCTCTCACGTTCCTAATGTGGGAGTTCATTTGAAGAGTACAAGCTACCGTATGTACGAGTAAAACACGCGCGATCACGTTTTACCATAGTTCATGCCTCTTCAAACATTTACACTACACCAATAGTGCTCTAATTAATACGTGCGTCATCCGATATGGGAATAATCACTTATCAATAACAAGTTGCTTGCGAAGGAATGGAACCAATCAAACTGGGCTTTGTCTCGAGCATATGTTTGATTGCCTGCGCTGCAATCAATTACTCAATCATAGTTATTAGCTTAGGTATGGTTTGCATATACTTTATAATAAGATTTTGTAACGTGTATTAATAGCAATGCTTTTGCTGGCAAGATGCTTTGGTAAGATCTAACTAATGATCGAAATAATAAGAACGCTGACTAGAAAATAGTTGTTAGGTCAGAAGGACTATTTATAAATTCAGTACCATTTAAGGGAGTGAATAAAAGTAACTTACCGAAGACGTGCACTGGATGACATCACGGCAGTTGTCTCCCTCTCCAGCTACCAATCGAAACCATTCTCCTGCATCCTTGTCTTTGCAAAGCTCCACTTCAAAGCTCTCCTCTTTCTTGGCTGTGTCCTCCTGTCTTTTCACTCGATTGCTAACTGCAGACGCTGTAACGAAGAAAAAGAAAATTTAGCGATTCTCTTAGATGTTCGAATATCAGAGAGCTGTCACAAACTATTTCATGCAAATAAATATCTTAAGATGATCAACACCACCGGAGGCTGGCTCCCGAAAATTGAGAGATGAAGTTTTACCATTAATTTAATAATTACTAGTAAATAATACTTCGGTTTGGTTTTACAATAGGATAGGACGATTTCCAGGTGTGGAGGAAATGGTATCGAATGAGATGCACAATCATTGTGGAACTATTGAAATTTTATTATTTTATAACACCCACACTCTTTCGTCGTATTTAATTCTTGAATTCGTCTAAACATTATATAGACGAAAGTCTATTTTTATGGAAGAATGAATGTTTTTTCATATCATTTTAACTATGCTCTCACGGAAGCATTAATGTAGGTACCGAAAGAATAAAAATGTATAAACTCTCATTATTCGATGTTACAACCTATTTTACATTAGGTTCACTTGTTTCCTCTTTATGGTAGATCTTCGACTCGTAGCTGACCTTGAATATATTATCATAGCGCGAGTGATTTTGACGTGAATTCTTTCCATCTCTATTTTAGAGTGACTAAGGCCTGTTTAGTTTAAAAATAGCGAAGAAACTCTCGCTAAACAGAATGTTTACTGTAACATTGCTATTTCTGTTCAGTACTGAAAACATTATCCGTTGTTTTCAATGCAAAATCAGAATAGTAATTTTATTTTTGGTATTAATTGGATGCGGAAGTAGTTTTTATGATTTTTAAGTAGAATTCTTTAACGTTGAGAGGTAATTTGATTGAGTGAACTGGAGGAAGGTCATGCGTCGTAACAGTTTTTACCTCTCGAAGCCCCACGTGTCCTTCATGTTTGAGTTTTAGGGTTCGAACAACCTCATCGACCAAGTGGACGAAGAAAGTGAACTCGTCCCCGGAGGACTCGTTTGCACCATTTTGAAGGTAAAATTTTCTTTTCCTGAATCGAGGTGATACGACTGGTGACACCCGTTTGATCGGACCGATTTCGCTTACTACCGTTCTAATTCGGGTGGAACTCTCCGACGGGCTGACCTTGATTCCGAACGTGACCGAAACCGGAAAGGTGTGGAAGGAGGATGCATATTTTTTCGATGCGGACAAGGTGAGAGTGTGAGCAATTGATGTAGAAACCCTCAGGGCATTGACATTGGTCCCGCGTGCCCAGCATTAACAAGGCGCTTCTAAGCCCAACACTGAGAACAGTTAGTCTTTACCAATTAGCGCCTTGTAGCAGAGGATGAATGTTCATCATAAATTATTTGTTAATGTTTTTGATCATATTGCTTTCAAAATTATTAAATATTTATGAAACATTTCAACGGTTTCTCTTCCTCCGTTTAAATAATATAGTCAATCATTATTATAATTTAGTCATTTTTGTTCAACAGGTTGGTGTCCCAAAGATTATCTAAAATCAGCATTTTAAATATTTCTAGAACCTCATACTTTTGCAGTACATTCCTTTATGATCGATCAGAAACAATGATATTTAACGTATTGATTAATACGGTATCACTGAGGACAAACTATCTTTGCGATATTTTCAAACGCTACTCTGGGAAGTTATGACTTAATAATCATATTTCAAATAAAATCGGCGTATCAAGATCTTACAGAGATCATATCGGAAATGAAGAACATTCCAGGCAGGTTTTCTTTCTAGATTTGATATTTAAAAATTTGTGGATTATTTATTCTTGACGTGAACGCAATATGTTGATCAACACGAAGAAAACTATCTGTCGGGTAATTTGCAAATGTTATTGCGGTTAATCCCGCTTTAATTTATAACGTTTGATTTTTTGTAATATCAGAAAATACATTCGAAATCAAAGTGAATAGATATGGAAAGTCATATTTTCTCCTCACAAAAGGTTTTCGCCGTAAAAAGTTATGTCAAAGCATGAGTTTTAGGCAGACGATATTAATGAATGCAACTTCTATCAAACTCGGTATATTCAATAGTTAAACTATATAATAGGTGAGTATAGAAATGACTACCCAAAAAGTTCCACAAGGAATCAAGTCAAGGCTTCTTCCATCGATTATAACTATATAATGATAGATTCAACTTGGTCACAGATGAATTTCCTATGTCCTTAATATGATGCATGAAAGTTAGTCGACAACGGAGGAAACAAGATCAAACTATTAGCCTATTTTACTGTGGAAAGTGGGTCCTAAATCGCTCTCATTCAACCTTATTAATATAGAGACGCGTGCCTGCGTGCGAGGTTCACATGACCTCAACGGCGTGAGGAAATAGAAATCCCCATCACGCCGCAATTGCGGATGTTGAATTACAAACGATATTACCGCAGCACTATAGGCCTAGAGGGCAACGCACAGCCTTTTGACAGTGACCGATTTAACTTCCTGCCAAACTCTTCCCAATCAATATGAATAGGATGTGTATGCGCCGGCATTGCTTTCATGTAGCCGACTGTCTTCCTTCAGGAATTACAATGAGAATTTAAAGAGCTAATGTTATGCTATAATCATGTATAACTTCAGTGTGTATGAAAGAATGCCGAGGAATTATCGCGGAAGATTTCTTTAATGATAAAAGTGAAATTAGCATTTCACAACAAAGGGAGACTTCGTATATCGCTGATTAGAGACGTCAGATACCGGAATTTGTAAAATTAACTTACTCTTAAATATACGGATAATGATATATTCTGATGTTTCAAGATTGATATTTGTGTAAATGAACCATAGAACTTCTCTGGTTAATCTATATGTTAGCAGTTCCTTTATCTCCAAAGAGTTATTCTCATATTTCGACTAAATCTTCAATGTAGATGTATTAAGGAAAGTTCCCTTTGATAAAGTAGACACATCTGAAGTGCCCGATTCTTACTCGCATTGAAGAAGGCAATTTTATTACCCCAATCATTATTCTCGGTAAATTATGAGAAGTGGATTAGGCAACACTTCTTATGTATGACTATTTTTATGGAGATTTTAAACCATAGTTTGCGTAATCTATTTTGGCAATAAAATAGAGTTATATCATCTGTACTTAAAGTATTTGGCTGTTGGTGTTTTTATGTCTCCCTGCTTCTTTCTCTATTATTATGTTGACTATCACTTTGATCTGTTTTAACGGAAATTATATTGAAAATTCTTTAAAACGCTCGAATGATTACAGAGTGATAGGCTTGAAAAATTATTATTATTTTAAGTAGCCGACATCATTCTAATTTATTACACTTTTCACAGAAGATGCTAATGCACCTGTAGTTTTCTTTGAGCTTTCAATGGAATATTTTTGAGGTTTCTGAAGCTATATATGTAGGCGATCGTCATTTTAAGCCCCACCCTCTTTCACGGCTCCGAAAGAGAAATCACCGGCTCTCGGCCGTATTTTTAAAGTTGACCTTTATAAAGAGGCAATGGACAAGCGCGAGGGTCATTGCTTCGCGCAATCAAAGATTTCTTTGGTCATTCGAAATGCCTATCTGATTAAGACAAATTCTTCGGGGCCGAATTTTGGAAAAACCTGTATTTAGTATTTTCGGGGCGTATTATTTTGTTAAGAATCTTAGAGGTCGATCATGAATTTCACATACTCAGGAAAATACGCATCGAAAGGATATTTTTTGGTTAAAACTGTACTCTTTTCACGAAAATTGAGGATTTAGGAAACGGTAAATCAAAGGTTAGAGAAGGGAACTCAATAGAGAATTCTCTCTTGGATATCGAAACATTGATAATCTTCATGATTACTAAGTGTCAAATCCTAAAATAAATTGTTGATTAATATTTTAAAGTTAGAGCGTTTAGTTTAGAGCGTTTTAAAACCTTTTTCTTATTGATATCTGAAGGCAAGGAAAGGATATCAGTCTTAATTTCTATCTCTGTCCTTTACTTATCCCTAAGCGACTTTATTGACTTGATTCAGCAACACACTGATAAAATTTTAGCATTTATAATTAATTACGTCCATGGAATTCATAAGCTAATCTAAGATGAGATATCACATAGTTTCTTTGATTATTGTCTATAAGTTTCTTCTTCGATTCATTCGACCTCAAATAATTTTAGCTTCTCTTAATTCGAAGCATTAAGATTTAAGATTTCAGTCAGTACAAATTTCTGATTTGGTTTGGTTTTGCAGTTGCGATTGGAATCGGAAAATAATAAATTATTCCCAAAAGAAACATTTTTTATTATAGAGATAAGAATATTTCAATATCTTTTCTTCGTAGAATGATTTTAATATAGATGTGCATGGGATTTAGCCTGTGAACATTTAAAATGTAGGGTAGCGAATCTAGCGGCAAGATATCTGTCGTTAAGGCTCGTAATATAGATTTCTAGATCGTTTCGGCCATTTCTGAATGGATTCGTCACAATAGCTAACCCGATTAAATAAAAAATCATTCGGAGTGAATGACTTCCTATTGTAGCTCGGGATATCTTCTAAACTAAGCGTTAATCATTCATCCCTTTTTGGAGTACTCATGTCTTTCCTTTTACCTCTAATATCTACCTACAAAGGGCACACCGCATATTCGGCCACTTTCTCCCTTCTGGGCCTACCTCTTTGCTATTCACGTGACCCGTCCTTGTTTACTCCTCCGAAGGAAACCGCCGCTTAGCAAAAGTGGTCGTAGTCTCTCAATCTTCCGACGGTCATTTCGTGATGCGGAACTGAAGTCTTATTACCGTGACTCTATTGTGATTCGGGGGTCGCGGATCGGAGCTTAAATGTGACCGCGATTCCCACTCGTGATCGAGGTTACGTCGCCCGCCAACAGTTTAACTCGGATAGGAGGCGGTCGTGCCAAAAAAGACCGAAGAAAGTGGCGTGCGTAACACTTAATGACCTGGATATTAATCAGAATATATCATCTTGAAGAAAACTGAAGCATGGTATCCAAACAATGTTCTACTTCGCGATATTGAAATGAGTTGTACATTAGGAATGATTTAGTAAGTGTAAGGCATTTTTTATGGAAGGAGTTTGTCAGTTTTTCTTCTAGACTTTATAAAATTTTTCTGCATTATTGTCAATAATACCAATTAAATAACTTAAAAGTCCTGCTATAGGAAATTTATCTGTGTTCCTCAAACAAGAAAAAATTTAATCTTACTTAAATATTTATTAAATGACCGGTTTGTTCATAGAGATGGAAACATCAGATACCTAGAAATAGTTTATTTAATGCTATTTTTTAATTATGAGAAAATAATCTTCCTTGCCTGTTCACAAGTTTGTTCCTGATTATACCCATTCCTGCATTATTTGCTGTGTTTATTTCTGTATTATTTGCAAGAAAAATGCATCGATGCATTTACGGAAATCGCATCGTTATCATTATTCACTGTGGCTCCGATCGTTTATTGGCATGAAAATTATTTGTAATCGATCTGGATGGAATATTTCAGGCGTTTTCCTCTCTTTTTGCTCGTCATTTCAGTCTTTATAAACTCAGACAACTTTATTCAGACAAATTTGGCTGAAAAGGATCGGGCAGTTGATATTTAATGCAAGAAGAGGAGCGCAACTAACTCGTGGGTGTATTTCCTCAAACTCAATAAACTGCGAGAAAGAGTGGTTATAAAAGGACAGGAATTCCTTCGAGAGAGTCGGTCCACTTTCGATTCCTAATTCCCGTGGGCGACGCACAAGTGGCGCTGTGAGAAGGTCCCGCGCGTGGGTCGTCCCACAGACCACGACCTATGCGAGGGGCGGAATAACTTTTTCTTCGCCACCTGCACGGCGCCAACGGATCAAAAACGGCGCCTCGCCCTCCACATGCGAATTCCAACAGGGTGTGCGTCACGCACGAGGGAAATCGTTTTCTTTGCATACGTCTCCGAGGTCCGATGGCTTTTCAAATGCCATTCGAGGAATTCCTCGAAAATGAGCAATTAGTCTCCGCAGATTTCCCCGATAGTGTCGCAAGACGTTATTAAAGGTTTCACCGAAAGATATCTGATCCGTCGAACCTTATCGCGCCGAAAAGTTGACGTTTCGAAAGACACGAATGCGGTTTTTAGCGTGACTTAAAAAATCTTTTCACTTCCCCCGGAGTGAAAAGGGACTGCAAATGTTTTCTCCGTTGTTCCTTTTCGCTTTGAGTCGCAGGGCAATTAAGAATTTTATGTCGCAGTTATGACACGGGTCATAATGGGCGTGGAAAGTGCCAGAATATGGGGTTCTTATATCTTGTAGTTACTATCATATAAGGAGACATTATATTCCCAGTAATAATAAAATTTCTCTCGTGTGAAAGGGAATATATAGGCCCTATTTAGTCTAAACATAACTTTTTACCTTCCGACATTTATCAAATGTTTCATAAGAAAGATTGAAAAAATTGAGTTGAAAAATATTCGGTACAACTCAGCAAAAGTTTTCTCTTAAATTAAAATAAATTTCATGGTGTACTGAAAAGTTGGAATCTGCTTAATCGATATTTTCCGCGGTACATCTCGGAGTACTGAAAATAATGTTAAGGAAAGCTATTCATAAATCCAAAATTAAATTGTTATTTAGTTTATCGGCTTAAGAATAGAAGAATTCCTGTATTGAGAATTTTATGTTTACATTTTATATTTATTGTATTCAGGTATTAAGAATTTTATTTTAATTTTCTATCGAAAAATATCACCAATAATAATTTTTCCTGAGAGATATTACCTGATTCAGGGACTGAGATCACATCATATTTTTATGACACAAAATGTTTTACCTAAATTTCGGAGGATGCTTATCTCAATAATCTAAATCTGAAGCTCCTTTTCCTAATTAAATGCCAAGACTTTAAAGTTTGGATTTATCGCTTTCCTATTTTATTAAGACTTTACTTTGGATTCATCACGTCTTAGCTCTTAGTTCGCTAATTTAGGAAATTTCACAGCTCCACGTGCGTTTGATTTCGCCATTAATCAGCGTGAATTTCCGTGTCTCAACAAAGTCTCGTAAAACATAAGCATTTATATAGATGAGCCTTATCTTAAGAAGGAACGTTTTCTCACGCGACGTTGTTTTCCTTCCTTGCCTTGGCCTCCTTCGCTGACCTGTGTCACTGAAGAGCTCTTATGATCTCTTTAGTTAAAAAAATATTGTCTCGCATTCAAGGACGTCGTCAACTCATGTACCGCTTAACGAAGGTAGTGCATCATTTGATAATCGTTTGATTACAAGCAGTGGACTTGAATAAAAGTTGGGATTTCACTTGGCGACTGCGAGCTCTGACGGAAGCATAATTCCGTTTTTTTTAAATTTATTGATTTTCAATTGGGAAGATCTTTAGCAGTTCCGACTTTTATTCTTTGTAAATATAATAAAAAATATTTCGAGATGAAATTAGATATTTTCTCAATGTCTCAGTATATAAGAGGAATATTGTCCCTTCACTTCATTTAGTGAGGAATTCTGTTATATATGTTGAGAATATGACCAATAATTTGCATGTGATTTACTATCTGAATGAATTTTTCTTCATCTCTGAATTGAAATTCAGAATGAAAAGTACGAAATTTGCTTTGTCACCTTGGAAGTTTATACTTCTTACTACGTCCTTATGTTTAAATTTTTATGCACTGCTCTATAAGTTTTAATTTCGTCCCTTGGTGAAGAGTATGCAGGGATGAGCGAAGGAATATCATATTTATATACTTTTATATAAGTTTTAATTACAGTCTATTAAACTCTCAATCAGAAAAATGAGCCATCTCATGGACTCTTAAGGTTTTGCTGTATCACGGAAGAAGAGACAATGAAAATCTCTTTACCGTTAGCCGCAATGCAAACATGTTTTTATCATTGAAAACGCTCCTATTTGGCCTTCATAATTTCTTAATATCAATGCCAGAGAAGTAATAAGCGTAGCAGATGATTAAATATTCTGACGTGGATAACGAGGAGGACAAAAGAATCTTTTATCCCCAGCAACTCGTTAAATCTCCCTCTTTTGTGACGGAATGGCTGTTTTAATACAAACGAGACAATCTCGAACAGAGAATTCCCGTACACTAATAATCAAGACTACAAAAGGGAATCTCTTTGAGAGATTATCTTAACGGACAACGTCGCTCATTTCAAGGCTTCTTTCCGATGGTAATCCACCTCGCAGGACGGTATAACTCGAGGAGGCGGAGAAGGTTATAAGCTGATAACGTTTACGAGGCCAACTAATTCATTCGGAATAAGGCAAGACGTTGCTTTATGCAATCCTGATTTCCTTATCCTGAAGCTGTCAATTGGGAATATTATTCCTCCGACAGAATTCTTGGAGGTAAAATTACGCTTAAAACGCCTTGACAAAATAAAATTCCTTTGGAAATATTTTTTTGCTCTTAAAAATTTGACCCGTTATGATTTGTATGGCCATAAATGATAAGTTTTCGTGGAAGTTAAGGATAATTTTACGAAAGTAATTAAAGTAAGTAATATTTATTTATAATCATAAAAATCTTAGGGTTTAGAGATGTGATGAGATGGAAGATTCGTAGTTAATAATAATATAATCGCCATAATTAAAGTCCCCAATTTTTTCGCATCCTTTGATTCTCGATAAATAACTCATCACTTCATATCATCTCAAAATGTTTGCCTTTGTTTCTCCTCTGCATTTTACCTTCAATTACTTTCTTTAGCATTCCATTTCAATACCTGACCACTTTTGTCTTCTTGCTATGCATTCACCCATTTTATTCCTTCCACTTTCATCAATACCTCGTTCAATACAAGAGGAATACTTAAAAACCAAGAGATACAAGGCTCCTAAGTCATTTGTAATTTATATAAACATAGATATTACAGTTGATCAAGATTTATTGTGACGGATTTACTTCTTCGAGCCATTCAAAGAGGAAAAATCTGAGAGTGGTGAGGCGGTAAAATTGCCATCGATATGCTCCAGATTTTCAATAGGCATTATTAGTTTCAAATTAACTCACTCACTCACTAACACTCTCTACGGAATTACGTCTACCTGTAATAGTTAAGGGATACAAAATGATCGCTCAGAAAATGGGTTCACAAAGCGGTGGGTGTTGACTGCCACTTTGGTATTTGCGGGGAACGATGTAAAATTTCATAAAACTAAGGGTAGTCAAGGGGAAATGTTTTGTATTTTATCAGTTATTTTTTACATCAAATTGAACTTATGGTAAAGGGTTAGATTGTGATTAAATATTTATAGAGTTAAATACACAATGGGACCCTCTAGTCTCAATTTGGTCCAATAGTATTACTGCATTGATTAGGCTGACAAGCAATCAACAGCTCTGTTTGCATAGTTTGACCCGTCAATCGGCGATGCCTTCCACTTGGCAGAAAGTGGAAGAGTCAATTAAAAGCTAAGTTTCCTTTATTCGTGCGCTTGCCTTCGAAGCGAGTCCGCACAACGGAGAAGAGAAAGTCTTGTTGCTATGGAAAAGCTTAACTCCCACTCGTTCTCTTCCCCACTCTCCTTCCCGCCTCACCCATCGTTCCCTATTTCGGGATCTCTTGCCTTAATTACGAAGCGGATAATTAATTCGGTCCGTCGCGAACGACGCCGATTCGTCGTCCGCATTCCGGATTTTCGCCGGAAAAGTGAGAGGAAAACGGAGCGAAAGAGTTCCTTCCCTTGCGCGAAAATCAAAAATGAAAGCGTCGGAGGAAAGATTTAATTAATTGGATCGATGAAAACTGATTTACCCGCACTTTGATCGTTCAGAGCGAAAATTAAGGTTTTGGGGTTTAAAGATGCGGTGTTGATAAAATGTTATGGCGGAGAACTTTTGAGATGGGGTGTTATTTTTCATTTGTTCTCTTTTAATTTCTTGCTCGTGATATACTGTAGTTTATCTAGCTTTGTTTTTTGGAAAAATTGCCAAAATAATAAGTGTCGTTTGGTTGGGTTTAATTCAGCAAAATAACCAAATGATTTTAAAATATTAAAAGGTCAGATTTTATTTATTTTTTTGCATATTTGAAGAGTTAAGTTAGGTATATCTCACTTTAGCCAAGCCATGGTAGAAGGACGGTGATAGATATAAAACTTTAATTTTACCACTTTCACAGCAATTATCACTTTAAGGAACATTTTCAACTTGATATCAACAATTGATATTATTTTCTGTCAACTTGACAAAGCTTCTGATTGGCTCATTTTATATTTTCCTTTTGGAAATTCGTTATATAAACGTTTAACTGAAGTAACCAAAGGTAAAATAGTTCTATTGAACTCGAAGAGAAACTCTTGGAAAAATTCTACTGTTTATGTAGCGATAAGTTACGCTACATATAACTTTTAAATGTCATTATAAAAGTATATGACTACATTTTTTGTTTCATAGCGAGAAAAAATACAAAAGGAATTTATAACTTTGGAAAGTATATTACCGATTAATGAATTGAAATGCAATTATCGACGCCTAATCTGTGATACCCATACTTAACTTTATCGTTAATTTTTTCTTTTATTTTCACGTCTCTACTCCATTTCCTGATTATCAATAGTTTTTTGTGTAATTTTTACTGTCGCGTAATACACCGTAGTGCAGAACAAATTGCTTCCTTGGTCGGCCTCTTTTTATGAGCCTCTTCATTAGTTACGTTTGGCCGTTTTCATCCATTACGCATTGGAATTTCGATTTCATATATACCCTAATGAGCCTCTAATCCATCATAAAGTGATCCAGAGTAATTCATTTTACTATTTGTAATACGCATAATTAGCAAACGATTCTTAAAAGCGTTCGATTTTTACTTCTAATACTTTAGAATCATCAACCAAATTGAGCGTCGGTTCTTATGTTAGCAGGGTGCACTTTGGTCGGAAGCTTCTTCAAAAGCTCAGATCAAAATAAATAGAAATTAACGAAACCGATTTGGTATCATTAATTGACTAACGCTAAAAAATTTCTCACTTGAAAAAGAAACTATAACAGATGGATGTGTCTTCGAGAATCTCATTCTTAAACTTACTCGTGGGAGAATTTTTCCCCATCATGGATTATAAGACATCATAAATTATGACTGAAACTTCGAAATTGGGTGAATAATTTTGAAATTATCTTATCACGTTGTTCACTACTTTTAGTCTCGGGTTGTCAATGGAATATGGTCGGCAATGAGTGAAAAATTACGGTCAATAGAATTTTTTACATTGAGGTGCACTGGTGGGCGCTCTGATCCCCGCTTGCGGGCCCCTCCAAGACTTGAGGCCTCTCGAAAGCACCAATATAGGGCTTCTAGATTCTTTGGTTCGAATCTTTAAGAAACTCAACAAGAACAAATCCTCGACATTTGACATTCCTGCAATAAATTCTGTAATTTCGTTTGTTTTATGCTTAACATAATTGTTTGATTGTCGATCTATATATTTACTCTTTATTGTCAGCTGTAATTTTCCTCGCTCTGTTTTTTTATGCATTTTTAATAAATAAATCACATTTTTGGGAGAAATGTTGGCGTGCACAACTGTTACATCGACTCAAGTTGCGTTTCTCAGTCCTTCATAACATTCAATTCAGAGATTTCCAAAAATGGCAGCAGGAAAATGAAAATCTTGGCGGCGTAACGGCAATTGCAATTATCATTCTTTGCGTCCTTAACGGGAAATGCAATCGGTGTCATCTTCCCTACTTTCCTCTCGTTACCGATTGAAGAATTCACTTTCTAGCGTCCTCTGTTACTCTGACTCAACTCGATACTTTTCCCCTTCTTAGGGATCCTACGACAAAGGGATGAGGTCACTCATCCGACGGAAAAACCATTGTTCCAGAGGGTTCCAGCACACCCCTCACGTCCTACTTAAAAGTGGCCGCCGGAGATTCCTTACGACATTCGCGCTGCCTTCGGTCACGATTCGACGCGGATTTATGCTGTCGTATCGAAATTCCGAGGGGGACACCTGACGGCCGGATTTTCGTCCATTCGTTTGCTAATAAATTTCTATCTTCGCCCATGCGTTAGATGTTGGTCGAACAACTCGCCGAAGTCGACGTTTCATAAGAATTTCTGGAATGTTAGATGGGGAAGTGGGGATGATTTTTGAAAGTAAAACTTGGAGGCATATTTTTAGGAGAGAATGGAACTCGAAAAGGAGAAATATTTTACGCAAAAAAAATTCGGCTGATATGATACACGAGGAGTTCATTTCTCGCATCTATCACCTTTGTTGAATGAGGGGTTTAATTTATCGTTCAGAAAAGTAGATTATGTATATAAATATTTTAAAGGCAATAATTTCCCTCACTTCATCTTTCATTTCTTTCCTTGGTGTAGAGCAAATATGTTTATAAAAAATATGGATCAGCCATAAGCGTGTATCGATTATAAAAATGTCGACTGATTGATCCTGCGTTAGATATTCGTGAATAAATGAAATATATTTTCGAATATTGAAATTTATATATTCATAATATTTGTCTACGTTTTGTAGTTATTCGTACTGAGGAACTTTATCGCCCATCGTTTATGTTATTAAAACTTACATATTTCATTAGCTATCTGTACTTCGATATAATAATAATGATATTTAATTAGTGGTTTATGATGTTTTAATTCGATTGGAATATAAACGGCTCGTATATTTGATTTATCTGTTACAAATGAATGAATAAGTAATCTGTAGATGGGAGCTGATAGTAAAGTTCTAGCCTGGACTTCTTCTGTTACAAGTGCATATATTAAATTTGACCGTTACTTATCAAGCATCGCTGGAGAATGAAGAAATTGCTCCCCGTTTTTCGGGAAAGCGTAAGAGCGGTTTGAATGATTTAAGCGCTATCCTCGGATGGGGACATCAGCTGCTCACGAGGGAAAATGGTAAAAGCGTACTGAGAAGGGGTGGCTGTAAACACGCTCATATCTCATCCTCGCTTTGGAAAGGGAAACTTGCTTTCGTTTTCACTAAACTCCCTTCCTTGTCATCAAGACATCCTCTGCAGAGATATCTCGCGCCCCTCGGATCGCTTCTTTGGAATGTTACCTCTCACTCCCGAACAATTGCTAGGTGCGCCCATCACTCTAATGTACCTATCTGCCGAAGTCGTTTCAGACCTTTTCACCTTTGCGTTCGTGACATCACAATCCACGTATTGAATTTATTCTCGATTTAAAAACTTTTATCCATTGCAGTCGTGCAGGAATGCTACCACCAAAGTGAAATTTACGATGGTGAACAGAGAAGAGAATGCCTGATTATTTATTTTTGAGTTTTAAGTTCAACCAACATGTAGTATGTGATATCCAACCACAGCTGCCATAACAGTTTGTGTTGTGATTAATCAAGTATTATGCTGAAACAAAGTTAATTATTTTGGTATCAGTATAATATCAAAATGTTGAATTTGATTTCATGTCCTGATTTTCGAATCGAGTCATTATAGAAGTATATCTTTAAATCGAAAGATGAAAAACATCTGGCACTTAGATTACTATCGTGACATTTTCTTTAGAGAGCCATTTGGTACCTTCTAACTATTTTAAGTAAAATTTCTCTTTCCAATTACCCAACACCTTTTTCATTCTGAATGCGCCGCTTTTTTCACTCACTCCTCCCTAATGATTACTATTTTCACTGTTTTATTGCCAAGTTTCGCTGTTTTCATGAGTTATCTCGAAAGGAATCTCTAATTTAAGGTTTGCTCGGTGAAAATGTGATGGAAATGATATCCATCGACCATAATAGACTTTTTTATAGCGGTGAAACCACAGTAAACAGCGAAGAGTTAAAATGCATGACTTTCCGTTTCATACGTATTGAATTAAGCATCTGTTGCAATTCTCAGAGAGCGTCATTGGGATTCATCAGATTGCAAAACCTTCCTCGACCCGTTTAAGAATTATTTATCGATTTTATTACGGTATTTCAGACACTCTGCATATTTCCTTTAATTTTCATTCCACTCAATGCAAGTTACCCAATTTTCGGCCTTTAGTTTTTTGGTGTCTGTGGATTAATTTTGCATCAAAGTTTCACCATATGACGCTGCACAAATCAACTCAAATTTCGCGATACACAACGCGGAAGATATAGATAGAGTTGTTGTCGTATCAAAAAATCTTGAAATTACTTTAAGTAGATTGTAATATAAATAGGGAATGAGTAAAATAGAGAAATCGATTATATTTTATCCTTTAGCGATTTTTCTTTTCAATTTTGTTGCTAATGGAAAATACTAGTCAAATGTAACTCTCTTATAAGGGGAACAAATATTAATCTACAGTAATATTCTTAGGAACGGGTTAATCCACTTCCGAAGTAATATTGAATTGTAAGATAAATTATGCGGCTATTTAGCAAGATGAAAATCCTATGGCTTTATGATTATTAAGTTCTTATGATGTCTGCGATGACCGCTCACATTACTTAATACATTCTGTCCAACTAGAGACTCATTCTTCAGTATCCTATGATTTCTTTTTCGAAGTAATCGCATTCAACATCTTCGTCATTGTTTTCTATTATCATCTCTTTCATCAGTTTCATCTCACTTTCATCTTTCTAATTTCTTCAATCAATTCCCATTACTACTCTAACATAGTTATTACTTCCGCGTATCTTTTCATTGGACTTACTTTCTCTAAACTACGTCAGACCCACATTTCACGAGTTTCAAGTCATTTACTGCTATACTTTATTAACTACATTTATCGTAAGCGTAATGTTAGAGGAGCGAATTTTGAAATTTCATTTTTTGTTCTCCTTAAAAGTTCTACTTAAATCAACGAAGTCGTTTTCCCAAGATCAATGCATCTTATCATGTATTTAAATTCAATTTGTTAGGTATTTGTTGGGTTTGTTCACTTTCCGATATGCTTGTAATCGAAAAAGAATCTCACATAAGCGCTGTCTAATCAGTTTTGCCATTCACTCGCTATTATTAAATATCATAACTCTTTTTTACTCTCGGTTCTTTTTGTAAACTCATTCACCAATAGTATAATCTTAAACCCATTTGAAATATTCATTTAACCATTCTTGTCTCACTTCAGCAATGTCTCACATCCTGCAATACTTCTCTTTTAGGAATGTGTTAAGAGAGAGCGCATGGCTCGCACGATGATTAACGGATAGTTTCTACATATTACCTCGCGCGAACCTCAGCACATCTTCCTGCCTCTTAAGGGATATGCCCCTGCATCTTCATTAGCATAATGTATCCTTGTAAGTCTCATTGCGTACAAGGAAATTATCCTTAAGTGAGTTTTTGTACTCGATGTCGGACGTAAAATGCATCCATCGTTTTATGAGGGGAAACGCTCTAGGTAACAAGATTTCTTTCTTGTCATGGCCTTGGAAATGGAAAGATTCTTGAGGAATTTGTTCGAGTTATCTAGCGTAAGCTGTTTATAATAGTCACATATGATCGGGCGAGAACGAATTACTGATTTTACGAAGTCAGAGATGCACAAGTCACCTAATTCTGAATTTTTTATTTTCATTTTCCTATCGTGGATGAACAGGGAAAATACATAGCTGTGTTCTTAAAACGTAAAATATTTCTGAGTGTTTCGGTTACTTGCGGAATATTTCTTGGCGTTTTCACAAAATTTATAGTAGGAAGAATTTGATATACATGGCATTCAAGGGAGAGATTTTGTAATTTTCTCTCACGTTTCTGATTTTATAAGTTTCAAAGGGAAAGTGTAAGCAACTAATGAGCGAGTAACAGATACATTTGTGTTTGAATCAAGCTTCAAACCAGTAGTAAAGTACAAAAGAACTATTTTCATTCGGAAATAAAAATTCAGTCGAATAAGAGAGATCAGATACTGATTCTCTGCTAATAATTGTCTGCTATCATTAGAAATTGATTTTGCTTATCATCATCCAGAGAAGGGATATTTAAGGCATTCTTGTTCTAACGATCGAGATAGAAAAGCAGTCTTTACAAGTCATAGACAAAAAAAAAACAAAATTTAATGTAATAATTACACAATATTAATCCCTACTCCATTTGTATTGTGTAAAATATGTCTCATTGTACTTGCTCATTTTAGCTCAGAATCAGAAGAATCTTCCAAAACTACTTTCATAATTTTCACTAGCAGATATAAGAAGATGAGACCCAATCACCTTCCTTACTTATAATGGTAAACTTCGTTTATTTAAAGTAATTTACAAATATCATTCATCCTTTCATAGAGGAAAAATCTTTCTCTCCCATGTGTGATGCTATATTTGAAGGCTTTTGAAGTGAATTTACATTTCTCGTTGAATGATTACCATTAACACTGAATGAAGAGTCAAAATATCACAGGTATTGCTGTGCCATCCGACACAAGGATCATACCAACCTTTTCTTCTTTTCCTTGATTAGGTTTGTTTCTACGATTCAACGCTGATTAAACGCATCAACCTTTATGGTTTTATATTCCTTCGTCAGTTTTTTAAGATGGATTTGCTATTATATCTTTTGTCTTTTTATGGCTATTTGTTCGACTGGGATTGACTAAGATCGACAAAATTTTGTGTTCACTCAATTTTCGTAAATGATTTTGAATTGTATTTTTATCTGCGAGTGGTATCGTTCGCTTTTTTAAACCAACTAAACTTTTTGATCCAAATTTTCATGCATAGATTTTAAATCCGCTTGGATGTTCAGGGAGATTTCTTAGACCTGTCAGGATCGACCTAACACATCAGTATTCGACGTATCGATCGGTATCGACTTGTCAGGTAGGCCTGTTGTCGGTACGAATCTGTCCAATTCACCTGTGGAGGATGCGCATTTGTGATGAGGAAGAAGAACAGGTGTTGAGGGGAGGGGAAGAGAAAGGAAAGTGGCCCCAGAGGGGTTCGTTGGGATGAGAGAGAAGAAGAGGTTAACCTCCCTCTGACCTCCCCAAGCGGAGAAAACTCCGTTGAGGGTTGGGCATCAGGTGTGGAAAGGGTTGAAACAGCTCCCCTCTCTTCCATTTGCCCCCGATCTGGCTACCGGGAATCCATCCATATCTCTCTCATTCTTTTTATTCTCAATTCATACAAATTATGAATCTTAATTTATCGCCTTAAATGTGACCGGGCTTCATGAGGACAATTTAGAGTAGGCGCTTGATTCATTTTATTTATAAGTTTGATTGGAGCAAGTCCAACGTAGTGGAAGGTACCAAAATCTAACAAGAGCAGGAAATTTCTTTTAGTGTGCGACTAAATTCGTATACGAGTGGACATCTTCAACCCTGAAAACACCTTCAAAAGAAAAACACTTCGTTACTTAAACAGCAGAATTTTAACTTGATATTAATAAAAAATCTGCTATTACGAAGTGTTTTTCCTTTTCAAGATGGTTGCTGTAAAATTCCATGAAGTCTCGAATGATCATATCAAATTTAATATTTCGGAATGTCTTCAAGTAGAGTTGACGAGTTTAGTCACTATTAAAAGGAATTAACTGTAGAAATAAAGCTTGTTTTGCTTTTCAGTATCTCGCATTTGATGAAATACGATGGTGATATTCCGTAAATAGTTTTAAATGAAGATTCAGCTAATAATCGTAAAACATAAACACGATGAGAGCATATTGACTGCGTAAAACCGAAGTTACCATTACATTATGGAACATGAAATAATGACAATAAAACATTGATCAAAATTATTACCTTGTATGTATTTTTTCCAAAGAAACAGAAAATCGTTAGCTATTTTACGGCGGATTAACGCTTTAATTTAAATAAGAATGTTCCATACTCTGTATTATGTTTTACGCAATCACAAATCGTTTTAAAAATCTTCTGTGAATGATTAGTGATGGTAATGAACAAAAGAAATGGGTCGATTGCCCGGTGTTTGCAACCCCTCTTCCAGACTGATAAGCGGGTTGTAGAGTACCAGAATTGTTCTAGTTGTTACGGGGTGTACGAAAAATGCTTTAAAGTGAGCAAAGATGTATCCCTTCCGGAGACTGAAGTTGCGGAAGTAACCCCCTAGTATTCAGCAAAGAATATGGTTAACGAATCCCTGGTCGATCCTCCGAGTATTATGAGAGGAAAGAATTTGAAAAAGGATAACAGAGTAGTTTGACAGGTAAAATATATATCTATAGTAAATTAGTAAGGACGATAGTTTAAATGAATGAATTCCATTCATAGTCGGAAGTTCGTTTGAGCTATAAATCCAGTGTTATTTAACATTAACTCTTGTAGGCTTTAGTTGGAAAATTAGGAGAACGAAAGAAAGATTGAGAATAACGATGCATGCGGGGGAGATGGATAGAAGTTCCATTTACACTCTACTTTCATAAGGTTTTCATAAACTTTGGACATTCAACTTTTACTAACAGGTTATTTTTCTGTCTGATGGATGGCGAAGAAGGGAAAACTGTATCTATGTTGAGGTTCACAAATAACTCTATTTAATTTTATTTCACTAGGCTGGATATTCATTGAAGGTTAACTGGTTCTGTTGTGAAGTTATTGTTCACAAATTTTTACTATAAAAGAAGTCATTGTAATTAATATTCATTCAATCATTCGTCATTAGAAAAATAGTTCCAAGTTGGCAAGATCAATAACTCCCATTATTTCCCATCAATTTTTTGTTTCAATGAATTATAATCCAAACGGCTAAGATACAACTCGATTATATCAATCATAATTAACAATAAATTTGAACTAATTTACAGTTTCATCTATGGGAATCTCTTTGATGTTTGGATTGTTTCCAAAGTAGCTAATTTATTTGATCATATACAATTTACAATTCCCCTTATTACAGTATTTATTTAATAATATTGTTTCCATAACAATATTATGTTGCTGAACTATTTTTGGGTACACACAACATTGTTCTTGTTGATGTTATTTTACAATTTATAATTATAATTATTATTTAAATGAATCTTGTGCATAAGTCATTGGGAGGATAAGTTACGTTATTTTGGGCAATACCGTTTAATTGGATTCAATCAAATAAATCATTCTTGCAGTTATTCTCTCTCAGAAAAGTAATTACAAATTTGTTACATCGTTGCTATAAAAGTCGTCACTGAGGAGAAACTTTTTGTTTGGAGGCAAATTTACGAAATCTTTCTTGAATGTTCTAGAAACTGCAAGGCTCTCAACTTTCGACAAATGGAAATAGAACTTAAAGGAATTGAGTTTTCTGCTTCTTTCCGGGGTCAACGTATTTCCTGACGATGGAATCGATTGTTCCTTTAGAGGTTAATTAACTTACAACTTTGTTTCATCAGATTTCTGGATATCAAATTCATTTTTGTGATAAGGACAATTTTATTATATCTTTAAAATTTGGTGATGTGAGTTACTACCTAGGTTTTGGGGTATTTATTCTGTTTTCAATAATTTGAAAACATTCACCAATTAAGTGATTAGAAATTTCTCCGCTTTGTTTCAATATTTGGGTTGAATAGTTCCTATCGCACTTTAAATATAGAGAAATGTATTGAATTAATGGAATAATTCTTAGACGTCGTAGCTGTTTAAGGAATCACATTTTATTGTGAAATAGTGGTCCTTTGTATTTGTTACTCAATTCTGAATTTATATTTCTATTTCTTAACCAATTATAGTATATCAGTGGTGTGAATTTCCTTCAGATCCTTTAGTATTCAATATAAAATCAGTTGTAATAAACTTCGTGTATACATACATTTCTAGAGATCTAAATCTGAGAACACGATGTGGTGTCATGTATAACTAATCAATGATTTCTTGGGGATTATCTAAATATCAGATAAGCTAGAATTTTAGGATCTTATTCTTTGAAAAATCTGTGTGATAAATAAATTAGTGATATTTTCATTGATAATGCAATGATCTAATGATTCCGTAATATCTCTAACCAACACCATGGATAATGAAAATTTCGTAATAATTAAAAAAAAAGACATATGATATGCACATAATATGATAATCATCGCAGTTATTAATTAGTTTAATTAGGATGCACTAATTTTAAAACATAACTTTCACGCGATATGAAAAATGTAACATACATATTCACGAACATATATCTCACTGTTTTCGAGGTAATCTTTCGAGTGATTTCGCAACGTTTCCAGAATTGGTGGAGAAATAGATTGCAAAGATGAGACGAAGGCGGATGTGAAGATGGAAAGAGAGAGAAAAGAAAGGGGTGGGGGAGCCGAAGGGGAATAACTTTCGCGAGACCCATTCCACCTTCCGGGGAAGGCCGACTTTCTCGGCTTTGTGGCTGACATTCGCTTTGTTAAATACTTCGATGCCGGCGGTCAATTTTCGCTTCTTCATCGCAAGCCCGAACACAAAAGTGTCTATGGGTCTCTTGGATGTTGGCCATTTCATAAGGCAAAGGGGATATTTTGTAGCCATATCCAGGAAGTAGGCGGATGTCACGTAGTATTTCAATAAAGGAATAGATACGCGTCTTAACGATCCCTCCTATAACGGCGTCTGTAGAACTCGAGTCCACACACCGTCTATAATAAGGATTTCCGTTTGCTGATAAAAAGTTTCCTCGTACGGAAGTTCAGTTACGAATTCTCACAGTAAAAACCGTTGACTTTAAGTCACTGTCTTCGTTAAATTTTTAAGAAAGTGTTATGAATATTCCTCTTAATAAAGAGGCCTTCAAGACGTATGGAACATTGAAGGATAAACAACAGCTAACACTTGATCAATAGGGTGTATAATTTTCAAAATATTTTCGTATAAATTAGATAATTTTATGACATATTAACAATAGAATCGATTCCTTTTAAAAATCGTTAGTTGTATCCAATATTCATGGGTAACTTCTCAATATGATTGTGCATCTTTGGGCGTGTCTTCGCGACCGGAGTAGCATTGCCATACGTCCGCACCGATGCAACCATTGAAATCTCATCAAGTAACCTTCATCTCTCAATCAAGTGTTGAGTTACCAGCGCTTCGTTTTTTTCTCCATGCCGTAAAAAATCTTAAGTCGTAATGTACTCACCATTTTCGGGGAATGAAGAGATCAGAACTGCCACCCCAATCACTAAGAAACGAAATCCCCACCGCACCGCCATATTCCACGATTAACTGGGCAAGTCCCGGGTAAATTATATATACCGAATACAAAAAAGAGGCAACTTGATAAAAAAACAAAGAAGAGCTGCAGCACTACCACAGTCTCTTCATCACCATAGGAACCGCGATCTGCGTGACGTTGCTTTTATACTCGGGAGTAGGTGTCGCCACATGAGCCGGTCGGATTCCCCCCCTCGGCCCACCCCTTAAGAGCCACTCTTTACTCTCTCTCTCCTCCCCTCTTTCTTCGGAGGTGAGCCTTGTCTCGGGCACCGTATCGAGGGCACCTGAGAAAACCTCATCGCGCAGGCGCAGATCATCACGATGGGGATGGTGGCTGAGGGAGGCCTCCCCTTGTGGAGGGTCCAACGATGACGCCCTTCCGGAGACAGCGTTATCTGTTGCCAACGCCATCTAACCGCTGTGGAGACAACTCATGGCGAGCGTTGAAGTCTCCGGAGGCGTTTGTGGCAATTGGTGGAGATGAGTGGGTTGCGTCCCACCGAATGCCAAGGGGAAATTATCTGGCGCCTGTAGGCTCTTTAGGCATTCCATTAGTTGCGTGATGCGTACGCATTAATATTCCAAAGATGTTCGTAGATGCTGTGAGGAGGAATTTTTTGGTTGACTGTAGCTATGATTTTAGTAAGAGAAGACAATTGTAAAAGTTCACATATATGCTGCAGAGATTTTAGAGGATCGCGGGGAAATTGAATTTCTTTTCAGTAGGATTTGATGTAAAGTAAATAATTTACAATCTGTATAACTGTGTTCCGTTTAATCACCATGTAGCGCTCAATCAAGTTTAAAGAAAAATTGAAGAATTTCTTAATTAATCTTAAATATTTCTTAAAATTGCGAGAGGAATTTGCAGTTTTATATCACTTTACTTAATTAATATATTATATTAATTAAGAAAAGAGAAAATTAACTTATTGAAATATTTTGATTCTTAAAAATTTCAACATTACTGTTATTTTTTACTATAATTATATTCATTTAAAAATCAAGCTTTTAGCTGAAAAACATTTTAGGAATCAGAAAATAATAATCTTGACCTAGCATGTAGTAAGTGAATGTAACAAATATTTAGATGGTCGTAAAGGATGACCTGAATGAAATGAATATATGCTTCGAATTTGAGGAATTACCGAGTCTTTATTTTAACTCTACTCATTGATTATGTCTTCTTTTTCACTACCTGACATTCTGAGGGTTGGTGAGGCTCGTCTTTTACAAAAGCAATTGCTTGTAGTGTAGACCAGAAATGACCCAAAAATGTCTCTGGGCCACATGTCCTGTAAACACCTATTCATTGAGAATAATGTAGTTTGTAATCATATTTTATCGTTGTAACCACGATCCTAATCTGACTTAAAAAGGCAGATATTGTACCTAAGGAATTACATAGTAAGATGATCCCTAGTTGAGAGAGCCTATAATGTCGACAGCGGCGCATGGACATAAAGAATGTAAAAGATGGTGTCTGTCATAAAATCAACGACCTATTCCCATACCTGACTTCAGAATCGAACAAAATGTAACTATCAAAATGTTGAGGCAAAATTTTACATTTGGTTAAATTATTGAAAGTCTAGGTCTTTAATAATTTCTGAAACTTTAATAACGTAACATTTTGCCTTGTCGTCAGCATGGTGATTCACCTTCTAACTATCCCTTGTCCCATGTGTCCAGCACTTGATACGGTGGAGCAATCGCTTCAACATTCGCATTGAGATAAGAGATGAATTATTAGCATTCGTTCCAGTATTACGACGGAATGTTCGGATTGTTTCATATCAGTTTTATCGCATATGAGACCATTTCAGTCGATCGTGTGGACTTGAATTGATCACGAAAATCAGTCACAGTGCAGCATTGCTTGAATTACTTGCTTCAAATCAGGTGATAGAAAAAGTTTAGCCAAAAATCTTAGAATTATGAATCACAATTTTTTAGTTCCACAGAAAACAAGTGAATTAATAATTAATAAAACAAATACAAAAATTTATAGATAATATTGATTTTGTGAGATTTACTCCGAAAATTCTACTTACCTACCTACTACCTTCCTAATTCTACTTACCTACCAACCATACTATTAATATCTCAAGTTAACGTAATATAATTATTTGATGATAATCTCTGTTTTTTAAAGGACTCGAGAATTTAAAATGATTTTATTTGAAGTTTACTTGCAGTTTGATCATCATTTGTAGAATAAATTGATCAAATCAATTGGTGTGCTCGTGTTATTCTACGATTTAATTATTATGGATAATAATTATGTTCTTTGCGTTACTGAAGTTATTCGAAATTTTACTTTTAAGTAGTCTTATATTATTTTAGCTTCGGCTTTTTTTAAGGATGTCTTTTCTCATCCTTTAAATATAGAAAACCATTTTATATAGATTGGATTTAAAATTAAGATATCGTTCTTCCAATGAGGTAAAGAAGTTTGACACACAATTTTAAACACCTTACTTTTTCTAAAGAAACATTTCTTACGGAATGGGAGGTACTTCTAGTCCGAAAGAATTTACGGAAACTCAAATTTTTTACAAAGGAGCCATTACAATGTTTCAGGTTATGCCTTCATAATTACAGTTATTAGCTCCCGACAGTAAAATCTGTAGCTGCATGCTATACCATGAAATTGTTGACTGCATGCTTCCTTTCTTTGTTTTCCCAGGGAACTCTTCGTATTTTTTGGAACACGAAAGAGATTTTATGTTTGTTTTATGGCACCGAAATTGTCTTTTTCTTTTTGGAAATGGGCTCTCTTGAATAATATCATCTTCATTATCTCGTCCCCATTCCATCTCTAATTGCATACTCAGTTCACCGATCTTATCGAAGCCATAACAAAGTTTCAATTAGATACTTGAGTCATGTTTACCTTGGCGTGTAAGCGTTCCTTTCCGGTCTATGCAAAGTCTCTTTGTTGAGAAAGCACCAATGATATCATCGAATGTTATTACAATGTACCGTATAGATCTGTTTTTAGTGATTTTTATGCACATTTAAAAAGTAGAATATCAAATTTTAAAATATATGCAGTCTTTTGCCTGTTGAATTACGTTCTTTTTTAATTTCTCTAAATAGGAACTTTATCTTTAGGAGTTTATCGCAAAATGCCACCCTGTATAATGCTATGGGATTTAATTAATATATTAACATTTTATGAGTCACCACTGATGATATGTTGACAAGGAGGATATAAGTTGGATTAATTTTTCTTTGTGATTGATGTGAGAAATTCATTTCGTCAGACGTCAATCCAGTTGGTAAAAATTGAGCATTTACTAATCGAAAATTATGCAACTTACTATCACAAATGAGACAGGAAATCTGAGTGTGAATTTCCGTAAAAATTCGAATTAAATTAAGGCATCCTTCGTTTGAGAAATTTTTACCGTTTTCCCTTATCTCAGAGTTGCTTAAGTTCTCACTAATATGAACTTGTACTGCGGTTGTTCTTTTGGATTGGACGCTTGAAAAGAAACGAACATGATGCATGTAAGCAGAACTATTTTTAGATGAGAACAATATGAGTAATGAGGGGACCGACTGAGCAGGAAGATGAATTAGAGAGACAGTGGAAATCAGTTAATCTGTAACTATGGGGACCAACATCTTCGAGACTCGTGTGTGTGTATACGAGTATATATATCACTCTAACACTCAATCTTGTGCTAATGCAACTCATGGCTTACAGGTAGATTACAGTATTTACCATATCTCATATGAAATTAAAAATGTAATGAATTATCATTTATTGGATAAGTTAAATTCTAATCAGTGAAAGAATTTAATTAGTTAAACTCGGCTGTTTGTAATGTTATATTATAATTTATGAACATAAATTAAACGAAATGAAAATGTAGAATAATAGGTTTCATTGTGATTGAAATTGCACCACAAATTCCATTTCGTGCTATATGAAAAAATTTGTATGAATAATTATCCTACGGATATTATAATGAGAATTGAGATTTATATGAAATGAAATGGACCAATGATGAACTTCATATTAACTGATATTTCTTCTCATTCCTTTTCGAGTTAATTAGTACCCACTTTATATTAGGATGAGAGAGTATGAAAAAGCATAATGAGTAAACTTGAAAAAACAAGTTCTCAAAAGCCATTTTTCATTATAGTCGTTTTTGAGAATGGGTAAAGAGATACATTTTCGATCTTTTAGGTCGCATGCTACTAAAAAAAAACTTTTCTTTTGCTTTTTCTTCCATGTTTATGGTTTCATCGGCTATATTTGGCTGAAATAATTGAGGAAATCTAATTCAGTTCATCTTAAATCTCGTGAAATAGGCCATTATCAAGGGAAGAGGTGCTCACAGCCGGATAATGCTTCATTAACAATCGCATTACCTTGACAAGGATACAATCAGGTTACATATACGGTCAATTAAAACTTTTACGATAGCTGTAATGTTACTTCTCAGTCTACTTCACCGAAACAATGAAGTATAAAATTAAGGAAAGAAAACTATATAGATACTATCTGAAATTCCTATATAGCCTTTATGTGGCCTTCTAAAGAACGCTGTGAATTAAAGAAGATGAGTATTAAGGTTTCCTCATATATAACAAGCAACGTTGAAATTGCTTATTGAAGGCAAGGAAACTTTTGCTATTATCATTGAATTGGGTTATTGGCTCACTATATTATACTTACTATATTAATTATTATTATTGTACTCTTTACATCTTGCTCTCATCTCGAATCTTTCATTTCTATCATTTATTGCACATACAACTGAATACTTTTTCCTAGTTTACACTTATAAAGAGAATATTTCAGTTTCTAATACATTTTCTTGTAACTATTGCATTCATTTTTGCTGTTTACTTTGTATTTTATTCACTTTGATGTATGTCATCATCTGAAACGTTCTAAAATTAAAAGGTCGTTAACTACAAAGTAGAATAAAATCTATTATCTTGTTAGAAGAAGATAATTTCATAAAATAAGATTAAATCCTTTTTAATTTCTTGAAAAATGTCATAATATAAAGCTTAATGGTTTAACCTTTTAGTAAGAATGTAGTGGAACCGTTTTCTCAGAATCGTCTTAGAACAAAAGCCTACTGGTGAACACATTATTGGTCATTCAAAGCTAAGATAGCTTAATAAATATGCAATACATAGCCTATTTCATGAATGAGGGTGAAAACAATTGTTTAAAATTTTACATTAGAAGAAATCGCGTGATGTATCCTAATATGATACGTTTTCGGTGCATGGCTATATTTGTGGCAAAATATAGAATATGTAAAAGTAAATATTTTGAGTTCGGAAAACTACAAAAATGAAAGAAACTGAGATACTCAGAATTCTGAACTAGGACGATGTGATTAAAATGATCAGTAGAAGAGATATGACATTATAAGGAATAACTCTCAAAGACCAAAAATATTTCAGTGATGAAAGTGTAAAATTTGAAATCATGTTTAACTTTTAGCTAGCGATCATTTTAAGTTGAAAATTTCACAAAAGAAAAGCACACTAAAATTGATGCTTCTTTTAGAAATGTAAGAAAATCTCAACAGGTTAATAAAAGTTTAGGTTGTTTGAAAATTGCAATGGAAAATATGCCTCTAAAAATTAATAGCCCAGTCTATTTGCTGAGGATTTTTTCAGCATTACTGAGTATATGATAACGGATTTCTTTACGTGCGTTGATGTAATTTAGTTGCAGTATTTCCCAATCCTGTCAAGGTCACGATCTCCGGTTTCGGGATCCTCTTAATGCTTTTCCTATTTTGGAATCTTCGATAGAAAAACTCTAGGTTGGACGTGTCCTCCTTCCGATAAAAATGGGATATTTCGTACGGGAATATTATTGCCATTCAGCTTTCGGAAGAGCCATAGCAGTACGTTACGTAACAAAGGCTCTCTTACCCTTCACGCTGTTTAACCTAACGACCTGTTAGCGATTGCAAAGGTAATCGTGATTCGAAATTGTTCGTGACGATCTCGACCTATTATCAGAGAGAACGCCCTTTACACAGGATGGAATGTGATAGATGGTATTCAGACAGCTTACTTGACGAAATGAAGAGATCTGTCTTCAAAGTCATTCGAGATGTTGGAATAACATTTCATGAAGTTCCATGCGCGGAGTTTCACCTAGAGCTTCGAGTATAATGTCAGAGAGAGGATACTTGATTTATTTTTACCTTTTCAAAAATGGTTGGCAAGATTTGTAAATTATTGGTGAATAATGTTCATGAAGTTGGAAATGCCGATGCATAGTTTTCTTTTTACCTTTTGTAAAGTAGTGCTATTTAAATAGGGAAGACCAAAAATATTATTTGCAGTGGCAAGTTATATTGGTGAAGATCTTGATTCGTAAGATATTTCCTATCTGTTGTACTCAGTTTAGGGAAACCGTACACATACTTGTATACCTTCTGAAGATATCTGTGCATAAAAATTAGGAGAGAGGGGTTCCTCATTATTAAACCAATCTTGAAATTCCCCTCTTTTGGGATCCTAGCTCTCAATTTACCTTTCAACTAATACAATTTTTCAAAATTGTCAGCTTTCATAGCACCTCAGTATAGGGGAGCGAATTTTAATTTTCTTTAAGTATTTGCAATTTTATAATAAATACTCTGCAGATATCATACATTCGCGAAAATTTATAAGTTTGTTTTTGTTAAAAATACTAATTTATAATTTATTTTGCAAATTAGTAATCTTGAAAAAAAGCCCGGATCCTGAGGGCTTTTCCTTTAGAGTGCCAAAATACCTTGAAACGTTCTGGATTTAAGTCTTTAGAACGTTAAATTTTTTGGATCTTTTTGGATTTTATATGACACCAAACTCAGAACCACTTTTTTGAGATCACTTGCAAAACGCATGTATTCAGAAAAGTTATAAAAGTATCAAAATTCAATAAAATTCGTGGGGAGTAATAGCTCCTCCTCGTTTTATCACGTTGTAAGCCCGCATCGCATAATTGAGTATAGCAATTTAATTACTTTCCTTAGCGGTCGGTTATGCATATTCTTTTGGTCTTTCATTGTAAAATTTATCTCAAATGCCTGATAAATTGAGAAGCTTAATGTGAAATAAATCAATTATCTTTTAGTGGGGCTTGAATTAAACTTTAAAGCAATCCCTACTCGTTTCATGCTATTTAAAGTATAAAAAGTAGATGCTAACTGAGCATAATAAATAAGCAATTCCGTCGAAGTTGAAAGTGCGTGCCTTAAAATGAAATCCGTATTCTTCCTCTTGCAGGAAAGAATTAAGAAAGATAACTGAACGGAATTGAAAAACGCGTCTATAATTAACGAAGAAAAACATTGCGTAAAACCGCAGAAATGTCTTCCGTGAGAATTTCAGGTGACTAATTTGAGGCAATTTGGTCTCTTCAATAACAAAGTTTCCTCATTCGTTAACGGTCAAGGCCTTCGGGCAATGTGAAGAAACCGATCCTCACGTGCCTGCATGCACTTTCTTATTAGCGGAATATTAAGAAAATGTTGAGGATGAACATCTTATACCGGGAATCGCTCGTTTCGTGCTATATATAGTCTTTTCCCTTTGCTCTTTCAACCTTTTGAGCTACGAAAGATGTTTTATACTCTCGGAAAGAGTCATCGTGCTGGTAACGGCTTATGTCAAGTGAGTAGTTATGTAAAATCAAGTACCATAAAGTAATTATGAAAGTTTTATGAGGTACGAAGCTTTTTACCTGATGGGAATTCCAACGAATTCATTTACAGGGACATTCCAGTTTATGGTGTCAAGAATGTAAATGATGAAAGAAATAAGAATCGCTATAGAACGTAAATCTACCTGGAACGGCATGAAAGTTAAAAAACCCCCCTTTGAATTATATTCTTTGAAGTTATTCTTAGATTTTAATGAGTCGGTGATAAAATAACGGAGAGGTCTTACTCCTCCAGCAATTAAAATTGAAATTTTTCTTTAGCTTGATATTTATTCTTACCAGTGAAGATATGCCGAACTGAGTTATATCGAGTAAACATTATAGGATATCCATCACTATTTTATCACTTATGTTTTACGAGTATTTATCTTGAGTTATCGGTTAATTAACGTTGAGATATACAGTGGTACCTTTAATCTATTGCAATATTACCGTCATTAAAAAGGGGCCAATTTCCCATAAGAATATTTAATCGTAAATAAAAATCTTTGCAATTTGAAGGTTGAAACGACCCACAACCACCAGCAAAGAAACAACCCACGTTGTTCGGTAACAACCACGGAGAAGTGCTCGGAAAAAAACCGTCAAAACAATGATAAAATTGAAAAGGCAATAATTAAAATAACAGAGTAATAACAAATCGCAGAAGTATAAAACACATAATAATATAAGTTAAAAGGGGAGGAATAGTTGCATACCGAATAAAATTGCTAATCTCAAAATTATAAAAGTTGGATAAATTAATCCAAAATATATGATCACACCTCAAGAGAGAAAATAAATGTCATCATAATGAAATCTTACGGCTAATAGTCTTGATTTCAGCCAGAGATACTCATTGAATAAGCAATCATCATGTTTGAAATCTTCGTCATAGTGTTTGGTCACAGCTTTACTTTTCAATGAGAGAAGCATTAAAATAAAGGGGGGGGGAAACTTTCCAAATAAATAAATATGGAGATAGTATACATCGGTTCTTATCTAGTTAAATACGGATTCCCACGACATCTCGGCACCTCCAGATTTTAGTGGTCAACTATCAGAAATGGAAGCGAGCTTATGGGGATGATCTCAGAGCGGCCAAACCGCCGGATCTGTCCTCCATTGGATTTTTATTAATTTATTTTTAGCAAAAGCGTCATCGATAATTTTTGGAACCTTCGAAAAATCATTCTGGCTCGAAATATGCGGATCTGAGATCCGTCCATTTCGGCATGGAAATTTTGAAATGGTCATAAATATGCTCACCTTTCGGAAGGAGGATGTACGTTTTTACCCAAAATGTAGAAGTATCCAATCGGGGAAAGTAAGAACGGGAAAAAACACGCCTTTTTGGCTAGCTTTCTCGGAAAATATGTCTTCGTTTTATCAATTTGTTTGCGAGCTTTTGTGACGCTGAGTTCATCCAACTCGAATGCTGACGGAATGTTTAGTCATCGATGAGTCTCCAAACATTAAGTCTCCGAAAATTCCCGATGTATCGAGTGTAGAAACATCAGGACTCGGAAAGGTGTTTTGAATAACATTAAACGTAAAAGGAGATAGGCTTTCAAGGATGAAAGGCGCTATTGAGCTCTTACAATTTAATGGGAAATTTGACCCCGTTTGCTTTCAAGGGAAGAGAAAATTTTTGACATTTATCAAAAATCCATTTCCCAACAGGTGCACAGTTTGCTTTATGGCTGGTTTTTGGTTTCCACGGAATTTTAGGATATTGTTTAAACGTTCATGTTTATTTTTGGGGATAAGGTATAGGTGAAATTAGGATTGGGCAAACGTGGAGGAATTCTGCAATATGGGAAGCATTATTACCACACATGGGTCAGCGTAAGAGAAATACTGAACAGAATAGACATGGAAAAGCGAGTGTTATATTATGCATATTCAAGGAATTATAATCGTTGGCATCAAATAGATCATGAATATTAATGTCGAATAACCTTGGAGAAAATCTATGCGAATTGATGAATTGTAATTAAAATTAACATAGCTCAATTTTTCGAAGCTATTTTTGATGTTCTGACTTTAAATTAAAATCATGAAAGTAGTTCTGTAACCATAGTAATATATATAATGAATTACTGATAATAGACTGCAAAGGGTTAACCGTGCACTGTAATGCAGTTAGTAATCTTTTCAATTGGAGTCATTGTGAAAAATGCCTGCACGTTTGAGATATTTAGAAGAGTCGTGCATCATTTAAGAATAATGATCGACCAAAGAAATTTGATTCCTCCAAGGCTGGCTTAGTGGGAATCACTATTCACTAATGTGCTTGCCTGCCTCATCTTTGTATCATGTCAGCTTTCCTTCCTAATATACTCTGATCTCTCCATTGTTTCATCTTTCAAATCTACCTGAGAGACTCACAGAATCGGAACAATTCATGCAGATAGTATTGTATTACTGTTCAATTATACAGGAGTTTCATACAAGGCAGTCTATTCTTACTGTAAATTATTCTCAATGAAATTCTCTCTATTCGATATATCCATTTATATTTATATAAGGAAAATTGTCTTTTTAATGTCGTAGATTAAAAATTACTATCGCCCTCATTTTTATAGAATTACGAAATTTTTTTATTGTTTCTTGATATAGCTTCGTAGATTTGGAATCACTATACATAAAAGAAAAAAACTCTGTTCACCTTAAAGTTTTAATCAGCGCTTTTAACGTGGAATCACGTAGAGGAAGAGCAAATTTCTCTTCAGAATAAATAATGCTTTAATACAACTTAAAAATATTTCTCGAAATTATTTACATATAATAATAGCATAATTTAAAATAAATTTTATTTTTACTTTAGCATCCTTAATTGATTTTCGTCGATCTTTCCATTGCTACGCTAAATTATTATGCTAAATATCGCTTCCTTTTCTATATGGGATAGCTATGATTCATCCGAACGGGTTCTTTTAGATTCTCACGCACAAAGATCTATAGCCCTCGTTTTATTCCGATTTCGGTCGAAAGGTCAAAGTAATTTTAGGAAAGAAACGAAATATCCTTCTTCTTTCTAAGGCTGAGGAAAATTATGAGTTAGGATGTGATGAGGGCGTGTAGTCTCACGCCTATAAAAGTAGTATATTCCTATAAAACGGAGATATATTTGTAAGAGTTGTATTCCAAATTCGGTGGAGAAGTATGGAAATGCAAATTGTTGGAAAATAAAGGTCAAGGTGTGTTTTAGAGCAGAGGTGCGGAGTTTTCGCGTCTTTTCCTTTATTCCTGATTTAATGCACGCATTTAGTAAGCAATTTTGTTTCCCGATGTTTGTTAGTTTAAAAAATTAAAGTAAAATAGGAAATATTTTTCATGGGTTTAAGTAATTTTTCCCAATATTCGTTAGTTTTAAAAGAGAAAGTAAAACAGAAAATATTTTTCTTGGGTTTACCTAGAAATTAATACGTTTTCCTTTCCATATTGCCATTGCTTAACTATTTGAATGTAAAGAATATGGCAATGAAGTGCGGAAACTTGGTGTCTTGCTTTAGAATCCTCGGATAATTTTCATTTTGTACATATGTTTATTTTTCGCGTATTAAGAGACTCCTCCGCCATGCCTATAGTATTTGCAATCAGTATCACCAGGTTGCGTATCTGGAGGACATATACGTATGTTACATAATAAAAACGTTGGAAGAATACGTAAAAGGTGAGAATATTTTCTAGGCTAACCAGTTTATCGGTTAATTATCAACATTATCCCAAAACCTATGTTTTTAAATTATCCGTTTTTAATCTTATACGATATTAATAGCCGTTACCTTTCTCAGTGTAGTGGTTAACAGGTTAATTAACAATTCTTCCGAAAACCTATGCTTTAAAATTTACCGTTTTTTTATCCTTTATTTATAGCCCCAAATGGATTGTAGCACAATGGGGTAAATTATTTTATGGAAGGTAATGCTTTTATAAGCATGAAGTTAATTATCCTTTAACATATTTTTATAATTTACGTCTGGAACAAACGCGCTATGATCTAATTTCTCTGTCGAGCATTTGCAGAGTCGCTTTATAATTTATATCCAGCCTTCTCACATTTGTCGTTAGTGGAGAGCATGGTAAGTATTAGATCCCAAGTCATGCGTGATTGATAGCATCGTTAGCAACGGGATCTAAACATTAAGAAGAAATCGAAATTGTTCCTCACTGACGGGGTAAATGGGGAAAAATCATGACTGGAATTCCTCGTAAAAGGTTCAAGGGGTTACTGGGGCGAAATGCGACATTCTCTGCAATGGTATGGATGATATCAGAGGGATCGTGAGCAATTTATCTCTGGAGGAATACGAAAGGCATCCCGCAGGTTTTAAGCGGATACGGTGGTGATTCATGTACCGGAGGCAAGAATAGTCTCTAGATTAAATGCGCTACGCCGTGCGACAGTGAGCAAGTTTATAGTCGGATAGGAGAGTCGCAACTGTATTGAGTGAAATTCATACTCCCCTCTAAGGAGACGGCTTTATTACTGTGGAGATCAACATTCTGTGACCTGCGCTATTAATAAATTCGGTCTCATCTTCTGATCTTATTTTGAATTATATATTCCGAGTTTTATCTGATGGAGAGTGCATGAATTGTGATCTGGGATCTAGTATTATACTAAATAACTCTCTAGAGCTGCGGTGGGTAACATATTTTCATTGAAAAGCCGCGTGTGTATACCATTCAGCCGTATAAAATATCATTACCATTAAGCCGCACATGAACCTAGCAGGCCGCACTTGAGTTACGTATCACCATGTTTCAAATAGATCAACAACAAATTGTACGGAGGAAAATATATTTATATATTAAACCTAAGAAAAATACCGTACATTTATCTTCGCTTGAGGAAATGAAATGCATTAGGAAACACAATTTTTTACTAAATACATCGATTTGTTTCAGGAAAAAAAGGGAAGGCCTAAAAGGTCGCATTTGGCCTTGAGGTCACAGGTTCTCCACCACTGGTATAGAGGTTAAAGCGAAGAAACTCTCATTTCATTTTCGTAAGAAATAATCTGGTGATTACTATTCATCTTGATAAATTTCGCTGCCTTGCGAGCTCCGCAAATATTTTTGATATTTACATCAATTTACATATTTCGGCTCCTCAGATTATGAAATACCAAAACCACAACACAACGGTCAAGAAAAGTGAGGGAAGAAAGTCCGAAGACTGACTGTCTTTAATTAATCATATACATTTAATTACAGACTTAATTAGAATAACCGTTACTTTAGGGATCGGTAAGATTTGGAGGACTTGAAACGAAAGGAAATATTTGAAGAGTGGCAATCACATAAGGATGATTATTCGCTATGCTGTATCAGCAGTATAGGTTTATAACGCATTCCATTACCTCCAGAACATTAACATTAAGGCCTCTATAATGAGTATGCAGGGTAACGGTTTGCAGAGTGACAATTTAAGAAGGTATTTGACAAAGAGTGAAATTATTTACAAGCAAAAAGAAAATTCACCTTTTATGACAGATTAAAAATTTCTATTAACTTCTTATAATATGTACGTCATGTACAGTAGTATGAACGTATGAATAAAAAACAAGTTACGGTGAAATGCAAGGACTTATGTCTGGGAAATATAGATTATGATAACCAGGTTTCTTGGTTATAAAATTATATTATTTTAAAATTTCAGTCAATCATTAAAACTACTCTATCTATTCATCTACTTACTGTAAACACATCGCCAAAAAACGAAGCAATTTCAGCATATGTACTTATTTCGACGTTATCATTATCCTTTTCTAATCTCCCGAGAGCTCTTGTTAGCTTTAAATTCTCAACTTTCGCCTTTTACTACGAGAATAATGAAAATTAATGTCTACGTCCGGAAGAAAAATGGTTGATATGTTTTAATCTTACGAATTTAATTCTAAGATTGTGCGAAATTGTGTTACAACTGTATGATAAATCATGAAGATGACTTTTTTTCTCTCGACACTAATGCCACATTCATACCCTTAGTATCACAATGGTAAATTCTTCCATAGTCAACCCTGAGATATCTCACTCTCACCAAACTGCATTTAACTTAAAAAGATTTTGATCTTCAAAAGTAGTGAAATGTGACAAAACTTCCCGGGAGAATTGGTAGATCGCGGGTAGTCAAGAGATTCGAAAGGCGCTAAATACGTTTCTGGAAGGCGTTCTTTGTCACACGCTGAAATAATTCGTCACGTCTTACTCACGAAGACTCGTAATAATCTATTCGCATTAAATCCGATCGGTTTCACTTTGAAATCATCCCAAACTTGGAAAAGCTTGATTGCGGGAACTTTTTGAATACCCCTAATATGTCTCAACCGCTGAATTATTTTGTTATTTTCAAATTTAACGTTGGAGACAGGAGTGAAAGGAATTTTATGTTACGATGAAAAGTGTTCTATTCATCAAGATATGGTGGTAGAGGCGCAATACGGCTGAAAACGGGAAGACATAATTATAAATCAATGTGGTACTAGTGTAGACTCCGAATTGTGTCGTCGTAGGTCGATAGAACAACGAAGCCGATCGCAATAGGAGACATGTCGGCTTTCACTGCCGTAAAACAGTGCTGTGAGAGAAAGGTGCTGATAAGTTTCCATTAACGGCGAAATTTTTAAGATCGCGCTTCAATGGCGACATGGCTTGCCGAGGCGTGAATCACAGCCTGATTGCTCTAACGGAACTCCAGCCCGAATTTCTCTCTTTTGCCATACCATTATACTTGCTCTTTTTGTCACCGTGCATCGAAGCTTTTCTTCCGTGTGCCTCCGAGATTTACATAATCGAGTTTGCAGTTGACCGCAAAGGTATTTTTTGGTTTACATAAACATTTCTTTTCAAAAAAATTCGGGGGAAAAATCCGTGAGATTGATGTTGGAAAAGTGAAATAAATTTAACAATTGCGGTGAGTTTACCAGGAAGTATACACGTATATCTAAAAATATAAATATGATAATAAATATAAAATAAAAATAGAATTCTAAATTACCATATTATTCAGTGTATTATTTCGTACGTTGAAAATTTGAAAACATAGTATTCGATAAAATGCGTGATATTATTTTCTTGTATAATTTCTCAAATTTCTCTAAATACTCTTGAATCCACAAGAGTAGCAGTCATCATGTAGACACAATGACCAGTCATTGAGTGTATTCAAACGTTATGTAGTTTCCAAATCTAGGCATTGCTAAAAGTTCTTCGACGACAGAGGTCATTTCGCTCTTGGGCTTCCATAGGGATTCGAACCCGGCACCGTTTTCATCAAAGTCGAACGCGATGCCCACATGGCTGTCAGAGAACCACTGTTTCAAATCTGATGAATTGCTTATTTTTATTCTTTCTTTTGATTGAAGTGAAACACATCTTTCATATCCTTAAGTTACAGTCTTACCGATAGCCGTGATGATATGAATGGCACTGAGGTATGTGTGATTCTGAATGATGACATTTATTAAATAACTCTTTATCGTAAACCAGGGATTATTCTCCAATTCTAAATTGTGTCATGGTGGGGAAAGCGAGGAAAAACTAACTCAATCCTCATCTCATCTAGCCACTACATGCCAGCTTTTTATTGTTTAAAGTAGAGTGGTGGAGGATTCAACCAACTTTCATAGTTATGTCTTTGAACACAGCCATGTATGATAATTTTTGGCATTGGAAGGAAGGAATTATCACGATTTTAATCTGAGGAGTTGCTTCATCAATTAAGTTCCATCGGTCTTTTTAAATTTCTGTCAGCAAATAATTGCCCTTAAAGTAAAGAAATAGGTTTTTTTTAAATTTCGTTTTCTTTTCAACTTGAATTTTTGATACGTTCACTTATATAGAAAATATTTTTCAAGGAAGTGAGTTTTATGCGATACCTTGAAAATAGAGAAACTTTTTTTCGTTAAAAATCAAGAATGTGACCGCCAACTCGAGATCTTGTAAAATCAAACGATCATTAACGGTTTTTCATAGTCTTTTATTACTATTATTATAATCTTCACTACGATGACCTTGAGCTCTTCAAAATCACATTTGAAAGGCCGATGGTTTGCAAGGAAAATCTTTGTCATGCCGTAATTGATTTCTGAATATTCAGAGGCGAACAGAAAAAGTAGTTTCTTCGAGAAAAACTCCCGTTTAAGTAGGTTAATTTGACTATCAGTACAGTAGTACAACTTAGATGAATGGATCAAAAAATCAAAATTGTGGTCATATCCAGAATAAGAAATTGAACTATATCATGATATATGCTGAGATTTGCGGAGGTAGAAACTTTTATTTTATCATAATTTGTTTTCAAAAGTTGCCTCAACTCTATCTAGGAACCGCTCCCAATTTCCGTTATCTCCCGGAAGTTAATTTTCTATGCAAGATAAGAGAAGGAAGTAAAATTAAGAATTTCCGAGGCATGATATAAAACTGGAAAGTTTTATGGAATCAGAGGAGCCCCGCTGTTTTTAATAAGAGGCAAAATAATAAATGATGGAAAGGAAAAAAATTATATTAGTAGGAAATTGAGTTTTAAAAGTTATAAACGACTCGGAGACAAGGATTACGGTATAGGATAGGAAATTGATCAGAAAACATGAGTAATTTATTTGAAATTTTGGAAATCGGAAAAAGTCTGAAGTTTCGTTAACCATCGCTTCTCAAGCATGGTTACTTCTTCCTAATTGCTGTTTTTATCATAGTCGAAGATTTAGATTTTAGTGATAATTTTATTTCAACTTAATTCAATTTAATATACAGTGTGCCGAATGATGGTTGATATTGTAAATGTATAAATCAACGTTGGATTGAACGAAAATTGGATTCGACATCGAATAAGCTCAGAAATTAGATTAGATTGGTTAGTCACTTACTTTTCGTCTAGAATTAATGTATCTTGTAAATTGTTGTCATCAGAGATTATACATTTAATTTACTGTCAAGCAGATGATTTGAATTAGAGAAAAACTAAAATCATGCGAATCATTTGTCTTTTGCAGTAATTCTCTCTCGAGGAAATTGAACTTGAAGGTCTTTATTTAGACGAGATTAAGCCTGTGATGCCTCTTCTTCCATTTAATATGTTGTCAATGATCTTGAAAAACATAAGATATTTATGTCTGAATAGAAATAGAGTAGGAAACTTAAGAAGGACTGGAGGTATAAAACCTAAGATATTATCTTAAGAAAAGAGTTCTACAGCAAGAAAATGACATCAATAACTGGACACTTTTCATACATTCGCTTATAAAGAGAAAAAATAGAATTTAAAAAATAGAACTTTAAACAAACTAAATATATCCAAATATGAAAATCGAAAAAGATTTAAAAGCGGGAACATTCAATAGGAAGAGTGCTAATAAAAGATTAAAGAAATTAAAAATACGGAATAGGACATATAAAAGTATTCAACAGCACGGTGAAATGGTAGAAATAAAAAATAAAGGCAACTCAATGAATGCATCCTGAAAATATTGGACCTAGAGACTTTTAAAAACTTAATGAGAGTGAAGTCAGCAGTCACAAGAAACTTTAACGGTAAAGAAATGGAAGTTATTTTTCGAAACGGAGGGAATATGAATCGAGCAATTGGCAGACTTCAAAGCGAAACACAATTTCCCGATTGAATAAATCCGCAGTTCCTTAGCCGAGTGGATAGATTCCCGGAAGCGGTCCGGAGATTGGCCTCGCGTATTAGATCCCACTCACGGAAGTCGAGTGGGCGGTTACGCGGTCACTTGCCGCCTTTTTTTTTCCATCACTCTTTGAGAGCGCTCCAAATTTCGCATCCCGTTCTGCATCTGAGAGAGGATGCAAAATCCAGGAAATCCTGGCGGAGCCACAGTTAGCTTAAATAAGTTCATATCTAAAGTAAATAGGCAAATATTTAATAAGATGCATACAGATCTATCGCACCATTTCTTTTAGTAGCAACCAAGCTGGTTTCATCAGTCGCATCTCTCTATGTATTCCTTTCCTCAGCTTCTTATTCCAAATTTCAATGCATAGATAATCATTGTCACTAACTTCATAATTACAGAAGTGGAAATATTTAAAATTTTCGAATGATAAGTAGCAATAAAGAACTGCCTATTCTAGATAAATCTTAATTATTATCAACTTCTCTTCTAATTCCAAATTACAAAATGGGAGAAATCCAGAGTATAACATTATAAATTCTTCGTATATCTGTTCTCAGGAATATCACAACCTCTTCTTACGTTTTCCTATTTCTTTCTAATTACATACGTGTAAAGATCGACCGTGTTATATCGCTGGCGATGATTTAGACGGAAGAATATGTCTTCTCAATCTCGCATAACTAAAATCCTTTGCTTATTTAGTGATTTACGTTCGTACGATTTTCAGCGTGAGCATCAAGGAGTTCAATAAAGGAGTAATTGAGGGAAAGCAATGAACCATAAAATTGATAAAATGAATAACTGAGAAGAAGCAGAGAGGATTGCTACTTCTCAGAATCTACCTTTTTTTATCAAATAATCGATAATATCATTATAGAAACATCATTCGCACCGTTTCCTGTCAGGAGAAGAATGTTAATGACCTCGCTCAGTCACAAAATCTCTCCGTTTCTTCCTGTCCTTGCTAACACATCTTGTTTCCGAAGCATTCATTCACCTTCTACGCCTTCCTTTTTACATTACATTCTTCGCCTGTCCATTTTTTATACAGGATCAACTTTTTCTCAGTCCTCTTCTCTTAGAATAGTTCTAAGAATCAGACTTACTAAGTCTGCCTTTTGCTTCCGTCTTTTACATGATCTTGCCTTTCCAAACCTTCGTAAAACATCCAATTCGACCTTTATTTCAGCTCGGGTATTTTTTTTCCTTATATTGTCTTCTCAGACTACCTTCAGGAAAGTTTGGAATCTTTCAATACTTATATGTCTAGCTTTTTCCTTTCGGGACTGGCACACAAGCATGTATAATTTGAATACCTTTTCGGGATATTTAATCTACGTCAGGTGGTCCAGTTTTCGAGGTCTCAAGTTAGACCTCACTCAAATGCTGACGACAGAAACTTAAAAGGAAAGAAGGTGTTTTGACGTTTTTTTACTCAACTTTAAGGTCGTGGTTTACTACTCACAGGCAATCACGTCTGATCACCCCAGGCGGATTCGGAATGCTTGCCTTAAAAAATCATGTTTTCAAAATCATATTATGGTATATATTTCAAAAAGTACCGTATTAAAATATCATATCGTGTATTATTACATAACATAATATTGTTGGAAAGAGTAGTTAAGAAAGGAAATGATGGTAGCGAGATTTGTAGTAGAAGCTAAAGAGCACTAGACCTCATGAAATCCCTGAGAAATCATCCAAGGAATAAACGTAAATAACAAAAAGTAATGCGCCACTGGAACTCTATCCTTCAGTTGATTGAAAATAACTAAGGGATTTTAATGCAAATTATTTTTACAAAATCAAGCATCACCTAATGCACTTTCCCAGGTTCAGGAAGACCTTGATGTCATCCTACCAGAAGGTGGTCAAGTGAATTAAATTAAAAGTGATAATTTTATAAATATTTATGTAAAATTATTCTGAGAATTTTTTTTGTAGTAGGTGTATCTATATCTGCATCGTTTTGATAATAATGGTCTGCGGTCACACGAAAAGATTTTATCGAGAAACGCGGTTCAATGATAAGACTATTTTTAATCTAATAGATTAAATATTAAATTAATGGTTGAATATCGACTGATATTGAATTACTGAAAATTGAATTGATATTAATTGTAAATACCTAAAAGATAAAAGTGAATATGGAATTACTAGAATGCGTTTTCGGAATCCTAGGAGCTGTGCTTAAATCCATGATAAAATCCAAAACGGACTTTCGTAATTTTTATTATTTTTTAATTATTTCAACCCTATTCTCTGTGGGTGCTTTCCGGTAACGCGGGTATTTTCTCTGTAAACCTTATGTTGCTATGATTTTTCTCTCTCTCTACTCTTTCTTTTTTCTATTCTTTAATATTCGTTACTGTAACAACAGCGTATGATCAAACAGAAGAGATGGGCCTTATCTCACCAATAAAGTGCCTATCTATTCATCGAATGAATCACTCATTCAAGTTCAAGTTGAATAATTTACGAATCGTAATCGGAATTTCGATGAACGCACCTTTTGAGAATACATACATTCAGCCGAAGGAAACGTATTCTCAGAAACGTATTAATGTATTCTTTTGCGACATCTCTTTGAAGGCTTCCGCTTGTCGGCAAAACGTCACTCTTGGGCAGCACAAAAGCAAAGCGATCGACCCTTTCATTGGAAAGTTCAAGCTCTCACCTTGACATTTGGAGCGAATGCCTTCGAAAGATCACCGAAACGGAGATCGAAAGGAGAGCAAACGTAAGTTTATCACCCTTGAATAGTAATGACTTTTTCGGTGTCATTTTGGGCGTGGACTCGACCATATACTTGGCGTAACTCAGGTTGAGCCATGCGTGGCGGAGGACGAAGACGTGTCCACAAGGGTCTGCGCGTAAGATTCTTTAGGGTCATCGAGGCGTGGGTGCACCTTGGAAGGATATGCATGCATCGGCAGAGAAAGGGGCCGTCATACTATACCACTTTAATCGTACAAAAGTGGCTCAACTACGTTCAAGAACACTATTGGCGTCACTCGAGGGCTCCTGACTCTTTCCTGCAGGCAGAGTGATATGAAAGGCGGATTTGATTAATTGTCAGGATGTGCGACTTTAGACCACTTCCTTCGTATTTTAATTAAAGGTACAGCAGTCTTAATACCTTAATTATCTACCACAAAGTGTTGAAAATGTGATTATAAAGAGATCAATGCGATAGACGTACATTAATCTTAGAAACACCTAACATATTCCTGTCTCTACGAAGTCATCTATTGTCCTCATCTTTCCCTCTAGATTACCTAGCCATTGGTTATTATACACACATGGAGTAAAACCCGATTAAGAAGCTGTCCCGCATCCCCCCGGTTTTCTCTCGGTCCCTTTCACCTTAAATACATGATTAAAATATCGCTTAAGATGCTACCCGCTTATGCGTATTTTTTCCTTCCTTTATCTAAGGAAGACGTTCTCTTTGAACGAAAAGCAGACTATTCTTAAAAATATATGACGAGGAGGCAATCAGTATCAGACAAAAACACTCGCGGACTCTCTTTATATCTACAAAGTATATTTTTTATGAATCAGATTAAATATTCATTTCATTCATATCTTTTTATGATGCAGCCTTTATATCATAACTTACTTTGCTGTTTTTACCCCGGTTACTATTCTTTCCAGGATAATTCACTTTCCATGAATTACATTGAAGTTACAGTAAATTGTAATTCTATGGAAGTAAAACCTTCCTAAAAATCATGTTTGTCAATAAAATCAAATTTTATGAAAATATTTTTGAGGATTATAAATGTTGAGAGAAATCTTCTGTTTCAGCGACTTGTTTAGATATTAGTTATCGATATTAGTTAGTTTTGTTCGTGTTAATAGTCTCTCTTAAAAATTCTGAAAATTATTAAATACTTTTGCTCATGAGTGGCTGTTTTAATCAAGCTTATCGAGTTCGTGGTTAGTAAATTCTTTGTGTGACAACAAAATTGGACGACACCTTGATACGTGGTAAATTCAATAGAAGTGGTCCAGAAAATTAAGATCCAGAGATGCCACCGATCAAATCCTCTTTGTAGAGTTGAGGTGTTGCTCCGAATCCTCATTGAATTTTAATGAAGGAAGTGTGCACCGGTTGGAATGAGGACGAGGAATGGAGATGAATAAGGAAATATCTAGTGCTATCAGTTTGTGAGCTCTTGTATTACGTAGTCATTTAAGTATACCTTCATTAAATAATTTCAAGATTCAGTTGCTTAAACTGGAAACAGTTTGAGTTCAATTTTAATTTTATGTAATTTAATGGAATCTTTCATAATTCATAGCAAAAATCACACAATCACATGCTCTTTACTTAACATTTTATGCATATCAAGAAAAATTAACGTATGATTACATCATAGCGCAAGCAGCCCTGAACTTTTTCCTAGTCCCTTTGTTTAGGTGAATGAAATTGGTTTTCAGTCCATTATACTAGCACAATTATGAATATTATATTACACTCTTTATTTTTGGTTCCTTGGAAAAGAACGTCAGGGAAGTGAAGAAATATAAAATACTTGCAGCTGGATCTGGTGATCACCAAAACCAGCTGGGTTGGATAAAAAAGAAAATAGCAGCAAGTGCTGAACTATGTAAAAGAGCTCTAATTTATCCTTATACTCCACGCCACGTGGTATGTGTGAATTAATGTCTCCAAGATTTAACGAACATATGTCAAAAATAGTCCACTTAATTGTCTTGTCAGCACACCAGTTTTTATTTAGTTCAGATCCCCATTAGCAAGCGTATTATAATCGATGAGGAATTGTGATGATGAATATCCGTCTAAGTAAGTTGACATGCAGTCGTTTAGAAGAAGAGGAAGACGATAAATAGGAAAACCGTGACGATTGCCCCTTCAAAAGAGAGAGAAAGCGGTTGCGTTTTTTCTTTCGGTAAATGTGGGTCAAGGACGTACTGACCACGCCTTGGTCGTGGGGCCTCGGAAGGGCAGGAAGTGGGCACAGCGGGTATATCCTCGGGGATGGACCACTATCTCTTCTTCCCTCCGGCGAATATCTTCCTCACATCCTGTTTCTACGTACGCGTTTCTCAAATAACGCAACGTGAATTTCATCTCAAGAAGTTCCGTGAAGCTGTCTGTTTGGTATGCAAAAGGATGCTTAGAGAAAGGGAATGGCATTTTGGAATGCTGAAAGAAGATCACTTCCTAAGAAAAATGTATAGCATTTGTACTACTCCACATATCTGTAAGAATAGTTCAAATGTTGTTTTCTTACCTGTTAAGCATGAATAAGTTCACCGAATAGCATGCGGAAATTTCTGTTTAAGATAGTATTGAACGAAGAAACTGTGGAATGGATCACTTTTTAATTAGAACAACAAGGCGCCTTATCAAATTTAATTTGTTAAATTTCACAAATATTGACCTTATTTATATGAAAGAAATGAGGTAAATGTGCCATGAAGTTGACATATCTAAATTAATATAGCGGCCTAGATAGTTAGCGTTTGGGTTAGAAAATTAAATGCAGCAATACTATCATATTTATTCTCTTAAATGCGGCGTCCCGTATGAAGGCCAATCTGGAGACAGTATATTGATCATTAACGCTAGAATTATTCATTTTGTTCAAGGGATCTAACAGAAGTGTTGTCGTTCCGATTTTTGCTCCAATAACACCTCATATCGGTTTTGTTCCGATTTCGCTCCGGCAGTAACTGTCGAACCGGTTCCAACGGTTTTGGTTGGAAGTTGTGAACACACTGCACTGAAGTGAAATAAAAGTTAATTATTACTTACTACAGTGTATTTTACATTGGTTTGGTAATGTGTAAAGCATGGGCGGAAGTGGTAGGAAAGCCGACATAACCGGTTCGGATCGTTTTCTTTTTTTCCGATTAAATGAACTCTGTAAAAGGCTTAAATTATGCGTGAGCCTTTTACAGAATTTATTTTAATTAAATTTTAGAATAAAACCATATGTATAAAATTAATGTATTAAATAATTTTCGCATCAACACAACTGTAAATTTTTTGCCGCACACTTGTAAGTTGTGACTGACAATTTCGGACACGTTGCACAAAGTATACATTTTACATTTTAAGTTAGAAGTGTTGAAAGGATAGGCGGAAGGGGAAGTAAAGATGTGCTATGAAAATTTGAGTGGTACTAAAGGGAGAGAAAAACCGAGAAATGAGGTGAATAAGGTATTGAGGTGACGTCAAATGTTTTAGAATAAAGGAGAAGATACGAAGGGATGTTCATGAATTGCCTGGAGCGAATGATGTATGCAAAGGATGAAGAACAGATGTCATTAGCGTGCTTGGCCCGGAAGGAAAGAGAGAGAGAGATCGATACGAACATACTCGTACGTATGTAGAAATTGCGTATTCTACTCTAACATAACGGAATTCCTCCTACTGAAAGCACTTCTTGGACAGTAGGTATACATATGTTGTAGAAACACCCTTAGTTGCACTTATGTAAGAATGTCTAGCGTTGTGTTGCCCCTTTCTTTGTATCTCTATTCCATATGCTTATTTTGGTCTTCGTGCAAACCTTTTTCTCGGTCGATTCTCTTTACCCTTCTCTTGTCGCGCTCCCTTAATTATCGACAAAGTGCCAGTAAAAGCATCGCGAATAGCGGATGTTTGTGTTTTCTCCGTAAAAGAGCTTCCCGATGCGGTTGTACACAGTTCCTTTTCGCACTATGAAACAAATATATGCTATCAAGTCGGAAGATACTTCACAAGGCCTTCTAAGATAAATAGCGCTGACATATTTAACCTTATAAATATCGGATTTTCTCTTATTTCTTCATGTGGTGTAGTAGTTCTTGTATGTTGTTTTATACCTTAAGATTTGGCAACTGATATAATATTGTGTGTTTATAATTATTAATGTACTGCTGGATATTATTTTATAAGTTAGTTTCCGCAATTCGTTCCCTAATATTTTAATAAGGGTTCCCATTGCAAGCTCATTTGTTTTTGGTATAGTGACTCAGTATTCATTGCTGCTGAACGATATAGTAAAACCATCTATTTTATATGTGTGAAAATTATTTAAATGTTAAAGTGGTGTAAAGGAATTTCTTAACTTTTATCCACCAAGGATAATTATTTCAATTTTCTTATTTGAATACTCCAATGCAGAATTATATACAGAAATTTAAATCAATTTATAGTTATATAAATATGATTTTGTTTCTCCTTTATATCTCGCAATTAGTTATTTGCGTATTGTAACATAACTTAAAAATTTATAGGTGTGCTAGGTCATTCTAGATATGTAACTACTTGATACTCGCTACATGATCATGTTAATAATTCCTCATTTTCTTTTATAGAAATGAGCATTTATAATTCCTGTATAAATTTATGCTGCACGCACATTTGGAATATTCTATTTAAGAAATAATCGCTTGTAGGTTCTTTTATTCCAGTCCAAGCTATTACCTTGATAACTAATTTCTCCAAGACAAAAAAACTTCTCCAGTGAGCGGAGTTTGCCAATGGCAATATACTATTTACACTTGCTAAAATTAAAAGTTGTAAATTAACTGTTGAAAATAGTTTCTGACCATGATTAAATACGAGGTTATTCCATTATCTTATACCTCAAATAAGTTTACGCAGTCCGAATCCTCATGGTATGAAATTGAATTACGACTTCGTTTACCATCCGCTACATTTTGAATTTCCACTTTTAGGTATTGCCAGAATTCTCTAGCACTTTTGCAACAACTCGTTCTCACGCTCACATATATTGGGCCATGATTAAAATGCTCGGAATACCAACGACATGAAATGTCGAAATCAGTTCACAGAGAAATTTACAAATTTACGACAAATCGATTTTTAATTGATTGAATTTCGCACGGATTAGTCGCGTGGGATACGTCCCCCCTTTCGATTTGGCAATCTGAGGAATTCACCGCCAAGAGGTATGTGAAAAATGCAGATCCCATAACTTATGCGAGGAATGGTTTTTGCTTCGGACTCGTTTCGAAATTCTTTCGCAAACCTTTTCGCTTCTCTAGTTCAATCTGCATTACTTTTGAAGAGTTATTGCTTCCATAATTATGTAACGAGGTAAGAATAAATCTAGGGCTGAATTCTTGAACCAGATGAATAGTTTCTACTTTTCCATAACACATCGTAATCAGTCATCTTTATCACTTTTATTAAAACTTCAAACTAAATAGGAATTAGACCTGCTTACAGTAAAGGACACAAATGCATACCTCCATACGCACTTCGGAAATTAATTACTGTAACTATTTACGTAATATACGTAGCAGTAGTTCGCATTTTTCGATACCACCTAAATAATTTAATAACGACAGTGATCGTAAATTTTTTCACTTTTACATCTAAAAGATTACTTTTTTTTAATCACACACTCATGATTTTTCTATTAACGTTACGCGGACCGATTGAGAATTATCGATGATAAAGAAGGCAAGCATAAATAACTTATTCACTTGGTATTATTTAAGGAACTCATTTTATGTGTATACACAAAGGTAACTCAGGAAATACGTAACATCATTTAAAAACGTATTATGGTAAAAATAGACCTTTTTATTATTACTTAGTGTTAGCATAGTGTACTCACTCTATGGTATTACCAAACGGCAGAAAAGTAAATAAGGATTTCATGGAATTACCAATATTTACTCCTCTACTCTAATTACCAATGTACCCTGTGAGCCGTCCTTTGGCCTGAGACAGGTGCTACATGCGACATTAACTTATTTTAAGCGATTATTTCTAGCATCAATATCCTTAATATTTTTATTGTCTGATCGGATTAAAGAACAGGCTGAAAACGTAATACCTACTGCGTTTTCCGAAAAAGTATCATCTGTGAATTATTTATAAAATTTATCTCTTTTCTTTTTCTAATGATTCCCATCTCCCAATATCTTAGTGACGCTTATTGATCTGTTGTAGTAGTTCTCAACAAAACTCATGGATTTACGCAAGATAGAGTCTAACAGAAGCGAACTCGTGATGTTTACTAACAATTTATGTGAATGACTCTACATTTCTGTAGAATGGCTTCATTATGGGATGCCGCTTTTTTGATACATAAGGACGATTAAGGAATGCCTCTGTTCTGAGCCATAGGCTAAAATTTTCAATTTTTAATTCTTCCTTATACGTCATCGGTGGTGTTGGATCCTTGAAGCTGATGTGACGCAAAATATACGCATTGATTCAGCATAACTCTATTGCGCTTTTGAGAGTAAACACACATGAATGCCATCCTAGAATACTTGCTTCGACATATGAGTGATGCCTTTCATTACAGAACGGCGGTTATAAACTTGCTGCCATCAGCTACATGATTGCTATCGCAGCACTGGTCATTAGTAATTCTCCATCAGTAACCGGTTGATGATACGAGGAAGACATTGCGGAGGTAATTCAATACAAGGTGATATCACCAAATGAAAAATGTAGATTCTTTTCTTTTAAACCTAATGGAATCGTAAAAACTGAGGGCATCACTTTTAAATTAAGAATTAAAATACAGGTAATCTCCGATTAACACGAGGTCAGTTAACACGGAATACGCATTAGCACGAGTATTCATTCGTAAACGTATTTGCATAACGCGAAGAAATTTCCCGCTTTGATTCATATTGTTATTCAACGACAGTTTTTATAAGGATTTTAAATTTTCGTTCGAAAAGATTTAGTTTTGCACCAAAATTTTGCCAGAATATATAATTCCAATTTAAACTGGATAATTTGTAATCAAATAGCAATGTAGAAATGCAAGGGAGAGTGATGAAGGTTCGCTTTTGTTATAAGGTTTATAGATAACTTATACCGTGTCATTATAACTAATTAGTTATCAATATAGTTATATTTATAACTGCAGATTGCATCTTCTTGAAATTCGATTACATTATAGACAAATTCAAAATGTTGTTTGTTATACTTATTTACTCTTTATGAAAATCCCCTATCACTTTTTGCATCATGAGTTTCACTCGTGGTGAAACAATTATCTCGATAATCATGTGTCACTAATGCATGGAATAATTCATAAAGTGGATGGAAAATATTTAACTACATCAAGATTCCGCGAATCCTAAAATTGTTTAATCTACTCACTCAATGAATATGTGCCTGATAATTTTGAAATTAGCCAATTAGCGCACTTAATCAATTAATCAGCGACGATGGATTACGGCGTGAAGGTAAAAATATTACCTTTAAAATGTCGTTTAACCCCACGAGCCATTTGAGTTAACTTCATTACAACATTTAGCTTTAGATATTAAACGTAATTTAACACGTGGACATTTGGGTTAACATTGTTTTAAATTACTGCATTTTTATGATTGAAATGTTCCGATTGAAATATCGATAATCTATTTTTAAATTCTTCAAAAGTAAATTAATGAATTGTTTCCTGTAATTTCTCTTTAATTGACGTGGAATTAATTCCTTTTTATTTTCTCTTTATAGGTGAGTTGTTTTTGGAATCATTCATATATTCCGGAATTTGTCTTCTGGATTGATTCTTTTAAGGTAAGAAATTGCATGATATACTGCGTTATTATTGGAAGATTGAGGCCAACCAAGATAGAGTTTTTCATAAATGGGAAGAATGCTACTTAATTAAAGGGAAGGGCGTATCATATGGGAGTTGATCTGGCGTGAATAGTCAGGAATGGCAGTAAAAAATATCAAGATGTGCCTCAAGAGGAGGCGTGCGCCAGGGAAATCGTATTGCATAAGAAAAGAGGACATTGTCCTGAGCACTTAATTAACAAGTGTTTAATATGGATGAGGTACGAGGCCGTAATGGGATGGAACCCCCATTGAATGAAGTCTTGATGCAGAATAATTGGCAGATCTATATCCAGAAATCTACAGCCATCCACTATCTATCTTGTATTTCAAAGAGTTTATGCTACTTTTTGTCCATTTCAGTCGCATATCATTTGCTGAAAAACGAGTTCTAGGAATGAATGGTCAAAGCAAGCATTTATCTGGTTTTCAAATAGCGATACGAATTCCTAATAATTAATAATCTCCACGTAATGTTTTCATCTAGATTTAAAGAATAAATGTAATCTGAGCTTCAGCACTCATTCAAACGGATCCCATCTTGAGTGTAAGTGCAACTAAAAGGAAAACTGCCACTTTTGAAACTCAATAAATAAAAGAAGGAAATATTCTGGAATAAGTAGACTAGGGATTAGCACGCTGGTCTAGAGGTTCCGGGTTCGAATTCTAACTAAGGCTTGATTTTTTATTTTCCGCACAATTTTATTCTTTTGACCGATTTTGGCCACACACCCATATACTAGCCGATAGAAAACGCTCTTTCTCATTCTGTTTACGAAGGGCATGCATATATATGTTCGATGATTTAAAACGGGCATAGTTAGACTTAAAATTTACCCGGTAAATATGTCACTATTATTCTCTCGGAAAGATAGTTGATGCTATTTGTCTGATCTAAAAACTTGAACCCGTAGGCACATCCGGAGTGTATTAGAGTGGGGAACCCTATTATTAAGCCATTCACGGCCGAAAGTAGTTCAGTTCCAATCCGGATGTGGAGTTCTGTGATTTGTCGCCGAGTACTTAGAGAATTAACACGTAACGCAAACGGCAGATACATAAATCGATCACATTTTCACGCACGACATGTTTCTGGAAGGCGGTACCATTTCTATTGTTCGCGAAGTTGCAATCGGCGGCGATCCGAAGGCGTGAAGTGTTTCAAAAGCATGTGAATTTGCTCCCGCGGTGCCTTGCGCCGTATGAGAACGGTAGCAAAAGAACCGTCATTTTGCAAGGCGTGGAAATGCGAGCGATTAAAACTAAAGGAAGCGGGATAATATTCCCATCATTTTGTTTACAGCACAGTCTTGAGGTTCAAATGTAAGAAACTTAAAGCTTTCCGGACTATTTAAGAATTTTGTTGGAAGGCTAGGCGGAACATCTTATTTAATTCATTTTCAGAGGCATATTTGTTGCAACTATGTAAAGCTGACCATCGATTATTCGCTATTAATAATGATTTATAAGCTGTAGTAAGAGTGCGTTTTCTTTCTACCATACCTTGATGAGTGAAATATTTTTCATTCGTCATTTAAAGGTCATATAGATCTTTATTTACTTCTTTTATCTAACCTCTCGTCAATAATATTGGGAAAAATTAAATGATGTATGTATTAATACAAATTGGTTGTAAAACCTTTAAAGTAGTGTCTATAAAAACCTAGCGTATTATCTAAGGAAAAAAGATTCACAGCAGGAAATTCACACAAAGAAGTGGTGTGGGAAAAACCTACGCAAATATACTAATAGTATGTGCAGTTACTACATGCCAAAAGATGTAATGGAAAATTGTGTGTAACATAGATATCGTATAAGCAATATGACAAATATTACTTAAAATATAGCGGATAACTGAACTCATTGCAATCATTAACTTCCAAACAGAAAACAACAGAAATAATATGGAAATCAGCGTTTTAGACATACTATAAAATATCCAAGCATAAAATCGAAATAAATTATAAGTAGATGTATTGGGAAAACATATCTCTCATTAACTATTATGTCAGTCTTATTAATGGCTGTAATAATGTGGAAGCTGCTAATGTATGAATGATACTAAATAATGGCTTTCAGGGTCAAAGGGTCATAGTACTTTATTTATGAGGAAATTTTGCTCTCTGGAAGAGATTTCACGCCTCTTTAAAGTACTTAGCCAGGAGGCCAGTCTGAATTTCCTCCACTCCCAAAAGATATGGGGTAGGAATGAGTCTTAATAGACAAGATGAGGATAGTTTGCTTTCTTTTCTTCACGGAGCTGTAATGATATGAATAGAGAACGTCCAATAAATACCAAAAATGACCATACTGCTAACATTTTCATATAATTCAACAAGGAGTGACCAAAATAAATGTCATTTCCCTTCACATCTCAGTATATTTTGCATTATTACTTCCAAGAATAATACCAAGGTAACTCCATGTTCTACCAAAAGAAAAATGAAAGGTAAAAGGAAGTAAAATGAACACCGGGAAACTTCCAGAGGAGGGAAAATGTCAAGTTTAACGTGTTAATTGGTCAAGATTGTTTGATGGAAAATATTTAGCGAGAGTTTTGTGAAATGAAAAGAAAGACTCTTGAAGATAATGAAATGTAAACATATTGAAATAGCTTGAAGACGAATGCAGTATTTTAATAGCTTTTTCTCTTTTTCTGAATCATTCATGAACTCTGCTTGAACTTTGAGCTTATAAATATTTCTTGTATTCAAATGAAAAAATTAGGATCGTATTTCACCTTATTTACTGCAATAGTTGAGTACCTTGAAATTAGTTTCGTATAAATTGACGCCTGCAAATAAGGAAGGCATTTATCAAATTAGTTAATTTGAAAATCATTATATCATTCAATGCTAAATGAAGCAAGAACGCTTGAATTTTATCGAGAGGAGTTATTGAACTGCCTAGAAATCTATGCAGTTTGTGGTTGATGTTCAATGTCAATAATACAAAAAATAGCATTTTTCTATTCTCTTTCCCCAAAATATATTAAATTTATTAGAAATTTATCTCTCTATGAGAATATCTATGTTTTTATTGTATATTTCATTTCTTCTTAATTTGTGTGTCCACGGATTACCGAGTAAGTAGACCGCTTCCCCTTCGGTGAAAGTGGTTCCAGGTTCGATTCTTCATGGGGGCTACGCTTTTGAACCAACATCGTGCAAAATTTGGGAATCAACCCAAACTAGAAAAGCTTAGTGAGGTTGCGTGAAAGTTGATTAGCTGACCACGTATCACCCATTGTAAATGCCGCCTGGCTAAGCCCACATATGGATGTCGGATGGAATTTACCATTTTTTCTATACTTTGTTGTCGTCTGCCTAATTTTCATATCGTGTATATTATTTCGTCTATATTTTAAAATATCATATAGTAGTCGTTCTTATTCTTCTTTCTGAGTTAATAGAAGCTCATTCAGAAATTTGTGTTCCTTTGTGAAAATGTCTATATTTTTATTGCGTTGGCTATGTAAGAGAAACCGGTGCTATTTATCGGTCATTGAAGCTTTCAATTACACATTTTCAACTTCTTTACTTGGTAAATGGTGAATAACCAATTTCATGAATAGCAGGCTCGATAATTCCGAATATAAAGGAATCCCTAAGTAGAAAAACCGATATGAGTGTGGTATTAAATTTCGCAATTCTTCATTTTGTACAGTTGGGTTCCTTGGTGTACGGATGTTGGGTAACGCTGGCACGAATAAAACGCTTATAAAATATCACGTCAATCGTGTATTCTTTTGATTCTCCGCGAAGGCCTTCCCTCTATCCAAATTTAGTATCAAAATACGAAACCAAGCGGTTATTGTAAAGGCGTCTTTATATGTCATCTTGCACGTATATCTCTTACGCGTGGATCATTCTTCTGCATATTTTTTCTGACTACTTCTTTCTCTGAAACCCGACACAGCTCTCTATTATCTCTTAGGCATCTCACGCTCCAGGATGCGATTCCAGTGCTCAGTTTCACTTCATCTTCAGATACGGCCTTTGAATTTTATCGCCCGCCGCTTGTTCAAACATCTTTTTATTTAAATTTCCGTCGCGTAAAGTTCGGAGAGGTGGTCATGGAATGGCGAAATTAATGGCGTATTCAAATGAATACGAAAATGTTGTATGTGAAGGATATATACTTAAAAATCTCACGAAGAATGTTAAGTGACACGCGAAGAACTATCTGATATACCTGCAGCATATTTAGCTTACGTTCTGATATCAATTAAAAGTATCTGTGCCGACTCTCGGCTTAAATGACTGGCTTTTTTCAATTCTTACGTAGTAATTGAGAGTATCGGTAGTTTCTCGTAAAACTATTCTACATAAGTGAATCATATTAAAAGAAGAGAATGATAAAATATTGAAACATGGAAATAATATTTTTCACAGCAGAAACTCTCAATTTTCAAAACAAATTATCAAAATATTTTTACAACAGCTGATAGCAATGTATTATGATTATAAATTTTATTATTCACAGGACTCGCCGAAAAATAGCATTTAAATACTTCTCTTTAATTAGTTAAAAATGTGAAAAATGGCTTTTCATATGTACTTTTCACACACTAGTGTTTTTATAGTTTGGTCATACAACCACTAGTAGGAAAACAGTCAGTCGAAAATGCAAACTGGATAAATTGATACATTAAAATGTAAGAGGCAAACATTTTGCAAGGAAGGAAGGGCACGATGAAGTAGAGCATACAAAACATTTACTCTGAAAAGATATAGAGGAAAGGAGTGATATTATGTTTGCGTATGATTATAAGAAAAAAAGCTTTGGATACAAAGAACGCTCTTCGAAAAACTTTTATCGGCTCCTTCAATTTCCGAGAAATTTCATTTTTATCACAATTTCCGTTTTTCGAATACAGTCGGAATATTTATCTGAACTTTCAAAATGATCCCTAACGTTATCGAATGTATAAAATTCCGCAAAGATGCGGGCAAAGTATATTGAAACTAAATATCACTTTGTGGACTTTCATTTTGCAACTGTTTAATGAAACCATAGGATAAAATGTAAAATTTATTTATAGATAGCAAGAATAGAACAGAACTTAATAATATGTTTTTCTCCATCTCTTACAATCGTTAGATAAGAGAGGGTCAATTTTCATTCCTTCAATGCATAGCAATTAGATAAATTAAAAATATCGTGCCAGAATAAACTCAGTCGCAAAAGAGAGAGTGATGAAAATACAAAAAGTGCATTTTTACCAAGAATACCTGTAGATTTAATGAAATTACAGTCGAATCCTGATCTACGACATGCTTTCTTCTTATTTATTTACGAAAGCAATCGAAAATTTTATCACTGAAAATACCATCATATTTGATCATTGCTTATCATGACGTAGAAAAATAATATCTTATGCGATTTTAATTACACCGATAGGGAGAAACTTATTAAAAATTTCTTAATTAATTTTGGAAAATTACTTGATTCAACATTTTCTCTTTTCTCGGCTGAAATAGACCAGAAAATAAATAAAACAATGAATTTTTCATGTGAGAAATGTTAACTTTCTCTATTTCAATGTAAAACTAGGGAATACGATATGAGTTGGAGAACTTTTAACCGATCTTTGGCATTTGAACCTTTATCTAATTAATACAATATCAACATATACAAGGATTTAGATGAGGAAATTCTCTTAAGCCTTTTTATAATATAACGGGTGTATTGACCCGTACCTATGCACTGTTAACTTTCCTTAGGTGTTATTTTTTAACCTTTTAGTGACGCTTAAGTAGTGTATTCGTTTTAATTGGACTCTTTCAACACTAATTTCAAATATTTACCTTTCTTGTGTTGAATTCATATGAATACATCGCTCGCGGTATTTCTTTTATTTTTTGGATAGGAACGTCACCTGCCTCTTTTATTCGTTCGAAATATACGAAAGTTCGAAGTATACGAAATCATCAACCATACAATATTCTCACCATGTTTCCTCAAGCAGCAAATATACGAGCCGTGTGTTCCATCGAAAACTTAATGCTTTGATTTGGCAACATTTATTCTCACATCTGTTCTCTTTATAACCACAGCACTCTTTACAACCACATACTATTTAACGACTGTGCAAATCGTTCGCCAATTTCACGATATTACCAGTATCGTACACATTCAACAACATCAAAAGTCAAGCCGCCCCAATGCAAGGACTAATATTTTATATCTAGGCCAGGTGCTGAATCCATATCGGTGCGGGAGGTCCTCAAAAACGCTGCTTCGCTGCAGTTTTCAAGAATGAGATGATGAAATTATAATATTTCTATTTACGATCGATATTAAACTCTAGATGAAAACTCCGACATGTATCTTTCTCCTCTAATAACTAAAAGAAAGGACTACTATACTGTTGTCACTAATATCGGCAATGAGCTGCTTTTATGCTGGAAAATAGATATAACAAACGTATAGTTTCCTTTATGTTTTGATCACATTAAATATTTGGATTGATATTTTTTACTGTTATCACCGATGTCCGAGGTAGAAGCACGCCTGCTACAGAGGGCTATTGTGTCTGGCCTCCAAACTTTCAATAATAAGCCTCAAATATTAAATTATCCTCTTCCAATCTATAGATTTTATTAGACTACTCATTTATTTACTTTAAACTCGAAATGTTACTCTCTTATAAAAAACCGGCCCCCGTGGAGAGCCTAGTGATTAACACGTTCGTTTTCGGTGAAAGTAGTCCCGGGTTCGATTCCCGGCCAAATAAGGTGGCAAAGGAGTCGATCTGCTGACCACGTGATCCGCCTGGCTAAGACCATATCTCTTCAAGAAATACCAAAGAATTTAATTTATATCAAAGAATAATATTTATGACACGCTTCTATTCGGTACACCTATCGACAGAGTTCCCAAAGGTCAGACTTGGTTTCAACATAAACTGTGTCTACCCATTTGTAAGGAACGTCCAATCCAATCTAAATTCCAAGCTAGAGAGAAGGCATCACGAGTAGATCACAATAGGAGAAATTCATTTACCTATCCTCAATCTAATACCGTTTCCATGCAGCCATCAATCAGCGTGCGGATACTCCCCTCACAATCGCAGAAAAGAAAGAAAAGTTTCTCATGAGGGATGGGGCAATCCTTAACCTTTAGCGGGCGAAGGTCGTCGAGTACCATCTTCACCTCTCACCCTGCCTTTGCATCCAATATTCGAATAAAAGGAGTTTCCGCACAGCCTATTTTATTTTCCCCAATCTTCCGACCTTCACATTTAAGTACTCGTCTTGTGAAACGCGCGTGTACCGCGGATGAGATCGTGAGCCTATCAAAGGGATTGGACGCCGGAGGGCATCTTCAAAATTTTTCCGTGACGATGCAGGTGGAAAATTAGCGAAAGAAGTGTGTCTCCTCTAAATTTATGCGGTGCTTTTACTGCCTTTCGTCACTCATGATAACCCCTATTACCAAGATTGCGTCTATCCGTATATAGAATAATAGGCTCGAGGTGAACAAAGATAAGACTATTTCTTTCTGATCTCACAGGTTTTCTTTTGGCCGCATTCATCCATTTCCCAGACTTCTTTTTACCTCTAACAAGATCCTTATCCAATTCAGTTGCAGTTTATTCTTACTGCGTCCTGCTTTCTCAAGCGTTTCTTTAGACAAATCCAACTTTCGCCTACCGAGAAGCAAAGTGAGCATATGCATATGTTTATATGTAAAGAAAATTGGAACACGACTGCTAATGAATTAGAGGTTGAAAACACTCCGTTAGTCATCTGTCGGGTCATCGCCTTCTGGGTACCGAAGGAACCGGGGAAGGCCCCGATTATACACTTCTAGGAAAAGCCGTTTATATGCTCCAATTTTCACTTATTTCCTCGTTTAATTGCTGCATATTCCCCACCGATCTTCTACCTAAATTTAAACTCTTCCTTCTCAGCGCCCTTTCCTTTACTTCTATATAACTTATCTCTCATGATATCATCCAACATCTTTTGCCTTTGTCATGCCTCTCATGACCCGCCCATATCTCCTACCGTTGCATCATTACTTCAGTCAAATCTCTTTCTATTAATTGAATTTTTATCACTTCTGCATTACTTTTTTATCAATTTAAATGACTTTTCCAGCCTAGATCACACTCATATCTCAAGCTTCAAACCATACAAAATATTCAAAATAAAAGGTATTAATGATTCAGAAAAAGAGTTAGGAATAAATGAGAAATAGCAAAACGAATGAAATACAATTTGTACACCGTGAGGACGTTTAATGTGATTTTTTTTATTGCTGATGAAAATGGTGAAGAAAGATTGATTTATTTAGGGGCATTCGGTACTTTCTAAATCTGCTTAAGTTACGGATATTGAAATCACTCAATCTTTTCAGTACAAATTATTATTTTCCTGGATAACATCTTTCTTCATATCCCCTTGAAATGTCATCCGAGAGCTAAAAATCACAATTAGCTGCAAGCATTCAAACACCGAGTTATTTTATTTCCGGATGAAGTTGTAAATTCACTCTACCGTAACCTTTACGTGGTCCCTTCTCGGCCATCAAAACGACATTTAATCTTCGCATGCGATCAGAGCTGTATTCTAAGTCAACACGTTTTTTGTGGCTTATTCCGCAGTTTTTATTTCCATGTCACGCTCGGAGACCATAACCTCGTAATATATTCCGCGTTCACTAACCCTCCTCCCGGCGGTTAAAAAGTGCACTTCGCCGAGTCCGAGGAATACCAAATCCGAAGGGCATCTTGCCCACATAGTCGAGGACGTTCTATATTTAAAAATCTTCCTCATGTCTTAAGTCCATCTTCAATGTATGGTCCGGTTGAGAAGTCGTGGTACGTATCTGCGGAGGGGAAGAGAAACATTGGTCTATTGGCTCATCAGCCACCCAAACCCCTTTTAAATGCAGTCCATGGAAGGTTGGACTCGTCCGAAAAATTACTCCTGCGCAGGAGATTTCAACCGGACTGTAAATTAACGATGACTCGTCCCTTTCGAATCTTGCCCGAATCCATTCCGGAACTATGGGATCTATCAGCTTCCTCTCACGCAAACGTCGTGTGTTCGCGTCCTTGGGAAAGAAAAGTCAGTTTGGGAAATGAGCTCTTTGGAAGGCTTCTATTGTGCCAAAAGCGCTTTTCTTCTCCAGACCATTCTCATTCCCACTTTCTCATCGTTCCTTTCTACCTCGGTTATCTAACAATCTTCTCTTACCTGTCATTCTCACTATGTGCCGTGGCATTGAGGTGCATTGTGTTGGGCCGAATCATTAGAAAAATCGATGGAAGTTTCATTTGGTCACTGCTCAGCCTCTTTTTATTTCATCGTCCAGATTTCGGCTTACTTATGAGACGTTATTGCAAGTTTCATTTCATAATTTGTGGAATGCATAACAGAAATAAATATATGGTAGGATAAAAAGAGAGTATTTTTTCCCAAAAAACTGAATGCATTCGATATGCTTTCTATGATCTTCTGGATGCCATGCAAATGAGGGACGACATTATAATTTAGACTACTTTTCCTTTTAAATGATGTTAAGTATATTTAATTTCTCTTTTACATTTCGGATTTTTCATTACAGGTTGAAAATTAATTGATTAAACGATTTTCAATCTCTATCTTTGCATTATGTTAGCAATATGTATCACTATAAAATTTATATCCTTCATACCGTTACATTCCGTTTTTATAAATTATATAATATTAATATAAAGAATAATACGTTTTCCTCTCTCCTGTGGAGAAATTAAAAATATTTTCTCGAAGGAAAAGAAATGAGTGGTTTTTCATAAACAAAGAGACATATGAAAAAATCATTGGCTACAGAACGGGGTAGAATTAAAGGTATCTTTTACTTATGTCTAAGTTATGTTTAAGGCTGTGGCAAATTAAAGCTGCTTATGCATCGGAAATATCGAATTATGGCACCCATTTACGTAACTTTTTATCAAACGCAGCGAAAGTTGATATTTGTATGACCATCGTATGTTATGTGAGCATTGCATTTGCTCTATACAGAAAGCGAAAGCAAACTAATTGGTATATAATTCATCTTACTTCATCCACAATCAAATATATGAATCTATCCATCAATTATTATAACCTCTCGATTCATTCAATCTTTCGAACACATTATCCTTAGTTCTGGAAAATCCATGCCGTCTGTATCTTGCAACTGTAGCTAACGTGACTAGTTTTGCTACTACCAATCTTTGCTATTTAAGTTTCCTATACCTACCAAATATTTACTTATATTTCTCCTTTCTGCTTCTCCATATTTTCCCATAGAGCACCATTCCGAAACCTCGTAATATTCCTTTCGACTATTCGAAGGCCGTACAGTATCAATTCCTTTCTCCTTCCCGGGATATCTTTTAATGTCAAACAGACTATATATTTTATCGTCTCCTTCAACCAGTAATTTTCTTGCTATGATGACTCGAGGGTTTTCGAAAGCACGGAGTAGAAAGGGTATTTGTAGAATCAGTCACCTGGGAATAAATGAAATTCGTCAAGTTTGTTTTCGGGACTACTCTAGAGAAGAAGCATGAATTTCTAATCACCTCATTTTTCAATGTGGACTGCTTCTTGAGACGTAGTGAGATTGATGTTTTTCCCTTTCAGGAAGGAAGAAGAAATTGATAGCCGAATTGATTACCGTGGGAATACAATCAATCAATGGGAAGGAAGTAGAGTTACGAACGAAATGGTTACGCTTTATTTGAAAGGCAATCTATAATAACCTAGTTATATTTTGATAATATTTATCTTTATTAGGGCGAGATTGAGATTAATGAATCTCTTCTTACATCTAATCCGTCGTATTTGCAGGCGTGAAAAGAAAGAATGATTAAGACGTGCAAATAAGGAATTCATTACGTCTATGTGATACCTAAGTATCATAAATAAATATAAATTTGGACAAAACGCGGTATTGCAAAAAGAACACTCTCGAGAAAGAAGCTAAACAGATTGAAAAAACTACTCTCGTTTCAGCTTTAATCAAGGAGGAAAGCAATCCACAGCTGCTCTAAAAGTAAAAAGCAAAAATTATGGATACATTTCCACGAAGGTGATAAAATAAATAGATGATTCATTTTAAATAAAATTATTCTTATTAAACAAAATTGATTTAGTAATAAAAAACAATATACAATTATTTTAATGAATCATTAATTCATTATTGAGCAGCATCATCCATAAAGGTTGTTTTGAATTATCATTAGTTACAATTTCTTTAAAATAACTTAATATACTTGAAGCTTGATTTGAAACATGCTGCCAGTAGATTTCTTTTCCAGGAAGGAAAATGCCAATCGTAAAATCCAATCTTAAAGTGGGAATGCTGTGTTACAATCCATTGAAAACAGGCTAAGAGGATTGTCTTTCTTTATTTATATCATATTTATATTTATGTGATGATTAAATTTTTGGAATACGCTTCAATTGATCATATGAACAGAATAGTAAGTTTCAATGCTTTGGATATGTGTGGTTATCATAGTGTACTTGACGTATTTTTCATTTAATAACGGTAATACTATTAATATGGTAACGCGATACATTAATTAGATTCTCTTAATTTAGTGAAGGATATTTTTTTAATTACTCTGCCACATATCCAATTTGATTTATTGTAATGAAATATTATCGTTTTAATTCAATCGGCATTTAATCAATGGTAATAAAATGTGAGTAGCTTTTGGTATGCATGTCTCATTATAAGTCATTAATCCTTCATTTATATTTTATGCTAGAATGTACCGCTTAAGTTAAACACCCATTGTATTTCTACGTCTTTAAAAGTGAATAATGTTGGAATTAAGAGAGGCATATTACTCTCGCGTGGCACTCTATCCCGTTTCAAGGAGAATTGTATTCTTTTATATTTTTCAGTCTTTTCATTTGTGTAATTTTGCTCAGTTCCACATGAAGGAAATATAAATAAATATATCTATCTTTAGACAGCACTTAGTAACATGTTCAGCCTCTAAGGAAATTAGACATTTTAAAAATGTTTAAAAAATACGTTTCCACTTGTCAGGGGGTTGCTTTGTCGATAATGGATTATATGCTTAGGAACTTAAGTACAATGTCAGGATCACGTCGGTCAAGGTTGACCCGAAGCTTCCGATTTGCTCGCCATACGTTAAGATGGTAGTATTTCTTGACGAAGAAAACAGAATGAAAAGGGCGCAAGGATGAAAGAATCAGAGTGGAAGATAAATGATGAATTGGTAGAAATATTGCAGTCGTTGTAGGTCGAGAGAGCCCCCTTGGTGATGTATTGGTAAAACGCTCGTAGCATTGAGAAATAACCGATTCGTGTCACAATGCAAATATCATTGGAAATTTTTTTCCTGTCTTAGGCGTGTTCCTCTATCTCGAGTCCAAGTTCGTATCTCGAGGTCGAAGTATAGCATGGATAAACTTTGCGTATCGGAAAGTTTGTATGTATATCTGATCGTGAATCAAAGTACATACATACATACTATTGTATGTATTTAAAGGAACTCGGGCTCGAAGTAATGAGTTAATAATTTTCCTTGATACGCTATATTGACAAATACAAAAGTACATGAAGGGTAATGTTATTTTTCTGTAAGTGGATAATGCGTTTGCCACTAGTAAAAGTGGTCCCTGGTTCGATTCCCAGAGGGGACCAAAGCTTATCGTGTGCACTTTGCAGAAAGATTGTGATTAATGCTTGAAAAACGGAGAGCTTCAGAAATGCACCGGTCCCGAAGTAGAATCTAGGAAACCCGTCATTTCTGGGACATTCTGGGTCTGAATCAAGAGTTAGCCGGTCGAATTCAACCATTAATGGTGTTGGAATGAATGCGCTGACCACGTATCCTAACATAAATACTGGCTGGCTATTGTGATCCTAGTTGGCTGAAAATAAGCATCAATATTTACAGTTAATTCATTATCTTACAAACTTTTTCGAACCTTACTTTTTATGCATTCATAAATGTTAGTCTTCGTAATAATGTATTTATTGTACTCCGAGTAATGCTCATTAGAGCAAAAGATAATTAATATTAATAATAGGGAGTAAAACCGCATTACTTCAATGCAAGTTACAAAAAAAATAAAATTTACAAAATGTATGAAAGACAGAGAAGTTGGAAATATAAAGACAGGAAATTAATCGTAATTGAAAGGATTCTATTGAATTATTTGTCTTTAAAAGATAGTACTGAGGTGGAGCTTTCAATATGAACAGATAGTGAATTCCAAAAATGTGAAGCAGTTATTAAGAAAGATCGAAGATAGTTATAGTTGTGCGAAGTCTATGCTATTTCGATTTTTATGGCATTTTTGCGAACCTAATTACAGGGATGATCGAGATTTAGGTGCATTTGAGGTACAAATAAGGATGCGAGAAACACAACGGAACGAATTTTACGATGCTAATGGGAATTAAAGTTATGAGGTAAGGAGGGAAAGGGCGTCCCATCTGCACGTCCGGGTGAAAATTGGTCAAGGTGGCGGATTGGCCAATGAAAAGCCATCAACACGAGATGCATGCATTTCCCTCTCCGAATAGCGCCCAGAAAAGTCCGATACCAAGCACCTTTTACATAAAGTGAGATTTCCTCTCAGCTTGTGGCCTCAATCTCGAAGCTAATCGATCTCTCTTTCCGCGCATTTTGCATGCCATTAAAGACGGAAGTGCCATTTCCTGCACACTAAGTGAGAATAAAAAGGAGTCAACGCCCAAAACGTTGTTTACAGTGATGTTTCGAGGTGTTAAATTTGCACGTTTGGTTGCATTAACCCGGAGGATTCTCGCTTTTTCTCGTGCCTTTTCTACATTTTACATCGTCATCATTTTCGTCCCTTAAGGTAGGCTCGTGTGCCCTAAAAACTTCCTACTTAAAGCTTCATACCTAATTTCTTGATGACTCATTTTGCCGTCATGTCATCTTGTCTTTTGTCTCCACATCTAAGAAGAAGAGATTCTCGCAGAGGTGGAATCGCGATTTTGAGACGGGACCTGTTTAGCTTAACAGAGAATTGAATATAAAAATAACCGTTTTGTTCGTCTCCACTGGTTCGTGAGATATGGTTCATAAAATATACTTCAAAAGTAGCAGATTAGATACCTGCTGTTGAGCTTCTTAGCGGGGAATTAATGTATGTATCTTTCATATCATCTGTCATTTTCTAAAGTGCATATGAGGTAGCCTACTTAACCAGCCTCTTCGTTGTATTATTACCTACTTCTTTTTTGCTGCATGTGTATACTCCAAATGGCCGAGTGGTTAGAGTGTCTGGTTCTCTTTCCAAAGATTAATCCAACGAGTTTCCAAAGTTTATCCTCAGTCGTTCAAATCCTGTCTGAAGAATTTTTTTTTCTGAAAATTAAGTATTCAGGTCCTGTGACGTCGATGATCAACATGGCTGCCAACCAACTCCGCACTTATGGTTAGTCGGTTTATTTGATCAAACCCCCATCCCACTGGTGAATCAGTTTTTCCAATCATTCTCCTCTTGTTTTACTTGCTACCTCGTATGTTTAATTAGATATATGTGATATGTGCCTTATTTTTTCAGGGGGTAAAAGCTCTCCGATTGAGTTCGGCGAACCGTCTCATGCAATTTTTCGACACTTCGCCGACCGCGCTGATTTATCAGTAATCATCGAATCCTAACTATCTGAAATTCAAATGAATTTGCTGTATTTTTAGGTCAAAGACGCACATTATAATGTTTAATTTGTTAATATCTATTCATTTACATGCTTCTGCACAAGATCGACGTCTCATCCGTATTTTAGCGCCCTGGCCCCCGATATTTACGTATTTGAATACGCTGTTTCTCGGCGTAGAATTTTTGTTCCTACTATGGGAAATATTTGGAGGAAAGAGTCAACAGCTAATCTTTATCCTTCGACTTTGATTTCCTTTTTGTATGAATGCGAGGTGACGCTGATGAACTGATTTAAGAGGCTGGGAGAGAACACGTGATCTCGGGAATGCGAAGGAGATAGGGTGGGGCAAGGTTGAGAAGGGGTGGATAAGAAGAATTGGAACGGGGAACGCTTGAGGAAGTATAATAAAATGCGAATTGTATTGTACGAGAGGGTGAAAGGAGCATAGAAAAATCATGTGTAAAAGTTCAATGAAAAGGGTTTAATTCTTAAGAGGTGACTAAGACTGCATGGTGTGGAATACTGATTTAAGTGAACGTTTTAATTATCAATTTACGTTACGGTGAAGTATGACCTAGCAAATAACATTTTTGGTCTAAAAATTAATCTTTGCTCTCCAAATGAAGCATGCGTAAAAAGTTTAAATTATAAGAAATTATTCGTATGTACAATAATGTAATTTATGAGAGGATTTCTCTTTCGGAAATTGAATTTTTTACAGTAAACTGTATTTTTTTTAATTACAGCTTACCGTAATTAGCCCTAACTGAGCACATTCTCTTGCAGAAGATTTCCTTTGAAAGTATTACTATTTCTAGAAGCAATTTTGTACCTACCTTTTGCCTCCCTAAGTCGACCTTTTCTTTTATTAGGATTAAAAAAATATTTGATAGAAATTTTTTTAACTAAGATCATGAAGCTCTCAATATGTATAACGTCTATACAAATCCGTGATTTTTTATAAATCTGGAAACGTGATCCGTTTACCCTAGTATATTATTTTTCCTGTTTTTCTGCAGAATAAATTGGCTTTATAAATGGATGAACAATGAGATCCATAGGAACTATTTCTGAAACTCACATTTACATATGGGTTAATCTATCAGCAACCCGTCAGAAAACTGGGTATTGAGGATTTAACTATACAGGATGTGCGTATATTAGACCACGTAATGACTTTTTAATGAAATGAATATTCTTTTTAAAGCCATTTTCGGCCGGTTTGCGCAAGATTACTCTAATCTAAGAAAATTCTCGTGTAATTGGTACTGTGTTGTGGTCTCTGACTTTCCCCTCCGTAGTAGGAAAAATGTTGATATTTATCTCTTTACGACTTCTTAGCACTCATTGATTACGATCGAAAAGGATTTCAATCAGACGCACAAGGCTATCCAAAGTCCAAAGGAAGGTTTTAATGGGCTGAGACACGCTCAAAAACACGTTAGTTTTCAAATGTTGTACATGTCCCTGGTGTTCATGGGCGAAATAAGTGCTTTGATTTATTCACGTGCCAAGATTTAATCACGAAAGAAAATATGTAGCACTCTTTGTAAAAAGGCTCTCATTCTAGCTCTCAGTTTTGAATTCCATTCAAGGTATTTTGGTAAAACTGTATGCAATTTAACAAGGAGATTTTAAATGAATACTCGAGTAGCCTCGAGTGCACGTATATGAAAATCATTTAGCTGCATTTCTTTTTGTTGTTGTTTTGATATCACTATTTTTACGTAACTAATATCAGTAAGAATGCACTGGCTGTAACGTCTTTCAACGTGAAACGCTTTAAGAATTATACAAAGCTCGTTGTCGATATAAATTGCTGATTGGAATCTCGCCATTCAGTTCGATTTTCTGTTTCTTTGCCACCGTCTAGCGATTTAATATTCTATGGAATGCGCTTCAATGTATTTCGCAACATTGTCATTCCAAAATTTACTGGTTTAATTTCAAATGGGGACCTCGATCTGATCTTTGCACCTCATGCCTCTGATAAATCAAATCCGCCTCTGATTCCAATAATGAAGTAAATTCATCCAAATGAGACATTCATAACTTTGCCAAGGTTCCGAGAGAAAGATGCCAACAGAAGTACCGATTGCTACATTACAAACGAGCGATTTCATCTCAAAACCGCTTACTCATCTGATGCGTCCTCTTTAGCAGGATTTGTATGTATATTTGACGCTTAATTTCAACAAGTTGAGACTAAAATTGAGAAAATAATAAATTCAAGATAAATGCTTCTACTAAAGCGGATGTGTATTAGTATGATAATGAAATATCTTAGGAAAAAATGAGGTAAAATTAGCCCCAAAAACATAAAGAAAATACGTGATCATCTGGAAGATGTTAGCACGTGGACGAAACATGTCAAATTAAAATTCCGCTGTTGGAGTTACGACGTGTTTTTTTCAAGATGGTTATTGTGAAATTCCACGAAATCACGGTTAAATGTATTAATTTCATGAATGAAATACGTTTTAAGAATACATAATAGATACATTTTGCGTCCATTCACAGGCCAATCAGATTTTCCAAAAAAATACGAGTAAGCGATGCTGGTGCCTGCCGTTTCAGTGATTAATTTTTTATGAAAAATACGCTATAGTAGCAGATTAGAGAAATGATGCATGCACCTCCTGCTACACACTGAAAGACGGCTCACGGAATACATTCCTAGATGAGAGTTGGTGGGTGGATTAATATTTAAAGAGGATATTTATAATAATATGTGTGAGGATAAAGATTTCTTTTGGGAATTCCTCAACATCTTTGATTTCACAAAGAATGCAAGTGTCTTAAAGCGATTTCTCTGTGAAAATATCGATAGAGAACCTTGGAATTTTTTCCAGTTTCAGTTTCCTGACATATCACCCACATTTTTTGTTCAGGAGTCAGAGGTAAAAACTCCGAAGAATTCTTACTATAAATATTCTGAAATATGCGGAATCTAACTAATTTCCTCATACTACAGCGAAATATATTCCGTACTATATTACGAAATACCTTAGGCAACTAGAGAAAGGAATAAAATTCATTCAAGCCGAACGTCGTTGTGCAGTACTTAGGTTGCTATTTTTACAGTCTCGACGCCAGTTCTACTTTTAGTGGCTCTTCCGCTAAGAACCTAGATATTTTTTCTTGGAATTTCACCCTGAAATATTTTTCTCATTGTGTGTGTACTCGGTTGCTTGAGTAAGAAGGTCTGAAAAGGTTTTAGTGAAAATTAAAATTCTCAAGGTGGAAAAGGAGGATGAGGTATCTCTATTTGAGGAATTTGAGGCGTCTGAAGACTGCTGGTTTCTCACATCTCAAATATGACAGTTACTACAGGTTCTCAGGAGAGCCCTAGATGTATTCAGAGAAAAAGTAATTTCTTAAAAATTTAATCCAGCCACTTTTACTGTTTTCCAGGTATCACAAAAAGTTTCATCATTTCAGAATAAGTTATTTTTTATATTTCTTCTGTTTACAGGGCTCCCGTATGAATTATGACTTATAATTCCGTCTACACCCAAACGGCCATAAGAATATTTGTTAATGGTCATAAAATTTGGTCATAACAACATTTTCGTCCGCTTTCATAAATAAACCGCTTTAGAAATAGAGAGCAGGATTTAGTTATTTATGTATACATTTATTTATTTTTTACATTGTTACTTTATATATTTATATTTTGGACGCTATTTAACTAATCGGTAATACTTTCCTACTTTTCATCTGTCCCACGAAAGCCCTATATAGGATATGCGCAGTGGTCGAACTTTGGTTTGGAAGAGTCCATATAATGAAAAAGGGGCGTAACTCCTGGCGGCTGTAAGGATTGCCATTTCATGGCGTTACCCTAAGTTGACCTTGTATCAATTTCTCCGCCTTTGACTCCTTCCGAAATCGCTTTCCCCTCCCTAATACGCATCGCTGTGCCATAAACTTTTGCGAGACTTTGGAGAAATGCCTATACTCTATTAAATTTCAGAATTATTTATCCCTTTTTTAGAGAGATTTTTTTACTCTGGTCGTAAAGCTTCCGAAATCGAGTTCAAGCCATCCTAGTTCGTTATCCCTCCGATTTAATAGGCAAGAGTTCCGAGGACATAATTCAATTTTTCCTCCCTCAATCAAAGAAAACTTCCATGGCGTTCTCCCCAGGTGTCCGTCACGGTGAGGCTGCATTCAAGGCAGGGTCACCTTGGGAAGCAGATGTGGGTGGGGTAGTGAAAGGAGCAAGCGGAAGGGATGGAAAAAACTTAATTTTCTCCGTCGAGAGAGAAAAGTATTTGAAAGCATCCGTGTTCGTCGAAGATACTCATGCAAGCTAATTGGGAAACGTGTAATCGAATGCGTTCCTCCAGCCGTCTAATCTTCCACTGGATGCTGCTACCGGTTTCAATATGACTCGACAAGAAGTCTAGTTCCGCTGATATCGATAGAATGGCGTGCGTCTTCTAAAGCCGAAGTTGTGGTTATGATCGATAATTGAATGTTTAAAGTAAATTTTTCATTTAGAATCATGCGTAAAGAAAATAATGGGAATGGTAATAGAAATTATCACTCAATCCGCATGATGATTCTAGTTACGACGCCTAGTGTTGGTTTGCGGATTTTAAATATTACGTTGAAGGCGAAAATAACATGCCAAATGCTTCCAAACTGGTTTCTTACCGTAGAACTTTGCAAAGTATTTACTTTCCAAGTATTCCTATAACGCTGGGCCATAATTTTACTTATGGATGAGAAAGGTAGTAGGCTCAATATTTTCTAAAAATTAAGATGGTCCAAGAAAATACCTCGAGATTATCCTTTCAAATGAATACATTTTCCCTTCTTCCTCCCCTTTGCAGCACTTCCTTCTCCTTCCCCTACTTTGGGTATTTCCTCTTCATAATGGTTTTCCGCGAATCCAACCCTTTCACCTTCATCTCACCCTATCATATCACGATTTATTCTTTTGGCTTTAAGCATGTGCGTTTTTGGATGCTACTTCGCTTGAAGACGATGCTTAAGCGTCGAAACTATTTACGTTATGCAAGTTGTGTTTTTCTCATTGCTATGAAATAGGGTCAAGTTTCTCTGAGAAAAATTAACTCCTGTCTCATTCCATTAAAAAGTTATTCTGGATTCCATTGATTCTAAGTTTTGGCTTTGTTATGTAGGTTTGTATATCGTGATAAAGAACTTATCTTGAGGGAATTTGTAAGCGCAAACCTTTTTCGATTTTAAACCTTGTTTGCACAGCGTAATTTTAAGGGATAGGTTTAAATATTCGATGATTTTCTCGGACGTCATTTACCTCAACAAGTTGCAAGTAATACTGGTAGCCTCATAAGGACATTTTAATTTGCTCTTGAGAATAAGAAAAATGTTATCTTCTTAACATGTATGCAATGATTAGACAGTTTAAGGAACCAAATTATGATGTTCGCCTACTACTATTTCGCCTACTATTATAGCTACCAAATAAAAATTTAATATTTTAATAATACACTATTTTAATTTATACAATGCCATAAAAACAGGATACACATGAGTGGATTTATATGCATACACATGAGTGCATAGCATCATCATCGCGTGAGTAGAAAAATATTATTTTCCGTTTACTTTCTTTATTTTTTGATGGCATACCACCAGGTGAAGGCCGAAACCATCGACGTTATTAGCTGCTGAAGTAAGCAATCAAGAGTTGTATGAACTTCAGAATCCATTCTTAAAATAACAAAGAAAACTTTTGAATAGCTTAAAAACACTACTAATAGAATAATTTGTTTGTGAGTGAAAGAAGCTTTTTTCTGGCTGCAATGAGGGAGACCATTCAGGAATCATCTTTTAGATAATCATTATTTCTTCTCTAAGAAATGCGTAGGAGTCAAAAGGAATTTGAGTTGAGGACTAATCGTATAGAAAACAGATTTTATATCCATCGATTAGACATTTATCCATATCCCGAGTTGACGATAAAATAATAAAAAAGATTTCTGAGTAAATTTTGCTTAAAAATGCTTTGAAATGTGGAATGGAGGCTTTCAAAATCCTCACCATTGAATCTATATGTGATACTTCTTCTTACCTATCAAGAAGGGTATTCCTCTTTCCTTCCACTGGCTTGTCTCTTCTGGCAGAGCTTACTTTCACCTCTTTCATTGGTTTTTATTTTGTTTTTATTCCTTGTGTCTGAATGCTTTGCCCCCTGATGGTGTAGCTTCACTAAGAAACCATGATCGTGTTTTTTTCTATTCTTGTGGCCTAGTGAAAGCTATGTCATAGATTAGTGTATCACAGCCGATTATAAGTGAAGCCAAAAGTCTGTTCCGTTTTTTCCGTCTACTATTTCTGTCTCTATAACGATTTCAATTACTGTTTTCCTGTTTTCTTCTTAGCGCAATAAGTGACCATTTATCTAAACCTTACTCATCCGTAACCTTTCCTTAGCTATTATGTCTTTAAATCTTGGTTAAACATTCACTCAATCCGTAGAAATGTTTCTGTTCCATTGAACGAGTCTCTTAAGTTTTCTGTATGTTTCTTTCCGAGAAGAGATAAAAAATAACATGCACAAGTTTTTATAATTGATAATACTATATAATGCTGTTACCATGGTGATTACATTTACTATTATTAGATGTTACTTAGTGATTTGGTCATGAAATTGCGGAATCTCCTGATTGGATATTTTTCAAAACTAGCCTCTATTAGCTGGTTAGCATTTATTTCGCATTGCACAAACTAAACTAACTTCAAGTAATTCAACAAAAGCTAAGCAAAAATAATCAGTCAATTTGATTTGAGATCAATATCCCGCTGATAAGTCTTAAAGAAGGTTATACATTATTTATTGATGAGCATCTTTTAATTAGCTTCCGTGGTTTATTATTAATTTTTCTATAGCCTAATTATGCATTATGTTAGGAAAGTTAAGTCATTTAAACTCATTTCTGGCTTTAGGTAAAAGGATGAATCCTATGACAGCGCAACGATAATACTTCTGTGATTCATTGATGGAAGATTAAATATAACTCAGAAGCAAAATTTATAATCCTCTCTGTTTTTTCGCGAATATGGTCACTCATCAATCTTATTGTAAGAGATGCCCACGTTATTTATTGCTTATAATGTATGACGGAGGAACTTGAGATTCCAAATGTGTTGCGCATTCATTTCCCGGAAAAACAGGGCGTATCAACGCGGCCTTGCTTCTATTGAGCACCGCATTCTCCCTTTTGCGGATCCCTACGCTGGAGAAGCGTCCGATTCTCTAAAAACATGACCTAATCGACTATTTTAAGATTTTTTCCTTCGCACCTGCATCGTCTCATCTCATTGGCAAAGCACTTTGTTTTTCACAGACTGCGACTCCTAGTAAATAATAAACGTCATTAGTCAGGAGAGATTCTTTGCACACAATAGCTTTTGAGATAACTGTTCATGAAATAATTTGCGGTTAAATATAGACAAAACGGTAGAATGACTTTAAATTACCTTTGTGTAAAATATTTGTTTACGTAAGCCGAGATGAAGGTGTGCTAATGAAAGCTAAAAACTATCGAGATGAATAAGGTTTCTATTTCTTTTTCCTTTACCCGCTTTTTGACTATTGGCAATTATCCTCGCAATATCATCTATGTTCCTGGATTAATAAGTCACTGATTATCAATACCAATCTCTCTGTTGAAGGGAAGATAATTGATGAAAAAGACAGAATCAGAAACAACCGGTTAAAAATGACTGTAGCATTTCTGAAGAAATTTAATATTTATTGTATTACATCATAGCAAACGTATAAATAGTAAATTAAGGTATTTATAAATGGTCCAAAAATAATTGCAATTTAAAATAAAGGCGACACAAATAGGTAAAAAAGATTTATTTTTGCAATATAAATATGTATACCACGGTGATTATTGTAATGAATTTTATTTCTTGCGAAACCCCAAAACACAGAAAGCAAGAGAATTGATTTCTGGCGATTGTGAAGGTCAAGGCTATTTTCTAGATGTGAACAACTTGCGTGGAAACAAATGCCGGGAATTTGGAAAATTCGCTACGACGTAAAGGCATTCCAGATCTTTCCAGACGTTCTTTTTATCTTCACAACTATTCGTTTAACAACGATACTTATAGGAGCTATTCTGTTCCATTTACTTTTGCCATCCTACAGAGGAATTTTCGACCCGCATTTCTGAAAGCATCATTTTTATTATCGGAAGTTAGGGAAGAGATTTATATCTACAGAGAGTCTTTTAATATTATTTCATGAGTACTCTTTCGACAGTTATTAATTAATTTCATTTTTGCTATCATTTAATCATTATTAAATCGTTGCTGAAGCTACCATATTTTGATCAATGAATTGTTTCATTTGATATTTGGGACATGGTAGAGGAAATCTATCTTTCTTTAATTTTAGACTTAGTCTTCCTTGTAGCTTTGGTTAACTGAAAGATAATGATAATTATGGAATGAAAGGCAAGTGCAAAATACTTCAATTCTCATATTTCAAGGATATGTCATGCCTTGAAGAGTTTGTAGTTAAAAGCTGCTTCTGGGCGGAATAATGTACTGTATAAATCACTGAGAGAGACTTAACTTGAACTTCAAGTATTCTTCTCCTTCGAGCGTTCAGGTCTCCAAACGATATGATATTTTATGTCGCTTTGACTCGGGTAAAGTAAAATATAGCAAATTGTTGAATTGGCCAATTTATCCTTTGTATTCCTTTCCGGAGCGTGACTTTCAAAAAATTTTAAGGCCATCAGCTCTTGTAGATTAATTGATACATGAACCTCCCTAATAAATCGCCGAAGTTTAACCTCCTGTTGCAGGATAAATAAGAAATCACAAGGTTAATAACCATATTATCATTATAAATAATTGCTGCTCAAAGAAATTATGACCCAAAATTTCCTGGTGGCGCCTTTTATTTCAATGGCTTTGAATGAAGCGGTGCACTATTTGAGTTATATGGAGGTTTTTCTTCTTTATAATCCTTCCATAAAACATAATTTCAATTTGATTCGAAAATTCTCCAAGCCTAATTTGATTTTATATATTCATGGTTTAATTTGCCCTTGATAAAATCTTTTATGATTACTTTATTACTTTTATTGGCATTGAAATGTTTAATCCCTGTTCGCTTCACAGTGAAATCATCTCTAAATAATCAAGTAGAGACTAGAGGAGAAAGTGCATCTCTGTAAATAACGCTGCAATCTTAAGAGTCCCTATTGACGAAAATTACGTATTCATGACTCGTCCGCAGTACTACTTACAAAGTTCCGACTGCTTGACGTCAGCTGTCTCTCGTAAATTGTTCATGGTTTATTCATTATTTACGGCAAAAGAGAAACCGAAACGATGGATTCCTATCTTCCGCACACTTTTATTTGGCGTCATATCTTACGATTAATGCTAAAGAAGATTTGTTGCGAATTAAACAGCTGATTTTACAATCTAAATCTCGGTTCAAGCAAGTAGTGAAAATTGTTATTAAAGTTTCCCACTCCAATACATTTTAACTTTAGAGAATAACATGCTTCCATAAGTTCCGATTTTAATTCTTAAAGCAAGCATGATATACGACTCGAAGACCATAAATTAAGTCATAAAATTTCAGTAGCTATTTTATCTTTGAATTCTTTCTGATATTTCTCTTCAAAGTGAAAGTCGATTGCCTTCGAATGGTAAATTTAACCTCTTCTGAAAGGAAAGACTTTTTAAAATTTTGGTTTATTGCAAAGAGCTTGATAGACTATTGTAGGACTAGCTAAATACAATTAAAATACTCTAATGACAGGGAAAATCTTTACAGTATCGTGTTACATATTGCAATGCTGAGAATTATATATTTTTATATATATGCTGAGAATTATATATTTTTTAAAATCCTATCAATGATTATTGCACTTGGAGTTTGCTTCTTTTTACCCCAATGCTGCTCAGAATATTTGCTCCTTCGAAAATAGAAATAGTCCAGAATTAATCTTATGACCTTTCACGTAATAATTTCGGTTCGAAAATAGCGAAATATTAGATTTTTTGAGTGACTTGATATAAAAAATCCTTAAATTCAATTTAAAAAATGAATTCCTTGGAAAAATTATCTTAATTTCTTTTGACCAATGAGCACTAGCTGTACTAACACCTCTAGTTAGTGATAATTTTAACATCCTGGTTTTATGTATGGGTAATCATCGAGGTCTATTTACAAAGAACCTTGATTCCACATTAATTTCATTTAATTATTAATACCTTGATCCATGATCACATGACCATATGTTATTTTGATTATATTCACTCAAACGCCGTCTGATGGTTTCTCTTATGCATCCGAATGGCAAATACGGCCTTCACATGGAAGAGGTTCCCCACTTCCGATTTAGTCCATTTCTACCGGTTATTATTTGCTCATCAATTCAGTGCTTAAGTTATCGCAGCCTCACTCACGCTGGGCCGAAATTTTCGGTCCACTTCCGATTTTCTGGAAAAGAAATCAATTCCAATAATCGGGACAAGATGTAAAGATAAGTTAATCAGCCATATGTTCGCAAAAAATTTCTCGCGGGTAAATTTCTTTCGGCTCGGAAAGATGTCAGCGGAGTGGAAACTTTTCGGCCGCTTTACTTTCATCTGTCCTCTTTCCTCCACATGGACCACTCTCTCCCTTCCTCCTCATAATGCCCATTCAGTTGACTCAGACGGTTGGCGTCCTTGTGACCCACACCGTTATACCAAGACCTTATATCAAGGTCATGCGCATACTTCCTTACACACTTCCCTTTCTATCTCTCCATTTATTCGCTTTTCATTCCTACCGAGTCGAAAATTAATTCCACGCGATTAACCTAATGTTAAGAAAATTGAGAAAGCGCAAAGGAAAGCAGTAATATATAAATAATGGGTGGACGCGATTAAGAGGATAGCGTATCGGAAATGCTAGGGATCTTACGTCTTCAATCGTTAATAGAAAGATTATTTTGGCCAGCAGGCGATTTTGGTTCAAAACCTTTGGCTAAATGTGAATTGAGTAAAAAGGAGAATATAAAAATTGAATTATAAAGCATGAAAATCATAAAATAGGTAAATTCAATTAATTTAAATTAAAGAATTAAATACATTAACTGTATTCCCAAGCTCTTGGTGATTACAAATGAAGAATTTGGAGAAAGATGTAAGAGTTTCTATCGATGATGTGAATAAAGTATGTCTTACTTATAATAATTATCAGTCATTAAGTTGCAATTTCGTTCCTAGTCCAAGTGTAGCCACATGCTTTGACTATTAAGGAAAACATCGCATTATCAAGCTAAGTTACCTTAAAACTATTTCGTGTAACTTTAATCGTCATTTAATGAAGTGATCTATCTTACCATCCATCTAATCGAAACTACCGAATGTAGAATATCTGTAGATATGCATGTAATGATATGGGTATAAAAGGCTGCACGGGAAGAGGATTTAATTATTCCATATAATGTCTAATTATTTATGTAAATACAGACGGTATTTATGAAAGTACTAAATAGAACATAACAGAGTTCAGGCTGCCACCTGACGTCGGCCAAAGTGTAGTAAGTTAAAAATCAATAAAAAAGTCATCTAGCCGTAAAATTTTATGGGTTAAAAAGGAGAAGGCATGAGCTAGAAAGAAGCCATGGCCCAGCTGCAGACACTTAAAAGTAGCGCGCAGGTATCTGGCGAAAGGAAAACTTAAGTGCATCAAATGATGTGGTATAAAGGTTTTCAACTGCTTAATGCAATCGATCTGGAATAAAAGTAAGTAGTTGTATGTTAAGTTTGAATGAATACAAACAATTACCGTTTTCGTCCCAACTATGTATTTCTCTCCACTGGTTCGTGAGATGTGGTTCTTTAAATACACCGTTCAAAGTAGCAGTTGAGATACCTTCTGCTTAGTTTCTTAGCGGGGTTTTAATACAAATATATCCGTCATGTTATCTGCCAGTATCCGGTGTGTACATGCAGTAGCCCACTAAGCCAGCCTTGTTGAATAATATCTTACTTCTTTCTGCTGCTGCTGTATCCTCCAAATGGCCGAGTGGTTAGAGTGTCTGGTTCTGTTTCCTAAGATTAATCCGAAGAGTTTCCAATGTTCATCCTCAGTGGTTCTAATCCTGTCCAAAGAAATTTTTTTCTGAAAATTAAGTATTCAGGTCCTGTGACGTCGATGATCAAGATGGCTGCCACCCAACCCTACTCCTATTGTCAGTTTATCTTATCTAACCTCCATTCCACTGGTGAATCAGTTTTTCCAATCTTTTTCCTCTTGTTATACTCGCTGCCTCGTATATCTAATTAGAAATATAATAAGAGTATTTGTTTTGCTGTTATATATCGTACATGGCTTACTACTTGCACTTGCACGATAACCATACCACCACATTCGCCGGTAGATTCGGTCACGGTCAACATGGTCACAGTCTAAAGCCATCCCGGGGATTCCTACTATTTCGACAGTCAAACTAATAGACCTACCTTTCATCGTCCATTATGACCTCTTAAATTCCCACACATTTCTTCAAATTCAGGGTCCAAAGTGGCTCGTCTATTCATGTCTTAAAAGTTATGCGGTGAGATATATATGCGGTACATTTATAGAAGGCAAATATGTTTATTAAAATATCTTACTGGGAGAGTAAAATAATATGTTAAATGGCCGCGATCACAGAATAACCCAAAACTTTATCTTGAAAATGAAGGGTGAGTTGTTGAGACGTCCTCACTGATAAACTGCGAAGAAGCTTAGCAGCAGGTATCTAACATGCTACCTTTGAAGGTATATTTAAACACCTATATCTTGCAGAATAGTGGAGAGTAATTTGAAGAGAATGGTAAAAATTTGTTATATATTTAAAGTTAGTTAAAGTTAAATAAGATAGTTAAAATTTTCTTAACACTAAATAGATCTCGTCTCAAAATCACGATTAGACCTGGGAACCTCTCCTTGTGAGACCAAAGTAATTAAATGATAGATTTTCGGGGAAGAGATGGGGCAAATACATCTGTTAAGGTAGCGGAAAACCATTCTTACATCATTCTACCCTAATTGTTTTTCAAATATCGTTTTCAGAGAGGTGCACCTATTCTCTTTTCCCCGCCAGATGAATTCCAACTCTGCCCCTCTCATTTCCATATGATGCGTGTTGATGGCTCTAAAAATAGTGATGAAGAAGCCAATCATCTGGTTTAGCTCCTCATTGGCCTGTTTTTCGGAGGAAAGGGGTCACTCCCGCGTTCCGCTCTCAAATCAGATACCACAGCGCAGAAAAAATTAACTAGAGCGGAAATATATTCGAGACACAATTTTTTAGACCGATTTTGGTGCTCCCCTTCTGTTTGGGAATCGAAGATGCTTGGACAAGATTACTTCCAAACTTCATCCGTATTCTACCTGTCATGTCCATTTTCCTCATTAAGCAGCTCGTGAGATTATTTCCTATACGTTTCGATGGTCGAACCATCCTCAAATAACATCCAAAAAAGTTTTATTCTTCTATAACGGACGGATAGAAAAAATGGTAAACATTTCATATATTTCCACAGATTTAAATTTCTGTGATTTCTAAAGCAGGGATTCCTTACATAAGCCATAATAATACGGTAATAAAATTATAATACTTGAAGAGCAGGATACTTATCTTTGCGAACAATTGGAAAAAGCACATCAAATGTTATGAATAAAGGAAAAATTGACGACGTGGTAGATAAAATCCTGAGGGATAAGATTTAATTGCACATGTTGAGAAGAGGCAATGCAGTTGATTTTTCTCTTATTTTCATGTTGGTGGCGGTTGTCTTGGAAAAAATGAAATCCCAATAATTCCATAAAAAATTGAGGTATTTTGAGCACTTTTGTAAGAATACCAATATTAAAAACTTTCAGTTAAAATATTAATTAGAGTTTCTGATATATCGTAATGTTATGAAAAATTACCAATTACAAAATTTCTGGATATGAGCGAGTATTTTGTGTCTGCTATTTGGATAAACCGTTCTTATACGAACCAATTATATAGCTCTGATAATTATAAGCAAAGTAATAAGGCGTTTATAATGAAATCATAAAATATTAAATGTAACATAGCTGCAAAAAGTCGTGATTAAGTTAAAGGAGCGAAAAGTATCCATTGAGACGCATATACAAATCGCACTTATATGGTGGGGTGAAGTCTCCAAGACGCAGCTGTATCCAAAACCGCCGTATAACTGACCTCTTTATTGCCCGATAGCAATGAACTGTGCCAAATAGAATTACTAATGTTATTTTATTATTTATAAAATTTTAGTATCATTGATTGCGCAGTTTCTAAGTAGGTTAGAACACTAGTTTATCAACGTCGTGGTCGCAGATACGAACCACGGATAATCGAAGGTTAACTAATTACTGATTGATTTTCCAAGTTGTACATATCTGTCGATTGTTACTTTTTCGGTCTCCCTGTAATTCTTTTATAAGTGTATTTCTGAGCGCACCGGAAAATATATATAAAATATTCAACCCGACTCATGTTTTGGCATCGAATGTTTGTAAATCAACTTCATAAACGCTGTATCCTTACGAGTTCATCACGTGAGTGCAATCGCTTGCTATTGCCAATAGGCAAATCGTCCTTGAATCTGTGACCAAGGTCGAATCGGCCGTAAAATATTAAGGAACATTTTCTTGGAAGATTAGAACTTGTGCGTATAAAATAGTCTTCGGAATCCGATCGAAATTTCGGCCCGAAAATTACGCATCCTGTTCTTCTCTTTCCAATGGTATACATGTGAATCCGAACGAACTTCTTCGGAAAATTTATGGCACAATGGCCGGAACTTCAATGTCTCCATCCAGAGCCGGTTTCTCTATCTTCCGCACGTGCTATTTAAGTCCCTTTTCTCCATCTTCAAGAGTAATGAATTGGAAACTCTCTCGGTCCATCTTCTCGTCCTTCACTCACCCTTTCCCGCCGCACCCCTTTGTCGCATTCCTCAGCCTCCCTCTCCTTTACTCACGTTGCCTCGTGGCTTCTCAAGGTGCGCACGTGGTTTGCCGTAATTAGAAAAATCAAGTAAGAGAATAGTGAATGAATGTCTAGGTTCGGAGGTGATTAACACTGAAAAGCCTACTCTACTATCTCAATATATTGGTAATGAAGTCACAGCATTCATTCCCTCCCTTATGAGAACATCTTCAGATGATCGTGAGAGATCATCGTCTATATCACATTAAATACTGGGTAAAACTGAAGGGTCAAAATGTTTGGCTATGTTGTGAGGTAGGATTGGACTCTCATAATTTGAGTAGGGTTTTTAGTCATTAAACTATTTCTATTTTTATATAAGCTTATATTTTCAAGGAGTTCAAGAGATTTTTAGATGCCGTGATTAGTTACGATTTCCTGATGTCCTTCTTATTGTATATACATTCTCGTAGATGGACTGGAACTTTGAAAACGACCATATTTAAAATATACTATGCCTTCATTGAACCTGATTGAACATAATCTTCCACCAGAATTCAGAAATTATAATGCAAAACTCCTCTTGTAGTTGATATAAGAGTCTTTGCATGTCGAACTATCTTGTAGTTATTTGTTGAAACGAATTAAACAACTGCAGGCACTCAGAATGCCGCTTGGATGCTAGTTTTCATGCATCAATTTGTCTTCTTCATTATCATTCTCTGTTTGTAGGATGACCACTTGTCATAGTATCCCTAAGCTGAAAGAAAAATAAACGCTACTGGAATTTTAGTTGTCCTTCGGAATTTAAAAATTCTCAACAGTGTGT